>CAWUFW010005091.1:0-1408282 GCA_963921515.1 Calotriton arnoldi | reverse complement strand
TGCTAGGTCATCAGTCAGCACATTGATCATGGTTAGTATGTCTCATTGCTGCCATGGTATGGTATTTGTTCACATGACATCTACAGTCTCCACAGGATATCTACATTTGTGTGTCCATTGGTGCAGATATGTGGGTCTGCATTATGATGCTCACTTCTGTCATTGTGTTATTTGTGAATGTAGACAATGTGGGCCCCCATGGCTGATGTTTGTGTGCACATGGCCAGAACGATGTGTCATTGGCACTGCACTGCTTGCCTCACACAATCTATGTTGCTATGGGACACAAGCACTACAATGCCACTGTAGTGTTTGGTGTTGTGTGGCCAGGAATAATCCCTGCAGTTTTGTTTTTGCAGCTTTTACCAGGACTACACTTACCTTTTGGGCACTGTGGAGATGGGGCTTTGGGCCCCATTGCCACACTGTTCAAAATGTGCTTCAGCTATGGAGCACACACTTACCTTTGGGCACTGTGGTGATGGGGCTTTGGGCCCCATTGCCACACTGTTCAAAATGTGCTTCAGCTATGGAGCACACACTTACCTTTTGGGCACTGTGGTGATGGGGCTTTGGGCCCCATTGCCACACTGTTCAATATGTGCTTCAGCTATGGAGCACACACTTACCTTTTGGGCACTGTGGTGATGGGGCTTTGGGCCCCATTGCCACACTGTTCAAAATGTGCTTCAGCTATGCAGCACACACTTACCTTTGGGCACTGTGGTGATGGGGCTTTGGGCCCTATTGCCACACTGTTCAAAATGTGCTTCAGCTATGGAGCACACACTTACCTTTGGGCACTGTGGTGATGGGGCTTTGGGCCCCATTGCCACAGTGGTCATGGTCTGCTTGCATTGTGTAGGCCACACACACAATTATGTGTGACACATGTGTTAGGGGGTCACATTGTATGTTCAATGTCATGTTCAGTGTTGTATGCATTTGACACAGACCACACACGCTTGTCATGGTGTTGGGGGTGGGATGTAATTTACAGACAGTCCTTATGTGGGAGTATGCTAGTTGTGTCATGCATTACCCGTCCTATGAGTAGGGGTGGTTGTAGTGACAGGCATCCAGCCCCCTATGGGTGGGGATGGCAGTGGTGGTAGGCATCCAGCCCCCCATTAGTGGGGATGGTAGTAGTGGTAGGCATCCAGCCCCCCATGAGTGGGGATGGTAGTAGTGGTAGGCATCCAGACCCCCATGAGTGGGGATGGTAGTAGTGACAGCCATCCAGCTCCCTATGGGTGGGGATGGCAGTAGTGACAGGCATCCAGCCCACCCTGAGTAGGGGTGGTGTTAGTGGTAGGCATCCAGCCCCCTATGGGTGGGGATGGCAGTAGTGACAGGCATCCAGCCCCCCATGAGTGGGGATGGTAGTAGTGGTAGGCATCCAGACCCCCATGAGTGGGGATGGTAGTAGTGGTAGGCATCCAGCCCCCCATGAGTGGGGATGGTAGTAGTGGTAGGCATCCATCCCCCTATGGGTGGGGATGGTAGTAGTGGCAGGCATCCAGCCCCCCATTAGTGGGGATGGTAGTAGTGGTAGGCATCCAGCCCCCCATGAGTGGGGATGGTAGTAGTGGTAGGCATCCAGCCCCCCATGAGTGGGGATGGTAGTAGTGGTAGGCATCCAGCCCACCCTGAGTGGGGGTGGTGTTTGTGGTAGGCATCCATCCCCCTATGGATGGGGATGGCAGTAGTGGCAGGCATCCAGCCCCCATGAGTGGGGATGGTAGTAGTGGTAGGCATCCATCCCCCTATGGGTGGGGATGGTAGTAGTGGCAGGCATCCAGCCCCCATTAGTGGGGATGGTAGTAGTGGTAGGCATCCAGCCCCCCATGAGTGGGGATGGTAGTAGTGGTAGGCATCCAGCCCCCCATGAGTGGGGATGGTAGTAGTGGTAGGCATCCAGCCCACCCTGAGTGGGGGTGGTGTTAGTGGTAGGCATCCATCCCCCTATGGGTGGGGATGGCAGTAGTGGCAGGCATCCAGCCCCCATGAGTGGGGATGGTAGTAGTGGTAGGCATCCAGCCCCCATGAGTGGGGATGGTGGTAGTGGTAGGCATCCAGCCCCCCATGAGTGGGGATGGTAGTAGTGGTAGGCATCTAGACCCCCATGAGTGGGGATGGTAGTAGTGACAGCCATCCAGCCCCCTATGGGTGGGGATGGCAGTAGTGACAGGCATCCAGCCCACCCTGAGTAGGGGTGGTGTTAGTGGTAGGCATCCAGCCCCCTATGGGTGGGGATGGCAGTAGTGACAGGCATCCAGCCCCCCATGAGTGGGGATGGTAGTAGTGGTAAGCATCCAGACCCACATGAGTGGGAATGGTAGTAGTGGTAGGCATCCAGCCCCCCATGAGTGGGGATGGTAGTATTGGTAGGCATCCATCCCCCTATGGGTGGGGATGGTAGTAGTGGCAGGCATCCAGCCCCCCATTAGTGGGGATGGTAGTAGTGGTAGGCATCCAGCCCCCCATGAGTGGGGATGGTAGTAGTGGTAGGCATCCAGCCCCCATGAGTGGGGATGGTAGTAGTGGTAGGCATCCAGCCCACCCTGAGTGGGGGTGGTGTTAGTGGTAGGCATCCATCCCCCTATGGGTGGGGATGGCAGTAGTGACAGGCATCCAGCCCCCCATGAGTGGGGATGGTAGTAGTGGTAGGCATCCAGACCCCCATGAGTGGGGATGGTAGTATTGGTAGGCATCCATCCCCCTATGGGTGGGGATGGTAGTAGTGGCAGGCATCCAGCCCCCCATTAGTGGGGATGGTAGTAGTGGTAGGCATCCAGCCCCCCATGAGTGGGGATGGTAGTAGTGGTAGGCATCCAGCCCCCTATGAGTGGGGATGGTAGTAGTGGTAGGCATCCAGCCCACCCTGAGTGGGGGTGGTGTTAGTGGTAGGCATCCATCCCCCTATGGGTGGGGATGGCAGTAGTGGCAGGCATCCAGCCCCCCATGAGTGGGGATGGTAGTAGTGGTAGGCATCCAGCCCACCCTGAGTAGGGGTGGTGTTAGTGGTAGGCATCCAGCCCCCTATGGGTGGGGATGGCAGTAGTGACAGGCATCCAGCCCCCATGAGTGGGGATGGTAGTAGTGGTAGGCATCCAGACCCCCATGAGTGGGGATGGTAGTAGTGGTAGGCATCCAGCCCCCCATGAGTGGGGATGGTAGTAGTGGTAGGCATCCATCCCCCTATGGGTGGGGATGGTAGTAGTGGCAGGCATCCAGCCCCCATTAGTGGGGATGGTAGTAGTGGTAGGCATCCAGCCCCCCATGAGTGGGGATGGTAGTAGTGGTAGGCATCCAGCCCCCCATGAGTGGGGATGGTAGTAGTGGTAGGCATCCAGCCCACCCTGAGTGGGGGTGGTGTTTGTGGTAGGCATCCATCCCCCTATGGATGGGGATGGCAGTAGTGGCAGGCATCCAGCCCCCATGAGTGGGGATGGTAGTAGTGGTAGGCATCCATCCCCCTATGGGTGGGGATGGTAGTAGTGGCAGGCATCCAGCCCCCATTAGTGGGGATGGTAGTAGTGGTAGGCATCCAGCCCCCCATGAGTGGGGATGGTAGTAGTGGTAGGCATCCAGCCCCCCATGAGTGGGGATGGTAGTAGTGGTAGGCATCCAGCCCACCCTGAGTGGGGGTGGTGTTAGTGGTAGGCATCCATCCCCCTATGGGTGGGGATGGCAGTAGTGGCAGGCATCCAGCCCCCCATGAGTGGGGATGGTAGTAGTGGTAGGCATCCAGCCCCCCATGAGTGGGGATGGTGGTAGTGGTAGGCATCCAGCCCCCCATGAGTGGGGATGGTAGTAGTGGTAGGCATCTAGACCCCCATGAGTGGGGATGGTAGTAGTGACAGCCATCCAGCCCCCTATGGGTGGGGATGGCAGTAGTGACAGGCATCCAGCCCACCCTGAGTAGGGGTGGTGTTAGTGGTAGGCATCCAGCCCCCTATGGGTGGGGATGGCAGTAGTGACAGGCATCCAGCCCCCCATGAGTGGGGATGGTAGTAGTGGTAAGCATCCAGACCCACATGAGTGGGAATGGTAGTAGTGGTAGGCATCCAGCCCCCCATGAGTGGGGATGGTAGTAGTGGTAGGCATCCATCCCCCTATGGGTGGGGATGGTAGTAGTGGCAGGCATCCAGCCCCCCATTAGTGGGGATGGTAGTAGTGGTAGGCATCCAGCCCCCCATGAGTGGGGATGGTAGTAGTGGTAGGCATCCAGCCCCCCATGAGTGGGGATGGTAGTAGTGGTAGGCATCCAGCCCACCCTGAGTGGGGGTGGTGTTAGTGGTAGGCATCCATCCCCCTATGGGTGGGGATGGCAGTAGTGGCAGGCATCCAGCCCCCCATGAGTGGGGATGGTAGTAGTGGTAGGCATCCAGCCCCCCATGAGTGGGGATGGTAGTAGTGGTAGGCATCCAGACCCCCATGAGTGGGGATGGTAGTAGTGACTGCCATCCAGCCCCCTATGGGTGGGGATGGCAGTAGTGACAGGCATCCAGCCCACCCTGAGTAGGGGTGGTGTTGGTGGTAGGCATCCAGCCCCCTATGGGTGGGGATGGCAGTGGTGGTAGGCATCCAGCCCCCATTAGTGGGGATGGTAGTAGTGGTAGGCATCCAGCCCCCCATGAGTGGGGATGGTAGTAGTGGTAGGCATCCAGACCCCCATGAGTGGGGATGGTAGTAGTGACAGCCATCCAGCCCCCTATGGGTGGGGATGGCAGTAGTGACAGGCATCCAGCCCTCCCTGAGTAGGGGTGGTGTTAGTGGTAGGCATCCAGCCCCCTATGGGTGGGGATGGCAGTGGTGGTAGGCATCCAGCCCCCATTAGTGGGGATGGTAGTAGTGGTAGGCATCCAGCCCCCCATGAGTGGGGATGGTAGTAGTGGTAGGCATCCAGCCCCCATGAGTGGGGATGGTAGTAGTGGTAGGCATCCAGCCCCCCATGAGTGGGGATGGTAGTAGTGGCAGCCATCCAGCCCCCCATGAGTGGGGATGGCAGTAGTGACAGGCATCCAGCCCCCCATGAGTGGGGATGGTAGTAGTGCCAGCCATCCAGCCCCCCATGAGTGGGGATTGCAGTAGTGACAGGCATCCAGCCCCCTATGAGTGGGGATGGCAGTAGTGGTAGGCATCCAGCCCCCCATGAGTGGGGATGGTAGTAGTGGTAGGCATCCAGCCCACCCTGAGTAGGGGTGGTGTTAGTGGTAGGCATCCATCCCCCTATGGGTGGGGATGGCAGTAGTGGCAGGCATCCAGCCCCCCATGAGTGGGGATGGTAGTAGTGGTAGGCATCCATCCCCCTATGGGTGGGGATGGTAGTAGTGGCAGGCATCCATCCCCCTATGGGTGTGTATGGCATTGGTGATGGCCATCCCGCCCCTATGGTTCTGCTGTTGCTAGTGTACGTCATTTGTGCATCCCTATGTGTGTGTGACATATTTCGGGTACGTGTTGTTTGTTTGTGTTGTGGGTGTTTGACTTACCGTCTGCGCCGTACGCGTCCGTACCGGTCCCGGTAATAGATGTAGAGTATTGGTAGGACCTGCGCGATGGGATTCATGGTTGGGTCGTCTCGTTCGGGTTTCTTGTTCGTTCGGTATAGTGTTCGAGTCGGTCGGAAAACACGCGTTCGGCTGGTATTTTTTCCGGACGAATACTGTTAGGTGCGCTTCCGGCCGACATCGGAATCGACCCCTTAGTGTCCAGCACCTACTATAATTTATTATATATTGTAGTGGGAATAGTAATTTGTTCATGTTACTGTCCAGCGCCTACCCCAATTTAATATATATTGTAGTGGGAATAGTAAATTATTTATGTTTAGTGTCCAGCACCTACCCTAATTTAATATAGACTGGATTGGGAATAGTAAATTATTTATGTTTCTGTCCAGCACCTACCCCAATTTAATATAGACTGTAGTGGGAATAGTAAATTATTTTTGTTTAGTGTCCAGCATCTACCCCAATTTTAAATAGACAGGAGTTGGAATAGTAAATTATTTATGTTTAGTGTCCAGCACCTACCCTAATTTAATATAGAGTGTATTGGGAATAGTAAATTATTTATGTTTACTGTCCAGCACCTACCCCAATTTAATATAGACTGGAGTGGGAATAGTAAATTATTTTTGTTTAGTGTCCAGCATCTACCCAAATTTTATATAGACTGGAGTTGGAATAGTAAATTATTTATGTTTAGTGTCCAGCACCTACCCTAATTTATTAGATACTGGAGTGGGAATAGTAATTTGTTCATGTTACTGTCCGTCACCTACTTCAATTTAATATAGACTGGAGTGGGAATAGTACATTTTTTATGTTTACTGTCCAGCACCTACCCCAATTTAATATAGACTGGAGTGGGAATAGTAAATTATTTTTGTTTAGTGTCCAGCATCTACCCAAATTTTATATAGACTGGAGTTGGAATAGTAAATTATTTATGTTTAGTGTCCAGCACCTACCCTAATTTATTAGACACTGGAGTGGGAATAGTAATTTGTTCATGTTACTGTCCAGCACCTACTTCAATTTAATATATACTGGAGTGGGAATAGTAAATTATTTATGTTAGTGTCCAGCACCTACCTCAATTTATTATACATTGCAGTGGGAATAGTAAATTATTAATGTTAGTGTCCAGCACTTACCCTAATTAATTTACATTGAATTGGGAATATAGAACTATTTAATTTTAGTGTGCAACATTTACTTTATTTAATGTGCATTGGAGTTGTTATAGTAAATTAAGTATGTTCACTGTGCAGCATTTGTTGAAATTATTTTATATTGGGGTAGGAATCGCATATAAAAATATGTTAGTGTATAGTAACTGTATTTAATTATTATATATTGTAGTTGTAATAGTTTATTAATTAAGTATAGTGTAGGATAATAAATAATATTTAATTTTTATGTAATATTTTTATTAATATATTAAAATTTAGTACTAGAAAAATATATAAGATAATTTTGTATTAAAAAATTGGTAATGGTAGTTAATAAATTGACAGTATTTATTTATTATAATGTTTGTTAAAACAAATTGTATTTTATATATGTAAAATATAGATAATATAGATAAAATCAAAATAATTAGAAAATACACCATTTTTATTGTAGTTTTTATAATTTTTTATTGTTTATTAATTTGAGTAGGATAATACAGTAAAATATTGTATTACATTATAATTCAATAGAAACATATTAGTGCATATATTTCAGAAAATATATTATGTTTATTTACAATATTTTTTACATTTTTTTAAGTACATATTAATTATCAACAAAACAGTAGAATTTTGTGTTTTAAATAATATTTAATACAGTAATAGGTATTGTATATATTTATACACAGAAAGTACAAAATGTTTACATATAATATAAATGTTTAACATTTTTCTATTTTTGTTACATACATATGACATTTTTTAATTAATATTAATATTAAAAATATTAATATTAATTAATTTTTACAATTTTTTAACTTAAAACAAGTTTTTAATAGAAATGTATTTGTATAATGCATGAAAAACATGAATAACAATTTTTTATACATTGTTTTATTGTATTTGTTCTTCCTGTAATTATAATAATAAATATTATATTTATTATAATATTTATTTTTATAATTTTACAAATAAGGTACATTATGTCACAATTTTTTATTAAATCAAAATAAATTGTACTATTTTATTTAAATAGTTGTACATTTTTTCCATGTAAAGTAATATTTTACTGCATTAAATGAGTTACATTTTCTAATGTTAAACTTTTTATTATGTTTTGGGCGTTTTATTTTGTAACCGGGTTATGTCGTTTTGTGTCATTTTCGTTGAAGAGAAGCTCGCGGTTGGGAGACACTTCACGTCGCTAAAGGTAAGGTTTGTTTTCTTTGTTTTAACTAAGTTTTAAATATATTTTGAACCTAGTTAGATACTGTTTAGTGTAGTTAGATGTTTATTAGTTATATTCGGAAATGTTATATGTTATAGTTACGTGTGGTGTATTTACGTATTGTTAACGTTGTGTAGGCCTGTTTAGAGAGTTAGTATTACGGTGTTTAATGTATATTTTTATCAAATTTAAAGCTAGTACTATTGTTAGTAAGTGTTTATGTGTTGTTTTATGTGGGTGGGAATGTATGTGCTTTTGTTTTGACACTTTTTATTTTCAGAAGTTCTTCGTATCGGAAGGAGTCGATTTTTTTTTTAAAGAAGTGTTTGTTAGTTTTATTCGACTAATATATTTGTTTCACTTCTTTAAATTTTTCGGTTTTCCTGGAGCGTTTTTTACTATTTTATACATTTTTGGGTTTTTTATGGTTTTCCTATGGACCTTTGCTACATGGATTATTAATTTTTGCTACAGTTGTATTTTTCCATTTTTTTTGGGAAACTGGTTTTTTTATATTTGGATTGTGTTAGCAGAAAATGGATTTTACAGCATTTGGAATAAACCTGGTAAGTTTATTTATTGTTATTTATTGTGGGTGGGTAATGTTTTTTAGTATAATTGTTGTATTTTATTTTATTACAAATATTATTAATGTGTGTTAATATATTTTATTAAAATAATAAAAATATGTTACACACAGTAATTATTTTTGTGATAAAATAAATACATTTTACTTTTATGGTCTGTTTGAAAGATGAGTAATTTGTAATTTATTTGTATTAATGCTTTAAAGAAGAGTCTTGGATATTATGTTTAGGTATTCTAGGCCCTTTGTACTAGGGTACAATTTTACTTGTTGTTCTAGATATTTATGCATTTGTTTAGTTTGTTTTGATGTTTTTGGAGTTAATTGAGTTATGGATTGTTCCATTCGGAACTCCTGATAACTCTGTTCTTTTTGTAGGCATGATATAAATTTTTCTAGTGTTGGTTTTGTTCTGCCTGTTGATTGAAGGAAGGCATTATGCCATCCTTCGACTGCATTATTAGTTTTGGATTCACCGTTTAATGTGCTTCTGTATACGTTCCACCAGGGTATTAAGAATTTTGGGTTTCTTCTGTGGCCAGATCTGTGTAGTCTGCCGACCCATGTATCCTCAAAATAGTCTAATAGTGGACTTAGTTTTGCTTCATTTTGTTTGTAGAAGGTGCTGTCTATTAAGATGTTGTAATGTTCTGTGACGTCTGTGTCAGGTACATAAGCTAGGGCTGTTAATTTTTTTATTTGATATGCAAAAGAAGAATTAGTTGCATATTCAATGCTTAGTGCTGATTTTTGCATGTGTCTCCATAAGCACTGATTAAAATGATAGTAACAGCCTTGGATGCAGGTATGGGGGTGTGTTTTTAATATAGTATTAATCATTGATTGTTCAAAATCTAGGATTATTTTTTGTGGAGAAAAGTCATTAGTTTTTTGTTTTATTGTATTTAATAGTTCCATGTATGTGGAGTTCTGTTTGTTTGGTAATAATGCGTAAATTAATGGTATATTGCAATTCTGATGTAGCCCATGTATTGTGTACAGTTGGAAAAAGGGCTTGGGACATATAGTAAAAGTCCCATCCATCATCCAGTATTGACATTCTTGTAGTTTTAATAGATTAGTTGCAGTTGCAAAAATTATTAATCTTTTGTCATTGCTTTTATTATCAAAAATGACAAATGGTTCTTTGTTTAAAGTGATACTTTGTTCAGGACTTATAATAACTTCACTATATGTTCTAGGAATTGGGGTGGAAGTAGTTGTCATTTTTTTAGTACGTGCTATAGTTCTCTTTAGTGAAGCTACAGATGGCATATGTGTAGTAGCAGTTTTAGGAATTTTGGGAAGCTGTTCTTTTAAAATTACACTTGTAGCTTTTTGAGAACTTGTACTAGCTTCCTTTATTGTTTCTAATGCAGATCTGACTTCTATTTCTGTTACGTTTGGTGGGTGGTTATGTTCTCTAGTATACAGTACTGTTGTTTCCCTAGTTGTAGCACGCCCATAACATTTATCAGAGTAGTATTTACAGCATTTCCAGTTAACTTTTAATCCAAATTGTTTTTCTTGTGTGTAAGTGTATCCCATATAGCATAGTAACATTTTCCCTTTCTGGCTTGTTATAAATTCGGCTCCTTCAGTCATTTTGATGTAGGTTAATCTATGAAAAATATATATTATTGTTATTAACTATGTTGTTCTATGTATTTTAATTTAAGCAATTAAACAGTTATTTACAATATACTTACAAAGTTGGTCTTTATGTATTTCTGTTTGACGATGTTTATTCTTTAGTTGTGGAATGTTCTTTCTGTCTTTTGTTTGTCTGAAAAAAAAATACATTTGTTTTATTATTTGGTTACATATTTTTTATATGGGGTGGGTAGGGTATTGGGGATTGGTTTTTACTTTGCGTTGTTGTTTAATCTATTTGTTTAAGATTTGTTGGTAGATACTTACTTTGTTAGTTGTATCTTTTTTGAGGCTTTTCTTTAGTTTGTTAGTTTCCTCTAGAGTTTCCTGTAGTGGTAAAATAAAATAGAAAGAAGACATTTATTACTTTATAGGTTATGTATATTATTTATAAAAGTTTTTTACTTTTAGTATTATTTCTTTTAATTTAGTTTACTTACTTTTGATAGAGTTAATTTTTTGGTATATGTTGATCTTCTTATATCTGAAGTTGAATTCTTGTAGAGTTTCTCCTTCTTTAGTTTTCTTTCTTTTGGGTGTGGAATAGGAATGAAGTTTAACTGTTTATATAGTGTGTTGGATGTTGTAATTTCGATTTTATTGGTTAGTTTGAATTTGCAGTTTTTCTATTGGTTTATTTGTATTTTTTAAAACTGTTTTGGTAGTTAGTTTCCAAATAAGGAAAACGCTAATTAGTAGTAAGTTATGTATAATTTTGTATATATTTTTAAATAGCTTTTGTTATGTATTATATTATAAAATTGAATTGTAATAGTAATATTTAATATTTTTAATGTTTAATGTAGTAATGTTGTTAATAATATTTTAGTAATTTTATTGCTGTGTTAATTAATTTTTTAGTCTAGTAAAATAGTTATTGTCATTTATTAATTTAGTATTGTGTTTGTAGTAATTTAATTAATTTTATGTAGTTTTATTTTTATATTTATTATAGTTTTATATAGTCGATATATTTAATTTTACGATATTAGTGTTGTCGATATTTTTGTGTACGATATTTTTTACCTAGTTAATGTATTTTAATGAAGTTCGATATTTTAGAATTTCGATAAGTATGTTAGCGATATTTGTGAAATAGATATTTATGTACTTCGATATTGTATCCTCGATATTTTTGTAATTATTTAAATAGGTATATGATGTCGATATTAATGTTATCGATAATTTTGTATCGATATAATTGTAGCTCGATAATATGTCTTTCGATATTTTGTCAGTGATTCATACTGTACACCTCCCTAAATAGGAGGATCCAAAAGAACACTATCCAAATCCTATACAAAGAAACACAAAACTCCCTCCCTCCCCCAGGGTCAGCTAGATACACCCATCCCATCACATATATATCATGATAATCAGTATGAAACCAGTGCAATAACTCAGTTACACCGTGTGCCCATTAGGCTATCATGGGCGATGTACATACCCCGTCGTCGTGCTCAGATTGCACCCCCAGCATCCCCGCAGTATTCTGTGAGGGAGAGGCTTCGACCTCCTCCTGAAGCGGAGCCTCCACAAGCATTCCCTGCCATGCACTCACGTCATCTTCTAGCTTGACATCATTTCGGACTCGTCTCATACGTACTACCTCTGCCATTGGCCATTCTACCAGGTCCCCGGCCCAATTCTGTAGTGTAGGTGGCCGCGCACTCATCCAATGAATCGCCACCGCCTCTTTGCTAACACTAAACCCAGCTGCAAAAATCGTCTGGAAAGTTTCTTGCCCTTGGGTTTCGAGATAAGTCCCAGTAGTACCTGCCTACTCGAGCGTTGAAGTGACCACCCCATTACGTGTCTCAAATGCTCCAATACCGCCTCCCAAAAGGGGGTCACCCTAGGGCAGTCCCACACCATGTGCAAGAATCGGGCATCAACACATCCACATCTGGGGCACTCAGAGGACCTGTCAGGGTAGATTTTGTGTAGTGTATATGGGGTCAGGTATGTTTGGTGTACAATGTTATATTGAAGTAGTTTAAAACGCACATTGGAGCTAATTTGTTTGACCTCTATGTGCACCTTTTCCCACTCAGCCTCTGTCAGAGGCGTCTCAAAGAGTTCGTCCCATTTGCTCTGTATTGGCAACGGAGCCACTGCAAAGTCGTCCCTCAGCGCCTTGTAAATATGAGTTACTAATCGGCGGCCCCCGACCATCGTGACCAAAGTCCGAAGGGTAGTAGATATGGGCGGCTCCTCGGGGAATGTCGGCCACACCTCACGTGCTATCGCCGAAATCTTGGCGTATTGGAGGTATTGTCCACGACCTAAGTTGAACGCCGACACAGCCTCCTCTCTAGTGAGAAACCGCTGATTTAGGTACAAATCTCCCATCTTATCACAGCCTTCCGCCGTCCATCGAATAGTGGACATATGCTGGCCGACATTCTTGAACGGTACTACCGCCCAGAGCGGGGCCTCCGGAGCATACGGGGCTCTTTTCACCACATTGCGGACTGTGTATTCCCAGATAATGGCCACCTGTCTAATAATGTACGGAAGGTGCCCTGGGACCCTCGAGCCCAGCATAAGGAGTTCCGGTAGGGGGGTCTCTCCGTGGGTCCCTCTTAACAGCCGTTTCTCCCAATTGTCGCCGTCATCCAGCCAGTGTATCGCATGCTGTAATTGTGTTGCAATATAATAATAAATGAATCTGGGTACCTCTAACCCTCCCTGCTCGCAAGTTCTCTGTAAGGTAGTGAGCTTCACTCGTTTACGTTTACATCCCCACAGCAAGTCCACCACTAGTTGATCCAAGTGTTTGAAGTACACCCATGGGACACGATACAGTGAGCTCTGCAAAACATAAAGACAGCATGGAAGAACCACCATTTTTATCAATGAAATCCGCCCCATCAGTGACAACGGGAGATCCCTCCAGAACCTGATGGAATTTTTAATCCCTTCTATACATCGCCCCACATTTAGGTTGTGATACACATCATGGGTATGTGCCAGCCGGACCCCAAGGTATCGGAACGAGTCCGTAACCCAACCCATTCCTACGTCCGGCAGATCGTCTAAGCTCACCTCTCTCAGGTTACCCATGGGGAAGAGTTTGGATTTCCCCTGATTAAGACAGAGTCCAGAAAGTAGACCAAATCGGGTAAGTTCCCGCAGAAGCTCTGGGATCGCCACCTCAGGTTGAGTGAGGTAAACCATCGTGTCGTCTGCATACATTGACACGACATGAGTTGTATCACCCACCCGAACCCCCCAGCACTCCATTCGTCTGCGAAGGATGGCCGCCAGCGGCTCCATCACCAACGCAAACAGGAGCGGCGACAGGGGACAACCCTGTCGCGTACCACGCTGTAGCACTAGCCCATCAGACACCTGGTTGTGGAGTCGAACCCGGGCGGTCGGCCAGAATAAAGCAACTTCACCCACCGCATATACGAGTCCCCAAGTTTCATTCGAGCCAGAACCCACCACACATAATCCCACTCAACCATGTCGAAGGCCTGACGAATATCAAGAAGACATAGCACCCAAGCCGAGCCCTCAAGTACCGGTGCATGCCATAAATGCGCCAGGCGGTGCAAATTATGTGTTGTATTGCAGGTTGGGATGAACCCAGACTGGTCAGGATGCACCAGCTGGGTCATATGCGGCAAGAGGCGGGCCGCCAACACTCCACTCAAAACCTTCATATCAATATTGAGGAGAGAGATAGGGTGATAGGAGCCCGGGAAGTGGGGGTCCCTGTCTGGTTTAATAATCATGGAGACCAGGGCCTCCATCAAAGTGTTAGGTAGTGTCCCCGTCTCAAAGGCCTCCATATATACTGCTAGAAGATAGTCAACCAAGTCACCGGCAAAGATCTTATAGAACTCGGCTGGGAGGCCGTCGCTCCCGGGACACCTCCCATTTTTCAGCTGCTGAATTTGCAACAACAGTTCTTCCCGTGTGGGGGACGCCCCCAAAATCTCCGCCTCCGATTCACCCAATGAGGAAAGCTCAATATCTGAAAAGAAGTCCTGAAATGCGAGAGGCCCTGGACGGACCTCCGCAGAACACGTTTGTTCCAAGTGTGCCGCAAACGTCCGCACAATCGCCTCCCGGGTGTGCAGCAGAATCCCGTTACTATCCCTGAGCTGCAAAACCGGATCATGAGTAGTCTCTGATTTGATTAGCCGAGCTAAGAGTGCCCCAGACCTATCTCCCTCCGCATACAATCTCTGTCTATACGTGGTGTATTTATACTTCTCAAGACGGGACCTTGCTTCAAGTAATTCTCCCTGCACTCTCCCCCATTCCATCCGACTCTCAGGGACTTGATGTAATGTCCCTTCCAGGATCTTCAATCGCCTCTCCAAGGACTCTATATCCGCTAATAGTTGCCGATATACACCATACGTCGTTTTCATACAAACCCCTCTAATAACGACTTTCATAGCCTCCCATTCCGTGGATCCCCAGTTCTCCGCAAAATAGTGTCGCAGCTCATGTTTAACCGCCTGCACAAAGGGAGGATCCTGTAAGGCTTCGGCACGAAGATGCCACAAGGGGATAGGGGGTCTGCCCGGACCGGATTGCACAGTCACTAATAGTGGGGAATGATCGGAGAGATATCGTGGCAAATAAGCGTCTGCCTCTGTTGTGGCCAAAAGATGGTCGGAGAGATAACAGGTATCAATCCTCGAGAAGGTGTTGGCCGCCGGAGTAAAACAGGAAAACTCCCGCCGTACCGGGTTATGGAGCCGCCATACATCCTGCAGTCGCAAGCCCCGCAGAACATCGCGAAGAGCCGCCACCATTCGCGGCTTGGTGTTATCTCTGGGGGGATCCCTATCTAGGAACCCGTCTAATAAACAGTTGAAATCCCCCATAAGAAGTATCTCAGCACCCAGAAATGGAGTCGTCGCCTTCAGTACCGCTCAGAAAAAGTCGGGACAATCACAGTTGGGTGCGTACACATTAATAATACATAATTCTGTGCCTTCCCATCTCCCAAACAGAATGACATATCGCCCATCCCGATCCAGTACATGATGGAGATGCTGGAACGGCACTCCAGGTGCCACCCATATCAGCGCCCCTCGGGCAAAGCCCGAGTAGGACGTGGCATATATTTGCCCCCTCCAACGCTTACGTAGGCTTTTGATGGAGTCCCCCCATATATGTGCCTCCTGGAGGCCGGCTACTGCAACACCATACCATTTTAAAAAGGCTTGTATTCTGCGGTGCTTAGCAATGTTACCCAACCCGCAGACGTTCCAACTAAGGAACTTCAGTGTCTGAACTGATATAATAGAGCAATATGAAAGGTACAACTCTGAACCCCTCCTGTCCCGGGCCCCCGGCCCTGCTCAACCAACACTGGTACAGCATGGTGCATCCCTTGGTGACCCTGAAAAATCCCAAACAACAAATCAAACATATACAAAACAAAACTTGCATGCCCTGTCCCCCACCCCCGGGCAGTCATGTGAATGAACATATATATTACTATACAAGCCGTCCTACAAACCCCCCAACACCTCCCCCTCCCCTTATCCATAACTACTAGAAATTGCTGTACAAGAGAGTTGGCTACCCCGGGCCGCGAGATCACTCTCAAGCCTCCCCGGTAAACTGAGTCTCTGTAGGGGGCGCTGCTGCACCGCCAGCAGCCCAGAGTGGACCATTGTTCCCCCAAATAATCATAACTTCAAGCATAACAGTGACCCAACCCGAGACTCGGGACCCAGGCCGAGGAGGGGGTATGGAAATCCACAATGGTACTCTACACCCAGAACCCCTCAAACATCTCACTTTTATCCATATTTATAGCTCCCATCAACCTGTCCTCCCCATCAAACAGAGCTTTCTCAGAGGCTACCCGCTAGTGCCGGTTCCCACACTTTCAACTTAATAATACAAGAGATACATTAAAGCTTCTCGGTCTCAGTCCTTTCCACTGCCGGAGCCTCCCGTGTCAGGGATAAGTTCTGGTGAAATCTCAGCAGAATCCGAAACTAGCTCCGGGTCTGAAACTTGTAAGGTGCCATCGCGCTGCACCATGATCCGGCCCAAACTCATAGTGCGCCGCTCAGACTTGTGTTTCGGAGGTTGCCGTCTATTCCGTACAGGTGATCTGGTGGCACGGGAGTCCGCCGTACCTGACGGGGAGACAAGTCTTCTACCTTCCGGAGCTTTAGTGTCCAGCCAGTCTCTCGCCTCCTCCGCAGAAAAAAAGAACAAGATCCGGCCCTCACTCACCACCCTGAGCTTCGCCGGGAACATGAGACTGTATTTCAGATTTAGGTCTCGGAGTCGACGCTTGATGGATACAAAGGTCTTCCTCTGTTCCTGGACTCTCTGTGTATAGTCCGGATATATCGCAATGGAATGTCCCTCAAAGAAGAAACGTCGTCCACTACGGGAAAGCTGGAGCAAGAGGTCCCTATCCCTAGAATTGAACAATTTAGCGATTATGGCCCGAGGAGGGGCCCCAGGTCTGGGGGGGCCACCAACGCTCTATGCGCTCGTTCCACACTGAAGAATTTCGACAACTGTTTGGGTGCCATTTCGGTGGTAATCCAGGTCTCCAAGAAGAGATCCGCGGCCTCCCCTTCGGCCCGTTCCGGAAAACCTACAAATCAGAGGTTCCCTCTCCTCAACCGCCCTTCAGAATCTTTAGCCCGGTCCTCGAGCTTAATTACTTTTCGCTTCAGGTCCACCACCGTGGCACTAAGACTCTTAACCTCACTCTTCAGAGCCTCTGAATCCTTTTCAGTGATCGTCACCCGATCCGAGACCTTACAAAGGTCGCATCTCAACAAATTGACATCAATAGCCACGGCGTCTATTTTCCGGATCATGTCGTCCCTAGTCGCTTGCACAGCTCGGATCACATCCATGAGGGTCAGAGTATCTGCCCCCGCTGGTTCAGCTGCCCCTTTCTCCGATGCGTTGCCATCTCCACGATCGTCCAGGCCGTGTGTAACCGGCTGGGCATAGTTCAGGATTTTATTTGCTTGCGATTTTGGCGGGTTACCTTTGCCCATTTTCCTTGGCTGACAAATGGATACTGCGAACAGACGTTGACGCAGCACTCAGGCTGTCACTGAGTGTTTCACAGCGTGGGGACGTAAGTCCTATGGAACGGAAAAGAATGGCGGCACGGGGCATTCAGTCCTTCACATCTATAACAGGGTCAGATAACCCAAGCCATACGATGTATGTAACGACGTCTCTCCTATGGGCAGTGTGGGGTCCAGGAAACGACAGGATCCGTGAGATAACCAGTCCAGGACCGCCGGTACCGACTGTTCCTTCAGAGTGCCAGCTCCGCAACTATGCTTTATACCCTAGGGCACCACCACTACCATTCTATCTGGCAATTTCTTGTTATATGCATCATGGTGTCTCGTGGGGCATGCCAGGAAGGCCACTCGCGCCCCAGGGCCGTGCACAATTCCCAGCACTCCGCGGATAACCCCAAGTCTACCGGGCACAGGACTCTCAGCAGCACTTTCAAGAGCTCCTTATTTAGGCGAAGACACGCTGTTGTTCTAACAGCCACGGAACTCGCCTCCCGATTGATCCGCCGGGGCCAAAGAGGTACTCTCAGTAGCACCGAGCGCCGTCACTCCTCTCACAGCTTGGCGCCTTGATGCATTCTATCACTGGCAGGGCCCAGGCCCCGAGAAGCCGCGGCGCTCGCGTTGGCAGAACGCTGGCGGCCCAGACAAGCAGGAACAGGGACTCAGTGCTCCCGCTGGGCGGTGTGTCCTCTCTCGGCACTGGGCAGCTCTCCCCCGTGAATCTGGCGCAGACCCTCAGGGACCGTAAATCCGCAACCCCTTCAGCGGCGCTAATCCCCAATGCACAGCGGTGGGCTCCGCCGTCAGCGCTGTGTGGGTCCCGAGCCGGACAAAATGGCGGGCCTCACCGCCGCCGGAGCCGCGTTACTGCAGCCGCCGTTGCTTCTCACATAGAGCAGCTATCCGAGACAGGATCGTCCAGCACATTCCTCAGGCTATCCTCCGTCACTGTAAGACCTCCTATTAACAGAATTTACACATTGGAGGCAGGATATGGCAGGATTTATTTGGCCGCCGCCGGAGCTCCCTCAAAGCACGAGCATTCACGAGCTCGGCAAGCAACGCCCCCATTTGTTTTTGATACTTGATAAATGTTTGCATCTCCCTCGTGAATAATTGATATGCTGTCTAAGAAATACATGAAATTGTATAATGTTATATGTTTTTGATAATATGAAGATTTGTGAATTCTGTATAATTAACAATTTTTCAATGGTTCTAACATTTTTTTAATAAAATATAGGTGGCATTCCATTATTAGTCAGTGGTTGTCTTGTGGCATTGCAAATATAGGCATATGGTTTTTTGTATGATTGATATGAATGTTTTGTGGTACATTTGAGATGATTGGTTGAACAATTATTTTATGTGGTTACCAAAGGGAATTTATATTCTTTGTTGCCATATCCTTAACCTTACAGAAAATTACACTGATACATTTCTGCAAAATTAATGTAAAGAAACGTTAATGTAACCCATGTCAGGGATGACGTTTCGGGATATATTTCACATGTTTAACACTATTAGGAAGGCAAGGTTAAGTCGACCATTTCCAGGATGTTGTGTCTCTGTCATTTTAGTGTTGCATATTACTCTTGTTTAGTGCATACTTTGAACTGGATTGCTCTGGAGTGAGGCGCAATGCGGTGCCAGTATCTTTCTCACTGTGCCTGTTAGTGGGTCAAAAATGTGTTCAGAATACAGGGCCTTCCAATCATTGGCTTCTCTGCTGAACAAACAGAGAAAAGGTGGGGTATTCCGTTTGCAGTGTTATTCTGTGCAAACATGTGTGAAGGAGGTACATACATGTCAAAATATTTACAAGAAAATGCAGGGCTTACAGGTGAGTATGTGCTATGTGCATGTTTGGGGTATAGTGAAGTGAAGGAGATGTGAGGTAGTGCATTCAGGAGGGAGGGAGGGAAAAGAGGGTGCTTGAGAGCAGGGTTCCTCAAAGTCAGTAATGGAGGGCTGGATCCATGCCAGATTTTTAAGATAACTACATTTATTAGGTCGAGCCTGGGCAGCGCATGCGCTGCTCTGCGAGGCATTCTGTATTCAGGTAGGGACTTGAAGCTCCGCCCACTCTACGCCCATATTTTTCATTGTCTGGCTTGTGTCATTGTCCACTGTAAACTGTGGCTGTTTATTGGTCGATAGGCTTAGTAGTCCCTCCTTAATACCGCCTTGTCTCATTTTGTAACCCTCTATGGCGACACCCTCTGTGTTGTTACTCGGTAGGCTTTAATTACAGCCTCCGAGCACTATTTTCTCAAATAGCTTTGTCCTGTCTGCTATTGCAGGCAGGACACGTTCTCCCCTAATTCTTTTTTAAATTTTTTATAGCACAGGCGCTGGCATTTGCAATGCAATAGGTCTTGCATTTGTGAGAGTTTGATTGGCATTGTAAATGACAATGCCTTATATTTATCTGTTTTACAAACAGGACATAAATAAAAGGCATTGTCATTTACAATGCCAATAGCTCACACTCTCGTAAATGCGAGACCTACTGCATTGCAAATACTTGTTTTTTTAATGATTGTTTATGTGCAGGAAGGGACATCTTCCTGCACATAAACAATCAATGGCCTTTTGCTTCTTTCTATGTGTGCTGCACAAAGCAACACACATGGAAACCGCAAAAACGAGGAGAAATTAAACATTTCTCCTCGTTGCACCAGGGTAAGACCAGGTTTTCCCTGGTCTTAATTTTGGCGCTTCCCCATATTTACGCCACTCTTGTAAATATAGGGCAGTGTCAAAATCAATGGGTGTTGCTGTGAAAGGCCCACCGCAACACCCATTGCCCGCCCCTTTCACGCTTAGTATAGCATGAAAGGGTGCCTTATTTACAAGGCAGCATTAAGCCACATCATGCAGTTTAACGCTGCCTTGTAAATAAGGCGAAGCCCCTATCGCCACCACAACGTCAGAAAAAGTGACATTGTGGTGGCTATAGGGGCTTGTAAAAATGCCCCCAAGTGTGGTGTACTCCCAGTCGTTGCCACGTTTTGTCAGTTGGGATTATTTTGGTGACTTTAGTGAGGTAACACAATGTCTACTACCAGCCTTGTCAACCAGAAGAAGAATTTAGAACCCCCTGACAAAGTAACATACCATAATGGATGGACAGCTTTGCAGGAGTGATCCTGGTGGTGTGGACTTTGTGGAATACAGATTGTAAGTGGTTGAGTACGGTACAGGACATTATGTAATGGGTTACCCTATTAAACACCAGGGGGTATATTCACCAATATTTCACGGAACGCATTGCAGCAAGACAACTTTCTGCACTGCGTTGCGTGAAAGGGAGACAGGAGTGTGCCATATCTACTAAGATAGTGTGCATTTCTTCTGTCCCCTAACGCTGGTGCACTTGTGGCAGTCTAGCACCAACTCAGACACCCTTGTGCCATGCTGCAAGCGTGCCTGCATTACGAGCAGAATTGTTTTTGTGCAGGTAGGAAAACCCTACTGCACAAAAACAGTCCTTTCAGGAATTTATCTCAGAATGCAGCATGCATAGAAAGAGGAAGTAACAATGAGAAATAAAGTTATTCCTCCTTGTTATGCCTCGGTCAGGGAGGTGCAGCATTGTGGTACAATCCCAAGTTTACTGACTTTTGAAAATCTGGGGTTGTGTCAAACAAAAACCATGGGTGGATGCGTGGGAACACCCACACTCTACCCATGAAACGCCTCAATCCCTTCCTGCCGCAAGGTAATGGAAACAGCGATATACGCAATGCCTTGCATTACTTTGGATTTACTAAACCTCGCAGAGCCATGCAAGATGGCTTAGTAACTACCACTTAAGGACTTGCGTAGTCTTGCGATGACTTGCGTCACACAAGGGCAACTCAAACCATTAGTATATATGCCCACATGTGTTTGAGTGTTTTTGAGAAATAAGTGAGTTTTGAGACAGGATGGTCATTGAATGAGATGAGGGGAAGAGAGTACGGCCCATATTTGCAAACACTTTGCGTCCGATCTGCATTACTATTTTAACGCAAACCAGACACAAAGTATCTTCATAGGATTTACAATCCAACGCAGATCACAATTTGCATTGGATCGTAACCCAAATGCACTGCCTTCCATTACTGTGCATCAAAGAGGCGTTCCATGGGTGCTGCATGGGCGTTCACATGAAACCACCATGGGTTTTGATGCAAATCCCTATCTACAAAGAATACACAGGGATTTGCACAAAAATCCTGCACCTCTTTGAGGTGGGCATAACAAGGAGAAATAGTTCTATTTCTCCTCATTTTTTCCACGTTGCATGTGTGCTGCATTGTACAGCATACATACAAAGAGTGAAACGCTCACTATGGCACAATGGTGTCTGCATTGGCGGATGGCAGCCAAAAAGTGGACCGGCATAGGGAAAGAGCAGAACAGATGTTCTGCTCTCTCCTGTTCATGTAATGAAGCGCTGCGACATGAACAATCTTCAAATAGGGTATAAACATTTGGAGTAATGTTGGCCAAACACTGAAGAGTAACGTTTTACAAAATCAAGGTTAAGGGGACAATTTTTTTGTCTCACTTCTATGGCTCTCCTTACAAGAGGTGGGAGAAACTGCATTGGTAATCCTGCACCCAGAATTTCTGATAGTGTGGGATGTTGTAATCCCTGGATGCAGGATTACCAAATCATTATGAGTTTCACTGTCTGGCATGGGGACTCATTGCTGGAATCAGTATTTTACAAAGATGTTTTGAGTTTTTCCTCCGTCTGCACCAATTTGTTGCTCAGATTGTGCCAGGCTTTGCCTGGCTAAAGCTACAAAGAGAAGGCACCAGCATGGATTTACTTGAAATTAGCAGTCATACCTCTGGTAATTTCCACCCTTGATTACTGCTCTGCCCTCCTCCCTGACCTAACTCAAACACAGACTGGCTCCACATAGAGATGTCCCCCTGCTGCTCTGAAATTTTCTGGTCAACACAAAAAAGTGCATATATCACCACAGCTCTTGCTTTTCTTCAATGGCAAGCTATTGGCATTAGATGCACTATGGAACCTGCCGGCTCACATCTAAAGCCTCATACCGCAACATTACCAGATACCTTCAAACGTTATCCATGACTCGACGTTCACAAAACCTGCTAACTAAAACAAAATATCTCTCTTCACCCCACATTTAAGGCAGTTAACCTTGCACAGATACTTCTAGGGCAATTCCTCTGCTTGTCTCTAATGCCGCCTCTGTTTTTAACTATCTTCTTAAAAGCATGCTGATTGAGAAGCATCCTCGTGTGACTGAATAATCCACGTTCTGCTACTCTCTGTAGAAGCCTCCAAAGGTGGGCAAGCAAAGCAAGAATCGAGCCTGGCTGGAGCCAAGCGCCTGGCTCGGTCAGGGCTCTTGGTACTGGCTCCAGAGTGGAGCCAGAATGAACACCCCAGCCACGTAATCCTGCAGTTTTTCAAACACAAAAACTGTTAAAAGCAGGACAGCTGAGAGCTTATAGGAAATTTGCTTTTTTGCTTGAATTAAAAGCAGAACACATAAATGAATAGCTTTTCATACAGTGTTTCACTTCATGTGACTCAAGAAGGCTTGTAACCGAGAGCAGCCAAGCAGTCTCCAGTGCTGATTGGTTGGCTACTCTATTTATTAGCCATCATTGAAGTGTTGAGCCACACCTAAAATTGGTATGTTTTTGTTAAGTCAGGGGAAGCCAGCAACTTTAGCATAAAATGAATGTGTCCCACCTCCCATTTTGCTTAACAATGTACTTTTTTTCTAGAAAGACCTTATGGCCACAGCTACTATGGGTTTGTGCGGGTGTGACTCTAAACATTGCAATTCACCCGAATCAACAGCGACGGATCAACCTCCATATGCAAAAGCTATTTTGCACAAACGTTTGACCCTGTCCCTGCATCCAAACCCCTTTACACTACCCCTCTGATAATGAATGCAAAGGGCTGTGTTTGGGACAGGCCAACAGCAAAACCTTTGGTTTTGGTGCCAAGCCAGATTTACTAAAATAGTGATATGTGGGTTTGCCATATCCTAATGCCAATGAAAAACAGGCACGAGCAAGGGGTCACGCGGTGTATCGTCTGATATACCCACATGTAACATGTGTGCTTTCACCTAAAGCAAACATTTTTCATGTCTGCCCCCTGTGCTGATGCGTACACGTATGAATGCGTACTGGAGGATGTACCTCCAGGTTAACGCCTGTGCTAGACAGCGCAGACTCGCCATTATGCCACAGCCTAAGGCTCTGAGTCACACAGAGCAGCCAGAGTTAGCATCATCAACTTGCAGCTTTTACTAAAACCGGTGCTGCGCTATTTTCAGCCTTCTGTGCAACACAGAGCTGCTATTTTTCATGTAACGCCCCCTTTGTGTGAAGGGCAGTAAATCGGGGCCTGAATATTTATATATGTATAATGTATAACAAGTAACTGAGTAATATGGGCCTTTATTGCCTCTGAGGGGTTCTGCCAAGTGGTATATAAATGTCACCTGACCCCTGAGATGGCAATATAGGATCATATTACACATTAGTTGTTATGTATTTTTTATTTTACATGCTTTATTCAATTGATTTTAATATACTTTAAAAGGATTTGGAGTATTTGAGTGTCAATCATTTAGTGTTTATTGTTTGCCTGAGACTGCAGATGTGTCTGTCAATGTTTTGATAAATGTGTTCTTTTGTTGGGTATAAGGTGTTAATATTTGGGATGAGAGGATGTGGCCTAACGGCTAGAGCGGATTACCTTAAAGGTGGGGAATCAGGGGGCTCATTATGATGGCGGAAGGACCGCCACCGCCGGGCCGGCGGTGGCAGTCCTTCTGCCATCATACTGAAAATTCTCACCGCCAAATTAGGATGGCGTGAGAATCATAATGGTTCCGCGGCGGCCGGAAAGTCTGTCCGCCATGGTTCCGCAAGGCGGTCCTTTTCTGCCCGCCTTGCGGAACCCGGAACCAGGGCAACATTGTGGCAGTGCCGTGCAGGCACTGCCGTAGTGATTAGGATATGCCCTTCCGCCTGTCTTTTTGCAACGGATATCCTGCCGCAAAAAGACAGGCGGAGACTGGCTTTGGGGGCCCGTTGTGGGCCCCCTCTGTGTGGGGGGGGTGCACTGGGGGTACCCATGGTACCCCCCTGCAGTTCCATGCACCAAGTGGCAGGCACCGCGTGGTGCCTGCCACGTGGAAATGCTGTGCATGCTCTTTTGACATTGCGAACGGTGCTGCAGCCATCAGCACCGTCCGCAATGTTAAAAGGCCAGGATGCGCCCGCCAGTATGGCGGGCACATCCTAATTGCACTGGTGAGACCGCCGCACGTCTGCCGGGCGGTCCCAAAACCGTTATGATGGCGGGCGGACTAATGTCCGCCCGCCATCATAATGAGCCCCCAGGTTCGAGTCTCGGCAGGGACGCTCAGCATCCTGTGATTCTGGGCAAATTACTTAATCTCCCTGTTCCTAACAAAATTAATGTGTCCGTCTGCAACGCAACTGGTACTTATGTAAAGCGCTCTGATACCTTCGGGTCGAGTTTGCGCTATATAAAGCTCCAAAAATGTATATATATATTTGGATAGTTTTTATTCAACACAGTGTATTATCGTAAGTCAATTCTTAAATGCAAAGCACATTGTAAGTAAATTAAAAACATTTGTTCCAAAATGTGCTTTTTGTAGTACATTGACCCTATACATTAGGTTTAATCAGACATAAATGAAGCAAGAACATAAAGGGAAATGTGGGACAGTGTAACTTTTTGCTGACAGGGTATTGCGTTTCGAGTATTTATTTTCACTCACTGGGGAGGGTTCACTGGTAGATACTTGTAAGCAAAGACGGACCTGCAAGAGTAAGCTTGTCAAGTGTGCTGATTAATATTCTGAGAGCAACACTGTCATTCTGACAGCATTTTTGCTTTACTAGCACTAAAAGAATGAAGAAATGCTGCGTTGACCATCCAGTTAACTTTTTTATTTGTTCAGGCAAGCTAAATATCATGCACATTAATTATTATGAGAATAACTCACAGTTAACACCTCTTTTCTGTGAAATGAGAGCTTTGAGACTACTGATAAACATTCAATAACAAGGCTTAGTGTGTGTGTGTGTGTGAGTGTGAGTGTGTGTATGTGTGTGTGTGTGTGTGTGATACTAGACAAACAATTTCACTTCTCATTTTCCTTGAGCAACCAGTTTGACAGCAATGTGAATTAATTCAGTCCAGTATGTATGCTATACAAAACCATTATCCCCATAAGGTTTAATAGGGAATAACGCTTCTTCGCATATAACAACGCTGGCAGGGTGTACAAATCACATGACAACTGATATCCTTCTCAGGTGATTCATGGTAACATCGTCATCAGGGCATAGATTATGTTTTCTAACATATTTTATTGGTTTTGTTAGTTAGACACACAGCACAAGACATATATTTAACCGTAGTAATATTGATTTTGCGCAGGAGCATCACCCAGACCACAAAGCAATTATACATTTGACAGTTTTCTCTATTGATAGCACATTACAGCTATACACACAAGGAATTCCCTTGGTGCTTCAGTGGTTACCTACATGATCTTGCAAATATCTTTTCCATCACTACCCCCTGTTCCTTCGTTTCTCTTTTGTGCCAGGATACCCTGGCGGGTGATAGTGCGATTTGCAAATACACATATCATAACATACCATTGCTGTCCCTACTCCATTTGATTCTACTCAGTTTTATCTCAACCAAGCACCCCATACCTTTTTGAACTTTTTGGGAAATCCCTTTCCTGTGTAAACAGCTCTTTTGGTGGTCATACATCCCTCCAGAATGCCGATCCATCATGTATACATTGCAGGGGTAGCACTTCCAGAATGTTGCACAGAAGTATTTTTGAATGTTTAAGTTCATGTTTAGAAACAATCATTTTCAGTAAAATTTCACTCAATGAGCTGATATAATTTAAAGTATTAAATTGAAATACTTGACAAAGGTTGAAGACAGCCTTTATTGAATCACATATTTACATGACATTTGTAGCAAGATTTACATGTCAAATCCTACGATGGATCCGATTGTGCTGCAGCTCTTTATGGCCAATCCCAACCCCTTTCTCGGTTCTAACTCGACTGTCCCTCCTATGAGTTTGTTTGCTTGCACACCTCCAGTAACCTGCTATTTTTTTCAACCAACCATGTCTTAACTTGAGCTCTCTGCTCATGGATAACTGTCAACTTCATGATATAACTATGCTATTCCCATCTTATACCCTAATTACCTCCTATCAAACATCTATCATGTTCATCCCTTTGGTGCACTCAACTACGGCCCTCATTACGAGTTGTGTTATTTCGCCTGGAGCAGTAACTCTGGGTGAAATAAATCAATTCACAATTATGAGGGTTTTAGCGTGTGGAGTTATCAGACCAGAAATCTCTGGGCCTGATAATTCCAGGCCCAGAGTCACTTGCCCTCTCAAAGAGGCTACAGGGGCTATATCACTGTAAGCAGCATTGCACAGCCCTGTCTGCTGCCTGCTACAGTCCAGGAGGTGCATTTAATGCTTCACTCAAACAGGCACAAGCATTCCTGTCACCCCTGCCCCAACCATTCAACACACCTACCTCCCACCAGCAGTCCTACTGACATTTTCCATCTGTTCAGAGGAGGAAGCAAATGTCAGTGTTTTATTCACCAAAATGGTGAAACACTGCTCAGAAAAACACCTGGGTGGGAGCAGTTATTCCCCATTTAGGGGGAAAACTCACAATGACCAGAATTTAGCAGCGGAGATGAAAGCCGGTGAACTTAATTACAGCCCTTCAATATCTTCCCTGCAAACTCCAGCCAAAGAGGCTCTGTGCCTTGCTGACAACCTTTTCGTTTAGTTTGGTCATATTTTGGACAGCAGTGTCTCTGTCCCCCTGCATTTATTCACACATCTCATGGTTTGGTAGTAATCTATACAAGTCTAGCGATCACCAGCCATTTTATTCCTCATGTTCCCATAGCTCTGACTTTCAGTTTATCTCTGTTGGCAAGTTATCAAGCAATGAATACTTCCTGTATGCCAATGTTACCTTTTAATTGAATCAGTTTAATGCCTCCTCTCCTGTTTTTGCAATGCTTATTACAGAGTTGTTGAATTGTTTTTCAGTAAATGAGACTTTTACTTTTACTATTGTAAACTCGTTTGGACGGTACACTGAAATTGTTCCACTCAGTGCTTCTCTTACTCTTTTTTTTCCATAACAAATTTTATTAGGTTTTGTTGAAATATCCCAGCCCATGGGCCGCTGTACATAAGAAAAATAAAGCTGACAAACTGATCATAAACAATAACATAAAACTTGCACAGAAACTTTCACTTTACCCACCCCACCTCGCATCAGCGAAATTTAGAATTGTCCATGAGTTAAAATTAAAATTTGCTCCCTTTGTCTACTTCCAACATTCCCATAGGTTCAAATCTCTTCTTCAATATATGAGTTATGGGAACGAACAGGCTCCAAATTGATAACCCTATAGTCCGCCCACCTCCGCCAAATTTTTGTGTGTTTTTGGGGGCATCCCCTCGCCTGGTACACCGCTACTCTCATACTCTTTTTATTGCAAGCGCTTTGCATATCGCTCCACAATCCGACACTGGACACATACCCAAAGATGATTACAAACACACAGAGCAGTCCTGACACTGTAATCTACGTACACGCACACAGTATGACAGCCCCAGATCAATAGGGACACGTGTTCATACACTTACAAAATGCCTATAAAGTGTGACACACTGAATCCGAGTACCAATTACATTGAATCCTAATAACCACAGCCACAGCATTAGTCATACTCCAGCAAAGCACTCGCTGAGGAGCATGGGGAAAATCCCAGAGGCAACACAAGCAACCCAGGTCTTATTAGGGGCCATCAGCCAGGTATAGCTTGGTGCCAGTGGCACAGTGAGCTCTCCACCCACGTCTGGAGTGCTTGAATTAACCTCAGTCACTGGCAATCACTCACATCCATTGGTGCAGGGTCAAGACTGATTTGCAGATTACTGGATCCATACTGAAGTGGCATGGTGGGCGATAAAAAATAGATTGGGATACGGCCCCAAGCAATTGCCAATGGATGAAATTAACTCAAGCATTCCTTCCATCACTTTATTGTTGTTGCAGTTGATGCTCTAAGTGTGATAGGTATGCCCAGACATGGGTCCCATGCTCACAGGGCCACTGGAACCAAGCTATTCCTGACTGATTAGTCCTAATCAGGGCAAAACCGCTCATAGGGTGCTTGCGTTCCAGTTCAGGGAGGACCTGGCCTGGCAGGTCAGGCAGGACTGTCCCCATTAGAACAGGGTCAAGACTGATTTACATATGGCTGGGTCCAAACTGAGGTGACATGGTGGGTGAAAAACAATGGACTGGGATGTGGCCTGAGCACTTGCCAGTTACTGAGATTAATTGACGCATTCCATCCATCACTTTGTTGTTGTTGCAGCTGGTGTAAAGACAACACCCAAAGTTTATCCACTGTCTAGCGAGTGCCTATTGCTTCCATTGGTTCACATGCATCAGATAATGGACGACTCTGAGACACTTTCCCCAGTAATTGGATATTCCTGGTTTGTAAATGGAATGGAATGATAGCAATAAAATAGTAAAGCCAGATGGGCACGAAATCGCACCAGAGTGGAGTAGCATGGATTTGAAAGTCTACTTCAATATCCTCCCACCGCAAACTGAAACAGACATTAAATGCATGTGCATCTGTACTGTAGTGTAATAGCACTGATATGGTGTTTTCTACCCCTGAAGAGATGCTGAAGCATGTGCAGGGGGGAATCTAGGATCCCATAGAATAAGAACTTAGCAGCAGTGCTGCATGAACCTCTAGACAATATTCTGTAGTGTGGAATGTATACTCCACACTCTTGGTGTGTCACTAAATCCACTATCTGTCTTCCTGTCTCCAGCTATAGATCAGAGGCTTAGCTCCATAGGAAGAAAGCGTTCAGTAAAGATGCATAGGTGACACTTGGTAGAAGGATAATATTGAGATATTGGTTGTGTTAGTTGCAATGATGCTTGCCAGGACCACAACAAGGGATGCTTTAATTGCTAATCTATTTGTACAACTTGTCTTCATTCACTGTCGGTCAATAACGAAATAGATGGATTTTAATAATGATGAAAGTGGAGAATATAGAGGCTCTTTTTCATTTGTGTGTAAAAGTTATAATCATTAGCTTCAATTTTCAATTTTTTACTATCTGTTTCTTTTGTATTTTGGTATGGAAGGCCAATGACATATACAATTAAAAAAATAGCAGACTGACTCATTGTTTTGTAGCCATTGGTACCCAGAGGGCAACCTACATGGTTGGGCATTGTTCCCTACCTCAAATAAACACAGACTCATATTCCACATCTCAAACTCCTTTAATCAGGTATATTCTGCCATAAACTTAGACGATGGTGTACCAGCAGAGATCTCACAGACCGAGCCAACTTCAAGTTAGCCCTCAACAAATAGCACTAGTGCCTTAAAAACACGAAAGAGGTGCCCTGGCAGAGCACATCGAATCAAGCTCCAACCACAGAAAGGAACTCTTCAGCATCGTAAGAGAGTTCTCCTGCCCATCAGCCACAGAGAACATGATCTCCCTTTCCCAGGAACTCTGCGACAGCCTGGTGGATTATTTCCACAACAGGACATCCACCATCTACAGTAACTTTGATCCCCAACCCACCGACCTCTACAACCTCCTTACACCAACGCTCGCCACCCACAACCACTCGCTCACACGTAGAAACAGCTCACCACACAGAACACTCCGGAGCACCAACGAACCCCTACCCCCACCACTTCTTCAACCTCTGGAGCAAGGAAATCTGCTGCCAACTCACCTCCATTCTCAACGCATCCAACACTATGGCCATCTTCCCCAATGAATGGAAACACGCAGAGGTCAGACCCCTCCTCAAGAAACCTTCAGCCGACGCATGCAAACTCAAGAACTACCGCCCCATCTTGCTGCTCTCCTTCCCCACTAAAGTCCTCGAGAAGGCCATCAACCACCAGCTCACTGAACACCTGGAGAGAAAGAACCTGCTGGATGCCTCTCAATCTGGTTTCTGTGCCAACCACAGCACGAAGACCGCCCTGATCACTACCACTGCATCAGAACCCTCCTCGACAGGGGTGAAACATCCGCCCTGAGCCTCCTCGACCTCTCAGCAGCGTTCAATACTGTATCCCACCACACACTCATCAAGCGACTCCACCACATCGGGATCCAAGGAGATGCCCTCAAATGTATTGTATCCTTCTTCACAGGACGAACCCAGAAAATCCACCTACCACCCTTCACCTCAGAACTAAAGAGCACCAGCTATGGCCTCCCTCAAGGTTCAGCCCTACCCTTTTCAACACTTACATAACTCCCCTCACCGACATCGTCAGAACCAATGGCATCTACATCATATCCTACGCAGATGGCACCCAGCTCATCCTCTTGCTCTCAGAAGACCCCCCCCTACCACTAGGACCAACTTCCACAACTGCATGACGAGTATTGCTGACTGGAAGTTGACCAATTGCCTGAAGCTCAACACAACTGTTATTTGGGAAAACCTCCCGTGGAGCGACACCTAGTGGCCCTCTGAACTCGGGCCCACACCGACAGACCACGCCTGCAACCTTGGCATCATCCTGGACAGTAAACTCACCATGAAACACCAGATCAATGCAGTCTCCTCCTCCTGCTTCCACACCCCCCGCATGCTCTGAAAGATCTTCAGATTGCTCCACGTCTGCACCAGAATAACAGTCACTCAAGCCCTAGTCACCAGCCAGCTGGACAACGGAAATGCGCTCTACACAGGAATCACTACTCAACTCCTGAAGAGACTCCAGACGATACAGAACTCAGCTGCCAGACTCATCCTCGACCTCCCCAAATGGACCCACATCACCCGCACCACAGGAACCTCCACTGGCACCCCACCCAGAAAAGATGACAATTCAAGATGCTTACACACGCCTACAAGACCCTCCATGACTAAGGACCAGCATACAACAACCTCTGCCTGAACTTCCACCAACCCTCCAGACACCTGTGCTGTGCCTCCCTGTCCATTACACACACTCCCCGTATCTGCTGAAGCTACAGGGGAGGACGATCCTTCTCCTACCTCGCCGCCAAGTCCTGGAACAACCTTCCCCTTCACCTCCAAACATCATCCTCTCTCCCGACATTCAGAAAGGGGCTCAAGACCTGGCTCTTCCACTGATCCCAGCAAGAACCTAGGGCCTAGATACCCTCGTGGGTGATTAGTCATGCTCTACAAATCCGAGTTGGTTGATTAATTGATTGGCATACTTTACAAGTGGTTGAACCACTGGTGAGTGAGTAGAGGAAAAAGAGGAACACCATTTGGGATCAGTCAGAATTTCTAGAACCAATTGTGAGAAGTTGGCCTGGTATATGCTGTCCACTAATTATAGTGGGCACCTTGCACCAGTCCAAACAACCCCTTATTGGAGATAGGTTAAAGACAACCTTATTGAAAGCTATCCTAGTGGTAGCTATGGAGAGCAGCCTTCAGGCTAAGTCTTGAAGGAATGTAAAGCAGCTTGTTTTACCAGTCTATAATCTCTTGAGTGATCAAATGAAAGAGCACCACACCAGGTATATATTCAAAATATATGTATTTATTGCTAAACACACCCCTCTAGTCTCTTTATGAGGCTAGAGTTCGAAGTACATAAGTTAGAAGTTATTTAAACATAGTAATAGCACAAATACACGTTTGGGCCCTAGGGGCGTACCAAACCATATACCAATAAAGTGGTATAAGAACCACGACTGAACTAGACACTAGGCCTAGAGCCTCTAGAAGTGCTTGGACCACAAGGAACCACCCAAGGTAGTGACACAGGGGACCCACGGGAGACGCGTGCAGTGTAAATACACAACCGCGATACGCCGTTGACTTCTATGGAGAAAGTCGTGATCGGGAAATTAGAGAAAAGGGACACTTAAAAGAGGACTTGGACCAAACCCTTTGAGATCTAGGACTTTGAAGAGTCTCTACCCACGGAAGCACCGGAGTACTCGTGTTACCTCACCCAGGGAAGCCGGGTGCATAGGTGCCTTTCGGGGTCGGGTTTCGTCGTCGATTTGAATGGCGATCTGCTGCAAAGGGCTGCTGGCGACCAAGAGAAAAGTGTCCGGGTGGATCCAAGAGTGGATCGGAGTTCTGAAGAACCTGAAAGCAGAGGGGACAGAGTCTGGGTCACTAGCCAGTGACCAGGAAGGCGATGGACAGATGCCCACCGATGTCGAGTGCTTCAGGTGCGTTGACGGTCGTCTTGACTCTTCAGCCATGAGGTCCAGGAGGTGTTGTCGGCGACCAGGAGCAGGATTCGGGCTGGTACACGATGTTTGTCGAGTGCTGAGGTGTCGGCGACCGGATTGGACCCAACAAGCCTTGGCAACGGCAAGTCTCGATGCAGAGGAAGATCGTCGATGGTGTAGACCAGCAAGATCTGGGGAACTCACTCAGCGAGGGTAAGTGAGGGCAGGCCTGGAGCAACCAGGATGCCAAGTTAGAAAAAGATTGGCCTTCGTTAAGGGCTACTAGCCAACGGGCTAGCGACCGCAAAGGAGCCTCGTGACGCCGCACGTGGATCTGGCTTACAGGACACTCGTGGAGTGGGGGCCAGTGATCTTCGGTGCAAGTGGTGCTGGAGGCTAGGGCTACTCGGAGCCCAAAGCACGACTTCTTGGGAGACCCAGAAGAGGATGCACTTGCAAATGTGCTTGGTGTCCAGGGGTCACGGTCTCAAGTCACCCACGATAGCCACGGGCCTCAGCTTTGCTGGGAACTCAGGGTAGCCTCGGAGAAGTCTGAGAATCTACCTCTGGTGATGCGATGACTTCGGCGTCCGACGGGAGCTTCAGAAATGCGAACCGGACAGATGCTTCTTTGGTGCCTGCCAAGCAGGGGAGTCACTCCTTGACCCCAAGGGAGATTCTTCTGTCCTCTAATCGTGAGTAGAGCGTCGAAGGTCCAGGATTCAGTTTCAGAGTTTCGTCCAGGGATAATCTAAAGTCCTAGGGACTGGGTTCCTATACTTATACTAAGGATAGGGTTGGACTACTCTGTGGCCCCACCTATGGGTGGGTCAGGGCAGAGGGGTGGCTACACCCCTTTCCTTTGTCCAGTTCAGCGCCAAAGCAGGGGCTGCAAGCCCCTGATCCGGTTTGAACTGGGGTATGCACAGGGACACCAAATGTGCCCCCAGTGCAGGACTTCAAAGCACCCGAAAGTGCTCCCGCCCAGCCCCAATACACATTATCCTGTCTGGGGAGGTGGTCACATCTCCCTGGGACAGGAAACCTATTGTCCAGGCCTCCCCTGCCGGAGTTTCGTCCAGCAGCAGGAGGCCAGACTCGTGTCTGTGGCAGCAGCATCCATTTTGTGATGCCAGGGCTCTGGAAAGAAGTTACCGGACTAGCCAGAGTTAACATGTCTTTCCCTCTAGAAGGGTGGAATGCTACCCCCGCCGCCAGGATTGGCGGGGGGTAGTATTCCAAGATGTTTGACACCAAACACGACATGTTTAGGTGCAGCCATTCCAAAGTTAGCATTTTACCGCGAGGTTATAATGCGCTTAAGAGTATATGGTCAGGCTGCACTACAAACAGCATCAGAGATGGTCTCCGAACGCTGCAGAGGGGCCCTGCTCATGCAGGGGCACCCTCTCACATAGGAACCATGCACTCTGCCTTTAGGATTGATAAGGCCTACCTTAGGAGTGACTTATAGGTTTATATGTGTGTATGTATTTAGTGATATAGGTAACCTATATCACAGTAAGGGGTGCATGCACCACCTTACCCAGGCTGCAGTAGCAGACCTGTGGTGTCAGTTTGGATGGCCTTCCAGGGGTGGCATAATACATGCTGCAGCCCCTGGCAGGCCTCTGAGGTACCTATGCCCTTGGTACATAGTATACCATATACTAGGGACTTATAAGGGCACTCCAGATCCCAATCAGTGATGTGCCTAAGGCACATGGAAACCATTTTAGAGAGGAAGCAGCTAGGCTGGGGTTCTGATTAGCAGTGCCCCAGCCAGACTAATGTCGAAAAACAGTGAAGCATCAGCAAAAAGTGGGGGTACCCATGTGAAGCAGATCCTACTCTCCTACACCAATTTTGTGTTCTGCGCATATATGCACTCGCATGGGGAGTTATATTCATGAGCATACATCAGGGTCTAGAATCTTCTCTAAAGTCAAGGATATGTTAATAAGGCTAGTTCCTACTCTATGGGCCTATGGTCTTCTTACAGCAGGTCTCTGAGGCGATCCTGTGCCTGGTTATAATGGCTTCCATAGCAAAACCTTACCTGGCCTAAAGGAATGAATGCAGCATTGTAGGTTACTGTCCTGTGGATCTACTATAAGAGTATATATACCTGCCTAACTTCTAACTAGGAAGAGGCACATGTGCCAGAATCCTGCTCTGGCATCAGGTTCGCCTAGTACTGATTTTGCCTACAACAGGCACCAGCGGAAAGGCAGGTGGTTGCATGGTATCCAGAGTCGTCAGTGGAGTTGGTGCTCCTACTGTGGTGGCACTACATCCATACACACTTACTGGTCCTGGTCTAGCACCTAATGCACTGAGTCATCACCCATATACAAGCCACTGCATCAGTGGGAGCCTAGGGAAGCAGACTACTCCAGGGGGATACATGCCCCTTGCTCATTATACACTTAGGGGGAGATTTACCAACTTTTCACGTATCGCACTGCAGCAGCCACAAATGCTGCGCTGCGCTTTGTGAGAAGGAGCGAGAAGGAGAGCGCCCTATTTACTAAAATAAGGCACTCTCCTCCCCTCTCACTAGCCCCAGCGCTGAAAGCAGCTGCCGTGCGCCACAGAGACACCTTTGCACCATGGGGCAAGGGTGTCTCCGTGAGTCGAGCATAGGTTTTGTACTGGAAGGGTACCCTTCCAGTACAAAATACTATGCTGATACTCACTTCAAACCGTTTCCTCTTTGTATGTGTGCTGTACAGAAAAAGAATGAGAAATGAGAATGAGAAATGAGAATGAGAAAAATGTGCCATTTTCAAGTAGGCGCAAGGAAGGAGAAATTCCTTCCTTGCGCCTACTTGAAAATGGCACATTTTTCTCATGCTAAACCCAATCTACTTTACTTAGTAAATTGGGTTTAGCATGAGAAACCTTGGGTGGTTGCATGGGAACGCCCATGCTCCACCCTTGGTACGCCCCCATAGTGCAAAGTAATGCAAAGCAGCGTTATGGACTATTTTGTGTTACTTTTCTGTTATTTCCAGCGCTAAACAAGTTTAGCGCTGGACAGTAAATTGGAAAAAAAAGATTTTGCGCCAATTTGTGTCACTTTTGTGACACAAACATGGCACAAAATCTTAGTAACTCTCCCCCTTATGGCCTTATTTAGAGTTTGGTGGATGGGTTACTCCCTCACAACGTGACTGGCATCCCGTCTGCCTTATTATAAGTGCCTTCGTATATAAGGCGCTTGTGATAAAGCAGATGTGTTATCCACCACGTTTGGTAGAGTAATTTGTCCACCAAACTCTAAGTCAGGTCTGTAGCATTCACATTCCCAGCCAGTGGGCTATCCTGGGTTTTGTTCTGGCAACTGAGGTCTAGGCAAGGTGCTCTGGGGCAGAACTCCTCAGGGTGCAAAAGGGTAACCTCTGCTTCGCGTTCCAGCCCAGGAAGATCAAGGCATGCCAGGGCCAGCCTCGCCAACCCGGTACACACTGGAAGGAAGCCACCCTCCTGTCTCCACGGAATCTAGCAGTTACAACGCTCCACTAAGCCTTGTGTATCGCTGCCCCTATGGGAGCCAACAGGAGCTTGCTTGCAGGTCACTCACCTTCTCAATACCAATAATCGCCCCTTTAGCCTGGCCAAAGTATCACCAGTACATGGTGATCCCTTCCAATATAATACTGCAAGACTCATACTGGATGGGCAACAAAGAAAGAACCAAGAAACATTCATAACCGCTATTAGAGTTATTACATTTGACATCAGAGAGGCTGTGGGGACATTTACATAGGAGACGCATATTCAATAAATGGTCAACCCGTTGCGACTGCAACACTAGGGAATGCCATAAGTACTCCAACCTACACAACCCGCACAACTGCTAACCGAACATGAAACTACCACCTAGTAAATACAAAAACAACTTTTCAAGTTATGGCGGAAGGAGACATCGCGTGCAAATACCAGTGACGTCACTCACAGCCGGACCTGTGTGCTGAGAACGACATCATTAGCGGGGGAGGGGCTGCTGTTCCACCTCTCCCCTCTCTGGCGGGCTTCAGCAGCTTTCAGCTGTATTAGAAGTAGTTAGAGCTACTTCGACCCCTGCCTCCGTTTTTCACAGCACAGTTCAGATCCGTCGTGACTACGGCAGCAGCAAAGGTTTCTTGTCTGGTCCTGGAGGCAGTTTCAGCAATTTACAGTTTCCAGACTTGTGTGGGAGCGCTAGGATACACCTCCTGCAAGGAGCGTCGTTTCCTTGGTTTCCCGCAGCATGTTTAGTTTGAGAGGTGACCTAGATAGAGAGCTCGTTCTCTCTCCGTGCCCTTTGCAGAAGTAGTTACTGGGAAATTCTCAGAGCAGAGAAGGATGTGGCCTGCCTTTCGGGCCCCCTGAAGGCCCAGGTCATCTTTATATATATAGCTTTGGCCATCAGGAGTTTTAAAACAAGTATTGGAAATGCAATAGTTCTCGCATTTGTTTGAGTTAGAGCTCTTGGCATTGTAAATGGCAATACCTTTTACCTATGTGTTATGGAGTATATGTATGTGGTGTATAGTGGATTTATGTGGTTTGGATTGGAATTATTAGTTGTGGAATTGTGTGCCGTTGAGGTGTGTGGTGTGGAGTGGTTTTGTGGAGTGGAATTATGTGGCACGGTGTGCAGTGAAATTACGTGGATAGTAATTATGTGGTATTGAGTGTACTGGAATATTGTGGAGTGGGATTCCATGTCAGGACTGGAGGGTCCAATTATGCTTCTCATTTCTTTACTACTATTAAACAGCAGCCAATTACAATACATTTTAAACATTACTACGTTTCCCGTGATACCCTAATATCACGTGACCAAACATAGAGCCACTGCCCTATATAAGCCCCTCCCAGAGTCTCACTGTCCTCTTTCTTTGCTGCTTCATAGCCAGTTAAGTACACTTTCCAATCTTATCTTTTGAATATGTGATTAACTGTGCCTTTATCGGTTTTATGGTAATATACGATATTCAGGATATTAGCGCGACTCGCGCTGTCTATATTTGGCTATTGTGCTTGTTTTTGAATGTCTTATTGCGCAGGTTTATTGAGCAAGTTTTAGCGTATTTCCTTTTTGACCTCACGCTGTCGGCACGTCTATTTCCTTGTACAGGGAGTGCTTTAGCCTCCCGTCCAGGGACCCGGCGCCCGTGTCCTACAAGTGTGGAGCGAGGACGCACATCTATGGGATGCACGGTCCTCTTTCTATTGCCCTCGAGAGACAGGCACCGCACATTAGCGGCGGCCATCTGTTTGCCTTCATAGATCGGAAGGTTTTATGAATGCGAGGAGCCGCGTATAACTGCGCCGGTTGATCCATCCCTCAAGGCAGCATCCTGTGACACCCTGCGGAAGAGGCTCAGCAGGGTTGCATAATAAAGCATAGGCTCTGCCTAGAGTAGCAGACAAGCCCTCCCTCCACCATATATTTCTGGTTCTATACAGTGGTTCTGTATTTGGCTTGCCTGGGGTTGGTTCTACTCCTCCATTTGTGCTCCTTATTCAGGGTACTCACCTTAAGACTACAGTGGTGGCCATTGGTCTTATCCTCAGTATTACAGCATTCCATAAACAAAGATGGTAGAATTTTATAAAGAGGAATATTTCCACGAGGAACCCTCGGGGTCCCTGGAGCAAGGCCTGGTAAATGCATTGGACGTGGGAGTGCAGCATTCAGTAAATAGGGCCTTGGTTCGGGCGATTGAACTTTTGAAGCGCCACCTGTGTGGCTACGTAGAACAACAAGGATAGCTACCTACCCCTCCATTGCGGGCCAGACCCAGTGGGAAGTCCCCCAAGGGACCCCATACAGTGGATTTTGCCAAACTGGCCAGTGGCATGACTATGGAACATCACTATAGCGCCTCTTTGGGGGGCTGTGGTACCCGAACCATTCCAAGAGGACGATGATGGTTCCTCTTCTCACCAGAGCTCGAACCAGGAAGACGCTCCAGACCCAGCAAACGCTCACGGAAGGAGCGCCATGTGGACCTTCCCTCGCAACCAAAGCTACTCACTTTCGAGCCCTGAGAGATTGTTCACCCCAAGTCCACAGCCTGGCTGCCCCCCCCCCAGGAGTATGTGCAGGCTCACCTGCATCAAGCTTTTGATAAGGACAAACGTGCGAGGTTACACTCTGAATGCCCCAGACAAGACCTCCAGGGTAAGGTAGCTGACACCCCAGAAGTGGACCCCACAATGGTTACCTACCTCAAAAAATACTCCAAAGACCCTAAAAAGTGGATAGATAGGTCCTGGCGCTCCTGCCAGGACAAACTCCTTGACATGACCGGCCCCTTAACGAAAATACTAGACTTAGGTTACCGGGCAAATGAGTTGGCCATGTCAATAGACCCTGAAGAGCTAATAGGTTGGGCGCAACGGGACCCTAATCTCTCCAAACTTTCCTCTTCTGAGGCCGGCCCCTTGGCCCAAGGCCTCCTGTTTGGTCAACCATTCTTCAAATAACTGACTAAATTCGTTGCTACCTTTAGTGGCCTAGACAAGGCACAAGGGTCCGTCCGTAAAGCCTTCTGACCGGTTTTCGGCAGGACCAGACAATTTAGAGGGCGTTCGTTCGGCCGGGGTTACCAGCAAGGCCCCCAATGAGGTTATTAATAGCAACAACATGGGGGTTATCAGGACCCTAACAACCCCACCTTCTACCCAACCCGACACTCCAACAGAAATCGCTTCAGAAAGGGTAGATATGGAGGAAATCAAGGAGGTGCCCAGGATTCAGGGACCACAGGTGAGACTCATTCTGTGTTCAGAAGTGGTATTGGGGGGCAGGATTCAATCCTTCCTTCATGTTTGGCAGATAATCTTACAGGATGCATGGGTACTGGAGACAGTGCAGGGGTACAAATTAGAACTGTACAGCTCCCACAGACAAGTTTCACTTCCTCCAGTGATGTCTTTTTCCCTTCAAGATCAAAGCTTTATCTCCTCTGAAATTCAGACCCTTCTACAAAAAGGAGCCTTAGTGGTCACAGAACCTCATCCCCTAGGTTTTCTCAGCAGTATCTTCTTAGTAGAGAAGAAAGGGGCGGAGCACGACTAGTGTTGAATTTAAAGGATTTCAATGGTTGGGTCGTTTACCGACATTTCAAGATGGAAGGCATCCATCTGCTCTGCAATCTCCTCCAGGAGGGGGACTGGATGGTCCGTCTGGACTCAAAAGACACATACCTTTCCATTCCCATTTTCGCGCCCCATTGTGTGTCCTGCAATTCCTGTGGCAAGGAGTTATTATGAGTACGAAGTCCGCCCCTTCGGTCTCTCCTCTGCTCCATGGTGATCCATGAAACTCCTACACCCAGTGGCAGAGTCCTTGAGGGCTCGGGGGGTCCGGCTGTTCATTTACCTGGTCGACATCATTATCATGGCATGGTGTCCCAGGCTGATGGTCACTCAGAGCTCGGGATTCATTGTGAACTCACAGAAATCGATTTTGATACCAGCTCAAACAATAGAATTTCTGGGGTTCCAGATCGACTCTCGTACATGCTAGCTGATGCTCCCTGCACAGTAGGCCAGGAGCATCAAGAGAGAGTTGAGATTCATTTTGAGCAGGCAGACTGTATTCCTGCGATCAGTAGCCTGAGTGGTGGGTCTACTGGCTTCCTCGATACAGGCGATTGTTCCGGGTCCCTTGCACTATCGAGCACTTCAGAGACTCAAAATTCGGCATCTCCGGAAAGGCCTCAGTTACGCCGAGCAGATTCTCCTCTCAGAGGATGCGAGGTCGGAGATGGCGTGGTGGTTGGATCACATGGAGGCCTGGAACGGCAGGGCCATCTTTGGTTCCATCCCAGAGATAGTGATCGAGTCAGATGCCAGCCGCTGGGGTTGGGGCGCCAGGTTTTGACCGATCTCCACCAGGGGCCGTTGGTCCCAAGACGAACTGATCAAGCATATCAATTACCTAGAGCTTCTTGCAGGCTCCTTTGCAATTCGCAGCCTCTCGCCGATAAAGACGGACTGCTGCATTTTACTTCGTATGGACAATGTCTCAGCGGTTCGCTATGTGAACAAGCTGGGGGGGACAAGATCCCATGTGTTGGTGGAAATCACCAAGGATTTTTGGCACTTTTGCCTTCAACATCGGATATTGGTGGTGGCAGAGTATCTACCCGGCCGTAACAACACTCTGACAATTTGGCAGTCCCATCATCTACGGGACTTAAGCGTTTGGAGACTTCATCCCTGAGTTTTCTATGCGCTGAATCATCTCTGGGGTACCTGCCAGATAGATTTGTTTGCCTCACGCCTCAACCGGCGGGTCCCATCCTTTTTCAGATGGCATCCGGATCCGGAGTCCTTGGCCACAGATGCTTTTCTCCAAGTCTGGAACTAAAATCTGTGCTATGCATTTCCCCCGTTCTTAATGATTCCCAGGGTACTAGTGCAGGTGCGCTGACAACGGGCGGAATTGGTGTTGATAGTTCCCAGTCCTTCTGGAATTGCTGTGTGCTCCCCTTATCCTTCTCCCATTTCGGTGGAATCTCCTTCTGGATCTAGGGGGCTCTCCACATCCACTGATATTGTCAGGGCAACTCTCCCAAGTGGCTTGGCGAGGTTCCGGGACAGATGGAGTGTCCCTGGACTTTCGAAGGAAGCTAACAACTTCATTAGTGAGGCCTGGTCAAGCAACACCCACAAGCGATATGCCACCTGTTGGAAACGATGGTGTGGCTGGTGCCGTGAAGGGGACATCAATCCTGTTGGAGCACATTACACTTTGGTAATTAATTTTCTGTCTTCCCTTGCCTCTACAGACATGGCTTAGAGGACGGTTAATAATTTCCAATCAGCCATTTCGGCAGGCCACTCTCAGGTGGATGGTAAACCGGTTGGTGAACATCCCATGGTATGCAAACTTCTGAGGGACATCCGTATGGTCCGCCCTCCATGTCCAAAGTACTCATGCTATGGGACGTGTCCATTGTTTTTTGATTTTTAGGAGCATGGCCGGTCAATAAATATCTCTCACAAAAACTATTGTCCGCCAAACTGACCATGTTGCTTTGTCTCATATCTTGTAAAAGAGTTTCAGATATTCCCGCCTTAGATTTGGCGGGAGGCAGTTTTTCCCCTGAAGGGGTTACGTTTTCCATTTCCAAGCTTACTAAATGCAATACCTCGTCGGTCTCGTATCCGGCCCAAACTAAGTGTGGTTCAATGTTTGAAGGCGTATGAGGTGAGTACTGCTGAGTTTTGTACAGATATGAATGGACAATTATTAATAGCATTGCAGAAACCTTTTCGCCCAGTGACTCTGGCCACTTTGGTGAGATGGGTGCGTTGGCTGATGAGCGAAGCAGGCATTGATGTCTCCATGTTTGGGGCCCACTCGGCTCGAGGAGCCATGGCTTCCAAATCTTTTGCCTTAGGCGCCAGCCTCGCTGACATCATGAAGTCGGCAGATTGGTCGACAGAGTCCACTTTCAAGACATTTTATTGTAAACCTATTGTTGATGTGGCTTCTGTTGTGGTGGCTAAGCTTTAAGCAAGCATAATCGGAGCCTCCGGTCCTGACACAGAATAAAAAGATTGCAAACATTTGTGACAAGAATTTTCAGTTCTATTAAGGACAGGGAGGCGAGGATTATTCCACCCACCGTCCGCCAAGACCATTTTTTGGCCCCACCACGTAAAACCAACTGTGGTGTCCCACAAGGCTCCGCTCTCTCTCCCCATCTGTTTAATTTGTAAATTTTTCCCTTGATCCAGTCCCTTAAAGACAGGAATGTGACGGTCTTTAATTACGCAGATGACCTGCAATTGGTCTTCTCGGTCGATAACTCACACAGTTCCATCACCGAATTTCAGGCCACCATGCTACATATCCAACAATGGATGGACCACAACCATCTTAAATTAAACCCTGGTAAGACGGAACTTGTTCTTACTGGGGACAGCCATAAATTTTGGGCCCCACATTATTGGCCATCAGAGCTAGGTCCTTCTCCCTCCCCCTCTCCATCAGCCAAAACACTGGGAGTCACCCTCAACAGTGACCTGTCACTGAAAACTCAGGTTGGCACGGTCATCTCTAAATGCTTCTTTCAATTGAGGAAGATCAAGAAGATACACTGGTTTCTCACACAGGAAGCTCTGATCCAAGTGGTAGTAGCCACTGTCCTGTCTCTTCTGGACTATGCTAATTCCGTGTATTTGGGCATGCCAATCTACTTGCTCAAACGGCTGCAGATGGCCCAAAATCAGGCAGCCAGAATGATCCTGCATCAACCTAGATGGCAGCCAGCTACCCCTCTGCTGAGGAAATTGCACTGGCTTCCAATCCCTCATCGCTGTGCTTTTAAGGTGGGCTTGCTTATATTCAAATCCCTGCATGGCAATAACCCCAAATTTATTAACAGCCTGATATTCAGGCATACTCCCTCTCGGAACCTACGCTCTGCTCACCTCTTGCTCCTTACCATCCTCGTATTCAAACGAGCACGACAGGGAGGCCGCAGATTTGCCACACTTGCCCCTAGACTGTGGAACTCCTTCCCGCTGGAGACCCGATCCTGCACTGACCTCTTGCAATTCAGGAAGTCCCTTAAAACGTGGCTATTTGCATAAGCCTATAACTAAAGCTGTCTGCTGATAACCTCAGAGCCTTCATAGCGCCATGAAACCACCCGGTGTACGTGCGCTTTACAAATCATTATTAACATTAACATTAAGATGTTTTACAGTTTATTGATGTAATAGATCTAATTCTTAATGTTTTTCCCACCCCAATGTCATTGATTTGTGACATGGGTGGCAAGACCAGTGTTACGGTATTTCCCTTTTTCTCTTCCCAGGTTCGGATGACAAGTGAGATCTCCATGAAGTGGATGTTCTTGGTTTTTCCCAAAGCTTGCATTGAGGAGGATCGGATCGTTGGCAGATGACCGAACATTTCGTTGTAGGATTCTTGGCATCCTCTTAGTCGGAGTTTCACATCAGACCCCTGTTGGGTCTTGTGTTATGATTCATAAAAGAAGGTTGGTCTGGCTGGACGGGACTCATTTTCAAATGTTATACAAAGTTGTATGGTTTTGAACTGACTTAACTGTTTCTACTGGATTCTAGACAAAGAAAGAGGACACTGAGACTCTCTGAGGGGCTTATATAGGGCAGTGGCTCTATGTTTGGTCATGTGATATTAGGATATCATGGGAAATGCAGTAATGTTTAAACGTTATTGTAATTGGCTGCTGTTTAATAGTAGTAAAGAAATGAGAAGAATAATTTTCGACTCTGTGTCCTTAAAAGAATTGAAAATTCTTGTCACAAATGTTTGCAAATGTTTAATAGTATGTTATGGAGTGTAATTATGAGGAATGGTATTTTGTGTTGTGGAGTGGTATGTAGTGGAGTTGAATTATGTGATGTGCTGTTGAATTTTGTGGCATGATGTGGAATTCTGTGGTGTCGATTGGATGTATGTGGTGTGTTGTATAATTGTGTTATTGAGTTGAATTATGTGGTTTGGTGTTGAATTATGTGATGTGAAAATGTGTGGAGTTGAATTTGTGTTGCATCGGACTGCGTGGATAGCTTTGCCTAAATGTTTTTGTTTTGTTGTATATTTGTGTGGCTGCTATGTGTTATGTTTATACCTATTTGTTGTACAGGGGTGTTGAGTGTAGTTTTGTAAATTTGAGTAGAGTGTAGTGCTATGGAGTGGTGTGTAGTATAGCGGTGTTGACTTGAGATGAGCGGTTTGGTGTGTTATGGATTTGCATGTTGTGTTTTGTAATATATGGAGTATGGTGTTGTTTAGCTGAAGGGTGTAGTGCTGATTGCAGTAAATAGTTTGAGTGGGGTATAGTTTTTGAGTGTATTATAGCATTACCCCAAGAAATGTAGTGCCTCCTATGCCCTTACAGAGAACTCTCATTGAGCCCAAAGCCTGGGAATACTTGTAAGACATTCTGAAAGGGGCCTGAGCACAGCTGCCGAATTACCCAGGTCCAGGAGTGGCTAGCTAGGCCAGTCTGTTTTTTCTATATTTTCTGGGACTTGTAGGTCTATTTAACTCATTGTAAAACTAGAACTGCAAGTGTAACAATTCTAAAAACAAAACCAGGTCTGGACTAGCTTATCATGCATGCAACTGGGAAATGTGGCGCGTGTGAGTGTGGTGTGGTATAATTTGATCAAATGGCTATATATTGCTGCTGTCCATGAGGGAAGCTTCCACTAAAAGTCGCTCCTGCTACACGTACTAGTGAAACTGAAACTGTCCCTGTGCTTGTGTTAAAGAAAATTTGTATAATCTTTCTACTAAACAAAAACTAAAACAGTTAGCATTGCCAGTGCTTGTTCGTTCGTGTGGCGGACATTCTACAACACATTGGGCTTCTCCCATATCTCCAAGTTTATAATGCACCACCTGTCTTTACCCTTTTTACAATTCCTGCCAAGGACTGGAGGGCCAAAGCATAGCAGGAACCTGTATTACAAGCTTTACGCGCTCAGTGTCGTCATGTTCTGACGCAGACTTACCGTGTGACCTTGAGTTGCATTTTTCACTACTATGTGCATCTTCTATTTTGAAACTTGTAATATAGTCACACAATAAATAGCTCAAACTTTGATAGGACGTCCGATGATTCTTGCAAAAGGAATGTCAACTATAAATCGCAAGAGCACCGTGCAGTTACCCCGGTAGGGTGGATGTATATTATAGGTAATTAATTGCTAGAACTGTATCTCAGTAATGTTGACATGTAAAAGCTAAGATGTCTTGTACATAAAATAAATATGTGTTATCACACAGACACTGTTTCTAGGTCTGGGCTTTTCTCTCACAAACAATGGCAAAGCAAGAGTTCAAAGGGACTGAATGCATGCAAGAAAAGGCACCCACCTCCTGGTTGGTTTGGAATAAACATCTATAATTGGAGTGTAATGGGCCCACCAGCCAACTGGGTCCTGGTGACACTGCTCCTGCTGCATCATTGACAGCCCACTTCTCCTTTCAAATCATTGCTAACATGGGTTCTAATCAAATTGGGTTTAGAAGTCATCGAAGACTACAATTCCTAGAATGCATTTGGTTGTCACATGAATGCCCAAGAGTGGAGACAGTGTCTGTGATGGCTTGGAGTGAGGTGGTCAACCTTCAACCGACACAGCAAACGCATTACTCCTGTACCAGTACAAACTCACCTTCACAACGGTTTATTTAAGGGAGCACAAGTGTATTTCAGCCAGACAGTAGGAATCGAGGCCAATAACAAACAGGCGATGTTCATAGACACCACTGCATCAAAGAGCCAGATATAGCGGCAGTGACTCATTCACCACCTCAAAGCCATATGGTTGACCCCCTTATTCATCCCTTTACAGCCTCCCATGTACAGCTGAAACAAGACATCTGGAGCCTTGTTTACTTTCTGTTCCAGTGGTTTCAAGACCCCTGTGACTGGTGCAAGGTTAGGAAAACGCAAACCAGCAACTACTAACCCTCTCTATCCCTATTTGCCACACCGATCATTGACGATACAGTTCAAAGAGATATGGGGTGCTGCAAAAATATTGTGATGAGAAAACAACTGGAAGTTACAATATTGTTGGTATATACATCGTTTTTTACTTGGGTATGTAATATTGTGGGGCATAGTCTATTGTAATATAGTGGGCTTTGATATTGCTCGGTTGAATATCGTTGCTGAGTGATTATGTAGTTGTCTTTAGCATTGCGGGATGCCTGGCAGCAGAGTGAAGCGTCTTACAACAAATAAACTTGTGGAATACAGAAAACATCAAAGACACTGGCAGAAAGCAGCTAATAGCCCGATAGCTGGAGGGATGAGGAGGGAACATGCGAGGACGAGAAACATCAAACAATCCTAAAACACATCAGAAACAGAAAAAGAAGTGTAAAAATGTAACAAACTACACAGAGGAGGAATAATACTTGTAAGAGGGCCAGTCGCTAGGGACAGGAACCACCCACCAAAATAAGGGACAAATGTAAAAATTAGCCACTGAAAGGAAGGGGATTTAGACAGGCACACAAAGGAGCAAATGGGAGTGAGGGGTGTAATTAATGTCCCTAGAGGAGATACAGCATGCCTTGCAGAGCAGCACATACACTGCTAGGCTTGACCTAAAAAGGAGAGTTAATGCAGACCAAGGTAACTTTTCAGTGCCTATTCATCTTTGAAATAATCTTGTCCAATGGTGATCCCGCATTTGGACTTCTTAGGATTTCATTATTGAGGAATATTGCTTCTACTCATGAAACCCCGATTGTTGGATGCTAGGTTGTGGCTTGTTGCCCTGCCAACGTTTGGATTGATATTCTGTGCCTGGAGGAAGGTGAACGAGTATTCAGTGAATTCATCGAAATGCTCGTCGGCATGGACTCAATATGGAACATTGATTGAGTAACGATAACAGTTGCGATCACAGTATTTATAAGAAGGATTTCAAGAAATAAGTGTAATTGAATAATGTAGATGTATGCAACTAATGAGGGACTTCCCATATTGCATGAAGAATAATCATAAAAACATCTGATATAAGTCTTCTATGTTTTATTGTAAAGAGGATTTTTTTCAGTGGAACACCCTCATTGAAATTATTCACATATTGAGATATATGTTTGTTAGCATGGTCTGACTGGAGTACATAAGGTGTGAATGGTGTTGGCAGGGTATGAAATCAAGTCAAAATATTGAGAAAATGTTAATTAAGTAATAGGTATATCCTATGATGTTGTGCACCCTAGTGGAAAAGGATTCTTTGAAATATGATATAAAGGAATATAAAGAAATTATGAAAAATATGAAGTTTGTATTTGTATTTAAATTTATAAAGTGCACTATGCCCACAGGCGTCAAAGCGCTAACCACCGGAAAGAATACCGCAGAGAGAGACCATAACGCTGCAATCAGGGAATCGAGAAAGCCATGTTTCCAGTTGCTTGCGGAAGATCATATAGGAGTTTAAGCTTGCAATGTGGATGGGCATTGTGTTCCACAATTTAGCCGCTGCTACAGAGAAGGAACGACCGCCCCATCTTGCTTTCTGGAATCTTGAAAAATTCACCTTCCTAAGAAAGGAAGATCTTAGATGCCTCCTAGGGAAGTACGCATTAATGCTTTCCTCAGGGGTAATGGCCCCTGTAGGTGTAGAGCCAAATGAACCATACAGAGCGCTTTAAAAGTCACCCACTTCCTAACTGGCAGCCAGGAGAACGTTTGATTTATTGTATCTTTCTGGAGAGATAGGCTGTCAGTCATTTGCTTCATTATTTTCCCCTGTTCCCGCTCGCCTTTAAATCAAGGGACCCCTTGCATTCATTTATTTTTACTGTACTCCCCTCTTTCTAGCGACAAGGAACATTCAGGCTACCGAGAGCCACGCAAACACCTTTGCACAACAGTGCAAGAGTATCTGTGTGAGTGTACTGTAGGTTTTGTACTGGAAGGGTACTCTTTCAGTACAAAATACAATGCTTAGACAAACTGTAAAACTTTTCCTACTTTGTATCTGTGCTGTACAGTGCAGCGCACATGCAATGTTGGAAAAGAAAGGAGAAATACAAGTATTTCTCCTTTTGTGTTCAAAATATTTTATTAGGATTTTAGGATAACCAGACAAACAAAAAATGATACAGTGTTGGTATATATAAGGCAATAATATAGCCATAAAGAACATTACTATTATAAAATGATATACCAACAGAGAAAGGCTTAGCATTGTCTTAAACATAAGAAATTATAAAGTTTAGGAACTAACAAACAAGGCTACTCCTCAAAAACATAGTTATAAAATAACATGAATAAAACAAATATTAATAACGAGTCAGTCATAAATGAATATTAATATAATCTTCAATCGGTTTCCATAACTGCTGAAAAGATAATGTATTTTTTAATGGTCCCTTAAAGGAGAGATGAATACCTGATCTAATCAAAGTAACATATGACCACCAAGCTTGGATAGATATTTTTTCAGAAGATTTCCAATTGTAATGGACTTAACAGTAATAGAGATAAGGAGGTTAAAGAGCTTAGATTGGGGTACAGATAAAATAGATGATAAGACGTAAGATTTACCTATAAGTATTTTGTATGTTAAAGGGTCAGAAATAGGAAGGATTTTAACAATAATATCCCAAACATTCTGCCAAAATTGAGATATTACATTACATTCAAAAAGCATATGTTTCAAAGTACCATCATAACACTTACAATTCCAACAAATTGGGGAATCTATAAGTTTAGCTTTAAATAGTTTAGAAAGTGTCCACATACAATTAAATAAAATAAAGGCGTTAGTTTGAGATAAAGAAACAGGAAACCATCCTGATATATTGATGGTCCATATTTGAGTCCACTCTTTTAAGGAACAATTCGATAATAACTCTGCATTCCAAAAAGTAGCCAAAAAAGTAATATTAGTAGCATTACTACAATGAAGTAGTTTATAAAATTTGGAAACAACATGCGAAGAAGCTGAAAATGCTTTAATACAACTTACCGAATCTGGAAACATGCGGTGGGGTAGTACAGTTGGGAAGGCATTAAGCAACGTATTGCACAAAATTTCATATTTAAAAGCTTCGGAGTCAGGTAACATATATCTGACTTGTAATTCAGAAAAGGACATGAGGGAGTCATCAACATAAATATCTTGGGGAGAGAAATGCCTGCTGAAATCCAAAGCTTCCAGAAAGTAAATGTATGGTTAAATTTTAAAGTAGGGTTATACCAAAGGGAAAGCATAGTAGAATCAGTGATATGTGAGGAGAAGGAGGTATCAAAATCTACAAAAATTAATTTAGCAGAAGCAATAATGGGGGAGGATTTTAAAAATGTATTTGAATTTGACAAAGTTAAAAGGGAGGATAAAGGAAATGGGGATACTTAGGGCCCGATTCTGATGCGGGTTGGAAAAGCTTCCCGACCGAATCGGTTGGGAAATGGTTTCCGACCCACTCGGATCGGGAAAGTCCAACCGGCAGAGTAGGATGCATCCGGATGTTTCCAGATACAATTTGGTTGAACTCCCATTGACTTCAATGGGAACATTTGTTCCTAACCGCATCAGAATTGGGCCCTCGGTCGGGAAGACACGTTCCCGATCCGATTTGGAAGGAGCAAATGCCGTAATGGAGGCCTTCCTAACCGCATCAGAATCAGGCCATCGGTCGGGAAGCTTTTCCAACCCGCATCAGAATCGGGCCCTAAGTTGCGTTCAATCATTAACCATTTAGGAGCGTAGGCAGGGTCATGACAAGTGAACCAAAGAGAAATTTGCTTTAAAATAAAAGCTTTATGGTATTTAAGAAAATCAGGTAAACCGAATCCTCCATTAAGTTTAGATAGTTTAAGTTTAGAGTATGCCAATCGAGGAGGTTTTTGATTCCATATAAATTGTGAAATGAGCTTATCAATCTTTTTGTAAAAAAGAAGAGGCAATTGTACCGGGATCATCGATAATGTGTAAAAATAATTGGGGCTAGTACCATTTTAATAGTTTCAAGTTTCCCCACCATGATAAATGTAGTGTAGACCACTGACGTAGTTTTTCTGTGATCTTTGTGAATAAACAATTACAATTAAGAGTAGCAGAGTGTTTAAAGGGAAGAGAAAATAATATACCTAAGTATTTAAGCTTGTCTTTCTGCCAAATAATTTCAGTATTATTCAACATTGAAGGGGTGCAGTGAACATTCAAAGGAAAAAATTCAGTTTTATGAGTATTTAAGGAATAACCAGAGACCACAGAGTAGTTACGTATAACCTCTAATACTGCAGGTAAAGATGTGGCTGGGTCATTAAGATATAACAAAACATCATCCGCATAAGCAGAAGTTTTCAGAACCACATCAGCTAATACGATTCCTTCAATATCAATAGAGTTACGAATGTGGGAAAGAAAAGGTTCAATTGCTAATAGAAAAAGAAGGGGGATAATGGACAGCCCTGCCTTGTTCCTCGAAAAGGGAAAAGGAACTTGAAAATTGACCATTAATAAAGAGGCGGGCGGAAGGGGAGCCATATAAAGTGGAAATCATTTTCATTAAACTGGAACCAAAATTAAAAGAAGAAAGCGTTTGAAAAAGAAAGTGCCAATCAACCTTATCAAACGCTTTCTCCGCATCTAAAGCTAAGAGACCAGCAGGAGAGGAAAGGGTTGAGGCCTTATCAATAACATGAAAAAGGAGTCTAGTGTTATTAATAGAGAAACGTTTTGACATAAAACCAGATTGATCTATATGTATAAGGGACGGTAAAACCCGAGCTAATCTGGTAGCTAGGATTTTCGCATAAAGCTTGCAATCCTGGTTTATTAAAGAGATAGGTCTATAATTTGAAACCTTCGTCTGGTCTTTATCTGGATTGGGCAAAACTATAATCAGTGCTTCTGTGAAAGATCCAGCGAGAGAACCAGATTGAGCAAATAAAGTAAATAAATGGTGTAAATAAGGGACAAGAGTGTCTATAAATGCTTTATAAAATTCAGCAGGTATGCCATCAGGGCCAGGTGATTTCTGGGGTTTAAGTGAATGGATAGCCAATAAAATCTCTTCTTTTGTAATAGGATTATCCAATTTAATTTTATCATTCTGAGAAAGCTGCGGCAAATGGGCAGATGTTAAGAATTTATCAATAATGTGTGAATCTACAACATCTGGTTTACTATATCATGAAGAGTAAAACGTAAGGAATTCATCTATGATTTCTGAAGTGGCAATGGCAAGGGTGTTATTGCATCTTTGTATGGCATGGATTTGATTTCTATCCTTTTTGATGCGCAGATAATTAGCCAAAAGTTTCCCAGACTTGTTAGCATAATAAGCAAATTTAGCTTTCTGATTAGCAATCTGAATACCAGCTCTCATACTTAACAACGAATTATATTCGAATCTAAGTTTCTGCAACTCGGTTTTATAAACAAGTTTCTGGGAGGAAATAAAGAAACGTTAAAATTTCACAATTTGCTTTTCTAAGTGTGACAATTTAGTATTAAATGTTTTATTCTCATGTGCCATTATTGAAATGACAACACCTCTTAAATAAGCTTTAAAGGCATCCCATCGTACAATAGGAGAGGTAGCATCTTCAGTGTTATGTAAAAAGTATTCATGAATAGCCTTTAAAAGCGTGTCTTTATGTTTGTTTTGAAGAACTATATTGACATTCATACGCCAACGGGAATGAGACAAGGGCAAATTATCAACTTGCAAATAAAGGGAAATTATAGCATGATCAGAAACATCAATATTGCCAATAGCAGGTTGAATTATGGATTTCACTAAATCTCTAGATACCAATAAATAATCTAAACGTGTATGAGAATTATGGGGTTGGAGAAAAAGGTGAATTCTTTCTGTGTAGGGAAATGTAACCGCCAAATATCAATCAGTTTAGTGTTTTTAAGTAACGTTCTAAAGGAATGAAATGCCTTAGGAGGTGTGTATCTAGCGGAGGATAACCTATCTAAAAGAGGGTCGCTAATCAAATTAAAGTCACCTCCTAAGATTAAGGGAACTTTTCCGAGCTGAAGAAGTTCAGAAGTAATATGGGACCAAAAGGAGGGGTCATCTGCAGTAGGCCCATAGATATTAACTAAATACAAAATGGAATCTCCAAGTTTAATTTTCACTAATAAAAATCTTCCTGCAGAATCAATTTGCTTGCCTAAAACTTGAATTTGGAGACTTTTGGAAAAAGAATAGCTACTCCATTCTTTTTACCTTGTGCGGGCGAAGAAATAATCTGACCAACCCATTTCCTTTGCATATGTAACAACGAGGTATCATCAATGTGAGTTTCTTGTAAAAAACATATATCGGCTTTTTGTCTATGTAAATAATCTAAAATCTTCAACCGCTTAGCTGGATGTCGTAAACCTTTGACATTCAATGAAACAATTTTAACTGGAGGAGAACTATTCATAGGTTAGAGAGGAAAAGAGAAGAGAGTGGAGAAAAGATATATAGACGAAAAGAGCAATATAAGAGACCAACGAAGTAGCCAAAGGAAATACAGGACAACAAAGAAAGAAGACAACAAAGAACACACAAAAATAGTAAAGAGACACACACGTGCATCCAAGAAGAAAAATAAGAGTAATAATACACCCGTAGAAGTTATTATCAGAAGAAGTGCAGGAGTATAACCATCCCAACATCAAAGAAACCTATTAATTACTACATAACAATACAATAGTAGACAATAATACTACGTGGAAAATTTCAAGGTGGGGCATCAGATGTATCCATGGTGAGAGGAGAATGATGATCCAAAAAGGCTTGAAGGTCTTCCGGTCGATGAAAGGATTTGGAGATATCGTCCTTCCAAATACGCATGATAGAAGGATCGAAGAGGCCGTATTTAAAACCAGAAGAACGTAGACGAGGTCGTAAAGCTACAAAGTCACGTCGTAATGCCACTGTTTCCTTGGCAAAGTCTTGATGAATGAAAATTTTTGAGCCATTGACTAAAAGAGAGGGAATTTCACGCGCCGCTTTCCTAATGAGAACAAGGTGATGATGGCGCAGAACCTTGAAGATGACTTGTCTGGGTTTAGTCTGGCCTGGTTTTCGGTGAGACGGTATACGATGGGCTTTATCAATCTCAAACTGTTTCGCAAATTTCAGGTTCAGTAAATGAGGCAATAAGTTTTCTAGATAACGTTTACAGTCATTCCCTTCAATATCTTCAGGCAAGTTGAAAATGCGCAAATTATATTGCCTATTTCTGTTTTCCAGGTCAAGTAATCGGTTACTAATAGAGGGTATTTTTGTAAGCATTGGCAACAGCTGATTAGTTTTAGTGATAACATCACGCAATTTAATTTCATTATCAGCAACTTTCATTGACAGGCTGGCCATATCCTTCCTTATGTTTTTTATATTGACTGCAATGTTGTCAGTATTAGACCTGATAGCTTTCAATTCTTCCAAAATAGTGAGGAGGGAAGGTTCTGAAGAGTCAACTAACTTTGAATTAACAGGCGGAGGAGAAACAGCCTGTTTGCGTTTATTTGCTGTAGACTTGCTTTCCATTATGAATAAAATGAAAAACACAGGTAAAACAGTCACAATAACCAAATATAATAAAATAAAGAATGCCAACCAGTGCAGCAGCTAAACCTAGCTGTGGGAGGCGACCCAGGCCCAAGCCGCGCCCTTTCCTGGTACCAGATCCCGCCTCTCTGACAGGAACTGAGGAGAGAAGCCGAGGGGATACTCCGTGAAGGAAGCAGCAGCAGAGAACTCCTCGATAGCACCAGCGTCGCGGAGGCAATGAGGCCAAAACTGTGCAGCAGAGTCAGGTGAGTGCCCCAAGTAGCAGAAAGGGGAAGAAAACTGCCTGCGTCGGTAGAAAAGGATCGTCGTAAATCCGGGTGAAGCAGAGAAACGCTACGGAGCCGCCATCTTGGCTGCGCGCTCGCGCGTCTCCTGTATTTCTCCTTTTAACACCTGCTTCAAAGTAGTGTTTTGTTTTGGAGCAAAACCCTGTCTACTATTGTTAGGAGATGGGCCTTGGATCAAAAAGCATGGGTGGTAGCACAAGAACACCCATGTACCACCCATGTAATGCCCCTTTGACGCAGAGTAACGCAAAGCAGTGCTTTCTTAAATTCAGCAAAAGTCTGTTTGTGCAGGCTTGCATCATTTTTGTGTTGCAAACCCAGCGAAAAGGTGAGTAAATCTGGCCCTGAGAGTTCCTATTGATAATGTTAATTTTTCTTGTGAACTGCACATGTGGCTACTTTGGGCTGAAACTGCAGAGAAAGTCATAACTAACCACGATTGTGAAGAATGAAGCAGAAAAAATAAGCTTTTAAAATGTGTTTTATAAACTAGAGGATTTCTATTTCTCTTAACCATAGTGGTATGGCATTCCACACAGTGATGTTTTAAACCTCAACTTCGATAGTTATAGTGGAGGTTGCTAAGGCTATTGAGCTGAATGCCACTAAAAGTTTTGTTACGTCTTTATGGGCCTCCTTCTGACTGCAGGCTGAAGTTCATCTAAAAACCATAAGGGAGTAGCATGACTGACCGTAGTTGTGCAGCTCGAAGGCTGCCAAAGAAGCTGGGTGCAGTTATGGAGACAAAGAAAGAAAAAGGATGAAAATGGGGAAAAAGATAAATAGAGCTAGACAAAGAGAAAGACTAATAAAGCTAGAGTAATCAATCAATCAATCAGAGGTTTGTAAAGCGCAGCTACTCACCCGTGAGGGTCTCAAGGTTCTGGGTGGCGGGGGCGGCTCCATAGGTTGCTGGGTCATCTGAAGAGCCAGGTCTTGAGTTCCTTCTTGAACTGGAGTAGTGTGGGGTTTGACAGAGGTGGAGGAGAGGTCATTCCAGGTCTTGGTTGCAAGGTAGGAGAAAAACTTTCCACCCGTTCTGGTCTTGTAGATGCGTTGGATGGTGGCCAGAGAGAGGTCGGCTGATTGGAGGTTTCTCTTGGGTGCGTGGAAAGAGAGGCAGTTGTTTAGGTAAGCTGGTCCGATGTTGTGGAGGGCCTTGTATGCGTGCTTGAGGAGCTTAAAGGTTATTCTTCTTTCGATGGGGAGCCAGTGGAGATCGTGGAGGTGTTGGGTGATCTGGTTGTGACGGGAATGTCTAGGATCAGTCTGGCTGCTGCACTCTGGACGGTCTGAAGCTTGCGTAGGAGTTTTTTGTTGATTCCGGCATAGAGGGCATTGCCGTAGTCCAGTCTGCTAGTGATGAGGGCATGCATGACCGTTTTTCTGGATTCGTAGGGGATCCATCTGAATGTTTTTCAGAGTATGCAGAGGGTGTTGAAGCAGGCCGAGGATGTGGCGTTGATCTGGCGGTTCATGGTGAGTGATGAATCCAGTATGATGCCGAGTTTCGTGCATGGTCTGTCGGGTGGGGGTAGGGGGTTCCGAGGGTGGGGGGCCACCAGCTGTTGTCCCATGCTGAGGGGGTGGACCCAAGGATGAGGAGTTCTGTTTTCTCGGAGTTGAGTTTCAGGCAGGTCCTCTTCATCCAAGTGGCAATGGCTTTCATCCCTTCTTGGAAGTTGTGCCTGGTGATGTTGGGTTCCTTGGTGAGGAAGAGGATGAGCTGGGTGTTGTCGAGGTGGGAGACTTTGTTGAGCCTATGGTTTCTGGCAATGGTTGCGAGGGAGGCTATGTAGATGTTGAAGAGGGTGGGGCTGAGGGAGGATCCCTGGGATACTCCACATCTGGTCTCTGCTGGTTCTGAGAGGTTGGGCGTGAGTCTGACTCGCTAGGTTCTGCCTGTGAGAAATGAGCGTGTCCATTCAAAGGCCTTCCCTCAGATGCCGGCATCGTGGAGTTTGGTGGGAGATGGTGTCGAAGGCAGCTGATAGGTCCAGGAGGATGAGGACTGTCGTTTGGCCTTGGTCGAGGAGGGCGTAAATGTAATCGGTGGCGGCGAGTAGGGTGGTCTCAGTGCTGTGGTTGCTGCGGAATCCGGATTGGGAGATGTCTAGGATGTTGTTGGCTTCGATGAAGTTTGCTAGCTGGGTGTTGACGGCCTTTTTGATGACCTTGGCTGTGAAAGGAGGCAGTGAGATGGTCCTGAAATTCTTGAGGTCCGCCGGGTCTGCGGAGGGTTTCTTCAGGAGGGGGTTGACTTCGGCGTGTTTCCAGTCGTCGGGGAATGTGGCAGTCTTGAGGGAGCAGTTGATCGTCTGGCATAGTTCGGGTGCGATGGTCGTGGCGGCTCTGTGGAAGATGTGGGGGGGACAGAGGTCTGAGGGTGCTCCGGAGTGGATGCTCTTCATGGTCTTTAAGGTGTCTTCTGTCATGAGCGGGTTCCAGGTGAGTAGGGTCTGTTGAGTGGCGTCGCTGGGGGTGGGGGCTGAAGCGGTGCAGAGGTCTTGGTTGTCGAAGTTGTCAAAGAGGACTTCTGTTGTTTCGCTGCTGGGTTTGGCAAATTCCTGGATGATGGAGAAGAGTTCTTTGGAGTTGTGGGCATTGGTGAGGATTCTGTCTTGGAGGAAATTCTTTTTTGTGGATTTGATGAGTTGGTGGTGTGCTGTGGTGGCTGTTCTGTATGCGTTTCGTGTTTCTGTTGTTTTGCTGTTCCTCCATGTCTTTTCAAGTCAGAGCGCTTGGATTCTTGGAGTGCAGGGGTGAACCAGCTTGCTTTCTTGTGTCGTCCAGTGTCTTTCTTTAGGGGGGCAAGTGTGTTGACGCAGTTAGTGATCCAGCGGGGGAGGTTGCGTGCTGTGGTGTTGGCGTCTGGTGTCGTTGCTATTGCATTGCCTGGTACTTAGGGATTTTAATATTCATATGGATCAACCAGCTGAACTTGAGCCCTCCAGGCTGTATGAATCATTAGGCATTGTCAATTTGGCCCCCTATGTCCTTCTTCCTACCCATGAAAGAGCCCACATTTTAGACCAGATTTTTTCTACGACCAGGATAGAAATGGACGTGCCTTTCCCCATAATATGGTCAGATCATTTCTTGCTGACTTTTAGAGTCTTTAAAGAATCAGGTAGGCCTCAATCATACTGCAAGCCTCGTGCAAACAGTTTTAGGCCTTTTTATCAGCTCACCGCAGAGGCACTGGACAGTGCACTCAGGTCACACCCTATTCCTTTTAGAGGAATGCTGGAGAGCGATGTGCTCTCCTTGGAGAACTGGCTACAGCTCCGCTCTTTGGAGCTAGCTCCTCCTATGACTCGGTCAGCAAAAGCCAGTAGAGCCTCGGCTCCATGGTTCACGGAGGCCCTCCGAAAAAGCGAAAGTGCATGTAAATGCCTTGAGAGAGCATGGCGGAAGAATTTTAATCCCGCGGACAAAACCACTTACAAACTGGCCCTGAAAGTTCATTACTCTAAAGTCCGCGGTGAAAAGAAACTTTTTTTGACCACCAAAATTGAACAGGGCGGGAACAAGAGTAAGGAATTTTTTTAAATTGTAAAAGACTTTGCATCCCCTAATGCAATAGATAGCCCATTTACCCCTACTAGCGACTGGACCAACTGCTTAGCTCGCTATTTTTTTGACAAAATTAAAATCATCCAAGATTCTTTTGAGGCGCTGCCCCCAGCGGAGGAAGGAAACATAGGTGCACCCTCTAGAGTTAATCCTAATTTAGGCTTGCCCCTCTTGCAGTTCCCTTCTATCTCGTTGGCTAAATCCCTTGAGATAATGAAAGCTCTTGAATCCGGTTCTCCCTCTGACCCTTGTCCAGCGAAAGTACTGGCGTCCATTGCTGAGGTGATTAACCCAGCTGTTAACTTGGTTCTGAACACCTCCCTGTCTGAGGGGCTAATGCCTGAGAGCTGGAAACATGCAAAAATTCTCCCGCTCTTAAAGAAACCTACAGCAGATCCATTGGTAGCTAGTAACTACAGGCCAATATCACTGCTGCCTTTCTCTTCCAAGGTCTTGGAGAAATATGTAAACACAGTCACTACAGAATATGTGGAGGCTAACCATTTACTGCATCCAAGTCAGTCAGGGTTCAGAGCAAACTTCAGTACCGAGAAGGCCTTACTAGAAGTCTCTGAAACTATTAAAACAAGCTTGGACAGTGGGGGCAACGCGGTACTGGTGCTATTGGACCTTTCCGCGGCCTTTGGTACCGTGCCCCATGACCGACTCCTGCAAAGACTTCGGGACTGCAGTATTGGCGGCACGGTACTCAGATGGTTCACCTCCTTTTAAGTGGCCGTCAGCAAACAGTATGGTCCCCCTTTTCGGCCCCCATCCCCCCATGAAAGTAGGAGTTCCCCAGGGCTCGATTTTGAGCCTGTCTCTTTTTAATGTGTATATGGCCCCCCTTGCGCTTCTAGCGGAGGAATATGGCGCAAAAATTGTATCTTACACCAATGACACGCAACTACTGTTCACCTGTGAGAAGGGTACCGTGTTCAGAGGTAGTGAGATAAACGCCTGCCTAACGGAGGTGTTCTCTTGGCTTAGACGTAACCAACTGAAGTGTAATCCGGAGAAGTCGGAGATCATTTTCTTCGGCTCCAATCCGTGCGAGGCGTGGCGCCAATGGTGGCCACAGGACATGTCCCCCCCGGCAACTTCAGTAACCACCGTAAAAAACCTCGGGGTTAAGCTGGATGCTGACATGTCCATGAAGGCTCAAATTCAAACTGTGCTGGTACTTGTTTTGGGCTACTGAAAATGCTAAAGAATTTCCTCCCCCTGCTCCCGGTCCCTCCCAGGAAGACGGTAGTCCAGGCCTTGATTGTATCAAGGCTGGACTACATCAATGTCCTGTATTTGGGCCTACCTGACTATCTACTAGGGCGCCTGCAGGTGATCCAGAATGCGGCGGCCAGAGCTATTCTTATGGTAGGCCCCAGGGCACATATGACCCCCTACTTGAGATCCCTGCACTGTCTTCCGGTCCGGAAGAGGATCCATTTTAAAGCTCTAGTCTTGGCCTTTAAGGCCCTACACGACTCAGGGGCACCCTATATCAGGAAAAGGATTCTGCACTATGCCCCTCAACGGACCCTGAGGTCCTCTGCTCAGTGCCTGTCGACCATCCCAAAGTTTTCCCGCTCCCGTATGGGTGGTCGTTCCTTTCAAGTGGTGGCATCCCGGTTATGGAACAGCCTGCCACTTTCTCTTAGTCAGGTACAGGATCTCCTTGTCTTTAGGAGGAAACTAAAAACCTGGCTTTTCCAACATTAGAACTAGTTCACCTGCTTCAGCGTACACTGCCTGTCTTGTGGTCCTTTCAGCGCCGGGACACTCTGTGGAGTAGCCGCGCGCTTTACAAGTACCTAAAAAGAAAGAAAGAAAGAAAGGAGTGCTGGTGAGAGCGGAGGTGAGCTGTTCTTCTGTGACTTTGTTCCAGCTTCTGCGGGTGAGGCGTTGCGTGTGCTTGTGTACGGTGCATTTTCTGAAGGAGAAATAGATGCAGTGTTGGTCCGTCCAAAGAAGTTCCGAGGTGTGGCTGTAGGAAACACTGTATCCTCCTGTGAAAGACGGGGTCGAGTGCGTGTCCCACTGTGTGTGTGGGGGCGGGGACAAGTTGCTTAAGTCCTATGTTGGCGAGGTTCTCTAGGAGGGCGGTGGTGTTGGGGTTGTCGTGGTTGTCCAGGTGGAAGTTTAGGTCTCCGAGTAGTATGTAGTCTGTAGAGGTGAGGGCGTGGGGTGCGATGAGGTCGTCGAGGGTGTCGGTGAAAGGAGCACGGGGGCCAGGTCGCCTGTAGATGAAGGTTCCAGCTGAGAGTCATTTTGGGGTTGGTCTGGATCTGGAAGTGGAGATGTTCCATGGGGGTCATAGCGTCATCCAGGCCCGTGGTTGTCATGCAGGGAGAATTTTTGTGGACGATGGCGATGCCTCCTCCTGGGCGGGTGGGTGGTCTTTTCTCAGGATCTTGTATCTGTCGGGAATGGTGGTTGTGATGTCGGGCGCAGAGTTGACATAAGTCCAGGTTTCTGTGAGGAAGGCGATGTCGGGCGTGTGGGTATTGCAGAGGTCCCAAATTTCCTTGGCGTGCCTGTGTAGGGAGTGCACTTTGAGGAGGATGCAGTTCAGAGGTTTGTCTGCGGTGGCGTCCGGTAGGCTGGGGGCTGCTGCTGGGGTCCCGAGGTGGGTAAAGGTGCAGCGGCAGTGTCGACAGGAGATAGGGTCTTGGGTGTTACTCAGCATCGGAAGCTGGCAGTTGTTGCTTCGTCTGGGATTGAGCGAGTGCAGGGTGCTGCAGTCGTAGTGGAGGCGGGTCGGAGGACCAGGGTCCCTGGCGATTATCGGGTCGTGGAGGGGCGCAGATGGGCTTGCCTTTGGTGCGCTTTTGGTGCGCTAGTGGCGCGCCCCCTGCGTGCGTCCGCACAGCGGCCGTTATTAAGTAGGGGTCGGAGGGAGGGCGGTCGGCTGGGAGGCGGGAGCGGGAATGAAGGACACACTGGAGTGGGGAGGGGCTGCATGGGCAGCAGGGGCATGGAGCGCTGGAAAGAGAGAGAGCAGAAAAGAGAAAGCAGGAACAAAAGAGAAGGGGGGCAAAAAAGGAGAGCAAATAGAGAAAAGAGAGAGCAAAAAAGCAAAAAGAGGGCAAAGAGAGCAAAGAGAGAGCAAAAAAGTGAAAAGAGGGCAAAGAGAGCAAAGAGAGAGAAAGGGAGAGAGCAGATAAGTGAAAGCAGGAACAAAAGAGGAAGGGGCAAAAAAGGAGAGCAAAAAGAGAAAAGAGAGCAAAAAAGGGAAAAGAGGCCAAAGAGAGCAAAACGAGAACAAAAAAGCGAGAAGAGTGCACAGAAAAAGAGCGGAAGAGCAGAGTGCTCTCCCACTGGACCACCAGGGATGAGGCCCAGGCAGGAGCCTGAGGGTGGAGGAGGGCCTCGAAAACCTACCTGGCACGGAGGCTACGGGCTCCGAGGGCAGTACTTTAATGGTGGTGCTGCGCGGGGGAGAGCAGTCACACTGACCAGGTCAGTGGTCTGGCTCTTCTTGTATCGCAGCAGCCGCCATTACGTAGGTTTTGGGGCGAGGGCGGTCAGCTGGGAGGCGGGAGCGGGAAGGAAGGACACTCTGGAGGGGAAGGGCCCGCGGGGACAGCAGCGGCGGGGAGCGTGGTAAAGAGAGCAAGCAGAAAAGAGAAAGCAGGAACAAAAGAGAAAGAGGGGGCAAAAAAGGGAGAGCAAAAACAGAGAGCAAAAAAGCGAAAAGAGGGCAAAGAGAGAGACAGAGAGCAAAAAGCGAAAAGAGGGCAAAGAGAGAGAAAGAGAGAGCAAAAAAGTGAGAAGAGGGCACAGAAAAATAGCAGAAGAGCAGAGTGCTCTCCCACTGGACCACCAGGGATGAGGCCCAGGCAGCAGGAGCCTGAGGGTGGAGGAGGGCCTTGAACACCTACCTGGCACGGAGGCTCCGGGCTCCGAGGGTAGTACTTTAATGGTGGAGCTGCGCGGGGGTAGAGCAGTCACACTGACCAGGTCAAAAGAGAAGGAAGGAAGGAAGGAGTAAGTAAGTTCAGGGAGTGTGTTTTCCACTGAATTCAGCAAATAATGCATCTCCTGAATTTAAAGTTTTTATAGAGCTTGCTGTGCCAATTGAAAACGAAGCATGGGTTATTATACCAAGGACTTACAGACAATCTGAGCCGTCAGCCAAGTTATATCTTCCTCTACCAAGTCTTTTGGTATATTAGCAGACTACAACAAAGGACTTTGGGCCTTATTTATGAGGGCTTGTGCTGCAGTTGCGTCATCTTTTATGTGACGCTACGGCGGTATAAACAATGCACCACACTGCACCCTAGTTACAAAGTGACGGATCTAGGCAGATGCGTCACTTTGTAAAGCCCTGCACTACAATATACCTGCGTCAGATATAATGTATGCAGGGTGGGCATTTCCCCGTAAAAAAGCCTCGTAGAAGTGGCTCAGTGAAATCTATGAGATTTCACTGTGCCACTCCTAAGACTTGACTCAGTCACAATCCTTACCCATACTTCAAGTAGGCGTAAGGAGTGATGCAGGGCCTTTTACATGGGACTCATACTATGTGTAATGACACATTGCTGGAGTTGCGTCAGTTTACCAACACACTCCAGCAATGCGTCATTACTGCGCCATCAGATACGTCAGGATTCCTGACGTATCTGTGCAATCCTTGTGACATGGAGTGCCCTAGTGTAAATATGGCGCATCTATGGTGTCACAAGGATGGTGCTATGAAAAGTGATGCATCGCTGTTTATCCCCAGCGATGCAACACTTTTAATAAGTGAGGCCCTTTGGGTCTTATTTATATTTTTGCCATGGGATACTTTGTAAAAATGTGGCAGATATCCTGTCTGCCATATTATAAGTAGCATAGGATATAATCCACTTGTAATATGGCAGACAAGACATCCCCAAACTCTAAATAATGCGCTTAGTTTTGATAATATATCAGTCTGATTATCCTGATGAATACCCTAAATCATGACTGCTTTTTGTTTATGGGCAGAAACTTGTTGACTTCAAACACAGAATGTTCTCAATAGCCCCTCTATATTATCTGTTTTGAACTTTGCATTTGGGAGGTCAGACTTAAATGTAATAAGTCATCTGCCAGAACACAATTTTTACAATTCAACCCCTTATGCAGAAGATACTTTTTAATACTAATCATACTGTCTTTTGACTACAACATATCTAAAGCACTAAACATGAGCCCACTGTAGACATTCAGGCAGAGTTGGGAGCCAACTTGCTGATGAAGCATCCACATTGAGGGAAAGAAAGTGCAGCTTCCTTTTTATAGGAACTCCGTCCACGGGTTGCCAACACAAGGGCCTCATGCTTATATGTGTCTAAACCTAGTTATAGAAAAAAACGACAACCATTGTTTTCTTGCAAAGGAGTCAAATACTGTTGAGGTTATTTGATAGAGAATAGTAAACCAATTGCATACAGAGGAAAATACGTTACTCCGTCCACTGATCCTGCTATTTACAGTAACAAAATGTAGTTAGACTTTTTCAGGAGCACAGGAAGGTGGATTGGGGTGGAGCTCAGTGGTAAGATCATTCACCATTGATGCCGCAGCACCAGGCGTGTCTTAAAACAAATTTATCTGGAACTTGGGAGTTTCCAATCTTAGTTATGTTTGGGTTCTGAACCCTTTAGAGCTTCTTGAAGTAGTAAATATAATGGTAATGTATGTGGGCTTGTGTCAGGGTTTCATATTGGAGACAGGCGAAGATGAGGGGGATTCTGACCTCCAAGGACATCCATGAAACTCCTTGATGACAGGGGCGATGTGGGTGACCCAGTGCAAATGTGCATTTAGAGGAGACAAAGAAGACCGAGGTAAGCTTCTTAAAATTACATTTCCAATTTCAATGCAGAATAAAATCAGACTTAAATAGCTTAGTGAATGTCCTTGAGGGGAGCATGAGTTTTATTTTTACATTGTGGTCTCTGGTGGTTCATTTACTAGACATCAGCAACATATTGCAATGGCATATGATGAAGGAAGCTTAGGGACAGCAGGGACTCAAAGTACTTTTTCTTTCCTCCCTCGCTTCTTGTGCTTTTGCAAAACCAGCATTAATCCTGTAAAGTGGTCCTGCATCGAACTGCAGTATGGTGTGCTAATTTACTTAAAGCAAGCGTGCATTCCCATGCTGGGATGAAATGTACTGCGCTTAGTATCTAATGCTGGTGTCTCCAGCCCCTTCCCCATAGTGCTCCATCACCTTAGCTATTCACCATCTTTCACTATCCTATGGCTCCCTCTGAGTCCGGTTCAGTTCTAGGCTTTAGTGACAATGACTCAAATGATTCTGCTTCTTACTAGGTGGCTGACTCTGTCTGCTTTTCAGTCTCAGTTAGCCCTCACCAAGTCAGATGCAGCCGAAGACCCCGGTGCTCCATTTAAATGGGATATCAGGCGATGAAATTTGTTTCTTAAGGTGAACTATTTAGTTGGGCACCACCTGAAGCAGCTTCAGTGACACGATTGCTGTTACTAATACTGACCCATGAGGAGCCCCATCTTTCGTTCCATGGGCCTTAAACTCGTACAATGCATTCAGTAAAAGTGGTCGCAACTTGCGTAACAACTTTTACCAAATGCATAGTTTTTTTGTGCACCAACATTAGTTCAAACATGTTGGTTTAAAAAATTCCAATTCGTAGGGGGGTCGAAATTTGACCTACCACATTAATATGCACGACGTAGTTCATAAATTGCGACCCACTACAAATCGCTGCATCACAGGGATGGGGGCCTGCTGGGGTCAGCAGACCTCCATATCTGTGATTGCTTTTAAATAAAAAATGTTTTTTACGCACCCTGTTTTCCTTAAAGAAAAATGGGATTTAAACAAGCAGAGGCAAAGGCAAAAGGTTTCGCCTATGAAAGATCTATAGGCGTTGTTTATGGGGTTTTTTACATGTTGCTCAGCAGCTAGGGCTGCGGTGCAACATGGCTTTAAAAAAAGCACTATGATTTAAGCCATGTTGCGCAGCAGCCCGCTCTGCAACATGTTAAAAAATATTGTCAAAGTCAATAGATCTCACATAGGTGAAAACTATCGCCTTACCCAAATGCATGCACTAAGTGTACAAGTATGGCACGAACGCAGGGCAGTAGTGCATTTGTTAATCATGAAAGAAGAGGGCAAGCTAAGGAGATTCTTTGGTAAGTTCTTATTCACGAGACACAGCAAACAAGGCAGCGCTTTTGAGCCCTACCATCTGCACAAGCTTACTTTTCGGCTGTGCCAGGGGATTTGAAAACAGTATACAGACAGCGTAAGGTCAACGCTACACATAGACATATGCCTTTAGGGTTTGCTAGAAATGCCATTTTCTGGAAAGAGGTGGCAGTACTGTTATCGTAGGATATGTATTCTAATATCTATAACATTCACAAAGTTTTCAAAGCTACCCATTTAAAGGAGTACTCTACAGTTGCAATACTCAGCAGAGTGACGAACTCACAGACCCCTACATTTGCTTAAAGATATGGGTTGTAATGATAGGAGCATTCATGGAAGATTTCTTAATGAATAAAAAGATAGAAAGGAAAAAATGCATCCGCTCCGAAAGATTCAAGGGGCAAGCAACTACCAAGCAGGAGGAGGTGGCAGGGAGGGGGGAATCAACAACGAAGAAGGAGGGGATGGGAGTGTCAGAGAGGGCTTGCAAACGCATACACTCCTACTGAGAGCTAGTGTAAAAAGAAAAGAAAAGTAGCTTTGCAAGTTGGTGGCCAGAGGAAGGACCCTGGCCTCCGGGAGCAGTATTTAGTCCAGCCTCTACCGCAGGCCGGCCAGACGAAAAAAACTCCACGACTCGAAGCCCAAGAGGAAGACGGAGGCGAGGAGGTGGTGCTGACCAATAGTGAGTAAGCGAATGGTAAGCAAAGGTAAATAATGGGCAGGCTCTAAGCCCCTTCTAAGATTTTTTTTTTTTAATCCAATACATTTGCAAGCACAGCGCAAGCGCTGTGCAGGCGAAACATACAAAAGATAAAAGTTTCAAAACCGTTTTTGTTTTACCACTAAGCGGTGGTTCCAGGGAACACTACATACTCTTAAAAATGTTTTCCTACAATATTGACAAAGGGGAAGGGGTCCCTAAGGATGCAAGTGGGTTACAAGGTCCTTTAAGGTGTTGGTAACCTATCAATGATTTCCGCAAATGCAGTTACTAACCATTGGTACATACCATTAGATTTCGAAAATTGGAAGGGACGCCCTAAATATGGCCCTTTCAATTTGTGATTTGGTATGTCGTTGTAAATCTGCGTTGTGATTCGGTAACAGGTTACCCAAACACAGTTTGGGTTTTGAACATACCCATAAGTTATTTTGCGATCAAAAAGGCTCCAATTTTGCTAATCTGAATCTTTGCAACCACAGAATAGCTTAAACATAAGGCCCAAGTCCCAAGCATCACATCCCCCTGCTAGGGATCAGGCCTCTAGCTGTAGCACTGCTGCAGTGGCACTTACATGCATACGGCTTAGGTCACTGCACTACTGCTGTAGTGTCCCTTACATGCACACAGCTAGGTCAATCTCTACATCTTCCACCGGATCATTCCTTCACCTGCTTCAATAGCCCGAATCCTGGAACCAAGTCACCTCATGGTTGGGACTAGTGTGTGTGTATGTGCGTGTACACGTGTGTGAATCTTGGACTGCTGATGCAAATGCTCCACCTGTTGTGTGTGCATGAGGTACACTTGCTCTGCTGATACCCATGCAGTTCCCTGTGTTTGGAAGGGATGCTTGCTCTGATGTTACCTATGTGGTACCTGTCCATGGCCAATTTGTGGTTGAGAGGAAATCATGCCTGGCTGTTGCATGTTCTGCACTTGTTCTGCGTGTGAAGGGTAAGCTAACACAGTGTGCCCTTCTTTCTTAGCTGGTATGCAAGTGCCAGAGAACTTTTCAATGTTGATGCCCATGTACAACCATTTTGTGTTTGTACTGACCATGCAGTGCTGCTGCCTCCAATATACCTGTTTTTGGGGTGGTGGTCTTGCACTGCAAATGCCCATGTGGCACTTGTTTTGTATATCTGTGGGGTACCCATGCACTGCAGCTGTTGTGTGTGAAAGAGAGGTATGAATTCAATGCTCCCCTTACATCATGTTCATGTCCATGCACCATGCCCTCCCATTTGAATCCTCTTTGTACTTTAAACCCCTTTCCCACCTTGCACCCCCTTGCATTTGCACTTCTTCCTCTCCCCTTGATTCTTTCAAGTGAATTGGCTTTTGTGTGGTGAAAAACTGCTCACTAAGGTCCACTTAAATATAACATAAGTAAAGTAGGGACAGCATGGGAACGGGTACGGGTCAGGAGGCAATAGTGTATTTTTTTGCAAGCATACACACAGACTCAATCAACCTGGGGGCTCCACAGTCATGATTGGTGAATGTTTTAATGTAGGAGGAGCATTATTTTTTTGAGTGTTAGGTGTTGTCTGCACACTAATGAATAGGAACACATGAATGGTCTAGATTCAAAGAGGTTCCAGGCACAAATTGAAGAATGTGGGAGCTTGGACGGAGTGTTTGAGTAATGCCACAGCACATTCTGATGTGGTATAACTTCATATCATTCATAGAGGAGTCCAAACCAATTGGAACCTTAGAATCACAGACCACATAATAGCATCTATGTTCAAATGTATTGTAGTCAGACAAGAGGGCAAGGATAAAAGCGGGTGCCCACATTTTTGAGTAGATCAAGGCATTGCCTACTTTAATGAGGGATGCTGGTTTCCAAGCTGTTACGTTGTCTAATACCGAGTACTATTAGGCATTAATATCTGACCCTACAGACAGCAGATATTAAGAGAAAGACCTGGCCCATAACTGATGTGGAACTATGTGGGAGCTGTTGGAGTGAAAAGGAATTAGGATTATTGTGCAATAAGGGCTTTAGAACCCTTATACAATACATGTTCCCAAAAATCCACAAAGATCTCCTTTGCCCCTTGGGAGACCTAATGTAGCGGACTTCCAATCTATTTTGGAACCGCTTTCAAGATATGTTGGGGCTCATTTACAAGCCCCTTGCGCCGCCGGTGCGTCACTTTTTCCCATATTAAAAGTGACGCACTGGCAGCGCAAGGGGCTTGCAAATAAGCTTTGTTGTGTTTTTCTTAACACTGTTTGCTCCATTGACAAAATATTTTATGAGAGATAGCACCATGGCAATACCAAAAATAGAATATTTCGATTTCAATCCATTCCAAGATTTCTTAGTCATATTAGACTTTGAAACTTTGTGTGATAGAGTTGGTTTTGGAAGGTAAAACTCGTCCACACAGAATTCCTACTGCTTTTATTGTGCAATACGCCAGGATAGCATTGGTGGATAACTACATTAAAACAAAAAAAAAACTTCTATCAACAAATTAACGGGACGGCTATGTGTGCTAAACTTGGCCTGTATCCCAAACATGGCCATTTTATATGTGACCCTATTTGATGAGGAAACATTCTATCATAGTGACAATCCTTTGTTTAGCTCTGTTAGGACATGGATATGAATATGATGTTTTATTTGTAAGGCGAGGTACTGAGTCTGATATGTTTTGATTTGATGAGATGCTTGATTAACGTAGTTTCAATTTACATTTTTTTATGAATTATGATAACATAATTCTCTGTTTTTTGATCTGTTTATTAAGGCAATGATTGACATTTATGTGCAGATCAGTGTCTGCAGACCCTCTCCCGCCCTCCTGTTGCTGTTGTTTCTCCCTCCCTCGAGTTACTTTCCCCACCCTCCTCCCTTTTTCATTGTTTCTTCCCTTTCCCTCCCACTGTCTGTTGTTTCTTCCCCTACCCCTCCTGCAGTCTGTTGTTTGACCCTCCTTCCATGCCTCCTCCCATTCTCTGTTCTCCGCCCCAGCGTTCCTCTTCCTGTCTGTTATTTGTTCTCCACCACCGCCCCCCACTGTCCGTTGCTTGTTCTCCACCCCGCCCTCCTCCTTTGTTTGTGCCCCAGCCCCTGCCTTTCTCCCTCGTGTTGCTTGCCCTCCCTAAATCCCACAGCAGCAGAAAAAAAGCGATATGACGCGGTCAGCACTGGCTGCAACATAGCAACTTTCTTTTTTTACTTTAAGTCATGTTGGACTGCATGTTGCGCTGCTGTGCAACATGTAAAAAAAAACATTGACAAAGCCAATAGATCTTGCATAGGCAAAACCTTTTGGATTTGCTAAGTGTGGCCATTGCACAGCTTGTAACATGACTGGCATTTTAAAATATTTTTTAGTTAATGAGAAGGAATGGCTACTCCTTACACATTCTTCCTGTGGCAGAAACAAATTTAATGTACTTTTTTCAAAAAAGGTTGTAATTTGAATAAGATTCTAGTCTTAAGAGAATAAATGGATCTGGAAGCTGCCCACAGTTAAATTCGGGCTCAACTCTGCATTGGAATGGTGTGCATTGGCTGTCTGATAGGTTTTCTTCTTTATAGAGCTGGTGGTTAATTGCTCTCTACATATGGGAATAATGTGTACTTGTTGAGAGGACAGTTACTGACCGTTGGGCACATTTAGGAACTGTCATGATTTCTCACAGCTGATTCTGCCTTTATGAGATGAATGAATCAATTTTGTAGCGGATTTATAGATTCCATATATAGGTGATGGAAGACTAAATAGTATGAGAGCATGTATCTAGTCACTGCAGTAACTATTATTGTTCTAGTGCTTTGCAGGTCTAAGTCCTTGGTCTGCTATGGGCACGATTTTTCAACATTTTTCTAACTTTTTTTCCTTTGTTCAAATATTTTTTATTTTTGTTTAGATTATAGCATTAATATCAGTAGTGGTGCTGAGCAAAATCTGCTAATAATGGAGGATGTAGCATGTTCTAGTTTGTATCGAAGGATAGCCGTCTAGCTGATAAATGATGTGCCACAAGTATTCTGAGTGGGGGGCCCAGAGTGCCCAGCTCCAAGATGGCCACACTCCTGTGAGCCTCCTTGCACCAGGTGTGTAATCCTACCTCATCAGCCCACACTGAGATACCAGTATGCCTTTCTGCGATGTGGGGATAGGCAATCTGTGTCCCCTGGTATCCATGATGTACTTGAAGACCGACCAGTGGGGAGGTACACAGCTCCCAAGGTGGCTGACGTCTAAGCAATGACTTCAACAAGATGGCGGGTGCTGAGCGGAGCTCCGGCTTGGACTGACTGCAGCGGATTCCATGGAGCTCCGGTGGTGCTGGAGGGTGCAGTTGCCTGCGCGAGCCTGGGTGGCTGGCTGACAGGACTCTGCTGGAAGTGCAGGTGCGGAGAAGCAAGCACCCTGGATGCGGGCCCCGGCGCTTCCACCCAGCTAATATGGTGGCACCTGGCCATCGAGCCACGGTAGCCTGAGAGGTGTGGCGGCCCGGATCGTGGCATCGGTGGTTGTGGAGCGGAGCCAAGGGGGAACAAAGCAAACACAAGGAGATGATGGACGGAGCGCTGAAACTTTTCAGACACTCACCCCCAGTCACAGATCTGGGTTGAATCCATCATCATTCTTTAGCTCACTTCGCCACCTCAGTTCAGACCCAGCCACAAGCAAATCAGTCCTGACCCTGTGCCTCACGGGAACAGTCCAGCCCGAACTGCCAAGCCAGGTCCTCCCTGAACCGGAAACAAGCATCCTGGGACCGGTTTCTGGGTAACACCCTTCATCAGCCAGGCTAGCTTGAATCCAGTGGCAAAGTGAGCAAGGGACCCACGTCTGGGCATACCCTGCCAACTTAGGGCGAACAAAGCAAACACAAGGAGATGATGGACGGAGCGCTGAAACTTTTCAGACACTCACCCCCAGTCACAGATCTGGGTTGAATCCATCATCATTCTTTAGCTCACTTCGCCACCTCAGTTCAGACCCAGTCACATGCAAATCAGTCCTGACCCTGTGCCTCACGGGAACAGTCCAGCCCGAACTGCCAAGCCAGGTCCTCCCTGAACTGGAAACAAGCATCCTGGAACCGGTTTCTGGGTAACACCCTTCATCAGCCAGGCTAGCTTGAATCCAGTGGCAAAGTGAGCAAGGGACCCACGTCTGGGCATACCCTGCCAACTTAGGGCGAACAAAGCAAACACAAGGAGATGATGGACGGAGTGCTGAAACATTTCAGACACTCACCCCCAGTCACAGATCTGGGTTGAATCCATCATCATTCTTTAGCTCACTTCGCCACCTCAGTTCAGATCCAGACACATGCAAATCTGTCCTGACCCTGTGCCTCACGGGAACAGTCCAGCCCGAACTGCCAAGCCAGGTCCTCCCTGAACCGGAAACAAGCATCCTGGGACCGGTTTCTGGGTAACACCCTTCATCAGCCAGGCTAGCTTGAATCCAGTGGCAAAGTGAGCAAGGGACCCACCTCTGGGCATACCCTGCCAACTTAGGGCGAACAAAGCAAACACAAGGAGATGATGGACGGAGCGCTGAAACTTTTCAGACACTCACCCCCAGTCACAGATCTGGGTTGAATCCATCATCATTCTTTAGCTCACTTCGCCACCTCAGTTCAGACCCAGCCACATGCAAATCAGTCCTGACCCTGTGCCTCACGGGAACAGTCCAGCCCGAACTGCCAAACCAGGTCCTCCCTGAACCGGAAACAAGCATCCTGGGACCGGTTTCTGGGTAACACCCTTCATCAGCCAGGCACCTGAGGTTGTAAAGAGGAGTGCAAGTGGCGGCCATCCTGGGGGGGTTGACCAAGCATGGGTGGGACTGCACATGTCACCCCCCCCTGCAGAGCAGAAGGAGGCACGAGCTCTGGGATTGTGGCAGTGGGGGTGGATGGAGGTCTGTCCCCGTGTTTCACCACTGGTGCAGGCTGTGATCACCCACGGCAACTGCAGCTGAGATTAGATGGGCACATTGAACTCTGGTTTGGTGGTGTGTACTGTCAAGGTACTGATGTGCCCCTTTATGTCAATGTTGTAGCGGCGAGGCCCCACATTTACTGCGCCTGGTCTCTGGGTAAGACTGTGACAGTGGAATTGTCCCCGGTGGGGGTACTTATATCTGGAGTGCTGGGGCGTTCTTTACTCACTGCATGTAGGCTGAAATGGGGAAAAGCAGACTAAATTGGCTTTTGAGGCCAGACGCTCCAAAAGAGCTCCTTCACTGACACAGATGGATGCCCCAGTGGCCTCTTCTTGAGACACTAATGATTCTGATATCAAAACTTTCTTGCATCATATCCAACAAAGCCTCACCACAATTGACAGCAATCTTGACACCCTCACGGCAAGAGTGGACAAAATGACAACCGCAATTGACACGCATGACAAACGTCTATTTGCAGTTGAGGCCCGCATCTCTTGCCTAGATGATGACACTGCTAAGTACAGCAAACCGCTGGCAGAAATGGCAAACATGCTGGAAGCCATTCAAGTCAAAAATGAATATTTGAAAGCTCGATCTCTGCGAAATAAGAGTACCCTATGCCATGCTGTACCCTGCAAGGCTTAAAATCACTCATCAAAACAAGTCACACTTTTTCATGATGCCACAGAATGCCTACGTGTTTGTCAAAACCCTGCACTTTGAGACCAATGGAGGCTCCCCTGGGGGACGTGCATCCTCCCATGAGAACTTGAGTGATGTCGAATAAAACACTCAGTTTGAACTTCGCAAAGTATGTAACTTGTGCAGGCCATGTACTTGAACTCATCTGATCGGAATATGCCGCCACTCGGATCCCGCTGCGACTCAATAGCAACTTCATCATCCCCACCTTGCCGATGGAACGCATGTATCCACTGCTCGTGGTTCTTGGGCATGTCTTGATTACTTGATATGTACAGGTGTTGTTGGCGTGAGGATGTGCTCGGTAGGACATCTCTCTCGCACATTTTCTGATCATGCCCCAGTTAAGTTGGTGCTTCAGATGCCGCTAAGTAGGCATCGTACCTTCGCATGGCGACTAAACCCCTCCACTTTGCTTGACACTGTTTAAAGAGATCCTCACCTTTTTTCAAATGAATGACAATTCCATGAAGTAGATTTGTACTATTTGAGAGACATTTAAAGTTTAAATTTTTGACGTGGCAATTGCCAAGCAACATGGAGTCCGCAAGGCACTGACGGAGTGCCTGGACATGCTTGAAAGGGAGATTAAGAGTTTGGAAAACCAGGGAGCAGTGGCGGCTGCTCCTGAAAAGCAGTAGTTGGGTGGGGTTGGCTGGCTGACCGCAGCCTCTCCTCTGTCCCCTCTGTCCTCTTATTGGCTTCTTCTGTTCAAACAGGAGGCAGGAAGCACCCGGGCTCCCAGGCTCTCCATAGCCAATCACAACACTGCAATGCAGCGTTGTAATTGGTCTGAGTGCTGTGGTTTGGCGCTCAGCCAGGGAATGGGAGCCTGGGCATGTTCTCCACCCAGGCTGTAATGCAGCCTGGGTGAAGAACATGCAAAGTGCGCAGGAATGTTCGTTTGGCTGGCCCAAAAGGGCCGGCCAAACATTCATGCAGACTTACATAGTGCCCACCACTAACCCCCCTGCTCTGAGAGCAGAGCATATCTGTCCCACCCCGCCAAGACGCTGCAGCAGGAGCAAATAACAGGATAATAACATTGAGTTCTTATCATTCTTCCTCATTCTTCCTTTTTTTTACTGCAAAAAGCAGTGGGGCACTGCTCCTCCGCCTTAGCGAAGGAGCAGCCACTGCCTGGGAGACAGTCAGCCAACCGCCAGGTACTGGCTGAACTTCATACTAAGCTAGTTGAATCTGAGGAGACAGCAGACCATGAACTCAAACACCTTCATAAATTTGCTGTGGCCAAGGCTCATGGGGAGGCAGAGAGCCAAGGTAGGATGCTCGCCCGGATCCTGGTGCAAAACTGGTCTCCCCAAGAGGTCCTCCAAATCGAAAAAATAACTTGCAAGACGAAATATCCTGGAGGAGTTTGTCCAGCACTATACTGAATAATATTTATACCGAACTACGTTTGAGCCTTCTGACTACTCCACATATTTTGAGTGCAATGCGCTGGCGTGTTTGGAGGGTCACAGGCGTCAATTTCTTGATGAGCTGCTCACTCTACATGAGGTAGTGGATGTAATCTCTAGTCTCCCTGCCTGCAAGGCTCCGGAGGTGATTGTCTCCCTTCAGAGCTCTACAAGGACTTTTCCTCTATATTTGCCCCGAAGCGCCTTCAAGTAAACAATGAGGCGCGCTTGTCTGGTGCCCATCCTCCGACTTTCAGAAAGACGACGCTCTTCACCCTGCTGAAGCCGGGAAAGCCCCCTTACTCGTTGTGACTCATAGCGACCATTATCTTTCCTTAATATTGATGTAAAATACTTGGAAAGGTACTTGCCAACCGAATATTGCTAATCCTTCCTGACTTGGTACTGCCAGACCAGGCAGGGTTCATCCCTGGGAGATCAACTTCGCTAAACCTCCACACTCTTTTTGCGGTGTTGCACCAATTAAACCTGGATCTTAACATGGTGGCCACTAATGAGCTTATACAGCTCACAGAAGATGCAGTGGCATTGCACATACTCAGGGCTTGGGGAGTACACACAATGTGAGATCACTTCCAAGATGGCAAGTTCCTGCAGGGCCCGGGGAGGGGAAGACCTGTTTGCAAATGGACACACTAGTATACTGCAGATTATGGGCCCTATGTAGGGCACGCTACCCTTGTTTTCCACAGAAACCTCCAGCTTGTAAAGCTTTACGGGTGCTTATCAACACTCCATCTAGCAGATACATAGTGATGATCCTTTATAGTGGAATCCTAATTCAGGACCCTCTTTCGCAGCCTAAGGCCAGAATACACCGGGAGAGGGACCTGAGGATGCAGCTCAAGGACAAGGAATGGAAATATTACTGCATACAAATTGGGGAGTAGTACCCAAATGGTAGACTATGTCTTATCCATTTTAAGTTCCTACATCAGCTATATCCCTCCCCACACCCCTGGAAAATGGTAAAATGTGGGAGGGGTGCTGACTCTTCTTGCCTTCACTGTGGGACCCCGGCTGCTGACGTCATGCACTTGGCCTGGGGCTGCGAACGTGTTAGGAAGTTCTTGGCGGACTTGTTCATTCGGCTCTCTGAAATGACATGTGCTATTAAGACCCTCGCCGACGATATCTCTACTGGGGTACAACCTAGAGATGCCAAAGGAACTCCAGTGCTTCACCTCCGTTGCACTATTGTTGGCTAAGTATCAGGTGGCTTGTGTTTGGGGCAGGGACAGGGCACCCAAGGTGCATAAATGGCTGAAGGACATGGTATACTGTGGCACATAGCTGGAACAATACTACATTATTGTTTGTTTGTATAAGCTTTATTTCGACAACTAGCGTCATAAACACTGTAAAAGACATTTTATAGAAGAAATGCAAAATAAGCATGTAATGCAAAAACATGGCAAAAAGTAATATACACAGGCAATCCATAGAGATACACTGCTGCATCCTCTATAAGAGATGCAGTAACCGAGATCAACTAGTTAAAAAAGTTAATATACATTTCGTCAATAAAAACATACATCGAATACAGTAAAAAAAAAAAAAAAGAGAGAAGGGAAGCAGCATAACAGTCCATCTTGATAGAAGCCTTGATATGGGCTCAGATTGCAGCCCCCAAACAAGCCTAATTAGAATAGTTTAAGCCCTCCTTAGGATTACAGCGGGAAGAGTTAAAATGTAAAGTGCACGCGCATAAAATGTGGTTTTAAAGCATAAGTGAGCGGGCTTAGAACCCTACAGCAGTTTCATTGCAGCTTCATTCAGTAGGGTGCTGAGCCACTCCTGACAAGGCTTTTCATCTAATTAGCCATGCATGGCTAAGGAACTTAGCCACGCAGCACGCAAAAAGAGGTCTGGAGTCAGACTTGAGAATGCGCAAGGCAACCCGATGGTCCCATGTGCCCAGTTGTCGGCAGATCGATTTTAGCCACTTGGCCCTCGGGATGTTATATGCCGAGCAGGGAAACATAACATGGGTAACTCTTTCCATCGGGGCCCTCCAACATGGGCAATCCTTTGGTGTCTGGCTGGGTGGGTGCCATTTCGCAGTTATCTCGCGGACAGGGAGTGTGCCGAACCTAAAGTGGATGTACAGCATTCTGTCCCTTGGTACCTGAATTATGTCTAAAAAGGGCTCTAGGCATCTAGTCTGCTTATGTAAATAAAATTCTGCTGTTAGTCTACCCACATTGGGTTTGCAGGTTTCCTGACAATCCACCCATTCCCAATACAAACGTATGAGCTCGTCTTTGCTTGGTGGTTCCTGCCTATCCCAATGTGCTTGGAGCCCCAGGGCTGACATCATTTTCCTGACGTTTGAGATCCAGCCTATTTTGCGGCCAGTTTCTATCTGTGTGACCTCAGAAAGGGCTTCAGCATAGTTAAAAAGCTCGGGGGTCCGCCTAATGCGAGCCCAAAAGAGCAGTGGACGCAGCCTAGCTGTGTCGCCTATCGACCGCCTGCCCATGTCGAGCATTAGGGGGGTAAGGGGAACGTTTTGGGGCAGCATCACCAGGTTCCTAAGGAACTTATACTCAGATCTGCAGAGGTCGTCAACCTTGTCGAATCTCCAAAGCTCTGCTCCATAGAGAGCTGTGCTAACTGCTTTGGCATTGTAAGCTAAAAGGGCTGGGGCTACCGGCCTACTATGTGAGGAGCGATGTTCCTTCCCGAGTGCTCCGGCCACTCGTTTGTGCCCCATCAACATCTTTGCTAGGTGGGGCTTCCATGACATTTTGTCGGAGAGTCGGACGCCAAGATAATCAAAGGTGCCGACTCTTTCCAAGGATGTCCCACCCAGCAAAGAATTGCTTCTGTAAGACTTGTGGGGGTTAAATGCCAAGAACTTAGTTTTTAGGGTGTTGATGACCAGCCCCCAATTATCACAAAAAAAGCTGGAACCTATTAAGTAGACTTTGCAGCCCAGATGGGGTCTTAGACACCAGCAGGGTGTCGTGAGCAAACAAGAGGTTCGGCACCTTATCGCCCACCAGGGTTGGTGCGTCTGATGGGACTTCTTGCAGGAAGCTGACCACCCCGTTCATATAGAGAGAGAACAGGGTGGGAGCCAAGACACAGCCCTATCGGACTCCCCTGTTAACAGGGATACACTCTGTTAGTTGACCTTGTGCCCCCCCTTCTAACCTGGGAGTAATTACCTTTGTGAAGCCGGACCAACACATTATCATTCCTGCGGCCAATAGGCCAAAGGGCTTTTGTTGGCCACTACAGACAGATTTTCTGACAATACAAGGCTGGAGCCCGAAACTGTACCAGACACAGTTCCGGCATCTGCAACTGAGAGGCCATTTCCACCTTGATTGGTACCCTGCCGATATGCTGGCCGCGCCCCATCTTCTTATACGCTGGTATCTCTGAGCGCAGTCTGTACATGTGTGCCCGTCTGAGATATGTCCTATGCTGTGCGAAAACGTTTCTTACTGCGGCTTGTCTTAGTAGCCGCCCTCCCAGTCATAGATAACGTCACTGTTGATGTGTTTCTTTTCCTTACCTTGTTGTTTGGTTCATGCAATAACGCCCGCGATGGCGGGGTTTCAATATGCTGTATGTCTTTACTTTATTCCAATAAAAAACAATATAAAAAAAGAAAAGTGTTCTAAGTGGCTGGTTTGGATAAATACTTCATGAATTGGTGGACGTAGTATGCCAAAGCTTAAAGAAATGCTTATTGGCACAATGGATAAATGTGTTGCAGGGAGTGAAGTTGTTATTCTGTCCACAAATTTAACCTAATGGCGTATTGAGTATACCCTAGTATCACAATATCAGTCAGTGCAATAGTTATTTCACATGTGATCAGGATGTTAAAATGATACTCCGGTCACCAAGACTTAAAAACAACTATATGTTTGGGACTCTGTTTGTGCACGCCTTGCAGTGAGTGAACAATATGAAGCATGTTAAGTTCTGCAGCCTAATGGAAGCCATTACTATTAGGTTATAATATAGATTAAGTAATAGCTTTGTCCTTAAACCATAGATATAAGTGTAGGCCCTTAATTGTCCTTAATGGCTGTTCATAAATTTAGATGCTTTTTGGGGTCTCATATTAGGCATAATGACTAAGGGGTAAGTTAGTTACTGTCTCGTTATTGGGCCATGTGATTATAAAGTAATACAAACAGATTTTATGCCCATCTGATGCATATCTCTAGTGTTTATGTGATATTCTTTCAAAGCTGTTAAACTGGATGATAGCACACATTCCCCATTACCAGTAGGCTTTGAAAGTACAGGGAAGAATTTGGATATTTCGTGCTGGTTAAGTGAACCCTGGTGAGAACATTTTGGAGCAAATTGGATGATTAGTACCTCTGTACGTATTTTATGTATTTTTCTCTGCAGAAATCTTTGGGTATCGATTTCTCTTCATACAACGAGGTGTGGTCACTCGTTATACTACAGCATTGACAATGGGGGGTTAGATTTAGTGTACTGATCTATATAATGGTCCTATTTGGGGTTTTGTGACTTGATTGCATTATTGGGTCAGGGCTTGTGATGAAATATTCTCAAGTAAATAGGATCATAATTTACTGTTAATATTGTCAGTGATGTGTATGTGCTAATTTGGAAATGATGAATGAATAGATATAAAAGTATATGGCTATTTGTTGACTTTAAAAATGTTAAATACAGCCTATTTCCTTCAATAGTCTATCACTGGATTAATATAAATGAAAAAATGACTGATGACTCGCTTATTAAAGTGCCCACATAACTGGTCCCTAGTGTCATTTTAAAACAAGATATGCTTTCAAGACGTTCTCAGCTCTAGGGTGTTGAGCTCAGGATTTTTCTTAAAAAGGACTGAGTCTTTTTTAAAGACAATTATTTACGGTTGTAGTAATATATTTTGGAACTTCTGAATTGCTTAGGCACTAATACAATAAATTTGGAAAATAAATATTTATCTTTAGAAATTGATATGCAGAAAATTATATTTTGGTTGGGAATTTAATTCTGCCTGAAATATTTGGAGTTTTGTAATAAATTATTTATCTTTTTTAGCAATGAGAAGTCAAAAAATGAACTATGCGTTTCTGTTCTGTTGAAGATGTAAGCTGAATTGTTAAAGAAACATCAACATACAAGGACTGACCGGATAAATCTTTTATGTTTTGTCTGTGAAATATTTTCTGTACTGGAGGCAGTCGTTGATGTACAACAGTAGTTTGTTATTTGATTTATTATATTTTGGCTCATGCCTCTCATGGACTGCTTTCTGTGCTACTCACTGACTAATTGTAGGTAAAGCCTAGCCAGGCATTATGGGGCACTCCCTCTAGGAGTGTGAACATTTTATCAGCTGCTTCGACAGCACTCCTTTTCGTTATTCTGGGTTCCCATGTCTTTACTTTCTTAAGCTTGGTTGGGGTGCTCCATCTACCTGGACACCCCGACATGTACTTTTGTTGGGGCAGCGTGGAGAGCCCACTCTCGAGCTGCCCAGCCGGCTCTCTCTCTGGCCGGTTCTCTTAAGTGCTGGCACAGGAGCTGACAAATGGATCCCCCCTGCCCGCTCTGTATGGGCAGGGTGTTGTCTCTACGGTGGCCCCCTTACTCACCCCAGACACGGGCACAGGGAGCGAGCCCACCGCCATTGGGGGGGAGCAATAGCGCTCCCCCTCCTTCCTTCTTGGTCAGGGGCCAGAGGATTGGGGTCCTGGGCCCCTTTCTACTTTTGTGGTGGGGCGTGAAGAATCTCCCCTTCCTTCTTTTTGACGTCTGGGTTCAGGGGTGGTGTCCTGGGCCCCTTCGTTGCATAGGCTGGCTCAGTGGATGGGATTCCCGAGCCCTGTCAAGCTCTGGGGAGGGGGTCCCGTGCACGCCCCCTCCCAGAGCATGAATTACTCATAAGTGTGCACCAGCCTCTGGACACAGGCCCATCCTGGGTTTGATCATCAGTAGAAATAGCTGCAGAGCCCCACACTCTCCGGTCCCCCTTTTGGGCTTGTTTCAATAGTGACAACTTCCAGGTGGATTAACTCTTTACCCGTTGGGCCAATTCTGATGATCTTGGGCTTCTTTTGCTCCGGGAGCCTTTACAGCAGGCCTCCTGGCCTCTAAAATGGCACACTTTGATGGTTCCAATGGTACCCTGTGCCAGCTTTTCTCCTTTTCTTGGTCTCTGGTGCTCCTATCCTCTTGCTGGGGGCACAGAAGTCCAGATCCACCCCAACTGGTCCTTAGGGGGTGTAAGGAAACCAGCCTACATGGTCCTGGAGAGACCCACTAGTCCTGGGTCAGCTGTAGGCAGAGTCCTTAGTTTATTAGGGCATCAGGGGCTTGTCCTTTCAGCTGTCAATGGCGCTGCCACCATCCAATTACAGTGTGCAGCAAAACTCTATCCCTTAAGAGCTTTTAAGTGGTGGTGGAACGTTCTAGGAGCCAGGCAACCCTGGCCAATCCTAAGGTGCCACATGATCCCTCCAACACTGTCCCAACCCTGCTGCAAAGCATGCTGGGACAATCCAAGGTTGCGCCATCAAGTGGTGTGGTCGGTGTAAGTATCTCCTCTGGGGGCCTCAACTCCTTCCATAGAGGATATCACTGAAAGGGACGTTCCCACCAAAACTTCAAAAGGAACCCCCCTCCCGTGTTTGCTCCAGAGGTCTGGGCTTCCTCCTTTATTCAGTGGGCCTGGGCTGTCCCAAACCTGGTACAGTGTGACAGCTAATTAACAGATGCAGATTTTATTCCCCACCCTTTTCTTCTTAGGACCGACGTGAAGCACTGTTAATTACTCCTTTCATGTAAGGAAGCCTTTGTTACCCCTGCTGGGGAGCCAAGTAATTAACTTGGCCCAGTAGGGTGACAAAAGGGACGAAATCTGAAGCAGAGCTGAGCCAGAGAAATACGACAATTCAGGACGGTTCATAAGGTATACATGTATGTTCTCCGGACTTGCATATTCAAACTTGGAACACATGTTTCACCCCAGTTGGATACCTTACTGGAGTTTTTAGGCCTAAGGGAAGCAAAACGGCACTTTAGGGCAGATTTCCCCCTATGTCTATAATACAGTGACATTGCAGATAAACAAGTAAGCCCTAATGACCTTCCTTATGAGGACCCACTAATAATATAAGGCTTTCCCCTGGTCAGCATCTGACTAAGCAGTACCCTCTATCTGCGCCAGGCTACCTGTGTGCAGGGCTCAAAAAATCATAAAAAAGTTACTTGACCTGCAGGTCTAGTAACTTGAATAATTTACTCGTCCTAACTGTAATGTACTTGACCTCTGTCTCTGAAAGCCGGGCAGATGTGGCAAGATAACAAGAGTTAAAGGCATCTTTATTGCTCATTCACTTTGTGAGCAATAAAGGTGCCTTTAAATCTTGTTATCTTGTCACATTTGCTCCACTTTCAGAGACAGAGGTCAAAAGTCAGTTTATCTTCCTACTCGCCAGAAAGGGCGAGTAGGCACTAAACATAGCTCATCCTGATTAAATCTGGCTCGCCATATCGAGCAGGCGAGTGGATTTTTCGAGCCCTGCGCAATTAATGGGCTGCACGCTATGGTTGTCTCACATATGCAGCCCTCACACATGTTCACGTGTAACCAGACAAGTGCCCCTTACCCTAGCTGCATCACAGCGGCCTTCTAAGAAAAGGCAGACACTGGCGGTAAACACACGCACTCCATTTCCCATGTGATTACCATAGATGAAGCCCAAATATTAAAATTCTCCCACAGTATAAAGTCTAAACTGGGTCATCAAAAAGCAAATAATCCTGGCAGAAAAAATGGGCTGAACCCATTTCCCTACAGTAATGTTTAACCATATTGTAAGAAGAAGTATGACTAAACTAGATTTTATACCTACATAATTAGTCTTCAGCCCCATTCTCTTGTTTGACCATTACTATTAAGCATGCTGTGCTGAAACTGTTTCACAGTTTTGTATAAATAACAACAAACGATAGAGTAAACAACACACTCAGGAGTTATCTTGTGTGTATATTGTTGACAGAAACTCCTAGAGAGGTGACTGGGTAGTCCTGTTTTGTTGGTTGGTTTCCATGTTGGAGTAAGGACAGAAGACTGACTAATGAGGGACTAGAAGATTCTCATTTTCATGGAGAACAGGTAAATAGAGACAGATTTCTAAAGGTCTTTCCCTTGAATAAGGACACTGTGTATTGGGAAGAAGTTTAGTAGGACTCCAGGATCAATCTGTGGCTCTTTGATGAGCTGGGTCACCTGGTGAGTGATGTATGACCCAGGGATGTTGTGCTGTTATAAGAGAAATGTTAACATATAGTTTTAAGTGTCAGTAAAGAGGTTAATAGTATATTGTAAGTTGTTCACATGCAAAAACATCTTCACATGCATAAATGTAAGAAGTGTACATTTGCTTATGCATAAATGCGATTGAGTGCAATTGCACCTGCTAACTTTTGGTGTTGTTTCTGTACTGCTTTAATATTTTCCCCATGGAAACTCTGCTGGTTCCAATTGACTCGGGGTATTTCCTCACTGTTAGACCTGGTACCATTGGCATGGGTCTCCCTTCCATTTTTTCACTATGCCTCAATCTGTTTTTGCTGGTTTAGATGCTTTGGGCACTTTGCCACTGCTAATCAGTGCCAAAGTGCAAGTGCTCCCTATGATAAATTGATGTATGGATTAGTGACTCCATGATTGGCTTATTTGACTTACTGTCAGACCCTAGTATAGTGCACCGCGTGTGCCCAGGGCCTGTAAATCAAATGCTGCTGGTGGGCTTGCAGCACTGGTTGTGCCACCCACCGGAGCAGCCTGGAAAGCGTGTTTCAGGCCTGCCATTGCAGAGCCTGTGTGCAGTCTGGTACTGCCATGTCGACTTGGTAAGTACACCCACTTACCAGTCCCCAAACCTTCGCTTTTCTGCATGTTAGTCACCCCTAAAGTAGGCCTGCGGGCAGGGTGCATTGTATTTAAGAGGTAGGACATGCCCTGATGTGTGTGGCATGTCCTGATAGTGAATTACAGCCAATTTCGTTTTTCACTATTGCAAGGCTACCTGTCCCCATAGGCCGGAATGGGCAGTTTGATTATAACATCTTATAATCCTAACTGACCCAGGGAACATGGTAGAAAAACGAATTTAGTATGCCTGAACTCAGAATGATAAAATACATCTTTTAGTGAAGTTGGTTTTAACATTCTGCGTTTGAAAATACCACTTTTAGAAAGTAGGTATTTTTTTGCCTAACCATCCAGCCTGCCTCTGCTAGCTTGTGTATTGTATGTCTGGGTTTGTGAGTGACAGGGGCTGGGGGACTCCAGGAGACAGGGTGAGTCAGCACTAGGCTGAATAGACCTATCTGCATGAGGAGTGGTGGGAGGAGTAGCACCTGGGCCTGAATAGGGCTGTGCCTGCCTTCCACAATGCTTGCTCCACCTCCTGTGGTGTGTCTGATGACCCTGGCCCACACTGACAAATGAAGAAGTTGTGCACTGGCAGAATGCACCCAGAACTGGTTTGGACTAGGTACAGGACCCTCTACCTTCAGAGGACAAAGGATTTGCTAGTATAAATATTGGGGCCCAGACCCCAAGATTTTAGATCACTTCTGGGAATCAAGACGAACCTTTGCTGAGGAGAAGAACCAGGAAGCTGAAGGAGGAGACTACCCCTATGCTGCGTGTTGTTGGGGTTGGCCTGCAGGGGTTACTTTATTGTCAAAGAAAGGAGAAAAGGACTGAGTGTGCTTTCATCATCTTGAAGAAGATCTCCAAGGGCTTGAACATTGAGCTTGCCTCCTGCCTGAAGTCTCAGGGATACAAGACTTCACCCCCAGCTCCCCTCCTGAATTCCCTTGCTGGGAATTGAAGTGCCTACTGCTGTTGGGCCTTCTGAGAGACTGCGTGTCGCTGGGAGCTGGAAGCGCGACTCAACGAAGAGGAAGCGTGTCACCGCCGTAGGAGTGTTGTCGCATCGCAGAGTAAGCGTGCCGCCCCTGCCGCTGTTGCATCACTGAAGCGCCCCGCATCACCGAAAAGCGTGCCGCCGCCGCAGCAGTTGTCGTCGCATCGCGGAGTAAGCATGCCGCCGCCTTCCGCTGTCGCCATCACATCACCGAAGCGCCTCGCATCACCGGAGAAGCGTGCCGCCGCCACAGAGGACTCCGGCGCATCACCAGAGAAGCGTGTCGCAGGGCCTGTCGCGGCTCAGAAGATCGCTGAGTCGCCGCACGGCTGTTGGGCGTGCACGCATCCCGTCTACGTTGTCGCACCGTAAGCAAGACGCCATTTTCTCGCATCGCACCGGATCGTCATCGCATCGAAGCGCCATCTCGACGCATCGGAACCGGGCCGCAGTAAGAAACCGACGCATCCTCCTTTCTGCGTGTAAGGAATCGAAGCATCACCTTCCCTGCGACCCTTTTGTTTGTTTTGCGTTACGCATCCAAAGGTACATTGAGAGTAAAGTGTCGCATTTATCATCTTTATAGAACTGAGCTATTTTCTACCATTTGACAGTCATATTTTTCGTATTGTATTGTGGATTTTTGTCATTTGGGTCTTGTGTTAAGTCTATATAAAAATACTTATTTTTATACTACAACCTGTGTGGTGTCCATCTGTAGTGTCATCACTGGGTTACTGTATGTGTTCACAAATGCTTTACACACTGCCTCTGAGATAAGCCTGCCTGCTCGTGCCAAACTACCAAGGGGGTGAGCAGGGGTTATTTTAGTAGTGTATCCCCCTTACCCTGACTAGAAGCAAGGGTATTTGGACAAAGGTACCTACCTCTGCCAACTAGAGACCCCCAGTTCTAACATTGGTGGTCAGCGGTGAGGATTCTGGACTTGCATTTGTGACTCATATACAGTAATTGGTGTACACTACTAGTGAGTGCAGACCAAACGCTACCACATACATTTCTGGTAGATTGCTTTTCCTGGGATTACTATTTTTTTGCCAAGAACTGCCAAGTTTAGTCACCATGAGCAAAACAGCATCCATCGCATCTGTGGATTTAGATTTTGAAGAAGAAAAACTGGAAAGTTACAATGTGAAACTGCTAAAGTACTTCTGCAGGAAATTGAAAGTTGCTACTACAGGTCTCACAAAGAAGGATGAGTACCAAAAGGCGCTGAGGGCCTGGGTAGAAGCAAGAAATACCCCTGTGCCTGTGGGAGAGCAGGTGGAGGGGGCTGAGGATGCAGAAGGGCAGCTAGATGAGCCACTGGGTCCAGGGGGGAGGAAAGCACCTTCCCCAGCAGGTAGCAGTGTTTCTTCCAAGGGCCTGTCCCTAGGAGAGCTGGAGGACAGGGAGAGAAGTAGGATGCATGAAATGGAGCTGACCAAGCTTAAGATGGGTGGGCAGTTGGAATTGGAAATTAAGAAATTGGCCCTAGAGGAAAAGAGGATGCAAATGGACGAGTAGAGAAGTTTGAGGGAGTTGGAGTTGAAAGCTAGAAGCTTAGAGATTACTCCCTCTGGTGGCAGCACACCGTCCATGCCTGTTGAAGCCAGGGTGTATATACCTAAAGATGTGGTGAAAGAGTTTTATAAGAATGATGATATTGGTCAGTGGTTCAAGGCCTATGAGGTAGCTATGTCCTCCCACCGGGTCCCTGAGAAGGATTGGGGAGCGGGGTTGTGGGGACGGTTCCTTAGTGAGGGGAGGGATACCTTGTTAGACTTGCCCTCTGAAGTCCACAATTCTTATAGCCATATGAAGGAAGCATTGATGTCTAGGTATGGGTTGACTCCTGAACTGTATAGGCAGAGGTTTAGAAATTGCAAAAAGTTGGAGTCCAGTACTTGGGTGGAATATGTGACTTTTTTTGCAGAGCATTGGATGGTTGGGTGAAGGGTAGCAAAGTGAATGATTTTGACGCGCTCTTTGATTTGATTGCATGGGAGCACTTGTCAGGAAATAGTTTTCCAGAGCTACGCCAGCACCTTATTGATAGTAAGCTGACTAACCCTAGGAAGCTTGCTGAGAAGGCGGAAAGCTGGGTGAGCACCCGGGTCCACAAGGGTCACGTGGGAGACTCCGCCAAAGGTGGGCAGGGTCCCCAGCAGAGGAGTGGGGGGGACAAGGGTAAACAGAAGGAGTTCCAGAAAGGGCCCCAAAGTAATCCCCAAGGGAACCAAGGGAAAGGTTCCCAGCCTCCCCCTGAGAAGAAGCCAGGGGCCACGACAGATAAGCCTGTTCACAGGGGGCCCAGGACTTGCTTTAAGTGTGGTCAAGTGGGCCACTGCTCCTATGATTCCAAATGTCCCTTGTATGGGAAAACAGCACCCACTGGTGCACCACCCCGGCAGGTGGCTAGTGCAGCCCTGGGGGAGGAGATGGGTGCCCTAGGTGGGTGGGGTCCCGTAGCGATGTCCTTGGTCTCTTTAGGAGACAGTGAGATGGTCCCCAGGACCCAACTGCCTGATAACACTAAAAAATACAGGCAGTGGGTGACCATCAATGGCCAAAGGGTGGAGGCTCTGAGAGACACCGGAGCCAGTGTAACAGCTGTCAGTTGTCGGCTGGTGTCTGAAGAGCAGGTGATCCCCAATGCATTCTGCCCAGTAGTTGCCACGGGCAACTCAGAGAGCCACTGCAGAGTGGCTCAGGTTCCCTTTGAGTGGGGGGGGGGTCTCAGGTACCTTTCAAGTAGCTGTGAGGCCAGCCATGCCTGTAGACTGTCTGTTGGGCAACGATTTAGAAAGTTCACCTTGGGCAGAGGTGGAGAGAAGGTCTCATCTAGAGATGTTGGGTCTGCCTGAGTGGGCGTGCGCGACCACTCGGTCTATGGCAGCCAGTAGAGGTGTTCAAGAGGACCTGGAGCCTGAGAGGGTGGCCCAGGTGCCTGCCTTGAAGAGAAGAGGCATGGGGCACGGGAAACCGGCCCCCGTAGTTCCCACGTCCAGGAGGAAGCAGAACCTGAGGGGGATGCTCTGGAACCTACAGGGGAGCAAGTGGCCGAACTGGGGGACCTGCCTGAGCTGACCCATTGGCAGCAAGAAGGAGGACCCTCCAGGGAGGAGTTCTGCGAGGAGCAGAACAAGTGCCCTTCTCTTGTGGGTTTGCGGCAACAGGCCACAAACCAGGCAGCAGGTGATCAGTCTGGATCACATTAGATCTACTGGGAGAATGGTCTCCTGTATAGCGAGCCTAAGGTTGCTGAGCCTGGGTCAGCCCGTGAGCTGGTGGTACCCCAGCGCTTCAGAGCCTTCCTACTGGGTTTGGCTCATGATGTGCCTTTAGAAGGACATCTGGGGCAGGGCAAGACCTTTGAAAGGCTTTTCACCCACTTTTATTGGCCCCAGAAGCACAAGAGTTCAGACACTCATTGCAGGACATGTCTGACTTGCCAGGCAAGTGGAAAAAGTGGGAGGAAGCACAAGGCTCCCCTCCACCCTTTCCCTGTGGTCAGCACCCCCTTTGAACGGGTGGGTATTGACATTGTGGGGCCACTGGACCCCAAGACAGCCATGGGCAACAGGTTCATCCTGGTCTTGGTGGACCATGCCACCCGATACCCGGAAGCCATCCCTCTTCGGACAGTGACGGCCCCCGTGGTGGGACGTGCACTGATGGGGATTTTCTCCTGCGTGGGGTTCCCCAAGGAGGTGGTGTCTGATCGTGGTACAAACTTCATTTCCAAGTATATGAAGTCCCTGTGGCAGGAGTGTGGTGTAACGTACAAGTTCACCACTCCTTACCACACCCAAGGTAATGGGCTGGTTGAGAGATTCAACCGGACCCTGAAGGGCATGATTATGGGTCTGGAAGAACCCATGAGGTGTAAGTGGGACGTCCTCTTGCCATGCCTTTTGTTTGTTTACCGTGAGGTGCCACAGAAGTCCTTAGGGTTCAGTTCCTTTGAACTGCTCTATGGTCACCCGGTAAGAGGACCTCTGAGTCTGGTGAAAGAAGGCTGGGAGAAAGCTCCCAGTAAACCTCTCCAGGATGTATTTAGCTACATGCTGGCCTTTAGAAACCAGACTAGGCGATTCAGGCAACTCGCTGAGGCGAATCTGGAAGCCAGCCAGGAGAAGATGAAACGGTGGTATGATCAGACTGCCACTCTGATCGAGTTTCAACCTGGGCAGAAAGTGTGGGTCATGGCCCCCGTGGAGCCTTGCGCGTTCCAGGATAAGTGGACCGGACCATTTGAGGTGGTGGAGCGCAAGAGTGATGTCACCTACCTGGTGGACTTGCGATCTCCCAGGAACCCTTTGCGGGTCCCACATGTCAACCTCCTAAAGCCCCATTTTGAGAGGTCCGAAGTGGGCATGCTCCTAGCAACAGATGATGGAATGGAAGAGGAGACAGAACCTCTTCCTGACCTCCTGTCTGCAACAGAGCAAGATGGGTCAGTGGAGGGTGTGAACCTCTCTAACTCCCCGACACCTGAGCAGCAGGAAGACTGTCGCCAACTGTTGGGACAGTTTCCTGACCTGTTTTCCCTGACTCCTAGTGTCACTGATTGGTGCGTCCATGATGTGGACACTGGGGACAGTCCTCCTGTCAAGCACAAGGCTTACAGAGTGACTGACAGAGTGAGAGCTTGCATCAAGGAGGAGGTCTCCAAGATGTTTGCATTGGGGGTGATTGAGTCCTCTCACAGCCCTTGGGCCAGCCCAGTTGTTTTGGTCCCAAAGGCTGCCGCGCCTGGTGCCATGTCCGAACTCCGGTCCTGTGTGGACTACCGAGGACTCAATTCAGTCACCAGGACTGACGCGCAGCCCATCCCCAGAGCTGATGAGCTTATTGATCGGTTAGGGGCTGCCCGGTACCTCAGTACGTTTGACTTAACGTCTGGGTACTGGCAGATCGCCTTGACTGATGGGGCCAAAGAGAGGTCAGCATTCTCCACACCAGATGGGCACTACCAATTCCGGGTTATGCCCTTTGGGATGAAGAATGCCCTTGCCACCTTTCAGAGGTTGGTCAACCAGGTGAGAGCCTGTAATCTCCTGTAATACCCGGTGAGTCCTAACTCACCGGGTATTACAGGAGATTTGTCAGGGTGTATGGCAGCATCGTTGCACCCTTGACAGAGCTGACTTCCAGGAAGCAGCCCAAGAGAGTGATTTGGATTGACACCTATCAGAGAGCTTTTGACGCCTTGAAGACTGCTATGTGCACGGCCCCCGTGCTTCAGGCACCCAACTTCTCAAAAGAATTTGTTGTTCAAACAGACGCTTCAGAGCATGGTGTAGGGGCTGTTCTGGCACAGTTAAATGAGGAGGGCCTAGACCAACCTGTAGCCTTCATCAGTAGGAGGTTACTTCCACGGGAACAGAGGTGGAGTGCTATTGAGCGTGAGGCATTTGCTGTGGTGTGGGCGCTGAAGAAGTTGAGACCATACCTGTTTGGGACTCACTTCCGGGTTCAGACAGACCACAGGCCCCTCAGATGGTTGATGCAGATGAGGGGTGAGAATCCAAAGCTGTTGAGGTGGTCCATTTCCCTACAGGGGATGGACTTTACGGTGGAACACCGCCCTGGTACAGAACACGCCAATGCTGATGGTCTGTCCAGATTTTTCCGCCTTAGTGATGAGAACTCCCAGGAGGTAGGGTAGTTCTCCCCACATTTCAGCTGGAGGGGACACGTGTTAGACCTGGTACCATTGGCGTGGGTCTCCCTTCCATTTTTTCGCTATGCCTCCTCTGTTGTTGACCTGTTTTTGCTGGTTTAGATGCTTTGGGCACTTTGCCACTGCTAATCAGTGCCAAAGTGCAAGTGCTCCCTATGATAAATTGATGTATGGATTAGTGACTCCATGATTGGCTTATTTGATTTACTGTCAGACCCTAGTATAGTGCACCGCGTGTGCCCAGGGCCTGTAAATCAAATGCTGCTGGTGGGCTTGCAGCACTGGTTGTGCCACCCACCGGAGCAGCCTGGAAAGCGTGTCTCAGGCCTGCCATTGCAGAGCCTGTGTGCAGTCTGGTACTGCCATGTCGACTTGGTAAGTACACCCACTTACCAGTCCCCAAACCTTCCCTTTTCTGCATGTTAGTCACCCCTAAAGTAGGCCTGCGGGCAGGGTGCATTGTATGTAAGAGGTAGGACATGCCCTGATGTGTGTGGCATGTCCTGATAGTGAATTACAGCCAATTTCGTTTTTCACTATTGCAAGGCTACCTGTCCCCATAGGCCAGAATGGGCAGTTTGATTATAACATCTTATAATCCTAACTGACCCAGGAACATGGTAGAAAAACGAATTTAGTATGCCTGAACTCAGAATGATAAAATACATCTTTTAGTGAAGTTGGTTTTAACATTCTGCGTTTGAAAATACCACTTTTAGAAAGTAGGTATTTTCTTGCCTAACCATCCAGCCTGCCTCTGCTAGCTTGTGTATTGTATGTCTGGGTTTGTGAGTGACAGGGGCTGGGGGACTCCAGGAGACAGGGTGAGTCAGCACTAGGCTGAATAGACCTATCTGCATGAGGAGTGGTGGGAGGAGTAGCACCTGGGCCTGAATAGGGCTGTGCCTGCCTTCCACAATGCTTGCTCCACCTCCTGTGGTGTGTCTGATGACCCTGGCCCACACTGACAAAGGAAGAAGTTGTGCACTGGCAGAATGCACTCAGAACTGGTTTGGACTAGGTACAGGACCCTCTACCTTCACTGAAGCGCCCCGCAACACCGGAGAAGCGTGCCGCCGCAGCAGTTGTTGTCGCATCGCGAAGTAAGCGTGCCGCCGCCTGCCGCTGTCGCCATCGCATCACCGAAGCGCCTCGCATCACTGGAGAAGCGTGCTGCCGCCACAGAGGACACCGGCGCATCACCGGAGAAGCGTGTCGCAGGGCCTGTCGCGGCTTAGAAGATCGCCGAGTCGCCGCACGGCCGTCGGGCGTGCACGCATCCCGTCTACGTTGTCGCACCGTAAGCAAGACGCCATTTTCTCGCATCGCACCGGATCGTCATTGCATCGAAGCGCCATCTCGACGCATCGGAACCGGGCCGCAGTAAGAAACCGACGCATCCTCCTTTCTGCGTGTAAGGAATCGAAGCATCACCTTCCCTGCGACCCTTTTGTTTGTTTTGCGTTACGCATCCAAAGGTACATTGAGAGTAAAGTGTCGCATTTATCATCTTTATTGAACTGAGCTATTTTCTACCATTTGACAGTCATATTTTTCGTATTGTATTGTGGAGTTTTGTCGTTTGGGTCTTGTGTTAAGTCTATATAAAAATACTTATTTTTATACTACAACCTGTGTGGTGTCCATCTGTAGTGTCATCACTGGGTTACTGTATGTGTTCACAAATGCTTTACACACTGCCTCTGAGATAAGCCTGCCTGCTCGTGCCAAGCTACCAAGGGGGTGAGCAGGGGTTATTTTAGTAGTGTATCCCCCTTACCCTGACTAGAAGCAAGGGTCCCTATTTGGACAAAGGTACCTACCTCTGCCAACTAGAGACCCCCAGTTCTAACACTCACTTTTCCCATCCCGGACAGAAATGTAATCCTGCAGCTCACTGGACGAAATGTACAACTATTTTCAAGATGAATATGTGACTGCCAAGAGATAGTGAATGCAAACAAATTTGCTAATGGGTAGTTCACCTACGTAAGCCAATATCCCCGCCCGAGAAGCCCAATAAAAGCCCCTTGAATCATTTGCTCAACCATAATAGTACATCATACAGGTCTCCTATCACGCGCGAGCAAATACAGTTAGCACTCGTAAATGTGTTTGTGCTACTAATTTCAACATAGATGTGCAAATATCAATGGGAGTTTAAACAATTATGAATCCTAAATTTGCATGCAAATTCTCGTCCACAAAGATCCGTGAGCATTTTGAGTATGGGACATGTTCTAATCACTTGGAAATGGATAAAGCTATTCCTTTGGAAGATGCATTAGTGTGAAAGTCTGGAATTGTTTAAATGCAACATATTTCTCGTGCTTGAAATGGCTCAGACCTTCAACAATAAATGCATGTACAGAGCATCATTCCTTTGAATAAAATCTAGGTCAAAGCTTACTATTTATAAAGAATGGGAATAAACAATTGTTTCATCATTAACAGTCTCTCTGGATCCCATGCAAAACAGCTTAAATTGATAAATTATGTGTAAAGGTTTCGTTTTGGCAATGAGACTCGCATTAATATAAGTAACAGTCACTTCCAGCACATTGTTAGTTTCTATTTAATGCCCCCAGTTCAGATGCCAGGTTCCAGTTCTACTGACAGCTCAGCGTGATGATGATGAAGTCTGATGAGGATCTGACAGCTCGGTTTGATGGTAATGAAGTCTGATGTGGGTCTTCATGGTAAGCGAGGAAGGCCACAGGGAATCGATGATTTGCTATGCCATGGCTGCGCCCTGAGGCACCTAGGAAAGTATTTACTTGCTATTCATCGTGTATTTAGTCCCTACCCACAGGTATTCATATAGTTCTCAATAGGGCTGTGAATCCTATGGGACGCCCTCAAAATTCCCTTGCTTTGGATAGACAACCTTCAGGTCGGATGCTTCCTGACCATTAAGGGCTACTTATAAAATAGACAATACTGTTGATTTCTTTTCTTCTTTTTTCCGCAGTTTCCAGTGGTGGCTGCCATATACGGAGGCTGATGGGGCGGGAGGGAAAAAAATAAAAGTTATAATAAATAAAAAAAAATTAAAAGTACACACCTTCAATTCTGGCACGACATCCTCCTGGCTCGGGTCTTCTCCAGGCAGGCTCTAACACGGGACCAGGAAACTGAAGTAACCAATCCTGGTGCTGCTTTCATGCAGCATGAAACAAGTGCCAGGATTGAAGGGAGCGGCCTCCTTCGGAGCTTCCGTGGACACAGGAGTCCTATGCTGTCTCTAACCCAGCTGTCTAGAGAGGTTTAAACTGCGCATGCCTGGCTAGCTGGCGGAAGATGGTCGACCAAAGAGACATGCACACTTAAACTTAAAGTGCCCTGCCCATCACTGCTTTCTGCTGCTGCCTAATTGGCAGCAGCAGAAACCAGAAAGCCCCACCCCCGCCGTCCTGATGCTCGGTTCGGCTATTTGAAAAATAAAAATGGTAATAAATGAACTTTACCACTTTATTTTTCCATATCTGGGGGCAATTTGGTTAGTGGGACGATGCTCCTCCGCCTTAATGAAGGAGCCGCCCCTGGCATTTTATAAACTCAGGGGCAGATTTACAAGCCCCTTGCGACAACTTTACGCCGTCGTTGCGTCACTTCTGTGATGCAGCGGCGTCATAAACAATGCGCTACGTTGCGACATATTTACAACGTGACGCATCACGTTGTAAAGCCCTGCGCTACATTATACCTGCGTCAGGTATAATGTATGCAGGGTGGACGTTCCGACGCAAGAAAGCCTCGTAAAAGTGACGCAGTGAAATTTACAAGATTTCACTGAGTCACTTTTACGACGCCACTGCGTCAAAACCTTGCGCCTGCTTGAAGCAGGCGTAAGTAGTGACGCAGCATGATAGGAATAGGCATTCCTGACCATTGCTGGAGTTGCGTCGTGCTTGCAAGCACGACTCCAGCAATGCGCTGCCCTTACGCCAAAAGATGCGTCACGCATCTGTCTATCTTTGCGCCACGGTGCGCCGCATTGTAATGCGACGCATCCATGGTGGCGCAAGGGTTATTTTATGCGTCGCAAATTAACTGGCGCATCTCTGCTAATATGCAGAGATGCGCCAGTTCTTGTAAATCTGCCCCTCAGTGTTTATAGACGTGATCTGTAAAGCAATCCACACATGCGTTACAACACCAGATCTCTACGGGTCTCGGTTTAGTACCCTGATTACTATCTTAGGCCTGGTAGAGCCAGCTTTTGCTGTCTCACAGAGGTCATGTAATCCATAGAGAGAGGGATTTTTAACTCAGTCACTGGTTAATGCCATTGTCATTCATCACATTTCTAAACCATTGGTTGATTGTGAGTGTGATTCATGATGTAAAGTGTTTTGACATTGCACTAAGGCATATTGCTGTTTCATTGATACAGCAGAAGGATCTGTCCACGTAGGGAGAGGAATCCTCTTTTATGCAACTGTTTTTTCTGTCTGTCTTGATCTTAATTTGGTTCTCATCAATCATCCAATAACTCTATCTCAAGCTTGTATTGGATACTGGCTTCTCAAGTATATAACTCTCTGGAAAAAAAACTAAACAGACATATTACGCATATTGTTTACATGCTTTGAACATATTGGTAATTACACTGAACCTCCTTATTTGCTCAACTGATGCTCCGGTCAAAGGGTACTTGATGACCCCGGAGAGTTCCAGAAACCCTCCGCAAGCCCCGCCGAGTACCACGCATCAGGCGTTAGACTAACACATTTCAGTGTGGTGGTCCGCATCAAAGCACTGAAATGCAAAGTCATGCATATAGCGCCTCCTCAGCTGTAAAGCTGCCCGGAGTGCTGTCTGCTAATACACCATTTAGTGACTGAGAAAGCTGAAGTGGCAGTGCACGCTGCGCGCTGTTCCGGCAGGCTTGGGGGCTGGTTGAACTCTAGCTGTTACTGATACAATGTAACAGACATGCCATGATTGAATCACCGCGCAGCCGCGGCATATTTCTGATACATTTCACTGACGTAATGGATGATCCTGCGACACCAACAAATCTGACCCCACCGGCGGCTGACTGAACCACAGACTGCCAAGTGGCCACTGGAGTAGTTCGCAGCTGCCTAGAACACACCTGCCTGACTGCAACTAGCTGAGTAGGGCTGCGAGGCGAGCCTCAATCTGAGTCATGTCCAGCAGCCAGAATTGCCACCGGCAGGTCCAAGTCGAGTTGCGGCAGCCAGCCACCACCAAGCTGGCTCTCGCCAACCCGCTTGATGCTGAAAAAAGGTGCCCAGCCTAGCTAATGATGTATCGTTCCAAAGATGGCGGTTGTAAAAAAAATGTGCTTGCACACACGGCAAGCACACACAACACACACAGATTAGTCACGTGCAGACAACAGACGCATGTCTGCACTTGTTGATATTAATGTGTTTAAGTTTTGTGTAGAGCAGCCAGCCACGAAAGTGGGGAAAAAAGCAATTCCTGAGATCAGCCCCAGCCTCCGCAACCACCTGGATCCTGCTTCTTCCACGTCTCCAGCAAGCACATCGGAAATATCAGGTAGTTCGAACCAGTGTTTTGTTGTTTATCCGGGCCGGGGTGCAAGGGTTCGCCTCACCCAACTAAGTGGTAGCTGGTATCCAGCTGGCCAGCACCTGTGCCTACTCCTGTCCGCTCAGAAAAGTTGGAGCTGTAGTGCCTCGCAGCCCCTGGGTAGTGAAGTAGGCACGCCATGGTGCAAGATCCTGGATGATTTTGTTTTTGTTGTGGCGGGCACCACAGGAAAGTCAGGTGAGAGCAAATCTTGAACATGGCTGTCATGCTACTGGGTTCCCTCCCTCCCCAGAAAATATAATGACGGTCTGTCTCTGACGCTGCTGGCCGCCCATCTATTATGTTGTTCACACCCAAGGACTGGAAAGGCCCTATGTATATACAGATTTCCTTTATGGATAAAAGTGCAACTTCGCCCGTCCTCTGTACTACGTCTTCAGCAGCAAAAGAATGCCCTGCTGCAGTGTAGGATCCTTGAAACAGCTGAAAGGATCACGCAGGAGGCAGGTAGATGTGCAGAACTTCAGGTTTATTTCAGCGTAAGAAGAAACCCATCCAGGTCCCAGCCAGTTCAAGTAACAGCTCCAGTACATTTGAACAAACACAATTCTATCACCTGGGATACCAGGACCCAACATGGAATCTCTAGTAACCATGGCACCATGACATCAGAAGAAGCACCTGCTTCAGATGCCACACACTTTCCCCCGTTAACACAGAGAAAGCGAAGGAGAGATGAGGGAAGAAAAGAGGAGGAGAGAAAAAAAAAAGATGAAGAAAAAAAAAACACAAGAATTAATGGCAACAGCCTAAACATAAGAATAAGTTTTCAAGCTACAAAGTCTTTTAAATAGCTTGGCCTCTTAACATTCCTAGAGGACAAACGTGGAGAAGCAAAAGAAGCAGTATTAGCATCCTTTCTAATCACAGAACATTCACAACACTCAGCCCCTTTGAACACTGAGACCCTGTTCAAATTCCAAATCCTGTGGTCTTGAGTTCTAACAGCGTTTTTGAAAACCTTTATGACCCGTATAGGTTTGGAGAACTTAACCTTGGAACCAGGTTGCCTGATGACAACTAAGTCGCCAACCATGACCATGGTCTCTTTAGTGGATTTCTTGGAGTCAAAGTACAATTTCCTGGATAAGCACGTGGCTTCTTCTCTCTTGCGCCAGTCAGAAGAGACCTTCTCAGACGAAGAGGAAGAAGCAGACTCCTCTATATGCCTAACCCAAGAGGGCTCAACTAAAGTACAGGGAGACCTACCTCTAAAAAGGACAAAAGGTGACTTTCCAGTCGTGCTGTGTGGTGTCACCCTATAGCTTTCAACCTTTTTAAGAACCTCCTCCCTCCAATTGAGACCAGCGCTCTTGGCCCAAGAGATTGTTTCCTTCAACACCCTATTGAACCTTTCCACCATACCATTGGTCTCTGGGTGGTAAAGGGAACATCTCTTGTGGCTGATGCCGCGACCTTTCAGGAATGACTCCATCTCTCGTGAAACTAACTGCACCCCATTATCAGTGAGGATGGTTTCAGGGTACCCCTCTTTGGCCATGAGAGATTCTAGAAATTTAATAACACGCACAGTCTCTATGCTAGAAGTAAAATGAACTTCAGGCCACCTGGAAAATAGATCTATAAGCACTAAGATGAAAATTTGCTGACCATTTGAATGAACTGGCCCCAGTATGTCTAACGCCACTTCTTTCCAGGGCCCACGAGGAAGTTCCCTGATCACCATGGGCTGGACCCTTGTTAGTTTTGACTTCTCACTCGTGGCACACACCATGCAGTCCCTCACAACTCTCTCCACATGTAGATCCATGCCCGGCCACCAAGAAGAGGACCGAAGTCTCTCCTTGGTTTTCGACATACCAGAATGTGACCTGTGGGCTAAATCAATTAAGGTTTGACGAAGTTTAAGTGGTGGAACGAGCCTCGTTCCACGTAGTAGCACACCATCACAAACAGCCATCTCATCCTTCAGACCCCAAAACTTGGCAGCCTCTTCCGATGCTTGTTTCTTCGAGTGCCAACCTTTGTGATTGAGAGAAAACAGCTCAGAAAGAACAGGATCAGAAGACAGTTCAAGTCGCCATTGATGCTCATCAATGATCCCTTCTCCAACTACACACACGTGAAGATTGTTATCATCGCAATCCTCATCGAGGACATCCCCTTCAACCTCTCCCACTAGCCTCGAAAGGGTATCAGCTATGCCATTCTCCACACCCGGAATGTATCTAATATCGAAATCGTACTCCTGGAGGGCTATGACCCATTTCCTTATTCTGCTAGAGACAAGGTCTATCCCTTTTTTTGTGAAAGTTTCACAGAGAGGCTTATGATCAGTCTTTACCAAAAACTTGGTTCCCCACAAAAACTTTTTTAGCTTCTTGATGGCCCAAAACACTGCCAAGGCCTCCCGTTCAATAACGGAGTAGCGAGACTCGGCGTCTTTGAGTCCACGAGAGAGAAACATGATAGTTTTCATTCCCCCTTCACCTTCCTGTTGTAGGACGGCTCGCAAACCTTTGAGACTAGCGTCCGTTGTAATAATGGATGTCTTGGAAGGGTCAAAACTTTTAAGCTTAGGGGCATCACTGAGTTTTTTCTTGAGGGAATCAAACTCGTGATCACACTCCTTACTCCACTTGAAATCTACACCCTTCCTCAAGAGAGCTCTCATGTAGCAACTGGTCTCAGCAAAATTTTCAATGAACTTATTATAATATTCAATCATTCCAAAGAACTTCAAGAGTTCCTCCCTACAGGAGGGAGCAGACATGAGAGCAATGGTGTCAACCAAATTGGCCTTAGGAGCAATTCCCTTACCTGAGACAGTGTGTCCTAAATAGTGGATGGAGGACGTACCAAATTGACATTTCTCAGCTTTGATGGTAAGGTTCGCTTCACTAAACCTACCTAAGACACTATTAAGACGGTCCTCGTGTTCTTTATGATCTTTCCCAAACACAAGGATGTCATCTTGATAGACTGAAACACCTTTACAGTCCTTGAGTAGCTTTTCCATTACACGCTGAAAGACGGACGCCGCAGACACAAGGCCAAACGGCATCCTTACAAATCTGAATGTCCCAAATGGTGTTATAAAGGCTGTGTAGTCCCTTGAAGCTTCAGCGAGTTCAATTTGATGATCGGCTGAAGCCAGGTCAATGGTGCTGAATACTTTGGCTCCCCCTAACAAAACCAGAAGCTCTGAGATATTTGGGAGAGGATAACGATCTACCACCACGCACTTGTTTAGTTGCCTCAAGTCTACACACAGACGGAGGGAACCATTGGCCTTGCGAGCTGCCACCACAGGGGCCAACCAATCAGTCCCTTCGACTTCTTCAATTATTCCTCCCTGCTTGAGTTTGTCCAACTCCTTTCTCATTTCATCCCTTACAGACAAGGGAACACTTCTTACCTTGCAGCTAGAGGGTTGAGAGTCAGGGCGGAGGCGTATATCAAGCTTGAACCCCTTGAGGCAACCAAGTTCATCCCTAAAAACATTGGGAAAACTTTGCTTGATCTTAGTTTCAATATCAAGATCAGGTTCTTCAAGAATTATGTTTACATCAACCTTCAATTTGATGGGACAGTTGCTACCTGGGTCGAGCATGACACCCAAATCCTCTTGGTGGAACCAGCTGATTATACTGTCCCCTTTTTCCGACACATATATCTTGCCCGAGGTGTAACGGTCCTTGCACTCAATGAGTCCTATGAAGTAACCACACAGTGGGATGGGTTCCCCACCATAGGTCAAGGGACGTATATCAAGTTTCAGAAGAGACGTCTTGTGAGCCAATTTGTTTTGGTAAAATACCCTTGAAACTATGGTGATTTTGGCACCGGAGTCAAACAGAACCCTGGTGGATTCACCTTCTACTTGGATGTCATCAACTGGGCAAGACTTATGCTGTATACCAGAATCTACTTGGACTACAATCTGGCCACAGACAAAATCTTCCTCTGGGATTTCAGCTTCCACGCACTTGACAGTAGAAGAACGACTCTTGGTTTTGCAAACAATAGAGAGATGACCCTTCTTCTTACACTTAGAACAAATGACATTTAATGCAGGACATCTTTTGTCGTTAGCTAAGTGGCCCAACTTGTCACACCTATAGCATTTATGTACTACAGGTTTACTTTTAGTCTTAGTGACTTTATCAGGTTTAGACATGGTTTTAGCTTCTTCCTTAACTACTTGAACAGCTGCCTGCTTATCCTTTTTTATGGTGTCAACACACTTGAGGGAGTGTTCGACCCTCTTTGCCACTTGAATTACCTCGTCTAAGGAGGGTTCATCCCTCAACCAAAGCTCTTCACGGATCCTTTCAATGTTGCAACCCTACATGAACTGGTCTCTGATCCTCTCATCCAACAATTCAGCAAATTTGCAGGATGAAGCGAGCTTTCTAAGTTGAGTGATGTATCCCTCAACACTTTCACCTTCGTTTTGCAACCTTTTGGCGAATTGATATCTCTCTAATATAGTGCTAACTTTAGGCAAATAGTGTTTATCAAGCTTTTTCATGCAAATTTCAAATTCATTTAAATCTCTCCCTTCTGCATCACTGAGTTCAGGAAGGTGATCGAAGACATCTTGCCCTTCCGACCCTAAACAGTGAAGCAGAAGAGAAGACCTGCGCTCAGCGCTAAGACTTACTCCACAAACCTTTGCATAACGCTCAAACACCCTTTTCCATTTCTGCCACTTAATAGGTGGCTCCCCAGGTGCCATGAGAAAGAAGAGAGGAGCAGTTACATTCTGCATAGTCAATAGTGATGTAAACTTCAATCTTCACCACAGAATTAACATTAAAAAAATATATATATAGAAAGGAAATGAAACTAGATCCCAATATTGAAATACCAGGTAACAGTTTCAGTCACAACAGTATGTGTGTGCGTGTCACAGATGCAGCACGCAGAGTGAGAAATGAAAGCTCAAATGTGTGCGTGTTACAGAAGTGGTACGCAAAGTAGAGATAAAGCTTCAGTGCTCACAACAGTATGTGTGTGCGTACCACAGATGCAGCACGCAGAGTGAGGAAATGAAAGCTCAAATGTGTGCGTGTCACAGAAGTGGCACACAGAGTAGAGATAAAGCTTCAGAGCACGCAGAACGGATGCAGAAGTGGCACACAGAATAACAGCAGAAGGATTAAACCCCTTTTCACTCGCGTATCCTTGTGGTGTTTTTTTTCCTTATTCCTTTTTATTATTTAAAATTATTTATATCACAATAATGATGTGAGTGTCACAGAAGTGACATGCGAAGAAAACACCGCATTCAAATGTGTGCGTGTCACAGATGCGGCACGCAAGGCAGGAGATGCAGATTATCCACTAATAGTGTAGCTCGCAATGAGCTATTATGTGCGTGTCACAGATATGGCACGCGAAGTTGAAGCCAACACCTTAGGTGGGGTAAAAGCAAGATGGCAGCCGGAGCATCAAAACGTGCCCCCGCAGCGTGAAGGTCGTGTTGAGCGCGTTGGTTCTAAGTGCGCAGTGGAGGCAGAGAATGGCAAGCGAAGGAAGAGCAGCATGAAGATCGAAGTTGGAACAGATGAAGCCAGAGTTCCGATGAGTTTCCAGGCTTACGAAGGCTCACAATAGACACACACAAGGCACGTGAGGTAAAATGCGTTTCTCACTTCTCTTCCTTTCAAAAGATAACAAAGCACGCGATGCTTTCGCGACGTGCCACACGGCCAACACGAAGGGACCAAATGTTAACAAAGTCAAGAGAAGCTTAAAGAGTTTGAGAGTTAAAACAACACAGATTTCTCAAGCCACTGGCAGAGGTTCACATGGATTTAACAGTCATATAAGGACACAAAAGGGACGAGCCCGCGTCGACCTTTTAACACCCAAGAGAAACGCAAAAGGGTGAAAAACCACGGCGATAGCTCCCAATCCCTGGGTCATGCAAGATTAGGGAGGAGTCGAGGGTTTGAAAGAAGGAATTCCTCCAGTTCTTTTAGTTAAAGCAGGGTCCCAGCAAAAGTTAAAAGTAAAGAGACAGTACCTGAGGTAGCATTGTCCGTTCTCTACCTGTAGAAAATGTCAAATTAAAGGAGTAGTTGAGGCTTATTGGGTTCTTCTTTCCTTTCAGCTGCCGACTACGCCAGTGTAGGATCCTTGAAACAGCTGAAAGGATCACGCAGGAGGCAGGTAGATGTGCAGAACTTCAGGTTTATTTCAGAGTAAGAAGAAATCCATCCAGGTCCCAGTCAGTTCAAGTAACCGCTCCAGTACATTTGAACAAACACAATTCTATCACCTGGGATACCAGGACCCAACATGGAATCTCTAGTAACCATGGCACCATGGCATCAGAAGAAGCACCTGCTTCAGATGCCACATGCAGCTATGAGAATAGCTGCCATCCGGGGACCGCAATAATGAGAGGTCAGTAAAAAATAATCATGTCCCAAAGAGCAGCACTGTGCATTTGTTTTGAGGTATATTTTTCATCCTTTGATCAAATATTTACCTCTAATGACATTACTATCGGAATTGAGTTATATTCTTGGTCGTAATGTGTGGCATTGGTTTAAATTGGAAACTACTTCTGCAGCCATCATGAATGTTAACACATTTTGGATCTGTAAAGGAAAAGGAATATTGGTGAAAGCTATTGACAAAAGCGTTCGCACTTTGCACTGTTGTCTATGGGTTATGAGGAAAGGCTGGTTACAAGAAGAAGTTATGGAAAAATGAAACTTGCAAGACAAAAGCTATAGAGAGCTGTCTTTAGTTCGTTATAAAGTGTCAAACATAAGGGAGTGAAGTGTTACTTATAAATACCTTGAAAGCCTATAAATGTCACATATGAGCCAGTTGAAAACTTGGCAGCTATGCCCATGCCAGCCAGAAACCAGAGCACCCACCCCCTTACTGAAACTACAGAAAATGAGTTAACTGGTTGTCAAATCCAGTTTCTCCGGGCAGGGAGAGACACAGTCGAGTAATCACAGGGCTCCCTCCGGTGCCATTAAACAACACCCTGTTGCTTCCTCCGGCGGCAATTGCTCCGAGCAACTGCCATCACCAGTCAACCTGGTGTACCCAATATCAATATTGTACAATCCGCATGGTGCGGCTGAGATAATCTTTTGAGCAGCTGCAGTGCCTGCCTACCCCTCATTGCTGAGCACTGCAGTCATGCAGTCTGTCTCCTGTTAGTGCCCTTCCATTTTTGGTGGTTTGCAGCAGTTTTAAAATCTTCTTAGAGTTTTTCGTTGCTCAAATGGGTGTAATTTCTAATATTTTTTTCCCTCATCTTCATTGCTTGATTTTGCTTGCAAGAAAGTGTTACTCATAGTCATTGAAATGTCACTCATAATTACACTGAAACTATGAAAATGGCACACATTACAGTCTGAAACGTTAGCAGCTATGCTCCCCAGACTTGGGAGCAGCAGCAGCTGATACACATGCAGAACAACAACAATAGTAGAAATCATCGATGAGGCAAAATCCTTCAACTAACCGGTAACAAGAGGAAGAGAGGGAGAAGGGAAACAAAACAGATGTGCAAGGGAAACGGTGAATGAACTAACGACTGCAAGAAGCCCTACAACAAAAGAAGTTGCGTACACCTTCTACTGGATTGCGGACTCTACTTAAGCTAACCCGGAAGTGCTCATCCACTTCCTTCTGTGCTCCTATAGGCCTTCCTCCTGTTTCTGATGCGACAGCCTCACCTCCTGTTCTGTCCCCCCAGTCTCCATACCCCAGACCGCAACCTCCTCCACTCCCTCAATGCTTGTTTTTGTTGTACCTTCTGTTTCTGCTGACTCATCTGAAATACTTTCCTTTTCTTGACTCCCTGCCCTCTCACAACAATTTTGCCTCAAGTTCCTGACACCCAGTGCAGAGTCAGAGGAGCTGCTGGAAGAAACAGTCTTTGCATTACATAGAGGTGGAGCACAGTCAGTGCACCGCCAAAGGTGCCCCATTAAAAGAGGAGAAAGAGGGTCCCAGGTATCCCCCGAGTCATTTCCCTTCAGGCGGGTGCAGTCACTAACTGCACCCCCCTGCATGGGGATCCCAATCCTCCTGCAAATGTGAGGCCAAGTCTGTCTTCTTCTTTCCCAATACATATATATTGGATGTGCTAAAAAGCATAGCTAATGTATATAGAAGTATGCAATCCCTGCTGAGAACTGGCAGTACTGTCACAGCAGACATGCAAAAGCACTTGGCAATCCAATATGTATGCAATGCTGCATTAGAAGTATGTCATCCCTGCTGTGAAGTGACAGTACTGTCACAGTAGACATGCAAAAACCCTGCTGTGAAGCGCTAGCACGGTCCTATTGCATTTATGATATCCTTTCTGGCAGCATCTGACCCTTTCCCAATAAATGCAATGAGAAGTGCCAGTATTGTTACAGTAGAAGCACAACAAAGCTGAAAAGAAAACGTATGTCAATACAAGCATGGCAGCCATCCGGGAAATACCTTCACTGTCCCCCTAAAAGTAAATCATCCCTGCTGAGAAGTGAAAACTCTGTCACATGCCTACAGGAGCCTTACGGAGAAGTAATCCATATTTGTAAAGCATGAACATATCACCCCTTAAGGGTTCAAACCGCTGGGGGACGTCAGGGAGCTTACGTGAGCTATTGCCCAGAGTCACATGGTGCTGCGCTGAGCTGGCACCAGGGATCGAACCGTGAGCCCCGCTCTCCGGAGTCAGCCGCTCTGGCCGTTGCACTACACCTCACGCTACTTGCCCTTGCTGTTGATGGAGCAAGGTAAACGAAAAAATTTTGAACCCCCTAATATTAACATTAATAATTAATAAAATTGTTCGTTTCAGTGAATAACCAACAACGTATGTTTTCTTCATAAATGTTTTGGTAACATGCCACTTCATGTGCAAACTAATCCACTTACAATTGTTAATGTGAATAACGCTAACATAATGATTTGCATACTAATTAGAATAATATTGCAAGATTTTGTGCTTTGTAGTAAATTGTATGGTGGCAAAATAAAGCGATTGGTAAGTAAGGAATAGCTTTATATGTTGCTTCTGCTAGGTAACACCTAATTGGGGTACGTAGAATGATGGGAGGGAAACGAAAAGGCTTATTTTCCTTATTCTTAACTATTTTCTGTTTATTTCTATGCTAGTTCACTTAGGCCTGCTAGGCCGTGCTGTAAAAATGGCTGCTGAGGCGAAAAAGCTAAAGTGCACGTGCGCAAGATGGCTTCCATGTGAAAGAAAGAAGCTGTAAATGAAAGCATCACGTGGTTATTTCCAAAGCCTGGGATGGAAGCGGGATCAAGGCTGTGATGACCTTATCACCCGAGCGTGTGCCAAGGGGGGAACTTAGCGAAAGAGCGTGAGAAGTCGCAGTGTATATGTGAAAGGACAATGAACTGTTCAAAATAAAGTATCAGAAAGAAGATACAAATAGAGACCGTCGATTGGATTGGTAATGTCCTGAACGTGAGAAAGGATCAAGTTATGTACATTCTTAAGAACTGGTTAGAACAAGGAGAAAAATAATGAGATGTGTGCCACCCCCCAAATGGACCAATTAGAGTGAATCTCGCCCCCAAAAATGTAACTTTTCTGTTTAGTAAGCTAGTATTAGGGTATAAGAGGACCTACTCTTAAGTAGGAGGAGCGCTGTTTTTTACATATTTTTATTGAGCATTGGACGCTGACGCTGGAGAAGCCGCTGCTATTTTTCTATAGGCCTTTATATTTTAATACGATTAATCTTTTGCTCATAATTCTGATTGAGAAGGAACGAGAGAGATTGGCGGAAAACCTATATAGGTGGTCCGTCGAGGAGGCCTGTTTTGTAGGACAGACAGTCAGTTTTTGGGAATTCTATGCTGAGATCTGAATTTAATTGCTGTGACGGACTTTATTTTCCATCTAAAGGGTATGCATTGCAATTTCAATTTATTCTTATAATAATAAATGTATTGATCTGATTAATAAAACTGAATTTATAAATGCTTATAAAATTAGATAAACTATATTATAATTAAAATTACGAGTCTGTGGTTCTTTAGCTCAATAATAATTGTAAAATGTTTAATAAGAGTTTATAGTGATTGAGCTGGTCTTAATCACCATCAACTGATTCCTACTAGTTGGTCCATCGACCAATGAGCGGAATACCTGAGAAATTTGTGAATTATTATGTTGATTTAAAAAGGTATCCCGTCTCCTTCCAGCAAATCATTAACTTTTTCTCCTAAGGTAAAGGTGGATGTGTTCCAGGGAACATATGTGAGAGTGATTGTTTATTACGGTGTTATGGGCCCCACCGTCATATTGGTATAGTTGTGAAGAGGAATGTTTTTCAACCTGGACATCAATATCTAAAGGAGAAGAAATTTTATTGATAGCGCTGGATCAGATTTCTTGGTAGCAGAGTTATGGTTACTATAGATTAGTTTGGTGATTATCGATTATTGATTATTGGTTATTTTATGTATAACACTCTATGTTGAATTGTATTACGTTATATGTAAGTCGAAGGTTTTGAAGCTTCCGGGAAGGAGGAAGTGGACATGTGTGGCAAGAGAAGTCACATGAAATAGTGCATTGTCTGAGTTCATATTGGTGATAACACAGGTTGTGTTATGATAGGGACAATTTCCGTATAAAAGGTGTGTGAGTGAAATAGCAACCGGTTTTCTTGTGAAACTCTGGCCTTAATTCTCAGGAGCAGTGTAGTCTCCACATGTGTTTTATCCCCAGAGAAACGGGTTTACCCCTTGCTTGAAAGAAGGGTAAGGTAGAGGGAAGTGCTACACTTATCGAACGAAACTGTATTCTTGTGAAATAGAGTAAAGCTGTCACTTTTGTTAGCGAAATCAGACAATGGAAATGTGTTTTTAATGTCGTAACTAACCAAGAACAGTTGAAAAGAAAATTGCCGATAAATTTTGTAAAGGAGGGGTCAGGAGCAGAACTGACGTCGACAAAGAGCCGCGCTGGAATTGGTCAGTGACTGGTTATATTGAAAACGCCCTGATTGGAGCGTTGGTGTGAGACGCGCTGTGATAGGTTGAATAAGCTGTGACGTAGAAGCTTCGGATTGGAGCGTTGGTGTGAGACGCGCTGTGATAGGTCCGAATAGCGCATAGAGAACAGAGTTGAGTTGCGAGCTTTGAAAAGGGAAAAGAAATCGTGAAATGATGGCTTATTATGAGTATGGTAGAGAGAAAACGTTGTGGATGGCGAAAATTAAGAACTTTTTAAGAAAGACAAAAAGGTAGTGACTAGAGAGGGACAAGTAATTCCTCCGCCGAAATCACCAGCTTCGCATATGATGCTGAAATACGGATATCATACCTGCATATGGTTAGAAAATTGGACTAAATATACTCAAAATGATGGAGTATTAGCTTTTCCCGAGAATGGTTCATTTAGCGTAGCTGTACTTCGGAATTTGAGAGAGAAAATGACGAAGCTTGAGCCTAAACCTAGACCGACACAGTTTGAAGCGTTGAGTGAATGGGAGGATGAGATGTATGAACGAGAAAGATTCAGAGGAGTAAAGAATCATGATTTCGTTCCTGGAAGGCTGTGGGGAGTGAATCATGAGGAAAGAATAAAGCGTTGGAGATATGCTAATATGACAGGAGGTTTGTTTCCGGCTTTTACGGTTGAAGAGGAAGCAAGGAGAAAATGTACCGAGAAAAAGAAACATTTAGTTACTGAAAGGTACGGGTATGGTGGTAGCGAGACAGAGGATGAATTGCTGGAAGATATTTTAAACCGAAACCCACCTCCATAGCAACAGAATTCTGCGGTGGTGACACCTAATGCACCGCCAATGGAAACTGGGAGGAATAAAAGTCCAGAACGAAGATACGAAATAAATAGGTGAAAAGAACAGTTGAAAACCCCACAAAGCGAAAAGGTTGAAAGTGATAATACAACCGAATTAGCAAAAACCACGAGAGAGTTGACTGAGAAAATAAGAGAGTTAACCATGAATAAGGAGGCCGTAACTGTACCTGTAACAATAGGTCCAGTAATACCAGTTTTTGAGAATCAGAAAATAGATGAACATTCTTTAGTCATTCCCATGAATTCAAATTTGCAAAGAAGAAAAGAAGGGATGGAACTAGAAAAAGATGGTGCAAGAAATTTGGTCAGCTCATATAGACCAAGCCCACCTACTAATTTGACAATAAATGAGAGTGAGTTTACGAGGATTCCTATGGGAACCGAATCTGCGTCAGAAACACCAGAGAGGAGTAGAAATTGGGTAGAATTAAATAGTACACCTGTAGGTCCAACTCCAGATGAATTGAATGAATGGATGAAAACCCTGCAAAAGAAAGAGACAGAACCAAAACCACTAGATGTAATTAGGTTAAAAATAGATATGGAAGAGTTAATTTTAGGGACTATTGCTACAGAAAAACTGAAAACATACCAGGACGATGAGATAATGTTCTTGTGTAAGAGCATTACATGGAGAGCAAGAAATTTGCATGACAAATTAGAAGAGACAGCGAATGAACTAGGAGTAGAATTTGTAAAGGTGAGAAGTTTGCAGAAACCATATAGGGTAGATTTTTGTGAGAAAGATATAGAAAATTTAAACACATCAGGACGGTTAACCCAGATAAAAGAATTGAGGGCATATTAGCAAGACCCACGTTAAAATTATCGCCGTTTTAGCGGCAGGAAACTGCCGCTAAAACGGCGATAATGAGCTTGCTAATATGCGTTATGGAATTCAATAGAAGCCCAGGTTAGATGTGCAGGACATCTAACCTGGGCTTCTATTGGAATTCCATAACGCATATTAGCAAGCCCATTATCGCCGTTTTAGCGGCAGTTTCCTGCCGCTAAAACGGCGATAATTTTAACGTGGGTCTTGCTAATATGCCCCTAAATGTTTTATTGAGAAAATGGGGTGATGTGGACAGATGGAGAAGCAGGTGGACTAGAAGGAATGAGAAATCGACCGATAAAGAGTCTTTGGCTTTTGCGGTGACAGACAAAGAACCAATTGTAAGGAAGTACCTGATGAGAGAAACTCCAGGAGGTAGTTATGTGCATGTCCCCTGGTCCAGACAAGATATATTGTCATTTACAAATGACTTCCCAAAATTAAGAGAAAAACCAGTAGAATGGTACAGACAAGTGGAAAGGTTTGTTAAAGTCTCGAAAGTGTTGTGGGTAGATTTGGATGGATTATTTGACATTGTAGTACCAGCTGATTTATGGACAGAATGTAAGATTATCATTGATTGGCCAACTGTAGAATACCCGAGAGACGCAAAAACAGGAGCGCCAGGACTTGAAGTTATGAGAAAATACGATCAGGATATTACCTTTTTGAAAAATAAAATTCCACCCAAAGAGACGGATTGGGTAAAAATCGATAGAACTACACAGGAGAGTAAAGAATCTGTACATGCCTATTACGAGAGGCTACTTCTCGTTTTTAAACAGTATAGTGGTTAAGAGACATTAAATGAGAAGGACATGAGTCATTTTGTATATAGATTTGTTTATGGATTAAAACCAGAAATAAGTGAAATGATTAAACAACACATGATCTGTTGGCAAAACAGTACAGTAGACGAAGTTTTGAGATATGCTAAATATTGTAGTGATGATATTGAGTGTAGACAGCGTAAATTAAAAGAGAAAGCAATGTGGGCACAAGTGAAGGTTGCAGAAAAACAAGAAGCTCAACTGAATAATCAGATTAATGAGGCAGGACAAACTAAATCCAAACTGAATATAGGTAAAGGAAAAGGCCAAATGAGTATAGAAGAGGCAAAGAAAAAGTGGCCATGCCACAACTGCGGAAAGCTAGGGCATTGGAGAAACGAGTGTAAATTCCCTCCAAAAGCTAATGCAGAAAATCAATCATTAAATCCACAGGTGCAGAGTGAGGTGAGTTACCAACAGCTGCAGCAACCACAGGTAGTTACTCAGCAGAGTCAGGTGCCTCAACCACCACTTCCCAAGAGTGTAAATCCACAGAGATACAGTGCAGAAACAGGATTCTACGGAGGAGAGCAGGTAACACAATTGCCGCGCGCAGCTGCAATATCGCAATATTGGTTACGACAGGATGGGAATGAGTCGGATGAAAGTTTATGATGGTGCCTAGGAGAGGAGGAAGAGTGCGTGCTTGGTGGAACTCTAGAGGTAGATCAAGCAGGTCCATTTGTGGATGGAGAAGTGAATGGTGCAAATGTAACATTCCTTGTGGACACTGGAGCTACCCGTTCTACTGTTAGATCAGTGGAAATTCCAAACCTTCCTCTCTCAGGTGAACATATCCAAGTTGTTGGTGTCTCAAATCAGCAAATTAAGGCGCCTCTTACCAAATTAGTAGAGGTAAAGATTGGACCATTCAGAGAAATGCACCGATTTGTGGTGTGTGATTGCAGTCCTGTGAACCTATTAGGACGCGATCTACTTTGCAAAATGAATTGCACCATCTATTGTACTCCAGATGGGATTGCATTTCAGACCCCCGATGAAGATGTACTGTATAAAATGACAAAGGTGAACTTAGAATCAGAAGTGAATGATTTATTTCCTGTGTTTGATGTAGAGAAAATCCCAATTGAGCTGAAAGAAACAGTAAAACAGGAAGTGTGGGATTTTACGGGTGAAGATATAGGATTAATGAAAGGAGTAGACCCTGTTAAAATTTCTGTTAAAGAAGGAACAAGTTACCCAAATACTCCCCAGTATAAATTAACGCCAGAAATAATTGAAGGAATAACACCTGTAATAAACAAAATGATTGAACAAGGAATATTGAGAGAAATAATGAGCAGTCCGTGTAATTCGCCTATAATGGGACTGAAAAAGCCAAACGGAACATATAGAATAGTACAAGATTTGAGAAAGATAAATAAAATCGTTGTTCCTTGTTGTCCAATTGTACGAAACCCTGCTGTAATTCTATATCAAATTCCACGTGAAGCAGATTGGTATACCGTCATTGATTTATGCCATGCATTTTTCTCTATCCCATTACATTCAGATAGCCAGCCATTATTTGCGTTCAGGTTCGGAGAGCGTATTTTGGCATGGTGCCGAATTCCTCAGGGGAACACAGAAAGCCCCTCAATCTTTAATCAGATTCTAAAGAAATCACTGGAAGATTTAAAAATGCCTGAAAAATCTGTGATGGTTCAGTACATTGATGACCTATTGGTGGCATCAAAAACCAAGGAAGCATGTGTTGTCGACACAATTGCTTTGCTGAACCATTTAGCAAAAGGAGGACATAAAGTATCACCATCAAAATTACAGTTTTGTCAACAGGAAGTCCAATATTTAGGTCATAAGATTGAAAAGGGAGTGCGAAAAGTAACGACTGAGAGAATAAAAATAATTCAAGGAATGAGAACTCCAATGACACAAAGAGTGGTAAGAATGTTTCTGGGAATGGTTGGATATTGCCGACAATGGATAAGTGGATTTTCATTAATTGCAAAACCATTGCAGCGATTGACAAAAAAGGATATTAAAGATCCTTTTGAATTAAATGATGAGGAAATGAAAGCATTCAGAGAAATGAAAACGAAATTGTGTGAAGCCCCGGCACTGGGAATGCCTGATTATGAAAATGATTTTGAGCTGTATTGTAGTGAGAGAGATGGGTGTGCGCTTTCAGTCTTAGTGCAGAGACATGGAAACATGAAAAGACCTATTGCATATTTTTCAGCTGTTTTAGACCCGGTAGCAAAAGCGTTGCCTGGATGTTTGAAAGCAGTTGCTGCTACTTGTGTGAGTCTGGAGCAGAGTGAAGGCATTGTGATGGGATATCCATTGAGAGTATATGTTCCTCATTCTGTAGAAATTCTTTTGACAAGAACCAAAACTCAATACATGACACATAGTCGGCTGACTAGATATGAAAAAGTGATTTTGAGTGCAGACAATGTAACTATTGACAGATGCACTAATGTAAATCCTTCAACATCATTGCCAGATGAAGAGAGTGTGATAGATATGGATGAAGTTGATCATGATTGCTTAAATGTACTCGAGTATTGTACAAAACCGCGTCCTGACATCAGAGACGAGCCTTTAAAAGAATCAGATTATGTATTGTTTGTGGATGGCTCATGTTTGAGGACGAGTGAAGGAATTCTGAGTGCGGCATATGCAGTTTGTACAGTAGCTGCCGTAATGGAAGCATCTTGTTTGAGAGGAATACGTTCTGCCCAAGTGGCTGAACTAGTTGCTCTAATTCAGGCATGCAAATTGGGAAAGAATGTTCGAATCACAGTAATCACGGATAGCCAATATGGCTTCGGAGTGGTTCATGATTTCGGGCAGATCTGGTCTCAGAGAGGTTTCTTGACGTCTGCAGGGACTCCAATCAGAAATGGTGAGTTTGTGAAAAAGTTGCTTGAGGCGATACAGCTGCCTAAACAGATTGCGGTAGTGAAGTGCAATGCACACAAAAATGGGGAAGACTACATAACTGTGGGCAACAAATTCGCGAATGAAATAGCTCAGTACTGTGCCAAAAATGTAGTCTCATTGAACCGAAGCAGGGAAAGAGAGCATATTTCATGTCCTTTGCTTTTTACTAACCCTGTCGAGACATGGGACGAGGTGAGACAATTGCAGGAAGCAGCAGATGATGAAGAAAAAGATAGCTGGATAAAAGCAGGATGCAGAAAAAGGGAGGAAAATTATGTTTGGGTTTATAGAGATGAAAGACCAGTTATGCCTGATAGCATGATTGCTGACATGGCACGGATGTACCATGGACAAGCTCATATTGGAAGAGATGCAATGATCAGACTTTTTAGACAAACCTGGTATAACCCAAAATTCAGAGCCATAGCTGAGAGTCTTTGTCAAAGATGCCTTATTTGTCAACAGATAAATCCAGGAAGGAAGACAGTAGTGAGTCTAGGAACAATAGGACGAGAGGGAGGTCCTTTCACCAGAATGCAGATGGATTTTATCGAAATGCCCCCAAGCAACAGACTAAGATATGTTCTTGTAGTCGTCTGTTTGTTTTCTCGTTGGGTGGAAGCCTACCCGACTAGAAGGAATGATGGGATTACAGTTGCAAAACTCATGCTGAGAGAATTCATTCCTAGATACGGTTTTCCAGTAACGATTGAAACAGATAGAGGAACACATTTCCAGAACGAATTAATTCAATTGATATGTGAAGCACCTGGTATTAAACAAAAACTGCATTGTGCATACAGACCAGAGGCTTCTGGAGTAGTAGAGCAAGTGAATGGAACGATAAAGAACAGACTAGGGAAAATGTGTCAAGCCACAGGACTCAAATGGCCAGATGCCTTGCCCTTGGTCTTAATGACTATCAGAAGCATACCTGAAAGAAAGACAGGTTTGAGTCCCCACGAAAGAATCATGGGACGAGCAATGAGGCAAGCACATGTACCTGTCAACAAACTGCTGACTATAACTGATGATCTCGTATTGGATTATTGCAAAGGATTGGCTGATGTGGTACGTTCTGTGTTTCATCAGGTTGGACCGGATGCGACCACTCTCGAAAGAAAACCAGCTCATGACTTGAATCCTGGAGATTGGGTCCGCATAAAAGTCCACAGAAGAAGAAACTGTTTGGTTCCCCACTGGGACCAACCACGACAAGTGATCCTGGTAACAACCACTGCTGTAAAATGTGCAGGAGTGAAGCACTGGGTACATGCCAGCCACACCATCAGAGTTCCAGATCCTGAAGTTCGACCTGTAAGTCGACATCTGGAAATATCCGATACCAGTTCAGCATCCGATGCAGAAGAAGAAACGAACAGGGACCCAGAACCTGAAGATCGACCTGTAAGTCGACATCTGGAAGTCCCAAGTACAAGTTCTACGATAGAAGAAGAGAATGAAATAGCAAAGGTTCCAGAATCTGAAGATCGACCTGTAAGTCGACATCTGGAAATATCAGACACCAGTTCAGCCTCTGATACAGATCACTCAGATTGTGATGAAAATCTGAAACAGGATTGGAAATTTGATATCATAAAAGAGGAAACTGAGCAAAGAGACAGCAATAGTGAGCAACTAAGTACAAACATTGGTAAAGATCCTTCAGAAATCATTCTAATAGATGAAGAAGGGATAGTTTCAAATAGAAAGGTAGAAGAATCGGAAGATTCCCGAGGAGCAATAGGGACAGATCAGCGAATAAAGGAACAGGGAAATATAGAAACAGATAGAGAGATCGACACAGAATCGGAAGAACCTCGAGGAGGGACAGAAGTAGGCGATCAAGGAAAGAGACAAGGAGGATCAGAACTAGAGGAAAGAGGTGAAATCATAAAGTTCAAGATAAGAGATAATAAAGAAAGGTCTGAATCAGAATCAGAAGAAAGTGGAGAAGAAAGAAAACAGAAATTAGAAACAAGGAAGAGAACTTGGAGAGCAGAAAGAGAGGAAAAAGAAAGTGAACCAAAAAGGCAGAGAAAAGGAGATAATTGGCCCCACGAAATTAAAAGATTGAGATACAAGATCATAAACTTAAATGGCAAGAAAGCAGAACAAGTAAATGAAATAGCAAGTCAAAAGGAACAAGAAAAACAAGGTGGAAAACACTTGCAGAAAACAAAAAGAGTAAAGAAAGCCAATCTGAAGTATAAATCGCCTGAATGGCTATACATTGCATTGACTGATATCAAAGAAGAAGAAATCACTCACGAGAATCCTGAACCAAGCTACAACCAAATGGGTGAAAGTGAAGTGCAACAAGTTTAAAGAAATTTGAAAGAAATTTCTACCGGACTGGACAAAACCCCGAATTTGACAAGAAAGAGTTCTGAAAAGAACTAAAGAAAGTACCAAACGAGACAAAGTGAGAGCGTAGGGTGGCTAAGAGGTCATTTCTGAGGTGTGGTGACACATTTTCTGTACATATTATAAATATAGGTAATAGAACAGGATGGTAGATACTAAAAATAGAACATGTAGATGTGAGTTCTTACGTAGATGGTGTAAGATGTGCTTCTTTTGTACAGGATTATTAATGACCGTATGGATTATTTTAGCAATCACCATTCCAATTAGATTAGCTGTAGAAGAAACGTCTATATTAAAGAATAATACAGAGAAGGAAAAGGGAGCTAACATGCAGGAAACAGCTATATTAAAAGGTAGTGCAGAGTTACATAAAGACAAATTAATAACAGATTTTTCAAAAAATGTTTTCACTAAATTATTATATGAGTATGTAGAAACAATGGATGTGAGAGATTGTTATGTTTGTATGCAATTGCCTGCGTCTGTTGCAGAAGGTGTGACCTATCATCACCTTCCTTTGACGTATGGAATAACATGTAGTGTTTTAGCTAGTCTATTTTATAGAACAGGGAGATTAGAATATTATTATACTGACATAGATGAGATTTTTGCAAAGATTCCTATAGTTTCTGAACTAAATAAGGTGAAAGAGGCAAGGACGTTTGGAGAATTCTTCTTAGAAAATAAAATTCTAACATCAGATGATATAGTTAAACACAACCTTACCTGTGAGTTAAGGAAGGAAGAAAAGGTGTTTTTAGAAATGGTTGAAAACAGAAGAGTAAAATTTCAAAGAAAAGTGATAGAAGAGACAAAAACACCTCTTTGGGCATTTGAGGAAGAAAATAATGACAAGAAAAAGACAAATGCAGCTATGACTTTGGATTGGCCCCAACAGGGAAGGTTGTGCATTAGTAGAAATAGAACAAGGTATGATAACTATTTCGTGGGTTCCAGTGATTGTCGAGACAACTATAAAATTTTAGGAGGTTGGGGATTCAAAGGGGGAAAAGATCCAATATTTCCAGGGATCTATTATATTTGCGGAAACAGAGCTTATTATAGGTTGCCGGACCATTGGTATGGCTCGTGCTACTTAGGCCTGGTCTTTCCAAAGATTTTTCATGTAGATAGAAAAGAAAAGGGAACACACGAGATGGGTGAGACATTCACACGTAGAAAAAGGGAAAGTTTTTCAGAAATAGTGGGTGATATTTTTGGAGCATTGATACCAGCAGTGGGAATATCTTTGAATGCATTTAAAATTCGGAAGTTATCCACAGTAGTAGATCGTTTATCTACAGATACTGCTGGAGGGTTCTTGATGGTAAATACAGAGATGGTTGCCATGAGAGCTATGTTAATGCAAAATCGACTTGCCCTTGACATTCTTTTGGCAAAAGAGGGTGGAGTCTGTGGAATGCTGAAAGTTCAACATTGTTGCACTTACATTCCAGATAAAAGTGAAAATATACAAAGGTATATAAAGAATATTACAAATTTGCACAAAGAACTTGTTCCACTGGAGGTTGAAAATGCCTGGGAGAGACTTGGTAAGAGTTTTTCCTCAGTATCAAATTGGTTTTCTAAGATAAGTAGTTTTATTATAGGGAAAGTTATGATAACAGCAACAATAATAATTCTAGTAGTATTAGTTGTGAGATTCGTTATTATATGTATCAAAAGGAGAAAAAGACAAAACAAGATAGAAAAAGAAAATAAGATAAATAAAGAAAGAGAAAGAGAGATAGGTGAAATAGAACTGGAAGAACTAAAAGAAAGCATGTATAAGAAAACAAAAAGACAGAATGAAAAAGATACAGTTGTGTAAAACTAACAAGAAGCAAATGGACAAGAAATATGCTATCTGACAAATTGGTGTGACATGGGTTTTGTGGTGATATTAAAAATCACCAAAGGGGGAGTTGATGGAGCAAGGTAAACGAAAAAATGTTGAACCCCTAATATTAACATTAATAATTAATAAAATTGTTTGTTTCAGTGAATAACCAACAACGTATGTTTTCTTCATAAATGTTTTGGTAACATGCCACTTCATGTGCAAACTAATCCACTTACAATTGTTAATGTGAATAACGCTAACATAATGATTTGCGTACTAATTAGAATAATATTGCAAGATTTTGTGCTTTGTAGTAAATTGTATGGTGGCAAAATAAAGCGATTGGTAAGTAAGGAATAGCTTTATATGTTGCTTCTGCTAGGTAACACCTAATTGGGGTACGTAGAATGATGGGAGGGAAACGAAAAGGCTTATTTTCCTTATTCTTAACTATTTTCTGTTTATTTCTATGATAGTTCACTTAGGCCTGCTAGGCCGTGCTGTAAAAATGGCTGCTGAGGCGAAAAAGCTAAAGTGCGCGTGCGCAAGATGGCTTCCATGTGAAAGAAAGAAGCTGTAAATGAAAGCATCACGTGGTTATTTCCAAAGCCTGGGATGGAAGCGGGATCAAGGCTGTGATGACCTTATCACCCGAGCGTGTGCCAAGGGGGAACTTAGCGAAAGAGCGTGAGAAGTCGCAGTGTATATGTGAAAGGACAATGAACTGTTCAAAATAAAGTATCAGAAAGAAGATACAAATAGAGACCGTCGATTGGATTGGTAATGTCCTGAACGTGAGAAAGGATCAAGTTATGTACATTCTTAAGAACTGGTTAGAACAAGGAGAAAAATAATGAGATGTGTGCCACCCCCCAAATGGACCAATTACAGTGAATCTCGCCCCCAAAAATGTAACTTTTCTGTTTAGTAAGCTAGTATTAGGGTATAAGAGGACCTACTCTTAAGTAGGAGGAGCGCTGTATTTTACATATTTTTATTGAGCATTGGACGCTGACGCTGGAGAAGCCGCTGCTATTTTTCTATAGGCCTTTATATTTTAATACGATTAATCTTTTGCTCATAATTCTGATTGAGAAGGAACGAGAGAGATTGGCGGAAAACCTATATAGGTGGTCCGTCGAGGAGGCCTGTTTTGTAGGACAGACAGTCAGTTTTTGGGAATTCTATGCTGAGATCTGAATTTAAATGCTGTGACGGACTTTATTTTCCATCTAAAGGGTATGCATTGCAATTTCAATTTATTCTTATAATAATAAATGTATTGATCTGATTAATAAAACTGAATTTATAAATGCTTATAAAATTAGATAAACTATATTATAATTAAAATTACGAGTCTGTGGTTCTTTAGCTCAGTAATAATTGTAAAATGTTTAATAAGAGTTTATAGTGATTGAGCTGGTCTTAATCACCATCAACTGATTCCTACTAGTTGGTCCATCGACCAATGAGCGGAATACCTGAGAAATTTGAGAATTATTATGTTGATTTAAAAAGGTATCCCGTCTCCTTCCAGCAAATCATTAACTTTTTCTCCTAAGGTAAAGGTGGATGTGTTCCAGGAAACATATGTGAGAGTGATTGTTTATTACGGTGTTATGGGCCCCACCGTCATATTGGTATAGTTGTGAAGAGGAATGTTTTTCAACCTGGACATCAATATCTAAAGGAGAAGAAATGTTATTGATAGCGCTGGATCACTGTCCCTCTCTGAAAATGATTATCTTCCTGTGGTGTAAAACACTGTTACAAATGCCTACCAGCCTCCTTCCAGAATCTATGGGCCAGATGAACAAAGCATTTTACCGGCTGCAAAAGGCCCATCGGGCCGTTTGCGACCTGTAAAATGCATTTTGCTGTGCACAAAAGGCAAAATGCAACTCTGTAACTTGTTACCAAATCACATTTTGCTTTTGCAATTCAGTATTAGGAAGGGCGTGTTTAGGGCGTTCCTTCCTATTACTGAATAGAACTGGTATGTATTGATGTTTTGCGACCGGAATGCAGCATAATTTACTGACTACGTAGAGGAGGCCCTAACCCATTTGCAAATGGAAAGGGGTACCAAGGGGACCCCTTGCTCTTTGTGAATGTGGGTGAAAACATATTTTAAGTGTGCGTACTCTTAAAAAATTAAAAGAAAACTTTTTATTTTCATCTTTGTAATGCAGCCCGTTGTCCTCTAACGAAAAAGGGCTATATTACACAAAAAATATTGCTTTATTTAAAAAGCAATCACAGACATGGTGGCCTTCTGACCCCACCAGGCCACCATCCCTGTAATTGTAGCCATTCCCAATGGGTTGCAAATTGCGCCCTGTCTCATGAATTTTGATAAGGCAGGTCCATTTCCGACCCATTGGGAATTGCAAACAGTGTCTGAATAACTGTTGTACATAGCTGTTTGTGATTTCTTAATTGCGAATCGCAAAAATTCGCAATTAGGAAATTGCAAATTGACTTTTTTGTACATCTGGCCCTAAGTGCCTTTAGCCCATTTGCACTTCTGCTTTATTCCAACGTGGACTAGTGTGCAGCCTTAATCAAAATAGCTGAATCATAACTTTCAATATTCTTCTGCTTTAAAAGACATTGGGGTCGATTCCGATTCGGGCCGGAAATTTCTCCGACCGAGCCGGACCCGGAGAGATTTCCGACCGAATCGGACCCGTGCAGTCCGACCGAACGAGTACGATGCGGCCGTATGTTATCGGACACGAGTCGGTCGGACTCCCATTGAACTCAATGGGAGCCGGTCGTACAACGCGTACGCGGGCTCCCATTGCCTCAATGGAGTGCGAGGCGGACGAGGGCGCCCTACAGCGAGTACGCCGCGAGCGCTTCGCGGCGTACACGCACAGGTAGGGGGACCCTTGGGTCCCCCTGTGTGCGCCTCGCACGGGTACGCGTACAGGGGGTCCGACACGGACCCCAAAGTACGGCTCCGACAGCTCTTACGAGCCGGAGTGCGCGGCTCGGTCGGACTGCTCGCGGCGCGCATCGTACTTACCCGGCCGGGAAACGTCTCCATTGCGCGGTGCGAATCGGGTCCGAGCGAGTCGGTCGGAGCGGTTCGAGTCCGAGCGAGTCGGTCGGAGCTGTCGGGACGCCCGGACGAGTCGGTCGGCGACTCGCATCGTACTCGCTCGGACGGACCACGCGTACGGTTCGGTCGGGAAACAGGCTTTCGCATGGCTTTTTTCCCGACCGAATGGTATTGGGTGCGCCTCCGACCGAGATCGGAATCGGCCCCATTGTGTACATGGTGTGTTCACTTCAGTGTGAAACTTCTTGCAGCTGATTGTGTATGTATAAATAAAATGAAGATAGTGCTCAAGTTCAAACCAATACCCAGGCCACTTTGGCTTTGTGAGTGTTCGATCATTTTCAATGTCTCAGTACATTAGTAGGGATCAAACATTTAATTTTAAAACCTCTACTATTCAATGTGTTAAGATGTTTGCAGAGCTCTGCATGTCTCCTTTTGGACACTTCAGAGCACTGAAAGGTCTTAAAGAGGTGAAATCCGCGTTGTTCACCATGGGGCTCGTTAGGGTCTAATCCCTGAGAAAGGCTCTTGTCCCATGCTCCCAGGTCACGACCCCTTGACCCCGTGCAGCTCATCTGTAGGGGAAATTCAAAAGTTCAGTTTTAAGTTGTCATCGGCACCTCGTGCAGCTTGGGTGCATAAAGAAATGCCTCAGAGTTTAAGCCGTTTGATGACTTGTTAGGCGATGAGGTGTGCGGTCCATGGGCGTGGATTCCTGGTTTGAAACACGCATTGCCCTGAGTGAATATTTCACAGTCTCCATTCACCTTGACTTGGTCATTCCCTGCCAGTTGCCTGCAGGTGCACTGCCAAAATGAACTGGATGAAAGTGTCCCCTCCTGCACCTGCAGCGCGAAGCATGGTACTGGACAGGATCTTCTGGTCAGTGCGGTGGACTGGCCTTTTCTCTGCATTGAGACCAGACAGTGCATTTTCACCAGCAAGCAAATTGCACTAATTCATCCTTGTGCCAAGAGCATACCCAACCAGACCCAGCCCTCATGCTCCTTGCTTGGATAGGATATTGTACATAGTGATGTACTGGAGTCAGCAACCAACATGTCCACATACACGAAGAGTGAAAAGTAAAACCTTGGTAGGAACCAGAACTGCGTCTCCATCCCACCAGACCATTGCCGAGCTCCATTCGACAAGCATTAGACCAGGCCTGAAGGTTCAGCTCAGACGCAGCCTGTGAAGGTCCATGCAGGCCGATCTGAAGAGCCGCTCTAGATCTGCGGTGGGTTCTAGCTGCCCTTGTTGAACCCTAGCCTCGGGCCCACACTCCCCACTAACATCCCACCTACTTCTTTCCCTCCAGTGAGCAGCAGCCTTTCAAACACCATGAATGTGTAGGGACTGGAAGGTTCCTTGCCCTCATTGTTGCCTACTCCTGGCTGTACTGTGGGGAACATGGAGGTGGTACCAGTTACAATCAAGTGCTAAGAAGCGGCTGCAAGAAGGCATGCCAGCACTGGATACAACGCTTTACTACACAACTAAACCAAAGCCAAACAAGCACCAGAACACCTGGTTCCCGTCTGAGAGATGCTTATGCCCCAGTACGACTCTAACATGTATGGCGGCAGACCTTTCTAACTGTTTGTGAGTGAACTTATTCTCTACCTTCTTATACTCTTTCGGTCCACGTGTTATATTGGGATGGACTTGTTTTATCCATGTTATCTGTTTACCCACCTTCTTTGTGTTACGATGCGTCCTTACCCTGTTTTTCGCAACTGTTAATGCTATATAATTGTGAAGCGCTGTGATACCCAATTGGGTAATGTTCGCGCTATCGAAAACATAGAATAAATAAATAAATAAGAATGGGCTTCAGAAATATTGCATAATAATTATAATAAATAATAAAAAATATTAAAAGGAAACCAAAAGCAGCAGCAGATAATTATGTACAGTTTGCACATTTACCCATCACCATCCTTGGTGGACCTCTAAGAGCTTTTGCTCTGGTCGCCTTTAACCATTGCATTTCTGTGGGTGACTCCTCTGTTGCTCGTGTAGTGGCTACAGAACATTTACCGTGGGTGCCTCTGTCCTGTGCAGGCTGGTGTGATTCATCATGTCTAGATGGACCCCTGTATTGAGCTCACCTACCATGCCTGGCTGTACACAGTGCATGCCGGGGCATCTCTCACCCGTTGCTCATGCATCTGCAAGACAACCAGTATCCAGGGCAAGCCTTGGGCTACTCTTGGATGGGTTCTATAGAGACCCATCCAGAAAGCATAATAATATATAGAGGTAAAGGGCAGGCTTTATAACTCTTACTCCCTTCCCAGCCAATATACAGCTAGGTGCAGAGGTGCAGTGACCTAAGACAAGATAAAGGCTGCACTCTGGTCATTCACACACAACACCCAAAAGCTTTGCACATGGACCTTTCTGCAACTAAGAAGTCCCCCATGCTGTAGTGTGCTTCCTATTCTGTAATACACTTCAGAGCCTACTCAGATGTATGAAGCACTACATAACTGCAATTAAACTACAATACAGTCACCGCCTCTGCTTCTGCCACTCTTACCCTGGAGTCAGGTCTGGCACAAGGCGTAAGCGAACAGAGCACTCACCTAGAGTGGTATTAATCAGGGGGGTGGCACACTGTGCTTGCTGGCTGCAGACATAACCAAGGTACACAAGATAGGATCCATCTATACTCATGTTGAGTGAAGCAGTCACAGACTTGGGGCAGATTTATCAAAAATTCATGCAATGCATTAAGACAACTTGCTGCGTGTGTAACAGGGAGAGAACAGAAATGCACCATAACTACTAAGATATGATGCATTCCTGCTCTCTCCCTGCGCTGGAGCACTGTGTGCTGCCAATGCAGGCACTCTTGCACGACAGTGCAACGGTGCCTGCGTTACGGGCAGGATTGGATTTGCGCATTAAGAATACCTTCCTGCACAAAAACAATCCTTAGAGGCAATCCTTAGAGTAAATAATGAGGAGGAATAACAATATTTCTCTTTGTTACGCCTCTTTTGGGAAGGCGTACCATATTGACGCAATCCCAGGTTTACTAACATTAGTAAACCTGGGATTGCATCAAAAACCATGGCTGGATGCATGGGAACGCCCATGCTCCACCCATGGATTGCCTTCTCAACGCAGAGTAATGCAAGGCAGTGATCTGCGCTACCTTGCGTTACTCTGGATTTACTAAACCACGCAGAGCCACGCAAGGGTTGTTTGTGTGGCTTAGTAGATCCCACTAAAGGACTTGCGTTGCCTTGTGTCACCTTGCGTGACACATAAGCAGCACAAGCCACTTGTAAATCTGGGCCATAAACTGTGCTGGAGAGGTCCTCTCCTCCTCTGGTCCACTCGACCCAAGCCATTCAGGATACTTCAGGAGGAGAGATGGGGTGGGGAATACTTCAGGAGGAGAGATGGGGAGGAGAATACTTCAGGAGGAGATGGGGTGGAGAATACTTCAGGAGGAGATGGGGGAGGAGAATACTTCAGGAGGAGAGCTGGGGGAGGAGAGTACTTCAGGAGGAGAGATAGGGGAGGAGAATACTTCAGGAGGAGATGGGGAGGAGAATACTTCAGGAGGAGATGGGGTGGAGAATACTTCAGGAGGAGATGGGGGAGGAGAATACTTCAGGAGGAGAGCTGGGGGAGGAGAATACTTCAGGAGGAGATGGGGGAGGAGAATACTTCAGGAGGAGAGATAGGGGAGGAGAATACTTCAGGAGGAGAGATGGGGAGGAGAATACTTCAGGAGGAGAGATGGGGGAGGAGAATACTTCAGGAGGAGAGATGGAGAGGAGAATACTTCAGGAGGAGATGGGGAGGAGAATACTTCAGGAGGAGATGGGGTGGAGAATACTTCAGGAGGAGATGGGGGAGGAGAATACTTCAGGAGGAGAGCTGGGGGAGGAGAATACTTCAGGAGGAGAGATAGGGGAGGAGAATACTTCAGGAGGAGAGATGGGGAGGAGAATACTTCAGGAGGAGAGATGGGGAGGAGAATACTTCAGGAGGAGATGGGGAGGAGAATACTTCAGGAGGAGATGGGGTGGAGAATACTTCAGGAGGAGATGGGGGAGGAGAATACTTCAGGAGGAGAGATGGGGAGGAGAATACTTCAGGAGGAGAGATGGGGAGGAGAATACTTCAGGAGGAGAGATGGGGAGGAGAATACTTCAGGAGGAGATGGGGAGGAGAATACTTCAGGAGGAGAGATGGGGAGGAGAATACTTCAGGAGGAGATGGGAAGGAGAATACTTCAGGAGGAGATGGGGTGGAGAATACTTCAGGAGGAGATGGGGGAGGAGAATACTTCAGGAGGAGAGCTGGGGGAGGAGAATACTTCAGGAGGAGATGGGGGAGGAGAATACTTCAGGAGGAGAGATAGGGGAGGAGAATACTTCAGGAGGAGAGATGGGGAAGAGAATACTTCAGGAGGAGAGATGGGAAGGGGATGAGACAGCTGATGGACAAGAGGTAAGAAAGAGGAAGAACGCTACAGATGGAGCGGTGACACTCAAGCACTGGTGGCGAGAGACAGACACTGGAATCATGAGCAGTCTCCAGGCACAACACAAATCTTAGCCACCTGGATGCGATGGGTGAGATGGGGCTATAGAGTGGGCCTGTGACTATGCTGTTGTCAGGTGTTCCTGTGAGATACCAGGTAGTTCCTTCCAGTGGTATTGAGTGCGGCGTAACTAAGGGAGGTATCGGGAAGTTGTTGCTATTAAGTTGCATTAGGAAGTGTTCATGGCAGGCCTATCAGGGCAGTGATAAGTCTTCCACCAGCCCTGCTCGCCCCAAACCCTGGATAGATCACACTGTTAATGAGTAACTATTTCTGTGCATGACCATGAACTTTGTTCTCATTGAGGAACCTGTGACAGACGGGTGCAGCGCCGAGTAAGATATGGACAAGTTCCCCATTCTGCAAAATAAATATGAGACAGCCACACCGCTGAGATTCCAGCCAAGGGAGTTTCCAGAAGGGAGAGAGGCAGCTGTGACTCATGGGAAGCACAGGGGTTTGGCTAATTATGAACCAGTGGCTTGTGCTGGCACAGGTCACGCGCATTGGTGGTGCTTTCCAATTCAATATTCCATCAAGTTCAGTATAAGCAAGCTATTACCAGACGCATGAGAAACATGTCATGGATATAGAAGCAGTCCTTCTGTAAAACTGAAATCTAAAACTGCAGGGAACAAGATGCTCTCATGCAAGGGTGTCTAAGGATACAAAACGCCCTCCTGCAAGGGTGTCTAAGGGAACAAGACGCCCTCCTGCAAGGGTGTCTTAGGGAAAAACACGCCCTCCTGCAAGTGTGTCTAAGGGAACAAGACGCCATCTCACAAGGGTGTCTAAGGGAACAAGGCGCCATCCCACAAGGGTGTCTTAGGGAACAAGACGCCATCTCACAAGGGTGTCTAAGGGAACAAGACGCCCTCCTGCAAGGGTGTCTAAGGGAACAAGAGGCCCTCCTGCAAGGGTGTCTTAGGGAAAAAGACGCCCTCCTGCAAGTGTGTCTAAGGGAACAAGACGCCATCTCACAAGGGTGTCTAAGGGAACAAGACGCCATCCCACAAGGGTGTCTTAGGGAACAAGACGCCATCTCACAAGGGTGTCTAAGGAACAAGACGCCCTCCTGCAAGGGTGTCTAAGGGAACAAGAGGCCCTCCTGCAAGGGTGTCTTAGGGAAAAGACGCCCTCCTGCAAGTGTGTCTAAGGGAACAAGATGCCATCTCACAAGGGTGTCTAAGGGAACAAGACGCCATCCCACAAGGGTGTCTTAGGGAACAAGACGCCATCTTACAAGGGTGTCTAAGGGAACAAGACGCCCTCCTGCAAGAGTGTCTAAGGGAACAAGAGGCCCTCCTGCAAGGGTGTCTTAGGGAAAAAGACGCCTTCCTGCAAGTGTGTCTAAGGGAACAAGACCCCATCTCACAAGGGTGTCTAAGGGAACAAGATGCCATCCCACAAGGGTGTCTAAGGGAACAAGAGGCCCTCCTGCAAGGGTGTCTTACGGAACAAGACGCCCTCCTGCAAGAGTGTCTGACGGAACAAGAGGCCCTCCTGCAAGCGTGTCTAAGGGAACAAGACGCCATCCCACAAGGGTGTCTAAGGGAACAAGAGGCCCTACTGCAAGGGTGTCTTAGGGAACAAGACGCCCTCCTGCAAGAGTGTCTAAGGGAACAAGACGCCCTCTTGCATGGGTGTCAAAGGGAACAAGACGCCCTCCCGCAAGGGTGTCTAAGGGAACAAGATGCCCTCCTGCAAGGGTGTCTTAGGGAAAAAGACACCCTCATGCAAGGGTGTCTAATGGAACAAGACGCCCTCCTGCAAGGGTGTCTTAGGGAAAAAGTCGCCCTCCTGCAAGGGTGTCTAAGGGAACAAGACGCCCTCCTGCAAGAGTGTCTAAGGGAACAAGAGGCCCTCCTGCAAGGGTGTCTAAGGGAACAAGACGCCATCCCACAAGGGTGTCTAAGGGAACAAGAGGCCCTCCTGCAAGGGTGTCTTAGGGAACAAGACGCCCTCCTGCAAGAGTGTCTAAGGGAACAAGACGCCCTCCTGCAAGGGTGTCTAAGGGAACAAGACGCCCACCTGCAAGGGTGTCTAAGGGAACAAGACGCCATCCTGCAAGGGTATCTTAGAGAACAAGACACCCTCCTGCAAGAGTGTCTAAGGGAACAAGACGCCATCCCACAAGGGTGTCTAAGGGAACAAGAGGCCCTCCTGCAAGGGTGTCTTAGGGAACAAGACGCCCTCCTGCAGGAGTGTCTAAGGGAACAAGACGCCCTCCTGCAAGGGTGTCTAAGGGAACAAGAGGCCCTCCTGCAAGAGTGTCTAAGGGAACAAGAGGCCCTCCTGCAAGGGTGTCTAAGGGAACAAGACGCCATCCCACAAGGGTGTCTAAGGGAACAAGAGGCTCTCCTGTAAGGGTGTCTTAGGGAACAAGACGCCCTCCTGCAAGAGTGTCTAAGGGAACAAGACGCCCTCCTACAAGGGTGTCTAAGGGAACAAGACGCCCACCTGCAAGGGTGTCTAAGGGAACAAGACGCCATCCTGCAAGGGTATCTTAGAGAACAAGACGCCCTCCTGCAAGAGTGTCTAAGGGAACAAGACGCCCTCCCGCAAGGGTGTCTAAGGGAACAAGACGCCCTCCTGCAAGGGTGTCTTAGGGAAAAAGACGCCCAACTGCAAGAGTGTCTAAGGTAACAAGACGCCATCCCGCAAGGGTGTCTAAGGGAACAAGAGGCCCTCCTGCAAGGGTGTCTTAGGGAACAAGACGCCCTCCTGCAAGAGTGTCTAAGGGAACAAGACGCCCTCCTGCAAGGGTGTCTAAGGGAACAAGACGCCCTCCTGCAAGAGTGTCTAAGGGAACAAGATGCCCTCCTGCAAGGGTGTCTAAGGAAACAAGATGTCCTCCTGCAAGGGTGTCTAAGGGAACAAGACGCCCTCCCTCAAGGGTGTCTAAGGGAACAAGAAGCCCTCCTGCAAGGGTGTCTAAGGTAACAAGAAGCCCTCCTGCAAGGGTATGTTAGGGAACAAGACGCCCTCCTGCAAGAGTGTCTAAGGAAACAAGACGCCCTTCCACAAGGGTGTCTTAGGGAACAAGTTGCCCTCCTGCAAGGGTGTCTTAGGGAACAAGACGCCCTACCACAAGAGTGTCTAAGGGAATAAGAAGCCCTCCTGCAAGGGTGTCTAAGGGAACAAGACCCCCGCCTACCAGGGTGTCTAAGGGAGCAAGACTCCCTCCTGCAAGGGTGTCTAAGGAAACAAGATGTCCTCCTGCAGGGGTGTCTAAGGGATCAAGACGCGCTCCCACAAGGGTGTCTAAGGGAACAAGATGTCCTCCTGCAGGGGTGTCTAAGGGATCAAGACGCCCTCCCGCAAGGGTGTCTAAGGGAACAAGACGCCCTCCTGCAAGGGTGTCTAAGGGAACAAGAAGCCCTCCTGCAAGGGTGTCTAAGGGAAGAAGAAGCCCTCCCGCATGGGTGTCTTAGGGAACAAGAAGCCCTCCCTCTAGGGTGTCTAAGGAAACAAGACGCCCTCCCGCAAGGGTGTCTAAGGGAACAAGACGCCCTCCCGAAAGGGTATCTAAGGGAACAAGACGCCCTCCTGCAAGGGTGTCTAAGGGAACAAGAGGCCCTCCTTCAAGGGTGTCTGAGGGAACAAGATGCCCTCCTGCAAGGGTGTCTAAGGGAACAAGACACTCTCCCGAAAGGATGTCTAAGGGAATAAGACGCCCTCCTGCAAGGGTCTTCAAGGGAACAAAACGCCCTCCTGCAAGGGTGTCCACACTTTTGGAGTAGTGGACCGGACTGCAATTTTATTCCCACATTTTATATTACCGAATGAGATGGTACATTAGGATTCGATACGATGTGAACTTTGACACTGAGGACTTTAAAGGGGTTGAAATCAGAGTAGGCTTTCAAATAAAACAATCAAAACCAATTAAAAGTCATTTGAACCTAACTTCACCCCATTGTTAAGACGAAAAGAACAGCTAAAAAGTGATTATAAGTTGAAAGCGAGAGAAACATATCATTACTAAAAGACGCATGTCACTGCTTTGTCATTAAAAAAGCAGCTTGTCTTTCAAGGCCAGTATGTTTGAAGTGTCATACTTCAGACCGAGCTTTTGACAGACACCTCTTGCTTTCTTTATTCAGAAAATTGTGCAGTGTGTGCAATGGCACAGGGGCCACAGCACCCCAAGTACTACTACTACCATAGCATGGGTGTCAATTCACCAAAATGCCTGGGGTAGTGGAAGGGACATCACACACCACTTGGCCTTTACTTTGACTCACACTTGACCACATGCCTAAACCGACACACACATTCATGCACTCCCTCTCAGATAAACACACTCACCTGCAAGCATGCATAAAACATACATTTAAAAGAATTTCTTGGGTACCTTAGCTGTCAGATACATCATATTCCTGCTCATTATACTCCATTTTTTATTACACTAATTGTGAATAATATTATTCACTATTAGTGTAAGAAAAAAATTGACAGAAAACCAGGAAACTGGAGCTCCAAATGACGTCCATTAGAACAAGCTGTTCCTGTGTTCCAGGCACTGATTTTGACACCTCTGAGGCCAAGGGTCGCAAAGGCAGTGCCAGGGGTAGCAAGGGGCAAGCCAGGGGTCGCAGCTGCGACCTCTGGTGACCCCTAAATGATGTTCATGAGCATGGGGTGAAGATCGATTTTCTTTGATTGCATTAGGGCCCATGGAACCCTTGCTTCCTCACTGGATGAAGTCCCTCTCCTTTATTGGGGAAGTAGGACTTGTTCTGGAAGCTACTCCACAGGCTGGCATTTCCATCACAAATGGGCATTAGAGGGAGGCAAAGGTCCTGGGGCATGGCTGCTGAAAAGGAAATGGATAACTGAGATCTCCCAGGACTGCAGGAAGTCTCTAATGTACATTTCCCATGGACCAAACGGGCTCTTAAGCAGATTTTTTTTCCTTAAATATCAACTTTGCGCTTTTACTTTAAAAAAGTTGTATCCAAAATTCAGACAAAATGGTTTTAAAATTCCCTTAGTTACAGAAGACAATAATTCCATTCTGTAGATTTTACACCTGTTATACACTGAGGGGCAGATTTACTGTTGCTTTATGCAGCAAGGCCGTGAAAGGGAGAGAACAGAAAGGAGCCATATCTTATCAGATATCCTGCACTTTTACTCTCTCTCAGCTTTGTTGCACTGTGCACGGCTGTTTTTGTGCCGGAAAGAATACCTTCCTGCACAAAAAAAATCTTTAAAGCCATATTCCTCTTTCTATGTGTGGCAAAATGCCGCACACATGAAAAGAGGAAGTAACAAGAACAAATAAAGTTATATCTCTTTGTTACGCCTCTATCAGGGAGGTGCACCATTTTGGCTCAAACCTGGATTTATATGCCTTTGTAAATTATCGTGTGTGCCAAAATAAATGTATAGATGCATGGGAATGTCTACGCTCCACCCATGTAAAGCCTACCTGAAGCAAAACGAATTTGCGTGGCTTAGTAAATGCCAAAAAGGGGTTTTTGTTGGCGCTGTGCAAATACAGTGACAGAACCTCAAAACAAAATCTTAGTCAATCTGGGCTGGAATTTCTGAGAATATAAAATGATGCATTTTTCCCTAAACTGAAATCTTAAAGAACTCGGTATCATTTGTATGCAAGGCCCTGCTTTCCTGTCACTCAAATAAATGCTTTCTGGCCTGATTGCATTTTAATGCAGACCCGGAAACACTGTGATTTAGAGCCAGCTGCTTTTAATTTATGAAAACCCAGTTCATACTCCTCTCCAGGATAGTGTACTGCAGCATTGTTTTTATTGAAATACAGAGTGTTTCCACCAAAATATCCTTCAGCTGTTCTTAGAAACACCCACGAGTAAGTTTAAAATGATAAAATAAGAGGCAGAGACATGGCAGGCATTCTTTCAATGGAATAGGTGGCGCTTGCTGTGGGTGCCTCTTGTGTGCAGCCCCTCAAACATTCTTAACCTAATTACTTAAGCAGTAATTTACATTCGGCTGTAAGAGGTGGAGTCCTGAAAGGTAAGTGAACCTTCCATCTTTCTGCTTTTCAAACGGTCACTATGTTGGAGAAGTTTGCTTTTATGTCTTAACTTTCCTTGTAGTTTATCTATGAGTGAACGAGTGATGTCAGTGTTTAGAATGTCTAATGTACGTGTCTCTGTTCCACATTGACAGGGTCACTGGAATTATATGATTTTGCTGCTGTAACATTTTCTGCAAAACTATGGATTTGTCACAGTTGAAGCATAATCCATAATATGCAGACTTTAACAAAAAAAGATTGTTTCTAGCTCAAATGGATCAAAAGTTACTAAGAACGTGGCAATACGTGTTGTTGCACAATGGAAGGCCCTTCGCAAAGTTGTCTGGTGATCTTTCTGTTGCTTCTTGCTTCATTTAGGTGTCAAACTGGTACTAATAAGGTGAAACCTTTGCCCCGATAGTGTGAACATGTAAAAAATAACACAAAAATGAGTAGTTAGAAAGCAACTACTGCCAAGAGTACATATCATAAAGTGATAAGTCCAGGTAAGGAGGAACATGGACTTTTATTCAGTAGGATCAAAACACAGCATCATGCAACACTGACATTTTGCAACTGCCAATCTGATACACACTGGACCCCCTCAGACATCGATTGCTACAGCTTCATGAGTACAGCCCATTAGAAACCAAGTTTACACTAGAACCATTGGGGATTAAAGGTGTTTCACAAATTCACCGCACAGACTACTTGCTCACGCTCCTGACCCTTTCCTACCCTCGTGAGAGACATGGAACAAACCTGGGGCCTTACTTAGGATGATGACTGGAGGGAGGCCAGAATGGCATCCCGCAAATTGGCAATCTTGGCTAAGCTCCGACTTGTCCAGATACACTACCTTCACAGAATATATTATATTCTAGAACGATTACACAGAAGTAATGCTGTATGAACGCAGGCCCAGCATACCTTTGTATGGTGACCAAGCACGACATAGCAAAACATTGCAGGGATCCTCGGCCTCACAATTTGAGAGAATGGCACACTGGTATAGAAAACTGTTGCACTCTTGAATGTATGGTATACAAGGCGAGAGGGTTCCCGAAAAGTATTACAGTGTCTGGGGACAATGGATGGATTTATGTACTGACAGCACCTGTCTACCACGGAAGCATCAAGCTTTACACGCCCCATGTGTGTGCCCCAACGTTTCCCGCATAAACATATCAACAGTTATCACATTATGAACTCCTGTATTGAACTGCTGATATTAATGATGTTATCCTGATTGCATATTATCGAAATGATACGTGTTCCATCTGCAATGCCATTTTTGTTATTCAAAACAATAAAAACATTTGTGAGAAAAATAACTGCCAAACACCAACTGTCACCATAGAACTTTGACAGGAGGAATGGAATGTAGTAATGGTGAAAGGGAATGGGGAAGGGAAGGGTGAAGAATGGAAGGGGAAACCACAATAATATATCAATGCATGTATATTTATATAATGTTCCAGAACTTCCGACTCAAGGGCCTGGAGTTTGAAATGGTAAACTGCAGATATATGTTCATTAGTAAAAGCGATATTTATGGATATTGAAGCGTTAATCACAAAGTGAATGTTGGCTAAACATTGTTGGTGTTGTCGTGCATGCTAGAGGTATTCATTTTGTTGACATCAGAAGGGTGAAACATTGTGTTATCCACACTGTTTAGCACAATGTCCTTAACATAATTGGCAATCCTTGCTTGATGCCTCCTGGGGATCAATTGTGCTGTGTATTTGGGATTTACACCACAGCCTTTGATGTTGTTCTGTGTAATGTGCTTTTTATGGTCCGGCTTGACAGCCCAGGCAATTTATGTGAGTATCACTAGAGAGGGGCTTTGGCCCCGCCCACATGTTGGGATCCAGGAAAACATGTTTTGATTGGGCAGAAGTTGTGTACTTCCACAAAAAAATGGGTGTGTTTTGTTTAGTTAACAAGCTGCCTGAACTTGAACCTTTAGTGGCACACATGATATATTAATGCGCCTTAGATAACTAAATAATTTATGTTGTTTCTCTTTCTCTGGCAGCAGGACAGATGTGAGGAAGGCAGTCATTAACCTACATGGATATTTATATTTGGCTTGACAGTGCAACTGTCACTTGACCTTTTAACTCACACCAATGCTATTCTACAGTTCTTTGCTTCCACACTAATACATATCAATTCCCATGTTATTTATTTGCAATGTTGCACATTACCATACAACATTCCATTAAAGCCAGACCTATTGGCATTGCCAATGCTTGCTTATGAATGGGAGTCCCACTAAAGTGTGTACCAGCACCTGGTCAATGGTAAAACTGCCTCGAACAGGATTGGGAAACCTAGGAGGAGCGGGCTAGGGATTGAATACCACACTGAGAGGTTGCAGTCATGGAGCACCATGAAAAATCAAAAGATCGCTAGTCTGTCCACCTGTCAATTCCCTCGCCTCACTCAGAAGTGGGGGAATCAGTGCTTAATTTGAGCCGGGGTTTTCCAGTGCTCAGCACCTCTGGCTCTTAATCATCAACACCAGTGCTGTTCATGAGCACCAGTTAAGGACACATTCATTTACAGGAGGTTAAGTGATTTGCCCAGAATCACAGGATGTTGAGCCAACACCGAGACTGGAACCTGGGTCCCCAGCTCCGAAGTGTGCAGCTCTGGCCATTACACCATATCCTCTCCTCACTTTCATGGTTTGTAGTTGGTTCTGTTTTAGGCAGCGCTAAAAGGGGAATGGGCTGGTGCAAGCTGCCTCCTGACCAAAGCCCCCGCAGTTTTTTTTTTTTTTTTTACAAATTAACCACTTGGGGGAGGGGGGAGGGGCTGTCTTTCTGTTGGCGGAATTGCTGTTAGCTCCGCTGCTGGAAACAGCTTAAAGGTGGGGCAACTGCTGGCATTCAGTGGAGGACATGGCATCGGAAGGAACACCATCTTCAGAGTGGGCCTTCCAACAATCACGAAAGTTATTTTTTCCTGCCTGAGACAGGATGGCAGTCTTAGGCAGGAAAAAACAATCAGTGTTCCCCAGCACGTCAAAGACTTTAATTTATTGTTTTTCAAAAACAAATACCAATTTTTGTGAACTGTCTTTAAAGAAAAAAAAAATGCTGACCGGCTGACATTCCGCCATTGCATTTCAGGCGGCCAGCCGGTAATGTGCAATTTACGTCTTGTTGTCAAATGCATTTAAGCCACCACAGTAAAAAGAGATGGAAGCAAAGTGCATTCAGCTGTCCTCGTGCTCAAGAAACACACAGCGACAACATCGTAAGTTTTAGCCCTTGAACAGGAAGACCCTCGTAGCTATTTCTTCAAGTCTTCAACCCCAACATCTAAATACACATATTAGCGTTATTATCATACAACGTGGCCTCGAGGTCCCTCTTTAATTAAATAAAGTGTGCTGCTGGAGGGCAGCTTTTATTGTAGTGCCTCAACATTTCATTCGACCAATCGCAGCGCTCCTGGTCACCGACAGAAAGCAAGAGCATAGAGTGAGGCGCATTCCACCAGTCACCTATGCTGCTGCTTGCAGTCGCGCGTGGCCCACGCATACCGCAGCGCACTAACGTGTAGGATTGGATGCTTACACTGTGCCGGGCTGTTGACTACATTCACATTCTATCAATACATTAGAATGGATCTAGGTCCACGCGCACTGCCTGCAGCTCCGTCCTTCCTTCCGCCAGTGTGCTGTCGATGACAGTTCAATAGAAGGGATTTGGTCTCAAAAACAGGAGCGAGTGAAACCCTCCCAGGTCCTGGCCACAGCACGGGGATTACTTTTTTGCATGGCTAAGAATGGTGTCCACCCTCATGCAAGCGTGACTGACACATGTAGCACTGAGTAAGGGGTAAAAAGAGGGAACATAATATGACAGTTCCCCAAAAAAACAGCCCGGCTGACCTTCAGGTCCTGGGTGTGCCTAGAGCTGAGGCAGGCAGCTGATGCGGGTGGGGGTGGGGCTCTATGACATGGACGTCAATTCACCAACATCCCTGGGATAGCAGAAGTGACATCACATGCCCCTTGACCTGCTTTCTGTCCTCCCACTGATTTTGCCACTGCTGACACTAGGAGTCGCAAAGGCAGTACCAGGGGTCACAAGGGGCATGCCAGGGGTCGCAGCAGCGACCCCTGGCGACCCCTAAATGGCTTCCATGCTGTATGAACCAGAGGTTAGAGGACATGTAGTGCCTCAGCGGCTGTGGATTCATTCAGATTAAAGCCAGCAACTGCTTTCCATAACAAGGGAAAAAGAAAATGCCGTAGACATAGACCCACACATACATAGAGGATCACTCTAGGGCAAGGTGCGTGATATTTGATTTATTATATCACTGCATTACGTGGGATTCTTGTACAACAACTGTTTATAAACATAAGCTCAGAAGGATTTAATAAAGAATGCCTTAACTAGTTGTTGTCATTACACTGTAAGTGCGCTCTTTATAAATGGTCGTTGTTATAATTATTATTATTACATGGAGGACATAAACATTCATTTCAAAATTATAACATTGAGGTGTTTTTTATAGCAAACACTCTGCATCGAATAATATCTAGTTACTCCCAACTTTGCTAAGTGAAACGATAAAATTAGGTAAAGTGATTTGTCCAGAATCACACAACTTGAGCAAGGGGTATGCTTGGCTTTGATCCCAGGTTTACCAGCAACACAATCCATAGGTCCGCCACAGTGAGGTTTACGTTGTGCCTCTAGTGTGGCACAGAAGGCAGGGGCAGCTCCTCCACTAGGGCGGAGGAGCATCGCCCCACTGCTTTCTCGCAGTGCGAGAAAGCCAAAACATAAAATGGTAATAAGTAAAAGTTCATACCATTTTATGTTTCCTCTGCGCATTGCGGGCGGGAGGGTGTGCGGGCTGCGCTGCTCTTTGAGCATGGGAGGAGTGGTTTGCCCACTCCTGACTGAGCAAACACAGTTTGGCCGGCCCTCTCCGGCTGCCCAAACCAGTCATGCGCACTCTGGAGAACATGGCCACTGGTCATTGGTCAGCAGGCCGCCCAGGCCCTGCCTGGGCGGCGTCCTGACCAATCACAACGCTGCTTGCAGCGTTGTGATTGGCTTAGGGGAGGGAGACTGGCTGCCTGCTTCCTGTCAGAGGCAGGAGAGCAGGAGCCGAGAAGACGCGGGACCCGGAGTGGCCGAAAGGTAAGTTTAATTCAATTATTATTATTTTTTTAATTTCCCCGCGATTCCCCCATGAATTCCCCCCTACAACTCCTCGCGCCCGCCCCCCTCACCCGCGAGCAATGCCGGCCGCTACTGACAGAAGGGCAATGCTTCGTTCTCAGCTGCCTACCTAGAGTTAAAACAAACCACTAGGGGCCAGAGGTACAACCGTTTTTAGCGGTCGTAAACGGAAAATCAGCCCATTTGTGACTGCTAGAAAGGTTTGTACCTTGTACCCAATATATTTTGCGAGTCGTGACCTATCACCGACTCGCAAAATAGGGTTTGAGAGTCGCTATTAGGAAGGAGCCTGCCAAGGGTGCCCCTTCCTAATAGCGAGTCACAGGGGGATGTAAGATTGTTTTCAATTTGGTGATAAGCCAGTTGAAAACGGGAAGGGGCACCTATGGGAACCCCTTATCCTTTGTGATTGGCAGCAAAAATGTTTTTTAAGAGCAGGAAGTGGTCTCACAGACCCTTGCACGGTCTTAAAAAATGAAACTGAAAAGTTTCATTTTTATTTTTGAAATGCATCCCGTTTTCCTTTAAGGAAAAGGGGCTGCACTAAAAAAAAAAGTTGCTTTATTTAAAAAGCAGACACAAACATGGGGGTCTGCTGTCCCCAGCAGGCCACCATCTCTGTGTTATTGCCCATTCCCAATGGGTCGCAAATTGCGACCTGTCTCATGAACATTAATGAGGCAGTTTATTTGAGACCCCATTGGAAATCGCAAAATGTGTCTGAGACACATTAGTACATTTCCTGTTGCAACTCGCAAATTGCGAGTCGCTAAACTTCACAAATTGCGAGACACAAAAGGAAATGGTCGTACATCTGGCCCTAAAGTTAATAAAGCTGACTTGCAAAATATACAAATTACCTGGTAAATGACACTGACATTGCATGAAAAATATTTCTAGAAACAAATTAGACAAACCAAGTGTGATTCAAGGAGTAAGTATGGAAACCAGAACAAACTTCCCAAAATGAGAACAAAGCCCTGCATCCAAATAAATGGATTAAAAATGCATCCGTGTTGTTTTCCATTGATTACTTTGTATGTTAATATTCCCTGAAAACAAAAACATGAGTTAAAGGGGAGTTATGGTTAACAGAGAGTCAAACTGGCTAGATTTCAAAATCTAAAAAAGACATTAAATTAAAATGTTATGTTAAAGCCTGAACCTTAGCTCTCACCCGACTTCCTCACTTACCCTTAACCCCCACCATCTTTGTGGAAAGGGTAAATGAGATGTCAATGGAAACTTAGGTTCAGGTTCTGAAACCTGCCACGCATCGCAGTGCAGCCTCCTAAGAGGCTGCGCTGCATAGTGTGACAGGGAGGGAGCAGGAGAGCACCATAGTGACAGAGAAATGGCTCTCTCCTCCCCTCTCCCTAGCACCGGCACTGATTTCAGCTGCCGTACGCATGGCACACACCTTATCACCATAGCGCTAGGGTGCATGCCTTAGTCTAGTATAGGTTTTATACATGAAGGGTATCCTTCCTGTACAAAATACTATGCCTAAGCTTTTCCTACTTCATATGCGTGCTGCACAGTGCAGCACGCATGCAAAATCGGAAAAGCACCGAGAAATGAAAACATTTCTCTGTTTAACACCTGCTTTTCAGCTGCATTAATTTATGGCACTAAACACTTTCTACTTATATTAGTGAATAGGGTTTAGCGTCAAAAAGCATAGGTGGTTGAATGGGAATGCCCACTCACCACAAATTGAAATGCCCCCTTGATGCAAAGTAATACAAAGCAGCTTTTTGCGCTGCTTTGCGATACTTTTACATACAAACCAACGCAAATATCAATTTGGTTGGTTGGTAAATGCCAAAATAGGTTTAGCGTCGGGTTTGCGCTGAAAAAGTAACGCTAACCCAATGCTAAACCTTTGAGAATCTGGGCCTGAATATGTATGTGGATGAGTGTCTTTTCATTATAACTGTAATTTCTGACTCTGTACATTATTATCATTACCATCATATAATATTGTGAGAAGCTGGGTTTCTGTTGCAGTAACCCGCCCACTTTTTGCCAGACTACTGATGCACTTTGACTTGATGTGCCCCTGGTCCCTGCCAATCAGGGCATGTGTTCTTTCCCCAAAACTGTACACAATTGGCATCTCTGGCCACAGGTCAGCCCCTGGTAAATGGTACCACAGGTACCCAGGACACTGTGACCAGGGAAGACCTCTAAGGGCTGCAGCACTTATTGTGCCACCCTTGGAGGCCCTGTACCATTACACTCACACACTGCCTTTGCAGGCTGCGTGTCTTGGTGCAGAACAAAGTGAAGAGTCGACATGGCACACATCCCTGTGTGCCATGCCTACAACCCACTGCCCTGGCATAGATCAGTCACCCCTCTAGCTGAGTGCCCTATACCAGTGGTGAGGGTACAGGTGCATGAGCCCTGTACCCCTACAGTGTCTAAGTCCATTCTTAGACATTGTAAGTGCAGTGCTGCCATTAAGAGTATATGGTGCTGGGGGTTTGTCATTACGAATTCCACAGCACCGTAATGGCTGCACTGAAAACTGAGAAGTTTGGTATCAAACTTCTCAGCACATTAAACCCACACTGATGCAAGTGTGGGATTTAATGAAAAATGCACACAGAGGGCATCTTAGAGATGCCCCCTGAAAAACGACCTACCACTAGTGTCCAGGCTGAGTGGCTGCTTTCAGCTGCCACCACCAGACATGTTTCTGGACCCCTGGGTCGAGAGCCTGCTGCTCTCGGGGGCCTGAAATAATGCACATCCTGGGACGAGGTGCCAATCCTCCTCCCCCAGGATGGGCAGGGTCCACGAAGGGAAAGCTTCAAAGGCTTCCCGCCTTTGTGAACTTCCCCAGGCCACTTGCTGCTTTCAGAAACTGGTCCCCACTAGTTCTGACCCCCACTTTGGGTGGGGGAACCGGCTGGAAAAACAAGTGAGGAAGAGAGGTGTGTCCACCTCTGCCAACTCCACCCCTCAGGTGGGGGAGGCGAGGTGAAGCACAACTCTCAGTCCTCGCCATCTTGCAGATGGGGGACCCAGCCAACCACGGAGAGGCTTATGCCCCCCTCCCACTGGAGGGTGGCATAATAGAGGGTTGTACCCACCCCAGGGAAGGGACCCATTGGTCCCAACCTTTTACCTACCTGTAACGCCCCTAAATTTAGTATTTAGGGGCACCCCTGAACCTTATTTCCTCAGACAAGAACCTGCACGAAGAAAAGAAGAAGGAGGACCGAACAGCCGTGCCGAAGCTAACAAGAGGAGGGCGCCCACTGACTTGGCCCGAGCCCTTCCGGCCTGTCCCCACCTCAAACCTGCTCCAGGCCAATCCCGGTGTGTCCTGCAGCCAGCAACCTCAAGAAACCCGGAGGACCTGCCTGCCTTCAATCCCAAAGAATCTGTCTCCCGTGAACACCGGATTTGTTCAAACAACAGACTCCAGTTCCGCAAGGATCCGTGGGTCTGCACCACTCTGCATCCGACCCCCACGGCCCGAGTTCGAGTGGCCCAACACCAAGAGGATGTCCCCCCGGCAACCCTGACCCAAGATCCAGCAACCCCTGACCTGCCTCAAGCTTCCAGCCGACGCCTGCAGCCTCAAACCAGAAGGTCCCCCCAACCGCGACCAAGAGCTGGTAAGAAGATCCGACCCTAAAAGGCACCCCTGCACCCGACGCCCCACGCCTTGGGTGGCCCAACCGACGGTGCCTAACCAACCCCCAACATCCTAACTTACCTCTCCAAGTGGTGGTCGCACCCAGAAGACCTTCATCCCTGAGCCTGCAGTGCTTTTGCAAACCGGAGACTCGCCATTGAAAGCTACAGGGCTTCCGATGCCAAAACAGCACTCAGCACCCGGCCGCCCCAGTGCCGCTGAGGGTGCATCTTTTATGCTGGCCTAAACCCCCATTTGCCCTGAGCTTAAGTCCAGGAGCTTTGCTCCCACAACCCAGTGGCCTGCTCGTCAGCAGCCCCCAAACGGAGGCCCCCTATCCCCCATTGGATAACATTGGCCCTCAGCACTCTGCACCCGGCCGCCCTAGTGCCGCTGAGGGTGTACCAAGAGTGTATCCTTGACCCTGGGGGACCCCTGAGCCTAACCCCAGAACACCAACTCCCACAACACAGTACTTACCTTTAAACTGATAACACTATTTTCCTCCATAGGATAACATTGACTGTTTTTCTATGAAAAGTTCCAAGTGTGGAGTTGGAAAACCTAAAGAAATTCTTTAAAGTTGTACTAACTAACAAAAACGATTTTACTTACCTGTTTACAGGAAATGTCCCAGTGTACCAGGTTTGCTTGGTTCTAGAAAATAAAATAACTAAAAGAATATTTTTATACAAAAACAATTGGTCTGAAGTTCAGTCTTTGAGTGTGTGAATTCATTTGCTGACTGAGTGGGTACAACAAATGCTTAACACTGTCCTCTGATTAAGCCTTACTGCTCGACCACACTACCACAAATAGAGAGTGAGGTGGTATCTACTTTACCTCTGCCTACCTTTGGGGTTCCACTGGACTCTGTGCACACTATACTTCACTTTGGTATAATATATACAGAGCCAGCTTCCTACAAATATATTTCAAGGTTAACCCATAAAATATGACAATACAATCAACAACAATCATCAGGCAAAGCATAATGAAAGTAATACCCTAGTATTGTGCTGGATAATTCAACCTATTCTATGGTAATGTTTAAAATGCACACAAAAATAGGAAATGTACACATCTTGTGACCACATACAGGCAGCATTCACGCTTTGGAAACACCGAAGAAAATCCATTAGGACGCAGAGTCAAGTTTGCAGATTAGGATCACTCACCCTAAACCATTATGGTGGTAGATTTTCCCAAATACAAAGTAAAACACCAGAAACCGAGATACAGCAAAAATACATGCAAATTTACTAAGCTCAGTGACTCCTTGGATTGAGTGTATTCTCGCCAGTTTAAACGTTGGGATTAGTTAGTGATTTGCGTGCCTGAATATGCTGACCAGATGAGAAAGAAGCGAGCTATAGATTCCTCTACATTCACACAAAAGCTACATAAATTAAAACCAGAAAACCTCTTGCCCAAGCACGCAGTTACAGCTCCCATAGGTAAGACCCCATGTCAAAAATTCACAAATGCACAATTCCATTTTATGATTCTTCACTCACCCTTCAACTACAGGAACTGTCTATACACCAAATCTTAGTTGTATACCTACAAGTTGCATCCTATGCCACAATCAGAACATCTCCTTAATCACAGATAAGAAATTCGTACTGATGCTCTCAGCCTGTGTCCAAACATATTCTTTTCCTAGATTTAACAAAATGATTCTGATGTGCTTAATCTTGGGTAAATTCTTTATATGGTAGTCCTCCAAAAATGTTTTGACAGCAGATCTATAAACCTCGTGAGGATACAAAGTACAGAGTATTTTACCAAAACTGATTCAAGGTACATTCTGAGGCAATACTCTCTGACCAAGACCTCAATTTAATAGAAGCAGTGGAGCAGCTGCTGCAAGACCAAGCAACCATTTTAAGAAGGTATTATCTCTAGTGTAAGAAACTGGAGCATTAGCTGAGGGGGGCTAGAACCCACCTCAAATAATATTTACAATCCTTGTCAGGGTGAACCACTAATGTCACTAACTAAACCTGTGCTTAACCCTCTGTTAGCTTAGCACAAAGCAGTCAGACCTAACACAGAGGCAAGGTGTAAAGTGTGTATGCAGTACTTAAACAATAATAAAGTGAAAACACAACACACAAAATCCCAAAACAATTTAGAAAATAGAGTACATTTTAATATATAAAATGACATCAAAACAACTAAAATCCAATGAGTAGGACAGGAGATGTGCATAGCACTAAAAAGCACAAAGCATCAACAATGGTTATCTTGTCGAACTAGACCAGTTCAAAGTCAAAAGTTAAGGCCGACCATGATGGATCGTGGGTTGGATACAGGGATCACGTTCGCCTAAACGGAAAGTTTACCTTCCGACTTATAAACTTTTATGGAGAAAAAGTGGTCATTGACGAGTTGTTGGCAGGGCGAGCTGCAAGGTAGATCAGAAGCGGGGCTTGACAAGGGTGGGTTCCTGAAGTATAGGGTCCTGGGGGGGGTCATCAACGAAGGTGGAAAAGCTCTGTGCGGGCGGAGTCGGGAGTCTGTGCCCAGGAAGGCCTCAATGTCGGTCAGCTTCAGCTTGGCATCGGCCTCAGTGAAGCCTTCTACATTGTGACTTACAAACTTTTCTAGAAGTCAGATCTCCTTCAGCAGGGCAAATCAGCAAGGTGAGTCCCATCAGCGACTCGAGATTGATGGCAGCGGGTTCTACAGCAATCCTGGTCTTCATTGATTCTCCAGGCAAAAAGTTGCCAAAAGTGTCTATGTCCCAGATCTTGAAATTTGACGACAGGAGTGCACTCTAACACCAGCCAAGGGTCCAGGACCTGGGGGGCACCACTTGGGAGTTAAGGCTTACTTCATTGGCAGCCAGCAGGAGGGACTAGGGTAGGTCCAGTTGGAACTGGTCAGCTGGGCAGTTGCAAGGATGGGGCCTCTGGAAGCTTGTTGTGTCCCTGTAGCTCAAACAGGATGTCAGTCAGCTGACCCTTGGAGTCACTTCAGGGGTCCTGGCTTCAAGGCAAGCAGGTCTAGAAAGTGATAGTCTTGAAAAAAAGGTTTATTTTGAACCATACCTTGTCACTGGCAGATGAAGCTCACACCAACGCTGCCTCCCCTCTGTCTCTATAGTCAGGCTGGCACCAATCCAGTAATGGTTAAGAAACTGACCAGAACTGGTTTAGGGGGGGTCAACAAAGGCTTGCCTTCCAGCCAAACATTGGCTTTAGGCATAAGTGGACCTTACAGACTTCTCCTCAAAACACTCCTGGACATGTGAAGAATCAAAAGAAGGACTGCCCCGCTGTCTTAAGAACCTGAAGGAAGACTGGACCTGCTTGCCTTGAAGCCAAGAACAATTTGGTTATGATGCAGAAAGGTGGCATCTCTGATCAGCTGCCCCAAAAAGTGATGATTCAGCTGCTGGTGAGGTCATTGTGACCCAAAGATATGTCATGCATGGAGCCGTGGTTACAGTATTCGGCTGTGAACTGAGCAGCACACATTCGCTGTCGCCCTTCCGGCAGCTCTCTACAACCTCCAGGTGGTGTGGCTCCTGGTACCGCTGCTCTTGCTCCAAGATGGCCAGCGGTAGGAATTTGCTTGGGGCAGCAGGCTGATTGTTCCTTCTGTGCTGCACCCACCAAACCAGAATGGATTGACCGTTCCACATGCTGTGCAGCACATTGAATTTGCTTCTCTCAGGTTACCACCAGGTGGAAGCAGGGCCGGCTTTAGCTCTGGTGGCGGCCAGTGCGACAGTCTTTTTTGGTCTCCCCACAAGACCTCCTTCTCCACAAATTCCTCACTATCACCCTTTAACAGTGCCCCCATCACTCTATAGCCCCTCTCTGACATGCATTACATTTTTAGAGAGCGCTACTCATAGTTCACTCACACTTAGTTCTGTGATCTGCATGATACAAGTTCTTTGCTGCAGACACATTAACCACCTGCGCTACTTTTTGATGAGTCAAAACTGCCACTAGACAAAACTCCGATCTCTGTCCAGCATGAATATAATTCATGAGTTATCATGACATTTTTATTGTTGCCTGAAAACTGCTGCACAAACAGGGAACTCTGCAGCACGTGGTTTTTACCCATACGTTATTTTTAAGCACAGCACCCGGTGCAGCTGCACTGGTCACAATGCCCTTAAACTGGCCCTGGTAGGAAGTTGCAAGGGATAGTAGGCTAGTTAGGCTGGCTGTGCTGCAGCATGGCCTCCTCCAGGGAGATCAGGTTGTAGTGCATACCCCACCAGCTGCTGAGTGCTATTAATGCATACAGAGCCAGCTAATCTATTTAAGGGACGGCACACCGTATTCTTTTGACAGCCACGATTGCCCCGGCACTATTAACCTGTGCCTACATCCCATCTCCTATAGAAGCAAGTAGCTGGACTTGAGACCCTCCATAATGTATGAGCTATGATCCAGCACACACTACCAAAGGAGCCAGCTAGAATCAAATAGGGCTTTTAAGTTCATCTCTCCTTAGTGAGCATCTATGCCTGCTTCCTCTTTGAGTCTATTTGATGCAGGAAGTGACAAGGAGTGTTTCTCCTCTTCTGTTACTGCTAAAACATGAATGACACTGGACCCGTGTGTTGATATTAATGAGGGCATGAGTGAGGGCCTTGGTTTAGCTGGTGGGAGTGGGTGAGTGCATGAGCCTGCTGCAGTGAGGTCATGAGTCAGAATCATGCTTGAGTTAGTATGAGTGGGTGCATGTTGAGGCACTGAGTGAATGCAACAGTGCATTGGTATCAGTGAGTGCAGAAGTACCTTTCAAAGGTGAACTGGCTGAACGAAGTACATGGATCTGCTGCTGGACAGCCATGGAACTACCCCTGCTTGGCCCCTCCTTTTCACCCTGAGCGCACATTATTTCTAGTGTTTTGCCCTGAGCTGCGCCCTCAGGGCAGCACTCTCTGCCATTCACAATTACTACTTTTCAACTATTCCTAAAAATACTTGGGGAATGTATAACTTTCCCAACATATTCCAGGACTAGAGTTGGAATACTAAATAAGTTATCTGGAATATTTGGGGGAAAGTTGTACTTTCTCCAAATATTCTAGGACTGGAGTTAGAATAGTAATTTTTACCTTCCAGTCTTCCTACGCGCACTGCTGCCCTGAGGGCGCAGTTTAGGGCAAGAAACACGAACGAGCCCACTACACCCCTGTCTAATTCATTCTTATGTCTCCCTGCTCCTCCCACTGGGCTTCTTTGTGTCAAATGCCAGCCGGCAGGCCTTTTTCATTTCTACTTCTCCTGTGCCTGAGTTCCTTGATGTAAGAGTGTGCATGAGTGAGTGGGTGCTGGTGAGGCAGTGTGTGAATGCACAAGTGTATTGATGTGCAGGAGCGAGGGTCTTCATTATAGGGATTTGAGTGCTTAGTGAGACAGTGAGTGTGTTGCTGTGAGTTCATGAGTGCGGATCATGGTTGATTAAAGGTGAGAATGCATTTTGAAACAGTGAGTGCAAGAGTGCACTGGTGTCAATGCTTACATGAATTAGTGTCAAGGGGGAGTTGTTGTTAGAAGGTGCATGCTGAGAGTGAGTGAATATTAGTGTGCTGATGAGTGAGACTCTTGGCTGAGCTACAGCGAGTGGGTGGTTGGTGTGACAGTGAACGAGTGAGTGCATGAGTGAGGTGCAATGACGGAGGATCAGGGGCAAGCTGATGTGAGTGAGTGCATGGTAAGGCAGTGACTGAATGCTGTACAGAGAGGAAAAGAGATCAAATCACAAATAACGCTGAATATGGGTTTCTCGGCTAAAGGTCACTGCATTGCTCCCATTGGGTAAAATGCATTTAAGAGAGTGTTCATCTCTGCAGTTACATTGTTCAGTGTCTCCCAATGTGCACTTCCCATTCCCCCTTTCTTCTCCATCAAGATTTTATATACTCTCCTTGCCAAACGCAAAGACCTCTCCTTATTTAGGAACAAACAGGACAATGCCCTTGTTAATAATACATAAGTTCTCTATTGGCCACAGATGCTCTGAGACCATCAAATATAGTTGTCAGTAAAGAAGGCTTGGAGCAGCAGCGCTTCATATATGAAGCTATCCTTTCATACCCTAGAAATGAACATAACTGTAAAGCCAACATATTTGCCTGTGCCAGGACTCATTTAGTGGTAACGTGATGGACTCAGGAAGCACATTTCCCCAGGTTGGCATATTAGCTCCATTCACCATGACCTAGTAGACTTCCATAGTCATCAGCCTTTATCCTTCCACCAACTATTGCAAATGTCCACATTTCTTACCATCAATCTTCATTACTCCTCGTGCGCCTATTCTGTGTCCCAATCCTTTTTTTATCTGGTTGATTCCACCTCCGAGATAGAACCAATCTACTTAAGCTCATAATAAATACTCACCGCTACTTGCATGCATGAGGAATACTCCTACGCTCCACGAGAGTCGAAGCCCTTCTATCACCCGTGTGGGATGGTGGGCTATAAGGACAGGGAAGAGAAGAGTATGACTAGGACAAATGAAGTTTACCAGTAAGAAATTAGGGCTTCACCTTCTGAAATTCTTGCAGAGGTAACATAAGTTGCCTTTGTGCTATGGAGCCTTTTGGTAATATGGCCACTGATGGACTACAATGTTTGACTGTAAGACAACCCATTTCTGAATCTAATGAAAGAATGCTCCCAGTGTGTGGGAGCAAATTGACATATGCCCATTGGCACACAGAAGTCCTGTGTTGATGCCTCTGAAGTTTGAAACAATTGTACAAGTCTGCTTGAGCTGCTCACGGAGACAAATAGACTGAGACAAGCAATTATCCCTAAAATGAATGAGAAAAAGCAGCGCCTTGGCTCAATTATACCATTCATCCATTTTTATGGGCTAAAATGTAAGCATAAAGCAACTCTTTTGTCAGCACAAATTTTCAAATAGGGGACCATGCATTTGGTTGACGGCTTAGCCTTTGGATCCACATTACCCAATAAGCCACTTCCGTTTTCAGTTCTAGCAGCGAAAGTCAAAAAACAAGACTGTCCATGTAAAATGCTCCAGGCAACCTGCAAATCTTCTGGGCCTCTCAACACTAACTGCGTAAAAGAAAAAATGGGCAAGCAACAATTAAAAATCAGCCACGGTATTTTGTGGCAATCTCCCTCAAATGCGTGGGAAGAAGAACTGGGGAAATGAAGGAGGCAACGTAGACTTTATTCCCCATAATAATTCTCAGTGTTATGCTTTTGACATAAACCTCAGCACAAATAGGCAATGCAGAAGCCAAATCACAATTTCCCAATCCTCTGTCCCGTTTTTATGGCCAATCATACTGTGAGGGTGCGGCGCAGGACATGCTAATCTCATCAGACCAATACCATCCAAAGCTGTACTCTGAATCTCCTGAACCTTTGTGTCTTTAGGACAAGAAAGGGATTGAGAGCTGTGCAGCGTGTGGGCACCACCTGGACAGAATCCTCGCATCTCAGAGGGACGTGCTTTGTTAAACCCCCGTGGAACCCTAAGAAGGACTACATGCCCCATCCTACGACACTTGCAGACGGTGACAGCCATCTTCAATGCTTTGAGTAGAAGATGCTTCTGGACCATAGCCTCTCTGCTGAGCCATCATGACACATAGTTATTGCAGCAGGAACTGCTGATTAGAAGTTGAAGTTCTCATCACCAGTTATTTTGAGAAGCCCAGCAAGAAACATCTTTCAATCCGACAGGTACACTTGCCCACACTTGCACAATGATATAGACTTCCACTTATGTTTATCTATATAGGAGTCAGGAAAATGAACTCATATTTAACATTTTGTTAGTTTCACAACGAGTCTTTCATGAGGATGATGAACCCATATTTTGATCTTCACTAGTTTTCACAAAAAATTATCATCAGAATTGGGATCTCGTATTTGCACTTTTGCTAGTCCTAGAAAGCAGTCATCCATCAGAATTATGAAATCTATTTCGCACTAGTCAGTGGAATCACAGCTGGTATTAACTATCAGTTGTTCCTAAAACAAGTCTGGTGTTATGGTCTTGGTTAGAATAAGCATATGAATGTTGAAGTGAGTAGACGCATCACATAGTATTAACAGAAGCTTTCCCAATTACAGTTATCAACCAGTAAATTGAATGCAATCGATGCCCTGGAAGGATATTGCATAATGTTGAAAGTAGCTCTTGTAGCAAACAATCTATAACAACTCAGACTCTTGTTCGCAGGTACAATATCAATTGTGATTGCAGCTCAGGGGAATATAAAGTACAATTCCAGACTAGAGCGCGAGAGATACACAGTGTCATTGGATACATCAAATATAGCATCAGACGTTAACAGTCATTTTCAGTGTCATAACCACACTAAGCGTCTTCTGTTTCCTTTAGATATCAACGCTGATCAAGCCCACTTGCATGATAACCACTGTCTCACGTTCTTTCTCGTGCCATATCCCTTTCCCCAGATCTACTTCTAACCTGCATGTTGTTAGTGTAAATTTGGCGGTGGTTGTAGGCGGCATGCTGTGTTATTCTGTGTTTGGACTGTGCTAATAAACAGAATTGATCCTAAATTTAGCGGTGGGCCTCACACCGTTCCCACTGGACCTGAATTGCAAGGTTAATGCATACTAACACTTACTCCTTTTAATATCCATGAACATTTACACCAATCATAGTCTTCCATTGTGCATGCTTCTACCATTTGCAGTAAGTATGGCAGAAATTTGCATTTGCACTAGAAACTCATTTCTGTATGGCCTTCAATTAAAATGTTATTTGTGGAAGAGCCTTCCGAACTCGCAATGAAATCTGCAATGAAAATAAGAGTTGCTTGAGGATTTTTGCACCCAATTTGCACATTTACTAAAGCTTTTTGTCACTAAAAGTAAGTGCAAAAGGTTGGTTTGAACAACAACTGTGAAGGTTTTGTAAGTTCCTGAAATGTTAGGATGCTGTGGTTGTTCAGCTGCTTCCTAGTGACAACCCCATGTTTCTCCTGTGGGATCAGACACGTTCCCATGTTTAACACTAAACTTGCAACTGCAGATAGTCTCCCATGTCCCGTGCTGCATTTTCCACTTTCATATGTTGCATTAGAGGGCTTACATGTCTGTAGAACCCGAATCAAGGGTCTGCCACTTGCATGTGCAAATGGAACTTTTTGTTCTTGTTCTGTTTAGCACTAGTATTAAGGTCCTTCTGAAAAGTGCTAGTGCAGTCCTACTAGAAGTAGAACATCCCGGGGGGCGTGGCTTAGGTGCCGAAGGGAATGGACGTCGCTTCGAGAGGCTCCGGGAGGGCGTAGAGCGACGGGACTCCTCCAGGCCTCCAATGCGGACGAGGTGATTCCGGGACCGCTTTTCCCTACAGCGGAACCTCTTCGGCGTGGATTGCCGACATTGCAGAGGCGCAGGGTGAGCGTGCAGTATGTTTTTTCCAGCACTGGGAAAGTCCGCGGCTCGTCGCTGAGTCGCGGCGGCCATTTTGCGTTTCTGCCGCTCCCCACGCATTCCGCTCAGCATGATAAAGGTGGTTTGCCTGCTCTAATGCAGGCAATGGACGATTTTAAATGCCTTCATTCTGTTTTTCTTCGCCTCCTCCTAACTTTTATGGGCAAAGAGTGTGTTTCTGCAAGATATAGGCGAATTTTCATGTTTCCTCAGAGAGGATAAATGTTTTCCTGGACGCCATTTTGGTTTTCTTCTTGAATCCATCTACCAGTTCGTTTTTACCTCGCCCACTTAAAGCAGTGCTGTTTCTTGGTCTTCGGGGTCACTGCTTCTACATGGAAGTTATGTTTGTCCTTCACATGTGTTAATTGGCTTTATTAACTCTCCTCGGCATTATTTATTATTCTCTTGAACGCCATTTCACAGTCCTGCCTACAACTGCCAGTTACTTTATTCACTTGTCTGAAGACAATGGCTCGCTCCAACCGCAGTACTACACAACAAAATATTGCCAATAGCATGTCGTTAGAGGACAGTAACCCTTTCAGTGTGTTGCAGGATGATATGGATGAAAATCCTAGTGTCTCTGTTGGGATAAAAGGCTCCTCTTCTAGTATTACTCGCCCAGGCTATAAAACGAATTCTAAAATACCTTCCACATCAGGAAAGCGAGTGAAGACAAATCCTCCTTCTCCCTCCAACTCTTCCTCCCCCATCTCTATGGAACTCTTATTTGAGGAAATACGCTCGCTCAAACCATATATGGCCGAAACTAATGTACGTCTTCAAAACCTTGAAGATAACTGGTCTCATACCGAGCAACAAGTAGCGGACCGTGAGAGAAGAGTAACCTCAGTGCAGGGGATCTCAGACCAGGTTCCGGGTATGCATAAAGAAATACAGTATCTTAAACAGCAGGTTGAAAATTTGGAAAACCGCAACAGGCGCAACAACCTACGTATTTACGGCCTTGCGGAAGGTCTCGAAGGCCCTGATCCTATATCCTTCTTTCAAACCTTTCTGCCAACACTTCTTGGTCTTACAAGTTCTCCTTCATTAAATATTCAGCGAGCTCATCGTTTAGGTCAACTCTCTCGCTCTTCCACCTTCTCACCAACGTCAACGAAACCTAGAGGTGTTATCCTCTATTTCCTAGAGTACACAGATCTGGTCAAAGTTATCCAAGCTGCCAAACAGAAGGGGAAACTTACCTGGAATGGTTCCAATCTCTTTTTGGCGCAAGACTACGCCAAAGCTACCGCAGATCGCCGTAAACAGTTTTTGGACATGAGACCTGCTCTTCGTTCCCTGAATGCACGATATGGATTGTTTCATCCTTGTCTCTTTAAAGTAACTTATAATAACAAAACTACGAATTATGAGGATCCTGCGCTTCTTCAACAATTTCTGAACACCTGCAGAGTTGACTCGATGGACATGCCCCGTTTATAACTGTCTTGAATGTCCCATTAATATGTGCTGTTAATTGTATTTATCCACCTTTCCTATTGTATTTGGTCTTGTTCTGAGGCACCTTCCTAATGTCTTCCTTTTCTCTTTATCAGGTGCAGTCTTGTGATCCTTTGTTTTATGACTTCTCCGTCGTATGCCTGGAGGTTGCTCCCCCCCTTGCTGCATCCTCTTGGAGTCCTCCGTCCGGTGTGCTACCTCCCTAATGTGGCTCCTCCATCCCCATTTTCATTGTCTCTGTGTGGTATGTCTTTTTGAAATTTTTATCATCAATTGTTGTTTGATTTGTCTTGTACCCCTGTTCAGTGTTTTCTTCTTTCATATCCTTTTTTCTTTTCTTCTCCTTCTCTTTTTCTTTCCTTCCTTTCCTTTCTTTCCTTCATTACCTTTCCCCTTTTTCTTTTCCTTTTTGGAGATATTTCTTTTAATTCTCCTTCTCTTCTCTTTTCAATCTGGAATTTTTTCTATCTCATTCCCTATAGTCTCATTTTCTATCTTCCTTCCAGTAATGAATTTAGATTTCTTATTTTCTGCATAATAATTGTTCGTGTTCAATTTATCTGGTTACAGTTTTGTTCCCCTTTTTATCATTTTTTAGATATAAACTTATTATATTTATTGTATGCATAATAATTGTTCATATTAACTTTGATTGGTTACTTTTAGAGTAGTTACATGGAATGTTAAGGGATTGAATAACCCCATAAAAAGACAAAGGGTACTATCCCATTTAGCTAAAATACATACCGACATAGCACTAATTCAAGAGACTCATCTATCTGATACTGAAGCCTCTAAATTGAAACGATGTTGGGTTGGTAATGTTTTCTTTTCTCAAGCCTTAGGCAAGAAAAATGGAGTCGCTATTCTATGTCATAAAAAGTACCAGGTATCAATCACCCATCAAGAATGCGATTTGGAAGGTCGTTGGATTATAGTTAAGCTTCTCTTAAATCAAATACCTTTAGTCCTTTTTAACATTTATGCCCCAGTTACTGTTGATAATGTTTTCTGGACTCAAATCTCTGAGAAGCTCCTTTTGTTTGACGATGAATATATTATTTTTGGTGGCGATTGTAATCAGGTTTTTGACCCCATATTGGATAGGCATTCTTCAGTTAGATTTTCTAATACCAAGATGCACTCCCAATTTACATCTGCCATAAGACGTAAATCCTTAGTTGACATTTGGAGACTTTGTAATCCTGATACCCGAGAATATCGTTTTTACTCCCTTCCCATCACTCACAATCTCGAATAGATTATCTCTTCTTTAGTAAATCCCTGTCTCAACAGGTTTCCCATTCCGAAATTGGATCTATCCTAATTTCTGACCACGCTCCAGTTTCTGTTGATTTTGATTTGTTACCTTTTACCCCTCACTCACGTAGATGGCGTTTCAATAATTCCTTATTATCCGATCCTAATTTCTCAAGCCAATTCGCCTCCTTTATCTCTGAATTCTTTTCCATCAATTCTACTCCGGATTCTTCTCCTGTTATGATCTGGGACTCCTTTAAAGCTGCAGCCAGGGGCTTTATCATAAATTTTGTTTCCCAGAAGAAGAAACTCTTTGATGTTAAAAATACTCAATTACTTGCCGAGATCAAACAACTAGAGTATGCTTATTATCACTCTAATTCTGAATCTTCATTAAAAAAACTAATTGACGCAAAATTCAAGTTTAATAAATCTTCCACTGAAGCCGCTTCTTCATATCTCTTAAAAAGTAGTGCTCGCTATTATGGAGGTCAAAATAAAATGGGGAAATTATTAGCAAATTACTTGAAAATACGACGAGATAGGACTAAGATTGAGTCTATACGGAATTCCGCTGGTTTTTCCTTATTCAAAGATAATGACATTTTAAACGAGTTTGTTTCTTTTTATAAATCTCTATACACTCCCGAACTTCAATCGACTTCAACCAATCTCTCTACTTATTTTCAAGCTATTGATGAACCCCCACGTCATGATACTGATTTTGCATCTTTAGAAAGGGATATCACGCTTTCTGAAATTACTCATGCAGTATCTCTTTTAAAAGAGGGAAGGCTCCTGGTCCAGATGGATTTACTATTGAATTTTATGCGCATTTTGCTAGCCTTCTTCTCCCACGTCTTCTTTTACTTTTTAACTCGTTTACTACAGCAGGTGCCTCTTCAGGTACCTTTCAGGAAGCAATGATCTGCTTAATACCTAAAGATAACAAAGATCCTTCACTCTGCAAAAACTACCGCCCAATCTCTTTAGTTAACCTTGACTATAAGTTATTTGCAAAAATTCTTGCTCTTCGTATTGATCCCATTTTACCTAATCTTATCGGCTCCGAACAATCGGGTTTTATAAAAGGTCGTCTATCATCTGATAATTCCAGAGTCTTTTTCAATATCCTTAGTAAAGCCCCTTCTCTTGATTATCCTATTGCAGCTATAACGTTGGACGCTGAGAAAGCATTCGATAGAATTGGATGGGATTTCATGTTTCAGGCGCTAAAATGGATAGGGTTTCCTCCTAAATTAATATCTCTTATATCATTATTGTATTCCGGTCCTAAAGCTTCTATTTTTGTTAATGGGAAGACCTCGGATTATTTTCCGCTTCTTAGGGGAGTTCGTCAAGGATGTCCCCTCTCTCCTCTTTTATTTATAATAGCATTAGAACCTTTTTTAACTCATATTAGACAGGATGCTCAAATTTCTGGTTTCCGTCTTGATACCTCTCATGTTAAGATGTCTGTTTATGCAGACGATATTCTTTTATTGTTCCAATCCTTCTACGTCCATTCCTGCCTTTATGAAACAGGTTGATATATTTTCTCAATTATCCGGTTATCGTCTCAACTTAGACAAGTGTGAAGTTCTTCCCCTCAACGTACTTTGCCTTAAGCAAGACTTCATTTCTTTTGGCTTTTCTTGGAAAACCTCCAAGATAAAATATCTAGGCCTGTGGTTTTCTTCTAATATTCCCGAAACACTCAAATTAAATTTTGCCCATATATCCAAAATTTTATCCGACTCTATTGATCGCTGGCACCCGCTTTTTCTATCTTGGTGGGGACGGCTAGATTCTATTAAGATGATGCTTTCTCCTCTAGTTCTATATATTATTTCCATGATTCCTGTTCATATTCCTGATTTTTACTTTAAGAAAATAGATTCTCTTTTAACAAAGTTTCTTTGGAAAAACAAACCTCCCCGAATAGCTCTATCCTCTCTGAAGGCGGACAAGAATTCTGGTGGACTTAAATTCCCTGATTTAAAAAAATATCACTATTCTTTCTCTTTAAAACAATCTTCCTGTTGGCTTTCTCTCAATCAGTATATATACCCTCCAATCTGGTTAACTATAGAAAACTATTTTATATCTCCCTTCAGTTTTAAGGAATCTTTAGCTTTTACTAACAATATTTCTTCCTTTCGAACTCCAATCATCTCTCACACTCGTAAAATCCTTGCACCATTATTACCCTCCTCCTTTCCTTCATATTCTTCACTAGATCAACAACCCATTTGGCACAATAAGCTTTTACGCTCTATTTATTGGAAATCCTGGAGAGTTAAGGGAATATTTTGGATTTCACAATTATTACTTAATAATGTTCCTTTATCCTTTTCGGATCTTCAAACACAATTTTCTCTTCCTTCTACATGTAAGACTCAATATGATCTTTTATATCCTTCTCTCTCCCTTTACCTTGATACTTTACTACCGACGTCTTCTCCTTCCTCCAGATGCTCCTTGTTATTTCCCTTAATATCTACTTCCTCCTCAGCTTCATCACTTTATAAATGCTTATCTATTTCTTCTGATAGAAACAAAACGAAAGGCGAGTTGGCTTGGGAGAAGGACCTTACGGAATATTGGACAACCCCCTTTTGGGATAAGCTGTAGCTCAAAATCCACAAGACTTCCAGAGCTGCTAATACTTCTCAAACCATTTATTTTGTATACCAACGACTTTTATTTACTCCTGCAAAATTAGCCTCCTTTTCAGCTAACTCTACTTCTACCTGTTGGTCCTGTTCTTGCAATAATGCTGATCTCAAACACATGCTTTTTGATTGTGTCCCAATACAACATTTTTGGCAATTAGTCTGGTCCCAGATTAACAGAATTTTTAGTCCAAAAATCCCTTTCTCCCTACCAATGTTTTTCTAGGCTCTTTATCACCTAACTAGCCCCAATCTCCTGCTAATTTTAAAATAGTAGATTTGTTATTGGCAATTGCTTTTCACTTAATAACTTCTAATTGGAAACAAGCAGATAAAGTCACGTTTAGAGCTTGGTGGAATGCAGTTTGTTTTCATCATAGACTTGATACCAGTTACATTTCCCCCATTTCCCTGTCCATTAAAAGGGATATTTTGTGGCTCCCTATATCCACATACCTAACATATATCGCCTCACAGAATAACCCATCAGTACTTACTTCAGATGAGGTTCGAAAACCTCCTTGATATGCTGGTTGTCTTCTCTTCCTTTATTTTAATATGTTCATATTAATAATCCCTTAGATGCTTTTTTTCTTAACACAATAGTTGTTTTATATCTCTCTAATTGTGTTTTATGCATACAGATATTTATTCCATGTGCTATTTTCCTTCCAGATTATAATAGTGTAATGTTTATAATAGTATATTTATTTTCCCTTTCCCTTCCCTCCCCCGTCTTTTCTTCTCCCTTACCCCTCTTCTTCCCTTCCCACTTCCTTATAGAATGATTGTTAATAATTTTTCTTTCATATGTATTGTACTTTAAGGTACATGTTGTACTTTCTTATATTTTATTGATCTTTGATGAATAAATTTAAACTTAAAAAAAAAGAAGTAGAACATCCCTGCAGAGAAGTGCAGGTACAGTCCATTGCTTGTATCACATACCTGTTGAGAAGTGCAGGTACAGTCCATTGTTTGTATCACATACCTGTTGAGAAGTGCAGGTACAGTCCATTGTTTGTATCACATACCTGTTGAGAAGTGCAGGTACTGCCCACTGTTGGCATAACTTCCCTTCGGCGAGTTCGTTTTTCTGCCTACGGCTGGTATTATATACCAGGTGTGAGGTGCTATTACGACCCTTTACTAGTAAAGTACATCTGCAAAGAGGTGCTTATGCTAACCGTTATTAATATACCACACCTGCTGAGGGGTGCTTGTACTGCCCATTGTTCCTAAAACAAACCTTCTGAGAGGTGCTGGTAAAGCCTGGTGTTAGAATAACATACCTGCTGAGAGGTGGTACTACTACCCATTGTTGGAAAATGTATCTGAAGAAAAGTGCGTGTACTACCAATTGCTAGCATAACATACCAGCTAAGAGGTGTTGTCCTGGTTCTGCCCATTGTTAGTATAGCATACCTTCTGAAAAGTGCATGAACTGCCCCTTTGCCACTATAACATATCAGATGAGGTGTGGCAGGGCTGCCAATGCATACCTGTTGAGAGGTGCTGAGACTGCCCATCGTTACTGCAACATATCTGATCAGACGTGGTATATAACGCATACATAATATAAAAACCTCACTAAGAAATTTGGGTATTGTAACTATAACATTAAGTAAAGCTTAATCGAGCAAAATAGTTTGTGACTCCAATCTTTTACAATCTGGGGAATAAAATACTACTGAAATAGAACCATATAATGAGGCCTCACTGCACTTTGCTCGTCATCAGATGATTATGCAGTGCTGCAAATAAGCTAACGTTCCAATTATTATTATTTTTTTTGTGGAGTTTTAAATAGCGCTAACTAGACCCGGAGGTATCAGAGCACTTTACATGAGCATCAGTTACGTTACATACAGACGCATTCATTTTTGTTAGGCACAAGGAGATTAAGTGATTTGCCCAGAATCACAGAATGTTGAGCGTCCCTGCCGAGACTCGAACCCGGTTCCCCAGCTCCGAGGTCGACCGCCCTAGCCGTTAGGCCATATTCACTCCCCAATATTTAGTATTATGTTGAACAACACCTGGCAGTGATCACCACAGTAGCTTTTCCAAAAACAGTTTCTGGAAGAAAATATGCAGACTTTTGGACTTGGCTCTCTCTGCAGGGTCACCCCCAAACGTTTTACCTTCACCCCTTGTTTTCTGAACCTATTTTTGTTGGCTTTAGGACTCTGCACACTTTACCACTGCTACTAACCTGTGCTAAAATGCATGTGCTCTCTCCTTTAAACATGGCAAAATTGGCTTACACACAATTGGCACATTTCATTTACTTGTAAGCCCATAGGAAAGTGGTACTTCATGTACTCAGGGCCTGTAAATGAAATGCTACTAGTGGGCCTGCAGCACTTATTGTGCCACCCACTTAAGTGGCCATTTTGAGCATCTCAGGCCTGCAATTGCAACCTGTGTGTGCAGTTTCAAACTACTGTTTCAACCTAGCAAAATATTTCTTTTACTAGGCCTAAACATCTCTTTTTGATACATAGAAGTCACCCCTAGGGTAGGACCTAAACAGCCCTTAGGGTAGGGTGCATTGTATTTAAAAAGTTGAACATGTGCTTTTTAGTTTTAACTGTCCTGGTAGTGAAAAACTCCTGAATTCGTTATTCACTATTGCAAGGCCGACCTCTCCCATGGGTCAACTTATTACACTTAATAAATTATGACTTCTGATTGAGAATAGGTAGGAAAGTCATGTTTGGTGTCTGAGGAATTGTAATTTAAAATCCTCTTCTATAATAAAGTCGGATTTTAAGTCACAATTCTGAAAATGCCACTTTTAGAAAGTTGGCATTGTCTTGTCCTAATCATTTGGTGCCTGCAGCCTGTTCCTTGATCACATAACTAAGTGGAGTTGGCCTTTGTGTATTCCTCCCAGACAACATCAGAATGAGGGTCTCAGTGTTAGCAGGATGGGCCATCCTGGCTTAATGGGGGGTGGGTGGGAGCTGTCACCTCCCACAATTGCACTTCAAAGGCGCTGGCCCAGCACACACACAAAGGACTTCACACTAGCCTATCAAGCCCCCCCACAGACTGGGACCAGAGCAGGGAGGCAGGAAATTCCGGACACCTCTGTAGGGGTAAACTCCAGAAGCTTCTCTCACTTCAAAGTGGGCATCAGGTATAACAAGCATTGACAAAGCCAATACGTCTCGCCAATGCGAGAGCTATTGGCTTTGCCAATGTGTTTTAGCCTTGCTGTACACCAGCGTGACTGCTGTTCAACATGGCTAAAAGTTAGTGGTGTAGAGTAGAGTGGAGTGGAGTGGTGTACAGTTGAGTGATGTGGAGGGATGTCGGGTGGAAGGGAGTGGAGGGGCGTGAAGTGGAGGGGCATGCAGTGGAGTAGAGTGGAATAGAGGGGTATAGAGTGGAGTGGAGTGGAATGACAGGGTAGAGTGGAATGGCAGAGTGGAGTAGAGAGGCATGGATGGGAATGGTGTAGAGTGTTGTAGAGTGGAGTGTCGCAAAGTGTCGTGGAGGGTCATAGATTGAAGGGTCGTAGATTATCATGGAGTACCATAGATTGGAGTAGAGTGGCATAGAGTGGAGTGGCGTAGAGTGAAGTAAAGTGGCGTAGAGTAGAGTGGAGCAGAGTGAAGGAGTGGAGTGTCATGGAGTGGAGTATAGTGGAGTAGAGAGGTGTCGTAGAGTGGAGTTTGGGAGAATGGAGTGGAGGGACATAGAGTGGCATAGAGTGGAGTAGGGTGTCATTAGGTGGACCTGGGTAGAGTGGAATAGAGTGGCATGGGGTAGAGGAGCATATAGTGGAATAAAGTGTTGTAGGGTGGAGTGCCGTAGAGTGGAGTGGTGTAGCCAGTGTGGAGTAAAGTGTCACAGAGTGGAGTGGCATAGTGTGGAGTGAAGTAGAGTGGAGTGAAGTAGAGTTGAGTAAATTGTCATAGACTGGAGTGACAAAGATTGGAGTAGAGTGGAGTGGTATAGTGTAGAGTGGAGTAAAGTGGCAGAGTAGAGTGGTGTATAGTGATGTAGAGTGGAGTAAAGTAGAGTAGAGTGGCGTAGAGTGGAGTGGTGTAGAGTTGCATAGAGTGGGATGGCGCAGAGTGGAGTAAAGTGGCATAGAGTGTCGTAGAGTGGAGTGGCATAGTGTTGTGGAGTGCCATAGAGTAGAGTGGTATAGAGTGTTTTAGAGTGAAGTAGAGTAGAATGGAGTAGAGTTTCAGATTGGAGTATCGTGGAATGGAGTGTCGTAGAGTGGAGTAAAGTGGAGTGTCTTAGAGTGAAGTCACGTAGAGTGGAGTGAAATGGTGTAGAGTGCCTAGAGTGGAGTGGAGTAGAACGGAGTGGAGTTGAGTAAACTAGAGTGGCATAAAGTGGAGTGGAGAAGAGTGGCGTAACATCGAGTGGCATAGAGTGGACTGTCGTAGAGTGGAGGAGTAGAGTGTGGTAGAATGGAGTTGAGTAGAGTGTCGTAGAGTAGAGTGGCATAGAGTGGAGTGGAGCGGAGTACAGTAGTGTAGAGTGGAGTAGAGTGCCATAGAGTGGAGTATGCATGGTGTGGTAGTGCAATCCCATTAGAGAAAACAGCTTTTCAATTGAAGTGACCATTATATTTGCACAGACATACAGTTTTACTGATAAAACTATACAGCGGACAAACAAAAATATGTGGAAATGGCATCACCTATTGCATTGATTTGTTTTGATTGTATTAAAGTATTTGTTTCCACTACACTTCAGAATTACAAAAAAAATCTGCTTCATTTGTGCTTTCCTAATTCTGATATATTCTGTAATATTTTCACAGTTCATTTACAGCTATTTAAATGTTGTTGTAAGCTGGAAAAAAAATAACATCAATGAATCGTGTCAGTTTCCTGTTGACTGTTTTCTCTGCAACTTTGGCTGCGAAGGGGAGGAGCGAGATGGGCCAATAGTTCTTGAAGTCGGTGGGGTCAGCTGTGGGCTTCTTGAGCAGGGGTCTGACTTCTGCGCGCTTCCAGTCGTCTGGGAAGGTGCCTGTTTTGAAGGTGGTGTTGATGGTGCATTGTAGTTTGGGTGCGATGGCGGCCACGGCTCTGTGGTAGATGTGAGGGGGGCAGGGGTCGGTGGGGGCCCCCGAGTGGATGCTTTTCATGGTCGAGGCGGTGTCTTCGGCCGTGATCGGTGTCCAGTTGGAGATGGTGGGCTGGCTGGTGTTTCTGGGGGCGGGGGCCATCTGTGGCGCCTGGTGGATGGTCGATGAAGTTGTCGTAGAGGTTTTTGATCTTGAGGTGGAAATAGGTTCCAAGCTTGTCGCAGAGGTCTTGGGATGGGGTGATGTCTGTGGCTTCACTGCATGGGTTGGTGAATTCTTGAATGACACTGAAAAGTTCCTTGGAGTTGGTGGAGTTGGCCAGGATTTTGTTGTGGATGAAGTTCCTTTTGGTGGCTCTGATCTGGTTGTGGTAGTCCGTCATGGCGTCCTTGTAGGTGGTGTGGTTTTCGGTTGTCTTGGTGTTTCTCCAGTTCTTCTCCAGGCGTCTGCAGGTGCGTCTGGCTTCTCGGAGAGCGGTTGTGAACCAGGCGGCTTTCCTGGGGCGTTGTCTGTCGGGGTTGCGTAGCGGGGCGAGCTCATCTGCGCAGTTGGAGATCCAGGTGTGGAGTTCTCTGGCTGCGTCGTTTGCGCTGTTTGCGTCGGGTGCCCAGGTGTGGTTGTCTCGGGTGAGGGTGGAGTTAAGTTGCTCGTCGGTAACCTTGCTCCAGTTCCTTCGTGGTGGGCGTGGGGCTGGTTTGGGTGCCTTGGGTTTGTTGATGGCGAAGTGTACGCAGTGGTGGTCGGTCCATGGCGGCTGCGTTGTGTGGCTTAAATGGACGCTGTTTCCTGTCACGAAGATGGGGTCGAGGGTGTGTCCTGCTCTGTGGGTCGGTGTGTTGACGAGTTGTTTAAGTCCGATGCTGGCGAGGTTGTCACGAAGGATAGTGGAGTTGGGGTCTCTGGGGTGGTCGAGGTGGAAGTTCAGGTCTCCAATGAGTATGTAGTTTGTTGAGGCGATCGCGTGGGGTGCGATGAAGTCGGTGATGGTGGTGGCGAAGGGTGTTCGGGGGCCGAGGGGTCTGTAGACGAGGGTTCCTCAGAGTGTGGCTTTGGGGGTGGTCTGGATCTTGAAGTGCAGGTGTTCGGCGGAGGGGAAGGTTTCGCTGGAGGTGGTGAGGCAGAGGGTGATCTTGTGGGCGATGGCGAGGCCCCCTCCTGGGTGGTTGGGGTGGTCTTTCCTCTGGATCTTGTATCCGTCTGGGATGGCGGTGCTGATGTCGGGGGTGGAGGATGCATTGGCCCAGGTCTCTGTGAAGAAGGCGATGTCGGGCGAAAGAGAGTCGAGTAGGTTCCAGATTTCCATGGCGTGTTTGTGTACGAAGCGTACGTTGAGGAGGATGCATTTTAGGGTGTCGCCGGTGCTGACGTCGGCGGTGTTGGAGGCCGGGGTGGCGGTGAGGGTCTGGCAGCAGTGGAGGCAGGAGAACTGGCCGTGGGTCGTGTTCGGCGAGGCCTGTTGGCATTCTCTAAGTCTTCCAGGGTTGAGTGTGAGGAGGGTGGTGGTGTCATAGCGATGGGTAGTGGGAGGTCCAGGGTTCCTGGCGCTGGCCGCGGTCGGGTCGCGGACGGGCGCAGATGGGCTTGCCTTTGGCGCGCCGGTGGCGCGACCGCGCAGCGGCCGCCATTAAGTAGGGGAGGTGGGAGGAGGAGAGGCTGGGAGGCGGGAGCAGGGAATTCGGGGGAATTCCGGGAAGTTCCGGGGGAGGGGCCACAGGGGCAGCAGCGGCGAAAGACAAAAGGAACAGGCAGGCACGAGAAAATAAAAACAGTGGTGGAATTAGAGCAAGAAACAGATGGGCACAATAACAGTGGCACAACAGGGAAAAAATTAAGAAAAAAAAAAAGCCCACAGCTGACCCCACCGACCTCAAGAACTATCGGCCCATCTCGCTCCTCCCCTTCGCAGCCAAAGTTGCAGAGAAACCAGTCAACAGGAAACTGACACGATTCATTGAAGAGAACGCCGTCCTCGACCCGTCCCAATCCGGATTCCAAAGCAACCACAGAACAGAGACCGCCCTACTCGCCGCCACAGACGACATCCGCACCCTCCTGGACCAAGGCCACTCCACAGCCCTCATCCTACTCGACCTATCAGCGGCCTTCGACATCGTCTCCCATCGCACACTAGTCGTCAGACTACACGACGCTAGGCATACAAGGAACAGCCCTGGACTGGATCCGATCATTCCTCACCGGAAGAAGCCAAAGGATCAGACTCCCACCCTTCCTCTCCGACCCCACTAAAATCACCTGCGGAGTCCCACAGGGTTCATCACTGAGCCCCACCCTCTTCAACATTTACATGGCCCCCCTCGCAGCCATCGTCCGACAACACGGCCTCAACATCGTATCCTACGCTGACTACACCCAGCTCATCCTCTCCCTCACCAAAGACCCCACCACTGCCAAACTCAACTTCCAGAAAGGAATGCAAGACGTTGCAGTCTGGATGATCAACAGCTGCCTGAAGCTCAACGCAGAGAAGACTGAAGTCCTCGTCCTCGGTACCACCCCTTCTGCATGGGACAGCACCTGGTGGCCGACCGCCCTCGGAAGCCCACCTACCCCCTCAGACCACGCCAAGAACCTCGGCATCGTACTCGACTCATCACTCTCCATGAACCGACAGGTCAACGCCGTCACCTCCAGCTGCTTCAACACCCTCCGCATCCTCCGCAAGACCTTCAAGTGGATCCCCCCTGAGTCAAGGAAGACAGTCACCCACGCACTCATCACCAGCAGACTGGACTATGGAAACGCACTCTACGCCGGCATCAACAAGTCCCTACTCCGCAAACTCTAGACAGTACAAAACACCGCCGCCAGACTCGTCCTCAGCATCCCCCGACACGAACACATCAGCCAACACCTACGAAGTCTCCACTGGCTCCCCGTGGAGAAAAGAGCCACTTTCAAAATCCTCACTCACGCCTACAAATGCCTACACAACAACGGACCCAAATACCTCAACAACAGAATCAACTTCCACGTACCCAAAAGAAACCTCCGATCTTCCAACCTCGCACTGGCCGAAACCCCGCGCATCCACAGAGCCAGAGCAGGCTGAAGATTCTTCTCTCACATTGCAGCCAAGACCTGGAACGAGCTACCAGCAGACATCAGATGCGCCCCCTCTCTGAACACCTTCAGGAAGACCCTCAAGACCTGGCTCTTCGGCTAAACAGATCTGCGGACCCCCCCTCAGCGCCTTGAGACCCTCACGGGTGAGTAGCGCGCTTACAATTCCCTGATTGATTGATTGATTGACAGCCTTTCCTCCAGCACACCCCCAGTACCCACAAGACTGTCACATAAATACTCTCACTTTGAAGTCATAGAAAGAATAGCAATAACCAAGCTCCCTCGGAAGACAGAGCATGACACTGGACCTCTGTCTTTGAATGCACATCAAATGTGGTAAAATAAGAAAAAAATGTAAAGGCCTGTTTACAGAAAGCAAGCTCTTGTGTAAGATTACAAGGAGCATGTCAGAGAGGTGGTAAGGAGGCTATGGTCCGCGGGAGGGATAAAGACATGCTGGTCAGCCTAAACCAAATAAAGCCAGCAAACAGAAAGCAAGCAAATGTGAGTTACAAACAAGGCCAATGGTAAGCCAAGGACAGACTGCATCCCTAGGGAAGCTTTCAGAATGTCCCCAAGAAGTCTATTCAAGCTGTGTGGTAGGATCTGACCTAAAAAGGGGACCCTCAGACCCACTCTTCAGTACACTCCTGGACCTGTGGATACTACAGCAAAAGGAAGCCCTGCTGCTTGAGGCCTGCCTTCTCACAGAGAAGCAAAACTGGACTTGCACCCTTCATCCCCGGCTGAGTGACTCCAAGGGTCAGCTGACTGACCTCCTGTTCTGAGCTACAGGGACATACGCTCCAGAGGCCTACATGCAACTGCCCAGCTGACCTGCAATTGGACCTGTATGAGTCCTAATGGCCTCTACTCGAATGAGTTCCTAATCACCAAGAGGTGCCTCCCAGGTCCTGGACCCTTGGGTCTTCCCGACCGCAAACAGGCCACTTTGTGCCAAGTTCTTGCCACTCAAGCTGACCGGCAATGCAAAGCTCCGGTGAACCAGGACTGCTTTTGTGCCAAGCTACCAGAGGGTTAAGCACAGGTTAATTTAGAGACTTTTTGTGGTTTACCCTGACGAGGATTTTGGTTGTTGCCTGAGTAGGGTTTCAAAATCCCAAACACCCCCCCACCCACTCAAACAATACAATTTTTCACACAAATATATTTTAGGACAGGATTAGTGCAATGGTTTTAAAGGGGAAGAGTAATCCATTATATTTGCTTGATGTGAAATGCCAAGACAAGTTACCCCCTAAAGAGAAAAAGGCAGCAGCAGTAGTCTGGGTGCTAAAAAAATCATAGCTCAGTATGAGACACAAATGTAACATAAAAATGAATCACAAGCCTTTAAGGAAAATTTAAAGAAAGGTTTGAGTTCAGCCTCGAGTCACAGACGTAATTGTCATCAATCTGCAGAAGCAGCACTTATTTTCGGGTGGAGTACACTACATGAGTGGAAAAAAACAGAAGGCTCTTTGTCAAGGTTGTTTGAGGAGGTCATCATTGAATGAGTATGAGAAAGCAGAGGAAGATGTAGTGGAATCTAATGAGAGTCTGCCTGGTTATGGAAGGGGCACTCGCCGAAGAGAAATGGGAAAGAGAATTAGGTGGTGCTGAGGTCTGAAAGAAGTAAGGAAAGCTATAGTAGAGAAGCTGAATGACAAAAGAAACTTGAGTGGCGAGTGCAAATTGTTTTAGACAGTGAATTGTTGTAAGGTACTCATAGATGGAATATAAGTAATGTTGTTTAGTGGTACTCATCTGATGCCACTAAGAACTATAGGTGAGAGAGTACTAGGCCGAGCACACATCGGACTTGAATGCATCAATAGGACCAAAGAGTGGGTAAGGAGTAACTTTTGGTGGCCAGGTGTAAATTTGGATGTGGAAAAGATAGTTCACGGATGCATGAGTTGTGCTTAGGGTGTCAAGGTGTGTAAAGTTAGAACACATTCCATGGGATGTAGGAAACCTGCACCAAAAGGTTGGGAAGAGGATGTTTTGGCAATTGTGGGTTCTGTCTAGGTGGAAAACTCAATGCTATATTTACTGTGGATGTGGTAGAATCAGCAGTGCACATTCCTACACACGTAAAAAATAAGTACAGCAACGCTTGCCTCTCTCAGACAGCAAAAAGGTGCAGCACACAACACTACATAAAACCTCGCTCTTGCACACACACACACGCACACATACACACACACATGGGCATATATATGCGAATATATACAGCAGCAGCAGTATAAGCTTTACACAGAATAGGTATAGCACTGGTGCAAGGAATCCATCCAATTGCGTGTTTCCCTAATTTAATTTCGATTTAGCTTTCTGGTTATTTGTTTTTAATTCTGCTTTGACTGTAGCCTTCTGAGCAATCTTCAAACATGTACTCCATTGAAAATATCGTTTTTTTCATTTCATACAGTGAAGCTCTTGCTAATGCAAGATTTTCCTGATCCTGTGTGTAGTCAGTAGGGTGACACTGGGCAAAGTATAGATATTAAGAACTGCTCCATTGTACAACAAAGTATAGGTCCAAGTCACTTTGTTCAGCTGCAATTGGACCGGTATGTGCCTGTGCAAGAAAATAAATCTTATTATAGCTTCCTCAGGCGGCTTTTATGAAGTTTAACACAACTGCATAGACAGCCAGTTCCTCTGTTCTGGACCTGTCTCATGTAACGCAATATGACTAACTCTCGGGCAAAACGCCACTGGCAGCTGACAACATATTCACATTCTATAGCCAGGTTGGCCTGAAAGGACCAAATTGTCAGTCAGATTACACTAGTTATTTTAATTTCCATACTTATCATGAACAGGAAGAATTTGTATAAAGCCCACTGCTCACCGGTGAGGCATCTTTGCGCTAGGAACAGAACAAGCATGACAAAGAAAACAGAGGCACAAAAAACACTAACAGAACAAGAAAATCTTCAAGGCCTTCCAAAAGAATGAATGAGAAGCTATGGGGGACGTCCTCCTTATAACTCCTCAACTGCTGCTTGTAGCTAGAAAGATCATTAATATCATAAGACGAACAGAATATTCGTTCACTCTGCTGAAGACGAAGACAGCTAGTCTATGGGATCCACAGAGCACTTATTGAAAGATTTATGTGGAACATCTTATCCAAAGAATCTGAGAGAGTCTTATTAAAATGTAACAAAAGCATCAGATATGGGAATTAAAATGAGAGAAATACTTGAGAGCGGCCTCCATAATAGCAATAAGTCTGATGGGGTCGACTTTTCTCCAAGCCCGCTATAACGTGGGATTGTGATATAACAATGGACTCTTCTTGTTCCAAAGTTGATTATTGAACCTTACATTAAAAATTATGGTCTGATCAGGGGATAGAAGGAAAGATCAATACGCTTAATTGGGTCAACGGGATCCAGATCTCATCTAACATGTGCCCTTTAATATGCGTAGAGACAGGTATGATCTAGGATAAAGCTTAGGAAATCATTAAATCAAAGAATTGTTGTGCCATTGCATCATACCCATTGTCAAGTACATATTAAAATCACACAGTTTAACAACATTCCTTCCTATGTATCTATCTTCTAAAGACGTGGAAAGCTAAAACATCTTGTAACAATTATGCACTCATACTGCAGGGCATACACTGTACCTACTATTCTCCAACATAGAATCCACCCTCGTCCAGGAGATTAGACCTCTCTCCTGGACAGACCATTCACTAATTTCTTTCTCGCTCAGTCTGCCGGCAACCCGAACAAAAACTCCTATGCCTCTACTAGTGGCAAATAGAGCTTGGAAGTTAGTCACTCCTGACTCATTTCAACTTCACTCCTTCCCCAATGATCTAAAGGCTCTAGGTACCCTTCCCGTTAACACGGGAGCGGTAAGCCTTGAAACCGAGATCATAAACACACTGGATCAGTGTGCACCTAAATTAAAACCTAAACTCATGAAGAAAACACCATCTGAGAAGTGGTATTCGCCCGAACTTAGGGCACTAAAAAAAAAGTGCAAAACAATGGAACACAAATGGAGATTGTCTAAACAGGACTCGGACAGGCTGGTATATAAGACAGAGTTGAGGAGCTACAATAATGCAATCAAGAAGGCCAAAAACGTATTTCGCGAAGCTGAATAAATGAGAACAGCAACTCGGCAAAAGAACTGTATAAAATAGTAAAAGAGCTCTGCAAACCAGCCAGTATGTCCCAAACCCTGCCTCCTTCGGAAGAATGCTGTGAGAAGATTAGCAAATTCATTTCCGATAAAATCAGTAAAATATATTCGTCATTTAGTATCAATCCCCCGCTAGACACTACCAATTGGAAACACCTGGATCCCCACCCCGATGCCCTAGCACGTCTGGGTAGTTTTTTCCCTTTTACAGAGGAAGAGGTTGCAAAGGCAATGGGGGGAAGTTAAATCCGGGTCCCCACTTGATCCATGCCCACACTTCATTTTTGCCCGGATTATACCTGCACTATGCCCTTATGTCACTCAGCTATTCAACCAATCTCTAGAGACTGCAGTTTTCCCAGAATCTTGGAAACAGGCGATAGTGACCCCTCTGCTGAAAAAGGCAGGCACGGACATTCACAACCCTGCCAACTATCGGCCAATCTCCCAACTCCCTTACCTATCTAAAGTTTTGGAAAAGCTGGTTAATAGACAATTGTCCAACTATCTTGAAACCAAAGAACTACTAGACTCGTCTCCTACCGGCTTCAGAGCCACCAATAGTACGGAGGCAACCCTCTTGGCTGTCCTAGACAATATAAGATCCCTGATCGATCAGGGGAAGGCGGCAGCCCTGATCCTATTGGACCTGTCGGCAGCGTTCAACACGGTCTCACATAAACTTCTGCTGAAAACTCTTGTGGTTCAGCTCTTTCCTGAGCAATAGAACGCAAACTGTACAAATGGGCGCGTTCTCCTCAAACCCAAAAACCATCAACTACGGTGTCCCACAGGGAGCTTCCCTGAGCCCCACGCTCTTTAACGCCCATGTATCATCCCTGGCAAACATTAGTAAGAAATGGGGTTTTAGCATTTGCTCCTATGCGGATGACACACAACTGATGATAGCCATCGAAGAAAGGCATGAGGACACCAGGATAAAACTGAACAACTGCCTCTCTGAGATGGCGACCTGGATGTCAGAACACTGTTTAAAACTGAACGCTGAAAAATCAGAAATCCTGCTCTTTGGAGGAGCCAACCTAATCTGGGATGCATCATGGTGGCCCCAATCATTGGGAGACGCCCCGGCACCCAAGCAGTGCGCAAAAAACTTGGGCGTCCTTATCGATAACACCCTAACCATGCAGGACCATGTGCGGGCACTGTGCGGAAGATGTTTCGCCACTCTGAAGCTCCTAAAAAGGCTCTTTCCCTGGATTCCATTGGAATGCAGAAGAACAATCACACACGCCCTACTCATTAGTAAGCTAGATTACAGGAACGCACTGTTCGTGGGAATGACGGAATACCTGTTCGCACGCCTGCAGGTGATACAAAATGCAGCGGCAAAACTGCTGTGCAATAAAAGCAGATATAGCTCAGCGTAAGATTGCATGAGACAGCTCCACTGGCTGCCCGTACGTCAAAGAGCAAGATTCAAGCTTCTGAGTCATGCACACAAGGCACTACACCAATGCGGACGCATAATTCTTCAGAACAAAGTCCAATTCTACGCCCCGACCAGGTGCCTGAGGTCATGCTATCAGGCGCAAGCTAAGACAAAACGTATAAAAAAATCAAGGGCAGGAGGCCGCACCTTTTCATACCTGGCTGCCACTCAATGGAATAAACTACCACTGGACCTACGTCTCCCTGACGATTACATGGCATTTAGAAAGAAGCTCAAAACCCATCTGTTCCCCAAGGCCTAATGTCGGATTTTCCAGCAGCACCCTGCACCTCACTTCACCTCTACCATGAGATCTCGCTCCGTTAGCGCCGTGATATCCTATCGGATGAATGTTGCGCTCTATAAATAAATAATTAAATAAATACATTTCAAAGAGATGGATTAATGTTTGGAAATCATAAACATGTATAGTCAAAATGAATTTGCAATGCAATAAACTAAATCATAGAAAATGTGTACTATTTGCATAGGTTTTTTAGGACTGGATCCCATACATATACTGTGTCAAACAATAAGGCTTTTGAACATAATCAAATAAGTAAATTCATGTTTTATAAAAGAAAACAAAAATCAATAGAGTACCTCTGATCTAGATTTTCCCTAAAAATGTGATACACCAGTGGAGGTACTGGTGTTTTGGAGTGCTCCTTGGCACTGTACCATCTTTTGCCCTACACCCCCATTTTTTCTTTTTACTCTTCTTAGATCCAGATAGCCTTGCTCGTTTCCTCCCATGCATCTTCAAGTTTCATTATTTGTTGTAAATAGTGTTTCAGGGTTAAAAAAAGAAACAAGGTGGTGAAAGGAAATGTAACCCTCTTTCCATTGTTTTGGCTAGGATAGTATCATGGAACTTATTTACTAGTTCTCATTTTGTTCAATCTTAGACTAACTTTTATATATCTCTCCAAAAGTTACCTTTTATTCAAATCTCCTCCATCTAGTCTCTTCCCAATCACCCTCCCATTAACTCTGCTCTGACTTGTAGCAAGAGACATCAGCAGTCACACCATACCATGACCTACAATTCACAGAACAAACTGTTCATATCTTCTGTACGTTCTATCTACCTACAGTGATTTATTTTTCTGTGAGTGATGACTCTGTTGTATCACTACAGCCATCTGCACACACAAGAGCATTAGCCATGTACTCTACCACCTGCACACTGAACAGCCTCTCATGGCACAACTCCCGGCACACGAAACAGCACTCCACATCCCCTAAATATGATTTACAGACCACAAATTTATTTGGTTACTGTGCATTTATCCCTCCACTGCTCAAAGAATGAGTCCCATTACAGTCAGAAGAATGGGGGTGGGGGTGGCGGGGGGCACCAGTGCCGGTTCCTAACATTGCGTTACATTTCTGGGTTGTGTTACATTTCTTTACAAAGCCACGCAAGGCGGCGCAAATCGCTCCTTGCATGTCTTTGTAAGTATGTACTAGAAGTTTGCGTCGTGGCTGCGCTACAGAAGTGGCACAACCACGAAACAAAATGTTAGTAAATCTGACCTCGGTCTCTCCTTATTCAAGGCATGCAAGAGAGACTTCTTAAAATATGCAAAAGTATCAGCTATGGAATAAAAATGAGTGAAAGACTTGAGTGCAGCCACCAGAATATCACTAAATCGAGTGGGGACTACTTTTTTCCAAGCCCACTATAACATGGACTAGTGAGATCACAAAGGGAGCTTCTTGGTCCTAAGCTGTATAGTGAACCTTATATTAAAAATGATGGTCTGACCAGGGAAGAAAGAAAAGTTTGATAAGCTGAACTGAGTCACAAAGGATCCACATCTCACATAACATGTCTTTTATTATGGGTAGAGACCAGTATGAGCTGGGATAAACCATATGAATTCATTGACGCAAGCAATTGTTGCGCCATTGCATCATGCTCATTCTCAACATGCATATTAAAATTGCGCAGAATAGGTCATTTTTAATGGTGAAGGTGTGTCTGGAATATTAGGTCAACAAATTCCATCAAGAGCTTTAACTCTTGCTCAGGTGCATGGAAAATTAATAAAAAATAAATAAATAGATGATTCAGAGAACGTTAGGCATCTGATGGTAAGTGCTTCAAAGTTCTCCCCCAAGTATGAATCAACAATGGTGCAGTTTAAATGTTCCCGGTAAACAAGGACAACATCCCCGGCTTTATGAGACAAGCTATTAATGTGCAGTAGTAGTACCTGATCTAATACTAAAAACCCTATCTAAACAATATACAATTTGTATGATTTAGTTCGTCACAATGCGCATTCATCTTGATGTGTACATGATAATGCACTTGTACTAAGATGGAAAGGATATCCAACACATTTGTGTGAGAGTGCTTGTCCGACTAATTCTAAATCGGCACTTTATTCCTTCCTATGTACAGGAATGTTTTAAAGATTAGGAAGGCTAAAAGCTAGGGTAATAATTTAAAATACATAGATTAATGCTTGGACATTTATAAACATGTATACTTCAAGATGAATGAGCAATGTGACTAACCAAATCATACAAATTGTATATTGTTTAAATAGAGTTTTCAGTATTAGATCAGGTACATGTAGTGCTTCAAAACAATTAAGGGTTTGAAGCTAATCGAATAAACAAATTCATGAAGAGAGTGCCTCTGATCTAGTTTTTTCCATCTAAGAACATTATTGGGCTCCTCCGGAGGGTTGAGGACGGAATGGTAGGATGAGGCAATCTGACTCGCTCTTGAGCTGTCAGGCCAGCAATCTACCAAGCATTTCGTCTCTCACCCTCACTTGTGCAGGGGGCCAGTTTGGCTATGGTCAGAGCCATGACCTGACTAGGGCTTGCCCAACTGGTGCTCTCTTGCTTTTGGGAAATTCAGGAACTGGAGAAGGGCTTCAGAAGGGAACCCTTGTTCAAAATGTTGGTATCCTTGAGCTTAGCAAGAGTAAGGAATATCTGGGTGTTGGACTTGGCCCTCTCTGCAGGGTCTCCCCTAAACGTTTTGTTTTCACCCCTCCTGTTATCTGAACCCATTGTTGTTGGATTTTATGACTCTGTACACTTTACCACTGCTAGCCAGTGCTAAAGTGTTGTGATCTCCCACTAAAACATGGTACAATTGTCTTACACCTGATTGGTACACTTAATTTACTTGTAAGCCCCTCGTACATGGTATCGCGGATACCCAGGGCCTATAAATTAAATGCTTCTAGTGGGCAGCAGCACTCATTGTGCCACCCACCCAAGTAGCCATTCAGAAACATGTCTCAGGCCTTTCAGTGCAGCCCATGTGAAGTTTTAAACTGCCAATTCGACCTGGCAAAATAAACATTTTGCCAGGCCTAAACCTTCCTTTTTAATACATATATGTCAATCCTAATGTAGGCCCTAAAAAGCCCATGGGGCAGGGTGCATTGTATATATAAAGTATGGCTAGTGTTTTTAGGTTTTACATGTCCTAGTAGTGAAAAACCCCTAACGTGTTTTTCATTACTGTAAGGCCTACCTCTCCCATATAATAACATTGGGTTACCTTACCACATTTAATAAGTGCTAACTTTTGATTGGAGCAGGTGGAAATGTCATGCTTGGGCTCAAATGAATTGTAATATAAAATCCTTTTAAATGATAAAGTTGGATTTTAGATTACAATATTGAAAATGCCACTTTTAGAAATCTGGCATTTCCTGCCCTAATCTTTCTGAGGCCTTCTAGGAGTTTCCAGCTGGCTGGGCCTCTTAATTGCTCCTCCATCAGGGGTGCATATTGGGCCCAGACAGTGAACAATAGGACCTGGGTTTAGCTGGGAGAGGGCCATCCGACCAGAATGGGAGAGGCGGAGCTGTTCCCTGCCCCACTTACATTTCAAAGGGCTGCCACCAGACCATTCATAATGGAACTTAACACCAGCCATCTTGTCACCCTAGATCTCTTGGAACCTGGGCAGGGTAAGAAAGGAGAAGGAAGACACTTTCCAGAACCAGATGTGAGGGTGGACTACAAGTGTCCCCCACTCCAAAGGGTGGAATTGGGTATAAATATTGGAGTTCCTAACCCATTTATCAGTACACTCCTGGACCTGTGGACATTACAGAAAAAGGACTGCCTTAGTCCCATGAGGACTGCCCTGTTGCTGCTTAAGGCCTGACTAGTTCACCAGAGGACCGCCCTGCAGCTTGTAGCCCACCCTGCTCTCTGAAAAGGAAGACGTTCTTCCCAAGCTAACCTGAGTGACTCCAAGGGTCAGTTGGCTGACCTCCTGTTCTGAGCTACATGGATGCAACAAGTTCCAGAGGCCATCCAGCAACTACCCAGCTTGCCTGCTGCTACTGGTCCTACAACTGCACCTGCCTGAGCCCTGCTGGCCTCTTCTGGATTGAGTTGCTGAACCCCAAGAGGTGCCTCCACTGAACCCTTGGCTGACATCACTTAAACTCTTCTTGTGAAATCCTGAAGTTTTGAACTCTGCGCGCCGGACTTTGAGAAGGTAACTTTCTCAGAGGGACTAACCTGGTCCCTCTATCTGGTTCACACTCAGTCGTGGTCGACCTGAGCTTGTGACTTTGTCCCGCTTTAGCACGACCAGATACCCACACATAGTGTTTTCCTCTTCGTGGCATTATTTTCACATATGCATTCAAAATTGCACATCTTCAGCTCTCCTGTTTGGATTTTTGTCATTTTGCTCTCTTTTTCATTATACAATTTTTGTTCTATTTTTCTAAATTGGTGTTAGGTATCCCTTATGTTGTATTTTCACTTTATTGCTGTTTGTGTGCTTCATAAATACTTAACACGGTGCCACTAAGTTAAGCCTGACTGCTTTTGTGCCAAGCTACCAGATCCAGATGGTTAAGCACAGGTTAATTTAGCGATTATTGTGGCTCAGCCTACTACTCATGTCATCAATTAGGATGTTACCAATTCGAATATAATGCACTTGTAATAAGGCAAAACAGGATATCCGTCCCATTTATGACAGAGTACTTATCTGTCAAAACTCAAAATCAGGTCCATGATCTCTTTGATATAAATTGTCAGCCAACGCGTGGTTCGCAGCTTTCACGCAGCTTTACCAAGTTTAATCAAATAGTCACAAATTGTAAGGCTTAATCAAGAAAATAACCATGTGAAGCCCAGGACACAATTCCGGCAAAGTTTCCTCTTGAGTCTTGCACGAGGAGGCAGGATGAAGAATAAAGCTGACGAAGGTGAGACCTAAAAAGGCTCTGACACCTGGGACATGGTGGGCCTTATTCTAGTATTATCATTGCTTTTACCCTCCCAATTTGTACTTCCTGGTTGTTTCTATTGCCTTAGAGCAACGCAGGGAACAGACACAGGTGAATCACTGACAGACACTGAAGATCTGCACTCAAACTATTTTATTCTTGTATTCGTGTGCAAATGCAGCAAATATGCAAATGGGGTACTGCTTAAGGAGGAAGAGGTAGTCTTTTGAACTCGGTTATATTTTGAAATGCACTAAAAGAAGTTCTTCTCTGTTATAAACCGAGCTATGCAATTAATAAACCACAACAACAGATTTTGTAAGGCTTTATTTGCAAGTGGCTTAAATTCCGTATGCTGATTTGAAACTTGCCTTATTTTCACATTGCCATTAAAATGTTAGTGATTTGTTAGAAATGCCTGATTTGAGGGTGGGGAAGGCTTTGGTATGGTGGGGAGGAGAATTTACATGGGTTTCACAAAACTTACAGCAACCAAATGAGGTGGCGATTCTATACATTTCCAAACTCTGGGTTCTACTGCAGCTAAAGCTGCATCACGGAGGCGGAGAAGAAAGTAGAACACAAGTAGTGCCAATGCTTGTGTGTTTATATGTTTTCTAATTTACATTCACAAGTTTAGTTTCCTTGTACACCATAGCATGTTTAGAGAGCATGACCGGCACATGTTGGTCCTTTTCCAGAAAGATTATTTATGCTACAAAAACAGGAGAGCGAACCTTTTAATTTGAAAAAGCACTGATTTGCATAAAGGAGGATCCGCGCGCCACGCTCACGGCAGTTTGTACTGCGGCATGATGGACAGCAATGGAACACTCTTTGTGAGCAGGCAGAACTACAAGTGAAGGTGTGTGCCACTTCTGGCTGCACTCTTGTAACATCAGTGGAACCACCATCGCCTCTCGATAGTAGTGATCCAGTGCTTAATTTGAGCCGGTGGTTTCCAGTGCTTGACACCGGCACTGATAATTATCAACACCAGCACTTATGGCAGCCCACCACCTGGTGGCGGTGTCTGTGTAATTTTGAAATGAGCACAAGAACAACATTTTTATCATTCAATATACAATAAAAATGACTAATACCTGCCGCCCAAGCCATTGTTTTATCTTTGGATGGCCTGGAACAGTCTGAATTGTCACACTTGTAGGAGTGTGATGTTTAATACTTGTGTTGGTACTGTCTCTGCCAGCGCTCGCCGGGGTAATGGGTGGTACAAGCTGCAGTGGCCTCCAGAGAAGGGCCCAGGCACTTTCTTTCCCCCCCCCCCACAAATTAAGCACTGGAACACTACTCTAAAACTAAAAGGGAGGGAGTAAAGGTAAGCTATGCACACTACTCTTCCTTCCACATTCCTGAACATCCCTGGCAGTCAGAGACCATTCCAGTCAACTAGCCGGGTTGTGTACAGGCTCCAGTAAGCCTCTACCCAAAAGGGTGGACTCCTTCTCGACCTCATATTGAAATCATCATGTTTCTAAAAAGGTAACATTTGTACTTCTCGATGTTAAAACCACGCAGCACCAGAGAATGTGCCTCTTGCTCAAGTCCTGTGTCAATCAAGCCTGTGCCCTGCGCCTCCCCCCCCCCTCCTCTCGTCTCAGTTAAGTATAACACTTACTATTACTGGAGGCTGCTTTTAGAGTTCTTAGAAAGTGGCACAAGCAAAGATTGCTCACAAATACCAGAGTGTTTTATCGCAAGTAGAAATACATAAGCCCTTTGTCGCAGTAAATAATTCAAAATTGTTCATAAAATCCTTTCAGTGGGAATTGGGAGCAGCCGTTTTCCGTATACATATTTGAAAGTGAATTGTTGCTGTCAAAAACATTATTGTTATGCTTTTAAATGTGTTTTTAAAAAACAAATGACTTCCAAGTTGCTGAAAAGCGTTTCAGCTGTGAGACAGTAGCAGGACTTCTGTAAGGAAAATGCCAGAATTATGAATGTCTCCATCACATATGCCACAGAAGTATGTATGCATTTGATCGTCGGAATTGACTTAACGGAGTGAACGTCAATACGTTTTGTCAATATTTAGCCGTTTAGCATGTAATGCCTGGGTTTCAGTAGTGAGTACTAGGGAGCTCTGTGAGGTCAGAGGTGAACTGCTCTTGTTCTTCTTCCAGGCTATGTCCGTCGTCTTCCTAATTGGTGAGTTATCTGTTTCTCTCTAGGTGGACTGAGGGACACCCTGGGGCATATTCACAAGAAAATGTCGCAGCCCTGAGCTGCGCCAAATTTGGCAGCGCCATGCTCCGACATTTTCAAAAATGCAGGGATGCGCCGTATTCACAAGAATACGGTGCACCCCTGTGTTGCCCTAGAGCTGGTGCAAAAAAAAGCTGCCTTGCGCCAGCGCATGCTCCCTGTCGCCATGTTGCAGGGGTGCCTGCACTGCACAGACAATTGTTTATGTGCAGGAAGGCACACCTTCCTGCACATAAACAATCAATAATGGCGATTTGCACCTTCTATGTATGCAGCAGAAGACAGCACACATGGAAAGAGCAAAAAATGAGGAGAAATTAATAATTTCTAATCGTTGTTCCATTTTAATGCCTGGTATTCCATGGCGTTAGCCCTGTAAATCTGGGGCAGCATCAAAAAGCAATGGGTGCTGCGGTGGAACACCCACAGCAACACTCATTGCCCGCCCCTTTGCCGCAGAGGACTGTGGCGGAAAGGGGCATACTCACAAGGTGGCGTTAATCCACGGAAAGTGGCTTAGTGCCACCTTGTAAATATGGAAAATGGTGCTGCGCCATCGCAGCATCAAAAAAGTGATGCTCCGGTGGCGCGCAGGGCTTGAAAATATGCTCCCCCTGCCTTTCTATCCTAGGCCTCCTTAGGATGAAGAGAATTAGAATAGAGTATGGCGTATGCTAGGGCTGGAGGCACATCAGCTGCAACTCCTACTAAGGCCTGAAGTATATCGTTACTGAAGTGCAATATGTATAGGATATAGTGTTCTGCCCACTGCCAACCAGGAGCCTTGCAATGTATATGACCAGCGTCACTTGAGGAGGGATCTCCCTTCTGTGCAGAGTAGCTCCACTTCTATGTCAATGGTTCCTAGCTACCTTATTAACATACTAGCTCTACGTATGTCATTAATGAGAAGATATTTTAGCTATCGAAAATTGTCAGTTAAAGACACAGCGAGGAAGATTATGGCCTTCTATTCACTTATCTACTCATAGCAACCGGCAAGGAAATATTGCAAAGATAGGATTGTGAAAAAAACTACAAAACATGTGACATAAAACCGTTAATCAATATGTAGGCAGCCCATGTCTGCTGTGAGCTATCCAGCTCTTTCTTTGTGAAACGTAAAACCACAGATCCATATTTTGTCTGAAAGCTTCAAGGCACACCATAGGTCACTTCTGACCATTTCCTAAAATAACAAGATATTTCTATCCTCATTTGATAAATGTAACTAATCAATGGGTAGGGAAAGGCATTCGACAATAAAACAATGTTATACTTCCCAGTTATAAAGTAGATGAACCAGAATGAAATTAATCCTAGTGCTGAACAGTTATGGTCAGAGGCGTAGCTATCACTAGTGCAGCAAGTGCAGTGGCACCAAGGCCAAAGACTGTGGGTTGGCCACTACACCCAAATTAGTAGCTGTTATTCATTGCCAAATAGGGGCATTGGGACCCAGTTTAATAGCTTGCAGTATGGCCCATCGCACCCTTGCCACATCACGGGTAGTGGGATAATGCTCACCTCAGTATTTTTTTTTTTTTTTACTTTTATTTTAAATGTTTTTCCCAACAAAGACAATCAATAGATGTTAAGATCCACAATTATACAGCTTCCGCCATAACCTAACATTTCGTTACATTCTGAATCCCTGATTACATACATGGTAAAGCATAAGGAATACAACAAATAAAGCATTACTGTTCAGTGGTGGGCTCTGGGTCAGTTTGCGAGCTCACTGACGTCTGGGCCAGTAGGTACAACTTAAATGGCTGCCAAATATCAAGGGGGCGGGAGGAGGGGGGTTGCAACTGGGCATACTGTTCCGTAATAGTGTTACAATAAGTCATGCTATACAACCAGCCCTTTAAAGTGGGGGAGCGTTTGTTGCCCCAGAAAATAGTGACTTCCCTTTTAGCCAACAATAGTGTGAGAGCGCAAAAACGCCTACAGGATTTGGGGAGATCTCCAACATATCCCAGTAAGGCCATGAGGGGGGACGGATAGAGGGGTCGCTCCAGCATTGAAGATATCACCTCGAAGACTTTAACCCAATAGGAAGCTACCTTGGAACAAGTCCATGCCATGTGAGCAAAGTCCGCCATGGGGGTATTACATCGAGGACAAGTGTGGGGTCTGGCGGGGTCCATCCGGTGTACCATGGAAGGCGTAATGACCATATGATCGCCGCAGAAATTTGAAATGCAACAATTTATGCCTGTAATTAAAAGAAATCTTACGCTTTTGTGCACAGCAATAGCGCCATTGGGTGTCTGAGAGGGGCCGGCCCAGGTCGCGCTCCCACGCCTGTCTCAGTTTCACATCCCTGGGGGGGAGGAGTGCAATAGCGGCCTTATACATTTTGGACATTAAGTGGTCACCGCTGGTATCCTTGATGAGGAGTGACAACAGGGGAAAGTCAGGCGGCTCTATAGGGTAAGTCGGGACAATGGACCTCAGTGCACTCGATAACTGGCGTAAAATGAAATGGTCGAGAAAGGTGGCGTCAGAGAAGCGGGCGTCCTCACAGCGCGAGAAAACGTAATTGTTCGGGAATAGATCCCAAGGGTCTCCAGGTTAAATTTCGAGAGGGTGCGCTGAACTACCGCCTCCTTGGTGATGGGAATCCACAGGTTCCTTGCCAATGGGAGAGATGGAGAGTAAAGCAATGCTGTCCCGGTGACACGGGTCAGTTGCTTCCAAGCCCAGCTGGTTGTGGAGAGGGTTTGTAGGTCATGGGGATCGCGGGGCAGCCCTACCGGCAGTAGCGCCGACAGGGGGGTGGGGAGCGCGAGGTCCACCTCAGGTCTGAGATATGGAATTCAAGCGTCCGGATGAAACCAGTGGCGTGAAAAACTACACTGCGCAATCAGATAATCCGCTGCGTCACCTCAGTATTCTTAATAAAATTGAAAATTCTAACTGTGTGGGCTCGGAAATGTTTATTTTCTATGTCAGGACCAGAGATGAGAATTATGCTATTTATAAGCTTATTCAGTAGCAATGACACTACATTGGCAGATGCCTTACAGTAGACCCAGCGCAAGGTAGAGTCGGAAGACCAGTCTGCTGCTCTGAAAATATCCTCTAGCCTCTAGGTTGCTGAAAAGCCGTCATTGCTGAGGATTGAACCACAATGAACATGATTCCAAACTTGAAATTTTATGGCAAAAGAACCCACAGGCAGTTTCAGACAACTGATGTGGATAACTAGCTCTTCTTCTGACCCCTTTTACTGGTGGACGAAGAACCGCATCATGCCCCTGTCTTGATCTGCTGAAATCTGATTCGATCAGAAGATCTGAATAGGCATCGAAAATGGCTTAGCCACTGCATACCTCCACGTTATTCAGCCACCACAGTATGATCTCCTTGGTCTTCAGGGGTGGAACAGTGGACTGCAAATATAAAACACCCTTCCTAGGCTGCTAGTTCCACAATCACAGGGATCCCTGTAGTTTAGAGACCCCGAAATATGGCTTGAATGGATGATGCTAGGAGGCCCACGATGTTCTATGCGAGACGAGAATGGTGAGAGTTGGTGCATCAGCACTATTTCTCCTAGTGACTGCCTACTTGGGCCTGAGGCCTTAGAAGCCACTCCTTCCATTAGGCCATACCTAACTCAGGGCCAGGTCAGCAGTGAATCTCTGGCTCATACCGGAAATATATGTTTACTGGGGTTACCATTAGAAGACTATTCACATTCCACCTGTATGCACCTTGGCGCCACTCATTAGAGGTAGTCATAGCAATCATATGTTTTTAGGGATCTTAAGTCCTGGTGAATTGCCACAGAACTAGTTAGGGCTTACAACAGGCAAGAAACATGTCAACACTGGGCCATAACCAGCTTTCTATTTTTATGTCGGCCACAGGAAAAGACCAATAAAGGCAAAGTGTTAGTCTGTGCAAGCCCATGGCGAACACTGTGCTATCTGTGAGTACTTTAAAGTTACTGTATTTTAGAACTGCATCTGATTCAATACATCATGGAGAACTGGTGATGTTGTGCCAGGCAGTGTGCCCCCCTGCCCCTTGAAAATTGGGCTCCTCCTCCAGCCACTGGGCTGGCGAGCCTGTGGAATGCACCCGCATGCTGGAGTGGTAATGAACCCAAGAGATGCTGAGTAGCATTTCGAGCACTAACAAACTGACTTGTTACTCTCTGCTGATGAAGGACAAGAATCTAGAAACATGTGTGCAAAGATATAAGCATTAATTGCACCAACACATGGCAAACACTCTGCTCTTTGTGGGTAATTTAAAGCACTCAACTTCCTTTACTGCAGTCCCTTTGGGAGAATTTGTGCTACAGTTAAGGTTACATCAGAGTTTTCTCTGAAAAGCAGTTTATAACAACTTATGTGCCATTTGATGAATTTGCGCAAATCAAAATAGTTAATACAATTTGGGTCTGCATGGCAAGTTTCATGCAGATCTGTCAATTTTTGCCATTTTAGCTCCCATAGAATTCTTTTATCTTCTCTACATAAATAAAAGGTGAAACACATTTATACCAGACTTGGTAAGAAAGTAGAAATTGACTCACGAAAGCTTCTTTGGTTGGTTTGGTGTAAATCTGTTCAGTAGTTTTTGATGAAATTAGTGTTACAAAGATGTGCTGGGTGGGTTTGAAAGAGCTAAAACGTTATAGAGTTATCTGGACCATTATTCCATCCATGAACTGTCCTCAAATCTAGGTCACAGACAGTTTGCAGAGCAAAATTAAAAAAAAATAATAATTTGATTGCCAGATGGGAGCTTTTTTCCCCATCATCCATTTCAGGGCCACAAATCCAAAGTTGAGTTTGTGTTCCCAAAGGTGCTGATTGGATGAGCAAGAGAACTTTTTCACTTGCTGTCACCATTACAGGACATGGGGCACAGTCCCCACACTCTGGAAAAAAAAACTTAAGAACACATAAAGGAGCAGTGTGACCACACCCTGACCACAGGCCTCCAAAAGTCCCCTCCCGCAAAGACCAACATTTCCCCCCAAAAATTTTTTATGTCACGGGGTCTACGAACAGGGTTTGTGAACTTGCCACGTAGTTCGCAGACCCCGACAGGCACAGACTCCTCTACGCCTGCAGTCAATAGCCTACGTCCAGGTACTGAGGTCATTGACTATGAAACTCATAGACCGCTTTGAGTTCCCTTTCATAGTTTGCAATCTCAGTACTAAGACCATGGGCCCATATTGGGTCCCCTTTCACAGTTCGCAGTCTGAATACCGGGACAGTGGACCAAGGGTGCCATTTTAGCTACGTCGAGCCCTTGGTTCTGAAAAACAAAAGCCTGTAGACTTCCAGACTATAACCAAATTTAGGGGCCATTTAAAGTTAAGTAACTAGGGGCCAGATGTACAAAGCATTTTAACAGTCGCAAACACTCCAATTCAGCGTTTGCAACCATTAAATAGTTTTTTTTCTCATGTACGAATCCCATTTTAGGAGTCTGAAAGTTTTTCAGACTCCTAAAATTGAATTCCTAATGGATACCATTTCAGTTTCTGGAAGGCACACATTGTACGCGTCCCTTTCAAATACTGTAGTTTATGTAGCAATAATTTCTGACCAAAATATGGTCACAAAACATTGATATTTTACTGACACCGCAAAAGAGGAGGTAAAGCATTCGCAGAAGGGTCGGGATCCCACTAGGACCTCTTCCTCCTTATAAATGTATAAAAAGTTTGTTGAAGAGTAGGCACTGGTTCAGGGGACCAACTGCCAACTCTTAAACAAACAAACAAAACTTAAAACATTTCTTTTTGATACATAGTCCCATTTCGTTTAAGGAAAACAGGTTGTATTTAAAACAAAAAAGTTTGCTTTATTAAAAAACAACCACAGGCATGGTGGTCTGCTGACCCCAGCAGATCACCATCCCTGTTATGGCCTCCAATTGTAGTGAAGGAATTTTGATTTCGATACACTACAATTCAGAATTTTAAGAATTCACCTTTTGATACATAGGTCATTTCTTAAAATTCTTTACTGGTCTTAAAAATACTGGTCGCAAATTGCAACCAGTATTTTGCGCCCTGTAAATAGTACGATACCAAAAGGGATGATGGACGGAGCGTTAGAGCAAATCAAACACTCACCCCCAGTCAACTGATCTGGGTTTAATCCATCATCATTCTTTAGCTCACTCCACCACCCCAGTTCAGACATGGCCATATGCAAATCAGTCTGACCCTGTGCCTCATGGGAACAGTCCAGCCCGAACTGCCAAGCCATGTCTTCCCTGGACCAGAAACAAGCATCCTGGGACCGGTTTCGGGTTCAAAACCCTCATCAGCCAGGCTATCTTGAATCCAGTGGCAAAGTGAGCAAGGGACCCACGTCTGGGCATAACCTGCCAACTTAGGGCGAACAAAGCGATACCAAAAGGGATGATGGACGGAGCGTTAGAGCAAATCAAACACTCACCCCCAGTCAACTGATCTGGGTTTAATCCATCATCATTCTTTAGCTCACTCCACCACCCCAGTTCAGACATGGCCATATGCAAATCAGTCTGACCCTGTGCCTCATGGGAACAGTCCAGCCCGAACTGCCAAGCCATGTCTTCCCTGGACCGGAAACAAGCATCCTGGGACCGGTTTCGGGTTCAAAACCCTCATCAGCCAGGCTATCTTGAATCCAGTGGCAAAGTGAGCAAGGGACCCACGTCTGGGCATACCCTGCCAACTTAGGGCGAACAAAGCGATACCAAAAGGGATGATGGACGGAGCGTTAGAGCAAATCAAACACTCACCCCCAGTCAACTGATCTGGGTTTAATCCATCATCATTCTTTAGCTCACTCCACCACCCCAGTTCAGACATGGCCATATGCAAATCAGTCTGACCCTGTGCCTCATGGGAACAGTCCAGCCCGAACTGCCAAGCCATGTCTTCCCTGGACCGGAAACAAGCATCCTGGGACCGGTTTCGGGTTCAAAACCCTCATCAGCCAGGCTATCTTGAATCCAGTGGCAAACCCAGATCACTTGACTGGGGGTGAGTGTTTGATTGGCTCAAGCGTTCCGTCCATCATCCCCTTTTGTATCGCTTTGTTCGCCCTAAGTTGGCGGGGGTATGCCCAGACGTGGGTCCCTTGCTCACTTTGCCACTGGATTCAAGCAAGCCTGGCTGATGACGGCTGGAATGCCAGAAACCGGTCCTGGGATGCTTGTTTCCGGTCCAGGGAAGACATGGCTTGGCAGTTCGGGCTGGACTGTTCCCATGAGGCACAGGGTCAGACTGATTTGCATATGGCCATGTCTGAACTGGGGTGGTGGAGTGAGCTAAAGAATGATGATGGATTAAACCCAGATCAGTTGACTGGGGGTGAGTGTTTGATTGGCTCAAGCGTTCCTGTCCATCATCCCCTTTTGTATCGCTTTGTTCGCCCTAAGTTGGCGGGGGTATGCCCAGACGTGGGTCCCTTGCTCACTTTGCCACTGGATTCAAGCAAGCCTGGCTGATGACGGCTGGAATGCCAGAAACCGGTCCTGGGATGCTTGTTTCCGGTCCAGGGAAGACATGGTTTGGCAGTTCGGGCTGGACTGTTCCCATGAGGCACAGGGTCAGACTGATTTGCATATGGCCATGTCTGAACTGGGGTGGTGGAGTGAGCTAAAGAATGATGATGGATTAAACCCAGATCAGTTGACTGGGGGTGAGTGTTTGATTGGCTCAAGCGTTCCGTCCATCATCCCCTTTTGTATCGCTTTGTTCGCCCTAAGTTGGCGGGGGTATGCCCAGACGTGGGTCCCTTGCTCACTTTGCCACTGGATTCAAGCAAGCCTGGCTGATGACGGCTGGATTGCCAGAAACCGGTCCTGGGATTCTTGTTTCCGGTCCAGGGAAGACATGGCTTGGCAGTTCGGGCTGGACTGTTCCCATGAGGCACAGGGTCAGACTGATTTGCATATGGCCATGTCTGAACTGGGGTGGTGGAGTGAGCTAAAGAATGATGATGGATTAAACCCAGATCAGTTGACTGGGGGTGAGTGTTTGATTGGCTCAAGCGTTCCGTCCATCATCCCCTTTTGTATCGCTTTGTTCGCTCTAAGTTGGCGGGGGTATGCCCAGACGTGGGTCCCTTGCTCACTTTGCCACTGGATTCAAGCAAGCCTGGCTGATGACGGCTGGAATGCCAGAAACCGGTCCTGGGATGCTTGTTTCCGGTTCAGGGAAGACATGGCTTGGCAGTTCGGGCTGGACTGTTCCCATGAGGCACAGGGTCAGACTGATTTGCATATGGCCATGTCTGAACTGGGGTGGTGGAGTGAGCTAAAGAATGATGATGGATTAAACCCAGATCAGTTGACTGGGGGTGAGTGTTTGATTGGCTCAAGCGTTCCGTCCATCATCCCCTTTTGTATCGCTTTGTTCGCCCTAAGTTGGCGGGGGCATGCCCAGACGTGGGTCCCTTGCTCACTTTGCCACTGGATTCAAGCAAGCCTGGCTGATGACGGCTGGAATGCCAGAAACCGGTCCTGGGATGCTTGTTTCCGGTCCAGGGAAGACATGGCTTGGCAGTTCGGGCTGGACTGTTCCCATGAGGCACAGGGTCAGACTGATTTGCATATGGCCATGTCTGAACTGGGGTGGTGGAGTGAGCTAAAGAATGATGATGGATTAAACCCAGATCAGTTGACTGGGGGTGAGTGTTTAATTGGCTCAAGCGTTCCGTCCATCATCCCCTTTTGTATCGCTTTGTTCGCCCTAAGTTGGCGGGGGTATGCCCAGACGTGGGTCCCTTGCTCACTTTGCCACTGGATTCAAGCAAGACTGGCTGATGACGGCTGGAATGCCAGAAACCGGTCCTGGGATGCTTGTTTCCGGTCCAGGGAAGACATGGCTTGGCAGTTCGGGCTGGACTGTTCCCATGAGGCACAGGGTCAGACTGATTTGCATATGGCCATGTCTGAACTGGGGTGGTGGAGTGAGCTAAAGAATGATGATGGATTAAACCCAGATCAGTTGACTGGGGGTGAGTGTTTGATTGGCTCAAGCGTTCCGTCCATCATCCCCTTTTGTATCGCTTTGTTTGCCCTAAGTTGGCGGGGGTATGCCCAGACGTGGGTCCCTTGCTCACTTTGCCACTGGATTCAAGCAAGCCTGGCTGATGACGGCTGGAATGCCAGAAACCGGTCCTGGGATGCTTGTTTCCGGTCCAGGGAAGACATGGCTTGGCAGTTCGGGCTGGACTGTTCCCATGAGGCACAGGGTCAGACTGATTTGCATATGGCCATGTCTGAACTGGGGTGGTGGAGTGAGCTAAAGAATGATGATGGATTAAACCCAGATCAGTTGACTGGGGGTGAGTGTTTGATTGGCTCAAGCGTTCCGTCCATCATCCCCTTTTGTATCGCTTTGTTCACCCTAAGTTGGCGGGGTATGCCCAGACGTGGGTCCCTTGCTCACTTTGCCACTGGATTCAAGCAAGCCTGGCTGATGACGGCTGGAATGCCAGAAACCGGTCCTGGGATGCTTGTTTCCGCTCCAGGGAAGACATGGCTTGGCAGTTCGGGCTGGACTGTTCCCATGAGGCACAGGGTCAGACTGATTTGCATATGGCCATGTCTGAACTGGGGTGGTGGAGTGAGCTAAAGAATGATGATGGATTAAACCCAGATCAGTTGACTGGGGGTGAGTGTTTGATTGGCTCAAGCGTTCCGTCCATCATCCCCTTTTGTATCGCTTTGTTCGCCCTAAGTTGGCGGGGGTATGCCCAGACGTGGGTCCCTTGCTCACTTTGCCACTGGATTCAAGCAAGCCTGGCTGATGACGGCTGGAATGCCAGAAACCGGTCCTGGGATGCTTGTTTCCGGTCCAGGGAAGACATGGCTTGGCAGTTCGGGCTGGACTGTTCCCATGAGGCACAGGGTCAGACTGATTTGCATATGGCCATGTCTGAACTGGGGTGGTGGAGTGAGCTAAAGAATGATGATGGATTAAACCCAGATCAGTTGACTGGGGGTGAGTGTTTGATTGGCTCAAGCGTTCCGTCCATCATCCCCTTTTGTATCGCTTTGTTCGCCCTAAGTTGGCGGGGGTATGCCCAGACGTGGGTCCCTTGCTCACTTTGCCACTGGATTCAAGCAAGCCTGGCTGATGACGGCTGGAATGCCAGAAACCGGTCCTGGGATGCTTGTTTCCGGTCCAGGGAAGACATGGCTTGGCAGTTCGGGCTGGACTGTTCCCATGAGGCACAGGGTCAGACTGATTTGCATATGGCCATGTCTGAACTGGGGTGGTGGAGTGAGCTAAAGAATGATGATGGATTAAACCCAGATCAGTTGACTGGGGGTGAGTGTTTGATTGGCTCAAGCGTTCCGTCCATCATCCCCTTTTGTATCGCTTTGTTCGCCCTAAGTTGGCGGGGGTATGCCCAGACGTGGGTCCCTTGCTCACTTTGCCACTGGATTCAAGCAAGCCTGGCTGATGACGGCTGGAATGCCAGAAACCGGTCCTGGGATGCTTGTTTCCGGTCCAGGGAAGACATGGCTTGGCAGTTCGGGCTGGACTGTTCCCATGAGGCACAGGGTCAGACTCATTTGCATATGGCCATGTCTGAACTGGGGTGGTGGAGTGAGCTAAAGAATGATGATGGATTAAACCCAGATCAGTTGACTGGGGGTGAGTGTTTGATTGGCTCAAGCCTTCCGTCCATCATCCCCTTTTGTATCGCTTTGTTCGCCCTAAGTTGGCGGGGGTATGCCCAGACGTGGGTCCCTTGCTCACTTTGCCACTGGATTCAAGCAAGCCTGGCTGATGATGGCTGGAATGCCAGAAACCGGTCCTGGGATGCTTGTTTCCGGTCCAGGGAAGACATGGCTTGGCAGTTCGGGCTGGACTGTTCCCATGAGGCACAGGGTCAGACTGATTTGCATATGGCCATGTCTGAACTGGGGTGGTGGAGTGAGCTAAAGAATGATGATTGATTAAACCCAGATCAGTTGACTGGGGGTGAGTGTTTGATTGGCTCAAGCGTTCCGTCCATCATCCCCTTTTGTATCGCTTTGTTCGCCCTAAGTTGGCGGGGGTATGCCCAGACGTGGGTCCCTTGCTCACTTTGCCACTGGATTCAAGCAAGCCTGGCTGATGACGGCTGGAATGCCAGAAACCGGTCCTGGGATGCTTGTTTCCGGTCCAGGGAAGACATGGCTTGGCAGTTCGGGCTGGACTGTTCCCATGAGGCACAGGGTCAGACTGATTTGCATATGGCCATGTCTGAACTGGGGTGGTGGAGTGAGCTAAAGAATGATGATGGATTAAACCCAGATCAGTTGACTGGGGGTGAGTGTTTGATTGGCTCAAGCGTTCCGTCCATCATCCCCTTTTGTATCGCTTTGTTCGCCCTAAGTTGGCGGGGGTATGCCCAGACGTGGGTCCCTTGCTCACTTTGCCACTGGATTCAAGCAAGCCTGGCTGATGACGGCTGGAATGCCAGAAACGGGTCCTGGGATGCTTGTTTCCGGTCCAGGGAAGACATGGCTTGGCAGTTCGGGCTGGACTGTTCCCATGAGGCACAGGGTCAGACTGATTTGCATATGGCCATGTCTGAACTGGGGTGGTGGAGTGAGCTAAAGAATGATAATGGATTAAACCCAGATCAGTTGACTGGGGGTGAGTGTTTGATTGGCTCAAGCGTTCCGTCCATCATCCCCTTTTGTATCGCTTTGTTCGCCCTAAGTTGGCGGGGGTATGCCCAGACGTGGGTCCCTTGCTCACTTTGCCACTGGATTCAAGCAAGCCTGGCTGATGACGGCTGGAATGCCAGAAACCGGTCCTGGGATGCTTGTTTCCGGTCCAGGGAAGACATGGCTTGGCAGTTCGGGCTGGACTGTTCCCATGAGGCACAGGGTCAGACTGATTTGCATATGGCCATGTCTGAACTGGGGTGGTGGAGTGAGCTAAAGAATGATGATGGATTAAACCCAGATCAGTTGACTGGGGGTGAGTGTTTGATTGGCTCAAGCGTTCCGTCCATCATCCCCTTTTGTATCGCTTTGTTCGCCCTAAGTTGGCGGGGGTATGCCCAGACGTGGGTCCCTTGCTCACTTTGCCACTGGATTCAAGCAAGCCTGGCTGATGACGGCTGGAATGCCAGAAACCGGTCCTGGGATGCTTGTTTCCGGTCCAGGGAAGACATGGCTTGGCAGTTCGGGCTGGACTGTTCCCATGAGGCACAGGGTCAGACTCATTTGCATATGGCCATGTCTGAACTGGGGTGGTGGAGTGAGCTAAAGAATGATGATGGATTAAACCCAGATCAGTTGACTGGGGGTGAGTGTTTGATTGGCTCAAGCGTTCCGTCCATCATCCCCTTTTGTATCGCTTTGTTCGCCCTAAGTTGGCGGGGGTATGCCCAGACGTGGGTCCCTTGCTCACTTTGCCACTGGATTCAAGCAAGCCTGGCTGATGATGGCTGGAATGCCAGAAACCGGTCCTGGGATGCTTGTTTCCGGTCCAGGGAAGACATGGCTTGGCAGTTCGGGCTGGACTGTTCCCATGAGGCACAGGGTCAGACTGATTTGCATATGGCCATGTCTGAACTGGGGTGGTGGAGTGAGCTAAAGAATGATGATTGATTAAACCCAGATCAGTTGACTGGGGGTGAGTGTTTGATTGGCTCAAGCGTTCCGTCCATCATCCCCTTTTGTATCGCTTTGTTCGCCCTAAGTTGGCGGGGGTATGCCCAGACGTGGGTCCCTTGCTCACTTTGCCACTGGATTCAAGCAAGCCTGGCTGATGACGGCTGGAATGCCAGAAACCGGTCCTGGGATGCTTGTTTCCGGTCCAGGGAAGACATGGCTTGGCAGTTCGGGCTGGACTGTTCCCATGAGGCACAGGGTCAGACTCATTTGCATATGGCCATGTCTGAACTGGGGTGGTGGAGTGAGCTAAAGAATGATGATGGATTAAACCCAGATCAGTTGACTGGGGGTGAGTGTTTGATTGGCTCAAGCCTTCCGTCCATCATCCCCTTTTGTATCGCTTTGTTCGCCCTAAGTTGGCGGGGGTATGCCCAGACGTGGGTCCCTTGCTCACTTTGCCACTGGATTCAAGCAAGCCTGGCTGATGATGGCTGGAATGCCAGAAACCGGTCCTGGGATGCTTGTTTCCGGTCCAGGGAAGACATGGCTTGGCAGTTCGGGCTGGACTGTTCCCATGAGGCACAGGGTCAGACTGATTTGCATATGGCCATGTCTGAACTGGGGTGGTGGAGTGAGCTAAAGAATGATGATTGATTAAACCCAGATCAGTTGACTGGGGGTGAGTGTTTGATTGGCTCAAGCGTTCCGTCCATCATCCCCTTTTGTATCGCTTTGTTCGCCCTAAGTTGGCGGGGGTATGCCCAGACGTGGGTCCCTTGCTCACTTTGCCACTGGATTCAAGCAAGCCTGGCTGATGACGGCTGGAATGCCAGAAACCGGTCCTGGGATGCTTGTTTCCGGTCCAGGGAAGACATGGCTTGGCAGTTCGGGCTGGACTGTTCCCATGAGGCACAGGGTCATACTGATTTGCATATGGCCATGTCTGAACTGGGGTGGTGGAGTGAGCTAAAGAATGATGATGGATTAAACCCAGATCAGTTGACTGGGGGTGAGTGTTTGATTGGCTCAAGCGTTCCGTCCATCATCCCCTTTTGTATCGCTTTGTTCGCCCTAAGTTGGCGGGGGTATGCCCAGACGTGGGTCCCTTGCTCACTTTGCCACTGGATTCAAGCAAGCCTGGCTGATGACGACTGGAATGCCAGAAACGGGTCCTGGGATGCTTGTTTCCGGTCCAGGGAAGACATGGCTTGGCAGTTCGGGCTGGACTGTTCCCATGAGGCACAGGGTCAGACTGATTTGCATATGGCCATGTCTGAACTGGGGTGGTGGAGTGAGCTAAAGAATGATAATGGATTAAACCCAGATCAGTTGACTGGGGGTGAGTGTTTGATTGGCTCAAGCGTTCCGTCCATCATCCCCTTTTGTATCGCTTTGTTCGCCCTAAGTTGGCGGGGGTATGCCCAGACGTGGGTCCCTTGCTCACTTTGCCACTGGATTCAAGCAAGCCTGGCTGATGACGGCTGGAATGCCAGAAACCGGTCCTGGGATGCTTGTTTCCGGTCCAGGGAAGACATGGCTTGGCAGTTCGGGCTGGACTGTTCCCATGAGGCACAGGGTCAGACTGATTTGCATATGGCCATGTCTGAACTGGGGTGGTGGAGTGAGCTAAAGAATGATGATGGATTAAACCCAGATCAGTTGACTGGGGGTGAGTGTTTGATTGGCTCAAGCGTTCCGTCCATCATCCCCTTTTGTATCGCTTTGTTCGCCCTAAGTTGGCGGGGGTATGCCCAGACGTGGGTCCCTTGCTCACTTTGCCACTGGATTCAAGCAAGCCTGGCTGATGACGGCTGGAATGCCAGAAACCGGTCCTGGGATGCTCGTTTCCGGTCCAGGGAAGACATGGCTTGGCAGTTCGGGCTGGACTGTTCCCATGAGGCACAGGGTCAGACTCATTTGCATATGGCCATGTCTGAACTGGGGTGGTGGAGTGAGCTAAAGAATGATGATGGATTAAACCCAGATCAGTTGACTGGGGGTGAGTGTTTGATTGGCTCAAGCCTTCCGTCCATCATCCCCTTTTGTATCGCTTTGTTCGCCCTAAGTTGGCGGGGGTATGCCCAGACGTGGGTCCCTTGCTCACTTTGCCACTGGATTCAAGCAAGCCTGGCTGATGATGGCTGGAATGCCAGAAACCGGTCCTGGGATGCTTGTTTCCGGTCCAGGGAAGACATGGCTTGGCAGTTCGGGCTGGACTGTTCCCATGAGGCACAGGGTCAGACTGATTTGCATATGGCCATGTCTGAACTGGGGTGGTGGAGTGAGCTAAAGAATGATGATTGATTAAACCCAGATCAGTTGACTGGGGGTGAGTGTTTGATTGGCTCAAGCGTTCCGTCCATCATCCCCTTTTGTATCGCTTTGTTCGCCCTAAGTTGGCGGGGGTATGCCCAGACGTGGGTCCCTTGCTCACTTTGCCACTGGATTCAAGCAAGCCTGGCTGATGACGGCTGGAATGCCAGAAACCGGTCCTGGGATGCTTGTTTCCGGTCCAGGGAAGACATGGCTTGGCAGTTCGGGCTGGACTGTTCCCATGAGGCACAGGGTCATACTGATTTGCATATGGCCATGTCTGAACTGGGGTGGTGGAGTGAGCTAAAGAATGATGATGGATTAAACCCAGATCAGTTGACTGGGGGTGAGTGTTTGATTGGCTCAAGCGTTCCGTCCATCATCCCCTTTTGTATCGCTTTGTTCGCCCTAAGTTGGCGGGGGTATGCCCAGACGTGGGTCCCTTGCTCACTTTGCCACTGGATTCAAGCAAGCCTGGCTGATGACGACTGGAATGCCAGAAACGGGTCCTGGGATGCTTGTTTCCGGTCCAGGGAAGACATGGCTTGGCAGTTCGGGCTGGACTGTTCCCATGAGGCACAGGGTCAGACTGATTTGCATATGGCCATGTCTGAACTGGGGTGGTGGAGTGAGCTAAAGAATGATGATGGATTAAACCCAGATCAGTTGACTGGGGGTGAGTGTTTGATTGGCTCAAGCGTTCCGTCCATCATCCCCTTTTGTATCGCTTTGTTCGCCCTAAGTTGGCGGGGTATGCCCAGACGTGGGTCCCTTGCTCACTTTGCCACTGGATTCAAGCAAGCCTGGCTGATGACGGCTGGAATGCCAGAAACCGGTCCTGGGATGCTTGTTTCCGGTCCAGGGAAGACATGGCTTGGCAGTTCGGGCTGGACTGTTCTCATGAGGCACAGGGTCAGACTGATTTGCATATGGCCATGTCTGAACTGGGGTGGTGGAGTGAGCTAAAGAATGATGATGGATTAAACCCAGATCAGTTGACTGGGGGTGAGTGTTTGATTGGCTCAAGCGTTCCGTCCATCATCCCCTTTTGTATCGCTTTGTTCACCCTAAGTTGGCGGGGGTATGCCCAGACGTGGGTCCCTTGCTCACTTTGCCACTGGATTCAAGCAAGCCTGTCTGATGACGGCTGGAATGCCAGAAACCGGTCCTGGGATGCTTGTTTCCGGTCCAGGGAAGACATGGCTTGGCAGTTCGGGCTGGACTGTTCCCATGAGGCACAGGGTCAGACTGATTTGCATATGGCCATGTCTGAACTGGGGTGGTGGAGTGAGCTAAAGAATGATGATGGATTAAACCCAGATCAGTTGACTGGGGGTGAGTGTTTGATTGGCTCAAGCGTTCCGTCCATCATCCCCTTTTGTATCGCTGTAAATAGTACAGCTGTCTATATATTGTCCTCATGAAAAAGTCCATTGGGTGCTGCCCGGAGGTCAGATTCCATTTTAGGCAGTGGTTTTCAAAGTAAATCCAATGTTAAAAAAATGTTCTGTGTTCGATTTGGCATGGCTAGCAATGAGGCCATCTGTATTCAGCGGACTTACAGTCAGATCATTGGATTCGTTTCCAAGTTAAAGAGCATTCTAAGCATTTCACTGGTTGATACTTCAGATCACCTTCTACCACATGAAAAGTGACCTCTCCTTAGCTGAAGGAGCCAAAACCATGTTTTTGAGAGGAGCAGGCGACCTGAGGAGTTGGGATTTGGTGTAGCTGCTGCTTTTCAACTCTGAGCAGTTGCTGACAAGGCACAGCAAGAAATTGCAGGCACATCTGCTGCATCTGCTGAGGAAGAGGTGATCTGTACTGGGGAGGCGGTGGTTCTTCAGCCAACTCCCCCAGGTGAGAGGAAGCTGAATGCCATGAGGTTCAACTCCAAGCTTTGACACCAGATGGGGAGCAGAGAGCTCTCTAATCCTTCAACACTTTGACTAGAGGAAGACACCTAAGTCGAAGTATGCGAGGAAGTACTTGAGGGGCCTTTGGGAGAGGTCAATTGCTGAACCAGAGGGGGGGTGAAACTCTGCAAAGCGTTCCTGCAAAGGTGCTTACCCAAGGAGAGCATGAAAACAATCAGCTGCATCAAATGTTTAAACTGTGCTGTATAGAAGGCAAGGGCACCATACAAGGTGGAGAACTTAAACCGAAACTTGGGAAAGAAAATATAGAAGAACATCACAAATAATCTAACAGCGAAAAAAAATACTATATATAAGTGGCTGCTAGCTACATCCGTTATAAAGAAACAGTAAAGACATGAAAAAAATCCCATGAAAAAACAAAATCCCTCAAATAAATAACAAAAACCCAAATCAAAACTGTTTCATTCGAGAACCACCAGGAAAAATCAATAAAGAACTACTGTTAAAGTAAAATTACGGTTACAAAACAAGACCAAAAAAATCACAGACATTTGCCAGGTATGGTAAGTTCCTCAAACTACAACCAACACAATGTCCATGCAAACCATAACTCACACACCAAATGCAATGAAAACGTCCCCAACATAAAAGAACTTCAATCTTTTTAATGCTGCACCCACCACCTCCCGCCCCCCCCCCCACCCCATTGTGTGGGGAAAAAAATCATTAGGGCCCACAGGGAAGTCTTCAATGTACCACGGAGGAGTTACATTAAACAGCAACATCATCATCAAACAGCATCAACAGTGAGCCAATCACGGTTCTGAGATAAAAACAATGCTCTCCACAATGCCACAGAATAGGGTGTTTTTGCCAAAAAGAATTGATTCGTCCACTTCTGTTTTCATGTTTCTTTACTGTATGGGAAAAGCTGGGATACTGATGGGACAGACAAGAGCCTATGGTACAATATAACAAGTTAGTAAGTGTGAGGGTCCATTTATTTTGGTGACTACCTAGGAAGCAACGCTGGGAGAGTGGGCAGTGTGACTGACAGTGAAACTCTCATCTCACCAAACACACTGTGGCCTACACTGTAGCTCATCACTGTCTCCATAGGCTGCACAAGGTAGTTCTCTTTTACTCCATCATCCTCTTCCAAATCACAACACCTCCGGTCAACCCCTCTATGGGATTCAGCATTCCAAACCGCAGCTGGGGCAAAATCACAGAATCAGACTGGCTCAGCACCCTTAGCACAGATCAACCTAGCCCCACCCAAAGACAGCCTCGCAAGGACATCAACAACTGTGTGTACTCCCTCGCACCCATCAAACCCAACAAGCACAATAGATCAAACAAGCAGGCCAGTTGGTACACAGAAGACCTCAGAGACACCAAACAACACTGTAAACAGCTGAAAAGGAAATGGAGAGCCAGTCACGACACCACTGATAGAACTACCTACAAGGCTGCACTCAGATGCCATCACCAGCAAATAAGAGACACCAAGAAAAAAGCACTAGAGGACAGCATTGAAGGAAGATTCAACAGCTGCATGGAGATCTTCTCAATCGTTAAGGATTTCACCTCGACCTCAGGCACTGTCAACAACATCGCTGCCTCCCAACAACTCTGCGACAACCTATCTAACATCTTCCACAGCAAAATCGCAAACATCTACATCAACTTTGCACACCAACCCAACCCAGAAAACGTCTTGCTCAATCAATCAGTAGATTTGAAGAGTGCTACTTGTCTCCCATGAGGGTATCTCAGCGATGGCAGGGTCCAGTTGATTAGCTGAATAGCCAGGTCTTCAAGGACTTTTGGAACTCTGGAAGAGATGGGGAGGTCAGTAGATGAAAGGATAGCTCATTCCATGTCTTCGCTGCTTGTTAGGGGAAGGGACGACCTCTGCATCTACTACGTCGGATGTGAGGGGTAAGCGGTGAGGGTTGGAGAAAGGGATGTGGAGCGGAGGTGCCTGGTGGGTTGATGGAAGTTCAGGTGGTGGTTCAAGTAAGCAGGTCCACAGTTGTGACGGGCCTTGTATGCATGGGTCAGGCGCTTGAACTGACATCTTTTCTGTACAGGGAGCCAGTGGAGTTCCTTGAGGTAGGGGGTGATGTGGGTTCGTCTAGGGAGATCCAGGATGAGTCTGGCTGCAGCGTTCTATATGGTCTGCAGTCGTAAGAGGAGGTGAGCTGCGATCACTTCATAGAAAGCGTTGCCGTAATCCAGTTGGCTGTAGATGAGGGCCTGGGTGATGGTGCGTCTTGAGCTTTGGAATAGCCATTTCAATATATTACGAAGCATGCAGAGGATGAAGAAGCAGGAGGTGGAGATTGAGCTGACCTGAGTCGTCATGGTTAGCTTGCTGTCCAGAATGATGCCTAGGTTCCTAACGTGGTCAGTGGGGGTAGGAGTAGGTCAGAGTTCTGAGGGCCAACAGGATGTGTCCCATGGGGAGCTTTTGTTTCCAAAAATAAGTATCTCTGTCTTGTCGGTGTTGAGCTTCAGGCAGTTGTACTTCATCCAGTTGGTGATGTCGGTCATGCAGTTGTGGAAGTTGGTCTTGGTGGTGTCTTCGGAGAGGGAGAGGATGAGTTGTGTGTCGTCGGCGTAGGATATGATGTTGAGTCCGTGGGTTTTAGCAATGCTGGCCAGAGGTGTTGTATAAGTGTTGAAGAGGGTGGGGCTGAGTGAGATCCTTGGGGTACTCCTCAGATGATTTCCTTGAGTTCAGTAGTAAAGGGGGGGAGGCAGACCTTTTGCGTTCTTCCACTGAGGATAGAAGCGATCCATCTGAGAGCGGCTACTTGAATGCCTATGTTATGTAGTCTTGTGATGAGAGTGTGGTGAGAGACCATATCGAAGGCTGCTGAGAGGTCTAGGGCGATCAGAGCCGCAGTCTCTCATCAGTCAAGTAGGGCTCAGATGTCGTTGGTAGCCGCGATGACGGCTGTTTCGGAGCTGTGGTTGCTGCAGAATCTGGATTGGGAGGAGTCGAGTAGGAGGTTCTGTTCCAGATGTGAGGAGGGTTGTTGGTTGATGTCTTTATCAAATACTTTAGCTGGGAATGGGAACAGAGAGATTGTTTGATATTTGTTGAGTTTGCTGGAGTCTGCAGATGGTTTATTTGGTAGGGTGTTGACTTCTGTGTTTTTCCAGTCCTCGGGGAAATGTGGCCGTGGCAATTGAGGTGTTGAACAAGGTGGTGAGGAGTACGTGGCTGATTCTGGCTTCGCCGTGGTTGAAGATGTGGTGAGGGCATGGGTCGGTTGGGGCTCCTGAGTGGACCGAGTTTATGATGGAGGCGGTGTGCTGTGAGGTAAGCTGGCTCCATTCGGTTAGTCTGGTGTCATGTTGGCGGGGTTGTTATGTTGCTTGATGAAGTCGGTGGCCTTGGGTTGGGGTTTGAAGTTTATGTAGATGTTGGCGATCTTGTCGTGGGAGAAGTTTGCCAGGTTGTCAGAGTTCCTGTGAGTGGGTAATGTTGTTTGTTGCAGCTGAGGGGTTGTAGAATTCTTTGACGATGTTGAAGAGTTCTTTGCTGTTATTGGAGCTTGATTCAATGCTTGAGCTAAGGCCTTATTCTTTGATTATCTCAAATGTCTGTTGTAGAGGTTGAGGGCTGTCTTGAAGGTGGTCTTGTGGGTTGTGTCCTTGCTGGTGCTCCATCTCCTTTCTAGTTGCTGACCTACGCTCCACCAACCAAGATGGCCACCTGACCGAATGGACAACCCTCACCAGAAATGACACAGCGGAAATCAGGCGGATCATCCACTCAGGGGCCCCAGTGGACCCATGCCCCCACTACATCTACAACCCGGAAACATCACTAATCAGTGCCACCATCACATCTGCCACTTTCACGGATGAATGGAAACAAGCAGAAATCAACGCACTCCTCATGAAACCCTCAGCCAACCCGAATCACCTGAGCAACTTCCGACCCATTTCCCTTATCCAGCCAAAGTGATTGTGAAGGCCATCAATAAGCAACTCACAACTCACCTCTAATTTGACCATCTTCTAGACAACACTCAATCAGGATTCAGAAAGAACCACAGCACGGAAACAGCACTAATTGCAGCCACCGATGACATTTGATTCATCGTGGACTGAGGAGAAAAAGCAGCCCTCATGCAGCTTGACATCTCCACGGCCTTCGACACATTCTCCCATAACACTTTCATCAGAAGACTCCACAATTCTGTCATACAAGGATCTGATCTCAAATGGATCTGTTCTTTCCTCGCGGAAAGAACCCAAAGGGTCAGGCTGCCACCCTTCACATCAGACACCAAGAAATTGATATGAGGAGTCCCACAGGGATCGTCCCTCAGCCACACCCCTTTCAACATATACATAACACTTCTCGTGAACCTGATCACAAGACATCAACGTCATCTCCTACGCCCATGACACCCAATTCACCTTCTCCCTGATGGACAAAACAACCAGAACCAACTTTCCTAACTGCATGACCATGGTAGCAGATTGAATGCAAACCAACTGCATGCAGCTCAACTCTGACACGATGGAAGTAGTAGTCTCAGCAACAAGATCTCCCCCTGGGATCCCTCCTGGTGGTAGTCGTAGCTTGAACCAACACCCACAGACCATGCATGAAATCTAGGGATCATCCTAGACTACAACAATGACGGCTAAAATCAACGCAGTGTGGACCTCCTGCTTCCACATCCTTAGTTTAAATGGTTTCCTCAGAACACCAGAGGGACAGTCATGCAAGCACTCATCACCAGCAGACTGCACTATGGCAACACACTCTACTCCAGAATCTCCAAACAGCTCCTACACAGACTGCAGACCACCTAGAACACCGTTGCAAGAATCATGCTCGACCTCCCACGCCGCACCACATCACACCACATCTCAGGAAGCTTCACTGGCTCCCCATTCACAAGCGCAGCCAATTCAAACTTCTCACGCACACATACCAACCCCTACACAACACAGGACCAGAATACCTGAACAGCCGCATACACTCTCACCAACCCACCAGGCACCTATGTTGTGCCGCACTCTCACTCACACACATTCCCTGCATCCTCAGAAGCAAGACTGGAGGTCGCTCATTCTCCTATATCGCACCCAAGACATGGAACAACCTCCCTCAACACATCAGAGCATTCTCCTCACTTTTAGAGTTCTACACAAACCTGAAGACCTAGCTCTTCATATAAGCACCTTGGAGACCACACACCTACACACCTGCCCAAGCGTCTGTATACTCTCTTGGATGATTAGTGCACTATACAAATCAATATAACATAACTGTCAGCATCTTCCTAAAGCTAGAGAAATATGGGTGTCTGTCATTTGCTTCTAATGTAGCCCTATGAACAGACAATGGAAGTGGCTCTCTGCTGCTTCATTGGGTGACCCACTGGTGGGAAAAGGTTGATTTATAGGTATTTACCTTTTGTTGTGCAAAAATAGGTAAGCATCACCTATGTTTGCACAACAAAAGGTAAATACCTATAAATGAACTGTACAAATATTTCAAAATATATCAGCAGTTAGAAAAGCACAAGTGAAGCCCTTTTTTGTAATTCTGAAGAAGACACTTTACTTGATGATGCACAAATGTTTGTGAGATATGTAGTTGCATTATTAAAACCCATTCTGTGCAAATGTAGTGGTTACTGCAATGGAGAAATTGCTATGTGTAAATGTCAGTGGGCTACCACATTTTGTTTTAGTAATATATTTGCAACAGTATGTTCCAAAATGCAGCACTAGCTCCATACTGCACCGTTACCACTCTCTGGCCGAATGGGCGTGGTTCATTTGCCACACTTGTTCTTTGCCTGACGCTTGGATTTTTCACAGTCCCTAGAAGTTCACTGATTTAACACTGAGGGCAGCACCCCCACTCTGAAAATCGTTCCTGCACCTCTGACGCGCAATGTTGAATGGTTTCACACCCTGTCTAACCAGTCCGTAAAGTGAACTGTTGCTTTCCAGCTAGGTTCACACTCTAGTTACCCCATTTCGTACATTCCTACAGAACAGCTGAAAGGATGAAAAGGTGACAGGTTAAACAGGTCTATCAAAAAAAATCTTGTAACTTATTTACGCCCCCACATTCTCAGGTCGAGCATTCAAGACCTCTTGTATATACTTTAGTATATACTTATATGTGTATGCACTTTGTGGGCGCTGGAGATCAGCCCAGGACTTGTCTGCTTCCGCTTAGGGACTTTTTTTCTGTTCAACTGCCTCTATTTAACTGTCTTGATAGAAAGCGACCGGTAGAGGTCAGTAAAATACCAGAATTGCTTTCTGCTGAGGGACTTTCTTTTTTTATTTTTCTGGTAACTACCTCTATTTAACTTTCTTGATAGAAAACGACCAGCAGAGGTCAGTAAAATACCAGAATCACTTTAGCATTCTCTAGATTCCAGTCCCTAGAAATTGTCTTCCACGAGCACCCGTAGACAATAATATTTTTTTCAAATCTTGTATTTTCAGCGATATGACCATTGAAGGCCTATATTTTATATTAAAAACGGAGATTTGGACTATTACATTTCAAGCTGAAAGGCAATATTTCTCTCCATGTGTTCCCATACCTGGCGTGTCACGCAGTTTGGTGCTTACTTTCCCTCCATGTTAAAGAACAGTAGATGTTTCAGCACCCAGGCTAATGTCCTGCATAGCTAAAAACATATAAGGTCCCAAAGGCGAGACCGATTGCATTGCAAATGCTTGTTCAGTACACCATCAAATAAAGAGGTCACACCCATAGAGCAAAATGGCCTCCCCCTGGTGTCGCTCTTTCTTATCTTGCACGCTCCCTGTCAGAATCCCTCGGCTCCTTTTAGAAGGTTCTTACCTTGCACGCCATCATGGAGACAATTAGCATACCATCTGCCAGGGAGGTATTTACTTAAATAGCTGAAAGAAAGAGTGGCTCTGCCAGTTGCTTCACTGTGTCTTTATAGGGGGTGCACAATCACATAAAACAAAGATTGTTCATTCCATCTGGCTATTCAGTGTTGTGGTGTACACACGTCTCTCTGTAGTCTTTTTACAGTTGCAGAAACCTGAGCATATGCAAAATAGCAATTTCTTCAAAGACAGTACTGCAGACCTGTTTCACCCACCACTGTTCTGCTGGAAGTGGGTTTCAAATTCCTTAGCTTTTTACATTGCTTTCACACTTGGAACTCCCATATCATGCAATATAACTGGTAGATCTGTTTTAATTAGCAATGCACACTTGCTCCCAGTGCACGCCTGAAGAACATAGTAATAAGAAATGCAGAAATGTAAAATCCGACTGCGGACGGGTGCCCTCATTTTTCAATTCTAGACAGTCCTTCATGTTTTTATTATGGAGGGACCAATTGCAGCCAAGCATGCCGAATTCCAACACCGTGGGCTGCGCTCTGCTACACTCGGATTTGTGATCCTACAGTCACACTGCTCTTTCGCCTTCATTTCTAAGTAGCCTACACTTCACTAAGAGTTTTGCATAGCAAATGTGATATAGTCGCAAGTGATCACGGGACATCGTGCAGTGACGTGCTGCACAATATTTTTGCATGTTTGTGATTATATGCACTTTACGTCACTGCCTTCAATTTGGGTAAGATTTGCATGCAGTGATGAGACTCAACTGGACTCCCAAGACAGGCCGTGGTGGGATTAAGTTCTGCATGGCAAACAGCAGAACCCTGGTTTTTATAACCTCTCTGTGCCCAAGGGAGAACTCTAGGTGCGACCAGGAAGGGGTGCCAGATTGCCTTTGAAAGCATCAAATATGACCTTAGTGCAAAGGAAGCTTGGGTCCTAAAATCAGATCACCTCCCTCAGGCCTACTACTTAGTTCACGCACAAAGGGCGTTGAGGCCTTCGGCTAGGGTTTCCAGTCCTGCCAAGTATCACGCATCAGGTGTGACGCTCACGCATTTCAGTGCGGTGTTCCGCATCACTGCACTGAAATGCATTGTCACGCATTTTGGCACCTGCCAGCGCGCGCCACCAGCGGCCCTTGTGCACCGGCTCTGCTGCTCCCAAGAGACGTGCTGTGTTGCTGGGCTGAGTTCCTAAATAGTTTAATCCATCTGCTCTCAGCTCTGGAGTGGCTGAGAGCGCTACAATGTATCAAATCTCTGCCTTGCCTGTGTCGCCTGGCAACAATGCGGCAATATTCTGGCTGCGGCGCCGGCACGGCGCGGCTTTAACACAGTCGACTCACTCACTGCTGCCAATTAGGGGGGTGGGGGGGAGGGGCTGCCCTCTCAGCAGTCGATGCTACTGCTTTCAGTCACACTGTGGCACACCATGGGGGCCAGTATTAACATCCGGACGTGCCGGTAGAGTGCCGTCACGTCCGGAGGAAGAGGAAGTAGGCAGAAGTGGCAGGGGACTCAAGTCGACGAGACTCGAGTCTCTGCTGCTCTCTCAATGGCCGCCCGCCGCGCAAGAGCATGCAGATCGATCACAACGATTTGCGGCGGGCGGCCGGCGGGCGCAAACACTTGACACTACTGCGGCTCAGCTGGCCAGCGGCGCCGGGACGAGTCAGTGGTCAGCAGCCCTGCTGCCCTGGATGAAGAAGAACAGGCTGCAGAGTCAGTGCATCGATGCAGCAGCAGTGCAGTCTGACACGGACCGCATTAGTCATGAACTCTACAAGTAAGTACTGTTTTAGTCTGTGACACTATGCAGGTTAGCACGTGCATGCAAAATGGTATCAAGATAAAAGTCACGGCAACTCAAGTATTTTAACCTGAAGGACCATATAGTCCATGGGTCACTCGCGACTTCAGCGGAACCCTGCATGATCAGGTGGGACTGGGAGGCATGGTGCAAAGGGAACAAACACAGAGCAGGAGATGGCACAATAAACAACTGGGGGACAACTTAGGGATAGGGGGTCACGCGAGGCAGAAAGGCTGTGAATGTAGGAACAAGTAGTTCTCGAAAAAAGAAATAATAAGGGTAGGCCAGCCAGAAGGTGAGACAGCACCTACGCAGAGAGGTAAGAACTGAGGAACCCTTTGCATTATTACAGCCCACCCTTCCCCTTAGTCCTACAAAGCACTGCGTCAGGTATTCACACCCACTTGCCCGTAGCACCTATTACTAACTACATGAGTCATGATCTCATCTGAATTTTTTTTTTTCACTCAAACAGCATCGATCTGCAGGGCTGCTCTGTCTGATCATCCTTCCGGAGTCAGTGAGCCTGAGACCTGGTTTAGTTTTATCTCTGCTCAGCTCTGTGAGTCTCATCTAGGGCACCAGACCACTGTAGTTGGGTATTATCTTCAGGGTCAGTGTGTGACCGTTAACAGGGGTGCTCTGCAGCAGTTTCAAGAAGTTCTTGGAGTTTCTTGTTGCTCAAATGGCTGTAATTTCTGATATTTAGAAGTTTCCCTCGTCTTCATTGCATGATTTTTGCTCGTGAGAAAGTGTCACTCATAGTCGTTGAAATGTCACTCATAATTTCACTCAAATTTTTAAAATGTCACACATGGCAATCTGAAACCTTCGCAACTATGGGTTTCTGTTTACAAAGCGGCAATAGCATGTCCTCTGCAGGAGGTATCGACAAACGCTTAGTGAAATTGCAACTCTAGAGCAAAGTACACAAGAGAAACATCAGATATTAAATTTATTTTGGATATGCAATAGTATTGGATTATTGAATGAAGCATCTTAGGTCAGAACATGCATCCAGTTCCTGCTACAGCCTGCCACAAACACCTAGTAATGCCTATTACACAGTTTCACTACCTTAGTGCTAATTTTGATAATTAAAAAGAATCTGTTCGTCAGTGAAAAATGCCTCATTCTTCACGTGCATGTTTTATTTACGTTTAAAGTGCATAACCGCTGATGAAGTGGAAGGACTCACATACACACTTGTCTACATTCTGACAATGGACATAGTATTGTGATTTAGTGAACATTTTGCTAGCGCCTACTAAGTTTGTCATTTGTTTCTGAGAAGTTCATGAGACCTGCATCCATAAAACCAACCCTGGTGCAATTGTTCTGTTCCTGTATGGTTTCTACTGGTGACCAATGGAGGCCATTTTAGGACAGAGTTAGCCATCACTACTTCCTCCAGTGGTTTCACAGGCATACAACACAGTGATACAAGTGTTGAGGGGTTTTCCATATCCTTCTGTTGTTTTGAAACATTGAGAAACCATCGCAAAGTCCTGCAGGATATCAAAAATGTCCCGTGCCCATCTTCTTGGTCTTACTCCGCGTATTGTTTCCATTTCACAGAGAATGGTGGTGCTCCTTGGTCATTGTGTGGTCCCTATGGTGAGATCACTCTCGTAGTCACTTCGAAAGAGATGGAAGCTTCTGGTGGTTCCTCGTGTCTATGCAGAACTCTCGATTGAGGCTGTCGGAAGAACAAGGAAATAACATCAGCAATCATCGTCAATCATGTTGTTTAGAAACAGAATATCATACCATTTCTAACATACTGAGAAAATAGAGGTAGTTCTCAAATCAATGAAAGAGTGTGACTCTGGCTACTAATAATCCATTGCCACAACTAACCAGTTTCTTTTATTAAATAATCCAGTAGAAGGAATTTAAGTATATCAGCCAATATGTATACAAATCTGGAATTGCTAATCCTCCTTCATTAAATGGTAAATCCTACAAGGTTTCTTGTCCCATTTGCACAGTATCTTTGAGGGTAGGTGTGTGAACCTGCACAGTAAAGATAGAAGAATATCCTTGATAAGAGAGCATACCTTATCCAGGAGGGATAGTTCTAATTCGTGACAAATATGAACGTTTAAGTGAGTTTACAACCAATGGTTGATAGCTTATAATCGTCACATTAGAGATGTTTGGGAAAATGAGTCTCCTAAAATATGGTATAATTTGATATAAAATAGATTATCTGAGTTTACTTTGTAAGTATTAGGGGAAATGGGTACAATTTACAACTTTGAGCTCTTTATAGTTAACCCTTAAGTGTGAAAGAACAAATAGGTTAGGTTAATAAACTTTGTCAAAGACAAATTCACTTAATTTTTTTTTTTTTTAAATCAAACTTTGTCATAGACAAATTCACTTAGTAAAAAAAAAAACACTTTTTGGTATACAGAGATGCAATGTTCTAAACCTGTCCAGATCAAATACTGAAAATCAGGCAAATGTTGAATGTAGCGGGCTAAAGTACCATCAATGATGGAAAACACAATGGGTAATGAGGGCAACCCTATTGGGTCCGTCTTTCTAATAGTATCCAGACAAGGCAGATATTTAAATCAAGTAAGGATTTTGGCTTGTTACATAATGATTTCACAATAAAGATAGAATTCTCCCCAGACCACCTCCTTTCTGTTACTATCAGCCACAGAATATTCCACAATATCATATGAAAAGTTTTGGCAATATAATATATAGCTATCATATCAATATCATATAACAACACATACGAGTGAAGCTTCATTATTAATTTTTAGAGGAAATCCAGCGCTTTGCCTCCTGAGATTGACGCTTCATACAGCGTATCTCCACCGCTGCAGCTTGGAGAGGCCAACGCATGCTCTCGACTGTATGGAGAAACCCAGCGCACTGCTCGACACCTCTCGACTCTGGCACCTGTCTACGGAACTGATGCATCGCCATCAGTGCGTGGAGAAAATCGACACATCCTCGACTTGCGGACCCGCATCGATTCAGCTCAAGGCACAACCCTCCCATTTTCACTGCAACCTACTGTACAACCTACAGTACATCAGCAAAGTACATTATTTGTCATTAATAGCCTCCTATCTGTTTTAAACAGATAAGTTTGCAAGTACCCTATAAATGGCAAACATGGAGGGACAACAGAGGGGAACCCATAATCTGTTAATGATCCTACCTTATTTGCTTTAAAGTTCTTGCGTTAGGTTATTTGCCATGCATATTTGATGGCATTTTATACATTGAAAACAATTTCTCTGAAAAATAATAACACATGGATGGTAAAGTAACTCATTTTGTTCAATACATATCAGTTTTATTTTGTAGCAATGTAAACTTATTAGACGCTGTTCTCTAATCTGGAAAGATCTTGATGTCTGTCTCTTGCTACCTGAGGGATTAAAGGTCCCATGTAACAAAGAGCAGACAATCAAATGTTAAAAGGTTTTTTTGTTGTTGTTTTTTTTACAAAAATGGCTCATGAAAGAGGTTCCGTTTCCCAATAGGGTACATCCACTATCCACCACTTGGGAGTAATGTAATGCACAGCAAACTGTCAGTAAGTGGTCAAAGGCCTTGATGCAATGCTTATTTTAGCACAGTAGTTATTTTAAAAGACGGTAAAAACAGTGAATCATCTGGCACCACTGCACCCAGGGTTTTGTTCTAGCATTGTAAGTGTTCCTTGACATGTTTAGCCCACCTTTGGTGCCAAGCAGTGCCCCAGCCTTATTGACCCCTGATAGTGTTTCTGGCTGATCTTAAAGAACGTGTATTCTGCTCCAGAGACAGATTCAGTGCTGGTGGTGCCGGGAGTGACATTTTTTGCCCCCTAAGACCACCTTCTCCACCGATTTCCTCACTACCACCCTCCAACAGTGTTTTTCATCTCTCCATAACCCCTCTCTCACATACATTTCATTTGTTTTCTAGCTCTACTCATACCAGTGTAGGATGTCAGAGCACTTTACATCACACACACATTATACAGAGACAATGAATCATACGTGTGTAAATCAGTCTATAGGAAATGTTACATTAAACAATGAGGATTACAAGGTGTGGGACTCACATATCATCCATACTAGTAGGCAGTATATTTTAAGAGTGCTTGGTCTGGGGAAGCACAAACTCAGGATTTAAAACATACCCCAGTGGTTGGAGTTGGCTTTACGAATAAGAATATAATTCTACACAAATGAACCATATTTAGCAACATTAGGATAATGAAAAACTGTGGAAAAAACCATAACAAAAATAATGTTCTAACGTATACCATACAGTTTGAATGCAACTCTTTGATGACAGTTCATAAATCACTGTCCTATATTAGGATAGTAACTTATGAGCTGCAAGTAACAAACACATCTCTTTGACAAAAGCAGTGACGCACTGCAATATCCACATAAAATACAGTTCTCTTCTCTGCATCGTACACTTTTTTTGCAGCAGGCATATTAACCCTCTGAGCTACGTTATGATGAGGCAAAACTGCAGCTAGACAAAACTCCGATCTCTTTCCAGTAGGAACATTAATCACCAAAGTTATCTTGACATTTTTATTGTTGCCTGGAAACTGCTAGACACACAAGGAACTCCACAGCATGTGCTTTTAAACCCATAAGTTATTTCTAAACACACACCCCTCAAGCTCAGCACCAGGTACAGCTTCACCGCCCTAAAGCTGGATATATTCTGCTCTACCTGTTTTTTTAATTGCCTGGTCGCTAGGATTTTCCCTCAAACTTTCAGGGAGTCTAAGGTCTTACAGAGTTGTTCTAGTTTCTCAGTTCTCCTTTATGGGATTATGGTGCGCTCGCCCTTATTCTTTACAGTCTTGCTGCTGGTGCAGTAGGATACCACCAACTTACTGACTTGCATCCGTCCCATACAGCAGACTTGCCAGTGTGCCCTATTCTGTTCACAAAGAGCAATTCTTTATTTTGGGCCTGAAATTTTCCCTTCATTTTCCTGTCCTTCAATTGCTTTTCCCAAAGTCTTCATTGCCTGCGCCCTAAGTTAGTGCCACTCAAGTTAGTGTCACCAATACCTGGCCAGAGTCTGAAATTGTAAAGATTCCCATTCACATGTCCAGAAGGAACAACCTACGTGTGCGGCAGGCCAAAATGTGATTCCTACGCATGCACGTCTTATGGATATGGGAGTTGAAGGTTAGCCTTTGGTGTTTGGGGGCTGTTTTCTCTAGTCAGTCAGCTCCAGTCCCTCGACACAGCTTAAGTTAAACTAGTCTCTGTGCTTTGCCTTGTTCATCTTTGCACAAACACCCAAACAGAAGTCATAAATAGAAGTATTTCCTCTTTGGCTAATTCCAACACTATATGCATGGGCGCTCCTATCCCATTTTGGGTGCTTATAACTCCACCAACATGATAAGCCAATCCCCATGTTTGTCATTAACTGTAATGCATCTCCCCCATTGCCTGTCTTCGTCTTTGTTTAGGGGAAGTCGCCCTATGGAGTATGCCACTAAAGGAATGTCCCATTATGGAGCCTTCCTTGGTGATCTTTAAGCAAGTGATTTCCTGAAGAAACATTATATCACCGATTATTCTCATAAGCATATTGATTGTCCTCACTCATTTATTTATGAGTTCATGCTCCAGCCATTACTTGAGACCACTTTATTAATGTTGGCCTTCAAGGTTTTCAGTCATGCATGCCCTTCCTGCCTCATATCTACGTTATGTTAAAAAATACTTGTTGAGCGCACTTACACCAAGCGGTTTCATGGCGCTGAGAGCGGGTGGGCGACAGTTACACAGTGACAGAACCTTTACTCATATGCCTGAGAGAATAGCAAGGTCTTGAGAAGTGTTCTGAACTGGGCGTAGGATGTTACTGACCTCTGTCCAGCAGTGAGAGAGTTCCAAAATTGAGGGGCCAGAAATGAAAATCTAAGGCCACCGTGTTTTTTGCGTTTGAAGGTGGGGATGGTAAGCAGATTCAGATGGGAGGAGCGCAATTCACGAGGGGGGGCATAGCGATGGATCCTAGACGAGATGAATGCAGGGCCGTTCCCGGCAAGGGCTTTGAAGATGGTACAGCCCAGCTTAAAGGCACAGCGTTTAGCCACCGGAAGCCAGTGGAGGCTCTTCATCAAAGGGCGGACATGTTGGTGTCTGGGTTGATGGAAAATGAGCCTGGCTGCTTGGTTTTGTACCAACTGCAAACGATGAAGTTGATATGCTGGGATGCCGACATACTTTGGTGCCCTTTCAATAAATACTGACAGCATGCTTCTTTGAGCTCTTTGTCAAATAAGAGTTTGGATGTTTCCTCTTCTTTCAACTCCCCCAAATGACAACATAAAACATTCCCCAAACTGGATGCCAGAGTGGTTGGTGGACCATTGCTTACACATGCAGGCAGTATGTGCGGGCCAATTAGTTTGATCAGTGTCCACCAAGCTTCCACCCCAAGTCACAGCCTTGACTATCCCTCAAAAGAAAGTGTTGTCTGTCTCCCACCTCTCAGTAAAAGTAGCAGTAATGATTTCACAATTCATGCCCACCCGATAGGTTTGAGTAGGCTGATCCACAAAGTCATGCTTGCAGATGCTTTATGTCCTATGATCGGTCAGTCCGCGTCATCATTTGTTTCACAGCATGCAGAGCAGTATACTTCATTTTTTATGTCACTTTAACTCAGGGCCATGGTGTGGGACAGGAGAATTAGACTCTGAATCATCTTCATGCCAGAAGCTGATGAAGTCTGACTTCCAGCTCCATTGGAATGCCAGCCTGAAAGGGAGTCTGCATTTGTAATTAATTCCTCATTTACTTAGCTTGGCCGGTCTCATGGAGCATCAATTTAGAAGAGTCCCCTGTGACAGATCTTGGCACAGCAGCAGCTTGCTGTTCCAGAACATTAACATGCCCATAGATATTGGTATTTCTTTTCTGTTACTTTTAAGGCCAGGGTGTTCTGCAGTAAAGCCGAGTCCCTGGGGTTCCTGCCTTCCAACCTGTGGACTTGGTCATGCACTATCTCACTTTCCATTTGCAGAAAGAGGTCCTTCATCAATGTCAGAGTCATCGTCACCCTCACTGAGCCTGTCGATTTGGATGTCATCCCACCTGGACTGATTTCGAGGGCAACACATTTTTTAATGTGATCATAGGTAAGATGAAGCGCTCTAAATTTTCAGTTTCTAAAGTCCAGTGAACTGTTGGTAGAGAATAATTGTTCAATCCACTCTTCGCGAGTTCATAGAAATATATGCAATTTTAAAACACAGGAATCAGCCCAAATTGAGATGGACTGATTCCTGTGTTTTAATACTAATTATTTACCAAACAAAGCAATTCTAAATTGGATGAATATTAACTTCAGCATTATTTATGATCTATTTTGTATTGTTTACGTATCAGACTTTTGACAGCTGAGCCTCAGGGTTGTAAAGCACCCTCATTGAAATAATCAGTACTGTGCATGTACAATGCACAATGCTATAACTGCCTGTGTACACTTTTTAATATAGCAATGGGATTCCGTTTCAACAGCTTGCATGCTGATTTCAAGAGGCATGATCAACTTGGTCAATTCCACTACCACCCTTTTGACTTTTTGTTCTCACACTTTAAACTTTCCATCCTACCCTTCAGGCTTTGTCCAGTATCATATTTCTACACTTCTGTATATCTTGCTCAATGGATTTTGTGATGGGGAGGAGGTCAAGTCCATTGTATCCTTCATTCTTGGTGAGCGTAGTAGTCAGGGCCACGCCTCTTCCGCTGTGGGCCCATTTCTCTATTTTGGAATACCGGTATTTGCTTGATGACTCTGTTGCTCTTTCATGGTTTTTTGGGGTCCAAGCATCAGAAAAACAGGTCTGCTATTCTGGATCCCAGATTCCCAAAGTATGGTCAAGGTCGCTGTGTTTCCATTTTTCGGGGCACCTGTTGACTCATCCATTAACTCAACCTCCCACCCCCTTGCAGAGGCTCCCTCATAGTGTTTCCAAAGTAATCTCTTGAGATCTCTGTAACCCGACTAAGTTGGTCACCAGCTTACGGTTGGCAGCAGGGCCCCACGCATGCTGGTTCACTTGAGTGGTCATGACCCTTGAGATGTTGCACCTTGGGTGAGATGATATTGGACCCGGTCAGTTCTTGTTCTGCATCTTACTCTGGTGATCGGTCACCTACTGGGACCTCAATGACAAGAGCGGCTTCGGAATTGTAATTCCACTAAATATCTTCCCACTTCAGAAATGTTTTCTAGTCAATAGAGTGTGGGGTATTTATCCCCCATGCAAGGCTCAGTACAGTCAGAGCTTTCTCAACTTAAAGCCACTGGTGAATGGCTAGTTAGGCAGTACTATTGGTGCAAGGTTTATACTTCTGCCTCCTCATACTTACTTTCCCATACATTTCCTCCCAGATGATGGTGTCCCACCTGTACATGCTGCGACAATGCCAGGAAGTTCTTCAAGATCAATGTTGACAGATGGGGACTTCCAAGGCATCACCAGGGGACCAAGTAGTCTGCCAGTACTCATTGCTCATTATCACCCTCGCGTGCCAGCCCATTGACTTCTCTGCTTCCCTATTTGTATTTGCTGTCAACTCTCAGTTGGCTCCCGTCCTATCTGCTCTGAGACCCCAGCACTGCATGCCTCCCCAATTCCCGCTCTCAAACAGGCCCCGGTAACTGTTGCTCTTGGACCGTTCTCAGCGGCTGGTGACACTTGAGTTCTGCTCCATCCCCAGCCATGCACATTTCTCAGGAAGCTGAGCGGGAACCAGGTGGTCACGCGACCATGGAGGCAGCATCCTAGCCACGCTCCCTACATTCCTTTCTTCAATGATATTGCTCTGAGTCTAAAGTGCTAACCTGCCCCTGTGATACGGTTTACTCTAAAGAAATGCTATCATTAATGAATAAAAAATATGTTCCACGTGAGAAGCTAAATAGCTGCACATAAACGTCATCAGCTTGACAAGCCCAAAACAGGAAGAAACATATGTTAGTGTTATAAAATATTTTGAAGATAACTGAAGTGGACTGATACAAAACATCAGGAAAACGAATGACTGACCATAGATTTTATATTATTCACTTTTTTAGTGATATCTCAAAAACAATGTAGGCTTCGCGTGGGGGCGTGCTGAGTAGATTATCTTGGGGAATGTATTTGCAACGATACAAAACTAATTCAAGATTATATGGGGAATGGGCACTCTCTTTGGAAAATGGCAGCACAGTGACCATTGATTCCTTTTTCATTTAAACTCTCCCAGTTTAAAGTGTAGAGCTAATAAATAAAAGGAAGGCGAAATAAACACAAAGATCGTCAACCGAGAAATCCAATGTCCCCAATGCATCAGCATATCTTTAATGTAGTTAGATAAACAAAGATTTTCCTCTAAATTACTTATTGTATTTTTCTTTCTTTGCCAGACATAACTAATCAATATAAAATCAGTATAGGAAAATAGATTAGAAAATATCTTGCGGCCGACAATTTTTAAAATTGTATACTCATGTACGGTGGCTGCACACGTCGGGTCATTTTGTAAACAGACTGAATAGTTCAAGAAGTGTAAATCCCTTCAGTGACTTGATGAACACATCTGAGCCACTATTGACTGGAGCTATCTTCTTCCTATACAAGTTCTAGCTTTGTTTATTACCCATACTTCAGTTTGAACATCTTTGAACATTCACCGCTTCGTCAATCGTGTGGTGGAACAATCGTGGTCACGTGATGTATGGCAGCCAATCGCGAACCGCAGCTGAGCACTATTGCTTTGTGACTGCCAAACACGCGTGTGATGCTAACTCCACGCTTGTTTGTCAAACGTAGGCTCAACCTAAGACTGTTTTACATTTATACGCTTTAGCATTGCATCGGGAACTGGCAGGAGTATCCTTTGTGATGAACACCAGCACCGTTCACAGTAAAGGAACATAGAAAAATAAGGAACACCTGTCCCCCTCCGCCCCCCCCCCGGTCTACGACCGCTCATGGGTGCAAATTTAGGCCTTCTAAGAATTTACACGCGTTCCCAGACGTATGCTGTGGAAACCTACAACAGTGGCAGGTTATACAGCGTTCTCCAGGAAAAACGTTTGTGAATTCTATTTTAAAATGAGCAGAGTTTATGCTGCTGTAGTTGCTCATGCGAAAATATACTGACCAAATGCATTTGCTCACCCATATGCCCACCAAGGAACATTGCCCCAGTATCCAATCCGATTCAACCGAAGCAAAAGGATTTACTTCTGACCTTGTATGGTATAAATGCCTGATGGAGTGAGGTTTGTAAAATTACATCCTCATGAAATTAAGAAACCCCATAATGATGTATTGACTGCATGGACTAACCAACCCTGAATGCACACATACACACAGGGGGCAAAAGCATTCTACATAATATACTAAACCAGGATGGCATGAGTACGTATTAACTGTTTGCGCTTTGAAAAATCGTACTAATGCGTGTTTATGCAATGTTGTACATTGCACATTTTGCATGTTGTGCACAAATAACGAAAAGGTTGCTTTAAATTAATAGCTTTCGCTAGGAATTAATTAATACAGGGTATTAGTATGGTGGGAGGTAACCATAATGGGTTTTATTTCATGAATTAATACTCTTTTGTGTTTATTTGCTTTAGTACGAGATTGGGCCTGCATGAAAATGGCCTCTTGTCTGAACCAGCATGTGGTTGTCTTGGTCGGTACGAAGAACGCATGCGCCAAATTGTTTTGCCTGCTTAAGAGCTGCAGAGTGCACCAGCTGATGTAATCCGTGTGAAGGCCATGTTGACCTGTGTCCTATTGTTTATGTGCCAAGATGCGACAGCGACTGTGGGAACTGCCATCGCTACGTGCAATTTGAATGTAAAGCGGATATCATGAGATGAAATGTTGCAAAATGTATAACTAATAATGTTAGTAGTATACGAATGTATTTATCCTTAATACTTCCTTTGTTAAAACCGGTATGGGTTGGATTTGTGAGGAGAACATGATGAGGCGAACCTAGCATGATTTAGGACAACCAATCACAGGACGAGTTTCTACAGATACTGCAACATTGTAAGATAATAAGTTAGGCATGAAGGTATAATTGATATCCCAATTGGGGTGTGGTAAGTCAGTCAGTCAGTCAGTCGGGGCAGTCCGGTGTGGCCGATCAGAGAGAGGAGACGATTAGAACGCAGACGATCTGAACGCACAGAACATAGAGAGAGAAGTGCACCAAGACAGAGAGAACAGACCAGCACTTAGCCTGAGAACACTTTAGGTACGAGAACGTTGCGGGAGTGCTTGGGAGGAGACTGCGTACGAGGAGAACTAGATTAAGGTAGATTGAATTGGGAGATTAGTTTTGTTTGTCAGTCTATGGCAAACCTTAGCTGCATCTGTCCTGTTAACTTTGTCCTCCGAGCCTATCTTTGAGGACCCTTGCCACAACCTCGGCCAAGGAAGTGGTTTTCCTGATTCTTTGGTGGGTATCACCCTCCTTAAATGTTTTGATTTTGCAATATTTTTCTGCAAGTGTTTATGCTGTACCTTCTCTTCCCCCATTCCTATGCACGCTTTGATGTTGATTCAAATGATTCATTTTGATTACATTGCTTGATAATTTGTTCTCTTATATGTGATCTTGTGTGTGCACTGACAATCTGAATTATGAGCATTTAATATTAAGATAAAATTATTAATCGAATAAATGACTCTGTGGTTATTTAGTTAAAGTATTAAAGTGTTTAGTTAATCATAGTCACCATCAACCCTTCAACTAATGGTCCATCGACCAAAAGAAGAAGACAGTTGAAATTAAGAATAGTTAGAGATTTATATAAATGTTATTAATGTGAAGTGTAGTATTGTACATAATAAAACTGACAAATTAAACCCCCAAATCCAGCGCCCGTCTTCAGGGAACATTTATGGGTAATGTGTGATGGGCCCCGTTGTTTGTTAAACAATTTATGTGTGAAGAGATTTCCTTGGTCCCTGGTTTATCAATTAGGGGTTGCGCTGGATCAGTTTTTCTGGTAGCAGAGGGTGGTTATTATTGATTAGTTTGGTGATTTATTGATTACTGATTATATGTTTAACATTCTATGTAAAGTGAGTTAGTGTTGCGTTTTATGTAGTCTTTGGAACACAGATACAAAAGGGTATCTGGGAAGCCGGCAGAGGAAAAATTAGCCTGAAATATGGCAGAAGAAAAGTGTGAGAAGTGAAATCACACGGGAACAGGTGCATTGTCTGTTTAATCAGTGATAACACTTATGTGTTATTATAGGGACTATTTAGTGTGTATGTAGAAAAAGATTGACATAGCGAAGGGTCCACCTGTGAAACTTTGGCCTTATCCCCAGAAGAGTAGCAAGACCTCCTTTCGAATAAAAGGTCCTATTGTGAAATTTCGGCCTTATCCCTAGAGAAGTAACAGGTCCTCCCCTAGCTTGAATGAAGGGAAGGATAGCGGAATTGTTATACTTGCCCGTATTGAAAGGAATATTCTTTAAAGTGAAATTCTATCTCTTTATTTAGTAAACAGGCAATGTGGTATTGTTTTATGTTGTAACTAATAAGTTAATGTAAAGAAAAAGAACTTAGAAAAGTGCAGATAATTTTTGTAAAGGGAGGGTCAGCAGTAAGAGGAGAGGCTGACGTCACGAAAAGCCACGCTGGCATTGGTCAGACTGCGGAGGCAAGGAAAGCTCAGATTGGTTGGTTGGTGTGAGCCGCGCTGGTATTGGATAAGATAGCAGAGACGTAGAAAGCTCCGATTGGAAGAGTTAGAGTGTGTCGCGCTGACATTGGTCAGGTGCCTAGGGAAGCAAAGGAAGTTGATTGGTGAATTATCGTGGATTGTATTGACGAAGATTTGGATTGCGTGAATTATTGACAAATTGGCAAAAATTTATTTTGAGCAACCAAAACAGGAGAAATTGACTTTGTTTGGGAAAATTAAAAGATTCTTTAAAAAGGACAAACCTGTAATAACGAGAGAGGGAGTTCCTATTCCTCCACCGAAGCCACCAGCGTCTTACATGATGTTAAAATATGGTTATCACACATGTATTTGGCTTGAAAATTGGGTAAGATATACGAAGAATGATGGTGTGCTAGTTTTCCCAGAGCATGGTTCTTTTAATTTGGCAGTATTGCGTAATTTGAGAGAAAAGATGATGGCATTAGACCCAAGACCTAGACCTACACAGTTTGAAGCATTAGTAGAATGGGAAGATGAAATTTATGAAAGGGAAAGACATAGAGGTGGTAGAGTTAATAGATTTATGTTTGGCAGATTTCATGATGAAAGGCATGAAGACTGAATGAAGAGATGGAGAAATGGAGAGATAACTGAGGGATTATATCCAGTTTTAATGGTAGGAGAGACTGAGGGAAGCAAATGCAAGGAGAAAAGGAGACATTTAGAGCAACTTGGTTATGGATATAACCTGAATGAATCTGATGACGAGCTACTTGATGATATATTAGTTAAACGACCACCTCCTTATCAGGAAAATTCAGTGATGGTGACACCAAATGCATCTTCAATGGAAATCCCAATGACACCTCAAACGACACCAGTTCCAACGGTAAGTGATGTAGTGCAGGAAGAAGAAGCAGAATTGACAATAAAAACCAAAGAGTTAGTTGAAAAATTAAATCAGATGAATATGAAAATAGATGCAATAACTGTGCCAGTAACTATAGGTCCAGCAATACCTATATTTGAAAATAGACTTATCCATGAACCTTCCTTGACTGTCCCACTAAATTCTGCTGTAACATCAGTTAGTAGTAGAATTAATGCTGTAAGTGCTCAAAGTGAACAGCCCACTATCATTACTAGATCAACACCTCCGACTAATTTAACAATAAATGAAACCCATAGGGAAATAATGCAGTTACAGCCAAAAAGAATAGAGTTGGAAGAAATTCCCAGAAGTGAAGTTTCAGTATGTCCGACAACTGAAGAGTTGGATGATTGGGTGAAAGGGTTACAAAGGAGAAAAACACAGCCACAACCTATAGATGTATGTAAGTTGAGAGTAGATTTAGAGGAAATGATTCTTGGGACCATAAGTCCAGACAGGCTAAAGACTTATCAAGATGATGAATTGATGTATCTGTGTAAAAGTGTTACTTGAAAAGCGAGAAATCTACATGAAAGGTTAGTGGAAGCTGCAGATGAACTAGGAGTAGACATGAGCAGATCAAAAGTGTTGCAGAAGACATATAGAGTGGATTTTACTGAAAAAGATATAGAAAATATGAATACATCTGGTAGACGATTGCAAATAAAAGAGTTAATGGTTGTTTTGAGAAAATGGGGAGACGTGGAGAGATGGAAGGGTAGATGGATGAGGAAAAAAGAAGAAACAGCTGGTAAAGAAATATATTTACATCCAGTAAGAGAAGTAGAAAATGTAACTCTTGAATGTCCCATGAGAGAAGTTCCAGGAGGAGGTTATGTGCATGTTCCATGGTCTAGACAGGATATATTGTCTTTTACAAATGAGTTTCCCAGGTTGAGAGAAAAGCCAGTGGAATGGTACAAACAAGTTGAGAGGTTTGTGAAAGTCTCGAAAGTGTTGTTAAAAGATTTAGATGGACTATTTGAAATTGTTGTCCCTGCAGATTTATGGACAGAATGTAAGATTACAGTTGATTGGCCAAAAGACGAATATCCTGGAGATTCTAAAATAGGAGCACCTTCTGATGAGGTGATGAAAAAGTACCATCAGGTGATTACCTTTTTGAAAAGTAAAATTTCCCCTAAGGAAATGATTGGGTAAAAATAGATAGAACAACCCAAGAGTCGAAAGAGTCTGTGCATGCATATTACGAGAGACTGTTACAGGTTTTTAAGCATTATAGTGGTTTTGAGAATATTGGTGACAAAGATATGGGTCATTTTGTGTATAGATTTGTGTATGGATTGAGACTTGAGATTAGTCAGATGATACAGCAACACATGTTGTGTTGGCAGGCTAAAACGATAGATGAGATTTTGAGATATGCAAAGTATTGCAGTGATGACATTGAGTCGCGCCATCGCAAATTAAAAGAAAAGATGATGTGGGCGCAAGTAAAGGTAGCAGAGCAGCAAGAAACCCAGTTGAATTCTCAGGCTATGAATCAAATGGGAGGAGTTAGTCAGAATGCTCAGAGACCCAGTGGAGGTAGAGGTAGGGGACAAATGAGCAGGGAAGAGGCGAAAAAGAAATTTCCTTGTCATGCGTGCGGAAAGTATGGACACTGGAAGAATGAGTGTAGATCAGTGCAGAGGACTAATGGAGGAAATCAAATTTTAACCCCACAGGTGCAGAGTGAGGTAGGTGTGCAACAACCACCTCAGCAGCATGTAGTTACTACCCAGTATCAGGTCCCGCAACCACCTTTGCCACACAATGTAAATGCTCAAAGATACAGTGCGGATACAGGGTTCCACGGAGGAGACCAGGTTGGTAAAAATACTAACACGAATGTGATTCCCCAATTTTGGATGCAATGTGATGGAAGTGATGTTGAGTCGAATCAATGACGCTGCCTGAGGGGGGAGGAAGAGTGCGTGCTTGGCGCTACTCTAGAGGTAGATCAGACAGGTCAGTTTGTTGATGGAAAAGTGGAAGGTAACAATATCACCTTTCTTGTGGACACTGGTGATACCCGTTCTACTGTGAGAGCAGCAGAAATTCCAAACCTACCCCTCTCGGGAGAAACTATCCAAGTAGTAGGAGTCTCAAATAAACAGATTAGTACCCCAGTTACTAAACCAATTGAAGTGCATATTGGTCCATTTAAAGATATGCATTGGTTCGTAGTGTGTGACTCGAGTCCAGTGAACTTGTTAGGAAGAGATTTGTTGTGCAAAATGAATTGCACTATTTACTGCACACCAGATGGTATTGCATTCCAGACACCTGATGAGGATGTCGCTTTTAAAATGGTGCTAGCAAAGCAAGGAACAGAAGTGAATGAGTTATTTTCGCTTCTTACAGATAAAAGTGTGCCTGAAGAATTGATGAAAGTGGTGAATTCAGATGTATGGGATTTCACAGGACAGGAGATTGGATTAATGAAAAAAGTAGACCTGATTAGAATTACAGTGAAAGATGGTGTTGACTATCCAAATACACCACAGTATAAAATGAAGCCAAAAGTAATAGCAGGAATAACTCCTGTAATTGATCAAATGATTGAACAAGGAATTTTAAAAGAAATAATGAGCAGTCCTTGTAATTCACCTATTATGGGATTGAAAAAGCCAAATGGAACCTATAGAATAGTGCAAGATTTGAGAAAGGTGAACAAAATTGTTGTGCCTTGTTGCCCAGTTGTGCCAAACCCAGCAGTGATTCTGTATCAAATTCCACATGATGCGGAATGGTATACCGTGATTGATTTGTGTCACGCCTTCTTTTCGATTCCCTTGCATCCGGATAGCCAGTATTTGTTTGCTTTTCGGTTTGGAGACCGTGTTTTGGCATGGTGCCGAGTTCCTGAAGGGTATACTGAGAGTCCTTCAATTTTTAACCAGAGTTTGAAAAAGTGTCTGGAAGATTTGAGAATGTCTAAAGGGTCAGTTCTGGTTCAGTACATTGATGACCTACTGGTGGCATCAAAGACTCGAGAACTGTTGCAGACAGTGTTGCTTTACTGAACCATTTGGCAGAAGGTGGACATAAAGTGTCCCCTGCAAAATTACAATTCTGTCAGCGAGAAGTCCAATACTTAGGTCACAAGATTGAGAAGGGAGTTAGAAAGGTAACATCAGAGCGTATTCGAGTGATCAAAGACATGAAACCACCGACAACACAAAGAGAAGTGCGAATGTTTTTGGGAGTGGTTGGATATTGTAGACAGTGGATCAGTGGGTTTTCCCTGATGGCAAAACCTCTACAGAGGTTGACAAGAAATGATGTGAAAGACCCAATTAAATTGGATGAAGAGAGCATGGAAGCTTTTGTTAAATTGAAAGACAGCTTGTGCCAGGCACCGGCACTGGGGATGCCTGATTATTCAAAAGATTTTGCATTGTATTGCAGTGAAAGAGATGGGTGTGCGCTTGCAGTATTAACTCAGAGACATGGAATGGCGAGACGACCTGTGGCATATTTTTCTGCTACTTTAGATTCAGTAGCTGCGGCATTACCTGGATGTTTGAAGGCAGTAGCTGCGACTTGCGTGAGTCTGGAGCAGAGTGAAGGGATCAGAATGGGTCATCCTGTGAGAGTGCATGTACCACATTCAGTTGAAATCCTCTTAACAAGAACACGAACACAGCATCTTACCTATAGTCGGCTGACTAGGTATGAGAGAGTGATTCTGGGTGCAGAAAATGTGACAATAGTGAGATGTACAAATGTGAATCCTTCTACTTTATTGCCAGATGCATGGGATGAAGAAGTGAGGGGTGAAGCAGAACATGATTGTTTGAATGTGACTGAATTTTGCACCAAGCCCCGTCCTGATATTAAGGATGTTCCCCTTGAAGAATCTGATTGTGTGATGTTTGTTGATGGTTCTTGTTTACGAACTGAAACAGGTGTGTTGAGTTCTGCCTATGCTGTCTCTACTGTAGCAGCAATCCTGGAAGCATCCTGCTTAAAAGGGGTAAAATCTGCACAAGTGGCTGAATTGGCAGCTCTGATTCGAGCCTGTAAATTGGGAAAAAGTCAGAAAGTGACTATAATTACTGATGGCCAATATGGTTTTGGCATTGTGCATGATTTTGGAGAACTATGGATGCAGAGGGGATTCCTGACCTCTTCGGGGTCCCCCATCAGGAATAGTCAATTTGTAAAAGAATTGCTTGAAGCATTACAATTACCAAAACGAATTGCAGTGGTCAAATGTGCCGCACATTAGTCAGGAGATGATTATGTGACTCAAGGCAACAGATTTGCTGACCAAGTAGCACAATATTGTGCAAAGAATCAGGCTTCCATAAATCGGGGAAAACCAAGGGAAAATACGGTTTGTCAACTTATGTTTACTAACAACATTGAAACTTGGGATGAAGTGAGACAATTGCAGGAAGAGGCAGATGAAGAAGAAAAACAGGAATGGGAAAAAGCAGGATGTAGGAGACGAGCAGATGATGATGTATAGGTATACATTGATGGGAGACCAGTCATGCCAGATAGTTTACTTTCTCATATGGCAAGGATGTATCATGGAGTGACGCATATTGGCCGAGATGCCATGGTCCGATCATTCAAACAAACGTGGTTTAATACCAAATTCAGGACTATTGCAGAGAGTCTTTGTCAGAGATGCCTGACGTGCCAACAGCAAAACCCAGGAAGAAAGACAGTGGTGAGTCTGGGAACAATAGGGAGGGCAGGAGGTCCTTTTACCAGACTACAGCTTGATTTTATCGAGTTGCCTCCATGTAATAAGCTCAAATATGTATTAGTGATTGTGTGTTTGTTTTCCCGTTGGGTAGAAGCCTATCCCACAAGAAGGAATGACAGTCTAACAGTGGCAAAACGTTTGTTGAGGGAATACATTCCTAGATATGGTTTTCCAGTCACTATTGAGACAGATAAAGGAACACACTTCACTAGTGAAACAATCAAACTGATTTGTGAGGCATTGAGCATTCAACCAAAACTTCATTGTGCCTATCGTCCAGAGGCTTCTGGAATAGTAGAGCAGATAAATGGCACAATCAAGAACAGGTTAGGCAAAGTGTGTAAATCCACACCACTGAATTGGCCTAACGCTTTACCCCTAGTTTTGATGAGTCTCAGAAGTATTCCTAACAAAAAGACAGGATTGAGTCCGCATGAGATCTTGATGGGAAGAGAAATGAGACAAGCATTTATACCTGCCAACAAATTGATAAATATATCTGATGATCTCATCCTTGACTATTGCAGAGGATTGACTGATGTAGTACGTTCTGTTTTTCATCAGGTTGGGACGCGACCACAACACAGCAGACTCAAGCCCATGACCTAAGCCCTGGTGAGTGGGTTCACGTGAAAAGGCATAGAAGCAAAACCTGCCTAGAGCCCCGCTGGGAAGGACCATATCAGGTCATATTGGTGACAACTACAGCAGTAAAGTGTGCTGGTTTACCAAATTGGATCCATGCCAGTCACACTCAGCGAGTCCCAAGTCCACTTGAACCTCGAGTAGAGCGGCATCTGGAGATCTCAAGCCCGAGTTCGGAATCAGAAACTGAAGTACAAGAAATTGGTGAAGTTAGAGCAATAGACTCTGAAACTGGTGAGCTTAACGAAAAGAACTCTGAAGAGCGGCTTGATGATGAATTGCTTAGCACAAGTCAAGTAAAGTGGGCACCAGCTACTGGGACTGAAGAAACTGCTGTTGAACAAGAAGAAAGACAAATATTAGATGGTGAGGGAAAGGATAGAAAGGAAATAGGTGAAAGAAATACCGAAGAAAAAGAAGAAGAAAGCAAACTCAAAGTAGGTGCAAAGAAACGAAGGTACGAATTGAACAAAGAAGAAGAAGTAGTTCAACGAAAGAGGGCAAAGAAAGACGACCAGTGGCCAAGTGGAGTTAAAAGACTGAAATACATGGTGGTGAAAGGAAGACCCGAAAATAGGCCAGAACAAATAAGCGAAATTTCAGATCAGTTAGAACAGGGAGAGTCGGATGACGAATCAGTGTTGCGACCAAAGAGAGTGAGAAAACCAAACAAAAAGATCAAGTCACCAGACTGGATTTACATAGTGTTGGAAGATATTGAAGAAGAAGATTTAAACAAAGAAGGAAACAGCACTGACAACGAGCAAGAAGAGAAGAGTGATCTAAATCCACCTTAAGAGACTGTAAACAAACTAAGGTGTCACGGTATCAACTGAAATTTTTTCTGAAGATTCAGAAGACGTCCTGGAAAATTGGATTAAGTTAAAATAAAAAAAAGGGGTAAAGAAGAAAGCTTTTGAAGTGTGGGATCACACTACATTTTTACTTTTTGGTAGAAAATAATAGAAATAGATTTTAGAAAATCCATTAGAATTTTATAGAACTGATATTACTATGGCAGATACACAAGTAACCAGACCTAGATGTAGCCTTATGTTTAGGTGTTATAAAGCTTGCTTATGTTTATTTTGTATATTGATAGTATTCTGGATAATATTAACAATTGTAATACCTTTACATCTGATAAAAGAAGATACACCTCGTCCTAACAATTTAAGAGGTCCAAGGGTAGACACTGACATTAAACAAACTCCTATTACTCACCTGAACCAAATAGATGCTAATAGTTTACATCATGATAGATCAGTTACTAATGTTTCTCTGAATGTTTTCACTAAATTACTCTACGAATATGTGGAAACAATGGATGTGAGTGACTTATGTCTGTATACAGTTACCTTTGTCTGTTTCAGAAGGTGTAACATACCATCACCTTCCTTTGACTTATGTTGTGACCTGTAGTGTTTATCAGGTCTATTGTATAGAACAGGTAAACTAGATTATTATTATTCCAATGTAGATACAATATTTTCTAATGTCCCAGTAGTACCTGAGCTGAATAAGATAGCCCCTGCACATGTCATGGGAGATTTTTTCCCCACAACCAAGCCTTTAGATATAGAATATGCTAATAAGAATAATTTAACATGTGAATTGAGGAAGGAAGAAAAGATCTTATTGGAGATGGTAGAAGAGAGAAGGGCTAAGTTTCAGAGAAAAGCTGTTGAACAGGCAACAACCATACCACAGGCCCACAAATTAACTGAATATGTCATACAACAGTGACCATGAGGGAAAAGTCCTTCCAAGATGGGATGGATTTGTGAGGAGAACATGATGAGGCGACCCTAGCATGATTTAGGACAACCAATCACAGGACGAGTTTCTACCGATACTGCAACATTGTAAGATAGTAAGTTAGGCATGAAGGTATAATTGATATCCCAATTGGGGTGTGGTAAGTCAGTCAGTCAGTCAGTCAGTCGGGGCAGTCCGGTGTGGCCGATCAGAGAGAGGAGACGATTAGAACGCAGACGATCTGAACGCACAGAACATAGAGAGAGAAGCGCACCAAGACAGAGAGAACAGACCAGCACTAAGCCTGAGAACACTTTAGTTACGAGAGCGTTGCGGGAGTGCTTGGGAGGAGACTGCGTACGAGGAGAACTAGATTAAGGTAGATTGAATTGGGAGATTATTTTTGTTTGTCAGTATATGGCAAACCTTAGCTGCATCTGTCCTGTTAACTTTGTCCTCCGAGCCTATCTCTGAGGACCCTTGCCACAACCTCGGACAAGGAAGTGGTTTTCCTGATTCTTTGGTGGGTATCACCCTCCTTAAATGTTTTGATTTTGCAATATTTTTCTGCAAGTGTTTAGGCTGTACCTTCTCTTCCCCCATTCCTATGCACGCTTTGATGTTGATTCAAGTGATTCATTTTGATTACATTGCTTGATAATTTGTTCTCTTATATGTGATCTTGTGTGTGCACTGACAATCTGAATTATGAGCATTTAATATTAATAATATAAAATTATTAATCTAATAAACGACTCTGTGGTTATTTAGTTAAAGTATTAAAGTGTTTAGTTAATCATAGTCACCATCAACTCTTCAACTAATGGTCCATCGACCAAAAGAAGAAGACAGTTGAAATTACGAATAGTTAGAGATTTATATAAATGTTATTAATGTGAAGTGTAGTATTGTACATAATAAAAACGGACAAATTAAACCCCCCAAATCCAGCGCCCGTCTTCAGGGATCATTTATGGGTAATGTGTGATGGGCCCCGTTGTTTGTTAAGCAATTTATTTGTGAAGAGATTTCTTGGTCCCTGATTTATCAATTAGGGGTTGCGCTGGATCATGCCCTACGTTTTCAGGATGGACAGGGGTCAGAGAGAAGTGTCTGAATATCTACAAATGTGTAAATGTGTGGGTGTGCACTAACTGATAGATTATAACAACGCTGGAAAATCCAGTCCACGCCACACCCCATACCTGTGAGTTGATGCAAAACCAAGTTTACTGAAATCAAAAGGTAGATATACACTCGAACAAACGCTATTTTAACATGCCAGGCAAAATCACATACGCAAATCGCTTTGTGAATAGGGCCTAATGTCCAGATATTTTCCTTATCAAAGACATTTTGTTTGCCATGAAGACAAGACTGACAATCACTGATTTGTGCCTGAGGAATATAAGCATTAAGCAATAAATGCATTTGGGATGGTGAACCATCACTTCTCTTTAGAGACAATGGGGCCTAATATATTACAGTTGTACTACTAATGTACTACAATATACTATTCACAAAACCTACATGCGTAGGTTCCACCTCGCCTATCTTTTTCTGTGTAGAGATCTCTCCCACATTACGAACTCTTGAGCACGTTAGTATACTTTTTGTAGTAAATGTGGCAGGGACAGAGGGGAGTGCCTGGAAAATAGGGAATACGGGGGAGGGCTTAAGGAAGGAGTAAGGTGGAGTTTAGTGAGGGCTAGGGAGGGGGTTACAGAGAGACATGCACCTATCCACATATGCCTAAGTCCATTGCTATTCACAAAGAGCACTTCTAAAGATACTACAGCCAAAAAGGACCCAAAACTGTAGCAAATGTACTCCAGCTCAGAGCTGGAGTAAGTTCAGCACCACACATGGCCAACCACTGATACTGCAACACATCCCCATAGAAATAAATGGAGGAAGGGACTTTAAATAGAATCCTCGGATCTCCCTTTGGTAAAATATGGAACATTCACAAAGTTTATTAAACTCTAAAAAAAGAAGTATAGAAATGTTTTGTTAAAGATTAAATATTTAAGCAACTTAAATACATTAAATAAAAAGATCTTTCTGAAGTTTAAATTTAAAAATCCCCCTAAATTAAACAAATATATTTTTATTAGGTGTTAATAATTATTAAAAGCGATGTACAGAATTAATTAAACATGATTTATTTACATTTCAACAAGTATTAATGTTACATTATTTTTTACATTTAACATGGTAATTAAGCTATATGTTAAAATTAAATAATACATGTTTTATTTTTAGATTTTTTAAATTCAATTTATGTATATAAATATATATTTAAAAAGTCAAAATAAATTTTAATGTAACATATTTCCTATGAGGGTCTATTTTAAGTCCCTACTTTCATTATTTTCTACTGGGAGAGTGTTGCAGTACAAGTGGTAGGCTATGTGTGGTGCTGAACTTACTACGTCTCCTTTTTGTCTGTAATAACTTAGAGTTGTAAATTTGCCCCCACTGCCCTGTTTCAGGAAGTGGAAACATGCAAGTCTACACTTTTGAGTAAGTCCAAACTTGTAAATGTTCAGTAGCCAAAAGTAGTAAAGGTACGCAAAAGTGTAAGAGTAAACGTACATGTGTAAAATACACATTTTATTGTTTATATTTGTTTAATACAACAAGTTCCATCTCTGAGTGAAAAACAGGATGGTAATAATATAACTAACAAAGGCGCTTTTCCCCCTATGTCCACCAGTCCACTCTACCGTGCTCCCCCCCAGACGTCCCCTTGGTGCTGCAAGTGTCTTGGTACCTCCAGATCTGACCCAGATACAAAGAATCTTACATCACCTATCCTCCTCAATTTGTTTTACGTAACTGTGGATTCATCGCCAACATTCTGTGCGAGTCTTTCAGACCAGGTGGCCACTCAGTGTGTATTTAAGGTCTGATTAGATGACTTAATATGAACTACTCCCCAAAATGCAGTCATTAATCTCCATGCTGTGAATGTTCAACTTTAAGCTCAATGCTAAGAGAAGCAATTTCCTAAATAACCACTTTCCAATCCCAACTCAGGCTAACCTCTCCTTGGCCTCTCCCACCTTACTTCCCTAAATGTGTTGGCCTTCATCATATGTCTACGCCCACACTATGTAGACGTCCTTCTGAACATTCTGTGACCACAAGCATCTGAAACAAATCTCCTGGTTACGTATAAACCGCTGAGAGTGAAGTCCTCCATATGTAAATACTTTCAACACAAAAAATAAAAAACACAACTGTGACACTTTATCCCTTAATCTCCACTGATGCCCATCATTATCTTTTCAAATCTCACCATCATTGAAAAACTCAGCAAATGCTCTTCACTTTCTAGTCTACCAAATATGCTCTATTTTCTGATTTGGTTGTCTTTTACTGTTGGAAAGTTAGGTCCCACAGGACAGCTTCCCTTTGGAAATCAAGTTGGGCAGCCTGAGGAGGAGAATGTGCTTTCCTAATGTGTTCCCAAATGGGAGACATTTGTCATAAAGCAGCACCTTTAATAGGCAAGTGATGCTTTTTTAAAAAAAAGGTTGGGAAAGCAAATGCAAATGTGGTAGTCTGTGCTCCCTTGCAGGCCACCGTCTCTACATTCCCAACCATTACAGGGGGGTCGCAAATTGCTACCTGTCTAATTAATATTCATTAGGAAGGTTGTTTTAGAATTGTCTTAGACTGGACATTTTGTGATGCAGCATATTAGTACATAGGTCATAAAACAAAATAACTAACAAGTTGCAGAAGGCGGTGCACAAATTGCACCCACTATTTGTGGCATACCTTTAACTGCATCTGTTCCTTCTATTCAACATTTTCCTTAAATTGCTAAATCAAAACTTAATTTATTATTTTTTAAACAGTTTTACCAGCTTTAACTAGAACATAAATGCATCTATGTTTTTATGTTTGTTTTGCTACAAAAAAACTGCTAATTTTACTCCCACCCTGCTGGCCAACCACAGATATGTAAACTTAGAAACCTTTTAGAAAAGACTAAAGATGACGGATGGCAGAACACCACACTCAACATGATTTTGCTGTAGTACAACATTCATTTGACATTTTGCAGTGCAACACAATGCTATGGAATAAAGTCCATTTGCAGATCACAATGACAAAGGTTAACAACTTGAGATCGTTTCCTTGGAAGCATATAAATTTATTTATTTAGGATCTTTGTGATACACTGCACCTGTTAAAGCCAGCAGCAGATGTTCAGATGATTCTAGCTGGGGTGTAGCTCAGAGCTAGGTTTTGCAAGTATTTTGAGTTTTTTTCCCACAGGCTTTGTGGACAGTGTACATAACCTTGAATTTGATTCTGGCTTCAGCAGGCAGCGACTGTAGAGCTCTTAGAATAGGTTTGATGTGGTCGCGTTTAAGAAGGTTAATGCACATTTTAGCAGCAGGCTTTCTCTTGTAGCCTGGCAATGAGCATTTTAGGGAGGATTGTATAGAGTAAGTCGCAGTGATTCAGGCAGGACATATTGAGGGCTCTGGTCAGTTCCACTCAATGGTGGTTTGTAGCAGTGAGACATTTTTTTTAGAGCAGGGCAAGCTGGATATTAAGCAATTTGACTAATGCTTCAGCTTGCAGATCAAGCAAAAGTTCAGAGTCAAAGAGTGTCCCAAGTTCCTAGGTAGTGAAATGGTAGACATAGGGGCCGATTCCGATCTCGGCCGGTAGGGCTCCGAATCGGATTTGGCTTAACCGGATCCGATTCGGAGCCCTATTGCCCGACCGATTCGTACGCGCGTCCGGGCGAGCGAGTACGATGCGAAATCGCCGACCGACTCGTCCGGGCGTCCCGACCGCTCCGACCGACTCGTACCCGGGTCTAACCGCACCGACCGACTCGCTCGGACTCGACTCGCACCGCGCAATGGAGATGTTCCCCGGCCGGGTAAGTACGATGCGCGCCGCGAGCAGTCCGACCGAGCCGCGCACTCCGGCTCGAAAGAGCAGTCGGAGCCGTACTTTGGGGGTCCGTGTCGGAACCCCCTGTACGCGGAGCCGCGCGAGTCGCACACAGGGGGGACCCATGGGTCCCCTCTACCTGTGCGTGTACGGCGCGAGTCGCTTCGCCGCGTACATGCTGTAGGGGGCGCCCTTGTCCGCCTCGCACCCATTGAGTCAATGGGAGCCCGCGTACGCGTTGTACGACCGGCTCCCATTGACTTCAATTGGAGTCCGACCGACTCGAGTCCGATGGCATACGTGCGCATCGTACTCGTTCGGTCGGGCTGCACGGGTCCGATTCGGTCGGAAATCTCTCCGGGTCCGGCTCGGTCGGAGAGATTTCCGGCCCGAATCGGAATCGGCCCCATAGTGTCCCAGGAAGGTCTCCCTTTCTTCCATTATGATGACCTCAGTCTTGCTTACATTCATGCGCAGGAAGCTTTCGTTCATTCATTGAGGATATAACTGAAGCATGAGCTGATGCTGGTGCTGTTTAGGTTGTTTTCTGGGGGGAGGTGTATTTCCATGCTATGTGAGTGTATTTGCAAACATGCTTGTTACTGATCGAGAAGCTGTGCTAGGGAGTGTATGTAAATGTTGATCAAGGGGTAGGATAGGGAGGATCCTTGGGTGGAGCTGGATACCGAGCAGGTGGAAGATCCTGATTTTCAAATCCTACTTTTTGAATGTGGTTAAAGAGAAAGGGTTGGAACACAAACTGGGGCTGTATCCCCTATTACTGTCCAATTTTCAGTCTGTCTTGCAACAGCATCATAGGCCATGAGGCCTAAGAGTAGACAAGTACTTTCTTGACTTCGTCCATTAAGGCTGCTATGGCTGTTTCATTGCTGCTTGGGGCTCCCAACTATGTCAGGTGGTCATGAATGACATAGTTTAGTCCCACCTACCGTTAAAGCTGTCTCGTCACCTACTTTTCCAAGATCTTAATGAGCAAAGAGAGGTTAGAGATGGGCCTTTGATTGGCAAGGATTTTGGAGGCTGCATTTGTTACTTTTAAATGATGATGGTATGCTTCAGCTGCCTTACTCCTGGTAGGATTTAGGCACTTATTTATCATATTTGTTGAGCCCACTGCTAGAGGACTTGTTTAAGGCCTGTGGCTGAACATGGGTCCATAGGCGTACTGTGTGCTTTGTTTTGGCAGCCAGCCATAGCATCTCATTGGTCTATATGGGATTTAAGGATCCAAATGATGGTGATGTAATTGCTGGTGTTGTAAGTCCATTCTACTTGTATTTATATTCAAAGACCGTCTCTATGATGTACTGTTCCCCGCAATGATTTTGTCTTCAGGGCTGCTGACCATCAATGTGCTGTGCCCATCAAAATAAAAGCAGAAAATACATTGCATGCCCACAACAGTGTAGAAGACACCCTAAAGGCCAAGAGCATGTCTTTATATGTTTTTTGTGCAATGTCATTGTTGAGATTATATTTACTAACTAAATTCCATAAGATACCCAAAGCAGCATCTTGAAAGAGTTTAGTACTTCAGAAGAGTGAAGGATGGCTCAATGAGTTGAATGCTCATCACTGAAACCGGCGTAGAATGGCAGGTCTTGAGTTTGAATCCCAGGCCAAGTCAGCCCTCCCTCCTTGTGGACGTCAGCATCTTTAGTACCATTAATTTGAGTAACAGATTATTCTTAACAGCAATTTAAAATAGTGGAAGTGTGGTATGAAGCATTATATAAATACTTATTATTATTGGATATGTACTCGATATGGAACCTTGGGTTTGATCTGGAACCACCCTGTACATTTGGACTTTACTACCGAGATGCAGTGTGCAGGAAGAGAGAGGCTTGAGTGATAGAACATAACATTTGGTCTTTGCTGGATTTTTATCTTCAGATAAACCTTTTGCTGCCTTATCCTGGGATAGATGTTTTGCTGCTGACAGAAGACCTTTCAAGGACAAACATTGGTAAAGACCTTGAAAGCAACACTAGACCTGATTTAGTCCAATCAACTGCTGTCATGATGGAATCTAAATTAAGTGAGATCATTTAATTGACAGGATTTAGGTACATTGCTGAAAAGAGTGGGATATCAGCAGGCGGCATATTTGAGTCTATCTTTACATAAACTCCCATGCTGGTAGTCTATGTTATTCTTAGGCATTATTGAATTATGATATATATATATATATATTTTTTTTACAGTTACATATTTTATATATCTATGAATGCTGACTAGGAGCACTTTGTAAAAATGAATTCGCCAGCCAGTTCAACAAGAATGACTTTGTTATAAGTGCTGTGGAAAAAGATCCATGAGAAGGACTTTTCATCATTTTTCATTAGACTTAAGCTAATTGCTTTATCCACAGTACAAACTACTTCTCATTTAGCTGGCAGCAGGATGCATTGTAAAAGCCTTTATTAAGGGCCTCCCAGACACGCAGAAAACATCTTTCTTGGTCGGCTGTGTGATGCAGTCTAGAAAGGCTCTCTTTTTAATCAAACTAGTCAATATTTGCAGAGTGGGGGTCTTGACTGCTGCTCAGCTCCAGTAACTAGTGCTAATGCTTTGCTCAGTGGGTTCCAGTTCCTGCCGCTCACTTACAAATATTGGTTTCACTGCTGGTTGAGTGGTTCTGTCCATGTGCCTCCTCAGCTGGTGAAGCAAGGGACCACAATTGTGAGATGTCCTAGAGATGGAGAAAAGACTCTCTGAGAGAAGAGAGTTTTTATTCAGTGGTGAATACAACAGTGGAATTTATATATGCAAAGTTTCCATGTACTATGGCACAGAACCAGCACATGAGTTTTAGATAAGTGGGGTTCTCAAATGGTCTAATAATAGACTGTGCCTAAAACAGAAATTTGGTCAAGAAACATAGAAAGCCAAAAGAACACACTGCCTGATCCATCAGGGTCATTAGAAACCTATGACCAACTACACTTTCCATAGTTGCTTAATTCTACTCAATCAGTTTATTGAACAATGAGGCTGATTTTGAAGCATACCAGATGAATTACTTAACAAATATGGTATCCAAGCTCCTCTTCTTTACAATGTGGTCTCAGAAAATAAGATATTCTATGGTAAAACCAGCCAGACCATTTCCCAGCAGGTACTTCGATAAACCATGCTGGCTAAGCGGCTGTATATCAATATGCCCCACTAATTCAAATGTGACCTATGGCATATGAAAATGTAAAGAACTTATTGTTGTTATTAGCCATGCTTTGGAGCCTACATCGCAGGATTATAAAAAAACACAAGCAAAAAAAAGATGCTGGGTATATATAACTGCTTGAGTAAACAATAAAAGCATTGCACCTCATCTATCTTGGTAAGGATCCGGGAAATACCCTCCATGAGGAAAGCAAGAACAACAACCACCAGCCTGAGAAGACAGGCAACAACCATACCACAGGCCCACAAATTAACTGAATATGTCATACAACAGTGACCATGAGGGAAAAGTCCTTCCAAGATGTTCGAATACAAACATCCCAAAGAGAGCAACAAGCTGCTTCAAGATCTACTACAGGCTGCTACCAGTATAAAGTGACACACAAGCATAACAGTATCTCTGGCAGTGAAGTGTTCCATTACCTAGAAAATTGAATCCTTGGCATACAAGGGCACTGTATCAGCATATCTTCAGGAGAAAAATACAAGACTGCCATTTTAGATTGGGCAACCTGGAGCTCCAAAAAATTCCAGGTATCTGTCATTAATGTAAAGAGGATCGGCGATCTGCAGTACTTGGTCCTATGATATGGAACAACCTATTGTTGAAGATTAAAGGTGCAATAACATTGATGAGATTTACAAAGTGATTGAATCCTTCCTTTTCAAACATCTGACCCAATTCCTGTGTGCAAATATAGTGAATGTGAATGATGGAGCAGCAGCGGAGAAAAGCTCAATGGAGACTATGGCCACTGAGTGAGATGACAGTCTGCATGTCGAGGGGCTCTTTGATACGCCAGCAACATGTAGAGAGCTGGAATCCGCTAGCAGGCAAGCTCTGCTTTTATAGTGCAGCTCACTCTGGTGGAGTCCAGGGTTCTCACACACAGCCAGCACACCTGAAACCAATTACCTTCAGGGTGAGCCTGTAAAAAGACTGTCCCAGCAAATCTTTCAGTAGAACAGTCTACCAGCTAAGACATCTCCTGATGACCTGACCACCTCCTGCTGCTTTCTTCCTTTACTATTTTGGTATTTTTTACCTTGATCCTATCCCTGCCTTACTTTACTTCCTCTTTAAGGGGAGCTTCCTAGATTCTTATTCCTCCCTTATTAAGTCCTCTCTCTTGCCCCGAATATCTTGACTTATTTCTCCATCTGATCCAGAGAAGCTATCCTTGGGGGTACACTAATCACAATGACTTACACTTGTGCCAGCTTACAACCATTCTCCAGAGCGAATTGTCACCATTTCGCTGAAGATGTAGCTGGGCGTACAGATCATTGATCCAGAGGGTGAATTAGCAAGAATATACATGCAGATTTCCTGTAAGGACATTTTAATCGTTATTTCCTTTGTCTAGTTTAAAATGCAGGGGCATCATTGCAATCTGTCTCCATGCTCCTGGGAGGACTCATTGAAGCCCAGTCTGATGTACTGACAAGCAGTAGTCCCATAAGTGAGTAGCAAGCTCCTCTTTTAAGAGCACGTCTGAAGGTTCATCTGCCTCCAGCCACCAAAACCACACACTGGATTTCTTTAACTCAAGTTGTCTAGGCTGCAATTCGCTCAGCTGGAGTTATATCAGTGTTCAACCTTACTATTGCTACATAAATATTGTGGGACATAATATTGCAGAATAGAATATCTTTTTAAAATTTTATTAACAGCATTGAAGTATATAATATCGCTTAATTTAATAATGTTGTATAAAATATCTGCCACACAGGCGCAAAAGAGAATGAATTGCATGTGCTATTCTTCTGTCCAGCCTATATTTATGCTAGGAGGAAGTGGATCAAACCCATCTGTCAACTTTTGGGTACCAGATCATGTAATGAGGCAGGAAGAATATTGCGAACAGACACAACACAAGCAATTGTATTTAGTGTAAGCAGATACCTTCTTAGTGTCGACCTAACAAGAAAGAGAATGGGACTGAAATTTTAGGTATCTTTAAAAACATGTGTGTGTTAATCAATTTATAACTAGATGTATACTTTTAGTTGGTCACCACGGAACCTTGTATATTTTGGAAAGGGTTACCAAATGCTCTTAACATAAAAAAGCACTCCCCATATGAACTTGTGTTTTTAAAGTATTGTTAAAATTGCAATTTTTTTTTTGTTTGTTTTTGTAATATGGTCGTGTTGACGGATTTTATTTATATTTATTGTCTTTTTAAAATCTAAGAAAGGCCTTATTTTGGGATATTATTCCCAAAATAAATTGAGCACCGTCGGGCGGGTTAGCCTTTGAAGTATTGTTGTATGATGTTTTTATGTAATCTTTTATGGTTTTTTAAATCGAAATAAAGATTATTGAGTGAGTATAAAATATCAGACTTTGAAAAAATATTTTGTTAGTTTGTTAAAAGATATTGTTAATTATTTGTAGCATAGTTTATTTTTTTGGTAATATATTTAAGAAATTATATTTGATTTAGTTTTACTTTTATGTGGGTTGTTGATTTGTAGGGGGTTAAGGTGGAAAGTATATTACAATTAATGTTACAATATTTATTAAACTGTGATTTTTTTACATTTTCATTGGTTAGATAATTCGCTGTGTAAATTCATTATTTTAATATGCATATTTGTAATGTAATAATTTATTATTAATTCATATATTAAGAATACTTTTTGCATGTATGTAATATAGCAAATTATTACATTTATCTTCAGATGGGATGTTGGGTTTGTTGGACAGTAGGGTGGGAATTGTTTTAAATATACATATATTTTTTTTTAATTGATTAATTTAGTTTTAATTGGTTGATATGATTATTAAACATGTAAATTACAATATTTCTCAATTTAATCAATAATTGGTTGTTTTAAATATATTTAACAATTATTTGTTCTAACTGCTATTTTTAATTATATTGCGCTTGTGTTTATTTTGTTGAAAAAAATATAATTTGTTTTGGTGTGTTGTGTTTGCATGGAAATAGGGTTCATAGTGGTTATAGATATTGTTTTTATTAATCTAAAATGTTATTTATTATTGTTATTTGGTTAAATTCTTTAACTTGTTTTTTAACTATGTGTTTAGATATTTTATATTAAATTTATATAGATATCTGTTTATGTGGTTACAGTTTTAAAGTTATTTACATTTTTTAATTTGTTAGCTTTTTTAAATTGAATGCATATTTTTATGTTTTGTGTAGCTATTTATGACTTTTTTTACATATATTTCACTTTTTTCGTATTACTATTTTTTTATTTTGTGAATTTCTTTTTTTATTTTATCATTTATAATGTATTTTTTACATTCATATATTGTGTTTGATATGATTTTAGTGATTAAGGTTTTTAAATCTTTTTATCTTTATATTTATTTTATATTTAGCTGCATTTTATGTAATTTTAATTTATTTTCCATTATAGTAAATGTGGTTTTTCTACAGTCCTAAACATTGTCCAATGCTGGCAAGTTTGGATTGGCAATAGCAAGTACCAACCCTCCAGAGTCCAACACTTTCCCTACTGTTGCTCAGGCTGGAGTGGGAACAGTAAATCTGACCGCTTCAAAGTCCAACCTTTGTCTCACTGTTCTCAGGTTCGAGTGGGAATAGTGAATCTGATTCCTCTGAAGTAGAAAATGTTTCTATTGGTACTGAGGTTGCAGTGGGAATAATAAATCTAATTTTCTTTCAAGTATGTGTTTAGTTACAGTTTTGTTTGAATTGGATTAGATTGGTATTTTTATATGTATTTGTAATGCTTATTTGATTGGAGTTTGAATTGTGAATGTTTCCCCTCTTGTATCCAAATTGCATATATGTTAATTAATGTTTGTTGGGTTTTATTTATAGCAGTATTTGTGGATTAATTTTTTTAAAGAACAAACTTTATTTGCATTTTTCTTGCCCACAATATGACCAAAAGCAATGATGTATGTGTATACAGTGGGAAATAGTATTGACATTCATGAGCAATATTATGCATTTAATTGAAAAAAAGAGGACAAAGAGAAGGAGAAAGAAACAAAACCAGGTATAACGAAAAAACCGGCTGCGTTACAGAAGGTAGGAATATTGTTCTTATGAAATGTCTAGGTCTCCATCCGCTATTCGAATGATACACTCCCATCAGCAATTTGGTAGCAGTGTGTATACACCTGTTTTAATTGTGGGGCAGAACCTCCAAATATAATGGTGTGGGCTGTGATGGCGGTGTCAGAATAATTCCTCTGAAATCTGCCCAGCGCTGCCATATGCGTGTGTGTTTGTGGGGGCAACCACGAGCTTTGAAGACCGGTTCCTCCAACCCCACGCAGAAGTCTAATCCACGCTTCCATACCCCCAATGGGGGTGGGGATGGTGCCTACCATATTCGTGCTATGTCGCGCTTGGCTACAGTCAAACCTAGGAACAATAAATGACGTTTATATCTGTTGCCTCCAATGTCTTCTGCAATGTGTAGTAACGCTAACCGTGGTGTACTTGGTATAACCCAACCCAGCACCTCAGCCAGACATCTGTTCACACCCCTGAAAAACCTGTCCAGGACTGGGCATGCCTACACTGTATGAATTAAGGTGGCCTCTTCCACTCCGCAACGGAGACACTCTGGGGAGGCAACAAGACCTGCCTTGTGAAGTCTCGATCGAGTGAGTTATATTCTGTGTAAGTATTTCAACTGGATTAGTCATAAACGAGAGGAGACTGCAGCCCCTCGGTGGGACTCTAACGCCTCCCTCCAATCATCGTTGTCAATAGGACCCAGTTCCGTTTGTCAGGCTTCCCTGAGGGATTCCAGTGTTGATGCACTATGGGTGACTAGTGTTTGATAGATTTTAGATATTTTGTGGTCGACCAGGTCACCCATAAGGAGCTTCCCTTCCAGTGGGCTAAATTCTGGGAGGGCGGTAAGATCTCTGAGGTAGGGAGTAATAGCATGACGGAATTGGAGGTATTTGTAAAACTGGGTACGTGGGATGGAGTATTCTTTTTGAAGGTCTGAGAAGGATTTGAGAGAGTGACCCTGGAGAACGTCTGCCAGTGTAGAGATACCAATTTGGTTCCATCCCTGGAACCCTTGTAACTGTTGCAGCTGGGGAAGAAGACGATTGCACGATAGCGGGCCGTGCCTGTCAGACGATTCAGCCAAACTATACGGTGAAGAGACTGTCGCTATAGTGCCAATACCACTTTGGTAGCTGGAGGAAGAGCTTGAAGGTTAGCACGGTCGTACAGGTATTCATAGAGTGATGGATCGCCTAGTAGCCATCGCTCTAGCATGTAGGCCGGTTCCCCTCTGGAGCAATACCACCAATTATTAAGCACCTGTAAGTGAGAAGCAGCGTAGTAAGACTGAATGTCGGCGGTCGCAATGCCCCCACAGTAGGTAGAGAGGAAACATGTACGGAGTGCTATTCTGATCACTCCTCCGCCTCAAAGAAACTCATTAAGCATAGTGTTCAGCTGCCTGAACCATTTCTGTGAAATAGGATAGGGGTGGTTGTGTAGTTGATATAAAAGCCGGGGAAGGGATATCATTTTGAAAATGGCCGAGCGGCCGTACAAAGATAAGGGCAAACCCGCCCACGACTTAAGCTCCACGTTGACCCTAGCGAGGAGTGTATCAACATTACGTGCTCTAGATATCTCTTGTCGGTCGGTTATAAAGACCCCCAGATATTTAATGCCCTTCCGGGTCTGAGAAAGGTCAGAGGCCCATGTGTAATCAGATGTGGACCCGCGCAGAGGCCATAGTGTACATTTATTAATATTCATAAAAAGCCCTGAGGTCTCACCCAAAATGTGCATAATCTGTAGAATGCGAGTTCCCAATCTCCGAGGGTTAGACAGGAAGAAGAGGACGTCATCTGCGTAGAGTGCAATTCTGTCAGAGACCCCTGCTGACCACTCGAAGCCCCTGATCAGGGCTTCTATGCGAACCCACGCCGCCAACGGCTTGATGGCCAAAGCAAATAATAATGGGGACAGTGGGCATCCTTGTCTGGTGCCTCGAGTAATTGGGAATGGGGTGGACACCCTGTCGGATATACGTACGGAGGCAGTTAGCCCATGGTATATCATGCGAATATATGACAGAAATTTGGGGCCAAAGTTGAGATACTTCATAAGGATAAACAAATATGTCCAACTAACCGAATCGAAGGCACGGTCGATGTCGGCCAACAGAAAAGCTGCAGGTCGACCAAGACGGTCCACAGCGGCTATCGCATTATGAGCTCGGCGAATGTTATGACGTGTGGCTCGTCGAGGCATGAATCCGGCCTGATCTGGGTGGACTAGGTCGGGGAGGTGCGCCAGTAGCCTGGTGGCAAGCAGCTTGGCTATGAGTTTTGCTTCTATATTTAATAAAGAGATTGGTCGGTAGGAAGCATGTAGTTCTGGCGGGCGTCCCGGTTTATGGAACACAACAATTTCTGCGTGCCTCCAGTCTGAGGGCATGAGTGCGGTCTGGGCGGCTTCTAGTATAGCCGCAAGGCAATGTGGGCCCAATAGGGTCATGTAAGGTTTATAGAATTGTATTTGTGGATTTTTGAGATTATTTTTGTATGTGAATTGTTTTATTGTTTAGTATTTGTTTTAGTATTTTTAGATATATTTTTGTAATTTAATTTTAAAGTGTATATATTTTTTGATTTCAGTTTTACTTTGATTTTTTTGGTGTTTTATTGTTTGACAGATTTTAATTTTAGAAATGTATATTTTATTTTTAATTTCAATGATTCAACAATTATATTGTATAATTTCATTTATATAATGCGTTTATATATTTATATAACCTGTTTTTTTAAAAATTGAAAGTATTTTATTGAATTATTAGGTTTTGGTATACTCGTTTTTTATGCTAATTTTGCTAAATGTTTTGTACTGTTTTATTTTAAAGGTTGGAATTTTTACATTATGTTTAAGTTCTTAAATATATCTACATTTGTTTAATTATACCTATTTTTAATTAACACCTTTTTAAAGTTAATTTATACTTTTTTAAAGTTGTTATATTGTTAAATTCTAGTAAATACAATACTTTCCTAAGTAATGTCAATATTTTCCTCTGCTACATTTTTAGTTGAGGTTTTTGTATCTTATATAGTAAGTATGTAAGTTCAATATGTTTGCCCTTGATATTTTTGCTACAAGATTTTTGTATCACAATGTTTTTGACCTCAATATATCATAAAAGAATGATATCATGTTCCATGTTAGGACAGTTCCATTCTTACAGAGCAAGACAAGAGATCTGAAAAGTGATGTGATTTATATTCCACTAATTGTATTAATTATTTACCTGGCATCTCTGGACTGTTTCGTTAAGTTCTTTTAATTTTCATTTTTATCTCAGCTAAGTGCCATCCCCCTTCATTCATCATTTTGATGGCCTCAGACTGGTTAAAATAAATGCTGCAAAGACATTTGGCAATTTCCCAAACCTTGGCACAGGGCCCACATCATTCTTTTTGTGATATCTGGAGGTATCAGGGTGTACTGGCACTCTGCCAGCCACTACCTTCCTACAGCTAGCCAGTGGCTACTGGACTAGTAGGATACCAGTAAACTGTGCCAAGACATCAGGCACCTATGATCAGATCGCGGACGCCACTACAGCGGTGCCCTCGCTCAGGATGGGAGTGCACATCTGTTTCTTTGGGTGGCGGGTTATGGGACTGATCAAGAACATTTGACTCCAATGCTGGCACTACCTAATTTGAATACAAGGATTGGAATCATGGCTCTAGCGAATGAGAGCAACCCTGTGTAACATGGTCTGTAATCAATGCTAATTGTGTTATGTTAACTGTGTTTTTATAGTGTTTAGCGTCTAGGCACTAAAATACTGTTTGGGTTAAGAACTCTGGCCCAGAGGGTTGTAGAGACAGCTGGCATTCATCGTTATCCTGGTTTATGTGTAGTATATTTCTCTCGTGTGTATTAAAGGACTTTTTTAAATTAAAAGTAAAGCACTGACTGGACATTGATTTTATCAGCTGTTAGCAGTGGAGGCTCCTCCGCAATGGCAGAGGAGCGTCGCCCCACTGCCTGGCTCAGAGCCAGCATATGAAAAATAAAACGATGTTCTTGCATTGTTTTAATTTGCATTTGCCGGCTCTGAGCCAGAGCTGTAGTGAGGGGCGGGGCCGAGGCATGGGAGGGGGGAGGAGGAGTGCTAGGTGCACTCCACTCCCTAAATGCTCCTGTGTGTTAGGCCGTCTGTCTCAGGCCGACCAAAACACACATGCGCACTAAGGTTTTCTCCAGCCCGGCTGCTCAATGCAGCTGGGCTGGAGAAACCCCACAGACTCCCTGGCCTGAGCGGGGCATTTTTTCATCCCGCTCAGGCCAATCTCGGCACTGCTCTGCAGCACGGGAATTGGATGGGTGTCTGTCCCAGGGGCTACTGGGACCAGGCAGGAAGAGGAGAGGTGGCACGACATGACGCTGGAGGTTTTTTCAACATAAATATAGTATTTCTAACCTCCCCTCCCCCGCGACCCCTCCCACCTTCCCTCCAGTCGCCCCACCACCCTTTGTTTACGGCGGCCGCCGCTGGCTGATACTACGGTGTGTACTGTATTCTGAATGTCTATCCCCACCTCACCTCCTTAAGCAACCTCTGACTGCTCGGTCTCGCTACCCTGAGAGAGTCGAGTGCTGGAGAGGAGTACTTGGTTATCCAGTTTTGGGGCCACTAGTACTGAGGCCCCAGGACACCAGCGGGGAATACTCCAGTTGATGAGATTGGAGCGCAGTAACTCCTGGGTGCCCAGGAAGCCAGGTCTAACACTACCCGATATATAAATATATATTCCAGGTATGTAGATGTGGAGTTAAGAATAGTAAATCTATACCTCCCTATATGCACATACCTTTCTATATTCTGTTGTCTATATTCTTTTACCTTCTGGAGGGGTTGATATTTAGTAGTACAACCAGTATTTGGGAAAGAATTAACCTACAGCACACAGCTTTAATGTTTGGTCATAGTGGAAAAAATAAAAATAAACTTCTGGCTACGAGCTGGGGAAGTTTATTAAGAACCGATTAGAAATCAAAGTATACGAAATGCTTTAAGTCAGCTGAATGCTTAGGGCCGTTACATGATGACCCACGACTACAGCTCAATAAGAAAGACTCAGCAGTAACTCGCCTTTTTACAGTAAACCAAACCAGATGTGTTATCAAGAACTGCTTGGCAAGGTTTCATTGCAGGGACAAAGTTTGCTCCAGGGGAAGTCTTTTACAAATACTCAGAGCACTGAGAACAGATAAGTAAATACACGTGGCCTCCTTCCATGTCTGTACTTTAGTCATCATAAATGTCTTTTAATTAGTTTTAAGTCTGATTAATTGCAAACCCGCCTCTGGCACCGTCTAGCTCCTATTTTTATGGGTTTGATTTGAATGCTCGCACACATCCTTTTATTTGCTTGATAAACCGCGACGCTTGGCGTCCTTCAGACTTTGAGCCTCTGATTCTACGTTCAAACGGTAGCAGGGCGTGGTGGTTGCAACACATAGGTTTATTGCATGATAACAGTACACCTCAACATGCAATCACTTTCACAGGACTAGCTATTGGGGATATAGTAGGCATCCCTGCCACTTCCAGACATATTCAGAGGACCCCAGACCAGGGAAAGGGGCGAAGGGGGGTAATAGTGTAGAGAAATAAAGGTAAATGAAACGGGTAAAGTTTCAAACACCCTGTTTAATGCCAGTTGCTGTTACCCACAGGAAGCGTATAGTTTTTCAAAAAGCTCAAATTAAGCACAACCTTAATGCTGAAAATCCATATTTGTCCAGCTAGCTTAGCACACACTGATGTTGCGTAGTATCAGATTTGCAGCTGTAGATAGCTTGTCGGGGTCAGAGCTACAATTCAGGGTAAGCCTGACAGGACAAGAAGGTCTTACACCCCCCTTCAGATTTACGTGGCTGGATTAGGGAACAAAAAGCAGTCCTGGCAACAATACACATGCCAGCCCTGCTCCCTTCCTTGTTCTCTCTCACTTTCCATCCATCCAATCTCTCTCTCCTTTCTCTGTTGTTTCCCTCTCTGATCTTTTTCTTTCTACCTGTGTCTCTCTTGAAGCCCTCTGTTACTGTTACAGTTAGTCTGGAGGAGCTGGAGAAAGTTGAGAACACAGTCCCGGGCACACGTATTGAGGATATGAATGGAACAAGGAGTCTCGTTTAAGATCAAATTGCTTGGGTCGACACCAGAGTAATTGTTGAAAGTTTTTTAATGAGGCAACATCAAAAGAAAGCAACCAGCCGACACGTGTTTCGTCTTACGGGAATGATCCCGTGACTCTTCAGGGCTGTATTGACAGTGACGAGTTAAATGCCAGTGTGGCTTGGTATAAAGGAATATGGTTCCACAAGGCCAGTAAAAGGTAAAATAACTGGTCGGGGGATCCAGGAGGACAGGTCTGGCCCTATGTAGAGACGTGACCTGGAGGTCAAGCAGCCTGTGGAGGCGAGCAAGGGCGGGTGCGCCCTGAGTGACAGTACCAGAAGACCATCCAGTGTCCGTATCGAGGGAGAGTAAAGGCGGGAGAGCCGTGAGATGGCAGGATAAAAATAAAACCTGGGTGAATCACGGAAACACAGACGAGACCAGTCTCTTTCGGCATCCACTACGCTGAAATCTGTTCGGCGCACCCGCCACCTTGCTTCTATAACCAGGACTCCTTTCATCGTGATTCACCCAGGTTTTATTTTTATCCTGCCTTTTACTGGCCTTGTGGAACCATATTCCTTTATACCAAGCCACACTGGCATTTAACTCGTCACTGTCAATACAGCCCTGAAGAGTCACGGGATCATTCCCGTAAGACGAAACACGTGTAGGCTGGTTGCTTTCTTTTGATGTTGCCTCATTAAAAAACTTTCAACACTTACTCTGGTGTCGACCCAAGCAATTTGATCTTAAACGAGACTCCTTGTTCCATTCATATCCTCAATACGTGTGCCCGGGACTGTGTTCTCAAATTTCAGTGTGGGTTCTTTGACTCATACACCAACGGGGGTTATAGGGTAGTTCCCCGACCTGGCAGCACCGTACACATTGTAGCATATTCACACCACGCGTACTTGTCCGTGCGCCATTCTCCCTGATTTATTAAAAACCCTGCATCCAGATAGAGCTGGAGAAAGTGACAGATGCTCCAGACGCAGCCCCGGGCTTTCAAAATCGACCTCGAAAGGCTCCATCCCACCGGGAAAATGCTGGTGGAATTAAAGGACGGTCCGGCATTGGAGGTGGTCTTGCTGTTGTCACAGGTTTGAAGGTAGGTTGTTGCAGACGTTAGGGCTGCATGTTGCCAGGGTATCCTTCTTATTGCAAGATACTGGACTGATCCTGTTTCTAGACACCAGTCTTACATTGAGAGGTGGCTTGTAGATGTTGAAAAGATTAGATAGGTATCTCAGACCAGCGGCGGCCGGCACTGATCAGAGGTAGGGGCGGAAGGGGAGTAGGACATGGGAGGTAGGGGGGCAGGGACAGGAGGGGGGATGACCCGGGGGAAGCAGGAATAAAAAAAAATATAAAAAACTAACCTTCACTCTGCTTCCTCGCCTCTGTAGTCCTCCTTCGCTCGGCCTTACCAGAAGCACACCCAGGCGGCCAGTCAGCCAATCACAACACTGCCTTAGCAGCGTTGTGATTGGTCTGAGCACCGTATTTCGGTGCTGAGACACTGACTGGGGGCCTGGGCATGTTCTCCATGTTGGCTGTAATGCAACCTGCATGGAGAACATGCAAAGTGCGCAAGACTGTTTTGGGCGGCCTGAGAGGGCCGGCCAAGCAGTCACTGTGCACTTTAGGAGGTTGCTACCACTCCTTACCTGCCCCTGCCCCCTCACGCAAAGCAGGCAGAAGCAGGAGAAAATAAAATGATAATAACATCAGTTATTATCATTTTATTTTCCGTTTGTGTCACTGCAAAAAAGCAGCGGGCTGTTATATTCCATATAGGTACCATAATATAGGCCTCAGTAACTTCATTACCCTTCACCTATATTTTTCCCTACATTACAATTGTCACGGTTTACAGGGACTGACCTTTTACCTAGATACTACACTGCATTCAGAACGCGGGTTTTTTCCCTAATTTGAAATCTCATACATTATGCATGAGGATTCTTGGAAGCACAGCAGGACTACCATCTCCTGTATAAAATCTATGTACAAAGTTCATGCCCAACGTCATCCTTAGGCCGACACAGTAACACAGCAAGGTAGGACCCCTTGGGAGACCTATGGGTATATATACATCACATCTTGCTAAGATAAGAGAGAGGAGACCGAGACTTCCCGGCCGACACACTGACCAGAGACGCTGAGGTTCCTGCATGCAGACACTCCAGCTCGCAGTGGTCTAACATCTCTCGCGGGGTGTCCAACTCGAAACCAGGACGGGGTCCCACAGTCTCTCACTTCAGGTAATGGGGTTGACTAAATCCTAGAGGGATTCTTGGCTTAACACCTCCATACATGCTAGGTACACTTAGGTACATCTAGTTAAGGAGGCATCGTAGGAGTACGCATCTTTTTATCATGTGTTTTATATACTCTAATGTATTCATGATTATTGCAAGATGGTAGAGCTATACCATCCATTCACCTTTATAGTACTGCTAATCATTTATATCTTATACTGTCTAACGGTTGTTGCAGCTCATTTATTTTACACCAGAATAACAACTGTTCAATAAATGCTTATTGAAAAACGCCCAGCCTGTTTATTCGGTGTATCTCTCTGAGACAGACTAAGTAAGCACGAGTGACTGAGCGAAAGGTAGTTTATTGTTTCCACGGTCCTGAGGGATCAGGGTTGTCATGTTCGATGGTTGCCAGGAACTATTCTCTCCTTGGCAAGAGGAGATGCTAGTGGCTCTGTGAGCTAGTTAGTACAAAAGGGCCAAAATACCCGGTGGGGGTGTTCAGAGTCAGTCTGACACCAATCCTACAGTGTATGTTGCCTAAACGCGCAGATCCTGTATACTTTTTATAGGAACTACACGACATGGCGCTGCCAACGTTGGTTGGGTACTTATTTAACAGTAGAATCTGAGTATTTCAGTCGTGCTATTCTCAGAAGCCCCTACTCACAAATCCCCAGAGACGTCTGGAGTGGGAGGGCACAAACTCCGCCACAGCTGAGTAGGCGAAAAATCCTATTTATTAGCTGTTGGTTAATCAAGCTTGAAGGACACAGTGTTCCTAAAAATTGTGCAAAACACCTTATCTTAGTTCCCTTGAAAAGTTATTTCGTGTTCTAAACACAATGACTACCGAGGTCTTAGACTCACTAAACCAGCCATTGCCGCTCTCGGAAGACGAGGAAGATGCAAACGCAATACATATTGCGGCAAACATTAGAAACGCAGTCACCCTGAAACTGCTTGCACATGGTTTAACACCTAGGGGTGGCATAGTAGCTTTCGTGATCGAGGCACACAAATTATACAGAACAGAGGTATTTTATTTGTGGGTTACATTCCCAGCAGCGAATGCAAGAACAAAAACATTTCATTACTACACAGAAGATGAACCACCAGCGGAATATTGTCCGTATGAGGACATTGAGGTTCCGCTCACGTACCAGGAACATTTATACTGGTTTAAAGGCGCCCTACCCCATACAAGAAGAAGAGTAAGACTCGGCCCGCTCAGAAGAGGGGGAGCAACATGGCCAATATTAGCAGCCTACACACCACATCCTGACATCGAAACAATGCCAGGACCAGACTTACTCATACTTCACAAAGAATTAATAAAACTTTACAGAAACATGACGCAATTCGTCATGAGGACAGTTACAGTCCAGCCAGCGATGGTAACAACAAATACAGCTCACGTTCAAAACACAGCAACTAAGATTACACCACAAACGTTACACGCAGTAATGGGTAAAATGCCCGCAAAACGTGAACAAATGCCATTCTGGGTAGCTCAGAAAATAACACAGTTAGAGCAGTATTTCCGAATACTAGCCCTTATGAGAAACACAGAATGCTGACAATCTGTTTGCCCATGGGGATAACACCACACATAGAGGATTGTACCTCTTGGGGTACAGTTTTCGCTGCCATATATACCAGAACTCATGGTATACCATCCTTAGCAGTAATACCAGATGTATTAAGACAAATACAAAATTAGTACGGAGCAGAGCCTGCTCTGAACTTAGGGATGAAATTACTAGGTAATTATGTCCAGGTATCAGCCATAATATTAGCAAATATTAAAGGGGAGGCAGCATCAGTGGCTATCCGCCAACGCCTAAGGGAGTTCAGTCCTTTACAACTGAAGCACGAACTACCTAAAATAATTGAAACTGCATATGCAAAATTAGGCAGGGACAGTTTGGGGGGGAAAGCATTAAAACCACAACTGATGGGTAATACAGAAAAGGAGACCATCAAGCAGACACCTGCTTCATCTACAAGCATTGAAAATGCAATAGGTCTCGCCTTTAATTAAGTTAAAGCCATTTGCTTTGCTAATGGTATTGTATAGCAAAGCAAATGGCTTTAACTTAATGAAAGGCGAGACCTTTTGCATTTTTAATGCTTGTTCTTTATGTAAAGGGAAGATGATGTAGTGTAATGAATGTAGTCCTATCTTTATTTTGTGTACATATACACTTACCTGTCACCACACGTTTTCTTTTGTGTTATATTTCATGTTTCAGCTGTGCTCCCTCTGGGGGTTTCAACCCTAACAACCGGGGCAGTTGCAGTTGGCGCTCGTAGGAAGAGGAGCTGCTGGACATGGGCTCCTATTTTCTGGAATAAAAGTTATTTCCTTCTTACCTGCTTTGATGCATCATTCACTCCTCAGCATGTCATGGGGCGAGGCTTGCAATGGGAGAGGCACGTGTTCACCAGTGATGTGTGAGAGGGAGCTAGAAAGATTCGTTCGTGCGATGGGCCAGTGCTGTAGGAGCGGACGTATCTATTCGGTAATATTTTGTGGGGGTTGGGGTGGTAGGATTATCAGTGATGGGGGGGTAGCAATATTAGTAAAAGCGTTGGTAGTTGCAGAGTGTCCAGCCTTTCATAATTGAGGCTAGGGTAGGATTATTAACATATGTAAGGGGTCAGGACTGGCCCACTCTGTGATAAATGGGGGTCTGAGGGGTAGAAGTGTTAGTATATGTGATAGGACAGTGCTGCTACTGGGGAGTGTGCCCACTCAGTGATAACTGTGGGGTGGGGAGTAGAATTGTTAGTATGTGTGATGGGGCGGTGCAGGTAGTGGGGATGTGTCTACTGGGTGATATCTGAAGGGGGTAAGAAATGTTGGTGTTACTAATGTGGCACTGCGGGTAGTGGAGGGGTGCGTCCACTCGGTGCTATGTGAAGGGGGAGTGAATTGTTAGTACGTGTGTTGGGACTGCTGGTAGTGGAGGGGCGCATCCACTCGGCGTTATGTGGGGGGGGTGTTATAATTACTCATACGTGAGATTGGACAGTGTGTGGGTGAGACGACCACATGTCCCCAGAGCAGGGAGTTGTTTGAACGCGACACGTCCCACTCTAGGAGGCGACGCGTGTGACGGTGGATGGGGGGCCCTTGTGTGGGGGAGGGAGAGCTCTGGAACTGTTGAACCTCGTCAGGGGGCAGCGCCTGGAAGAATGGGGCGCTTTGCACAGCTGAAGGGACCTGTGAGTGCTGTGTGTTCTGCAGGGGGCAGCGTTGGGGCGAGCTGGGATGCTCGCAACACGTGGGTTTGTTGTCTGGTCTGTCGCTCTCGCTTGCCTCACACCACGTCGTTTGCAAATAAATCACAAAAAACGAATGTGTTTTTGATAAAAACGGCCGAATAGGCTGGCCTGATGATCGCGTGTGTGTGGAGCGGTGGCGTGGGAATACTACAGTGTGTCACTTTAAAGAGTGTTTCTTAACTCCTCTCATGGACGCTGTTTGACATTAATAGAGGGTGTGGCGTTACTGGCGACTTAGGAACTGTGCAACCAGGTTCTAAACCCAGCGTCGGCTCTACATCCTATGATTCTGGGCAAATCAATTACTCTTCCTAAAAAACCAAATGTGACCATAACTAGTGCTCACGTAAAGCGCCACACCGCCCCTGGGCAGAGTTCTCGCTACATAAAAATGCAAAATAAATATATAGGGGTAAGGACCGGCTTGCTGCATTTTAATGAGGAGATCGTATCAAGTATCCGGTTGAGTAATGAACTGAGCTAAAAGAGGGCAGTGGACTTGTTACCGCATCCCCCCCCCCACACTAATGCACTGAGCCGGAAAGATGTGTATTGCGAAGTCCGAGCAGCTGTACCTGTGGAGTGGGTTCGGGGTCCAGCAAGCAGTAACCCGGAGGCAAGATCAAACCAGCAGTCACGGGCCGAGCCGGAACGCTGCATGAGTACCAGCGTGTGCAGAAGGGAGGTTCTGGCAAAACATCTTGTATAATACAAAAAAAGATGTCGAATGTTCTAATTGTGAAGAGTTTGATTTGTGGTACACCCCAGGGCCCGGACATGCATACCACACCTCGTCGTTGTGTAATTTAAGTACTGCTGTTTACCCCGTGATGTTTGTTTAAACCGTGTTTGTCAAAACCTAATACAACGGAAATCCAAACAAGAACCGTAGTAAATGTCCCATTCTGCATCGGTGCCGTGCGGGTTGCCACTGACTGGCAAACAAAAAACAGACGACAGACCAAGGTCCAGCTCAACCAATCCACATGTACAGTCAATTGAGGGGTGGTGCAGAAACACTTCCTGCACCCGTCGTCCAAAGGTGCAAATCACAACCAAAGATTTTCAAGAAAAAGCCGAAGGTGCACTCGCAGGGAAGTCAAGCACGTAAGCAGTAATTCCAAAGTTATTTCCTTTATTCAATCAGTCTTTTTATGAGGTGATGTATTGTATTATATTGGGTTTTTAAAAAATGTACATATTTTATCTATGTTTTCGTAGCCCTGAAGAAGTCCTAAGAAGGGACGAAACGCGTTGGCTACATCTGGCTACATTTTGAGTGAAGAAAAGAAAAATAGAAATAAAGGATTATCTTAAAACAAGTGATATATGTCTCCTGAGAAAATTTTTGGGGGGGAATCTATCCGACTGCATTAATGATCTTATAATTTGATTGATGCTTGAAAATAAGTGTGTGCTGATTATCTCTATACAAATGTTTATGTGAATTTATTCACTTTTGGGAATTAGGAGGCCTTTTTTCCCATGATCGTTGCACCACATCAATAAGTTCCCACTTTAATAACAATGTGCGGTATTGTGTCTAAGGCCCCTTTGTAAATCATTTATTTGCAATAAGGATCCTGGCATGCCTCCTCTAGGACATGTAGAACTGGAACGGCATGAAAACCTGCAGATGATGCCGGTTATCATGCCGTTCCTGTTCTACATGTCCATTAAGGCTTTGAGCCATCTCTATTACAACATATAAATTACTAATTCGTGTGAGAGCTTTACATACCTTGCCCTGGGCGGATCGTGCCTTTTGAGTTGTTATTTCTTTTAAAATATTTTGTTATTCTTTACGGAATAGTTGGATATCGAAGAGCCCTGATGAAGTTCCCTTTTGGCACTATTGGGAATGAAACGCGTTGGCTGTGTGCCAGTTTTAAAGACTGATTGAATAAAGGAAATAACTTTGGAATTACTGCTTACGTGCTTGACTTCCCTGCGAGTGCACCTTCCGCTTTTGCCACTGACTGGCGTTCATTTTTCAAACGTCTCGTATATTTTCTGTCTGAGAGGAAAGATCAGAGGATGAAATAAAAGCTGGCGAAGAACACGTGTAAAACGTGCCACATGAGCCGTACTCGGGATAATCAGTCATTTCGTGTGATCTTCAGCCCTTCTCTCGTTTGAGTTATTCTTGACGCAGCCACGAAGTTCGTTAATGTTGGACTTTGCTTACATTTTCTGCGCTTCAAAATTGTAAAGTATCCCTCATAAAATTAATATATGATGTATTTGTATTTTTAATAAATACCCCGCGGTGTACACAGTAAGCAGCCAGGTGCGCGACCAGCGCGTCGGGAAAAGCAAAATAGAACAAGAGAGGAGCGGGGGCGAGCGAGCGAGCGCGGCAGACTGCTGAGCTGACCAGACGCTCGTGCGTTATGGCCTTTTGCCTGCGATTACCCGCACGGCCGGCATGTGTTTCCAATTATCGCGCCCGCGTCTGGGCATGATAATTGGAAACAGATGCCTGCCGTGTGGGTAACCGCAGGGAAAAGGCCATGACGCACGAGCGTCTGGTCAGCTTTCAGAAGCCCCTAACTTAAAGTCTCGCAGAGCAGCGCTTGCGCGCTACTCGAGGCTCGACCTAAAAAAGAAGTGAGACAATAACAAAAACCAAAAAGTTAAAGAAAACAGATCTCAATCCAGAGGTAGATCTCCTCCACAGGAGCCCTCCGAAAGGAGGTATAACCTTAGGAATAGGGACAATATTAGGAAACCTGACAGGCATCAGGATACTGATACACGTTCCTCTCGTTCCTTTCGGGGTTCAACGAAAAACTCCGAGAGGGAAGGACGGTCAGACAGACAAGAAGAGCGTACAAGGTCCAGAGACAAGCAGCACGCTCAAGAATATACTTCCAAAAAAGAAGATAAACCAAAACAAAAGCCACAGTTCAAGAAAAAGAAGGTTGCAGGTCTAAAGATCAGACATGCCCAGAATTCTGAGGACTCGACTACTGAACGGGGAATGGGCTCTGACGATGCTAGACAGTGCGGCAGAAGTAACAATAGCTCGCCAGAACCTGATGGAATTTCTGGTGACCGCGGACTTGACTGATTATATCGCGGTGGAAACACCTGATACTAGGGTAAGTGTCCCACATAAATTGTATGAAATAACACTCCAAATGGAGGGGGACAAATGAAGGACAGTTAGAGGTCTCTTTTGGGAGAACCTAACGTTTGGCTATGACATTTTGTTAGCTGAACAATATTGGCCGCCAGCATTCGTCATGGATTGCCCTAAGGGAGAAACAGTAATTTTACCAGCATTCTCCGACCATGTTCCCAAACATTTAAAATATACATATGCGCAGGAGTGGGCGGTAGCCCAAGCTCCGGCATTATACAAAAACCATGTTGGATGGGATGAGGATTCAACCCACCACATAATTCCATTGAAAAATACTCCGACTGCACAGAGGCAGTATCCAATAAAGCAAGAAGCTAAAATACAGGTCAGGGAGATCTTAGATCAAGTTGAATACCAAAGGGTGATTGAAACTTGCGCCGCTCAAATGAATAACCCTTTGTTTCCTGTATCAAAACCGGACAATTCATACCATCTAGTGTTGGATTACAGACATTTAAACACTTGCACTAAAACATTTGCAGTACAGAATGCACACAGTGCCGCATTAATGAATAACATCGTGCGGAAAAAATACAAAACCACACTAGATATCTCAAATGGATTTTTCTGCCAGAATATAGCACCTGAGAGCAGATATTTGACCGCATTCTCAGCGCTAGGGTCACAGCGTCAATTTTGTCGACTCCCCCAGGGGTATAAGAACAGCCCGGGGTTATTTTCAGCCAGAGTAACTAAATTACTTCAAAAATTGGATTATCCTATGTGGATGATATTTATCTAACGGATGATGACCTGGAGGAACACTTGAACAGGGTGAATACCATAATTTTGGGATTTGCCTCTGCGGGTTACAAATTCAACTTTAAGAAATCGAAGATTGCCGATCTCAATGTCCTGTTTTTGGGATATGAGCTTTCAAATGAAGGAAAAAGCCTAGAAGCTAACTTTTTGGAAAAATGTGCGCTGCGCCAACCTCCAAAAACATTTAAAAATTTACAATCAATCCTGGGATTCCTGAAATTTTGCAGAACATACATTTTAGATTACGCAGAAAGAGTAAAACCTTGCTACGATTTAATAAAACCTGATTTCTCAATCAGACAATGGACACAGGAACACACTGATATCCTTCATTCTTTACAAGCTGACATGATAGCCTCAAAACACTTACAGACGCGTAAATGTACGCAACCTGGTGATCCGTATAGTTGCAGGTCAATCTGGGTACACCTATCTAACATATAATGAAGGTGAGACAGTACCAATAGCGTACAAATCCCATTTGTACACAAATGCTAGGATGCGCTTTGCATCAACAGAAAAAATTCTAACAGCAGCACAGACTGCTGTAGTAAAAGAAAGAGCTCTGGCTCAAGGGAAGTGTATAATAGTCGTTACCCCAGTTCCAGCCTTAGAGGCTGCGACAAAGGCAAGCGTTCCCAATAATAAAGCCTTACATCCAAGATGGATACAATGTGCTAATTCTCTCACTGCAACAGATGTAGAATACAGGTACGACCCAAATCTAAAAACACAAGCATTTCTGCAATACGAACAAGAATATCCTCTACCAAATGAAATAATGCCTCTAGATCAGTATGAATATAACATTTACACTGACGGTTCTGCTCAACCGGCCATAGGGAGTAAACAGCAGTACAACGCAGCGTGTGCTATCGTTAAAGGTCGCATGCAGGATGGAAAGTTTCATCCGAGTTGTACAAAAACACAGTCTCTAGGAGACTGCACAGCTAACAGAACTAAAACCACTAATCCTGGCACTGGTAAATACGGTTCGAGAATTCCCCACACTAATCGTGTGTGATTCCTTTTACTGTGTACAGTCATATAATGAATATTTACATTACTAGGGACAAAACGGGTTTAAAGATGCAAAAGGTGGCACAGTTAAGCACAAAATGATATTGGAACAGGTAGTGGAGTTGAAAAACAAACTACCAAGGGCTCACATGATACATATACTCAGTCATCAACGTGACGGCGTTAACATTGAAGGGAATTCATTGGCTGATGAAGCCGCAAAGGGCGCTGTACGCACGGCTTCCGTAGCTGCAATCACTCGATTAAAAAACGAGAATAGACAGTGAAATAATGGTTGCAATTATTGCCACACGCAATAACTCAGCAGTACCAAAAAGATTTCCACTGAAATACTCCTACAAGTTAGATGCAAACAATGTCCCATTTGCTCAAATTCCTGGAGTGGGGGATAGAGTAATACCAAATATGGATCGTAGGTTAGGATTAATTCTAGCAGCACACGAGGGTATAGGTTCTGCACATGCAGGAGTTACAGCAACTGTTTCTCTATTGAAACCGCGCTACTGGTGGCCAGGACTAAGAAAGCAGACTAAGGACTACGTCTTGAAATGCGACATCTGTCAGCAGATGAAAGGCTCGACAGTAACACGTTCAGGGCAGACACCATTACTAATATCAGACAAAGAAGGGCCGTTCTAGAGGACCTCTTTAGATGGCATTCTCCAAATAGAACTCTGCGTTCGGCTAATGCACATCTGATGCCGCCGGTCAGGATTAAAAAGATGAACTGGGGGGGAGGAGTTTTACTTTTAACACCATCAAGGAATGGAATTCCCTTCCCCTATACCTCAGAAAAATTTCCCCCCTTCTCGAATTCAGGAAACAACTGAAGACCTGGCTTTTTCAGTAGTAGTAGCACTAAGCACAGTATGTAGCACTGGAAGCGCCAAGACACCCGAGGGTATTCGTGCGCTGTATAAATTTTATTAACATAACATAACACTCGCGTGTGTCTATCTGGACCGCTGCGGCCCCTTACAATCAGATGGAGCTTACAAATATATCATGGTTGCAGTGGATTCCTGCTCTAGGTTCCTATGGGTGTGGCCCCAGCGCTCGGCTGACGCTCGAACTGTTATAAAAGATTTGCGAGTCTTTATAGGGACATACGCAATTGGCACATTACATTCTGCCCGTGGCCCCGCGTTTAGCTCTAGGGCTTACAAGGAAGCCATGGGAGGTCTGGGTGTAGCATTGCGGTACTCCTCTCCATACCATCCCGAGGGAAATTCGGTCGTGCAGAGGAAAAACTGGGACTTAAAGCAGTCTTTAACAGTTAGAGTATTAGGCTCGGGTGGAAATTGGGTAAAACATCTGTATGGAGTTCAAAGGGCATTAAATAATCAGCCAAGAAGCTCTCTAGGGGGTGTCACTCCTTATTAGGTCCTATTTGGGACGAGAATGTGGGTACCTGATCTTGATTGTGAAGGCACAGTGGCGGATGATAAACCTTTTGACAGCCATAAACATTTGGCTGTTTTACAGGACCTGAATGAATCCAGGGCACTACAGAGTAATGTCTAGGGGAAAAGGACCACCACTGGGGAAGCAAAAAGTGTCACAGCAAGACTTGTCTGGATCCCTAAAGTTGGGGATCTGGTCAGAGAGAAGATAGCGGACAAAAAAGAATTTGGGCCATCATACAGAAAGCCTGTACCTGTCCTGGCAGTTGAAGGAACAAGAACAGTACTTCTGCCACCTCTTGCCGGTAAAAAGGAGAAAAGATTTTTCTCAATAGACCTGATCAAACCACACTATGTGATACTGATACTGAGTAGTAAGCTGCGTGGACTCCGGAGTAACAGACAACCTCCTCTCACAACTATACAAGAAGTTCAAACAGAAAGACTCATCATGTTTGAAGGGTCAGCTGCGCAGAATGATGGACTAAGCAACAATGCAATGGAACTCGTTCCTCTTGAAACTGAAGTTCAAAATGAGAACTCCACTGAAAGACAAATTTCAATCCTGCCAAACACGGATATCTACGTCAACATGCCCCAACAAAAGCAAGCTACAGTTTCCATAAAACCTGCGGAACTACCGAAGATTGATTGAACTGCATCTGGCTATTTCATTGACTTTGATACGTTTTCACTGGACCCAAGTGAACCTGAAATGATGCCAGCCCAAAAAACTCATGTACAGCGATTCAAAGATTTTCTGAACTTTCTTAAAAAAATTACCTCGTATCACCTTGGGTGGAACTCTGGGTATCCACCGGAATACTTTTCTTTCTTTTCTGGATAGGCCTAGTAACTGTCTTTAGTATGCTTGTAAATGGAACTTATCTTCGAGAGAGCTCTGCAGCACAAAGAGTGAATGTGATTCTGAAACCGCATCTATCATCACATCGTGATAAAAGAGACCTATCATCAGTGGACATTTCAGCAGTTCCTATACCCGACGGTATAGTGTGGGACAAGGTTGATTACGATATATTTGGCCCGACCAAACCTTTTAAAAATACCACATTTATTTAAAATTTCATTGAGTGATATCATTACCTCCAGTACATTTTCAGATGATTGGGATTATGAAACTGTAAATAATATGTTGTCTGATTTAGAAAAATCTGCTGCATTTTCTAATAATGAAATGTTGGAAGACACATCAGACTTTGAAACAATGTATTGCTATCAACATTATGGTCATCACTTTCTGCATAAATCTGCTAATCCCAGAAATGTTTTCACATACCACCAATGGGAACATTGCCCGACACCGCCGAAAAGCAGTTCAAAAACATTTGCACAGAAATTTCTGTATTTTTCAGGGTCTAACACATCAGACCCAGCCTCATATTATTATAAGGTTGCACCAACAACAGCGCGGAAAAATATGCTGACAAACCCCAAACAGATTTATTCTGCTTCCTTTATTACCCAGTTGTCTGAACAAGGTTTCGACTTATGGAAAGACACCATAGACTTAAAATCTGTCTGGGGTACTAGAGACTGGCAGGTCCAGGGAACAGAGGCACTATTTTGAGCATGCCTTATTCTTCAGCAAATAATGTTTTTGAATGAAACGGTGCAACAAACGACCTGTCTTGGACTAGCCAAAAACAAGGATTTGAATACACCTCAGGTGCCAGCACCATCACACACTGAGGGTAACATAACATCACAAGAAGAGGTTACACTAGATGCCATCATGCAATACAATAGATCAGACCCCGATTGGAAGGGATGGTTGATTTGGCCCACAGACACCAATAGCTGTCAAGAAAGATTCTTGGGTAAAACTAAAGGATTTCGTATCAATAGGCCAGATCCACGTTATGTACAGAGACAACACCCAGGGGTAGTGACATCATACAGTGTTGGGAAGTTATGCCTCGATTGGCTAAAGACCTCAACACTCACACATGTGAAACAACACTTATCCTTACTTACACAGGATGTGGACCTACGTGATTGTTTATTAGGCCCTAGGAAGCCACGTAAAAAACGTTTCTATTATGCTGTCTACAATGAGATTTGGAAAACATCACAACAAGAGGCCGCGGAAAGAATACGAGAAATAGATCGTATAAATCTAGAGAAAGCTCTAGCAGTGGTCGACAATGGGTTAACGACACTAACCTCCAGGATATATTCTCTAGGCAACATTGTATCTTCTGCTATTGATGTACTAGAACAGGATCTGTCCATATTACAACACGGGCAATCACAATTGCGTTCTATTATGTTATTAAGCTGGACGCTACAATCTTTGCGCGCAGGCTATGTGCCTTGGCGTTTCATAAACAGTACCTCTCTGTTTTCTTCGTACAATCTGACAGAAAAACAGATAGAAATGGCACAAAGGGGAGCAAAATATACAATGCTGCGTATTGAAAAACTGGATAGATTAGCCTTTACAGTGGCAGAGTCACCGTCCACGGAATGGTTAATCCATGGCCACATAACTCTTCCGGTCACTACCTTTCAATTCCAATATTGCCTTGAACAAATGCAGGCAGGCAGATATGAAGAAATGGGTAGGGAATTCATTAAGGAATCCTGGGAATTACCGTACAGATTTCGATGCCGGAGTGGGGAAAAAGAAGTATTTCTAAGCGGTACTAACTGCGAGAATACTTTAAGTGGATCACTTATATGCCAGGATATAATGCTTCATGGGGCCTGTAACCTTTCGGTAGCAAACTTATCCTGTCACTTAAAGGGTGCCCCAGCTGCCGTGGTCACTCCAGTGTTCAGGCTACTTTCGAATGGGAGTTACTTGATGCTGAACGATCAAGGCTGCTGTGGGATGCTTCCGGGCATCGCATATCTGGTAACTGAGAGTTCCAGGGTTACTTGCTGTATGCAAGTATTGTTTCCACCAACACATACAGTCAGGGAGGCGCCGTTATGGCCTTCTCTGAATGTTTCGTTAATACGGTTTGATGCTTTGAGCAGAATGAAAGCCATGCTTATACAGAAATCTGTGTCCTTAACCTCCGCTCAAGAGACCTTTGATCTTCAAGTTGCAAGGTCTTCAGCAGAGATACAGGCGCTTATACATACAAATTGCCCCTTCCATTTAGCAGAAATGGTAAATCGTATCCTTACCATGTCTGATACGACAAGCATCGTCCACCTATTTAAGACCATAGGTTCTGGACTATTAAGCACCTTTCAGACGGTCCTCGGAGTTATACCAAACTTTATACACTCCGTATTTGGAAGCATATTTGGAGGGCTGCCGCTGATCCTGTTTCTAATAGCAGGTATCCTGCTTGTCGTTTTTCTGCTACGCAATGGACGTCCCAGTCACCAAGGAGATGGAAACAGTACTCCTGGAGCGAAAATACCGTGATCGCATGGTACAACTTCTAGGCACACCTCGCCGAAGGGAACTAAGTGCTTCTTGGTTCTTGTCATTTAGACCAGTCTGGATGGACTGCATCTTACCTGTCCTCCGATGCCTGTTTTGCGGAGAAGAATGCGTGTGGGTCTCTGTCTGACACTCCCATCATGTGCGCAACCGGACGTTGATGCTTTACTGGATCCGATAACGGCCCATGTTCTGCAGTGTCCCCAGCGTATTGCCATGTTGATGGCGGCATTCCTAGAGCCATGACAGGTAGTATCTGCTCCTGTTGGTATGGACACCGGCTCCTCCTCTGACACCCAGGCCTTGGATGGCGCACAGGCTGCCCCAGCACCGGCTGTAGACAGTACGGAAGATCATCTGTGCTCAATTGACATAATCTGCGAGGTGTTACAGGGACCGTCGACTGAGGAGGCAAGCAACGAAAATGTTGCGTCTACCAGCCAGGACACAAACTGGGAAAAAATTTGACTTTTGGAAAACAAACGGAAAATTAGAACTCAATATCAAAATTCACATTCTTTTTGAGCATGTATGGCTTTCAAATGCTTGTAGTAGTTCGGACTATACCTACGGACATATTAGAGCTGTAGCTTAAGTGTCAATTTCTAATATTTTTCTTTTTAACACTTTTTAGAACTCCTTTTTAACAATTTTTAAAAACGATGTTTTTAACTAATGTTTTAACTATTTGCGTACAAGTATCTAGTCCACCTAGTAGTACGGTTAGAATTAAAACTATGTCGTCCATTCGGAAGAGGAGTGGGTGTTATATTCCATATAGGTACCATAATATAGGCCTCGGTAACTTCATTACCCTTCACCTATATTCTTCCCTACATTACACTTGTCACGGTTTACAGGGACTGACCTTTTACCTAGATACTACACTGCATTCAGAACGCGGGTTTTTGCCTAGTTTGAAATCGCATACATTATGCATGAGGATTCTTGGAAGCACAGCAGGACTACCATCTCCTGTATAAAATCTATGCACAAAGTTCATGCCCAACATCCTCCTTAGGCCGACACAGTAACACACAAGGTAGGACAACTGGGGAGACCTGTGGGTATATATACATCACATCTTGCTAAGATAAGAGAGAGGAGACCGAGACTTTCCGGCCGACACACTGACCAGAGACGCTGAGGTTCCTGCATGCAGACACTCCAGCTCGCAGTGGTCTAACATCACTCGCGGTGTGTCCAACTCGAGACCAGGACGGGGTCCCTCAGTCTCTCACTTCAGGTAATGGGGTTGTCTAAATCCTAGAGGGATTCTTGGCTTAAACCTCCATACATAATAGGTACACTTAGGTACATCTAGTTAGGGAGGCATCGTAGGAGTACGCATCTTTTTATCATGTGTTTTATATACTCTAATGTATTCATGATTATTGCAAGATGGTAGAGCTATACCATCCATTCACCTTTATAGTACTGCTAATCGTTTATATCTTATACTGTCTAACGGTTGTTGCAGCTCATTTATTTTACACCAGAATAACAGCTGTTCAATAAATGCTTATTGAAAAACGCCCAGCCTGTTTATTCGGTGTATCTCTCTGAGACAGACTAAGTAAGCACGAGTGACTGAGCGAAAGGTAGTATAGTATATTGTTTCCACAGTCCTGAGGGATCAGGGTTGTCATGTTCGATGGTTGCCAGGAACTATTCTCTCCTTGGTAAGAGGAGATTCTAATGGCACTGTGAGCTAGTTGGTACAAAAGGGCCAACATACCAGGTGGGGATGTTCAGAGTCAGTCTGACACCAATCCTACAGTGTATGTTGTCTAAACGCGCAGATCCTGTATACTTTTTATAGGAACTACACGACAGGGCAATGCTCCTCCGCCTTAGCGGAGGAGCCGCCACTGTCTCGGACACTAAGACAAATGTGTCCTGGAGAAATGCGGGTACGCTGGCAATAAATGATAAACCAATCTATTGTCCATTTTTAGGTAAAGGTTTCAGCAATTGGTAATTGTTTCTGGCACTCTCTCTGTAATATAGATTTGTAGCAGATGGCAAAGTCCCAAAAATTTGTAGGTTGTCATGTTTTTGTGATACATGAAGGTACCCAACACAAGCCAATGGATACTAGCATTTTTATAGTTTGGTATATGCCTGTCGACCTTAATTGTTTGATGCCGCGTGTTCATAGAACTGGAAATTTACAGGCATGTTAGTGTGCATGTAAAGTTTCTTCACATGGAAATTGGCTTTCTTTGTAAAGAAATCCCTTCAACTAAAATATTTGGAAAAATGGGAATGAAGACTCCCATTGCACTCAACTTTGTGTCCTTACACTAAACATGTGATTTAAAAATTATACAGATTCTAGATCCTGGTGGCATATGCTAATATATCACTTTATTCTATCACAAGCTCACCTTGCAACACTTAAGTGACAAATCTATTAAAATACACTAGTCTAAAGGTGGCAGCAAAGTAGTGTAATATTGCTACACATTTTTAATCACAACTGTAGATCTCATACAGAGTGAAAGCACAAAGTAAATTGTAATGTTTTTGTTCATTTTCACCCAGCTACTTTATTTTTGTATATTTGCCTGTGGAAATACAATTAAGGCTGGAGTCACCCATAAGTGCCTATCTGAAAAAGACTGGACTTTGATCTTTGATCAGGAGGAGGACTATCAGCCCTTGAATTTGAAATAAAGGGGGCTAAAGTTGGCACCATCCATTATTTATCTTACTCAGCTGTCAATCAAGACGTTATTTGATTGGAGACAAAGCAGTGGCGGCTTCTTCAATAAGGCGGAGGAGCGTCGCCTCACTGCTTTTTTGCAGTGACAAAAAGGAAAACTAAAATGATAATAACTTGGGTTATTATCATTTTATTTTCTCCTTCTTCTGCCCGCTTTGCGTTAGGGGGCGGGGGCAGGGAAGGAGTTGGAGCACCTTCCTTTCTAAAGTGCACAGTGACTGCTTGGCCGGCCCTCTCGGGCTGCCCAAAACAGTCTTGCGCACTTCACATGTTCTCCATGCAGGCTGCATTACAGCCTACATGGAGAACATGCCCAGGCCCCAGTCAGCATCTGAGCGCTGAAACACGGCGCTCAGATCAATCACAACGCTGCTAAGGCAGCGTTGTGATTGGCTTACTGGTCGCCTGGGTGTGCTTCCGGTAAGGCCGAGCGAGGGAGGACTACGGAGGCGAGAAAGCGGCGAGAAAGTAAGTTTTAATTTTTTTATTTATTCCCGCTTCTCACCACCCCGCCCTCCCGCTCCCATGCTTCGGTTCTGGCACCACCAACTGCTGCCAGGAACAATTAGTTCTTCTCCAAGAATCTTCATTATGAGCATCCGTCAACCAAACTAGAGAACATGTCCCAAACTCCATGAAAAATAAGACATTTTCTTGAAATGTTTTCTACAGCTATAGATGCCAATAGACCTGTAGTAGTGTACAAAAGGAGGAAAAAAACAATGATAGAGTACTCACTAAGGTAATTTATTGGTGGAACAAAGTCAGCAGACAGGAACAAAATCTCAACAATATTCATCTTGTGATCTTCTTAAACTGGGATCTTGGCTGCTGGCTTGGACAGCTTCAACCCTCAAAAAAATACAGCTCAAGTCTTAATAATTTTATAATCTTATAAAAACATGATCCATAGGCCAGGATATAAGACTGGGGCACTAGTAATGTCACTACACCAACTATCACCCAGGTGGGTAGTCAGTTCAGAGAGAAGGTAGTTCCCTTTTCTTCAGTGCTCCGTGTTATGCCCTTAAATGATGTGTTTTCAACTAAAGCAGCCACATCTGAAACTCATTTTCACCACCGAGTCAACCCACCCCCAGTTAATTGCCTAGGGCCATGGTCGTTCTCAGAGACTGTGACTAGCGGGGGCTACACATCTCTCCAAGGGCTCAGTCATCCTCCCATTATTCTTTCATCCACTGCTCTCCTCACTGCCTCCTCTTTCTCTCTCTAATATGCTCTTCACCCCCGCCCCTGATGCTCTCCTCGCTGTGCTCCTCCCTGCCTCTGCTTCCTCTGTTTTTCTCCTTGAGTTCTCTGCCTGCACACCCGCTCTATCTCTCTTCCCTCTGCTGCGCGCTTTAACTCCCTAATGAATTTCCAACATGGCTGCTGCCTTTTCAGCTGCCTAAGGCTGGGCCCTCCACTGAGGATGGCTTTAGTCTGGATATGTGCTAGTGGAACCGAGTACTTCCGGGTTACATCAGACAATTCTAAATTGTTATTTTGTATGTCCAGGTTGCCTGCTGCATGCAGGGAGGAAGGCATGTCCTGTATAATGAATATTTTTTTAATACAATTACAACTCTACAAACATTGTTGGAGGGTGAAACATAATTTATGCTGGATTTGAACACTATAAAACGATGTTATGAAGAAGGGTGGTGAATCCATTGCTCACGCAAGCTCTTGGAAGGGAAGCACAGGTATACTACAACAGTTACGGTCCCCGGGAAAATATACTTGTTGAAGGTGATTCTTCTAAGTTCAGAGTACGTTGTAGGAGACCCTACTCATCCTTTTTTGTGCTTTGAAGCAGCTGAAAAGCAATTTAAGCACTAGTCAACCTTCCCATTCCCCAAATCAGTTTATCAAAAGGGGTGGGGGGAATGTTTCAGAACTCATACAAAGAATATAGACTTCTTAAAGGCACGCAACAGTAAAATCTACAGCTTTCAGTGGATATATTAATATATTTTGAATAATAAATCACGTGGTCCATTTCACATAAATTGTAAGCAGAACCTACAACTCACTTGATAAGGCTCTAGTTTGCTTCAATACAGGGCCTAGAAGTGAACAATTTTCCAGGGCTTCTTTTCACGGACATTCCAGTTCTAACTGGAATTGAGCATCAGGATCGTGGGAGGTAAGGCCCAGAGGCGTCCATTGAAGACAGCAGCGTAGGGTCCTGTCTCCTACGCTTCCTACTGGGGGTTCTCCTGTTGCAGCAACACCCTCATCCAAAACCCAGCAGCGAGGTTCATACACACCCAACCACCAGCAAGTTTCAACTTGCCTTGATGGAAAAATTAATAGTTCTACATTTCCTTCTTGTTATTGTAACAGATTTTGTTTTCAAGTATGCTTGTTTGTACGTTTTAACATTTATTCTGAAATGTGCTTATGATTTGTGCTTGACGGGTAATGCATCATATATTTGCTTTGGCTGGAAAAATTCCATTTTGTGGTTTTTTTGTTCAGGCTCTGCCTGATTTTATTGCAGAAAAGTGTGGGTGTGGAGAGATATTCAGACCCTTCCAAAGTTTTGCAACAATGGTTAACATTGCCAGGTATTTCCGGAAATCTTCTACAAAAAAGGTAGGGGCGTAGCTTAGTCAGCGAGATTCTACATGTGTGGTGGGCTGCAGGGTGGAGGGGTGAGAGGACAAAAGTTCGGGTTGGACTGATGCCATGAGGAACAGGGTCAGTACTGATTTGCATTAGGTGGTCAGCCTATAGTGTGACAGTGGGTGAAAAATGATGGGTTGGAATGCTGCCCTGAGCGACTGCAAGTGGTTAGACAATTTGCAAGCATTCATCCAATCACTTTTTGGTATTTGATTGACAGTAGTATGCCTGGAAACCTGAGACTGGTGCAGCTTTCCAAGCCTACTACTGGTAATGTCTATGAATTCCAAAAATTAGAAAATTTGCACCCATTCAAGGATTACGTCTATAGGTGCAGATTTACTACTTTTTTGGTATACCAGTCACTACATATATTTGAGATTACAATCTAACAAATTAACAGGTTAAAACCTCTAAGTGAAATGAGACCATTGAGATAAACCGACACAGACATAGCAGACCGGACTCAGGGCCTCCAGACCCAACTACCAAGCCAAGAATGCATAGATTTGGGAGAAGTGAAGTGGTTACACCCCAAACATATCCCATGAAGCCCCGCCCCTGAAAGAAGGTACTGCTTGCCTCTTTAAGCAGTGCCTAATTTGTCACTGCTGAATTCCGGGGTAGTTGAATTCCAAATCTGTCTTGTCTGGATTATACCTCATGACACTTTCTTCCACCACGCTACACTTCCTGTCTTTTTATCTCACTCTTAAAGGTTCTTTTTGACCCTGTGTTCTCCCTTTTTCGTTGTTTTCCTATGTTTCTCCTCCTTTCTCTCTCTCTTGCTTCAATTTAAAGTCTGATGATGAAATATAGGCCCTGGTCCTCAAAAATGTGTAGTGGTGCTGACCAGAACCTGCACAAATTAAGTACTCTTTCAGCAACTGAAAAAATAAGAATTATGGAACAGAAAATGTTGATTCAAATGACATGCCAAGCAATCAGGTCACCTTGTAAATTGAGTGCTAGGCGTTTGGGTTAGTTTCTGCATTTCTGGCCTACACATGGTTGAAAGCTTGCTGTGCTTTTCCATTGAAAACCTTGACAGAGGCTTTGCTATTAGAAATTTCAGTCCTGAATAACGCCACTGAGAATAGGAACTAGACAGTCCATGGTGAGATGGCTAACAAACCTTAACAGTATGTCTCAACAACAAAACAAAGTCCTTAGTGGCAATGACACATAACCACATTTGCATGGCGCGTTTCTCTGAGACTAAAGGCCTTATTTACACTGTTGTATGCAGCTTGCTGTCCTAACAGAGGACAAAGGTCATGACCCTGGTGGCCCTGACGATCGTCTGCCATATTTAGACAACTTGGGCTGTCTGTCGGAGATCTCCGTGCTTCAGAGGAGCAACTGCACTGCAGCTCTTCTGATGGCACCAGTGCTTTAAATGGGCCGGTACTCACCGGTACTGAGTACCGGCACTTCTCAGTTTTCTCCCCCTGAGTACCGGAACTTATTTTCGGGCAAGGAGAGTACCGGTACTCCATGAAGCAGCAGGGCTCAGGCCCTGAAGTACGGGTACGTGCAAGGCAAAAACTGAAAATTTCCCTTTCAGATGGTGCGTGTTTATGTGCTGCTCTGGTTGGCAACAGCCTGTGTATTTCTACGCTGGGTTGCTCCTGCAGTGTTAGGTTCTCATCAGGCGCGCAACGCCCATTGGGATCAAAGGGCTTCAGACACCCCTCCTCCCCCATCGTGTGTGTCAGCCCGGCTGAGACAGCTTCCCGGGCACTCACACAGCCGCACCCGAGTACTTCACAGGTCTTTAAAAGACCAATTGCTTTTTAACGAGGCTTTGTTGTTTCTCACCCCTTCTTAGATCCCCCTGCATCTCCAATCTGCATATTGCTGAAAGAATTAGCTCCCCCCACCCCCTCCGAAATTTGACTCTAGTTGCGCCTCTGGTTCTCATTGGCATCGCAACAAGAATGAGGATATGGTCAGAGGTGCCGAGAGTGGAACTGAAGAACCAGGGTCGAAGCCCGACGTCGGCTCATCATCCTGTGATTCAGGACAACTCCTTTACCCATTGGTCTTAAAAAAAGTACGCTTTAATGCAAATGTTCTGACTGTCATGTAAATCGCTTAAATGCCCATGGCCCAAATTCGCGCAATATCAAACTGCCAAAAATTAGGCTCTGCACGTATGACATAGAAGCTGATGCTTGCCATGTTTCTTATGTAAGGAGGCAGTTTGATTTTGCGCGAATTTGGCCCATAGGCATTTAAGCGCTTTACATGACAATCAGCGCATTTGCATTAAAGCTTACTTATGTAGCTATTGTTAAATTCCTGGCTCACAGCCACGCCCCCAGCCACGCCCGTAGACACGCCCCTAACTACCCACCCAGTCTAATTAGTGAGTACCGGCACTTCTAATTTTCCATCTAGTCTCGTGGAAATGGAAGAAGGACGATGTTGCAGACCAGCAAGGTCTGTGGGACTCACCCAGCAAGGTAAGTCAGGGCACGCCTGGAGCAACCAGGGAGCCCAAGCAGAAGAAGATTGGCCTTCGGGAGGGCCTACTAGCCAACGGACTAGCGACCGCGAAGGAACCTTGAGTCAATGCACATGGAGCTGGCTCACAGGACACTCGTGGAGTGGAGGCCAGGGATCTTCGGTGCAGTCGGTGCTGTACGCTGGGGCTACCTGGAGCCCAAAGCACGACTTCGTGGGAGACCCAGAAGAGGATGCACTTGCAAATGCGATCGGTGTCCAGGGGTCACGGTTCCACGTTACCCACGACAGCTACGGGCCTCAGCTTTGCTGGGGACTCAGGGCAGCCTCGGGGAAGTCTGGAAATCCACCTCTGGTGATGCAAAGACTTCGGCGTCCGGCGGGAGCTTCAGCGATGCAGACCGGACAATTGCTTCTTTGGTGCCTGCCAAGCAGGGGAGTCACTCCTTGACCCCAAGGGAGATTCTTCAGTCCTCTAATCTTGAAGTAGAGCGTCGAAGGTCCAGGATTCTGTGTCAGAGTTTTGTCCAGGTTAATCTAAAGTCCTAAGGACTGGGGTCCCATACTTATACTAAGGTAGGGGGTTGGACATACTCTGTGGACCCACCTATGGGAGGGTCAGGGCAGAGGGGTGGTTACACCCCTTTCCCTTTGTCCAGTTTCGCGCCAGAGCAGGGGCTGGAAGCCCCTGAGCCGGTTTGAACTGGGGTATGCACAGGGACACCAAATGTGCCCCCAGTGCAGGGCTTCAAAGCACCAGAGAGTGCTCCCGCCCAGCCCCAATACACACTATCCTGTCTGGGGAGGTGGTTACACCTCCCTGGGACAGGAAACCTATTGTCCAGGCCTCCCCTGCCGCAGTTTCGGTCAGCAGCAGGAGGCCAGACTCGTGTCTGTGGCAGCGGCATCCATTTTGTGATGCCAGGGCTCTGGAAAGGCAGTACCGGGTATACCGGTGTGTACATGTCTCTCCCTCTAGAAGGGTGGAATGCTACCCCCGCCGCCAGTTTTACCCCCGCCGCCAGAACTGGCGGGGGGGGGGTAGTATTCCAAGATGTTTGACACCAAACACGACATGTTTCCGTGCAGCCATCCCAAAGTTAGCATTTAACGCGAGGTTATAATGCGCTTAAGAGTATATGGTCGGGCTGCACTACAAACAGCATCAGAGAAGGGTCTCCGAACGCTGCAGAGGGGCCCAGCTCATGCAGGGGCACCCTCTCACATAGGAACCACGCACTCTGCCTTCAGGATTGATAAGGCCTGCCATAGGAGTGACTTATAGGTTTATATGTGTGTATGTATGTAGTGATATAGGTAGCCTATATCACAGTAAGGGGTGCATGCACCACCTTACCCAGGCTGCAGTAGCAGACCTGTGGTGTCATTTTGGATGGCCTTCCAGGGGTGGCACAATACATGCTGCAGCCCCTGGTAGGCCTCTGAGGTACCTATGCCCTGGGTACATAGTATACCATATACTAGGGACTTATAGGGGCACTCCAGATTCCAATCAGAGATGTGCCTAAGGCACATGGAAACCATTTTAGAGAGGAAGCAGCTAGGCTGGGGTTCTGATTAGCAGGGCCCCAGCCAGACTAAAGTCGAAAAACAGTGAAGCATCAGCAAAAAGTGGGGGTACCCATGTGAAGCAGATCCTACTCTCCTACAATCAGGCCCGAAGTTATGCAAATAAATAATGGCAAACATCAGACCACAAACAACCCATGAAGTTTTACAGCAACACTGGGTATTGTTTTCTGTAAGACAACAACCCTGATTTCCATGACCATTACCTGTTCTTGTCACCTTCTGGGTTTTGAGTTACCGTGGAGCACCAAGACATAATGTCTGCCACTGCGCGGTGCAACTGATCTAAATAAAAGCATATTTGCCAAATTGTCAACTCCTTTCTTGTCATCCTAGGCCGAGCTGGTCTTCAAATCGAAAATGTATATGCATGCACTCCATGTGCGTGCCATGCTTCCGAATGTGCCTTATTAGTACTCTCGTTTCTAACTCGCTAGATGAATTCTATGAACTTTTAAACAAAAGCAAATTTACTGCCAAATGCAGGAGTTGTTGTCATGCACAGAACGAGTATTTGTTAGGATATCAGCTTCACAGCTGCAACAGTAGTACATTAGCTGGGCTTGGTGTTTTCATCTCAGTGCATCCTGAATGATTAAGTCTGTAGCCTCTGTGCAACAGCGAATCAATGTCATTTTGTGGATTGGGGTCTGTGCACAAACTCTCAGTCCGCCTCCTCTGTTTAGAGTCAAATGAACCATCATATTTTCACCCGCAGGCCTCCACTGGTGAAAACCATTGACCAAATGCCCATCACCTATGGGACAGTCTCTCAGTGGATGTCAGATTGTCCGCTGTATTGTGGGCGGGCCTTCAAACATAATTTTTCTTTTTCAGGACCTCAAAAGAAGCCTGACGGTCACAAACACGAAAAATAAATAAAAATGACCCTTACATGCTGTGAGAAAACTCCATTGTTCAGTGTCATTCTTATTTTGCTTTTCAAATACAAACTCCTGCTTTGGACGTGTTGCCAAGGCTTGTTGGGTCCAATCCGGTCCCCGACACCCCTGCAATCGACAGACGTCGTGGGACAGCTCGAATCCAGCTCCTGGTCGTCGTCGACGCCTCCTGGACCTCGTGGCTGAAGAGTCAAGACGACCGTCAACCTACCTGAAGCACTCGACATCGGTGGGCATCTGCTCATCGCCTTCCTGGTCACTGGCTAGTGACCCAGACTCTGTCCCCTCTGCTTTCAGGTTCTTCAAATCTTCGATCCACCTTTGGTTCCACCCGAACACTTTCGACTTGGCCGCCAGCAGCACTTTGCAGCAGATCGCCATTGAAAGCGACGACGAAACCCGACCCCGAAAGACACCTATGCACCCGGCTCCCCTGGGTGAGGTAACTCGAGTACTCCGGTGCTCCCGTGGGTATTGACACTAGAACAGCCTAGTTCTCAAAGGGTTTGCTCCAAGTCCTCCTCTAAGTGTCCCTTTTCTTTTATATTCCAACCGCGACTTTCCCCATAGAAGTCAACGGCGATTCGCGGCTGTGTTCATACACTGCACGCGTCCCCCGTGGGTCCCCTGTGTCACTACCTTGGGTGGTTCCTTGTGGTCCAAGCACTTCTACAGGCTCTAGGCCCTGTGTCTAGCTCAGTCGTGGTTCTTATACCACTTTATTGGTATATGGTTTGGTACGCCCCTAGGGCTCAAACGTGTATTTGTGCTATTACTGTCGATAACTAACTTATAACTTATGTACTTCGAACTCTAGCCTCATAAAGAGACTAGAGGGGTGTGTTTAGCAATAAATACATATATTTTGAATATATACCTGGTGTGGTCCTCTTTCATTTGGTCACTCAAGAGATTATAGACTGGTAAAACAAGCTGCTTTACATTCCTTCAAGACATAGCCTGAAGGCTGCTCTCCATAGCTACCACTAGGATAGCTTTCAATAAAGGTTGTCTTTAACCTATCTCCAATAAAGGGTTGTTTGGACTGGTGCAAGGTGCCCACTATAATTAGTGGACAGCATATGCCAGGCCAACTTCTCACATTGGTGGCAGCGGTGGGATTCCAGCTTGCTATTGTTTTACCAGATAATCTCAATTGAATTGATCAACTGAAAACCACTAAGGGTACCTAAGGTACATATAAATCAAGCTTAGTATACAGTAAGTTCTACTGAACTTAGAGTTGTGTGTTAAGGGATAGCACACCCTTTCTACAACTCAAGAGAGTTTAGTAGGCCACACTAGAGTAGGTAGTGCATACACCACACCTCACTAGTAATGTCTTCAAAGCCAGGACCCAGTGAGTCCTTGCCAGAAGCCAGTGGGCTTCTTCCCTCCAAGTATGATAAACTCCCATTCTTGGAATTGAGAGCATTATGCAATACTAGGAAGCTGAAGGCAGGCAAAAGTGCCAGCACCCAACACCTCAGGGAGGTGTAACTGGCTGATGATCTCAGCAGGCCCCTAGGGTCTGAAGGGGTAGGCAGAGAGGGTGGGGCAGAAGATGAGGAAGGGGTCAGGGGTAAAGAAACCCAGGCCCCCCCCTCTGAAACTGGCCAGGAAGGTGAAAATGACCTTGACCTGGAAAACCCAATTCCTCCTGTGGAGGAGGATCAGAATGACCTCCCCTTTGTCCCCCCAGGAAGAATAGTGAGTGTGCCCAGAAGGTCTAGATCTCCTTCTCAGGAGTCTAACCACTCTGACACCTCAATAGGGACCTCTGTCTCCTCTCATAAGAGAGAATCCTCTCATGACAGGAGAAAGAGACTAATTGAGTATGAGCAAGCCCAGCTTGAACTCAGAAAACAGCAGTTGGCTATAGACAGGGAGTCCCTAGATCTCTACAAAGAGAGAAAAAAGATGGGACTAGAGTCCCATGGTGGCAGCATTTTCCCCAGAGATAGGGAAAGGTCTTATGACCATAGAAACCTGAGCAAGATTGTCCCTCCCTACCAGAGTGGGGATGACATCCACAAATGGATAACTGCTCTAGAGAGGGCCTGTAAAGTACAGAGGGTCCCTCAGGAGCAGTGGGCAGCAATCTTGTGGCTCTCCTTTGCAGACAAAGGTAGAGATAAGCTCCTCACTGTTAGAGAGGAGGATGCTGATAATTACAACGTCTTGAAGAGTGCTCTGATTGATGGGTTTGGCCTAACCACTGAACAATACAGGTTAAAGTTCAGAGATACCCAAAAGGCACAGACTCAAGACTGGGTGGACTTTGTTGATTGTTCTGCCAAGGCTCTGGAAGGTTGGTTATTGGGCAGTAAGGTATGTGACTTCACAGGATTGTACAATCTTATCATGAGGGAGCAGATCCTTAACAATTGTCAAAATCAGCTGTTGCATCAGCACCTGGTGGACTCTGATCTGACCTCTCCCCAAGAATTGGGAAAGAAGGCAGACAAATGGGTCAGAACCAGGGTGAGGCAGAAGGTACAGAACCAAGGTGGTGACCCTAAGAAGCAAGATTCTAAAAACTCTGATAAGGGTGGGGAGAAGGGTAAAGACCAAAAGTCTTCACAAGGCCCCCAAAAATCTTCTTCAGGTGGGGATTCACAGTCTAACAAGGGAAGAGGCCAAAAGAAACCATGGTGCAAGGTCTGTAAGCAAAAGACCCACTGGACCAGTGATTGCACCAAGTCCAAAGACTCTACTCCAGCCCCCACCAATGCCCCTAAGGCACCTGCTCCCCCTAGTGCAGTTACAATTGGTGGTGGGACTACACAAGCCAAGGGTTTAGTAGGGTTGGCCCTGGGTAAGGAGATGAGCTCTGACCTAGTCAGAGAACTCACTCAGGCTGTCCTAGTCTGTGATGGAGGCATGGATGTGACCTCCTCTGTGAGTCCCAGTAATCTGGGCAAGTACAGGCAACAGCCCTTAATCAATGGAAAAGAGGCTTTGGCATTTAGGGACACAGGGGCAAGTGTCACCATGGTGACACAAGACCTTGTGAATCCTGGGCAGATTATACTTGGTGAAATGTACCAAGTGACCAATGCTAGCAACGTCAGAACAGACCATACTCTGGCAGTTGTTAACTTCTCCTGGGGAGGGGTAACTGGCCTTAAGAAGGTTGTGGTAAGTGCAGACCTACCCGTTGAATGCTTGCTTGGCAATGACTTAGAAACTTCAGCTTGGGCAGAAGTGGAGCTCAGGACCCATGCAGAAATGCTGGGCATCCCTGCAGATGTGTTTGCTGTGACCAGGTCACAAGCCAAAATGTCTAACACTGAACAGGCCTTGGATTCTGGAATAATGGACCAAGTGCCCTCCAAGAAGAGGAGTAGTAGGGTAAAGGCAGTGCCTTCCCCCTTGGCTCAGAAGGAAGATCAGTCTCTTGAGGGGGATGATCTCAGTCCTGAGGAAGGAACTGTCCCAGAGGAGCTTGAACCTGACCAGGTTGAGTTCTTGGGGACAGGGGGCCCTTCCAGGGCAGATCTGAGCCAGGAGCAGCAGAACTGCCCCTCTCTTGAACCCCTCAGACAGCAAGTTGCTGCTGAGGCTGCTGGGAAAGCTAGTGGTCCCCATACTGTGTATTGGGATGATGGACTCTTGTACTCAGAGTGTAGAGACCCCAAGCCTGGTGCCACCAGGAGGTTGGTTATACCTCTGAAGTTCAGGTGCTTCCTATTGACCCTAGCCCATGACATTCCCTTAGCAGGTCACCTGGGCCAGAACAAGACTTGGGACAGAATTGTCCCTCACTTTCACTGGCCCCACATGTCTGAAGACACCAAGGAGTTTTGTCGCTCCTGTGTAACCTGCCAGGCCAGTGGCAAGGCAGGTGGCACTACAAAGGCCCCCTGATACCACTACCTGTGGTGTGGGTTCCCTTTGAAAGGGTGGGGATTGACATTGTTGGTCCCATGGATCCCCAAACAGCATCTGGGCACAGGTTTATCCTGGTGGTAGTGGATCATGCCACCAGGTACCCAGAGGCTATTCCCCTTAGGACCACTACAGCGCCTGTGGTGGCAAGAGCCCTCCTGGGAATTTTCTCAAGAGTGGGCTTCCCTAAGGAGGTTGTATCAGACAGGGGTGCTAACTTTATGTCTGGATACTTGAAAGCAATGTGGAAGGAGTGTGGAGTGACTTACAAGTTCACCACACCCTATCACCCACAATGCAATGGTTTAGTTGAGAGATTCAACAAAACCTTGAAGGGCATGATTAAAGGGCTCCCAGAAAAGCTTAGGCGAAGATGGGACATACTCTTGCCCTGCCTTTTATTTGCATACAGGGAGGTGCCTCAAAAGGGGTTGGCTACAGCCCTTTTGAACTTTTGTTTGGTCACCCTGTCAGGGGTCCATTGTGCTTGGTGAAGGAAGGATGGGAGTTACCTCTCAAGCCCCCAAAGCAAGACATAGTGGACTATGTACTTGGTCTCCGCTCCCGGATGGCTGAGTACATGAAAAAGGCAACTAAAAACCTTGAGGCTAGCCAGGAACTGCAAAAAGCCTGGCATGACCAAAAGGCTGTACTGACTGTTTACCAGCCAGGACAGAAGGTGTGGGTGTTGGAGCCAGTGGCCCCAGCAGCTCTCCAAGACAAATGGAGTGGACCCCATACCATTGTTGAACAGAAGGGTGAGGTTACCTATTTAGTAGACCTAGGAACACCCAGGAGTCCCCACAGGGTTCTCCATGTCAACAGGTTAAAACCATATGTGGACAGGGCAGACATGGGCTTGCTCATGGCTACTGATGAGGGACAGGAGGAAGAGAGTGACCCACTCCCTGACCTGCTCTCACAGAACCCTGATGATGGGTCAGTGGATGGTGTAGCCTTGGCAGGCAGCCTCACTGCCCAGCAGCAAACTGATTGCAGACAGGTGCTCAATCAGTTCAGGCACATATTCTCACTGACACCCAGTCAGACTACCTGGTGCACTCATGAAGTGGACACTGGGGACAGTCTGCCTATTAAAAATAAGATTTATAGGCAACCTGACCATGTCATGGACTGTATCAGGACAGAAGTCCAGAAGATGTTGGATTTGGGAGTTATTGAACCCTCAGATAGCCCTTGGGCTAGTCCAGTGGTCCTTGTGCCAAAACCTCACACCAATGGTGGGAAAAGAGAGATGAGGTTTTGTGTGGACTACAGGGGTCTCAATGCAGTCACTAGGACGGATGCCCATCCAATACCTAGGGCAGATGAGCTAATAGACACTTTGGCCTCAGCCAAGTATCTAAGCACATTAGACCTGACAGCTGGCTACTGGAAGATCAGACTAGCTGATGATGCAAAGCCAAAGACAGCATTCTCAACCCCTAGTGGGCATTATCAATTTGTGGTGATGCCCTTTGGTCTGAAGAATGCACCTGCCACTTTTCAGAGGTTGGTGAATACAGTCCTTACAGCAGTCGCGGTCGGTGGAGGAGTGCCGGCCGGGCGGTGACGTGGGGCGGGGGAGGGGCAGGGTGGGGGGTAGCAAAGTATGGATTACGGACCTATACAGGTAAGTAAACATTTAAATCAATGAAACGAATTTCGTTGCGCGCACTGCATCGCCAAATGCGATGCAGTGCGCAGCGAAATTCGTTTTATTGATTTAAATGTTTACTTACCTGTATAGGTCCGTAATCCATACTTTGCTACCCCCCACCCTGCCCCTCCCCCGCCCCACGTCACCGCCCGGCCGGCACTCCTCCACCGACCTCGACTGCCTTACAGGTCTGGAAGCCTATAGTGCAGCATATCTAGATGATATTGCTGTCTTTAGCTCCACCTGGGAGGATCACCTGGTCCACCTCAGAAATGTTTTGCAGGCCCTGCAGAAAGCAGGCCTGACTATCAAGGCCACAAAGTGCCAGATAGGGCAGAGTCAGGTTGTGTACCTGGGCCACCTTGTGGGTGGAGGCCAGGTTCAACCACTGCAGAGCAAGATCCAGACCATCATGGACTGGACTGCTCCAACTACCCAGACTCAGTTGAGAGCCTTTTTAGGCCTGACTGGGTACTATAGGAGATTTGTCAAGGGGTATGGATCAATAGTGACACCCCTGAATGACAACTTCCAAGAAAATGCCCAAAAAGGTTCAGTGGACAGTTAGCTGTCAAAAGGCATTTGATGACCTAAAGCAGGCCATGTGCACTGCTCCCATTCTACAGAGTCCTGATTACTCCAAGAAGTTCATTGTCCAAACAGATGCATCTGAATTGGGGGTAGGGGCTGTACTGTCACAATTGAATGATGAAGGTCAGGATCAGCCAGTAGCTTTTATTAGCAGAAGGTTGACCCCTAGAGAGAAACGTTGGTCAGCCATTGAGAGGGAGGCCTTTGCTGTGGTCTGGGCTCTGAAGAAGTTGAGGCCATACTTGTTTGGTACTCACTTCCTTGTTCAAACAGACCATAAGCCCCTCTTATGGCTAAAACAAATGAAGGGTGAAAACCCAAACTGCTTAGGTGGTCCATTTCCCTACAGGGGATGGACTTCACAGTGGAACATAGACCTGGGAGTAACCATACCAATGCAGATGGACTCTCTAGGTACTTCCACTTAGAACATGAAGACTTAACTGGGCAAGGTTAGTTTAATGTCCCTACGTTTGGGGGGGGTTGTGTAGGAGAGTAGGATCTGCTTCACATGGGTACCCCCACTTTTTGCTGATGCTTCACTGTTTTTCGACTTTAGTCTGCCTGGGGCCCTGCTAATCAGAACCCCAGCCTAGCTGCTTCCTCTCTAAAATGGTTTCCATGTGCCTTAGGCACATCTCTGATTGGAATCTGGAGTGCCCTTATAAGTCCCTAGTATATGGTATACTATGTACCCAGGGCATAGGTACCTCAGAGGCCTACCAGGGGCTGCAGCATGTATTGTGCCACCCCTGGAAGGCCATCCAAAATGACACCACAGGTCTGCTACTGCAGCCTGGGTAAGGTGGTGCATGCACCCCTTAATGTGATATAGGCTACCTATATCACTACATACATACACACATATAAACCTATAAGTCACTCCTATGGCAGGCCTTATCAATCCTGAAGGCAGAGTGCGTGGTTCCTATGTGAGAGGGTGCCCCTGCATGAGCTGGGCCCCTCTGCAGCGTTCGGAGACCCTTCTCTGATGCTGTTTGTAGTGCAGCCCGACCATATACTCTTAAGCGCATTATAACCTCGCGTTAAATGCTAACTTTGGGATGGCTGCACGGAAACATGTCGTGTTTGGTGTCAAACATCTTGGAATACTACCCCCCGCCAGTTCTGGCGGCGGGGGTAGCATTCCACCCTTCTAGAGGGAGAGACATGTACACACCGGTATACCCCGTACTGACTTTCCAGAGCCCTGGCATCACAAAATGGATGCCGCTGCCACAGACACGAGTCTGGCCTCCTGCTGCTGACCGAAACTCCGGCAGGGGAGGCCTGGACAATAGGTTTCCTGTCCCAGGGAGGTGTAACCACCTCCCCAGACAGGATAGTGTGTATTGGGGCTGGGCGGGAGCACTCTCTGGTGCTTTGAAGTCCTGCACTGGGGGCACATTTGGTGTCCCTGTGCATACCCCAGTTCAAACCGGCTCAGGGGCTTCCAGCCCCTGCTCTGGCGCGAAACTGGACAAAGGGAAAGGGGTGTAACCACCCCTCTGCCCTGACCCTCCCATAGGTGGGTCCACAGAGTATGTCCAACCCCCTACCTTAGTATAAGTATGGGACCCCAGTCCTTAGGACTTTAGATTAACCTGGACGAAACTCTGACACAGAATCCTGGACCTTCGACGCTCTACTTCAAGATTAGAGGACTGAAGAATCTCCCTTGGGGTCAAGGAGTGACTCCCCTGCTTGGCAGGCACCAAAGAAGCAATTGTCCGGTCTGCATCGCTGAAGCTCCCGCCGGACGCCGAAGTCTTTGCATCACCAGAGGTGGATTTCCAGACTTCCCCGAGGCTGCCCTGAGTCCCCAGCAAAGCTGAGGCCCGTAGCTGTCGTGGGTAACGTGGAACCGTGACCCCTGGACACCGATCGCATTTGCAAGTGCATCCTCTTCTGGGTCTCCCACGAAGTCGTGCTTTGGGCTCCGAGTAGCCCCAGCCTCCAGCACCGACTGCACCGAAGATCCCTGGCCTCCACTCCACGAGTGTCCTGTGAGCCAGCTCCACGTGCGTCGACTCGAGGCTCCTTCGCGGTCGCTAGTCCGTTGGCTAGTAGGCCCTCCCGAAGGTCAATCTTCTTCTGCTTGGGCTCCCTGGTTGCTCCAGGCGTGCCCTGACTTACCCTTGCTGGGTGAGTCCCACAGACCTTGCTGGTCTGCAACATCGTCCTTCTTCCATTTCCACGAGACTTGCCGTTGCCAAGGCTTGTTGGGTCCAATCCGGTCGCCGACACCCCTGCAATCGACAGACATCGTGGGACAGCTCGAATCCAGCTCCTGGTCGTCGTCGACGCCTCCTGGACCTCGTGGCTGAAGAGTCAAGACGACCGTCAACCTACCTGAAGCACTCGACATCGGTGGGCATCTGCTCATCGCCTTCCTGGTCACTGGCTAGTGACCCAGACTCTGTCCCCTCTGCTTTCAGGTTCTTCAAATCTTCGATCCACCTTTGGATCCACCCGAACACTTTCGACTTGGCCGCCAGCAGCACTTTGCAGCAGATCGCCATTGAAAGCGACGACGAAACCCGACCCCGAAAGACACCTATGCACCCGGCTCCCCTGGGTGAGGTAACTCGAGTACTCCAGTGCTCCCGTGGGTATTGACACTAGAACAGCCTAGTTCTCAAAGGGTTTGCTCCAAGTCCTCCTCTAAGTGTCCCTTTTCTTTTAAATTCCAACCGCGACTTTCCCCATAGAAGTCAACGGCGATTCGCGACTGTGTTCATACACTGCACGCGTCCCCCGTGGGTCCCCTGTGTCACTACCTTGGGTGGTTCCTTGTGGTGCAAGCACTTCTACAGGCTCTAGGCCCTGTGTCTAGCTCAGTCGTGGTTCTTATACCACTTTATTGGTATATGGTTTGGTATGCCCCTAGGGCTCAAACGTGTATTTGTGCTATTACTGTAGATAACTAACTTATAACTTATGTACTTCGAACTCTAGCCTCATAAAGAGACTAGAGGGGTGTGTTTAGCAATAAATACATATATTTTGAATATATACCTGGTGTGGTCCTCTTTCATTTGGTCACTCAAGAGATTATAGACTGGTAAAACAAGCTGCTTTACATTCCTTCAAGACTTAGCCTGAAGGCTGCTCTCCATAGCTACCACTAGGATAGCTTTCAATAAAGGTTGTCTTTAACCTATCTCCAATAAGGGGTTGTTTGGACTGGTGCAAGGTGCCCACTATAATTAGTGGACAGAATATGCCAGGCCAACTTCTCACACTGATTATGAACAGTGGCTGTTCCTCCGCAATGGGGGAGGATCGTCGCCCCACTGGCTGGCTCAGTGCCAGCAAATGAAAAATAAAACGATGTTCTAGCATTGTATTATATTATTCATTTGCCGGCTCTGAGGCAGCGCTGTAGGGAGCGGCGGGGCTGAGACATGGGAGGGGGGGAGGATGAGTGCTATGTGCACTCCCTAAGTGAGCATATGTGTTTGGCCGGCCGTCTCAGGCCGACCACACACACATGTGCACGTAGGTTTCACCAGCCCAGCTGCATTGAACAGCCGGGCTGGAGAAACCCCACATACTCCCTCGTCTGAGTGGAGTGTCTTTCCAGCCCGCTTAGGCCAATCCCTGAGCTGCTCTCATACCATGAGAGCAGCGCAGGGATTGGATGGAAGTCTGTCCCGGGGCTGCTGGGACCAGGAAAAGGACAGGAGGCGCAACGCGGGAGGCGGCTTCAGGTAAGTTCTTTTTTTTAAATATATTATTACTAATACCCCCACGGGATTCTCCCCACCCCGCGCTCCCTTCACCCACCCCACCACCCTTTGTTTGCAGCGGCCGCCACTGAGTAGGAGTGCACCTGTAATTTGCGGTTGTATGATAGAAGCACACGTGCCTCTACCACGCAGCCCAAACCATGAATGCGCCTTAACCACGCATTCCTTTACCACACATGCCTTTACCACACAATTTCGTGGTATAGGCATGAATTGTATAGGGGTATGTGTGGCTAAGGTCGCAACTACCCTGACCCCCCCCCCGACCGCCCCTCAACCCCCATGCTGTTCCTAAAACTCTGCCCCTTTACTAACACTACCCAATCCCCCCACCCCCGAGCTAACTCTACCCATTTCCCTCCCCCTGTCCTAAGGCCTAAAACCCTGCCCCTTTACTTACACTACCCCCCACCCCTGCTCTGTCCCTTAAACTACCCCATCCCCTTCCTCTGACCTGAAACCTACCCGACCCCCCCAGCCCTAAAAATTACCCAACTAGCTATTCTCCCACCACTGCCCTAAGGCCTAAAACCCTGACCCTTTACATTCACTACCCTGAACCTCCCACCCGCGCTGTCCCTTAAACTACCCAACCCCTTCTACTGCCCTGAAACCTACCCCGCCCCGCCAGCCCTAAAAACGACCTTGACTACCCATTCCCCTCCCACTGCCCTAAGGCCTAAACCCTGCCCCTTTACATACACTACCCCCACGCTGTCCCTTAAACTACCCCAACCCCTTCCACTGCCCTGAAACCTACCCGCACCACCCTGCCAGTCCCACTCACCTCACTGCAGCGTCTACCTGCTTCCGTCTTCACTGTCTTCCGTTTGGCCAGCAGCTAGACCGCGCACTGCCTTAACAACACATATGTGGTGGAGGAGTCATCTCAACAGCATTTGCCGGCACCAACAGCATCTGCTTGTTTCACCGTTTTGCTGACCATCAGGTCCACCGAGGGAGCAACTCGCCAGGAGGAGGTCATTGAGAATCCAGGAGGTCAGCCCCATCGCTTCACCAGGTCTTGAGCTGCTGTGCCTTCACAGAGCCTCCCTGCACCAATACCTGGGGAACTGGCGCCCTTGCAAGTACAAAGGCTTGTTGTGTGTCCAGTCCGGAAACCACTGATGCCAACACTGACCTGCCAACGAGGGGCGTCAGGATCTCCAAGGTCATCACTGAGAGTGACCCTGCAGTCTTGTTTTTCTCCCCCTCTCCAGTTCACTGAAACCAAGTGAGAGCCTTTGACTCAAGCAACCCACCAGACAAAACATCTCTGCACCCGAGCCCACCATCTGGGGTCCACGTAAACCGACTGTGTCTTTGTGCTCCAGAGACCCCCAAGAGGCGAGCCCCCTTTGGGTTCTGTCGGACTGGTCCCCCAGTCCCCACTTGCAGCCTTTCTTTTTGCAGGTACTTCTCCATTGAATTTACTGCCTAGCGCTCGACCAGCATCTCTGCACCCGGACAAACCAGGGCAGGTAAATCCGAACTGATGGTGGTTTTCTTGGACCTTGGCCCCTAAGCCCCTTAAGCGTCTGAAGTCCAGGAGAAGAACCCTGAAAAATGTTTGCAGTATTTCAATGCAGTGTATGTTTCTCCAATAGGATAACATTACCACGTTCGAGGCTCATATCTCAAAACTGTTATTTGAGCATTTTACTGTTTTACTGTAAAAATCCTATCTCTGAAAGTACTTACCTGATCTCAATGATCTTGGTGTCTAAAATTATATAAAAATCTCTGTTATTTTTCTAAACTGGTCTCGGATTTCTTTTTGAGTGTGCCTCTCATTTATTGACTCTGTTTGTACAACAATTGCTCAACACTCCACTCTGATAAGCCTACGTTGCTCGCCAACACTACCACTAGAAGAGCACTTGGGATTAATAAAGCAAGCCCCTGTAAACCAATTAGGGTTACACTTTGACTCTCTTTTTATTTGACTCGCAGATGGCCACTAAGGTTGCGCATGCATGCACAGTGGCTATTTTGTAATGTTTCTTATTATGCTTTATGAAATACCATTACAAGACGCCCATTGTGCATATGCACGGAGACAGCAAGAGGATCAGAAGGAACAGGGGAGAGGATACTACAGCACACTATGTAAAGTACTGGCCTATCACAAAAGCTTGCAAAACATAATGTTAAAGTCATGTAACCTTTCATGAAATGACATGGTTTTAAGGCAGGCCACCCAATTCAAGGGCAACTCCTAAAAAATATCAACAGTCAATAGATGAAGGAGGGTGACCAAAAGCCCACTCTCTCTATACTGTATATGTGTATGTACATAGTAGTAGTGTATTAGCAACATGACGTCGCTGACTACATCTGTGTGTGGACAAGACCTAAAAAGATGGCACACTACCCTGAACTTTGAGAAAGTTTAAGGTCCCTTAGAACCTTGAATCATTAAAGTGGTTGGCTGATTTGGGACAACATGATCTGATTCTCTATGGACTATATCCCTCATTCCACATATTTAGCTTAAGAAATTCACCTGTATTTTAGATGCATAGATTTCTAGTCATGCACTATGCTATTTTTAACTGTTTAACTTGTGTTCTTTATTTAACTTTCATAAACATGAGAAAGTGAAAGGGAATAACTCATTGACAACACCTCAACACAATGCACAAATCACAAACATTCCTGCTGAACATTGTTGAATTGTATAGACTGTAAAAGGCATAGGGCCAATCATAAGATTACACTGCCTATTTTGGCTTTGTATTGCTATGTTTTTTTTAACATGTTAGGTAAAAATTCCTGTTTGCTAGACCTGGTGGATATGTCAGGTTTATATTAAAATGAGGAAGAAATGAAGTTTTGACCAAAACAACAGCTGAAGGTACGAAGATTATTCTATGACAGTATTTTTCTTAGTCATCATCTGTTTCAAGAAAAAAGGCACAGCATTGTTGTCTTGCTTTTGATGTTCATCTGGACCCTGCAAGTAGCTGGCATCAACACAACCAGTTAGGTTTTTAAACACCTTTTGATGTGGGTTTCTTTATAGACGTGGCTACTAAATACAAGGTAAAAGTTAAAACTTAACCACAATGTTTTGATTTTTAAAAGCAGGATTTTGCTTTTCTTCAGAAAACTGCTGAGGACCTTTGATGGTGGGTTACCTCAGGAATACCACAGAATTGTTGACTTATCAGCACCAATGCCAGATCCACTGTTACTGTGAGAATAAAGTTTCTCTTGCCTAGGGTTTGTTTCTTTTACCCCTAGAGAGCTGTGAAACATATTGACCCCAGTACAAAAGGGTAAGTGATCACAAGCAAAGTGGTTCTAGTCTTAAGTGGGTGTATTGAGATGATTACACAGAGGTCTTTGACTAGTTCTCACAGCTCGCGGTGTATTTGTTTTCTCTCCATTGCCTTTTGTATCTGTGCAAGGTCATAATTATTTGATGCCAAATAGTGCGGTTTGGCTTTTTACTGCCATCCCAACAGCACCTGCATGTGGGTTTTTAAAGTCCTCACCTCGGCAGGGGCCACGGGGGTGTTTGGGGTGTTACACCCCCCCCCCCCTAAAAATATACTGCATAGTAAATAGTTGGGTACAAGTGCTTTCAGTTGGGTTAGGTGAAGTGTCTGTCGGATGATTTTACCTGGGATTTGTACATGCCCACACTGACAAAAACACACACAGTTGCTCTCATCTGTGTTTTGACTGCCTTAAAAAAATTTGATTACTTTCTAAACTATTGCATTTTAAGTACCCCTAACAATCCGCACTCCTTCTTTCTACTATCCCTTAAGCCCCCCTCATGTCCTGCTTTTCATACAATATGTTTTTACAAGATGTCCCAGCGGAATTGTTGGGAAATCTGAAGCTCACCCCCCCCCCAATCATTCTGACCAAGCCACTCCCCTGCATCTCGGCTCTGGCGGGTTTGCTGCTTCTCACCTCATTGGATGACTTTGCTGCTGGGCCTCTACCGAAGCCTCAAATGATCACCCTGCTGGGTGTCCAGGCCGAGGCCTAGCCCAGGGAACTACTCAACTCCACCCACGAGCATAGTTACCAACATTTGGAGAAAAAAAACTCCCGGGACACTTTGCAGCACAGGTCTTCTGCAGATAGAAAGTTCTTGTTTGCGTACGTGTGTGTAATAAAGAGGAACAATTTCTGTAACAATATTACCCGGGACAGTCTCCAACTTGCCGGGACTGTCCCTGCAAAAACGGGACAGCTGGCAACTATGCATGAGGCCTACCTCGCCATCTTACCACTTCCTCGTGGCACCCTCTCTTGTGGGCAGTCTTCTGCTTCTGGCCTTGCACAGCACTTCACTCTCAGCTGCTGGAGCTGCCTCCACGTGGTTTGGCTGGGAAGTGGTGCTGCTCGTCCGAAGGCCAGGAACGAGGAGGGCAAATATGCTCCTACTCTGTCTTCATCATGGCCCTGCCTTTCACAAAATGTTTCAACAGACCAATGCAGGATAGTCCCCGGGGGCATGCATTGATAAAGATCAAAGAAGTAGAATTCCCTGGGGAGTGCTATTAAAAGGATCCGTTTTCTCCAGTGGCGTAGCAAGGGCGGGAGGGGACCGCCACGGGTGGCACGAGTTTTGGGGGCGGCGGCCTACCCCCAACTCTTACCTGCCCTCTCGGGGCGACAATCCCCCCCGCTCCTTAGTGCGGTCGTCGAGAGGGCGGCAAGAAGCCGAGAAATCCGCCAGCCCCCTCCCCTTCCCGCTCCTCAATGCGGCCGCAGTGGGGCGGCAAACGCAGGGACCGCCTCGGGCGGTCTAAGGTCTAGCTACGCCACTGGTTTTCTCAGTGTAAGATCAGTACTGTGTGCTTTCCTCCTCACTGCAGCAGCTGCTAGTGACATCATAAGAGCAGTCTCTGCCACACACGCAACACAAAACACTTCCTGTACTGGAGGCAAAAATATTCACACAATTTCTCTCCATCCATACACTTGCCTAATATACCTAAGCATCTTACATCTCAATTCTTTCGTCTCACTGCACGCAATGCATAGTGACGAAAGCTCAATCAGAGCAGAACACTAGTCCTTGTGCACGACTGGAAACCCTACTCATGTAGGTCACCTAAGAGACACACACTCGTCCATCCGAGCACGCCCACAGAGTAGTGTGCAACCCATCCATCAATGCGCTTTCGTGCCTCATCAGCCATAGGGACACATAAATACAACTGCAATACAGCACAATACCAAATCCTCTCCCGTGAAAAGGCGGCAATGATACCATTCTCAACAAGCACGGACTGGTGTCTTTGGAATCAACATCTTGGCCAGCTCCGTTAACAAAGGCCACAACTTCATACCACCTCTCATAGAAGTCAGGACATAAGGGCCAACAATATGGACTATACAACTAATGCAACTTTGAATCTATCATGTCTCTAGAGAGGGCCCTCTTTCGATCTCAGTGGATAGGAAGCAACACATGCTTGTGCAGTGAGTGACATTGTGCTATTTCCCATATGTGTGCTCCATGTACAGAACCGGCTTAATGGAGCCTGAGAAAAGTCTCATAGTGGGCACGAGTCAGTGTCCACAGGTGACGAGTAGAGTGCACATGTATAGCATCTTACATACAGTAGCACTGCAGACACTGGAGATTCAGGGATTCGGTGTGCTTTACATCCTGGTACATTGTGGCTACTGCATATTGAGTGTAGAACACTCTTAGATACCGGGGTACAGCAGATACTGATGGTGGATAAGATACCGGGGCACTATGGATACTGATGGTGGGTAAGATACCGGGGTACAGCAGATACTGATGATGGATAAGATACCGGGGCACTGTGGATACCGATGGTGGTTAAGATGCCAGGGCACTGTGGATACTGAGGGTGGATAAGATACTGGGACACTGTGGATACTGATGGTGGATAAGATACTGGGGCACTGTGGATACTGAGGGTGGATAAGATACTGGGACACTGTGGATACTGATGGTGGATAAGATACTGGGACACTGTGGATACTGATGGTGGATAAGATGCCGGGACACTGTGGATACTGATGGTGGATAAGATACTGGGACACTGTGGATACTGATGGTGGATAAGATGCCGGGACACTGTGCATACTGATGGTGGATAAGATACTGGGACACTGTGGATACTGATGGTGGATAAGATGCCGGGACACTGTGGATACTGATGGTGGATAAGATACTGGGACACTGTGGATACTGATGGTGGATAAGATGCCGGGACACTGTGGATACTGATGGTGGTTAAGATACCGGGGCACTGTGGATACCGATGGTGGTTAAGATGCCAGGGCACTGTGGATACTGAGGGTGGATAAGATACTGGGACACTGTGGATACTGATGGTGGATAAGATACTGGGACACTGTGGATACTGATGGTGGATAAGATGCCGGGACACTGTGGATACTGATGGTGGATAAGATGCCGGGGCTCCGTGGATACTGATGGTGGCTAAGATACCGGGGTACTGTGGATATTGATGGTGGGTAAGATACTCCGGCACTGTGGATACTGATGGTGGATAAGATACCGGGGCACTGTGGATACTGATGGTGGATAAGATACCGGGGCACTGTGGCTGCTGATGGTGAGTAAGATACTGGGGCACTGTGGATACTGATGGTGGATAAGATACTGGGACACTGTGGATACTGATGGTGGATAAGATGCCGGGACACTGTGGATACTGATGGTGGATAAGATGCCGGGGCTCCGTGGATACTGATGGTGGCTAAGATACCGGGGTACTGTGGATATTGATGGTGGGTAAGATACTCCGGCACTGTGGATACTGATGGTGGATAAGATACCGGGGCACTGTGGATACTGATGGTGGATAAGATACCGGGGCACTGTGGCTGCTGATGGTGAGTAAGATACTGGGGCACTGTGGATACTGATGGTGGATAACATACCGGGGCACTGTGAATACTGATGAAGGTTAAGATACCGATGCACTGTGGATACCGATGGTGGTAAAGATGCTGGAGCACTGTGGATACTGATGGTGGTTAAGATACCGGGGCACTATGGATTCTGATGGTGGGTAAGATACCGGGGTACAGCAGATACTGATGGTGGATAAGATACCGGGGCACTATGGATACTGATGGTGGGTAAGATACCGGGGTACAGCAGATACTGATGGTGGATAAGATACCGGGGCACTATGGATACTGATGGTGGGTAAGATACCGGGGTACAGCAGATACTGATGGTGGATAAGATACCGGGGCACTGTGGATACCGATGGTGGTTAAGATGCCAGGGCACTGTGGATACTGAGGGTGGATAAGATACTGGGACACTGTGGATACTGATGGTGGATAAGATACTGGGGCACTGTGGATACTAAGGGTGGATAAGATACTGGGACACTGTGGATACTGATGGTGGATAAGATACTGGGACACTGTGGATACTGATGGTGGATAAGATGCCGGGACACTGTGGATACTGATGGTGGATAAGATACTGGGACACTGTGGATACTGATGGTGGATAAGATACTGGGACACTGTGGATACTGATGGTGGATAAGATGGCGGGACACTGTGGATACTGATGGTGGATAAGATACTGGGACACTGTGGATACTGATGGTGGATAAGATGCCGGGACACTGTGGATACTGATGGTGGTTAAGATACCGGGGCACTGTGGATACCGATGGTGGTTAAGATGCCAGGGCACTGTGGATACTGAGGGTGGATACGATACTGGGACACTGTGGATACTGATGGTGGATAAGATACTGGGACACTGTGGATACTGATGGTGGATAAGATGCCGGGACACTGTGGATACTGATGGTGGATAAGATGCCGGGGCTCCGTGGATACTGATGGTGGCTAAGATACCGGGATACTGTGGATATTGATGGTGGGTAAGATACTGCGGCACTGTGGATACTGATGGTGGATAAGATACCGGGGCACTGTGGATACTGATGGTGGATAAGATACCGGGGCACTGTGGCTGCTGATGGTGAGTAAGATACTGGGGCACTGTGGATACTGATGGTGGATAACATACCGGGGCACTGTGAATACTGATGAAGGTTAAGATACCGATGCACTGTGGATACTGATGGTGGTAAAGATGCTGGAGCACTGTGGATACTGATGGTGGTTAAGATACCGGGGCACTGTGGATGCTGATGGTGGATAAGATACTGGTGCACTGTGGATACTGATGGTGGTTAGGATACCGGGGCACTGTGGATGCTGATGGTGGTTAAGATACCGGGACACTGTGGATACTGATGGTGGGTAAGATACCGGGGCACTATGGATGCTGATGGTGGTTAAGATACCGCGGCACTGTGGATACTGATGGTGGTTAAGATGCCGGGGCACTCTGGATACTGATGGTGGGTAAGATGCCCGGGCACTGTGGATACTAATGGTGGTTAAGATGCCGGGGCACCGGGGACACTGATGGTGGGTAAGATACGGGGGCACTGTGGATACTGATGGTGGTTAAGATACCAGCGCACTGTGAATATTGATGGTGGGTAAGATGCCGGGGCACTGTGGATACTGATGATGGTTAAGATACCGGGGCACTGTGGATACTGATGGTGGTTAAGATACCGGGGCACTGTGGATACTGATGATGGTTAAGATACCGGGGCACTGTGGATACTGATGGTGGTTAAGATACCGGGGCACTGTGGATACTGATGGTGGTTAAGATACCGGGGCACTGTGGATACTGATGGTGGGTGAGATACCGGGGCACTGTGGATACTGATGGTGGGTAAGATACCGGGACACTGTGGATACTGATGGTGGGTAAGATACCGGGGCACTGTGGATACTGATGGTGGGTAAGATACCGAGGTACTGTGGATACTGATGGTGGGTGAGATACCGGGACACTGTGGATACTGATGGTGGGTAAGATACCGGGGCACTGTGGATACTGATGGTGGGTAAGATACCGGGGCACTGTGGATACTGATGGTGGGTAAGATACCGGGGCACTGTGGATACTGATGGTGGGTGAGATACCGGGGCACTGTGGATACTGATGGTGGGTAAGATACCGGGGCACTGTGGATAGTGATGGTGGGTAAGATACCGGGGCACTGTGGATACTGATGGTGGGTAAGATACTGTGACACTGTGGATACTGATGGTGGGTAAGATACCGGGGCACTGTGGATAGTGATGGTGGTTAAGATACCGGGGCACTGTGGTTACTGATGGTGGGTAAGATACCGGGGCACTGTGGATACTGATGGTGGGTGAGATACTGGGGCACTGTGGATACTGATGGTGGGTAAGATACCCGGGCACTGTGGATATTGATGGTGGGTAAGATACTGGGGCACTATGGATATTGATGGTGGGTAAGATACTGGGGTTATGTAGATACTGGCACGGTTTGGTACTTACATGATGGGCTAATACGGACTTTGCACTTGGGACAGTACATACTGGGGCTTTATGGATACTGGCATGGTTTGGTACTATACATGATGGGCTATTACGGATACTAGACTGCGGACAGTATATACTGGGGCTTTCCGGGTAGTGGCAAGGTTTAATACTTTCCATGACGGGCTATTACGGATACTGGACTGAGGTTAGTCCATATTAGGACTTTGCAGATATTGCCTTCATCATGGTGCTTTACATACTGTGACATTTTGGATACTGGCCTACAAAAGGTGCTTTCTATTCTGTGGTATGGAGCATGCTGACCCGGTGAACGTGCTTTAGGAACCAGGGATACTCGCTTGGGGAGAGTGCTTTCCATTCTGGTACGTTGTAGAAATTGGTTGGACTATAGGCCTATTCCTGCTTGATCAATGCTGGTCTAGTTGTGGTGCTTTGTGGAATGGAGTACTGGGATATTTTGTAAGTTTCCCTTCAGCACTGTCTGTAAACTTTATTGTTTATCAACAATTTATATTCAGTATTGATTTGAAAAATGCTGTAGGCCCAATTCATAGTTTCGGCGTGCCGGACATCATCCAAAAAGCAGAGAATGCTCTGTCCGCCCTAGGATGGACAGGACCTCCATCACTTTAGTGGCAGATGGCCCACATCCACCAATCTCTAAATCAGGTAGGACTCTTGTTTGGCCAAACTGTGTTCAAACGTTTCCTTGGGACGTGGGGCAGTCATCCAACAACTTTCTGCAAAGGTTTGTTTTTTTCATTTTCAGTGCTTAAGTTACATATAAAATAAGGCCTGGGGTTGTTACATACCTCTACTTCTAAATATGTAAGGCTGGGACCAAACCACACATTGAAGATATAGCATGCTACACAGCAACGAGATGACAAAAAGGAAACTGCGATGCATGCTTAGAGACGAGACGCGCATCATTAAACCAAAGCATGTGATTACGCCAACCTTTACTCCTACTTTTCTCTACTAGATTTAATGCAGATGGTCTTTTATTTGCCTGCTAAAAGTGGTAGAAGGGAGAAAAACAATTCAAGATCATACTTTCGATTTAGTCATGCTGTAATAGACCACAGACTCCGACTTTAAGTTTTGTGGATTTATTATAAGGCCAAAAATAATTGAATATAAACACACCTCAATATTAGAGTATAGAGGTACAAGAAAATCAATACAGAGCCGATTTTACGAATATAGGTCTTTCGGCACAGAAGGCATAATATTATGAACTCCAAAATCAAGATACAGCAAAGAATGGAAGCGGAGTCCAATTCTCTTTTCATTTAGGAAGGAGCAAAATCTTTCCCTACTCTACTCTCAATGAAAATCCTACCTATCTCCCTTGTATCATATCCCAAAGGTGTCAGCACGTGTTGACTTCCTTAGAAGTACTCACGTCAAAATGGGTCTGATAGCTTAGAGCTATGGAGCTAGCTCTAAGATGCTCCTTCTCCTCCGAAAGCTGGTAGAAGTCTGTCTAATCTGTCCCTGCGCATTATACAAAAAGACAATAATCGGCCCCCACTAAGTCATATGTTAAACTTTTCCACTTGCAACGGTTTTCAGTAAGTTTCCACAGAAGCTTTAATTAGCTGGCTCTTCTTCCAGTGGCCTTGGTTCCCAGATAGGCTATGCACGAAGGTGTCCTCCCTTCTCGCCTTTCAGTCTTCTTCAAAGGCATTCCGAGTATCTCCTTCAATCTAAGAATAACGAGGTCGAATTCCTGCACCTGCAGTAGGATGAGAACATACTGTCTTCGAGCACACCAGAATTTATTTAATTAATACTTGAGCAGCTAAGGAGAAACGAAACTCAAAACAACCTATAATTTGGGCCTACAAACCGGGTAACTTAACTCAACATGGTTACATTATATGAATACAACGTCATCCTGCACATTACAAATACAGGAATTATATTTCTAATACATACAAAATCCTACTTAAATGTGCTCACTTCACTTCAATACTAATATGACGTGAATAAATGCATCTTAATAATCGTAAAACACTGCACACGACAAAAATATATGAGTACGTTTGTATCAGGGGATAGTGCACCCCTACAAATTAGAGTGCTGTAAGCGCTCTATAAGTTCCCCCCTCTTATGACTAGTGTCATAACACCAATCTTTTCCCTGCTTATAAGTTTCTCCTTGTAGAAGAGACCGGCTTAAACAGAGGTTGTAGCTTGCCGTCCCTGCCTAAATCTTTCCAACCCTTTCAGATGTAGATAATGACTGTCCTGCAGTCGTTCTAATTGTTGCTCTTGCTTTTTCCAAGAATTTTCAGCATGTCGTGCCTTTTGCCATTTGTAAGCCTTAATGACTCTCAACAGTACAATTATACAAATGACAGCTATTATGATAGGTTTCAAGGTGTATCCTATTATTCCTTGTCCCACACTTCCAAACCAGCTTCCTATCTTGCCAAATCCCTTGCCAATTTGTTCCCAAAGTCCATCGGAGGCCAAATCACGTAAATCTTGATGTATCTCTGAAATATTGCTAATGTACTTCCTTATATCCTGTTGTCAGGAATATAAGTACAGCACTGTTGAACTTTCAATAATTTACAGACTCCTCCAGCCTTTGCTAGTAATACATCTAAAGCAAGACGATTTTGAAGAACCATAGCCCTTATCGAAACCATCTCCCCACCAACAAGTAATACAATTTGGGCCGTATTCACAGAGAGCTTATCTACCAGAGTTGCCAGCTTTCTAATCTTCACATCATTCAAAATCACACCCAAACTAGGTATCATAGCTCCAAATACATCCCCAATAATTTCTCCAGCACTTGCACCACGTTTTCCACTATGGGATCTCTTCCCTTCCAAAGGCCATAAATCATCCACATGGAAGATCTTGGGAAATACTACAGCCAAATAACATGTCCCATACCAATTCTTCGGCAATTTCACATAATCATTTTTACCGCACACAAAGTACACATTTGGCACTATGGTCAATTTATCCAACAGCGCCTTTCTAATGGATTCTTCAATCAAGAAAATGTGTTCACAATCACCTACAAATATTTTGTCATAGTATGTGGACGGGTGTCTAATGCACAGTTTTCCTTTCTGCTGGAAATCTAAAGCTATTGGACCAGAACTCCCCTTTGCCTTATGATCTAATTATTCCTTTGTCCATGGGATCACTTTGTGCTTCGGATCTGGTCTAAATAGGGTCTGCCTATGTCGATCCTCTATCTGATCCACAAACTTCTTTTCAATGTCAGTTAATATGCAGGTCAAGTTGTGTCTATGGGCATAAGATGTATCTAAGGTAATAGTAGGCACAAAGTATGCCGACATCCTTTCTACCTGCTTATAGTAATCATATTTATTCATGTATTTAAGAACTGGAACCTCTGAGAGTATCACATCATAATTGGAGAAGTAGTACTCAAAATGTGCCTTACTATAAAACATACTCAATAGCACGCTGCATGTAATGCCATAGGTCACAGGTAAGTGATGGTATTGAATGCCTTCTTCTACAGATGCTGGCAGTTGCATACACACATAGCAATCTTTTGCTTCCATTGTATCAACATACTCATACAGCAAACGGGCATATGCATTCAGCGTAAAATCACCCTTGGACAAATCTATATGTAGCATCCGACTAGTTTCCCTAATCATTTCTCTATCTTTTGCGGATGCACCCTCTCCAAACTCTGAAGTAGGTGGGGTAAGTGTTGTCTGTTCCCCATTCTTTTCGGCATTGTGTGACTCCACCAAAGATGTAATAATCACCAGGGTTATGACAATAAGTACCACAACGATAAGGGTACCAATTATGCATTTCTGCTTGCGTCTTGGATTTCCAGATTCCATTTTGAACCACCTTCAGTTTTGAGGCGCAAACAAATCAAAGTCTCTTTTCTTTTCTTCTTGCCTTATCTTGGTATTTTTAGTGTCTTATTATTGTCTTTTCCCATTCGATTATTGCAATGTTCAGTCCAGTATCTATATCCTATTGAAGAGATGTAGTCAGCCCTAGCCATCAGTTCTTCGTCTATTGAAAGTCTCTAATTTAAATCTTCTTCCACTCGGGTCTAAGTTATCTTCTTTCTAAGCCTAATGAGTTCTTCTTTTAGGGATCAAACTTCATCATTAATGATATTAGATCCAAGCATAGTAATAACAAGCTGCAGAATTTCTGCACGAATCTCTCCCAGTTCCTGTGCAGTGGGCTGTCGACCAAATGTGGGGAAAGCAACCTGGTTATGAATCAAAAAGCGCAAACCACTTAGCCTTGGTGGATCGGGGACTGTCAAAGTTAGGAGTCCAAAGGCTTCAACTCCAGGGACCAACAGCTGAATTTCAATCGTGAGGGTGTCCCCTCCGTAACTCACTGTACCAGTCCCCAACCTTCCGGAATTCTTCGGTTTCTGCATTTGCAGCCAGGTAAGTCCACTCAGGAGAGGCATACTTTTGAGACGGTACTCTCTCCCTTCTGGATCGTCTTAGACCATCCGGTCTCTCCTCAGTTTCACTTTGATCTGATTCAGATTTTTCAGGAATTGGAGCGAGATTTTTCTCAGATGCAAGCCTTAGGTTCAGCCTTTCTCTTCTTGTTGGCCACTTTTCTGCTTCTGCACCTGTTCTCTCCTCCTCTCGATCTGATCCTTCTGCACCAGGTCGTTCACTTTGATCTGGTTCAAAGTTCACTTCTGCAATTTCGTCTATCTCCGGATCTGGACTCAACTCTGGAGCAGCTAAATCTCTTTCTTCTTGCTCGGTTGGTTGTTCAGCCCCGTCAAGAATTCTTACGACTTGACCTGATTCTTCATTTCCTGTAGCACTTTCAGCAAGAGGAATCGTTGTCTCCTCCGGTTCTGGAACACGACGAGTATGCGGAGCGTGGATCCAGTTCGGTAAGCCTCCACACTTCACAGCTGTACTTGTCACCAAGATCACTTGGTATGTTCCTCGCCAGCGAGCGTCAAGGCAGCTCTTCCTCACGTGCTTTCGAACAAGCACCCAGTCACCAGGGTTAAGATCATGCAGCAGGTCTCTCGAGGTGGATGCAGTCGCAGCCTCGACCTGGTGGGACACAGAATTAACCACATCAGCCAGTCCCCTACAATAATCCAAAACCAAATCATCTGTGATGTTTATCAATGCTGTATCTGGTACCATAGGCAATCGCATAGCTCTTCCCATCAATATTTCGTGAGGGGAGAGTCCTGTCCTCCTATCAGGAGTACTACGCAGACTCATCAATACCAATGGTAGCGCATGTGGCCACTTCAATGAAGTTGACGAACAAACCTTTGACACCCTCATCTTGATGGTGCCATTTACCTGCTTCACAAGGCCAGATGCCTCAGGCCTGTAACTACAGTGCAATCTCTGATCAATGTTTAGAGCTGTACATAACAATTTCATGATTTCACTATGAAAGTGTGTTCCTCTATCTGTCTCCACTGAGGTCGGGAAACCGAAGCGTGGTATCAGTTCCCTCAACAACAGTTTTGCCACTGTGAGACTGTCACATCGTCTAGTTGGATAGGCTTCAACCCAACGTGAAAAGATGCACACTACCACCAAAACATATCTCAGCCTATTACACCTAGGCATCTCAATGAAATCCAACTGAATCCTATTAAAAGGCCCCCCTGACCTTCCAATATGACTCATTGCAATGACAGTCCTCTTTCCAACATTCATTTGTTGACATATAACACATCTGTGACACACAGCTTCAGCATGCACACGAAATCGCGGGTTGAACCAGGTTTGCCTGAACACTCGCACCATGGCATCTCTCCCTAGATGAACCACTCCGTGAATCTATCTTGCCATTAGGCTCAATAGACAGTTAGGTAAGACTGTTCTCTCATCTGTTGACACCCAAATACCATCTTCTCTCTTATCGCAGCCTGCTCTGACCCATGATGTAACTTCCTCCTCTGAGGCTTCATCTTGCAGTCGCTTTACCTCATCCCAAGTGTCGGCTATAGCTAACATCATGCTGAGCTCAGTCTCTTCTGTGCTTTCTCCTACATATGTTCCATTAAAAACACAAGCATGTATAGCACAAAAACGCGCTACTTCATCGGCATAGTTATTTCCTTTAGTAACAAAGTCCTCTCCCCTCCCATGGGCTGCACATTTTACTACAGCTATCTCTTTGGGCTTTTGCAAAGCTTCCAACAATTGGCGCACAAATTCTCCATTACGGATAGGGGATCCTGAAGATGTCAAAAATCCCCTCTGTGACCATAACTGGCCAAAGTCGTGAACCACTCCAAACCCATATTGGCTGTCTGTATAGTCACTGGGACTCCATTTGAAATTATACAGGCACGTGTCAAAGCAATAATTTCAGCGACCTGAGCAGAGTATACTCCTTTCAAACAGGCAGCTTCCACCACCCCCAGGATGGTGCACACAGCAAACGATGCTCTCAAACACCCTTCATTGTCTCGTAAGCATGAACCATCAACAAAAAGAATCAAATCAGTTTCGGGCAGAGGTTCATCAACAATGTCAGGTCTAGGTTTGGTAGCTAGTTCAGTAACATCCAGGCAGTCATGCTCTTCACAATCTTCTTCCTCCTCTTGCGGAAGAGGTAACAATGTAGCAGGATTCAAGGTGGTACAACGTTTCAGAGTAACATTTTCAGAAGCCAATATAATCTGCTCATACTTTGTAAGTCTGTTATTCGTTAAATGCTGTGTTTTAGTTCGTGTCATCAGCAATTCTACTGAATGAGGCACGTAAACAGTAAGCGGATGACCCATCACTATGCCTTCACATCTTTCAATGCTGACACCTGTTGCAGCAACGGATTTGAGACATCCGGGCAACGCAGAAGCTACTGGATCTAATGTAGCTGAAAAGTAAGCCACTGGTCTGCGAGCATCTCCATGTGTCTGCACAAGAACCGCTAACGCACATCCTTCCTTTTCACAGCAGAAGAGCAAAAACGCTTTATTATAATCCGGCATTCCCAGAGCTGGAGCGCGACATAGGCTCTCTTTCAGCTCAAGGAAGGCCCTCAGGCAGTCATCATCCCATGGTACCGGATCGCTAATGTCCTTTCGAGTCAATTTCAACAGTGGCTTTGCTTGCAAGGAAAAATTTGGGATCCACTGTCGACAATAGCCGACCATTCCGAAAAACATGCGGACTTCTTTTTGTGTTTTCGGAGTTCCCATTTGCAGAATCGCCTCTATGCGATCTGGTGACACCCTCCGTTTCCCTTTCTCAATCCGATGACCTAAATACTGTACATCATTCAGACAATACTGGAGTTTGTTCGGAGACACTTTGTGCCCATTGTCTGCCAAATGATTCAGCAAAGCCACCGTATCAATTCTGCAGGCATCCTCAGTCTCTGAGGTGACCAGAAGGTCGTCAATATACTGCACTAGGACTGAGTTCTGGGGCATCATCAGCCCTTCAAGGTTCTTCTTCAAACTCTGACTAAAAATAGAGGGGCTTTCTGTATACCCTTGAGGGATTCTACACCATGTTAACACACGATCGTCCATCCTAAATGCAAATAAAAACTGGCTGTCTTCATGCAATGGTATGGAGAAAAATGCCTGACATAAATCTATGACTGTAAACCATTCTGCTTCACATGGTATTTGGAACAGGATAACAGCTGGATTCGGTACCACGGGACAACATGGAATCACAATGTCATTAACTCTACGCAAGTCCTGTACTATTCTGTACTTGCCGCTACGCTTCTGCAGTCCCATAATAGGTGAATTGCAGGGACTTCCTCATATCTCCTTGAGAATGCCTTGTGCAATCATAGACTCAATTACAGGTCTTATTCCAGCCACAGTTTCTGGACTTAATTTATACTGCGGAGTTCGTGGAAATTTGGCATTTGGTTTGACCTGTATCTTAACAGGTTCGACCCCTCGAATCAATCCTATCTCCTCACCCGTGAAATCCCACACCTTTGGAGAAACCGAATCTCTCAAATCATGTGGCAACTCCTCTATCGTGAGAACCACGAACATTTCTGTACACAAGCTCATATTAGCCATTTTAAAATCATCATCATCATCACAGGTTTGCAACTCCACACCCCTCGGAATGCAAGATATGGTACAATTTAGTTTACACAAAAGGTCTCGTCCCAATAGGCAGACTGGGCTTGAATTGCAAACTACAAATTGATGTTTATCTCGGAACAGTCCTAGCCTCACAGGTAACTCATTTGTCAATGGGTTAGTAATTTCTGATTGGTAACTCCCACCACTTGGATCGTTTGTCCTGACAGGGACAAATTTGGGACTTCTTCAGTTCTTACAGTGGAGCGCGCAGCTCCAGAATCTAACAAGAAGGTAACAGGGTGTCCATTCACCTCCGCATCTACAAATGGCCCATTCTGATCTACTTCCAGGCTTGCATCCAAAGGGCATTCTTCCGGCACCCCCCTCTGACACTCATAGAGATCTTGTGGTTGTTCAGATTTGTCTCGTATTTCAAAATAGGGCATCTGATGATACACCTGATTATGAGTAGGTATCCTCGGAGGCTGAGGAATCTGCATTTGCGGCTCATATCCTGCCCCATACGTAGACCTAGGTCTAGTTACAGTATTCAAAGTCTCTGACATCTGTCCCTGTCCCTCCATTTGCAACTGATTGGCTGGATTCGATCGACACTCGCGCTTCCAATGCCCGATTTTGTGACAATAATGACAAGCAGTGACCTTCTTTTGGTTTGCCACCCAATCACCTCCCGTACCTACATCCATTCCCCTGCCTCTTCCTTGTCCAGGTTGGGTTACCATCTGTTGACCCATTCCTCTACCACTTCCTCTACCTCGTCCCATCGCTCCTCCAACTCCTTGCATCTGATCAGGCCTTTCGGCATTCCTCAACTGCACCAACATCAACTTGTCTTTCAATTTCTTTTGTACCGATTCTACTTGATCACTACAGTATTTTGCATAACGTAGGATTTCATCCACCGTCTTATTCTGCCAACATATCAAATGTTTGTATCATTAAGCTAACATCAGATCTTAGTCCTAGCACGAACTTTGAGACAAACTGTCCCATATCTTTCTGCTCAATTGTATCCAATCCACTATGCTGTTTAAAAGCCACTAAAAGTCTCTCATAATAGTCATGTACCGATTCCTTAGAATCTTGCGTAGTACGATCGATTTTGAGCCAATCGACCGTTTGTGGAGCTACCTTGGATTGTAACCATGTAATCACTTGCTCATATTTCTTCATTACTTCGGGAGAAGGACCATGATTTTTCGGATCTCTGGCTGGTTCTACAGCGGGCCAATCAATGGCAACTTTACACGCCGTCCATAAATCTCCTGGGACCACTATATCAAACAAGGTATTCAAATCAATCCAAATCACCTTCGAGATCTTGACAAACCGATCTATTTGCTTGTACCAATCAGCTGGTTTTTCCCTCAGCCGAGGAAAATCATTAGTGAATGCTGCCAAATCACCCCTGCTCCAAGGCACATGAACGTACCCCCCAATTTGCACTTCTCTCAAAGGGTAATGTCCTGCCGATCCCGTTTCTCCAGCCGGAGGCGGAATGTCACCTATTCCTTTCTTAACACTTTTCTTTTTGACCCACCTCTCTTCCCATTTGTCTAAGGCTCTCCATGCTCTTATCCCTATCACCAATTCCCTAATCTGTGCTCTTAATCCCGTTGTTCGCTTCTCTTCCAATTCCTTATCCGTATAATGCAATCTGCAAGTTCCCAGCATCATTTTAGTCTTTGTTAGATCTACCTCATACTTTCGTGCCAACTGAGACAATGCATCATGAGCTCGCTTTGCCTTCCTCATAACATCCTTAGCTACAAATAGCAATTCACTTGAATTATATGTGTCGATTCTTTCCCATGGCAGATTCCCTTCTATGACTTCATCTGTTTCTGCTTTTAATCTTACCACATCTATCAATGGTGCCTTTATTGCAACATGTAAAACCTTCTGACCTCTTTCACTTCCCAATTCCTCCCTGTCACAACTTTGTGTTCTCCTTGGACTCTCACCTCCTTCGTCCTCACAACTGGGCGACTTTCTCTTTCACAGCTTCGACTTCTCCAATGGTTACCCTCACACACATACTGTGGCCCGAAAGGTACTCTAGGTGCTTCTTGTTTCAACCCCAATTCGTCATTCAATATCTGTAACTCCCTCACTGGTGGAACACAAATTCTGATGGCTGACTCAGAATTTGCTAAAGCCCCTGTTCGTCTTCGTTCTGACCCACTGTCCATCCTTGAAGGATCAGCCGTAGCTGGCAGTAGAGTACTGGCTTCCACTGGTAACTGAGCCATGCCTGTTTCACTCATGGTAAGACTCCCTCCAGATATAGTCTCTTCACCTTGTTCTGTCTGTTGTTGACTTTCCCTTGTTCTCCCTCTGGGGTTATACAGTGAAACCACCGGTCCAATAGTAACTGGTACCGAAAGGGCTTCTGGTAACTGCATGTTACAGGCAGTCTCTCCTGATTCTGAAGTTGCGTATCCTATCCCTCCAGACCCTCCTGGGATTCTCCTCATTACCACTGAGACTTTCCCCCTGACTCCTGTGTTCTGATCTTCTGAACCTATTTGTCTCACCCATAGACCTTCTTCTGGTTGCTGTGTTCTTTCCGCCTCCAATCTAGAGTCATCAGGTGGAGGACGTTCTGATAGCAATTTTTCTAGAAAACTGTCATCTGAATCACTTTCCTCTTCTGTCTTACTTTGCCCTTTAGACGCTTCCTCTAATAACCGGAATGGATACAATCGTTCTCCCTCTATGGTGTCTACTCTCCATCTCTTCAGCTGTGCATCCCACCTGGCATCCTGATATGCCTTCATTGCTTTTTTCATTCTTCCCTGAGAAGCTTCCCTTCTCTTTGCCATTGCTGCTCTCATCCAAGCATCCAATGCCTCAAATTGAGTTTGTCTAGGCGGGGGATTCAAAGCAGACATCACTCCTCTTAGCTGATACAGCACCTCCATACGAAATGACCCATAACGAGAAAAAGCCAATTCCCCTTCTTTTTCTGTAATTTTATGCCAATTTTGAAGCCAAACTATAGTATGGAGTCCCACATTTGTTGCCATATAATGCGCTGGTGTATCCTCAGGTGGAGCTTCTTCTCCTACCCGTGTCACCACTCCCGTGTCACCTCTACACAAATCTCGCAACACCCTGAAACATCTCATCATGAAAATCGATTGTTTGCCCTCCAAAATCAATACTCCGCTTCGAACGAACGTCCACCAATCCCAGCGCGACGTTACACCAACCGACCAATCCCAGCGCGGCGCACACTGACGTAACTACTGGCTCTTTGCAGCGTCTCACCCTCCTTTACAATTTTACTCGCTCTCACATTCACACTACAAGTAACTGTATGACCAAAAGCTATTAAACCAAGTAACTGCTCCTAACACAGCCACAATAACTTACAGTTACATAAACAAGTAATTGTCCGTCCTCTAGGAGATCGATAGAACACTCTTACAAGAACATTCATCCGCTGTGACCCCCGACCTGCGTTGGTCACTCAATCACCATAGTTCACCCCCGGTACCTGAGGCTCTCTATCGCGACGTACTCCTTGCACACAAAGTTCCCTATCACAAGTGGATCATCGATAGCGCTTCACGACACCCACATTTTTGATCAGACAATTACAGATACAAAACTATCCCGGGATCTTGGACTTCTCTTGAGTCCGCTAACCAAACTTCCTGATTCGCACGTGTCCGAACCAGTAAACCGATAAACCCACAATCACTCGACATGCATCTCAACTCCGCAAGACATCACACAAATATTTCACCGCAATCTAACATACCACACAATTTCATACTCACGCTACCACTGTTTCCGCCGCAGCGTCAACGTCCGCCGACTTCCATCTATGTCCACCGTCTTCTACTCCGTGTCCAGGCTCTTAGTGTTCTTCCGACCCTACCCCTACTCCCTTTCTCCCCTCACTCTTAGAGGGAAACCATCCTCTGCTACCATTTGATTACGCCAACCTTTACTCCTACTTTTCTCTACTAGATTTAATGCAGATGGTCTTTTATTTGCCTGCTAAAAGTGGTAGAAGGGAGAAAAACAATTCAAGATCATACTTTCGATTTAGTCATGCTGTAATAGACCACAGACTCTGACTTTAAGTTTTGTGGTTTTATTATAAGGCCAAAAATAATTTAATATAAACCCACCTCAATATTAGAGCATAGCGGTACAAGAAAATCAATACAGAGCCGATTTTACGAATATAGGTCATTCGGCACAGAAGGCATAATATGATGAACTCCAAAATCAAGATACAGCAAAGAATGGAAGCGGAGTCCAATTCTCTTTTCATTTAGGAAGGAGCAAAATCTTTCCCTACTCTACTCTACTCTCAATGAGAATCCTACCTATCTCCCTTGTATCATATCCCAAAGGTGTCAGCACGTGTTGACTTCCTTAGAAGTACTCACGTCAAATTGGGTCTGATAGCTTAAAGCTATGGAGCTCGCTCTAAGATGCTCCTTCTCCTCCGAAAGCTGGTAGAAGTCTGTCTAATCTGTCCCTGCGCATTATACAAAAAGACAATAATCGGCCCCCACTACGTCATATGTTAAACTTTTCCACTTGCAACGGTTTTCAGTAAGTTTCCACAGAAGCTTTAATTAGCTGGCTCTTCTTCCAGTGGCCTTGGTTCCCAGATAGGCTATGCACGAAGGTGTCCTCCCTTCTCGCCTTTCAGTCTTCTTCAAAGACATTCCGAGTATCTCCTTAAATCTAAGAATAACGAGGTCGAATTCCTGCACATGCAGTAGGATGAAAACATACTGTCTTCGAGCACACCAGAATTAATTTAATTAATACTTGAGCAGCTAAGGAGAAACGAAACTCAAAACAACCTACAATTTGGGCCTACAAACCGGGGAACTTAACTCAATATGGTTACATTATATGAATACAACGTCATCCTGCACATTACACATACAGGAATTATATTTCTAATACATACAAAATCCTACTTAAATGTGCTCACTTCACTTTAATACTAATATGACGTGAATAAATGCATCTTAATAATCGTAAAACACTGCACACGACAAAAATATATGAGTACGCTTGTATCAGGAGTATAGTGCACCCCTACAAATTAGAGTGCTGTAAGCGCTCTATCACATGTCACACGGTCCCAGAAAGCCCCAGCTTGCAGGCCAGCTACACTTTCAGGTAAAGGTTAACCGCTCTGCAAGCTCTCATGAGACCTTCTCTGAGAATATGAAATGAACCAGAAAAGACAACACGTTCACACAAACCGAAGCAACTTCAAACATCCGAAGGTTGACTGACTATGGAAACAGTTCTCTTTAAACACACTTCTTTACTGTCCGGCTGTAGATGTGGTTCAAGTTTACTTTAAAAGGTGTTGCTGGTCTACGGACACAGGCCAAAGAATATGATTGAATCCGCCAAGGGCATTAATATCGGTTAATTGGCCTCCTCGCAATTATGGCCCAAGCAAAAGGGCCGATAATAAGGGTCCATAATTAATGGGAAGGCAAAGATGTGGAAGGGCAATTAACATCCAGTGACATCAAACATATGCAGTAAACTGCCCCTTAGTTACACAGAGAACAGGCAGGCGTGCCTTGTCCATAATTATGCCTTTCACTCTCACTACACCCTAGAGCAGGGAAAGAACTGTAGGAAGCGCCAGCATTCCACAGAGCCTTCTATTAGCCAATAACGTCATCTGCTTGTACATTTACACATTAATACACGTTTTAAGACTCCTCTTTATACGAGTATAATCTGTTTTATTCCCCATCGTCAAAATTAGTTTGTACCATGTCTCCACGGCTGGATCAATATGAGACTTTCTGTGCACGAAAGGCGATGTTTCTGGCAGTAGGATAATTCATTTTCAGATTGAAAGAGTCCATTTGCATTAAAGCTGTCTGTCTAATATATAATGCAAATGAATCAGATTTAGCCTGAATAAAGGGGTAATTCAGCAAATATTCTATATCCACTGGAGTCCTCCCCGCATCTTCCTACACTTAGCAACAAAGCTCACAGTGGCTCGGCGTTTATTTTTATTTTATTTATTTATTTTATTTGCAGAGTTTTATATAGCGCTGGCTAGACCCGGAGGTATCAGAGCGCTTTACATGAGGATCAGCAAGTTACCAGTTACAAAATAAACATCAGTTACAGGAGCCGAGTAGAGACAAGGAGAAAAACAGTGATTACATACTAACATGAGTCATTAGCTCATAGCATAACCAAGACACAGGTCAAATGGGAAATGGAGGGTAGAGGAGAAATGGTAAAAAAGGGGTAAGGAATGCAGATCATACAGGCAAAGTGGAAAGTAATTCAGGGGAACAAAATAGTCAATGTAAAAGACAGAACAAACCGGCTGGGGATCAACAATCCAAAACGTCCCATGTGTCGGTGAAAGTATAGGATGGGAGGGGTGTAGACGACCTAAGGAGGTGGGGAGGAGGCAGGGGAGGGAAGCAAACACAACGGAGAGACGAGGAAAAACTATGTCCAATGTCCGGCTGGGTAGGTGCCGGCCGAGGGGGTGAACCAGAGCCAAACTCCTCTATAGCTGCCTAAACAGCTCCACCGGACATCGGCCATGTTGCTTGGGCTCTGCGGTCAGTAAAACATTCAAAAGTTTCCGCCCGGGGGGGCATTGTCACAGGTCCATCGGCCGTACCAGTCCCGGTATTGCTGGGAAGCGCCTCCTGCCACACCCTCCAGCTCGACCCCAGGAGAGCTGAGCGCGCCTCCGTAGTTCCTTGGTCTAGGCAAGGGGAACTCAACTTATTAAAAAGCCAAAAGGGTGAAGCTGAGTCAAACACCAGTCAGGAGTGACTAGGATAAGCTTGTCTGCCTCCCGCTGAAACTCTCACATGCCCCAAATACCTTTACTCTTCTCAGGAGCGAGTGGGGAATTCATGCGGGGTTCCTGGTTGCGCGTCTTCCTCTGTGCACCACCCGTTTATGTGCTCACAGGGGCCCGGCGGTCGCTCACCGCCTCGCCGCCTCTCTCTGCTTCTGGGCGGCCATTTCGCAGCAGTGAAGTCTCCGCTGCGCAACCCATTGCTCTAGGTGCTGCGGGCTCGCCTTTGATGCGCCGCCTCGACGGAGCCGCTCTCTCCCTGCAGGGCGCCCCATGGGATTGCGGTAGCAGCGGCACTTCTTCAGTCACAGTGAAATAATAATAGATAATGGTGAAAATACTCGCCTCTAAATAAAGCATCTATCCATTGCCCTGTGCCGCCATGTTGAATATCCACATTACCCGTCATGCGAGTTGGTGGGGTACATCCTCCTTTTAAAGAACATATGCACTCCCACTACACCCAAACGAATCAAAAAGCCTTTCCTGTTGCCACGACTGCTGCCATAAAGGTGTTTTGTTATTTGAAATGTGTCAGCATAGCTTTACTTACAAAGACTATAGCCAGAAAAGTAGAGGTCTCATTTAAAATACTGTGGTTGGGGGCGGGCCCGGAAGTGGTAAGCGGTCATATTTGCTACAGGGTCTATTGGGTTAGTGGCAAAGCAGATACAGCTTTCATGGGAAGAGACACTTTAGTGAAAACAAGGGCTAACAACCAGCTACCATGGCGGGATGGTCGTCACTTTTTACATTTTCCAAGAACAAACGTCCAAAATCAGGGTCTGTCTTCAGAAAATGTCAAACTATTTCCTTGATGCACTGCACTTATTTCCCAGTGCAGAAGGGATATTTTCCCATAGTGCACATAGCGGTGCCAAACAGCAAAAAAAAAAAATGGTGGACATGTTGCAAGGCCAACTTAAAGGGCGACCTAAAAAGAGCAGCCTTCCAAAGATTTTTCCAATGGTGTTCAAAGCAGCTGCAGGAGTTTTCAGACTGCCCCTTACCTTTAAATCAGATATGAGAGTTGTGCCCTGTTAGCTCACACTTATAAAAGACCCAGGAATTCTCTCTTCGATTAAAAAACGAATTCAAATACAAGTGAAACCTCCATCATACCGATGTGTTTATGTATTTTACACATTATTTTCAGGATGTTTAACATGAATATTTACATACATTCATCCTACTATATTTGTAGTATCAAAGATTGTCAACATCGCCCGATGATGGATTGGCACTCCACACCAACCACCATTCAAGAACCTTTAAGAAATAGACACATTGATTTCTCTGTCTGGGTCTGGCGGCAGCGGGCGAAATCTATGGTGCGGTCAGCACACGGCTTGCAGACGTCTTGGTCTCTACTCACACCACAAGTAAGTAGTCTGCGGACCATTTCTACCAATGTATTCTCTGACACTCTTCCCCCTTCTCCTCATGAAAAAGACAGACATGTTGTCTCTGTGAGTTTCCCTTTGAAATAAGAGGTACAGAAAAGATCAGCCTCTAAGTGGGGGTCAGGGTGGGGTTGACATCATGGTAGTCCTACGTGGTTACTTACTGACATTAGAAGCCTGTCAGTGATGATGCATTACAAAGTTTCACATCAGCAGTCATTTAGTGAGCCTGCCCGGTAAGAGTAGCACAGCAATGACAGCATAATTAGAGAGCCATATCAGGAAATTCAACTGTAATGATGTAATTTAAAACGGCGTTTCAGCTGTAACACTGACATAATACACTCCTCATTTGCCATTTCCCTTCTATTTCCTTTGCTCTGACCCCTAGAATTTTGACCTATGGAGCAGCTAAGGCCTACTCACCAGGCATGCACTTTGCTTTAAATGAAAACCGCATGTAAAGTGCCATTCCAGCAATTTTGCTACATCGAATGTATTTGAGCCAACGTTCTGCAAAGCTGTACAAAGGGCAGACAGGGAGTGTTTAAATAAAAGATTTTCCCACTGGCACCTAAAATGTGACGTGCTTTTAGAAGAGTATGTGTTCGGCAGCAAGTGCGCAGAACTCCCTTTAAATGTGAAACTTGGGTCAAAACCATTGTTTGCTAAATTTTGACTGGAGCATACTATCAAAATCAAATTTCTTTAAAATAAATAGAACAATCATCTCTTGACCACTTCTGAGGGGCTTCCTATGTCGGAATTCTTGCATTGCATCTAAGCTGCAGTCAGTCAAGAGTCCATGCACACCGCTCTGTGGCTGCCTGTTGTTCACATAACCCCAGCTGTTGCTGAGTTAGCCAGCAGTTGTTACTTCAGACAGACCCACACAATGGACCGAGGAAATGAGGGAAGTAAACAGTGCTTCCCGGTGGCGTCTGTTGGTAAATAGCCCCCATTGTAAACCTTTCTTTAGATCTGCAGAACCATCCCCAGACTTTAGGTGTCAAAAGCAGCCTAATGGGCAGTGCAGCTGCAGCCTGCAGGTGAGATTTCCTTTAGCCTTAGTTGGGAGTTACTAGGTCGCCCTTAGGAGGGATTTTGGTGAGGCAAGAAATAAACGGATGTAGACATTACTCTGCCATGACACTGTTAGGGGGGAAATGGACTATGGGATAGATTTTTTCCTGACAGCATGATCCAGAGAACAGAAACTGAATTATACTACTTAAGAAGTTGGTAGCGCAAAGACTGGAAATTTGAGTTTGATCTGCATCATGCTCATCACAAGTTCTAGACTCTCTGCTTGCTGCATTGGATAACTCATCTCTACCTGACAGGCATGTGGAGAGATTGCTCTTTAGGTCTGTGTTGACTGTCTCAGAATGGAAAGCTTTTCAGAGGGCTATTAGTGATAGCCTCTTGTGGACCCTGATGCGGAAGCATTCTTGTCCCTTGGAAACCTTACTCCTGGAGCTGGAGAGTTGAAGAAAGTTGTGGCCTGCCTAGGTGGATATCAGGCAATCAGTTACAACTCGACATTCCTCCTGCCTCTTCCTGTGAATTCTTGCCCTCTGCCTGAGAACTGCAGAAGGGCCAGTGGACAAAGGAAAGTAGGGGTGCTTCAGAGAAGTTCTAGGAACCAGTTGGAACTGGATATTTGGCTGTGGACAAGAAATTCAGTTGTGAGTATCCCTGCTGCAACTTGAACCCAGGGCGTGAAAGCTGATGAAACAATCCTGAAATGTTGAGGAAGTTTGGGGGTCAAGAAGCTCAAGTGACCAGGCTTATTCTGAAGCTGACACTTGGAAAAAATGTCAGATCTAGAGGACTGGAATACGGTACCAATCATACTTGAAAAAGAGGGAACCTTGGTGGCTTCATGTGTGGTTGTTTGTACACTTGGAGCTTTCTAATACAAAGTTCAAGGGTACAACAGGAAAGCTGAACAGATGTATCCACACTTATGAAGCGCTCCTTGTACACCACCTTAAGCCTGATAAAGATTTTTGAACTTCTTTTGATGGGGCGAACCATCAACTTTTAACAGGCTGCAGTTCATCACATGTCCTCCTTAAAGGTGGCCTAACTCCCACTCTGTCGCACCCCACTGACTAACATCAATTATTTTTAAACTGAACTTTTGTTTGCTAAAACTCCCCATCCCTACATCTAAAGGTTTTCCTTTTGTGCAATTTTACTCATTTAGTTTATAGTTTTTATTTTCTAACTCTACTGTTGTGCAGGTTGTCTTGTACATGTCATGTACCACATGCATTTCCCTGGGAAAAGGCTTGCCAATTGCGCTAAGCTACCAACTGTGAACTAATTGTTCTTTACAGAAACCAGAACTCCTTTTAGAAGTCAGTCTGTTTAGAGTTTGTAAGAGCTCGGCCACAGATCACGTCATGACTATAACCTCTCTCTCCCACAGCTTAAGAATCCAATTCCTAGAACTGACAGAAATGCAATAAACATGAACAAACTAAAAGAAGGAAAATCAACAGCACGTAATACCTAATTAATGTTGTAATGGTACACACAGAAAAAATAAAAGTAGAATAGCATAATTTATGGAACAACACAAAAAGCAGCAAGAAAGGCCATTCACTGCACAGCTTCCTTGGAGGCGATGCTTATTGTGGTCTCAAGGAACATTTATCACATTACGCCCGGTTACTCCCAGGTGAGAGGAACTGCTGGAAGCATACCTGTAATCCATTCACTAAAACAGACATATAGGACGCTGTATGAACATTGTTTTCTAAGGACACATGAAAGTAAAAATGTCACCTACATAAAAATATTAACATAGTATTTGTGCAATCACTTTTTCTGGGAAGCATGAATTCAGTAGAGGATGGACATAGCTACATCTGTAAAAGTCTGATGTGTCTTGATCTGGGTCGTTGCATTGCTCTAATTATAATGCAAAAAGGTGACACGTGTAGATCTCTTATATACCTCTGATCCAGAGCTGTGATTTCCTTGAACATAACCTAATATTACGGATCCTCGCTGTTTTAAACTAACTCATCCTTTGCAAAACTCCTTTATCCTGGCAGAGATCTTGCTCATTAAGTTCTCAGGATAACATTAGCATCTTCACCTAGAGAATCCATGTGATGTAACCCAGAGCCATCTGTGCCTTCTCGATTTCATACAAGTTAGAACTCAAATTGTGATCTTACCTTCATAAAACCAATAAATAATCTCCTCCCTTACACCTACCTTTTACTTCTGCCGCAGATAAAAGAAACGAGTAAAACAAGAGGTACACCAAGAAAAGAAGTAAAAATAAAACCAAACCTTTCATGACCAGTTGTGGAGGTTCATCAGTTAGTTCTACCACTATGTTTTACAAAAGTCATCAGAATATACATTAAGCCTAACTTTCAATTAATTATGAATGAGCTAAGGAAACCAAAATGAGAATGAACACCTCACGAGACAAAATATGTGCGAGAGGAAAAACGAGTCCGCAGAATAATAGGACGAAGCATGTGAATGATAAAAATAGGGATTGTTATAGTATAGTCCAATTTTTTCTATGGGAGGGTTTTGCCATACCAGTGGCTGCCCATGTGTGGTGCAGGACTTACTCGAGTTGTGAGCTGGAGTACATTTACTACTTCTTTGATTCTTTTTGGTTGTAATAACTTTAAAAGTGCAGTTTGTAAATAGCAATGGACTTACTCTTTTGTGGGTGAGTGTTTGTTCCTGCCTAAATCTTCCTTAGCACTCGCTTAATCCCTCCTTACTCTTCCCTAGGCCTCTCATTTAGTTGTGAATGCCTGTCTTTCCAGCTACTCCTCGTTCCCTCCCACGTTTTACTCCTAAGTAGTAAACGTACATGTGTGTGAATCTCTGTGTAGAAAATATGGGACAGGTGGAGATAGAGATTTACACTTGCAGATTTGTGAATTGCATTTTGTAGTAAGTAGTACTACTTTAGTACTACTTTATGTACTACAAAATGCAATTTGTGAGTCGGACTCATCAAGTCTAACTCCTACAAACTGAAGAATGGAGAGTTGACATCTAACTTCACTCTGTGAAAAGAGGTGAACACATGAATATATAAAACAATCCACACAACTAGAGCTACTCCAACATATAATTCTAGCTTTGTATACCTTACATACTATGTGCTCGTCTACTTAGAAGAACTCTAGATGCAAAGTTATAAAAACACTCTCTTGAATGAGAAAGAAGAGAGTATGTGGTTTTGAGTTAATATATATGGGTTGAGAGTTTAGTTTACATTGGCAAACAATTTCGCTATTAAACGGTGACAAACCAATTCCCCAAGCTATTTGTGCACCTAAGTAATATTAGTTGAGCAAATAATGGCATTAGTAATGGCAAAATCCCATTCCTGACTGAAAAATGGTTGGATTTTTCCTTGAAAATGGGATTTACTCATAGGGAAATTCTGCCAGTACGGTGCAATTTCCAAGCGAGCATATGACATATATTTGTGGGCATTTTAAGATGGGCTAACCTTTAAAAGCTGGTGAACACCCACAAATTCTGAGTTTGTGGGTTCTCACAATCTATTTCCCAGAAACAATACATGCAATATAGTATGAGTAAATGTATATATTCAGGGTGGGAATGTGGAGTGAGAAACTACAATACTGATGGGGGCACACGGAAATGGGACTGGAGAAAGATTTCCATGTTACTTTGGTCAGAGCCACTATTGGCTTTAGGGTTGATTATTAGGATATTCTGTATTGAGGTATAGCAACACCTTTGGACCAACTTGCAAATATTTCAGAATTGTGTCACCAAAATATTTCCAAAAACCCTATTTCCTCAGGCATGAGAAAATGTCATTAGCTTCTTATCAAGAAAAGGGTCATTTTAAAAGCAGCTATATGGGTGCACAGATCACAGTACTCTCTTATCCTAGATCATGTGAAAAATCCCTTACATCGGCATATCACAGCTGCAAATTAATGATCAACACCAAGGGAAATGTTCCTGTGCATAGATGCAAGGAACTAACTTTGGTTGGAAAATGTTGGCCATCTAGTGAGCACAATGATGGTATACACTACGAACAGAGTTTAAGGAATGTGAACACACTGATAGGTGTTTGTAAGATATCAAAGGCTCATTCATTTTCTCAATTTGTTTATAGATACTTATTAATTTGTACATGTTCATCTACTGCATGAATAGGCTTACACATGCATGCCTATCTTATGAATCATAGGGGCCAGAGACATCAATAAACATTAACATAAACTATATGTTTATTATTTATGTATTTTAATACATATATAGGGCATGGTGGAATATTAAAGTCCGGGGAAATTAAATAGTCAAGTTACTCTTAAATATATATTATTGTTAAGGAGGTTCTCACCAGATGACAGTGTGCTTTACAGTGTTATAAGAAAGCATAGATTTAAATTTTGAAAAATAATTACAAGGATAATGAAATAAAGAAATATCTTTACTATACCAAAAACCAAAGATAAATTGGTTTACTGGAATGCAGTCCTATGTGTTGTACAACAGAAAAATCCTAAGCATCTACACACACACAGTCTCACATGTGAATATCACAAACATGCACACATTCATACTCATTCACATTACACGTTTCTGTGTAAACACAGAGAGAGGAACTGATTGACCAAGAAGGTACTCATTTTAGGACTTGTAAGCGTAGGCATATATTATTATGCAGTTACTACTTTATAGGGGTTCTGAAAAATCTTCACATGAATGCATCTATGATAATAATACATTTTTGTTCCTGTTTCTAACCTTGAAAACTGCAAATTTTGCAGTATCAGAAAGCGATCACTTTGTGGATAGGGTTAAAGTGCAAATGTACTTTATATCTTTTTCCACAGAGAATAAATATTTTTTGTGGAGTAATCCCTTCTCCTCCACCATTAAATATTGAAGTATTTGAGTGACTTTTACTGCCCTTGCACACTTTCTTTAGCCATTAAAGGTACTACAATTAAGAGTGTAAATTGCGTCTGAAAAAACATTGGTTTGCGAGTATTCGTAGAATTAAACCTTTATCGGTGTTCATTTTTGCAGTGGCCACCTTCTTGCCCTTTTCTCAGAGCACCCATTTTCCCACCCTAACCTAATACGTACATCAGTGGAAAATCCACCATACTTACAGGCTGCATTCAGTCATAAATTCCATGTATGCCAATTAATGTTCCAGACCCAGAGTCAATCATTATCTGCTATGTGCACCTGATAAAGCCAGTATAGCAGATCTAAACTGAAATTCAGTGAAAAACAATGTTGTAAATGAAGCACACAATGAAAAGGTAAACACAACTAACACTGCATAAAATTACATTTTAGGAAGCTCATTTAGTCATGTCTTCCAGTAGAGTAGGCCACAGTGTTAATTAGAATAGGAGGGCAATTATTCTGTATCTCATAACTTTCTTATGTTACACATGCAAAGAATGACCTAATATGCAAATCTGCTTATGCGTATATCCATCTAACCTTAGAAAGGAGCACTTGGAATCTTTCAGCTCAAAATGGAGGCTGACCAACAAAATCCTGAATGATACAGAGTTCGCATCACAGTTAATGAAGAAATAAAGAAATTATTATGCATCAATGAGACTACTGATATTTTACTGGTAATAGTTTGAGATGCTGTATGGGAGCTGCCTATTTAATCCTCCTAGATTTTTGCTTATTTGCTACTTGGTTTTGGGGCTTTTACTATGAGTGAGTCTCTGGAGTCTCGCTCATGATAAATATCACAATATAAGGGGCTGTCATCGTCAATAAGGCAGGCCTACTGGCTGTCACCACTTCAATAAAAGCAGAAAATATATTAAAATCCATAATTGCAAAACCATTGAAATCAATGGGGAGAAAACCAATGTATTTTTAGCTTTAGGACCAACCAAGAGGGATCCCATCACTTCAGAGCCTTTGTGCAAAAGCACCACCTCCAGGAGTGCTTGAAATTAATGAAATCTCTCCCAAGGGCATAAATGTGACCCTCATGGAAGACTTAGGGCAACATTTGTTGGGGGGCTGCTGCACTCCCTGTAGCCACCTAAACACACCCCTGGATCCCTGGTGATGCCCCTGCCCATCCTGGGCCACCACAAAAACCAATAAGCTAATTTTGGCCCTGCTCTGAGAGAGCTTATGAGGTGCACGTTCACCCGGCAAGTATCAAAAATTTACGAGCATCTTCTCCTCTCTGCTTTATTTTTACCTTGCGGCTTTGTGACACATTTCTTTTTCAGCCTAGGTGCCCATTCCCACTTGGGCGCTTTAAGTGGCCATTTGTTAGGGGGCTGCGGGGGAAGCACCAAGGTCCCCGGAGCGGATTTTACTTGATGTCAGTGCCACCTTCTATACTTTGTCCCATGACATGCTCATAGGGAGACTGCCACAATTGGGGATCAAGGGAACGGCATTGGCGTGGCCATCCTCTTTCCTAAAGGGTCGAACCTTCCTGGTTTCCTCGGGCAGCTCCTCATCCATGTGTCATGCACTGACCTCTGGGGTCCCTCAGGGATCGGCTCAGAGTCAAGCACTTTTCAATATCTATGTGTGCCTCTGACCGATCTGGTGGAACACTGTGGTCTTACGCTATTCTCCTATACAGATGATACCCAAATCCCCTTTTCTTTATCATCTGCTCAGGACCACAGCTCCACGTTCCTGAACTTCTGTTTGGCTCTAGTAGCCTCATAGATGAATAACAACTCACTGGAACTGAATGGTGAAAAAACTGAGGTGTTGATTCTTGGGAAGAACCCATGCCTTTGGGGACCACAGCATTGGCAGTCTGCTCTGGGTGATATCCCAATCCCTGCTTTCAAAGTCAAGAACTTAGGGTCTGAATATGAGTCTGGCGGTCTTGTGGTCCACCGTCCGCTGTATTATGACTGTTCAAGTCGTATCGGCTGTGGACCATCGGATGTGACAGGGAACAGGCGTTCCCTGTTGGTGGCGCAGCTGCGCCACAACGCAATATGTTGAGCAGGAACACTTAGCATTTTACGAGTTCGTCCACCGCCAGCATTTCATGGTGGGAGCCCTGCCATGACAAGGCTGGCGGTGGAGGAACAAAGGGGTCCCCGCCATGGGGATACATTCAGGGGGCACAACACGCCCACGTCAATGCCGTGCTCGAACTTTTTTGCCGTTCCCATGGCGGTGCCTGTTTCACAGGCACTGCCATGGGTAAGGCAAAAGACCGCCAACCATATCACGAGTTTAACTCGTGTAACACGAGTTCAACTCGTGAAACGGTCAACGGTCCTTGTGCGGGTTTGGTGCAGCGGAGCCGGCATTGAGCCGGCGGCGTTACGCTAAACTCATAATCGGGCCCTTAGGCTTTTGGTGGACACTAAGCTCTCCATGAAGCCACAGGTGGCAAAGGTTTCTGAGACCTGCTATGCGACTTTGAAATGGTTATGGAAATTCATCTGGATTCTCACCTCTGCCCAAAAAAACTGTCATCCAGGCTCTTATCTTATCCTGTCTGGACTATGGTGACATCCTTTACCTGGGGGGTCTACAAAGCCTCCATGAGATGCATGCAGGTGGTACAAAAATGCGGCCGCAAGGCTGATTTATAGACTGCCAAAACATGCCTTGGCTACATCTCTCCGCTGTGAGCTTCATTAGTTAGGGGTGGAAAAACATGTCCAATTCAAAGCTCTGTGATATATCTTCAAAGCAAGAGCAGGGAATCGCCCCCCACCATATCAATGGTTTGATAATCTGTATCAGCCTACTCACTATCTGCGCTCCAGCAACCTCTCCCTCTGCACCGTCCCTAAGATTAAACTTACTAGCATGGGAAGTCGCTCCTTTACGCTTCTTGGCCCTAAACTCTGGAACGCTCTGCCGGAACATCTGAGATCCTGCACCTCGCTGCCCTCTTTTTGCAAACAACTAAAGAAATGGCTGTTTTGAATCCGTCTGAGCTGGGAGAAACTTTATCTGTGCTAAAAGCTCCCAGAAACCCCGAGTGGGTAGCTGTTCGCGCTAAATAGGCATTTTAACATAACATAGCATAACAGCATGCTAAGGGACCTCACCGCTCTGCTCCTACTTCTTAAGCACAGCAGCTGAATGACCACAATCTCTTTTAAAAGCACATTATGGGAACCCTGCCTCCTTGTTGTAGATTCTCAAGCACACTTCTGAAGGAATGGGTTGTTTTATATGCACACTCAGAGAGGTTTTAAGGCACGGCCAAAGTGAGTACGTGTTCAAGGCCACCACCTTCAGGGGCCCCTGGTAAAGTGTTGGTGTTGTGCACAAAAACAGATTTGTTTTTAATTTGACAACTAGGCATGACCAACTTTAACCTTCATTAAATCGGGGAGCTGGTGGCAATAAAATTAAAAAATATATATTTCTGTCTCTCTAACACATTATTTCACCTCACCTCTTCTAACTCACTTTCTGTCTCTCTACCTGTCTTTATGTACCTACCTCCTCTCTATCTCAGTTCTCTCTGCCTCGCGTATGTACCTGCCCTCACTCGTAATACATAACTCTCTACCCCACCTCTGCCTAGCTCTCACACTACCACTTTCTGTGCCTACTTCTTCATTTATACCTCTCTACCCCACAGCTCTGTTTTCTTCTCACCTCTCCGTATCTTTCCTCCATCCTCATCACCTCTCTCACCAACTCATCTCTCTCATTACTCTACTTATCTCTCTCAATCTCTCTGTAACTCAATCTCTCCCTACCTCTTCTATCTCACTACCTCATCTCTAGCTCTAACTTCCTTCTCTCTCTCCTTCACCGCTCTCACTATACTCTTCTTTTTACCTCTCTTTCTCCCGTCCCCCAACTTGTGCAAAATAGTACGGTGAAGGAATCAGGCCTAACAATCAATTATAACAATCAATTATAACGCAGTTTTTAAAATCAATTCTTAAAAGCAGAATCGATCATGTGAAAATCAGCGAGTACCTACAGCTTCATATAGTAGGGACTTGTAGACAAGTTAACTATGCCAATCAGGAGTACACCAGTTTTAAAATGCACAGTGGAGCAGAAAGTCATTGTGGCGCATTTAATAAATAAAGTCCAGGGAAATAGCACCATCACTGTGATTGCAGCGCGGTTACAGCCAGGAAAGGAAAGGCAGCCATCAGCTGAGCATCTGAGCTGCTCCTGTCCTGCCTGGAACAGCTGGAAGGAGAAAGTCCTTTATTTACAGAGGGGTCGCAGACAGGCCAGATTGGTTTTATTCACACCCACACACATTAGTGCCACTTTACAAAGTTTACCAGTGAAGCGCTACTCTCTTTTTATCTTCTTTCTTTGCACAACATTGTTTTCCCAGGGTGGGGAAGTGCACCATTCCTGGAGGGACTGCAATACCTGGTTGATGGGTGGAGTGGAGAACGTTTAAGGTGATCCCTTTAAGTGTTTTTTCCTTATTTTAGCTTATAAAATTTGTACCGCAGCTCTGTGTTCAGGAATGTGGTCTTTTTAAACCAAACTGCTTAGGTTTTGTAAGGATATAAGCAACGCACATTGAAACGGGTCCCTTCTGGGCCCTATAGTCATGTCCCTAACTTTTCAGGAACAAGCATTGGCATAGCCAATAGGTCTCGCCTTTGGGACCTTATAAGTATTTAGTTATGCAGCACAATATCCTTGGTGCAACAACATCAACTGTTGCATGGGTAAACACTTATAAGGTCCCAAAGGCGAGACCTATTGTCTATGCCATTGCTTGTTAATAGTTGTAAGTTAAATATTTCCATTCACTGAATGAATACCTCAGCAAGCGGCTTTTCTTAAGAGTTAGACACAAGGTGTAGAATTCGTTCTGTTTTGCTCTATAACACTTTTTTTCTCAAGTGCTTTACTGGGCGCTAGGCATGAAGGAAGAGGCACAGGCAGGAAGGGAGCCATGCAAAGCTAGAGTGAGAGAAAGCATGGCAGGCAGGGGAGGGTGGAACAGACAGGGAGGTGGGTCATGACAGTCGCAGAAAGGCCAGGACTAGAGGTGTAAGATACGCCCTCAAGCGGGTGTGGGGATGGGAGTCAGAGTGAGGGCTGAGGGGGTGAGCCAGCAGAGAAGAGAAAGGGAAGGGCATGCTTGTGGGAGGCAGAGGGTGAACACTGTCAGGCACAGAAGCGATAGACAGGGACAGAGAGAAGTGCGCACAGAGAGTGAGAGGGAGGATGTTGAGAAAGGCATGTAGTCATACAAGAGCAAAGAGATACAGGCTTAAAGTTAAAGAGTGGCACACGCTGCTAGCGAGGGGTTTGTAGACAGGCAGAGTGCGAACAGGCAAAGAACAGAGGGAATGCGATACAGGTGGATAGAATGGCAGTGAATGGAGAGAGGAAGTCTAAAAAATGTTTACCCAGTGCAGAACACACCACGTTCAGTCACCCACTGTAGGGAGGGGATGGGACACACGCAACTCGTTTTCTGTGTGGGGGGGCAACACGGAGAAATGCTGATCAAATAAATATGTGATGGTATTGCACAACCATCACATTAATAAATAAGCGAAAAGGGTGTCACTTATTGAATATTACCTAGGTCCACACAGTCTGTCACCGCACTCCTCTAGTAAAGCTGTACTGCAGGGTTCGGACTGGTGTCCGCTCACCAGAGGCAGCCCCACGGCTCAGGGGAGTCATTACGTCCTGTCCGAGGGACTACGAGAATCACAGCCTGTGAGCACAGGGTCACACAGTGAACAGCAGGCAGAGCACTGTGACCGCACCCCTCTAGTAAGGTTGTACTGCAGTGATCAGACTGGTGTCTGCTCGTAGAAACCACGGCTCAGGAGAGTCATTACTTCCTGTCCGAGGATGCAAGAGTCACAGCCTGTGAGCCAAGTGTCACACAGTAAGCAGCAGGCAGAGCGTTGTGACCGCGCCCTCTAGTAAGGCTCGACTGAACAGACCGGAGCCCCTCAGCTTGTACAATTCAGATCCTGCACTTTAGCGGGAGGTGGGGGGGACCGGCACTGCGTCGTGTAGATAAAAGATAGGGGCACGGCCAAAACATGATGCGCGGCAGCCGTAAAGTGGGCACCATGCTGAAACAAGAAGCACGAGCAAAAAAAGGAGACGGAGAGGGCGGAGCGAGTGAGTGGCCGGGACGTGTGGGCGAGGAGAGAGGCAAGCGCGCGCACGCTTAGGAGAGCAGTCTTCACTTTTCAAGGACTGCACTCGTGTTTGTGGCGCGCCGCTGCTCTCTCCCGCAAGGTGGATGCCGCCACAAGCACGAGTGCAGTGCTTGAAAAAGTGAAGAGCGACGGCTAAAGGCCCTCCTATGCAGCGCATGCGCGCTGCGTAGGCGAGACCTAAAAATCACTCACTGATTTCTGAATAATGAGAGTAAAAGCGTTAAGGTTACCATGTTCCTGCTTACATTCACATGCTTTACTTAAACTTAGATTCCCTATGAGTGTTTGCTTTTTCCAGGATGTTGTTACTTTGTTTTTTCAGGCAGCATATTCCTCTTGTCTAGTGCATAATTTGAATTGAGTCACATCCAGGTGTTTATAGCAGGGCACAATTGGGTTGTAGCTGAAGTCAGTGCGAGTTTCTCTCAGTGGGGCAGTATGGTGTTCAGTGGAGAGAGGATGTGGCACTCTGGCTAGAGCTGTCGAATTTGGAACTGGGGAACCAGGCTCAGCCTTTATGACCAGTCCACTCTCACGAGGGAGCACATTCCCATGCTACACCTTAGAAGGCCCCAATAGACCTTAGAAGCCCAATGGCTGTATTACAGAAAGTGCCCCGGGGGCGCAATACGTGTTTGTGCCCACTTTGCGTGCCCACGGGGCACTTTAGTATTACAGAAGGGGCTGCAGACACTTGTGCGGCCCCTTCTGTAATACCAATAGCGCTGGAGCAGTTAAAGCACCAGCGCTACCTCAAGAGAGCGTTCCCTCAGTTGCATGGGGGTGCTGTCCCATTCAAATGAGGGGATTCCTTTGCCTTTGTGCCCGCGCTGTATTACAGACGTGGGCGCAGAGGCAAAGAAGCTCTCAGGAGGCGCACCTAAAATGTGGCGCACAGTCAGTGTGCCTCCTGAGAGCAGCCCTCTGGAGGGGAGAAAGCGGGTCCTATGGACCCCCCAGACATCCCCTTTGTTTGCTTGGGCATGAAGATGCAAGATTCATATACATATTTTTTCCCATTTGGTCTAATTACTTTGTGAATGTAAATAAAAATAAAGCATGCTTGCAAACTGTGACTACATGCCAGCCTTTCTCAATATTTCTCTTCATAACTATGCGATTGTGTACGTTTAACGGGCGTACGGTCTCACACAATAGGCGATTTGTATGGGGTCACTGGAAAGTCCACAAGGTTGTCCCTGTCCCCCCCAGAAATGTAGTGTCTCCTACGCCCCTGATTTCATGAGAACCTCTGCTGTTACTTCTTATTCACAGCGTCAGATGAAACGTGCTCTTTGTTTTATGTGCACATTATGGGCTGTAGACGTCTTAAATCTGTGCAAAATGAAAACTCATCTGAAGCTCTAAATGTAAACTACTGGCTGTCGGGTTAATGGTTTTTAGCACAGCAACTTTTCAACAATGGAGCTTCAAATCTAACTTCAATAACCCGGAAATCTGTTGCGCACTAGCACCTTTGAAGTTGAGGCCGGTGATTAAGGAACCGCGGGTCCTGACTCCTGACATCCGCGTGGTAACCGGGCCAGGAATCCAGACAGCGGAAAGGATCGGCCATCAGCGCTCTCCCTGCCTCGGGAGTTGTGTGGGCAAAGACAAATGGAAATGTTTAGTCTTGCCTGTGAGACCGCAGGCCGGGGGCTCTGTGCGCAAATATTCAAGGTATGCGGGTGCACCGTCGTCCCATTGATCTCTGCAGCAACATGTCTGGACTGCAAGGTATTCCGTGCATATATCAGGGGGGCTGCGGCAATAAGATCAATGGACGGGCAGCGCGCGCTATCTCCTCATCTGTCCAGGGTCACCGGAGGGCGGTGCTTCCCGAGGAGGCCTCGCTGAGGTGAGTCATCACAGGTTGTCATCGGAATGTGCGTATTTACAAAGGTGAGGCTGAAGACGGACACTTTCCAGAAGTGAAAGAGCGGCTCATACTTGCGCGCGCCCCAGGGTGGCGCTGAACGACGGCGGTTTTTCTTCAGTTGAACGGATGCCTTGGGCCAGGGTTCGCTCCCCTCAGCTTCCACTATTATTGCATTTGCAGTGCACTCCCCACGACACTTTCACCCAAACACATTCCATACGCAAATACACACAAAAGACTTTCTCGCCCTAGGTAAGGATTTAACTTAATTACCGAAATAATATTACTAGCAACAACAAACTTGGCATTGTAATAATCATAAGAAAACAAAAACACCACCACTAATGAAAACATTAATATCAATACTAAAACTGTTACACAACTCTTACTGCCTTAAATCAGCTGCTTGGCAGCGCTGTGCACTACAGATGGGGCTGTTGCCCAGCTTGGTGAAACTCACCTTGTCGACATGTGAAGGCTGAAAGGCTGACTGTGCTGCTGGGGGCTGATGCTGTGACCTGCAGGTAGATCATAGATCTCTGCAGCATCTAGGGCTCTTCTCCCTCTCTTTCGAAGCCGTCTCCTTAATTTGTGCCCATGTGCTAATGAATACTTGGGAACAACTTATTCACGAGTTTGTCTTCGTGCATTATGGTTCTACTCTCAGTAGTAAGTTGCAGCAGTATTTGCTTGAATATAGTCTGGTTGGCAATATTACTGCTACCCTGGTTATTGTTTTCCACTCTATTATTATGTTTTACTATCCCCTCCCTTCTGCCCTCCAAGGTCCCTTGGTGCATGTCCCGCCCCCTCCCTCTTGCCCACTATGGACTCTGTGCTGTCACCAACCCTCCCGCATGCCATCAATGGTCTTGTTTGCTGCCACTGCCTTCCCACCTGTCCTGTGTGGTCAGCTTGCTGCCCCTGACCTCCTCCTACCTACCTTCCCTCTGTTGTCCGTGGCCCTTATAGGCTGCCCATATAGGCTCCCTATTGCCCTCCATGGTGTGTTGGTCTTCCAGTGCCCAACCTGACTGCCCTGCATGATCAGCTTTCTGCTCCTGCTCCTTGCTCCATGCCCACTGTTGTCCATGTGCGGGCCCCTATCCTCTCACTTCTGCCTTCCATGGACCGTTGGCATGCCCCTGCCCCCTTCCTCCTGCCCTCCATGGTCTGTTGTGGTGCAATGGTTCCTCCTGCCTGCCCTGTACGGTCAGCCTGCTTCCTTTGCCTCCTTCCCCCTGCCCTCTGTTGTCAATGTGCATGGCCCTGTCCACCCCTATTGTTTCCATGGTCCGTAGTGCTGCACTGTGGGAGGACCTCTGTGATGCATTGTGCTGCCACAACCCCCGGCATCTGCCCTGTAAGATCAGTTTGCCACCTCCCTCCTGCCCTCTATTGTCCAAGTTCATGTCCCTACCCCATTCCTCCTTCCCTCTGTGGTCCATTGTACCATACATGCTGACATTTTGAAATTGGAAAGAGGGAGCATGATTTTCCCCATTGACTTACTTTGAAAAAGAGGAGATTTTATGCCGGAGAGAGCTAAAATAAAGCCCTTTTGGGTTTAAAAAAATCGGGGGTCTCCTGCCTGAATCGTGTCTCTTGGCATGTATGGTTGTACTGCCACTGCCTCTCCCTTCTCTCCTCAATGGTCAGTTGTGTTCAATCAATCAATCAGGGGTTTGTAAAGCATGGCTAATCACCCGTGAGGGTCCCACGGCGCTGGGGTGGTGGGCTGTGGATCCGTCTGGGTGTGGAGGTTCAGTCAAAGAGCCAGGTCTTGAGGACCTTCCTGAACTGGGTTGGCGGCGGGCAGGGCGAGATACGCAGGTACTCCAGTGGTGTCTGTACTGTGACTATAAGACAGCACCAACCGCCTGATCCGCGTTTTGCGAAATAGTAAAACCCAGTAGAAAAACTACTGGATAACAGAAAATACAGGTGAGCGCATTAGGCCTCATTCTTATGCATGGAATGCGTGCTTCTTTCTAGAGCAGGGATACTTAGGAGTAGATATTCAGCCCTGAAGAAGGCCCCAGACCCATGTGGGCTCACGGTGCGGGCCGAAACATGTTGGCACTTTAAAGGGGGTATAACTGAACCAATACATTCAGAGAAACCCCGTTTGTTTCACGTTTTTATCCCATACCCCAGGTACCCACCTAATAAACATATCGTTTGGGTATACCTGAAGGTATTTTTAACATCACTCATCTGGTTCCCTGCATGGCCAGTTTTTGCTTTATATAAGAACTCCATTAACATCTTTGGTTGAGTCCGCCCAGGTAGTACCATCTTACCTGGGTGTGGAAAGACGCCTATGATGCAGCATGTCACGATAAGTGAGTGAGGCGTCTTCTCCAATATCTTTGGATACCCCATCGCCCGAAGATTAATTAGAGGGAGAGCAATAAACTCTGGCGGGACCGCTTTCACTCTTTCTTCCTCTTCATCTGGCAGTCTTGACATCCCTAGGGATATATAGACAGCAGCAGTTGCTTATATGTGATGCAACGATGCAGATTGCCTGAGGTGGAGGGGTAGGGTGTGCCAGGTATTGGCGGCGAGGTAGGCAAAGGATCTTCCTCCGGTTCTGGTCTTGTGGATCCTTGGGAAGGAGGCCAGGGCGAGTTGGGCGGAGCAGAGTTGTCTGGCGGGTGTATGGAAAGTGAGGCAATGTTTCAGATATTCTGTCCTGCGTTGTGGAGGGCCTTGTCGGCATGTGTAAGGAGCTTGAAGGTGATTCTCTTGTTGATAGGGAGCCTGGCTGCGGCAGGGGATGTCTAGGACCAGTCTGGCGTAGCATGCGTTGCCGTAGTCAAGACTACTGGTGATGAGTGAGTGGTCTTTCTGGATTCTGTTGGGAGTCACCTGACTGTCTTTCGAAGGAGGTGGAGCGTGTGGAAACAGGATGAGGATACTGCGTTGATTTGGCGGTTCATTGAGAGTGAGGAGTATGATGCTGAGTTGCATGTGTGGTCCGTAGGGGGGGAAGGGGTTCCTAGTGCAGCGGGCCACCAGGAGTTGTTCAAGGTGGAGTGGGTGGGTCCCAGGATGAGTACTTCAGTCTTGTCCGAGTTGAGCTTGAGGCAGCTGTCTTGCATTCAGGTAGCAACTACCTTCATTCCGTTGTGAAAGTTGATTCTGACGGCTGTGGGTTAGTTGGTGAGGGAGATGATCAGCTGGGTGTCGTTGGCGTAGGAGACGATGTTGAGTCCGTGGCTTCTGACGATGGCTGCGAGGGGAGCCCTGTAGATGTTGAAGAGGATGGGGCTCAGGGAGGAGCCCTGGGGCACTCCGCAGCTGATCTCTGTAGGTTCTGAGAGGAACAGGGGAAGTCTGACTCACTGTGTTCGGCCGGTCAGGAAGAAGTGGATCCAGTCCGTGCCTTGTCGCGGATGCTGGCGTCGTCGAGTCTCTTCATTAGGATGCGATGGGAGGCGGTGTTGAAGGCGGACGAGAGGTCCAGTAGAATGAGGGGTGTGGTTTCACCCCGGTTGAGGAGGGATCGGATGTCGTCGGTAGCGGCGAGGAGTGCGGTCTCGGTGCTGTCGTTGCTTCGGAAATTGGATTGGGAGGTGTTCAGGACGTGGTTCTCTTCGATGAACTCGGAGAGTTGGGCGTTGATTGCCTTCTCGATGAACTTGGCTGGGAAGGGGAGGAGGGAGCTGGGTCTGAAGTTCTTGAGTTCTGTTGGATCAGTGGACGGTTTCTTAAGCAGGGGGTTGATCTCAGCGTGTTTCCAGTCGTAGGGGAAGGTGGCGGTTTCGATGTTGCCACAGCGTTTCTTGCCTGTCCTGTATGGTTGGTTTGCCGCCCCTGGCCCTTTTCACCTGGCCTCTGAAGAAGCATTTTAAAATTATCAAGAATAATGCTAAGTAAATGTGCAAAACTAAGAAGATTTGAAACACAAATTTAATGCAAAAATTGCACGAGGCAATCATACTTAGAGATGCTAGGCCTAATACACCAAGACACTGCCATATTAAAGTTAACAGAGCTAAGAAATTGTAAATTCAGCATTTAAAGTTGATCTTGACCTTTCTAACATACTTGTTTTCCCAATGAATGGTTGTTGTGCAAAAGTGTTTTCTTTTCACATATATAGATGTTTCAACTTCCGAAAAGACCATTGTTAGCTGACAAATAGATTTGTTATTTAGATGGTTAGAAATGTAGTTTCACATGTAGGCAAGTAGACTAGAATGAGAGAATGAATCATGAGATACTTAGAATTGATAATACTTAGTTGCCAAACTTAGAAGTAGTTGTCTGCGGAATACTGTGTTCCTGTGAGAAGACGAGGCGTTAATATGTTCCCATGGGTGCATCGGAAGCTGATTGGTTGACAGAAGAGATAAGAAGTAACATGAAGACAGAAACAATATTTTGTTTGTCTATAATAGTGCATGTTCCTAGAGTAGGCTACACACTACCCCTGAGACTACCAGTCTTTATTCCATCCCACGCTGCTCTGAGACTCTACCGAGTTACTGGGAAGTTCTGCTTGATCGATTATTGAATTATTGAGCTGATTTTAATGCTGAAGCTTATGCGTTGTGTCTTCCATCGATATCAGAACCCTTTAGGGGTTGCTGAGACTGACACCTTTTCCTTCTCACTTTTAGAATTGGGATTTTCTTTCCTTTATGGAACACACTTAATGCATTTTAGTTATTACTTATTGATTAATTGACTTCTAAGGAGATTCTATATTTTTTGAGATTGATGAATTTTAACTTGCGACCTAATAAAGATGACTTACTAAAAATTTGAATAATAAAACCTTTTAACTCATACGAAACTCTCATTATTGTCTGATCTAGATAGAGATTGTGATAATTTAATGCTATGTACAGCTCTCGATCTTCTCTAAAACAACAGCAAAGATCCATTGGCCTCAGACAATGGGGAGAAGCCCCCATGATGGTAAAATGAAGCTGTAACTGAAACAATCCCCGCTCTAGCACCTCCATCACCTGGTGTGCTGCCACTTCCCCTCCCGCCTGCCCAGAGTGGTCCACTTGCTGCCTCTGCCCCCTTCTCCCTGCCCTCAATTCTCTGAGTCCATGCCCCTGACTCTGCCTCCCCACAGTGTACTAATGAACAACTAGATCGCTAACATTCTGTATTTATTACAAAAGTGGGACACACCTGAAGTCATCTTGATGGAATCAAAGTTGTAAAACGGAAAGCATTTCCTTGAGAAATGATAAAAATGAGGCGGTCTTTTGCCCATAAAAATCAGGGTTAGTGCGCTAAAAAAATAGAATGAGGATCACATTTTCTGAGTTCTCAAATAGCGTCAAAGCGCTTTTAAATTAGTTGCTATCTTTAAGTTTTTCTATCTAGTTGATCACTTGCTTATTGCACTTAGGGGAGAGGATGTGGCATTACGGCCAAAGCTGCCAACTTTGGAACTGGGAAACCAAGTTCAATTTGTGGCAACGGCTCAACATCCTGTGATTCTGAGCAAATCACTTAATCTCCCTATGCCTAAAACCAATATGGATATGTCCTTGTGTAATGAAACTGATTCTCATGTAAAGAACTATAATACCATTGGGTTACACTTGAGCTACGCTTGGGTGGTGATTGGGCTACATTTGGCAATGTTTTCTCTGGTGGCCATCTTGGGAGACATTTTTTGTTATGAAGCTTCCTAATTTCCACATTTACTGCAGTATCCTCAGTATAAAGTGCTTACAGTTTTCCACTTTGATTCCATTGAGATGGGTTCAGATGTGCCACACTTTTGTCATGAATTCAGAATGTTACCATACTAGTTGTTCATCAGAACACTGTGGTAAACCTGCAGTTGATCACCAGGGAGTTAACTGGCAGTCTGCAGTTGGTGTTGAAAGTGCTTGTTTCAGTTTGCATGTCATAACGTTTTAATTAAATGGATGAGGAAGATATTTGAGAACTCATGGAAAATGTATTTTCATTTTGCTTTCTTCATCACTATCCATAATTTCTATGACAAAATTATACCCCTTGTTTTGCTCCTTTCTAAATGAAATGTTTTAAGTTTTACCAGTTTGAACCAATCAAGAGGGCTTCAGTACTGCCATACTTTTGTCATAAGTAAGACTATTAGCCCTCTTTTTGTTCTTTAGAATACTCAGGGAGGCTGCAGTAGAACACAGGGGCAATGTTGCCAGATTGGGGCATTTCCAGCACATTTCCCGCACAAATTTCCCGTTTGTGCAAGAAAAAACTCGACTGGCGGGAGTCCAATTTTTGGGCTTGATTGGACCCTGTGTGCGTATTTTTGTGAGGCGAACCCGCACCCTTTTTTGATTAACGTATACACAGGAGTTACAATTTGCCTATCAGTTTCTCTGCCTGCCGCAGTCCCTTCACAGCTTTGTCCCCCTCCTCCAAGGCCAGCCAACACCCCTGCCCTAAGGCCAAGGAGTTGAGACTGGTATCAGATTCAGCATGAGACATTGACAGGTGCGTCCCATAATGTAAATATATATCATTTACACCATCCCCAGTGCTGTTAGCAGTTCCGATCAGGGCCACAGTCCTAGAGTCTGAACCGTGTATGCCCAGCAGTTTTGGCAGCTACTTACAAAAGGTATGATAAAAGTGGTGGGTATTTACCTTGCTGGAGTGATCTGTAATACGTGTAGCCGCAGTTTTGACTCATCAGAAAATAGCATGGAGGATTAATATACCTGCTGCAGAGCACAAGGTGTAACATCCAGATCATAGAATTGTACTTTTATTAGAGATAGGCGACCCAACAAATTACAAGGGAGAGCAGAGCTAGAGCCTGTACACAAGCTGAACAGTGAAGATAATTTGCATGTAAGTCATGCAGCAAACATCATGTTGGAAAATGATATGGGGTCTTCAAAAATAAAGACAATACTGGTATTTCTTTAACATGAGTTTTTGAACATTTACTGAGAAATATTCCTGCCCTCAACCTGATGAGAGTGCAATTAGTGACCTAAGAGCAAGTCAATTGTCATGTGAAACTTGTATGTGGACTTGGTTGTTGTTCTACTTGGACCAACATTACAGGTTATGGATTAAAATAGCGGACGTTTTGGTTCAGCGCACATCGTGAACTTACATATTTCAAGGTTTTCTCATCTATGATACTGAACAAAATGTAGACTAGGTGAAAAAAATATTTCCCTAAGATCACACTGTTTGGTCAAACATGGAAGCCAGGATTGATTCCAGATTTTCGAGTTTCACATTGTGCTATTAAGCGTGGGTGAAAGCCACAATCCACATTTTCTTTTTAGCAGTTTTACATAGCACAAACCTTAGCCAAGGAGAAAAAAGAGCTTCACAATAGACACTGGCTATGCTACACCCATCTTCTCAGTACAAGGAGATTTATTGAGATTCAAAGGATAATGAGCCGAGGCCAGGATTTGAACCTAGTTCTGCACGGTTTCCCATGTGCCTAGCAGATGTAGCCACTAGGCGACATTACCTCTTGTGATAGCTAGACATGTTTTGGATTCCAAGAAGACCTCTAGCTGAGCCCGAGCCAGACCTCTGGTGCAAGCCTGGCTCAAGCTTTCAGTGACTTGCCCACTTTAAATTTTTATGTGGATAGCTCAGTGAGATACTGCTGCCACAGAGATTCTTTTGTTGCCTAGGCCCATATTTACTAGCGCTTGCGTTACATTTGTAATACAAACCTGACACCAAGGATTTGCGTTGGATAGTTCCTCAAAGTAGCGCAAAGTTGCGCTATGCACTGCTTTGTGTTACTGTGCATCAAGTTAGGTGCAACTACCGATGGGTTTTTAGGCAAATCTACCTCTACAAACATTTGTAGACAGGGATTTATTCCAAAATCTTACGCCTCCTTAAGGCAGGCGTAAGAAATAGAAATATTTTCATTTCTCTTCATTGTTCCTACTTTGCATGCGTGCTGCATTGTACAGCACACATACGAAGCAGGAAAAGTGTCAAAGAATAGTTTTGTGCTGGAAGGGTACAGAAGCTATTCCTAACTGAACTCACACCCTTTTCTGCACTATGGCGCAATGGTGTGTGCATTGGCGTGTGGCAGCCTTAAGGGCGCCAGCTCAGGGAGAGAGGAAAACAGAGCCATACCTCCCTTTCACGCAACGCAGTGCAGCAACTTTAATAGTGTGTTTTTTTTCCCGTAAATCTGGGCCTTAAAGTTCAAAAGTTACAATCCTTCTAATATAGCACAGTGAGTGATGAACCACCATCTAGGAGCTACATGCAAATTGCAGTGCATCCGTTTAGAACTTGTTTTTTCTCAATCTTTCGTTATTGAATATAGGGCCTGATAGGGAACCATTTATAAGTCAGCTTTTGGACCTGCCCCACTTAAAGCCCGGAGTGGGTAACAGTTGTAGAAGAACTGCATGGTCTGGTGAGATTGAAGAGTTAAGGGGTGGTATGAGAGGAGGAAGAGCAAATGAAGAAGGGGCAGGGAGAAGGATGGGACAAGAATTGCAATGACAGTGACTGCAAAACTGAGTGAGTGTTATAATGCTGAGATGGGGGTATGATATCACTGAATATTTTTGAAAAGGGGTCTTTTTGCTTTCTGCTCCCATATACTTGCATTCATTTGGACCCCAAACAAACCCATATGCCTATTGCCAAGAATAGGAGCTGTACTCTCTAGTCCTTGCTGCAATACGAAACCAACAAAACTGGTCCTGTGTGACTTTAATGCCAGAGTAGGTGATCATGGTGAAGGACTGGAGGGCAGCAGATTGGTCAGAGTAAGTAACTGTCCCTTCTCTGGCCTTTTGACTGCATTATAACTCGTCATAATACATTCATTAGTGCAGCGAAGCTTCAACCTTGAGAAATACAACCTGGAGGCGCAGAGGCAGTCTTTCTGCTGAGGCAAGTATTATGGGACAGAAGCTCGATCTCAGTTACAGAACAAGATGGCGCCAATAAAGATGGCGCCGTGAATGCTAACTTAACACGGAATAGAGTATGAGTATTGCAAGGGGAACATTTCAAGTTTGTGCATTATGGGAGTAACATTTCAAATCTAACAGACCCTCCTTTTAGCATTCATGCTAAGCTTTATTGGTGCCATCAGGTAAGGGTCTTTACAATTCTAAAGCGAGGAAAAAATGTTCATACATAGACCACCAGTGCTGACATACGGACTGTGAACTGAAACTAAGGTCAAACACATATAATCAAAATTCAAAAATACCCTCATCAATGCTCATCATAATCATGGCCTTTGTATTAGAATCACGCCTCGGGTCTTGGGGCACGGCTTGAACATTGATACACAGCAGGCACAACAGGCAGGGAGGCAGTGTATGCACAGACAGCATGCCAACATGATACCCGCTATGGCAACCAGAAAAATAAGAATCTTCCACCCCCAAGTGGCGAATAGGCCCCCAGAACCATCCCGTGAATGACCATGTACCATTCTCCTGGTGTATATCTGAGGCTATCTTATGCAGTTTTTGTATAGCGTCATACACAGTGGGGCGTGGTCAGGGATGTACACACAACAGCTACTGCCGATAACACGACAAGCCCCACCCCGATCAGCAAGGATGACGTCTAAAACCATCCGATTTTGAAGGGCAACAAGTCTTGTAGCCTGGAGCGCTGCTGTAATGTTGGTCAGTATTCCTGCAGTCGTGTTAATAACCCCTTCCACAACCCTTGTAAGTCTATGAATGTTAAGACTATTAGACATAGGACCCCAGAAGGGCAGGATACCCTTCATAACATCAGAAAACTGCTGCAAGGTAGTATCTGTTTGATCAATGTCTTCTGTATTGATAACCCTTCTAACCCGGGACAAGTATACCCCCCTGCGCTGCAATCAATGATCTCTGTGATAATTGGACGGTGCGATATATACTGGGGGAAGGAGGAAGGAGACATAGCATATACCTGACCATCCCTGAGGAGCCATACATAAGCCCGGGACCCACAAACAAAAAACACATTATGAAGCGGCAGTAAAGGTGGACTATTGGTCGTGTTCAAGTCATAGGTGTAATTGCAAGTACTCTTTCCCACTTTAACACTCCCAAAACCTTGAACACAAAAACTAGCAGTTGTGTTAACTATTGGCACTGGCATTGCTTCGTCCTGAGTAATATTGCACATCTGAAAAGTTCTGAAATAGTCAGTGGCATTAAAACTCTGAAAATCCACCATCTCATTTTGGAGCCACGTTATATTCTTATTGATCTCATAGACGTTCATGCAGGCATTAGGGTGCAAAGTATCAGGGGCTCCTTGTTCCCCTGGTGTACACTAATATATTTCAACACAGTCTCGTAATCAGCATAAGTCATGTTCAGGGCATCAGTATGATAAAGGATATACACCATAGTAAACAGCTGAAACCACGCCTCACAGCTCGCTAAATAAGAGAAGGGCAGGGACATCAATAAATCATTCTTATGCATCACAGAAGGGAGCAAGCCACAAACCCAGCAATCAGTAACATTAAAGGCATGGTGTGCCTGATGGAGCATCTGCAAAAACACATTGTCGACATACGTTTGTCTATGCCTCTCCTTGTGAGGGGCCAAAGTGACAAATATATGCTCAGGGGGAACAGGAGTAGTACCAATCAAAGTATGCACAGGATATTTCTCTTCGAGGAAATACGTTACCCCAAGTATTATTATCAAAAAAATCAGAATAATTGCTACAAGCACAGCTTTACTTTTCACAGACCAGGAGGACCAGACAGGCCCATTCCGCCCAGAGCGCGGATCTACGAAAGGCTGTTCTTCCTCCTGAATGGGGCGACCAAAGGGATGCATTCTCTTAAAGCAGCGGAAAAGACTGACACTTGGAGCCAAGCTGGAATAAAAGCAAGGGAATAAGACAAAATATTGTTCGTTAGGCATAGGCGCTGTTGAGCACCGGCGGCGGAGCTGTTCGTCTAGCTCGGATCCAGATCCCACGTTGCAGGGCAAAGTATCGTCTCTTCAGAAACACAGTTCTTTTTGCCCTGTTCGGTGACTGTCCGAATAACGCACCAATCTCCCTTTCCCTAAGCTATCGTTGGTACCACGGGCTGGGTACGTTCGCTCTATTCTTAGCAATGCAGTCCATCCCTACTAATCTGACTTTCCCTTTGGTGCACTGCTCCTCTTACGGGGGCGCAAATTGTACCTCAACACTCCAGGCACAGCGGGGTCAGAGAACAAAGGGTCAGGCTCAAGGGGACCAAGTGGCAAAGGGCCGGACTCAGACAGGTCGGTGGATTGGGGCTCAACTAGGTGTGACTCAATCACAGGTGGGCCAACAGGCTGGGGCTCCTGGATGGCCTAAATTTCAGGCGGCACCGCCGCATTCAGCACCACATGACTCTGTTCCTCCGTTGGTGCCCACGTGAGGTGGGCGTCCGAGAAGGGAATGAACCATGGCACTTGCTCTGTCTCACATTCCCCAATCCTGTCCGCGACCCACTGGTCGTAGGGCAGCGGGAGGGGTACCCTCTTACAATGGGTACTGTATCCAATTCTTCCGACCGTCGACCTTCACATCTGTCCTGGTGGCTAGAAGGACCTGCAGGGGTCCCTTCCAGCGTGGCTCCAAGCCGCTCCTCATTTGAAAATTCCGGATCAGTATCCAATCTCCTGACCGTATCTCGTGACCCGTACCCTCTGGTGTTTGCTGCAATGTGTCAGCGATCTGTTGGTGAATAGAACGCACATTTTTAGTCAATTCATAGAGGTAATCTATAAGCAAGGGGAATTCTATGTCAGAAAACCTGCGAGGTCGCGGGACGCCCCAAACGTTTGCCGGGCGGCCAAACACGACCTCATACGGGGACAATCCTGTTCTAGAGTGGGCCGTGACTCCCGTAGACATAAGTGCTAGGGGTAAAGCATCTGGCCACTGCAATCCTGTGCTCTCTTTGATCTTGGCCATTTTCAGCTTGAGAGTACCGTTGTACTTCTCGACCAAGCCTGCTGATTGGGGGTGGTTCGCCACATGAAACTTTTGCCTAATGTGCAACCCGTCGCACACCAATTGGATGACCTTGGCATTGAAGTGGCTGCCATTGTCACTCCAAATCAAACGGGGCAAACCAAAACGCAGGAATAACTCTTTCAAGAGTACCTTCGCCGTCGCCATGGCTGTGTTCTCTTTAGTGGGGTAGGCCTCAATCCATTTACTGAATGCACAGACAACCACTAACACATATTTCAAGTTATTGACTCGTTCCATTTCGATGAAATCCATCTGGAGAACCTCGAAAGGGAAGGAGGGTGGTGCAAAACTGCCAACAGGGGTGGGGGTACCTTTCCCAGGATTGTGCATCAGGCAAACCATGCAGTACTTCACCAGGTGGGCAGCAACTTTGGGGATATTGTCATTCCGCCCATACGGGGTCTAACAGCTTGCAAATCCCTTTCACACTAATGTGGGCTGGCCCGTGCGCCATGGTAACCACAAGGAGGACATATGCATCCGTTAGCATCCACCTCTGCTTTCCGCTCTTGTCAATCCAGCACCCATCCTCATCCAAATTGGTCGTGCTCTCCTGCCATATTGCTAACTCCTCAATTGTTGCCCCACTCTGAATCTCCTTGATATTTTCCAGCGTATCCTCAAACATCGCACACTCGGGCACCCATCTAACAGGACTTGCCACAAACATCCTTTTTATTTTGGTCCGTGCTGTCTCCTTAGCTATCTGATCTGCAAACGCGTTCCCCCTCCCAACATCATCAGTGATTGCCTTGTGAGCACTGCACTTCACTATTGCTAATTGCTTAGGGAGTGCCAGGGCTGACAAAAGTCTGTGTATTAGTGGGCCGTTCTGTATTCTCATTCCGTGGGACGTTAGGAACCCCCTCTCCGCCCAGAGCCGCCCAAAATTATGAGCCACGCCGAACGCATACTGGCTGTCAGTATATATGTTGACAGCCAGTCCCTCACTCAACTCGCAGGCACAAAGAAGGGCCACCAACTCTGCAGCTTGTGCTGATTGATGAGGAACTCGTGACATCTCAACTACAGTGCGTAAGGTGGTGATAGCATAGGCCGCTGTTGTTGTGCCATCTGGTAATTTAAAACAAGAGCCATCGACATATAGCTCCCCTTGGTGTTCAGATAAGGGAACATCAGTCAGGTCTACCCGTCCCTTCTTTTCTTCTTCAGTACGGAAGATGCAATCATGCACGTCCGTCTCCTCATTCTCAGAAGGGAGGGGTAGTAAAGTGGCTGGGTTCAGGGTGGCACATCTTTTAATGGTGACATGTGGTGCAAACAAGGTCAGCTCATAGCCAGTCAGACGTGCACTGGTAAGGTGCTGCGTATTTGTTCTGTTCAAAAGTGTGTCCACAGCATGTGGGACCATGATTGTGAGATCAGTATCAAGGACAAGCCCTGCCGATTGTCGGATAGAAATGGCCGCGACCGCACTTAGACAGCTCGGGAGGGCTCTGGCGACGTTGTCAAGCAAAGCAGAGAAATAGGCACACAGCCTTTGCTTACCTCCAAAGGCCTGTGTTAACACAGAGAGCGTGCAGCCATCCGTTTCGTGTACGTACAACACAAACGGCTTCTGATAGTCAGGAGTGCCAAGCACAGGTGCAGAGCAAAGCGCTATTTTTAGTTGCTCAAAAGCATGCTGACAGTCATGCGTCCAAGGCAGGGGTTCATGCACATCTTTAGTGGTTAGGCGCAGCAAGGGCTTTGTTAGTAAAGCGAAGTTAGGGATCCAGTGGCGGCAATACGAAGTAATACCTATAAAGGTTCGCACATCCCGTTGAGTCTTAGGGATGGACATTTTAGTTATAGCAGCGTAGCAGCGATGCGCTCAGGTGTTAGTCTCCTTCCCTCCTTCGACAGTAGGTGACCTAAGTAGATGACCTCCTGTTGACAATATTGAAATTTAGAAAGGGACACTTTATGTCCATGATGAGTCAAATGTAACAATAGCTTAACCGTTGCATCCTTGCAACCATTTTCAGTATCCGAAGCTATTAAGAGGTCGTCCACGTACTGCAATAGGACATTACCTGAGGGAAGGACGAGGGAGTCCAATTGGCTTGGCTATAGAAACTGGGGCTTTCAGTATAGCCCTGAGGAGCCCGACAGAATCTAAAACTTCTGCCGGCCAGAGAGAATCCAAACAGATACCTACTGTCTGGATGTATGGGGATGCTAAAGAACGCATTCTTCAAATCAATGACAGAAAAGTATGTGGCAGAGGGAGGAATCATAGTCAGGAGAGCAGTGATGTCGGGGACAACAGGGAACTGAGGGACCACAACCTTATTCACTTCACGCAGATCAATCACAAAGCGGTAGACATCGGGGTGATCATCTGGGGAACCCGATGGTGCCCTTTTTAAAATTGGAAGAATGGGGCTATTGCACACATTCGCAGTTGTCTCTTCAACAACCCCAGACGCAATCAAATCCTGTATAGTCTGCAATAACGCCCGTTCCCCTGCCTTTGGTATCTTGTACTGGGGAAGACGAGGCAGAACAGCATTGTCTTTAACTCTGATGGAGACCGGAGCTATCTGCAACAACCCTACATCTGTATCACCTGTAGCCCATAATGTTGTCGGCACCTCCTTAAACTCAGTGGGAAGGGGCTCATCCTTTGACAAACATTGCTTGGAATTCACTACATTAGGTCCTATTGTCATATAGACGCCATCCGGGGAGCACGAAATAGTCGCATGTAACTTTTTCAACAAGTCCAAACCCATTAAATTCTCTCCACAGTTAGATGTCAATAAGAATGGCGAATCTACAGTAAAAGGGCCAATAGTCAGGGCAGTGGCTCAGAGATGGGGCTCACAACCGGTATACCTGAGAAACCTACCGAAACATTATTTTGTCCAGACAGGGCTGCCCCGGGGGCCAGTGAATGAGAAACAAAGCTATTCATTGCGCCTGTGTCCACCAAGAATTTCTTTGCTGAGCTCTGCAGATCAGCAGTAACGTAAGGTCCCCGCTGATACACAGGGATCTGAACTGATCCCTCACCCTGCCCTTGGCTGTCCTAGCTGTGGGTAAGTCCCGTCACTTCGTCCAAATCATAATCGTCATGGTAATACTGTCGGCCCCTCGGATCATCAAAATAGTTCTGATCAGACCGACCTGGCGGCTCCTCACCTCCCTGGCCTCCGCCATAGCCACCTGCTCCCCGTCCCCTTCCTCTGGACCCTCCTCCCCTTGGAGCCTCAACCCTTTTCAACAGTGTCGGACACTCACTTCGCCAATGCCCCTCCTCTTTACAATATGCACACTGGTTCGGCCCCACTGGCGTAGTATTCCTGACGGTGCGGGGCAGCTGCCGGGCCAGACCGAATGCCCCGCCCTCTACCGTTCCCTCGGGACGCCTGTTGCATCAATACCTTCGTTTTCAGCTCCTTATTTTTCTTCTCTACCTTCTCCTTCTCTTCGTTCTCTCTGTGCTCATAGTACTGTGCCATGCTTAATATTACCGATGGGGAGGAGGAAGTCCAAGTGCTCTCCGAAGCCTGCAACCGAGTCGCGATCTCAGGTAGCAGATTCGTAACAAACCTGTTGACAAACAGCCAGACACCTCCCTCCATCGACAAATCCTGTCCACTGAAGTCCAAAAACACCCCTTCAAACCTGGTGAAGTAGTCGGATACACTTTCATCTTTCTTCTGGCGACATGCTGTTAACTTATCCCAATCTACTCGTCTAGGTGGGATCAAGGAGTGCATATACGTAATGATTCGGCCCGGCAGGGCTAGTATCTCAGCCTTAGGCTTCTCGCCAGGCTTCTCGCCAGGCTTCCTCTCTTTATCCCATGTCCTGATCTCACCCCAAGTGCCACCCAACTCCACTACATGGTCCTGCGTGTGCACCTGCCGCCAAATATCAACCGGCACCAGCAAGCTGAAAAACATCTCAATGTCTGCCAACGTCATCACCGTCGATGACGCAGCCTCTGTCAACTCTTTGTAATAAGCAGTCGGATTTTTTCTAGCGTTGGGCAACTGAGTCTTAAGGGACAAAACCTCACTCCTTTTCCAAGGAGTATAAACCCACTATTCCTGGAAATGGGCCTCTACTCGCTGCCTGACAATATGGTTCTGCCCATCTCGAAGCTCTGGTATTTCGTGGTGGTAGATGGGATGTACTTCCCTCATCGGGAACTGAGACACTACAGTCGGGCTCTTTTGGATCAACCTGCCTCAGTATCCAACGAACGTAGTAACATTACTAAAAACGTCATTAGAGGCCATGCCAGCTGCATACACACTATCCCGAATATCATAAATAATTTGGGGGGCAACACCTTTTAAACACTGTTTCCACAGCCCAATCAAAGTAGCCGACTTATGCTTGAGGGCATGCTGTTGTACAAACGGCTCATAATCTTTCAGTACACTCCACACAACCTCCACACTGTAAATCGGACTCCGGGCCCACTGGGAGGCCTGGTCAGCCACCATCTTCTTCTCTGCATCATCCACATCAGACCGAATCAACACTCGCCCCATTCTTTCCTTAGCAGCCGCCCAATCCCCATCATCCAGTCCCCGCACCGGTGTCCCAGCGCACAGCAAGGGCGAAGAAAGGGAGCGAGGGGAGGACACACTCATGGGTGATGAGGGAACTAGAGACACCAATGTCTGTGTGGTGGGTGTAAGCGAGAGAGGTAGAGAAGAACTTGGAGCAACGGGCACTGTAGATCAGCCTGTAATCGCTGCAGTCTCGGCCGATGGAGCCGCAGAGGAAACAAAGGGTGCTCCATCTGAGGCGGCCGAAGCAGGGGCAGGGGGACCAGAGGCAGGAGCATGGGAGGCGAGGTGCTGGGTCGGTGGGGCAGCTGTATATATCCTCTGTGGGGCATAAGGAGGTGGTGGCCGTACATCTAACAGATCCTCCACAAAGGGGTCGCCTTCTTCTCGTGCAACATAAGACTTATCACATTGCAATCTAAACTTCCGGTCAGCACACTCTATACCCTTCTCTATCTTCTCTCTCTCGTACGCTATAGCCTTTTGTGTTACTGTCTGCGTCTTCCCTCTCCGGGCCTCCTTCTCCGCTCTCATTCATCTTTGCTTAGCTTCCTTTTGCCATACCTGAAGATAGTCAAACATTGACTGCCTACTTCTTTTTGCAAACAACTTATCTTGCAAGAAGTTCAATTTCTGTTCATCAAAAGTACCTGTCAAAGGCCACTGTAACTCGGCGTTGTCCCTCGTATATTTGTGCCATAATGTACTAAACATAATAGGGCCAAGGCCGTGTTTCACGTACTTATCAAAGTTTGGGGTGCCTTCCGGAGGCGCAGGCTGCCTCTCTTCCAATCGAGCATCAGCAGAACAACATCTGCACCTCAAACAGCAGAACCTACTAAAACAAGGCATCTTCAAGAATAAAAGAGAAACAAAGTCGCTACTTGTACCCGGCAAGTGACTTACCAATTTCTTCCGACAGGTCCGTCCTCGGACCGTACCGAACACTCAAAGACCAGAAGCCAGTCCTCAGACTGCACCAACCTTCCAAATCAGACTCCACATCACAAGTCCCAAACACTAGTCAAACCCCAGGCATTTTCAAGAAAAAGCCGAATTTACCAAGTCGCCTGGCAGAGGGTCCTCAGACACCCCTGTATCTCCTAAGCGGTCCACAGACCTATCAAGTTCAAAAATAAACCGAGAAATGGTCTCCAGACCATATCCAAAATTTCTCAAGACGGCGCAATATTTACCAAGAATCAAGACAAACTCACCTGGTGCACACAGGTCGAACAAAGTTATTCTCCACTGCCGACTCTTCGGACCAAACGGCCAATTCCAAGGGTTTCGCCTTTTAGGACCCCAGCCGAGATAACCACTAGACGAGGCGCAGCCTGATCAGACAGGCGGGGCAGCTGCGAGAACTAAGCTCGGTCGTGTGGGGATCCCCGATCCGCCCATCCAACCTGACGCGACCCCGTCCCCCACACCCGGTTATGGGCAAGGATGGGAATCCCGATGGAGTCCCTGTTTGGGCGCCAAATAAAGGAAGTGGCCGATTAGGGTCACCCGGGTCACTCACGACCACCTCTCTGCCTTCCCAATAAATGAAGATCGGTCAGACAGTAGAGAATACAAACCAAATAGTTTATTAGTAATGTGCTGCAGCGGAGCCCAGTCTGACCAGTCTCCTGAGATGACTGCCGAGGGACTGACTCCCCCCCAACATAAAATCAGATATTATACATTCCCAATTCTCAAAGAACACACCCAGACTGGAAAATTCCGGCTCCGGCTACAGTGAACAAAGGGAAGCCAAGACGGATGAGCCATGGTACAGGGCTGGGTACATGCTATCTCGACCCCAAGGCCGTTTGGCCGGTGCCTACCATTCTAAGCTGTGGGAACGGGTCTATCTAACAGCAAAGGTATGCAACAGTAGATAATACATTCATTAGTGCAGCGAAGCTTCAACCTTGAGAAATACAAGCTGGAGGCGCAGAGGCAGCCTTTCTGCTGAGGCAAGTATTATGGGACAGAAGCTCGATCTCAGTTACAGAACAAGATGGCGCCAATAAAGATGGCGCCGTGAAAGCTAACTTAACACGGAATAGAGTATGAGTATTGCAAGGGGAACATTTCAAGTTCGTGCATTACGGGAGTAACATTTCAAATCTAACATCTGTCCCATATTAATACAAGTGCCTTGTAAAAGAGGCTTTTTGGTTCAAGGATCTAAAGTCACATAGATAAAACACAAGCCTTGCCAAATAAATTGCGCTGACATTACTTTAACACAGGGGTGTTTTTTTTTTATATGTATTGTATGGTGTTAATCGTGAAAGATCTCTTTAATGGAATTTGAACAGGATTGCCGAAGTAGTTGGGCGCCCAATGAACTTCCTCCCTCTATATGTTTATTGCATAGAAATTAGAATTACGTTTGAAACAGTTCCTTTAGTCTATTTTCGAGAGTTGCAATTTCAGGCAGATTTTGGGCTGGAACTTGGATAGCATTGGGCTTGGGTCAGGTCTCGAAATCTAGCAGCACTGCACAGGGGAATCAACGGACAGGCTGTAGCTGTTGGAAGTACATGTTTTACTCAGAATGTCAGACTTAATTCTTATATGGTTGAGGAAGATAGTGTGAATTTACAGAAGATATGCTCCTCTTTTAAGCTTCTGGAGCACCTCTCATAACCTCTATGAGAAAATAATGAGAGAAAACGTTTTTCTCTCAAACATGATTAATGAACTCCCATTACTAGGTCAGCATTTTTCACAGGGTAAAATAACCTTAGAGCACACCACAATTCCTAAAGTTAGTATGGCACCACCAACAAATGATTTCTATTGTAACTAAAAATCTATTATCTCCGTTTATATGTGCTCCTTTTTGTGACCCTCAAGACCTGCCATTCGGTACAATGCATTTCAACAGGGTCCATGTCCCAGAGTCCTATAACGGCTGCCACAGCATGTTGTCTGTGTTGTGGCCAGCCAATACAGAGGGGCTTCCGTTGGGACCCCCCACATGACCTTTGGGGTCTGGGTGTCCTCACCCTGTTCCCTTACATTTTTTTCAAATACATTTACAGGACATAGGGACCAAGTCCCAGAGTCTTTTAATGGCTGCCAAAATATATTGTTCAGGTTGTCACCAACCAATCAGGATTGACTAGTCTTCTTTAAACTGGTCAATCACAGCATATCTGGACACCAACTGTCCTTATAGCTATACATTTTGAACGTTAAATTCTCAAAATCTACTGAATGGATTTACACCAAATCAGAAAAAGCGCAATCTGTGAACCAAGATCTAGGTTCCTGCCACATTTGCCTCTCATCCCAGCACAGTTCACCCCACGGCATTCTGGTAAATGCAGTACGCTTACTTCAAAGGTGCTGTAGTTTTTCACCAAAGTTGGTGCAGGTAGTGTGCTTTTATCTCTAGACACGTGTTTCTGGGTTTAGCCTTTCATCAGTAGAGAGCAGAAAAGTAGAGAGCAGAGAAAAGTCATCTGGGGTTGCTGGAATGCTGCCCAAATCTTCACAAGTCACAGTACCACGCCATAGGCACACAGGTGCATTCCTGGAGAGCTCGTCAGCTCGTTGGCTCAAGAGAGCCTTTTAAACAGAAGGGGGGAGGGAGCACACTGCCTCTCATCCCAGCACAAATTTGGTGTAATTCCGTTTAGCAGTTTTTTCTGTAGTCCTTCTTAAAAAAGCCTATCGAAAATGCATGGGAGGTTTGCGCTTTGGGACCCCCTCTTTTTCTAGACCTTAAACTTGATGGAACGGCCTGTAAGATTTCCAGTATTGGCCCTCATTCTAGGTGTGGATATTTTTATTTGAATGTTAAATATGACAGCTGTATATTGTTTCCCTAAAACCACTTGTGCTTTTGGAATTTCAGAGTTTCCATCTATGGACTGACTTGACTTCCCTAGAAATGTTAAAAGAAGTAAGCATCTGTGTTCATAATTTCACTTCAAAAGCTGTAGTTTGCTTCGGAGCTGTTCGAAAGAAAGTTTTTGGCCTCCAGATACTGAACAGCTATCGATTCGTGGACTGATTGGCTGAGAGTAAACATCAAGGTTGACAAACTGCACCTACCCATGTGCTATATTTCTCAAAATAAGAGAAGGCAGTTTTGGAGACAGATGAAAGAGCTCATATGAAGAAGAAAGGAGACTTGGAAACGGAAACAGAACCTAGTGGGTTTCACCTCGTACTGCATCTGTCCCTCCCCCTCAACCCTCCCCTATCTCACTGATCTCACCTCTCAGCTCTGCCCCCTTCTGTCTCACCCCCTCACTCTATAGAGTCAGTCGCCTCCCCGTACCCACCTGTCTCACCCCTTCTCTCTGTCTCACTCCCTTTCTTTTTGGACTGCTTCTGTCATCGTACCCAAGTCCCCTGGGATTGACACTCTCACTTACCTCCGCCCATCCTCCCGGTCACTTCTTGCATCTTAGATTTCACTTTTGTCTCATTAGAAGAGGCAGGAAAGATCCACTGGGCATAGATTGCCTGCGAAAAAGAGCTCTGACACTGGTAACCGCATCTCTGCATCCATTCACTCCTGACAGCACATCCACTCGAACACAATAAGGTGAGACGCCTGAGCAGCCCCGCCTGCAGTCCTGCTGAAGGCCGATTATGCCAGACTGACTGAAGCGGACAGAAACACATGAACCCTCTTGTGGAAAAAGTGGAATAAAAACTCTAGAAAAAATGACTGGTTGAAAACGAGAACAGAATTAATACCACATAATGCACTTTTGCAGCTGTACATATAACCTACAAATACAATGTGGCACCTGATGAAATCATGAGGAGTCCTGCAGTGAAAACCCCCTTTCCTGCTGGAGACAGTGCAACATTACAATACTGGTGCCGCTGTGGTCTCCACGCAGAACTGGTAGCGTCTCACCGCAGACGGCGCGCGTAGGCTTGGGAGCATAGATGGCTCAGAAATCCATATTTCAACTTGAACTGCTGGAAGTATCAGACTTTCCAGCGTGGAGGCCACATTTCTTGGCACAGCTAGAACTGACCATCTGAGTGTCCAGGTCAATATCAGCGTTGTCCGTGGGTGTATTTGCATCCTCAGGTCTTACACGGGTGAGTCGTGTGAGACTGCTTGTCTGGACCCCTTGTTAAGGGTTGTAGTCCGGAATACAGAGTGGGAATTATCGATCTATCAGAATATCCTAGCTAAAATATCGAGTAGGTAAGTGCATTTGCGTAAGTATAGATTTACTAATCATAATTCCACATATCAAGATATGTACATTGCCAAGGTACGTATATTTGAAGTTCAGTTAAGCAAACCTACATTTACATAAACACATTGATATCATCAATATTTTGGCTACGATAGCTCTGGGTGATTAATATTCCGACCTCCACCCTGTTAAGTGTGCTTTGCTTCCAGCTGTACAACTTTTGCCCATTGCACGGTGTGCAGCTCCTATGGCAAACACCTAGTGTGCTGTGCTCCCAGACTGAATGATTCCCACTGTGCCCTGCACCTACACAATAATATTTGTGCATATCTGAACCAGGTCTGTTGCTTCAGTACAACTCAACGTGATTGTACATCCTTCATAGATGGAAGCAGGCAGTGCACTGCACCCACACCAGTACCCTCAGATCTTCCCTGCATCCGTACACATGCCTTTTGCTCTGCCCTGTGCATGGCTGGGTTATTCTGCCGTGCTTAGTAAGTGCCAGTTGGTTTATAACTAAAATGTCAGTGTTTGCTCTGTACACCACTCCAAGGGAGTAGCAAGAAAATAATTAAAATGCCCCCCAATTCGAATCACAGCTCTGATGGCACTAAGCAGAGGAAGCAAGTCATCATGACCCTCCCTAGAAGAGCTCTCTTGTGTCTTTCATCCAAGCATGTATCCATTCATCCTTCCATCCACCTGCTGATATCTACCATTTCACCTTTACATTCTGTCATCCATTCATTCTTTCATCCATCATCTGTCTTTCACAATTCTGTCCATCTACCTATCCATATCTAAACCTTTCCATCCATCTCCAGACCTATCCATTAATTCTATCCATCCATCTAGCTATCCATCAACCATTTCACTCATCCATACATCCATCCTTTCGCTCATCAATCCCATTCACTTCACCAGCTATCCAACCTTTCACTCCTTCCCTCTGTCCAGTCTCCCTTTCATTCATCCATCCACCCTTCTACTCAGTCATCCATCCTTTCACAAATCCATCCACACTTCCACCCCTCCATCCATCCACTCTTCCACCCATCCACTCTTCCACACATCCATTTACCCTTTCACTCATCCATCCAACCTTTGACTCACTCATCCATACACGCTTTCACTCATCCTGTCCATTCATCCACCCTCCCTTTCACGAAACCATCCATTCTTTCACTCATCCATCCTTTCATTCATCCATCATCCAACCTCTCTTTCACTCATCCTTCTATTCATTCACTCATCCATCCTTTCATTCATCTACCCATCCATCCTTTCACTCACCCACCAACCTTTACACTCCCATCCATTCATCCATCTTATCACTCACTCACCTTTGTTTGCCAAGTTGCAGATAGACAAGGCCCATCAAGAACTTCACCCCGTTGAAGCTGCTAAAGCTGGGGGTTTGTGATGCCCCAGATACCATCCTTTTACTCATCTGTCCATCCATCCTTTTGCTCATCCATCTATCCACCCATTTACTTCGTACATCCATCTACCCTGTTACTCATCCATTCATCCATCCATCCATGTTTTCACTCAGCCATCCGCATGGCTCTCACTCACTCATCCATTTTTTTATTTTTTATTTATCAGAGTTTTATATAGCGCGAACTTGACCCGAAAGTATCGGGTATCAGAGCGCTTTACATAGCACCAGTTGCGTTACATGAGGACACATTCATTCATTAGGTCTCGCCTAGCGATGCAGCGCAAAGCGCTGCTCGCTATGCGAGATCTATTGTTGCCGACTTTTGCTCCGATGCGGGACAGGACAGGTGCACGCGTACGGCAAGTCCTGGACAGGAGATGTGCACGCGTATGGTGCGAGCAGAAGTTGTAATAATGCCGCAAGCCGTACGCGTGCACATAGACTGTCTGTGCTCAAGCTTAACAGACAGGAGATGTGCACGCGTACGGCTCGCGTCTTTTTACAACTCCTGCTCGCACCATATGCGTGCACATGTCCTGTCCAGGCGCGGCGTCCAGCATGCCTCCCGCTCAACCCCACTCACCGGCTCTTGTGGGGACTCAGCGCTGAATCTTGCTCCGGCCGCACCATGCGGCATTCACGAAGGCGGGGTGGGCTCCCGCCGGACTTCCCTCTGCGGGGTGGGCTCCCGCCGGACTTCCCTCTGCGGGGTGGGCTCCCCGCCTCACTTCTCCAACACACGGGGCTCCCTCAGCTCACGGGAGCCCCGGACACCTCTGGCCGCGCGCTCCATGCGCCGCCCATGCACCACGCAACTGACGTCGCTCAAACGATTTCAGCTGCCCGGACAGCCGATGTGCACGGGCACGGCGTCTCTTGCTCACGGCGCACTCGACAGGGCTTGTTAATTTGGCTCGGTGTCTGTTGTAGTGTTTCTGCCTCTGTTCACTTTATTTCCTCTAAGCATTCACTCTACTGGAGTTCATTTGGAGGCATTCAGTATTTCTCACACCGTTTATGGATGCTGGGCTAAGTGCGATTAACTTGCCTCGGTAAAAGCATTCATACGCTCGGGCTCGAGCGTGCACTCAGTAGTCCCCCGGGGCACAAGCAGGCATCCACTTCTGTGCTTCCTCGTTGCTTTATCGGGCTCGAGCGTGCACTCAGTAGTCCCCCGGGGCACAAGTAGGCATCCACTTCTGTGCTTCCTCGTTGCTTTATCTTGCAGCTGACAGGGAGCACCCCTGCTGCCATTCTCTTTGGCCAAATTCAGCAGTACAGCATTGGAGGTGCCGCAGGGAGCTCTGGAAGGTGAATATTATGCTCAGGCTACTTGTTCGCTGTGGGCGAGGGTTTTTACATGTTCCACTGTCTCCCTGAGACAGGAAGCACGTGTGCGTGGAGAGAAAGGATGGGGGCCACTTAGTACCTGTAAAGCCTCATGTGCCCCCACTCCCCGCGCCCCTTCTGAATAGCCCCCAGAGCTACTTCGTGTCACCCGCCCCCCGAGGCAGCCCCGGTTTCCGGTGATTCACGGCTCCGTCTGCCAGCGACTCGTCATCGCGGCCAGGTCTGTCACCGGAGTTCACATCAGCATAAGGACTGCTGCTGCACGCTCAAAAGCCCTCGCCCGCCTTTTTAAATGACAAGCCAAGTTTATAATTACCCATGCTTTTATCCAGGGAAGTCTGTGCCGTGTGTGAAGTCAGACATGCCGTGTGTGTGGGAATGTAAAAGGGACTCAGTATTTTCATCATTGTAGATAAAGAGTATATATATCCCGCCAAAACATATATCGGTGTTTTCCTGCATTCTGAAGAACAATAGATTTGAGTGAAACGGTTTAGACGCTGATGGTATTTGAACATGTCCTGCAACACGTTTCCCTCTTCGGCTGCGATGTCGTGCACGCCGTGTACTCTGTGACAGTAGTGAGTGCACACGTGGCTGGTGGATGTCTGATGCCTGATGTATGATGATTGATGTCTGATGCCTGATGTCTGTGGATGTCTGATGCTTGTGGATGTCTGATGCCTGTTGCTTGTGGATGCCTGATGTCTGATGCCTGATGCTTGTGGATGCCTGATGCTTGTGGATGTCTGATGCTTGTGGATGTCTGATGTCTGATGCTTGTGGATGTCTGATGATTGTGGATGTCTGATGTCTGATGATTGTGGATGTCTGATGCCTGATGATTGTGGATGTCTGATGCCTGATGTCTGATATCTGATGTCTGATGCCTGATGCTTGTGGATGTCTGATGCCTGTCTGATGCCTGATGATTGGGGAGGCCTGATGCTTGTGGATGTCTGATGCCTGATGCTTGTGGATATCTGATGCCTGATGTCTGATGCTTGTGGATGCCTGATGCTTGTGGATGCCTGATGTCTGATGCCTGATGCTTGTGGATGTCTGATGCCTGATGCTTGTGGATGTCTGATGGATGTCTGATGCTTGTGGATGTCTGATATCTGATGCTTGTGGATGTCTGATGCCTGATGTCTGATGCTTGTGGATGTCTGATGCCTGATGTCTGATGCTTGTGGATGTCTGATGCCTGATGCTTGTGGATGCCTGATCTCTGATGCTTGTGGATGTCTGATGCCTCATGTCTGATGCCTCATGTCTGATGCCTGATGGATGTCTGATGTCTGATGGATGTCTGATGCCTGTGGATGTCTGATGCCTGTGGATGTCTGATGCCTGTGGATGTCTGATGCCTGTGGATGTCTGATGTCTGATGCTTGTGGATGTCAGATGTCTGATGCTTGTGGATGTCTGATGCTTGTGGATGTCTGATGCCTGATGTCTGATGCTGGTGGATGCCTGATGCTGGTGGATGTATGATGTCTGATGCCTGATGCTGGTGGATGTATGATGTCTGATGGCTGATGCTTGTGGATGTATGATGCCTGATGTCTGATGCTTGTGGATGTCTGATGCTTGTGGATGTCTGATGCCTGATGCTTGTGGATGCCTGATGTCTGATGCCTGATGCTTGTGGATGTCTGATGCTTGTGGATGTCTCATGCCTGTGGATGTCTGATGCCTGTGGATGTCTGATGCCTGTGGATGTCTGATAATTGTGGATGCCTGATAATTGTGGATGCCTGATGCCTGTGGATGCCTGATGCCTGTGGATGCCTGATGCCTGTGGATGTCTGATAATTGTCGATGTCTGATGCCTGTGGATGTCTGATGCGTGTGGATGTCTGATGCCTGTGGATGTCTGATGCTTGTGGATGTCTGATGCTTGTGGATGTCTGATGCTTGTGGATGTCTGATGCCTGATGTCTGATGCTGGTGGATGTCTGATGCTGGTGGATGTATGATGTCTGATGCTGGATGATGTAAGATGTCTGATGCCTGATGCTTGTGGATGTATGATGCCTGATGTCTGATGCTTGTGGATGTATGATGCCTGATGCTTGTGGATGTCTGATGCCTGATGCTTGTGGATGTCTGATGCCTGATGCTTGTGGATGCCTGATGCTTGTGGATGCCTGATGCCTGATTCTTGTGGATGTCTGATGCCTGATGCTTGTGGATGTCTGATGCCTGATGCTTGTGGATGTCTGATGCCTGATGCTTGTGGATGCCTGATGCATGTCTGATGCCTGTGGATGTCTGATGCCTGTGGATGTCTGATGCCTGTGGATGTCTGATGCCTGTGGATGCCTGTGGATGTCTGATGCCTGTGGATGTCTGATGCCTGTGGATGCCTGATGCCTGTGGATGCCTGATGCCTGTGGATGTCTGATGCCTGTGGATGTCTGATACCTGTGGATGCCTGATGTCTGATGCCTGATGGATGTCTGATGTCTGATGCCTGTGGATGTCTGATGCCTGTGGATGCCTGATGCCTGTGGATGCCTGATGCCTGTGGATGCCTGATGCCTGTGGATGCCTGATGCCTGTGGATGCCTGATAATTGTGGATGCCTGATAATTGTGGATGTCTGATGCCTGTGGATGTCTGATGCCTGTGGATGTCTGATACCTGTGGATGTCTGATAATTGTGGATGTCTGATGCCTGTGGATGTCTGATGCCTGTGGATGTCTGATGCCTGTGGATGTCTGATGCCTGATGCTGGTGGATGTCTGATGTCTGACGCCTGATGCTGGTGGATGTCTGATGCCTGATGTCTGATGCCTGATGCTGGTAGATGTCTGATGTCTGATGCCTGATGCTGGTGGATGTCTGATGCCTGATGATTGTGGATGTCTGATGCCTGATGTCTGATGATTGTGGATGTCTGATGCCTCATGCTGGTGGATGCCTGATGTCTGATGCTGGTGGATGTCTGATGCTTGATGTCTGACGCCTGATGCTGGTGGATGTCTGATGCCTGATGTCTGATGCCTGATGTCTGATGCTGGTGGATGTCTGATGCCTGATGTCTGATGCTTGTGGGTGTCTGATGCCTGTGGATGTCTGATACCTGTGGATGTCTGATGTCTGATGCCTGATGCTGGTGGATGTCTGATGCCTGTGGATGTCTGATGCCTGTGGATGTCTGATGCCTGTGGATGCCTGATGCCTGTGGATGCCTGATGCCTGTGGATGCCTGATGCCTGTGGATGCCTGATAATTGTGGATGCATCTGGATGTCTGATGCCTGTGGATGTCTGATGCCTGTGGATGTCTGATGCCTGTGGATGTCTGATGCCCGCGGATGTCTGATAATTGTGGATGTCTGATGTCTAATGCCTGTGGATGTATGATGCCTGTGGATGTCTGATGCCTGATGTCTGATGCCTGATGCTGGTGGATGTCTGATGCCTGATGCTGGTGGATGTCTGATGCCTGATGTCTGATGCCTGATGCTGGTAGATGTCTGATGCCTGATGCTGGTGGATGTCTGATGCCTGATGTCTGATGCCTGATGCTGGTAGATGTCTGATGTCTGATGCCTGATGTCTGATGATTGTGGATGTCTGATGCCTGATGCCTGATGCTGGTAGATGTCTGATGTCTGATGCTGGTGGATGTCTGATGCCTGATGTCTGATGATTGTGGATGTCTGATGCCTGATGTCTGATGATTGTGGATGTCTGATGCCTCATGCTGGTGGATGCCTGATGTCTGATGCTGGTGGATGTCTGATGCCTGATGTCTGATGCCTGATGCTGGTGGATGTCTGATGCCTGATGTCTGATGCTGGTAGATGTCTGATGCCTGATGTCTGATGCTGGTGGATGTCTGATGCCTCATGCTGATGGATGTCTGATGCTGGTGGATGTCTGATGCTTGATGTCTGATGCCTGATGCTGGTAGATGTCTGATGCCTGATGCTGGTGGATGCCTGATGCCTGATGTCTGATGCTGGTGGATGTCTGATGCCTGATGTCTGATGCCTGTGGATGTCTGATGCCTGTGGATGTCTGATGATTGTGGATGTCTGATGATGTCTGATGCCTGATGCTGGTGGATGTCTGATGCCTGTGGATGTCTGATGCCTGATGTCTGATGCCTGATGCTGGTAGATGTCTGATGCCTGATGCTGGTGGATGTCTGATGCCTGATGTCTGATGATTGTGGATGTCTGATGCCTGATGCTGGTGGATGTCTGATGCCTGATGTCTGATGCTGGTGGATGTCTGATGTCTGATGCCTGATGCTGGTAGATGTCTGTTGCCTGATGTCTGATGCTGGTGGATGTCTGATGCCTGATGTCTGATGCTTGTGGATGTCTGATGCCTGATGCTTGTGGATGTCTGATGCTTGATGTCTGATGCCTGATGCTTGTGGATGTCTGATGCTTGATGTCTGATGCTTGTGGATGTCTGATTCCTGATGTCTGTGGATGCCTGATGCTTGTGGATGTCTGATGCCTGATGCTTGTGGATGTCTGATGCCTGATGCTTGTGGATGTCTGATGCTTGTAGATAACTGTGTGAGTGTGTGATGTGTGTGCCTGTGGCAGTTTTGATCCTTATACACATATAATGACTCCTGAAGCACAGATGATTTATAAGGGCGATATATCACATTCATAAAATGTGCTTAAGGTGTTACATGTGCACTGTTGGAACACCGTACAAGTGTCAAGTTGGTGCATTATATTTGCTTATTGCTTTACAATACAAGGGACTTTTTATTATAAAGTGTCACCACTTTGCCAACTGCTCCTCACTGAAACTCTCCAATGCAGGGTGTCTTATACTTCAGGGTTAAATGTGAGTTTAAATGTCTAGGAATAAGTCAGTAACAAAAACTACCAGTGGGATGTACTACACCCAGACTTCTCAAGTCACTATGTGTTCTTACACACCATCACCAAGTGGGGGAGCGAGCTTAGAGTGCTCTTCCTAGGCTCCCTGCCCTACCTCCCTGGCTAGAAGAATCTGGAAGGGGGTGGCTTCCATTGCAGGAGGTACAGCTCCCGCCTCCTGGCACATCCTCTCCTGGTACATCAGCTGGTCTCTCCATTCAGGAACACTCAGTAGCTGCCCCCACAAGGTGCACTCTGGGGCAGTAATACTCCCTGCATTTTATCGGGGCTCACAGGCTCTGCTGGCCCCCAGATAACTTCAGAATGTCAAACTCCTCAGCGAGGGATGTCTAACATAGACCCAGGAGGGCCCCACCCAGTGCTTAATTTGAGGCAGTAGTTTACGGTGCTCGACACCAGCAATTAATTGTCAACATCGGCACTTATCACAGTCTGCCACATGGTGGCGCTGTTTGTGTGATTTAGAGATAAGCAGAACAATAGTTTTATTATTTCATTATACATTAAAAACAACAGATACCTGCAGCCCAAACCATTCTTATAGCTGTGGAGGCCTCTAACAGTCTGAATTGTCACACTGGTAGCAGTCTGATGATTAATAGTTGTGCAGGTAATGTAATGGCAATTTTGACAGGGGCAATGTGTGGTGCAAGCTGCAGTGGCCTCCTGGCGAGAGCCCTGGCAATTATTTCTTTACAAATTGAGCACTGGCCCACCCCTGTCACATTTTGGGGATAGCTACATAAGATAAATGTACACACAGTAAGTTAAAGTGCATTTATGGGATCAGCACTTACAGAGAAAATCTTGCAAAGATGCTACCCTCCTGGACATACCTAGTACCCCTCTCAAACCCACCAGTCACTGTGACAATGTTGCACCTTTGCAAGCACTTTTGGACAGGAAGCGAACAATGCTTCACAGTTGGGAGGGTGCGAATAAAACGTCAGGAGTGCATGTGGGAGCGGGACAACAAACTGGCACAGTGAAGAAACGAAACAGGATTTGGGGGCCTGCGAGGAGGAATCCTCCTGAAACAAGCATTTGCAAAGCAATAGGTCTCGCATTTACGCAAGTTTAAACTATTGGCATTGTAAATGACAATGCCTTTTATTTATGTTTTGGTTTGTACAACATAAATTAAAGGCATTGTCATTTACAATACCATTTACAATACCAATAGCTCCAAAACTCGCAGTTGTGAGACCTATTGCATTGCAAATGCTTGTTTTTGTTAGGCACAGGGAGATTAAGTGATTTGCCCAGAATCACAGGATGTTCAGCGACATAGCCGAGACTCGAACCCAGTTCCCCAGATTCGCGGTCGACCGCCCTAGCCATTAGGCCAACTCCTCTCCCCCATGCTTTCACTCACTCATCCATCCACCCTTTCATCCATCCATCCATACTCCGCTTCATCCATCCATTCACTTATCCATCCACCCTTTTATCCATCCATTCAGCCTCTTTCACTCACCCATCCATTCTTTCACTCATCCATCCATCTACTGATCCACCCTTTCACTCACCCTTTCAAGTTACTTATGAGCCTATGTCTGCCGAGTAGCAGACAGAAGAGGCCCATCGAGAACTCCACCCCCAGCAGTAGCCCCTGCACCCCTCCTCGTTCTGTTGTACGAAGGCGATGGTGTTCTGAATGTGATATCACCTTACAAGTGAAGGTTTTTTGTGAGACATGATTTTGGTGAAGTTTTCCCCAGTATATCGCCCTCCGGGACAAACTGTCAAGTCAAATGCCCCATCGGACATATTTTACCTGTTCCCACAGTGCATCCACCACTAACAGCCCCCTCATTTTGCCTCTCCCCTCATTTGTTTTCACCTTCCTACCCACAAGCCGTCCTCCTTCCCCTACTTCACGCCTACCTCCTCCTGTGTAGGAGGACTCCATCTGGTCCAAGTATCTCTCCAGCTTTCTTGGCACACTGCCTTATACTCTCCACACCTCTTCCGCTCCGCCTCCTTGTCCAGTCAGTTTTGCATTGCACTGTTTTTGATTTCATAGCGCCTCTGTTTGCATTTCTCTATCACCGGCCTCACCCCATTGCTTATGTTTCCTTGCCTTGTCTCCCTCTTCTGCTTCTCTGTCGAATTTCTTTGAAAATTCTTTGCTGCATCTCCATCCTTGAGATCAGTTCTTTTTTAATTTAACCACCCTTGATTTTAGCAGTTTCATGAAGTTTCAAGACCTTTTCATTTTTTTCCATTCACATTCAATAAAGGTTTTTGATCAGCTTTTTATGAAGATTTTTTTTTTATTTCGCCAAAAATGTAAGATTCTCAGTTTAATATTTCACCAAACTGGATTTTCATCCATCTGGTCTCTTCGGACTACGATTATCCTAATTGTAAGTAACACAGTTCTCGCTGGTGAAGTGTAACACCCCAGGACAAGCTGCCCTACATAGGCCTGACAATAAACCGTGGCAGAAAGATTGTTGCTTGTTCTGCACTATTGTTGGCACTAGCGAACTCAATGAGATGTACTAAACAGCACCAGGTAAGGGGTCATACGTCTTAATGGCGTATCCACTCTTACGCACAAGGCTAAAAAGGTGTATTTCGTTGTGGTGTGCTGCCTTGTGACAATAATGACCATTCGGCTATGGAGTCCAGGCTTTTCTTCCACAATGTCCCTCATGCTCCTGTTCTAGTCTAGCACTAGGTAGGCTACGGAGAGTCCCAAACATGGCAGTGACGTCACTTAATGGTCACTCAATAAAAGGGCCTATTTTCCTTCTGATTTGCTACTTCAGTCCTAGCTTCCTGTTCATCAGTCTTTTTCAGTGGCCTGAGAAGGCTATCCTGCCTTCTGACCACACCCGAGCTACACATTTCACAATTCTACTCCTTCCTCGAAGGAGGGGCTGCTTTTGTGACAGTTTCCTCTTACGCTTGTGTTATCTCTGCATGGAGGGGGTAAAGCCTTCTCCGTAGCACACACATAGGTAAACCTTACATTAAAGACCAGGGCCCATGCTGGTCCATAGGGTCCTGAGACAATTCTTGGAAACACGATGTTTAATGTTATTGAACCAAAGCTAGGGGACTAGTAATTCTACCGCAGTTTATCATGTGCGCTCCTGTCTTTGCAACTCTTATTTTCTTTCCTCAGTTTGTGTGGTTATCAGTCACTCTCTGTGTCCTGGAGCCATTGCATAGACACGCACCTCCTTTACACTGTGTGACTCACACATTCTAGGTACAAACTGTGCCACACTGACATCAATGTTGAAGTATTGGGAATCTATTTAAAATGACTTAAAACGCATACCAAGGGCGGGTTGCACAAGATTAGCAGTTGGTCCAGTAGCCACAGAATTAATGATGTCTCTGATCAGATCGCTGAAATCAGCCCTACTGGCAGCCATTTTATGCGGCGACAGTGAAGTGAATACTTTCAGAGGGCAGCAGAATTTTTGGGTAAGAACCCCTATAATCGCCCCTCTCTCCAGAGTCAGGAGAGGCTTCATATAAAGACCCATAAAAGTGGATGATAACTACCCTTCCCCACGAGCTGAACCACCCTTGCCCAATAGATGCTTTTTAAGAATCATCACTGTTCCAACTGTACTATAGTACACTGGAATTATACGGCAAAGGAAACCCAAATTATGTGGCAAGAAAAGAACAATTATGTGAGTTAATGAGGCACATTTTGTGATAATATTACTGCACACTTTTGTCATTTTCTTCACATGTTAACATTGTCTGGGCAAAGGTTTCACCTCTGCAGTATCAGTTTAACATTCGAATATGGTAATAGCCGACTGAAAGATGACCAGTCAACCTTGGTGTAGGGCCTTTCCACTGCGCAGAAACCCAGGCCACTGCAATTTCAGTAACTTTTGATCCGTTTGAGCTAGAAACATTTTTTTTGTGTTACAATCTGCAGATTGTGCCGCAGATGATGAATTACATGCAGGGCCGCTGGAATTATGTGATTCTGCTGCTTTTTTCACATAATTATAGATTTGCAACATTTGCCACAGAATCCATCATCCGCTGCATAATCTACAGATTTTAACAAAAACAATGTGTCTCTAGTTCAAATGGATCGAAAGTTACTGAAAATGTTACACGGTATGGTCACGCGCAGTGGATGGCCCTTCGCAAAGATGAACTGGTCATCTTTCAGTTGCATATTTATGTATTTAGTAGTTAAGCTGGTACTAATGAGGTGAAAACTTTGCCCAGACAGTATTATCATCTAAAAAATGACAAAATAATTAATACTATCAAAAAATGTGCAGGGTAATTTGCCTTTTCTTGCCGCATAATTTAGTCAACCGTACGACATAATTTGGTGCTCCCCTGCTGCATAATTCCAGCGGCCCTGATTATCAGGCAAACATGGCAAATCCATAATTATGAGGAAGACGCCACAGAATCACAGAATTCCAGTGGCCCTGACTATAGTGATGTAAGATTATTGTCCTTAAAGTATGTTGTACATGTACCTATCATTCACCTGTGAGCATCTACTTCACCTCTAAAAACCACTACTCAAACTGAGACAGGTCTATGACGTTCATTTGTATGACGTATCTCTTAGAACTGCATGTGCTCCTGTACTGAATACACAATATTCAGCAAAGGAAGGGGGTGCTTTAGCAAAAGTAATAAAACAACTGTATTGCCTGTGACTGGCCCAATATTAAGTCCAACCCCACGAGGAAGCACCACTGTGCTGTGCAACAAAACAATGAGGAATGTAGCAAGGGATTTTAATGACCAACATTCAAGAACAGAAGCCATCTAATAAAGCCACAAAACAGCTCCTTTCTCATCTGCCTTCAAATTAATAATTCACCTGGGACACGATCGGTTTTCGAGGCGGTTTGTTTATTTAGCGATACACAGGCCAGGTTCAAAATGTTCCTTGTCACGTTAATGACGAGACAAGATACTTTGGCAGGTAGCATCCCTGGATAGCGTTCTGTTATTGAAACACCACTAAACATTACCACAAGAACAAACAACACATGAATGGCGGCTAACAATGCATCACACGGTGACAAAAGCCGATTTGTATCAGGCGAAACTTCTTTTTGAACATCAGAGCTTTTCTTTCTTTAAAAAACATGATTTCTCTGTGCTACCAGCACTGGTTAAAAAATGACTTTACGCCGCCGCTCTCGTCTAGTAAGTGTTTTTTTGTCCTTACGTTAATTAAGTAAGACAGGAAGCTTTAAAAAGCTGACTGTATCTTGTACAGTTAAAGCGGGTGATTTCTTTGATAGGCAATTACTCTTTCAATACAGCTTCATGAAAAGACGTCAATAATTAGATTAGATCAGCCCCGACTACACTACCTTAGCAGGAAGGAGCAATAAAAATCAGATGAAAAGGCTGTGTCAATAAACGAGGTGTGATGACATGGCAGGTGCCGCCTGTCACTGACACATCCTTTGCTAGCTCGCTGTTCTGTCTGGTGAGTCACTTCCGGCTCTGCCATGGTGGGCAGGTCGAGGTTTCCACAAGGTATGAGCAGGATTAGGGAGTGGGAAAGGCTCCCACGCCTGCTGCTATGAAAGTACAGCCACTGGGCTGGACTGGGACAGCCCCTGCACACATCGCATGCCACCCCACCTGTGTGTGGGTGTCTATGGACCTAGTGGCGCTGTGATGCTACAAAGGCCCTTCTCTTTCATCTGAATTCCTTACAAACAGTTGAAAAATATTAGGGGAGGGAGGGGGCTACACCAAGGGCGTAAAACAAGGATGGCTGGTGAATGCTCGCATCTGCGATAGAATTAGCTTCCAGGCAGTAACTCTCGCAGCAGAAAGTGTAAAGAGTGACGCAGTATGCCGACAGGGGCCCGCTTTGGAACGCCATAGCTAATGTCTGGCTACAATTAATACTTAATTTGCAAAGAAATAAGTGCCAGGGCCCTTGACAGCTTGCACCAACCATTGCGCTACTAATGACAATTCAGACCTTTTCTACATAAAAAAAGGACTAAGACTCGCCCCCCAAGCTATTTTTATAGCTTTTGTGGCAGGTCTTAGCCATTTTTAATGTATACAGAATTATTAACTGTTGTCTTCATCACTAAATCGGACAAACAACGCCACCATGTGGCTGACTGTCATAAGTCCCGGTGTTGACAACTAAGTGCTGTTGCCGAGCACCGAAAACTACCGGTTCAAATTAAGCACTGGCTAGAATATCACTTAGCGCTCCTCGTCTTGTGTATGACAACAAGTTGATCATTAGTAGCAAAAATGCATGTGAAAAGCAAACAGAGGTCACCGCAGCAGCGAATTTAACCCCCTCCTCGTGGGACCACTGCTGGATCTGAAGGACTTCTAAACATTCAAGTGGACTAAGCTTTGCTCATCAAAAATATTAGGAATGCCTTCTTGAGGCTTGTCATGGAAGGAAATATGATCTATTCAAGGGGAACAGAAGATGAGTTCTCCGTACTTTACATGGATGACGGCGGAGATCACAGTATGACTGTACACACCACACATGTCCCAATGTAGCATATCGCTAACAACAGAGATCCACAGTTTGGAAGTCAAGAAGGTTAAAGATTTAAGACACAATTAGGAGTCCTGGCAAAAATTTATATCTACAAATATTTAAATAAATGGCTATGATCTTGCACATTAAATGTACTGGCTGGATTAGTCTTTGTAAACAATTCCACCAATGATGGTAGTAATCCACTGTGGCATAAATGCATTGTTACTTAGTCAAATTGTATGCCGATCTCTGCTAACTAGCCTGCTCAAATGAAGAGTTAAAACATAGACCATTGTCATCCATTGTTTCACATGGGGAAATCAATGACAAACCCGCAAGGTTACTAAACATAAATACAGGTTAGAAAAGAAAAGGCAAGCTTATTCGTTGTAAAAAATATTACAAGTGAAGGGAGCTCGCCTGACACCATTTAATAATAAAACATTATAATCGGGTAAGACATTAAATTATAGGGCCCATTCAGCTACTCTAATACTAAGCTTGGCACAGTACCCAAGAAAAAGCCACTACTGATCAATTCTGTAATAACCTCCTCCACAGCAAGGAATCCTTAGAAAGAGGCAAAGTTACCATGAAATAAGCTGGCACTTTCAGCAATGTTTGGATTCAAGATTTCCCTGGTACCATGTGCAGCTGCACACCAGGATTACATGGTCTCTGGAGCCTTCTGCTTTATTAACCACAGCAACCTATCCATGCCAAGCCCATCACACAACCAACATATAAATCCATTCATTACACCCAATGTTATTTCAGGAGCCCACAAGTCGCTTATCCACCCTAAATAAATCTTGCTGTTTAGTCAGCCCTTCCAGAAATGCTCAATAGCAAAATATCAGCACTGCGGACAAAATGGCTTTGATTAAAATGTTTGAAAGTAATCCAGCATGAAATGGCTTGATGCATGTTCCAACATGGAGCTGTTTGCCCTTAGGAGGAAAGCAAGATAGTTAGAAAGAACTTGGAAAAGATCAAAAGACCTGTCTAACAGGTCGACTTGCAAAATGCACCGAAAAAGGTAAAAAAAAACAGCAATCCTTTTGGAAATAATATAGACTCCTCGCCGGCATAGTTCTTAGATAAGAAAATTCTTAAGCCCAACCATGGTACGTCATGTTATGTAATTTTGAGGAAGGTGTGGTTACCTTTAAAGAGTCCTGGCACAGGAACTCAGATGAGCAAAACAGAGTAGAGTGAAAGGAAGTGTTAAAGAAGTAGATGTTTGGAGACATCCAGTTTCTGCTCTTAAGTAAAGAGGGAGAAACATCCAGAGCGCTGAGCCTAGAGCATCAAAATCTGGGAACCGCCAGTCTGGCCGTGGAAGATCTAAGGGTTCATGGGGAGTATAAAGCCTGTACATCGTGCAGAGGGAGCCAGGAGCCTGGGCATGAATGGCTTTGATCACTATGCACAGAGATTCAAATGCAATTCTCCGAGATATAGGCAGTCAATTTAAGGTTTGCAGCGGCTTCATGGCTGGGGATCAAGATGGAAGGTCAAGAGCAAGTCATACCTCTACATTCTATACGTGCTGCAGGTGTTTGAAGGTATAATCAGGTTCACCCTGGAAGAGGAAGTTGCAGCAGTCCAGCTGACGTAAGATAGTGGCCTGGACCACAGCTGGACATGACGGATGAGGAAAATAGGGCAAGATTTTCTGCAGTAAATAGAGCACGAGAAAGCAGGTGGCTACCAATCTGTTGAGCTGTGCCATCGTCATCAAAAAATGAAGCTTACGTTGTATACTGAGCACACCGGGGCAGGGGTTGGACCCATATTGGAGGACAGGGGAGCATACGACCAGAGGGGTTCGATATAGAAATAAACATTTCCTCTTTCTTATCTGTGTTAAGATTTAGAGAGTTGTTTCATATCCAATTAACAACAAGGGTCATGAAGTCCCTAAAATTAGAGATGCCCTGCTTGACATTGTTGTCAAGAGATAACAATCTCTTGCCTGCATAACGCAAAGATGGTAATTTGAGCAAACAAATGAGTTTTGCCAATGGACAGACATGTGCTTTAAAAAGGGTGGGGTTCAGGGCGAACCCTACGGGATCCCATGACAGAGACTTGAATTTAGATTGAAAAGAAGACATAACGACAACCTGGAGCATTTGGGAAGGTAAGACTTCACCAAAGCCAGTGTGGGACCTTGGATCCCTATGTTAAAGAGGAGGATGGTCTGGAGACCATGTGGAAGACCGACGACAGGTAAAAAATAACGAGAGCAGCAGAAGATATGCCTTGGCCCGTCAGCACTCGAAGATTATCTAGGACTGAAACCAGAGATGTTAATGTTGTATGTGCTGGCTGGAGACCAGATTTGGTTTACTCAAAGAGTTTATTTTGAGATTTGTCTGTTGATGACTCTCTCCAAAATCTTTATGGGTAGGATAAAAGTGATATAGGGTGAAGTTATTCGAGACTGCAGGATCTGCAGTCATCTTTTCATTACAAGAATAACTAAGGAATTTTTCCAGGCTGTGAGGGACAGTCTCTGTGTCGACGGACTTGTTACAATGATTAGGAAGATATTGTGAAAGGACTGCAGAGTCAGACTGGAAGGCCTTCGATGGACAAGGATCCAATGTGGAGCCAGATAGAATAGAGGATAGAAGCCTGGGAAGCTTGTCCAGTGAGATGGGGTGAAGGCATGAAGTCTAGGTTGAACATGGGAATGATTGACCAAAAAAGGGATACAGGAGTTGCGAAGTTTATTCTCATAAATCAGTGAAGGGGAAGCCCTGCATATGGAATTAATTTTGTTTGCGAAAAAGTTATATAGGTTATTGCAGAGTTGAAAGGACTCGAGCCGAGATGGACACATAAGCAGTCCAGCCATTGTATAGAGTTAAAGATGCTAAATACTCTTTGGTAGAATTATGGGCCTTGAGGATCCTGGAAGTGAAGCACCTGCCACCTCTTCTCCTGTGTGTGCTAGAGCAGGATTTACATCAGGCTTTACAGCAGCGGGTGAACCTGCACCCACTGCAGCTGATCCAGGGATGCTGATGCACTTGAGTCCTGTCTCTCCAAGACCCTTTACTAAAACACTCTGAGGAGCCCCCAGCAGCAAGAAAGCATCAGCCCACACTCAGCGAACACTTACCTCACTCTATAGCTCTCTCTCCCACCTCCTCATGGGCTCCATTTTGATAAAAACGAGTGCCCCTCTGCCCCTGGTGTCCTGCATGGTAGGTGGAAACATCAAGAGCATGCCAATAGCTCCCAGCGGGGCTCCCATGGAGAAGTGTGGCCCACAGGACAAGGACGCGTAAGGATTAAGTAAAGGGATAAAGGAACAACAAGACTTAGGGCTCTTTCCTTTCTGCTCCCATGGCAGATTGTTGATTTGATTCTGCAGCACAAATGGGAAGGAGCCAACAGCGCGTTTCACCCCAATCAGGATGCAGAAAGTCATTTCCACCCACCATCCCTTCCTGCATGGCAAAACGTAAAAATAAAACAAAAATATAACACTAATGTAAAGAGCAGCAAGTAAGGCCTCGACAGAAAAAAGACTAAGGAAACAGCAGCGAGTAGGACCTTATGAGACTGGGTGGCGGAGCGTGGGTCATAAGGCTTCTTGTGCCAGCTCCCGGATGTGTGTGTGACAGAGGGTGGAGCGCAGACTGCCCGACCACTTTTCTGGAATTGCCCACTCTTGTGACACTAATGTGGTCTGAATGCCGGGGGAATGGCACCCTGTTCCCACTTACATGAATGTGCATGTGCTCACAGTTACCATTGGGAGTGCCACGCTGACTCTGAGCTGGTCCCAGTGATAACCTCTGGGCCTTCTGATGTTACACGTTATTAAAGGGCTTAATCTTGTGCATGCCACCACATCATTACAGTTGAACACAGCGGGCATGTTAAGTGACAAAAACCAAAGTGCAATAAAAGTGCTCTTTCTGCGAAGCGCACAACTCCTGCCCTATCAAATGCTCTACTCAAAGTTATTAACATATGGGTGGAGCAAAAGCCCATGTCTCAGTAGTGCTTTCTAAATCTTTTTTTCTATTGATCACTTAAGGTACTGTGGCAGATGTGCTGTCAAGCCAGACCTAAAAATCAGGGTATTCTATGCCATTTATCTCTCTTTCAGCACAACTTATACCTTGGTCTTACAGGTGATAGAGCAGCGAATACATCAAAAGGATTTTATGACAAAGAAATGATCATTGACACCTTTTGGTGCGAAAATAGCAAACGTATGGAAGTTACATGAAATGAGAAATGACACTATTATACGAAATATGGTTACTGCATCGTAAAAGCATTCAAATAACATAGTTGTGAATGAAAATATATCATATTTCTTAACATGTGATAAAAAGATGTAAAATGGTAAATTCTCACATTATGGAGATTATCGTTAATCAACATGATATTCATATACGAGTGTGAACAATAATAAGACTAAAATTACATTATTAGGAATTAACTTGGTTTTCGTGTGAAAAATTAATGTAAGTGACATTTCATGTAATAACGTGAACACCAAAATGACAAAAGAAAATTAGGTGTTTCACAATCATAATTAACCGTGTTTTCATGAAACTTCCCTAGAATGTATTTCACATATATATTAGTAATTTAGATTATAAAGAAAAATGTTTGGACAAAATATTATTTATATGTACACGTTGGTATTTTCAAATTTATGAGTACCCTATACTTACATGTATTAATTGCACCCATATTGAAATGATTATTAATGTATCAATGATATATTTTAACACATATGAATTACTTTTTAGGTCTCGCCCTGAAAGCCACCGCTTCAGCGCCCGCTCTGGGCGAGACATTTTGTAGTGGGCTTGCAGAAATGCGACCACAACTTTTGGCTGGCCTAGAGCATGCGAGTACGCGCACAGTAACGCGCATTCCTTGCATGCTCCAGGCGCCATGTCTTTCCTCTCACTTGCTCCTCCCCCTCCCCCCACCACAGAGCGCTTCTCGGGGCCGCGTGGCCGTGTCACTTTCACGGCCGCGCGTCACTTGCTCTCTTGCTCCTTCCCCCTCCCCCACCACAGAGCGCGTCTCGCACGGCCGCGCGGCCAATGCTTGTCTCATTAGCTTGAAACAAAGCCTGTCGCTACCAGCCATTTTGGAGCGCGCCTAGCCCTCACGGACTTGTTTTTAGTCGGGAGTTAACTAGTGGCGTCGCTCTCTGTCAGGAACACGCTGCCATGGCGAGAGGGACAGAATGATGAAAGGGGGTAGGTTGGCAGGTCTCTGTATGAAACCAAGACTTTTATAAATAGGTAACAGCACAAAGAACACATCCGTTATGTCTAATGTCTAAGGTTTGTTTGGAGAAGGAGCTTCTCTTCTTGTGAGAGGGAGGAGACTTCTCCTGCACACGTTGTCAAAGTGACGGAGCACGACATTTTTCAAGGCGGTGTAGAGATAGCCGGTGGTTTAAAGACCACCCTGCGAGCCTGCGTTCTTCAGTGGCATTCACCCTAATGCCTCAGGCCTCACCATACGCATGTCACAACCTCACCAGGAATATTTGCAGTCGTCGGAAACCGTTTATTATCTGCAGTCGCAGGACACCGTTTCTTATACATTATTGAAAACAGCACGACTTGGGGTAATGTGTTTAACCCACTTTAACTTATTGTAGCATTTTTAATCCAAGCGTTACCAAGTGACAGACTTGATTGGAAAATCACGTCACAATTACTATTAACCTTTGACTGATTATGAGTGTGGCAATACATTCTGATCCCTGTTCACGGCTGTGCAGAGGGATTCGAATTATCAGATACGATTTCATGAACGCACCTCCAAAATTTCTCCACTGAAATTTCAGCAGGTCAATCTCGCAAAAAGTTGCTAGGGAGCTGAAAAGTACAGCAAACTCCTCAGCAGTGAAAATGTACTGCTGGAACCACCAAATGTGCAAGTTGTACCTCATTTTTAAGAGTAAAACGCAGAATATGATATGTCTCCCACATCTGGTAAACAATACACACTTGAGTATTGGCTTTATTTACAGGAATGATAAACACCTCACCCCACTTCCGCCCACTCGAAATCAGAATTCATCAAAGTTCCATTATTTTGACTTTTAGTGAAATAAATATGACTGGGCAGTTTGACAAAGAGAGTTCTAAGCACAGATTTTATATTTCTCACTTTAAACCATATTAGAGGATGTGTTTTCTTTTGGGTCAAAATGACACAATAAAAAAAGATTTCTGCTAAGCAGAACTGCAGACACACAAGTGCAATTAGGCGGCGAGGATGCGGCATAATGGCCAGAGCTGCAGGCGGGGCTGGCAGGTATATATATTGGTGGGGTGGGCAAATGAGTGGTGAGTGCTGGGTGGGAGTGTCCATGCAGGCAAGGTGAGTGGCTTTGAAAACAAGCATTGGCATAGCCAATAGGTCTCGCCTTTGGAACCTTATAAGTATTTAGTTATGCACTACAATATCCTTGGTGCAACATCAACTGTTGCATGGCGAGACATATTGGCTGTGCCTGTTCTTTAAATGTATGATCCACTATTAATATGACTTTGCTGCATGTTAGCTTAAATTCAAGAAGGCCTGATTCTTAAAGTGAAATTGCTGACTGCTATAACCAAAGCGTATGGGAACATTCCACAATATTGCCATTAGCATAGAATTAATTAATTGTTTCCTTTGACTTCTCCTGTGCTGTGCAGGGCATTTGTTACAATCATTGCTACCATTCAGAACAGCTGCCTGGGAAAGTGCCCTTCTGAAGTTTCTGTTTTTTCCTCCATGTGCCATTGTTCAATGCGTCACATATTTAATAACGTAAGGAATTGCGTAATTGATCCACCTATTCTTTTGGATTTTGTGTCTTCTTTACTGTAGCATCACACTCATCCTATATGAACTGACCAATGAATTCAGTGGTCTGTCAAATTGAAGTGATGCCAGGAGTTGTCACCCGGAACTGACCGAGTATAATTGCCTATCTTAAGGGATTTTCATGAGCCTGAAGCAGAGCTGAGCGTGCTGAGCGAAGGGTCCCTGTTGTGCTGCTGTGACCCTTGCTGTTACAGTGGCAGGCAAAGACAGATTTCTGCCTTAACGGACTGGACTGGCTACTTGGAAGTTTGCTGAACTTTCCTGAGAGTCTTTGCAGAAAGCTTACCTGGCTACCTATCCATAGTGATGCACACACTGGGGTCGATTCCGATTCGGGCCGGAAAAAGCACCGACCGACTCGGATCCGGAAAAAATACCGACCGACACGTACCCGTGGCGCACGACACGCCAAGTACGATGCAAGGCGCGAAAAATCCGACCGACACGTACCGAAACAAAGTCGACCGACCGAGCCGCACGGAAAGCAGCAATCCGGCCGGAAAACACGCGAATCCAACCGCCCGACACGCACCCGGGACAAATCCGACCGAAACGTACACGCGAACTCCAAACCGCAAAGTACGATGCAAGGCGCGAAACCACGAGCGAGTCGGACGGAGGACAAGCCGTACGACCGACACGCATACAAAACCGAGCCGAAGCAACACAATACACCGCGACCGACGCGTACGGAGCATAGAAAACTGCACAAACACAGCGTGAACGAAACGGAGAACACCGTACGAGACCAATGCAGGGTCCGACTCGGTCACAAGAATGTTTCCAACATACACAAACAGCACAAAGGAAAAATCACCCAAAAAAGGCCAAACAAGCAATTACCAAGCCAATAAATACTGGGGGGTGGGGACAGAGAACAAAGACACACCCACAACTCCACCTATATAAAGGACACAAATCACTACCATGAGCCTTTGCAAATGCCATTCCACTGCCAGCACCCAAGAGAAAGCAACCACACACCCACAGCTCATCCCTCACACAAGCCACACACCATCAGCACACCAACAAATACCTACCTCACATACACCCAGCAAAACACACACTCACACACCCTCACCTGCACACCAACACACACATCACCCACCATCACCACCCATCACCATGCCCCCCAAGAAGAATCCCAAGTTCCTAGATAGTGAATTGGAAGTCATGGTAGACGAGATCCTCAGGGTGGAGCCACAGCTGTTTGGCACACTGGTCCAACAGACCCCCATGTCGCAGAAAACCAAGATGTGGGAGAGGATCATCAACAGGGTGAACGCCCAATCACCATGTCGGCGCACAAAGACGGACATCCAGAACAGGTGGTATGACGTGCGCAGGAGGGTACGGAAAATGCTGACGAAAGACTACATCAACAGCCAACACACCGGCAGTGGCCCTCCTGCCAAGCCAATATACCTCAGGCCCTGGGAGGAGAAGGTGCGGGCCATCCTTCCACCAGTGAGCGTATATGGACTAGAGGACATCCCAGAGCCTGGTGAGTACACAACAAATGTACACAATATACTGCCACAAAACACACACACATCACTGTCAAGGGGAGAGTCAAACCATGCACTCATAGCAATTACACAGCAACCAGAACAGAATCATCCCAAAATGTGTATGTCAGTCAGATAAACACAACACATGCCATCAAAAAAGTCACATCCAACTGTGCCAACACATGTACAAACACAACCACAACTACAGCTAGGCAGTGGCACAAATAGAACTAACAAACACATCCACACATGTAGCCACCACAACAACACCAACACACAGTGAAGACCACTCAAAGGAAGGAATTCTGTGTATGCTGGCCAAGTCAGTGTAGCCAATAGCATCATGGGAGTCGCAGTCACACATATTGCCCCCCCACAACTGTCCCATCAACACCACCATGAACCATGCGCACATCACAGGGAGTGGAGAAGGACTCACAAGATGGCTGACACTGGCTACTGCTGTGGGGAGCACAAGGCCCTGCTGGCAACTGTGCACCAACAAACAGCAGGACACCACTGACTGACATCCTGAGAGACAACTTACACTCCCTGCAATGCAAGCACGTTCCATGGTGGGATATCTGGCTGGCTGGGTGGGAAGGGGGACTTGCAGCACTGACCATAGTCACAAGCACATCCCCTCACACCCCCCCCAACACAAACTCCACAGTACCCACCTGGTAGAATGCAATGCCCTCCATCCTAACACAAGATCCCACAAAGAACCACCACCCTGGGTTATGTTGTGTGAAGCACAGGGACACTCTTGGGACTCTTAGCCAAACAACTGCCAGGACAACACTCCCAGCCATCCTGTCAGCACAGCCAGCCCACCCCACAGGGAAGCAGAGTCAAAAGGAAGGCAGCATGGGCATGCTGGGAAGGGGGGAGGAGGCAATGGCATGATGGGAGTCGTAGTCACAGACATAGCTCACCCCCACAACTGTCCCATCAACACCACCCTGAACCATGCTCACATCACAGGGAGTGGAGAAGGACTCACAAGATGGCTGACACTGGCTACTGCTGTGGGGAGCACAAGGCCCTGCTGGCAACTGTGCACCAACAAACAGCAGGACACCACTGACTGACATCCTGAGAGACAACTTACACTCCCTGCAATGCAAGCACGTTCCATGGTGGGATATCTGGCTGGCTGGGTGGGAAGGGGGACTTGCAGCACTGACTATAGTCACAAGCACCTCCCCTCACACACCCCCCAACACAAACTCCACAGTACCCACCTGGTAGAATGCAATGCCCTCCATCCTAACACAAGATCCCACAAAGAACCACCACCCTGGGTTATGTTGTGTGAAGCACAGGGACACTCTTGGGACTCTTAGCCAAACAACTGCCAGGACAACACTCCCAGCCATCCTGTCAGCACATCCAGCCCACCCCACAGGGAAGCAGAGTCAAAAGGAAGGAAGCATGGGCATGCTGGGAAGGGGGGTGGAGGCAATAGCATGATGGGAGTAGTAGTCACAGATATTGCTCAGCCTCACAACCGGCCCATCAACACCACCCTGAACCATGCTCACATCACAGGGAGTGGAGAAGGACTCACAAGATGGCTGACACTGGCTACTGCTGTGGGGAGCACAAGGCCCTGCTGGCAACTGTGCACCAACAAACAGCAGGACACCACTGACTGACATCCTGAGAGACAACTTACACTCCCTGCAATGCAAGCACGTTCCATGGTGGGATATCTGGCTGGCTGGGTGGGAAGGGGGACTTGCAGCACTGACTATAGTCACAAGCACCTCCCCTCACACACCCCCAACACAAACTCCACAGTACCCACCTGATAGAATGCAATGCCCTCCATCCTAACACAAGATCCCACAAAGAACCACCACCCTGGATTATGTTGTGTGAAGCACAGGGACACTCTTGGGACTCTTAGCCAAACAACTGCCAGTACAACACTCCCAGCCATCCTGTCAGCACAGCCAGCCCACCCCACAGGGAAGCAGAGTCAAAAGGAAGGAAGCATGGGCATGCTGGGAAGGGGGAGGAGGCAATAGCATGATGGGAGTCGTAGTCACAGCTCTACATCCCCCACCACATGGCCCAGCAAGCTCACACTCACGCATGCATATCCCACAGAGAGTGGAAAGGCCCATCAAAGATGTCTGACACTGTTGCTGTGTCGTGGGGAGCACAAGGGCATGCTGGGTACTGCACACCAACCAACAGCAGGACACCACTGTCAGCCATCTTGCCATTGCTCTCACACCCACACACACTGAACTCCACACAAAAGCAAGTAAGTATGGGAATGCTGGGAAGTGGGGTGGAGGCAATGGCATGATGGGAGTCGTAGTCACAGACATAGCTCACCCCCACAACTGTCCCATCAACACCACCCTGAACCATGCTCACATCACAGGGAGTGGAGAAGGACTCACAAGATGGCTGACACTGGCTACTGCTGTGGGGAGCACAAGGCCCTGCTGGCAACTGTGCACCAACAAACAGCAGGACACCACTGACTGACATCCTGAGAGACAACTTACACTCCCTGCAATGCAAGCACGTTCCATGGTGGGATAACTGGCTGGCTGGCTGGGTGGGAAGGAGGACTTGCAGCACTAACCATAGTCACAAGCACCTCTCCTCACACACACCCCAACACAAACTCCACAGTACCCACCTGGTAGAATGCAATGCCCCCCATCCTAACACAAGATCCCACAAAGAACCAACACCCTGGGTTATGTCGTGTGAAGCACAGGGACACTCTTGGGACTCTTAGCCAAACAACTGCCAGGACAACACTCCCAGCCATCCTGTCAGCACAGCCAGCCCACCCCACAGGGAAGCAGAATCAAAAGGAAGGAAGCATGGGCATGCTGGGAAGGGGGTGGAGGCAATAGCATGATGGGAGTCGTAGTCACTGATATTGGTCACCCCCACAACTGTCCCATCAACACCACCCTGAACCATGCTCACATCACAGGAAGTGGAGAAGGACTCACAAGATGGCTGACACTGGCTACTGCTGTGGGGAGCACAAGGCCCTGCTGGCAACTGTGCACCAACAAACAGCAGGACACCACTGACTGACATCCTGAGAGACAACTTACACTCCCTGCAACGCAAGCACGTTCCATGGTGGGATAACTGACTGGCTGGGTGGGTGGGAAGGAGGGCCGGCTGTCAACCAAACACAACCAATGCAGACCATGTTCACACCCCAGAAAATACATAGAAATGCCCAAATAATGCAGGACAATGTGCCACACCAATATCAACCCCTGACTGTGACGACTTAGGACAATGCAATGTACAGGCCCGCACCCAGAGGCACAGTCACAACTGTCATGTGTGTCAACCATTGATGCCTGCAGAAACATGATATACATTGTTTGTGTCTCCCAAAAACAGGTGATGATGGGGACACAGCAGCAGACGCTGAGGAGTCCCAGTCCCAGGCTCAAGAGGATGCCGAGCTCACTGGCGTCGTACAGCCTCTGTCCTCCTCGGACGATGAAGAACAACCTGGCACATCCGGTGCAAGTCAACATGCAGCACCAGCAGGACCACCAGCTGCAGCACCAGCAGGACCACCAGCTGCACCCCCTGCACCCACCCCTACAACGACTGTCACCACGAATACCATCCCTGCCGACATGGACAGAATAAGGAGCAACACCAGCACAGTGACCCTGGACCAACCTGGGGCCATGGACACCACCACCACCACCAACCCCCAAGGTGGACCAGGGTTATCTGTGCGTGCCACTGCACACACTGCACATGTCAGCAGGGGTGGTGGGAGGGGTGGGAGACAGAGGTCGCTGCTTGCAGACGTTGCTGGTGTGCATGATGACCCACAACTGGTACGCATAGCTGATGCGTACCAGTCCAGCACCGGAGAGCTCAGCCAGGTAGTGGGGCTCCTCAGAGACATTAAACAGCAGCAGGCTGCCCATCATGCCCGCTTGGACTCCCACATGTCCCACGTGGAGTCACACATGTCCCGTGTGGACTCACACATGTCCCGCGTGGAGTCCAAGTGGGATGCACTGCATGAGATGACGGCGGTGCACAGGGACATTTTACAATGCCTCCGCCAGATGAACAGCAACCAGTCCACACCTCCCTGTGTGCCAACAACATCTGGTGCCGAACAAACTGCAACTGCCACAGGGAGGGAGGAGGACTCTGGCGGAGAGTCCCCTGCACCGCAGCAGCCTGCACTTGAGGGCCCCCCCCCAAGAAGAGGGATCGTCCGAGGAGGGAAAAGTGAGAGGCCGATGGCCAAGCGCAACTCCCAGGAAGCCTGAACCTGTTCTGGATGTTCGCCTTTGTGCACAGACTGTTCACCCTGTTGACGGCAACACTACTCCCACACATTGCATGGGGAGTACAAGTTGGACCAATGTGTCAGACAACTGTGGCCCCGATACTGGGGATCCTGTCTACCCGGACTTTCAATTCACCTAGGAACTTGGGATTGCAAGATTTATGTACAGCACAACCCATCCTATGCACTATTAACACAAATGTATCACAATAAACACACTAATACACCATACTTGCCTCTGTCGTGATTCCAACGTGGGTGCTGTTATGGGGATGATGAACTGCAAAATTACACTGTGTATGCGAACTGCAACAGCAAGGACAACACAGGCATGTGAGTACAGGCAACGTGACACACATGAGGGAGACACACCACCAGGGCTACACAACACATACACACCTAGGCCATCTGACTCATTGCCTACACTGATGTTGCCAGGGAAGACGGTGCAATGCACAGACACCACACCCATTCCCAGTTGTAGTCAAGTAGCCCACAGGTGCAGTAAGCAAATGGCAGTCAAATGTGTGACCACAGACAACGCACATCACAAAGTGAAGCACAGGTTTATTACACAGTTGCAACATGCCGTAACCACTACAGATGCAAGGTAACCCCACCTGGCAGCGGGCACACAGTCAACAACTGTAGACGGAAGGAAGTCCATGGGTGTGGCGCACATCACCTGTAGGGACACAACAGCTACCAGCCTGGATGTGCAATCACGTCGTCGGTGGACACAGTTGACCAAACGAATCTGAAAGTACCCTGTGAAGGACAGAAATGACACACAGTCAAAAGCAATGGAGTACAGGACAGAACAGCAAAACTCATGCACAATACATGTTACAAGATACCCACCCAGAACCAAGTTAGCATGTCAACACTGTTGGGGAGTACAGCCCACCTGTCACCACACATCGCAACACACATCCAGTCAAGTAGCCCATGGACACACTCCAACAGCACCAGAGCACCACCCACACATCATGCCAACTCACATCATTGACATGACACCTCAGGATACTCACATTCAGCTAAAGAAGTTGGTGATGAGCTGTGTGCGGACATCACCATCACCATTATCATCATCATCGTCACTGGCATCGTGGTCCAGGCCAGGATCCTCCACAGGTGGCGGATGTTGGTCATTGTCATCCTGGATGAGAGGCAACTCCTTACACACTGCCAGGTTGTGGAGCATGCAGCAGACGATGATAATCTTGCACACTTTCGCAGGGGCATATGGGAGGGACCCTCCGGTCTTGTCCAGGCAGAGGAAGCGGCTCTTAGGAGACCAAAGGTCCGCTCAATCACTCTCCTGGTCCGACCATGTGCCTCATTGTAGCGCATCTGGGCAGGTGTCACAGGGTTCCTGAGGGGTGTCAGCAACCACAGCATGTTGGGGTATCCCGAGTCACCTACGGACAGACAAGTGCACATTAGCTGACTTGGAAAAGTGGGCGGAATACTACAGATCAGATCACACACAATGGCACAAAGTCAGTACACACCGACAAGCCAGGCACGCTGGTTCTGCATCTGTGCCATCATCCTGGGGATGCGACTACTCCTCATCACAAAGGCATCGTGTGCTGAACCAGGGAAACGGGCACACACGTGTGTGATGGTCATGTCTGCAAGACACACCACCAGTGCATTGACCGAGTGGTAGTGCTTGCGGTTCCTGTAGGCCTGCTCCTGGGCCTGTGGTGGTACCAAAGCCACATGTGTCCCATCAATGGAGCCAATTACATGCGGCATCCTCCCCAGGGCATAAAAGTCACTCTTCACGTCAGTGAGTCGTCGCAGTCTAGGGAAATAGATGTACCGGTTCAGGAAGAGCAACATTGCCGCCAAAACATCGCGGAGCACACGGCTGAACATGGTCTGTGACATCCCACCAGCAGTCGCCACAGTATGTTGGAAGGTACCAGTGGCAAAGAAGTGTAGGGCTGCCATCACCTTCACCTTGGGGGTCAGCGCTGCAGGATACGGCCGGCCAGGCTGCAAATGTGGGGACAACTGCACTGCCAAATCCTCAATCAGCTGCCTGGTGAAGCGGTACCGTCGGATGCTGTCCCGTTCCACCATCGTTGCCAGGTCTGGGAATGGCCGATGGACAGCAGGAGCCCTGCAGTGCAGAGGAGAAGTAAGCAAGATTGTCAGTCACCCCACATATGCGGCATTGAACACACTCAAGATCCCAACATACATCATTATGAGGCACAACTACATGAAGTGTGCAGTACCGGAAGGACATGTATGGTACATACATGGCCAACATCTGTCAACACGGTCCAACAGGTGGCATCAATTTGTCCCAGGTTGGCCCATTGGATATCATGAGGCCGTGTCACAGTTCCCATCTCCTGCTGCCGTGTCACAATAACCCCCCACAGTGACATGTGAGGACAGATGTGCCCCAGGCACCACAGCTCAACGACAGGTACATTCCCAGGGACCCTGTAATGCCACATGGACACTGGCATTACATGGAGTATCATGTATACACCACAGCAAAACAACCATGACACCCACAGGTAGTGGCCCCACTTGCCACGGCAGGACAGACATGGACGTCTGTGACACACACGCACAACATCAGAGTCCATGCACACACAACGTGGATGTGGAGACTGTCTCCCATTGTGCACATGAAATCAGAGACATTGTAAACACTACATGCACAAAGACTGTGGAGGACCATCACTATTGTGCCACTGGGACACCCTGGCTCAAACATACCGTCCCACATGGGACTCACGGGGTATGTGACATGACATACACATACACCACTGTGAAATGTGACCATGGCACATGCACAGATATGAACAGTTGCACATCACAGTGGTCACGTACACGTAACACCCAGGATCCTGTCCCCATGAACACGTGCACAGCCTGGGGGTGGCTGCCCACAGGTGACACCCACAGGACAACATGTACACCAACATACACACAATAGGAAATGCATCCTTACATGCCTTATGATAAGGTTTGGACAGGCTGTCATGATGTAGGTGTGCCCCTCACTCCCTGGGAGCTATCTGTGGCTGGCATATGTCCATCTGAGACAGGCATGCTGACATATGCCAGTCACATGTACAGTGATGCGTTGTACCGCAATGGACCGATCGGTGCCTCCGGCCGGCCCATTGCATTCAATGTGTGCGGGTACGCGTTGTACCCCTGTGCGCGTTGTACCGCAATGGACCGATCGGTGCCTCCGGCCGGCCCATTGCATTCAATGTGTGCGGGTACGCGTTGTACCCCTGTGCGCGTTGTACCGCAATGGACCGATCGGTGCCTCCGGCCGGCCCATTGCATTCAATGTGTGCGGGTACGCGTTGTACCCCTGTGCGCGTTGTACCGCAATGGACCGATCGGTGCGCACCCATTGACAATGGGCTTGCCTGGCAACGGACGCGTTTCGAATTTCGAACGAGTCGGTTGCTGGAAATTCAGTTGGTCACCCACAACAATGTTGCAAAATCATGTATGCCATGAAGTTGAGGATTTGAAGGATGCTGTGGGCGTGTTTTGGTGCTGCTATTCCATGGATTGGCCAGATTCAGAAGATGCAAACGACTTGGACCTATCACTTTGGACACAAGGGACAGTATCTGCCTCTCCAGCACATATATATTGCTGGCTGTTCCCCTGAGAGCTCACTTGCCTGCACTACATGCTCCAGGACGACATCTGCCACTGCACTGCTGCTGTCTCTGCCCCTCTGGACCCTGCAATGGCACGTACTGTGGAGAGAGCCCCAGCCTTCAGCCTTGAAGAGAACCAGGCCCTGCTGGACAGCCTACTTCCACAGTACAGCAAGCTGTATGGGACACCAGGGGAGCAGGTGAGTGTTCTGTGCACTGCCTTTCTGAATGTGCATTTTGTGTGACTAGCAAGGCTGGAAGTCTGCACGCCACTGGCAAGCAGGCTCACTGAGTAGTTGTCACCCCCCATAGTGTGTAGTGACTTGCACTGGACAGGTATGGTGCAGTGACAGTGCATTTGAACATGGTTTTACTTCCCATGCAATGATACCATGTAGTGACGTCTGGCAAACTGTCCATGGTCAGCGTTGCACTGCCTGTGTCCATCATGTGCCCCTGTGATTGAGACATATATATACAACTGTGTCATGCACGGATATGTTGCATGTGTGGTAATGGCCTTTTCACTTTGTCATCCTGACAGGTTAATGCCCATCGGAAGCAGGAAATCTGGAAGGACATCGTCCGGGCTGTCCGGTCCGTGGGGGTCTACAAGCGCCGGATCCGCAACTGCCAGAAGAGGTGGCAGGACCTTCGGGGCTGGACCCGGAGGATTGCACGGGTCCAGCTGAAGCTGTCGCCTCCTCGCAGGAGGGGCGGAACACGGACCCTGACCCCCACATGCTCCAGATCCTGGCGGTGGTCTTTCCAGACCTGGATGGGCAGCTGAAGGCCAGACAGCAGCAAGGAGGGGGTGAGTCAAAGACTGCACTGTGAACTCTGTATTACATGCTTTGTGCCCTCCTCTGGCCTGGTTCAACTGCCACAGTGCAGCAGTCATGTTGTCCAGGAGCCATGTCCCTCTATTGTGCACTGCCCACTGCTCATCTGATACCCAGGTGTGGCCCTTACATTCAGGGAATTGTGTCACTTGGGACTGTGTCCTTGCAGTTTGCTTCACTAAAGGTGGGGGACAGCATCTGTTTCCCTAACTCTGTTGTGGGCATCATGGGTGGGTCCATTGTTCACACAACGCCTGTGTTTGGACATGTGATCTGCGTGTTGCTTTGATATGCGGTCCACTTGCTGAGCTGAGCCACCACATGTGCCTGGGGTATGTGGCACACGCCCATGCAGCGGGTGGGAACAATGTTTGGGCCCCAGGAGTGTGCAGATTACGTGTGTCACACATACATAGCCAGCTATCCACTGTCCAGGGCACATCCCTCATTCATGTGGAGCAGGACAGTCATGCCTACTCCAGGCCATGCAATGCACTCTGTACTCCCACTCCCGTGTATCAGCTGACACATTGTGCACAGTGATTTGACCCCTCCGGTGTCTGCCTCTGTGTCAGTGTGCTGTGGATTAGTTGCCAGGACTGCTGGGGTGTTTCTTGGTAGGGGCTCAGCATGCCCCTGGAGATGTGACCATAGGAGACGATACTTGTGTGTCACATAGGTGTTTGATCAGCTGCCCGTGCAGACTGGGGTATGCGAATGTGATGTTCAGGCAGCTGTTCCCCATTCACAGCAAATTGTGAGGGGCTCAGGTTCAGAGGGTAGTGTCACAGGTCTCCCATATGTCCAATAGGTGTGACCTGGACAGATGAGGGTTGAGATGATGTGTTGTGTGGGGGATGTACATGTGCACTTGTGCAGCTCCAGGACTTGCATCCCATGACCTACTATTGTGACACAGTGCATAGTGTTGTTGTCTGGCTGCCAAGTCATACATCACTGAGACAGTGATGTATGACTTAGCAGTCATGCCTCTGCCATGGCATGTGTCAACTTATTTGTGGTCCTGCAGGGGAGTGACATGTGCTACATGCACACCATAGTGGCGCTGGCTATCAGGACATGGGTGCATCATGGTGTCTGTCGCTGGTATGCATCACATGCATTTCCTATTTGACTCTGGGCATCCCTTTCATCCGGAAACCTGTACTGACTCAGTGGCAAGAGCTGTGATGTGTCCACACCGTGTCCTCTGCACTGTCCAACTACTGTGTACTTGGTGCATGTGTCCACACTGGGGTGTTGCAATCCAACAGACACCAGACAGATGGGTGCAAGGCCATGTGGGATGTGAGTGCCATGCTTGGCATCAGACTGACAATTGGCTTCTCCTGTTCAGTTAGGGCACTTTTAGCAATGTACAACTAATGATGCCAGGGCTTGCTCTGTGATGTGCTGTGCTCACAGTGGTGTGTGCGTTTGGTGCAGGTGACTGATGTCTGTCTGTTTCCCCATTGTTTGCAGATACATCCACGGCCACGGAAGGGGACAGCTCCACGGACCAGGAGGAGCCAGAGAGCCAGACTGGGTCAGCAGCCGAGGAGTGGTCGGAGGGACCCAGTGGCACGGAGGGCGAGGGGAGCCACACCGAGGAATCCTCAGCACCATCCACCTCAGCTGAGGACCAGAGCAACTCGGAGGATGACTCCCTTGTGGAGGCGGGTGTCAGCAGCCACCACACCCCAGCTAGTGTTGCTGTCCCCGCCACCACCAGCACCACCACCGCCCTCCCATCGGCTCCCATTCCCAAGGTCCGTGGAGGCTCCCATGTTCGGGAGCGTGTCTCCTTTGGCCCAGGCACCGCACCCCTGCCCCTGTGTCCCCTGCTGCCCTGAGTGAGGAGTCTGTGTACCTCCTTCGCCAGCTCCATGTAGGGCAGACAGCCATGCTGAGTGTCCTCCATGCGCACACCGCACTGTTGACTCAGCTGGTGTCGTTCATGGAGGGCATCTCATCGGGCATGTCTGACCTACAGAGGGGCAACAGGTCCATGGACTCCTCCCTGACGGCAGCAGTGTCCCTCCTCAGACAGTCCCTCACCCCTCCTGCCTCTGCTCCATCCACACTCCCCAGCACCTTGCCCGTCCCAAGCACACACACACCGGGACAGGCACACACCAGCACACACACATCCAGCACACAGACACACACGCCACAAACTAAACGCACACGCACGCACAGTCAGGGGACTGAAACCAGACTCACAGGGGATGGGGCCCTGGTACACACACACGCATCCACGGGCACTGCACAGTCCTCAGTTGCCTCTCCCTCCAAAGCACCCTCCCTTGCCTCACCTGCAACCCCAAAGACCCAGCGCCTCTTCCTCAGTGACCTCGGCCTCTTCCCCTCCGATCCAGCTGCCCCAGCATCCAGGGGGAAGAGGAAGCCCCCCCACACGGAGCAGAGTGCCCCTCGCCCCCGGACACCCTCCCCCAGGTGCAGACAGACTGAGGCCCCCACCCGCAAGTCTCCCCGGAGTGGTAAGAGCAAGACCCCACCGCCGCCCTGCAGCTCAAGCACCAGGTCTCCTTCCTCCATCCCTCAGGCCCCCACTCCACAGGTGCCCCCACCACACCCTGCCCCAGGTTCCCCCACCCACAGATATACCATCCCCAAGAGGCTCCGGCCTTCTCCCCTGCTACTTACTCTCCCGGCACCACCCCTCCGCTGCGCTTGTCTGTGCCACTGATGTGGTGAGGGTGTCCTCCCCTCTGTCCAGCCCACCTTCCCTGTTCCCCATTCTCCTCCCCTGGTGGTAGGCACTGCAGTGGAGTCCACTACCACCCTGTCTGACTTGGGCACTGCAGTGGCGGACCTGTCCACTCCATCTGCAGGGTCCACTGCAGTCGTGCCGGCACCCACAACATCTGAGCCATGCCCCCAGTTGTGCCGGCACACACCATGTCAGACACCTCCACTGCAGTTGTCAGTGGCTCTCCAGCACCCACCACCCCTTCCCTGCTTCCTCCTGGTGAGCCCTGATCCTGTCCCTGCGGTGCCTGGCCTACCCCCCGGTTGCCCCTCCTAGTGGATTGTCCCTGGTTTTGTGCAGGCATGTGTAGGGTGGCATCTGCCACTGTCACCCACTTGTGACTTTGTTGATGGACTGGCCATTGGCCTTTGTTTATGTTCTACCGGACTTCTACTTTTAATGCCACATATGCTGAATAAAGCAACTTTCTGTTCTCTAGTGCTTTTGCTTCTGATGTACATGATGTTGATGATGCTAACAATGCCCTTGCTGCAGTGATGGTGATATTTGGTCTCATGATAATGAAGTGTTACTGTGCAGGAACCCATGTGGTCCAGGGGTTATGTGTCCTATCCTGTGGTGTATCCATGTCATCCATAGCAGCATCTGAGGGTGTCATGTGTTCAGTATTTGGCAATGAGATTTCCTACTTAGATTGGCAACTTCACATCTGTGGCTTCCACCCCTGCACATCTGTTGTGCCTGCCATTGTTCTATTCGTCTACTTCCCTGACCGTGTGGCCATCTCCAGTGAACATGCAGGTTTGGGCATCAATGGGGAAGGACTCATCTGTGTTGTCAGTGCAACATTGCTATACAAGTGTGTTGGATCTGTGCTGATGATTCCGTTGGCACTTCCATGACCAGGCTGATGGGACGGGAGCCCTCATTTGGTGCTAATTGTTGATTGTGTGTCCCATTGCTGCCATGGTATGGTATCTGTTCGCCTCACATCTGCAGTCTCCACAGGGTATCTGCATGTGTGTGCCCATTGGTGCAAATATGTGGGTCTGCATTCGGATGGTCACTTCTGTCATTGTGTCATTGATGATTGTTGACGGTGTCAGCCCCCATGGGTGTTGTTTGTCTGCACATGGCCAAAGTTATGTCTTATTTGCACTGCAGGATTTGGCTCCCCCAATTTATGGTGCAATGGGACACATACACTACTTTGCCACTGATGTGTTTGTTGTTCTGTGACCAGGAATCATCCATGCAGTTTGGCAGTTGCACCTCTTACTTTGTCAACACTTGCCTTTTGGTCACTGTGATGATGGGGGTTTGGACCCCATTGCCACAATGTTCAAAATGTGCTGCAGCTATGGACCCCACACTTGCCTTTTGGTCACTGTGATGATGGGGGTTTGGACCCCATTGCCACAATGTTCAAAATGTGCTGCAGCTATGGACCCCACACTTGCCTTTTGGTCACTGTGATGATGGGGGTTTGGACCCCATTGCCACAATGTTCAAAATGTGCTGCAGCTATGGACCCCACACTTGCCTTTTGGTCACTGTGATGATGGGGGTTTGGACCTCATTGCCACAATGGTCATGGCCTGCTTGCGTTGTGTGTGCCACACACATATTTGTGTGGCACATGTGCTAGGGGGTCACATTGTATGTTAGAAGTCATGTTCGGTGTTGTAGGCATTTGACACAGTCTACACACGCTTGTCATGGTGTTGGGGGATGTCTTCTTCTTGCATTCCCTAGGTTGTGGTGTGCTGGTTGTGTCATGCATTGTCCATCCTATGGGTGGGGGTGGTAATGGTGGTAGGCATCCTGCCCCCCTGGGTGAGGGTGGTAGTGGTGGTGGGCATCCTGCCCCCTGGCTAAGGGTGGTAGTAGTGGTAGGCATCCAGCCCCCTGGGTGAGGGTGGTAGTAGTGGTAGGCATCCTGCCCCCTGGCTAAGGGTGGTAGTAGTGGTAGGCATCCTGCCCCCCTGGGTGAGGGTGGTACTAGTGGTAGGCATCCAGCCCCCCTGGGTAAGGGTGGTAGTGGCGGTAGGCATCCTGCCCCCCCTGGGTGAGGGTGGTACTAGTGGTAGGCATCCAGCCCCCCTGGGTGAGGGTGGTACTAGTGGTAGGCATCCTGCCCCCCTGGCTAAGGGTGGTAGTAGTGGTAGGCATCCTGCCCCCCTGGCTAAGGGTGGTAGTAGTGGTAGGCATCCTGCCCCCCTGGGTGAGGGTGGTAGTAGTGGTGGGCATCCAGCCCCCCTGGGTGAGGGTGGTAGTAGTGGTAGGCATCCTGCCCCCCTGGCTAAGGGTGGTAGTAGTGGTAGGCATCCTGCCCCCCTGGGTGAGGGTGGTAGTAGTGGTGGGCATCCTGCCCCCTGGGTGAGGGTGGTAGTAGTGGTAGGCATCCAGCCCCCTGTGTGAGGGTGGTAGTAGTGGTAGGCATCCTGCCCCCTGGGTGAGGGTGGTACTAGTGGTAGGCATCCTGCCCCCCTGGGTGAGGGTGGTAGTAGTGGTAGGCATCCTGCCCCCCTGGCTAAGGGTGGTAGTAGTGGTAGGCATCCTGCCCCCCTGGGTGAGGGTGGTAGTAGTGGTGGGCATCCTGCCCCCCTGGCTAAGGGTGGTAGTAGTGGTAGGCATCCTGCCCCCCTGGGTGAGGGTGGTAGTAGTGGTGGGCATCCAGCCCCCCTGGGTGAGGGTGATAGTAGTGGTAGGCATCCTGCCCCCCTGGCTAAGGGTGGTAGTGGTGGTAGGCATCCTGCCCCCCTGGGTGAGGGTGGTACTAGTGGTAGGCATCCAGCCCCCTGGGTGAGGGTGGTAGTAGTGGTAGGCATCCTGCCCCCCTGGCTAAGGGTGGTAGTAGTGGTAGGCATCCTGCCCCCCTGGGTGAGGGTGGTAGTAGTGGTGGGCATCCTGCCCCCTGGGTGAGGGTGGTAGTAGTGGTAGGCATCCAGCCCCCCTGGGTGAGGGTGGTAGTAGTGGTAGGCATCCTGCCCCCCTGGCTAAGGGTGGTAGTAGTGGTAGGCATCCTGCCCCCCTGGGTGAGGGTGGTAGTAGTGGTGGGCATCCTGCCCCCTGGGTGAGGGTGGTAGTAGTGGTAGGCATCCTGCCCCCCTGGTTGAGGGTGGTACTAGTGGTAGGCATCCAGCCCCCCCTGGGTAAGGGTGGTAGTGGTGGTAGGCATCCTGCCCCCCTGGCTAGGGGTGGTAGTAGTGGTAGGCATCCTGCCCCCTGGGTGAGGGTGGTAGTAGTGGTGGGCATCCAGCCCCCCTGGGTGAGGGTGGTAGTAGTGGTAGGCATCCTGCCCCCCTGGCTAAGGGTGGTAGTGGTGGTAGGCATCCTGCCCCCTGGGTGAGGGTGGTACTAGTGGTAGGCATCCAGCCCCCCTGGGTGAGGGTGGTAGTAGTGGTAGGCATCCTGCCCCCCTGGCTAAGGGTGGTAGTAGTGGTAGGCATCCTGCCCCCCTGGGTGAGGGTGGTAGTAGTGGTGGGCATCCTGCCCCCTGGGTGAGGGTGGTAGTAGTGGTAGGCATCCAGCCCCCCTGGGTGAGGGTGGTAGTAGTGGTAGGCATCCTGCCCCCTGGGTGAGGGTGGTACTAGTGGTAGGCATCCTGCCCCCTGGGTGAGGGTGGTAGTAGTGGTAGGCATCCTGCCCCCCTGGCTAAGGGTGGTAGTAGTGGTAGGCATCCTGCCCCCCTGGGTGAGGGTGGTAGTAGTGGTGGGCATCCTGCCCCCTGGCTAAGGGTGGTAGTAGTGGTAGGCATCCTGCCCCCCTGGGTGAGGGTGGTAGTAGTGGTGGGCATCCAGCCCCCCTGGGTGAGGGTGGTAGTAGTGGTAGGCATCCTGCCCCCCTGGCTAAGGGTGGTAGTGGTGGTAGGCATCCTGCCCCCTGGGTGAGGGTGGTACTAGTGGTAGGCATCCAGCCCCCCTGGGTGAGGGTGGTAGTAGTGGTAGGCATCCTGCCCCCTGGCTAAGGGTGGTAGTAGTGGTAGGCATCCTGCCCCCCTGGGTGAGGGTGGTAGTAGTGGTAGGCATCCTGCCCCCTGGCTAAGGGTGGTAGTGGTGGTAGGCATCCAGCCCCCCTGGGTGAGGGTGGTAGTAGTGGTAGGCATCCTGCCCCCTGGCTAAGGGTGGTAGTGGTGGTAGGCATCCTGCCCCCCTGGGTGAGGGTGGTACTAGTGGTAGGCATCCTGCCCCCCCTGGGTGAGGGTGGTAGTAGTGGTAGGCATCCTGCCCCCCCTGGCTAAGGGTGGTAGTAGTGGTAAGCATCTTGCCCCCCCTGGGTGAGGGTGGTAGTAGTGGTGGGCCTCCTGCCCCCCCTGGCTAAGGGTGGTAGTAGTGGTAGGCATCCTGCCCCCCCTGGGTGAGGGTGGTAGTAGTGGTGGGCATCCAGCCCCCCTGGGTGAGGGTGGTAGTAGTGGTAGGCATCCTGCCCCCCTGGCTAAGGGTGGTAGTGGTGGTAGGCATCCAGCCCCCCTGGGTGAGGGTGGTAGTAGTGGTAGGCATCCTGCCCCCCTGGCTAAGGGTGGTAGTGGTGGTAGGCATCCTGCCCCCCTGGGTGAGGGTGGTACTAGTGGTAGGCATCCAGCCCCCCTGGGTGAGGGTGGTAGTAGTGGTAGGCATCCTGCCCCCCTGGCTAAGGGTGGTAGTAGTGGTAGGCATCCTGCCCCCCTGGGTGAGGGTGGTAGTAGTGGTAGGCATCCTGCCCCCCTGGCTAAGGGTGGTAGTGGTGGTAGGCATCCAGCCCCCCTGGGTGAGGGTGGTAGTAGTGGTAGGCATCCTGCCCCCCTGGCTAAGGGTGGTAGTGGTGGTAGGCATCCTGCCCCCTGGGTGAGGGTGGTACTAGTGGTAGGCATCCTGCCCCCCTGGGTGAGGGTGGTAGTAGTGGTAGGCATCCTGCCCCCCTGGCTAAGGGTGGTAGTAGTGGTAGGCATCCTGCCCCCCTGGGTGAGGGTGGTAGTAGTGGTGGGCCTCCTGCCCCCCTGGCTAAGGGTGGTAGTAGTGGTAGGCATCCTGCCCCCTGGGTGAGGGTGGTAGTAGTGGTGGGCATCCTGCCCCCTGGGTGAGGGTGGTAGTAGTGGTAGGCATCCAGCCCCCCTGGGTGAGGGTGGTAGTAGTGGTAGGCATCCTGCCCCCTGGCTAAGGGTGGTAGTAGTGGTAGGCATCCTGCCCCCCTGGGTGAGGGTGGTAGTAGTGGTGGGCATCCTGCCCCCCTGGGTGAGGGTGGTAGTAGTGGTAGGCATCCTGCCCCCCTGGGTGAGGGTGGTACTAGTGGTAGGCATCCAGCCCCCTGGGTAAGGGTGGTAGTGGTGGTAGGCATCCTGCCCCCCTGGCTAGGGGTGGTAGTAGTGGTAGGCATCCTGCCCCCTGGGTGAGGGTGGTAGTAGTGGTGGGCATCCAGCCCCCCTGGGTGAGGGTGGTAGTAGTGGTAGGCATCCTGCCCCCCGGCTAAGGGTGGTAGTGGTGGTAGGCATCCTGCCCCCCTGGGTGAGGGTGGTACTAGTGGTAGGCATCCAGCCCCCCTGGGTGAGGGTGGTAGTAGTGGTAGGCATCCTGCCCCCCTGGCTAAGGGTGGTAGTAGTGGTAGGCATCCTGCCCCCCTGGGTGAGGGTGGTAGTAGTGGTGGGCATCCTGCCCCCTGGGTGAGGGTGGTAGTAGTGGTAGGCATCCAGCCCCCCTGGGTGAGGGTGGTAGTAGTGGTAGGCATCCTGCCCCCCTGGGTGAGGGTGGTACTAGTGGTAGGCATCCTGCCCCCCTGGGTGAGGGTGGTAGTAGTGTTAGGCATCCTGCCCCCCTGGCTAAGGGTGGTAGTAGTGGTAGGCATCCTGCCCCCTGGGTGAGGGTGGTAGTACTGGTGGGCATCCTGCCCCCTGGCTAAGGGTGGTAGTAGTGGTAGGCATCCTGCCCCCTGGGTGAGGGTGGTAGTAGTGGTGGGCATCCAGCCTCCCTGGGTGAGGGTGGTAGTAGTGGTAGGCATCCTGCCCCCCTGGCTAAGGGTGGTAGTGGTGGTAGGCATCCTGCCCCCTGGGTGAGGGTGGTACTAGTGGTAGGCATCCAGCCCCCTGGGTGAGGGTGGTAGTAGTGGTAGGCATCCTGCCCCCCTGGCTAAGGGTGGTAGTAGTGGTAGGCATCCTGCCCCCCTGGGTGAGGGTGGTAGTAGTGGTAGGCATCCTGCCCCCCTGGCTAAGGGTGGTAGTGGTGGTAGGCATCCAGCCCCCCTGGGTGAGGGTGGTAGTAGTGGTAGGCATCCTGCCCCCCTGGCTAAGGGTGGTAGTGGTGGTAGGCATCCTGCCCCCCTGGGTGAGGGTGGTACTAGTGGTAGGCATCCTGCCCCCCTGGGTGAGGGTGGTAGTAGTGGTAGGCATCCTGCCCCCTGGCTAAGGGTGGTAGTAGTGGTAGGCATCCTGCCCCCCTGGGTGAGGGTGGTAGTAGTGGTGGGCCTCCTGCCCCCCTGGCTAAGGGTGGTAGTAGTGGTAGGCATCCTGCCCCCCTGGGTGAGGGTGGTAGTAGTGGTGGGCATCCAGCCCCCCTGGGTGAGGGTGGTAGTAGTGGTAGGCATCCTGCCCCCCTGGCTAAGGGTGGTAGTGGTGGTAGGCATCCTGCCCCCTGGGTGAGGGTGGTACTAGTGGTAGGCATCCTGCCCCCCTGGGTGAGGGTGTTAGTAGTGGTAGGCATCCTGCCCCCTGGCTAAGGGTGGTAGTGGTGGTAGGCATCCTACCCCCTGGGTGAGGGTGGTAGTAGTGGTGGGCATCCAGCCCCCCTGGGTGAGGGTGGTAGTAGTGGTAGGCATCCTGCCCCCCTGGCTAAGGGTGGTAGTGTTGGTAGGCATCCTGCCCCCCTGGGTGAGGGTGGTACTAGTGGTAGGCATCCTGCCCCCCTGGGTGAGGGTGGTAGTAGTGGTAGGCATCCTGCCCCCCTGGCCAAGGGTGGTAGTAGTGGTAGGCATCCTGACCCCCCTGGGTGAGGGTGGTAGTAGTGGTGGGCATCCTGCCCCACCTGGCTAAGGGTGGTAGTAGTGGTAGGCATCCTGCCCCCCTGGGTGAGGGTGGTAGTAGTGGTGGGCATCCAGCCCCCCTGGGTGAGGGTGGTAGTAGTGGTAGGCATCCTGCCCCCTGGCTAAGGGTGGTAGTGGTGGTAGGCATCCTGCCCCCCTGGGTGAGGGTGGTACTAGTGGTAGGCATCCAGCCCCCCTGGGTGAGGGTGGTAGTAGTGGTAGGCATCCTGCCCCCCTGGCTAAGGGTGGTAGTAGTGGTAGGCATCCTGCCCCCCTGGGTGAGGGTGGTAGTAGTGGTGGGCATCCTGCCCCCTGGGTGAGGGTGGTAGTAGTGGTAGGCATCCTGCCCCCCTGGCTAAGGGTGGTAGTAGTGGTAGGCATCCTGCCCCCTGGGTGAGGGTGATAGTAGTGGTAGGCATCCTGCCCCCCTGGCTAAGGGTGGTAGTAGTGGTAGGCATCCAGCCCCCCTGGGTGAGGGTGGTAGTAGTGGTAGGCATCCTGCCCCCTGGGTGAGGGTGGTAGTAGTGGTGGGCATCCTGCCCCCCTGGCTAAGGGTGGTAGTAGTGGTAGGCATCCTGCCCCCCCTGGGTGAGGGTGGTAGTAGTGGTGGGCATCCAGCCCCCCCGGGTGAGGGTGGTAGTAGTGGTAGGCATCCTGCCCCCCCTGGCTAACGGTGGTAGTGGTGGTAGGCATCCTGCCCCCCCTGGGTAAGGGTGGTACTAGTGGTAGGCATCCAGCCCCCCCGGGTGAGGGTGGTAGTAGTGGTAGGCATCCTGCCCCCCTGGGTGAGGGTGGTAGTAGTGGTGGGCATCCAGCCCCCTGGGTGAGGGTGGTAGTAGTGGTAGGCATCCTGCCCCCCGGCTAAGGGTGGTAGTGGTGGTAGGCATCCTGCCCCCTGGGTGAGGGTGGTACTAGTGGTAGGCATCCAGCCCCCCTGGGTGAGGGTGGTAGTAGTGGTAGGCATCCTGCCCCCCTGGCTAAGGGTGGTAGTAGTGGTAGGCATCCTGCCCCCCTGGGTGAGGGTGGTAGTAGTGGTGGGCATCCTGCCCCCTGGGTGAGGGTGGTAGTAGTAGTAGGCATCCAGCCCCCTGGGTGAGGGTGGTAGTAGTGGTAGGCATCCTGCCCCCCTGGCTAAGGGTGGTAGTAGTGGTAGGCATCCTGCCCCCTGGGTGAGGGTGGTAGTAGTGGTGGGCATCCTGCCCCCTGGTTGAGGGTGGTAGTAGTGGTAGGCATCCTGCCCCCCTGGGTGAGGGTGGTACTAGTGGTAGGCATCCAGCCCCCCCTGGGTAAGGGTGGTAGTGGTGGTAGGCATCCTGCCCCCCCTGGCTAGGGGTGGTAGTTGTGGTAGGCATCCTGCCCCCCCTGGGTGAGGGTGGTAGTAGTGGTAGGCATCCTGCCCCCCCTGGGTGAGGGTGGTAGTAGTGGTAGGCATCCTGCCCCCCCTGGGTGAGGGTGGTACTAGTGGTAGGCATCCTGCCCCCCCTGGGTGAGGGTGGTAGTAGTGGTAGGCATCCTGCCCCCCCTGGCTAAGGGTGGTAGTAGTGGTAGGCATCCAGCCCCCCCTGGGTAAGGGTGGTAGTGGTGGTAGGCATCCAGCCCCCCCTGGGTAGGGGTGGTGGTGCGCATTCAGGCCCCTGTGTGCATATGTGGCATTGGTGATGGGCATCCCGCCCCTATGGTGCTGCTGTTGCTGGTGTAAGTATATTCTGCATCCCTGTGTGTGTGTGTGATGTGTCGTGTACGTGTTGTATGTGTTTTGTGGTTGGTGTCTGGCTTACCTTCTGCGCCGTACGCGTCCGTGCCTGTTCCGGTAGTAAATGTAGAATATTGGTATGATCGGGACGAAGGGATTCATGGTTGGTTCGTGTCGTTCGTCCTTCTCGTTGCTTCGCGTCGTCCTCGTCGCTTCGCCTCGTCCTCGTCGCTTTGCCTCGTCCTCGTCGCTTTGCGTCGTCCTCGTCGCTGCCGTGTTCGTCTCGGAGCCGTGGATCGTGTTGTGGCGCGAATCGGAGCTTATGTGCGCCTCTCCCGGATGCTTTGACGTGCCGTGCGTAGCGACGGGTTCGGCGCGTACGGAAAGCGCATCGTACTTGTCCGGCCGGACGGGGCTGCATTTTTCCTTCCGTGCGACTCGATTCGGCGTTTCCGGATTCGCCTCGGTCGGAGAACAGGACCTGGTTTGGGTGAGTACGGCTCGGCCGGATTCTTTGCTGTTGTGCGCATCGTACTTGCTCGTTCGGTGTGCTGTACGGATCGGTCGGGAAACAGGCTTTCGCATGGCTTTTTTCCCGACCGAATGGTATTGGGTGCGCCTCCGACCGAGATCGGAATCGGCCCCACTGTGTGTGTCTGGGGGTCTACCTCGGCTAAGAGAGAGAATGCTCCTCTCTGATTTCCTTACCTTTCCTGAAACCTAAGCTTTAGAATTCATTAAATTAATATAAACTGAATTCAAACCTGAATGATACATTTATTAAATGTAAATCGTTTTCCATTTAATCTGATAAATCCCAATTAACTAACTAAACCGACTCTGCTATTCTGACTTAAAAGGTTCCTTGTGAGTGTGCATTTATTTTGGGCGACCCTATGACTAAATACAATTACAAAGGGAAAGTTTCTGATCATCAGATCTTAATGCTATTATTCTTTATTGCTATAATGGAACTTTTGGTCTGTATGATCCTTGCCCACCTACAGTTTTTAGCAGATTTGGGTTTGCAGTGATCATATTTTATATCTATGGTATTTGTCCGAGATTTATCTATATGAATTTAATTTCGAGTCTGTAGATACAGTTATGCTATTCCCGGTTGTCATTGTGTAACTGACAATTCCCCGAATATCCAACCCCTCTCAGCACAGAGCAAGATCCATCGGAGGACCAAATGTTTGACAAGTAAGAAAGGGCCCAGTGAAAGCTACAGCACAGGCATAAGTTTAGAAGTACAAGGAAGTATGAGAAGGCATAACAAATGCATGTGAATACCCATACAGTTGTGCCTTGGTAGGTAGTTACATGTACATACCAGTAAAGGTACTTCCACTGGTCATCAAGTAAATTGGATTTTAAAATTCTGATAAAAGTCACATTGCATGTAAATATTAGTCACATGGCTTTAGAGAAATTTCATTGTAAGTCACACTTAAAGCGTGATTTAGAGTTAGGTGGATGAGTAACTCCAACACTAACGTGGCGGATATTCCATCCACCATATTGCTAGTGCCAATGGATATATATCAGGCCCTAAATCTCTGCTCTATACAGGAATTATGCTGCAAATATTATATTAATTACATACTTATCGTATTCATGTTTCATATATAAGATTTATTGGCAAGTGTGCCTTGTTGCTTTACTGCAGCTGTGTAGCATGACTGGTTTCAAAAGTGTAAATAGTTCAAAACAACGATACAGATGTTCATTTTCTTCTCTAATGCCAAAGGTCAAAAGGATCAGAGGGTGGCAACAAAATATTGGTAGCCCTTTAAAATTGTATGGTCTTATTTAGACCTCTGGTCTGAGGTTATTTGTCCATTTTTAAATAATGTCTATGTGATATTTCTTAACTTTCCAATACCTCTCTGCGTTTCGGCCTCTTTGTGGGACTGCATGGCTCATGAAGCCTTCAGCTGGGTGGTCCAATAAGGCTGCACAGTCATTTCTTATTCATGTGACGGTCTATTGTGGCTAGACCGGAGTATCTTGCGTAGTGGTTAATTACACAGCACATTTTATTTTTGAGCATGACCATATCTAAGGTGCTCTTCAGTTGTTTTGAATTCTTTATATGCATTTGCAGCCCAGTACTGGTAGCGGCTCTAGTGCAGAAATTAATTCTGAAATGTGATTTAAGAGTAGCTGCTGCCTTCTCGTCTATGGCTTGCTGGCTATAGTGTGCATGTGAGTTGGGACGTGGTTTTCATTTTTTGTGTTGTGGTGTTTTAGCAACAATATGAAAACGCTAGTAAAAAAACTGGAAGTAGGCTACAGGGAAGGAAATAGCTAGATGCATTATGTGAACTACATTTGCCATAAGAATGCTTTCATTGTTTGGCACACACTGTAAAATGTCTATTCAGTGGAATGATGGTACATTGACGCCTTTTAAGCAAAATGAGGATTTGTGATCTTGGAATGACAGTGAGTTCATTGCCTAATTCTACAGCTGCAGCAGGACCTGAATGGGAAACCAAAGCAGCCCTGGCAATTTTGTCGGATCAGCCCCCGGACAGTGTGTGTGTGTGTGTGGGGGGGGGGGCAAGTGAGAAGCATGGCTGCTTTTATTTCTGGGGGCGATATTGCAGCTCTGCTGCAAAACCGCTCCCGCAGCAGCAAAATCAGCCCCCACCGCTGCAAAACCGACCCTCACCCTTCCAGCCTCCTGGGCAAATGCCAGATTCCCGCTATGGCCAGTCCGGCCCTAACCTTCAGCACTTGCTCCCATTGTAGTCCTTCTTCGATCGGAGGTCAGCTGGAAGTATGCTGCTAGAAGTGATCGCTGAAGTCCTGCTAACTCTTGCTGCTGCAGCCTGCATGCACCTGATATAATATCGGCCTGGATACCGCCACATGGGCGGATCTCTGATTGGTTAGAATGCTATGACATCCATCCACAGGACTGAGATGGAGATGTTAAATATTGTCTGCAAGAGCCTCCAGTGCTGTAGATCAGCCTCCATCAAGACCTGCCAACAACCCATTCACTGAGCCTGGCCACAGCTGTTACTGGTATCAACATCTACCTGCAGCTGCAGCTGCACCACCACCTTCCTGTATCCATCGCTTTGTATTGGGAATCTTGCAGAAGGCACTCTTACTGCGGGAAGAAATGGAAAGGGTAAGAACTGACAAATATGGCCCTCAGTTTGTCAAAAAGCCTGCCCCTAATGCAGAAATGTAGTGCTACTTTAAGAACATCAAAAAACAAAAGGAGAGAGTCAGGACAGTATGTGGGCCGTCCTTGTCCCAATGTAATACTCAAAAAACCAACAGAGACGGGCCACTAGAGAGTGACTAGTTAACCTGAGTAGTGTCTAACACCACAGGAATTGTTTAAAAGAACCCTCACACACCAACGTGGTTGGTGTCATGCTTCATCATTGGGTTCCCAGTCGGGTAGCCGAATGCTACCCAACTGTGCTACGACACCTGATTACAGTGGAGCAGGTTTTTGGTTTTTGTGTGATGATGTTGTGAGTGTGGTGACGTTAAAAATACCTCTGGGAAACTCACTATTCGATACTTTATTCCCAGTGGCCCAGGGTATGTTTAAAACAAGGTGAGATGGATAATATGTCAGAACTGCAAATAAGTGTCTGGATTATCCTTAGGTCGACATGTTTCAGCTCTTCAAAAAATTAGTGGAGCTTTCTTCAGGACCTCTCTATATGGTGATTAATGTGAGAAAGTGAAAAAGTGAGTGGTAAAAATTAAACCACGTGTGTAACGCATTTTTACACACTTGCTAAGGTGTGCTTAACATGCGGGGATGGACTAACCATGAGTAACGGTCCATCAGTAGTAAAATTCCTGTAGGGAGAGAAATAACAAGACAAAACGACATGTAACATATAAAAACACTCGTTTGTTGATTGTTGTCACTTCCATACTAATCTCCCCCAAGTGGTGAAATAAGCATTCAGTGTCACTCATACGTGTGAAACCATTCATACGAGCAATAGTTCAGGTAATATAATTAAAAACAGTGCATGCTCGTGATGTTTGTGAGCATGCTTGCGGTGTGGACAGGTCATAGGTTCATGCTGCACCGATTGTCCATTGCCGCAGTGAAAAAGCGATGTATATTCGCTAAATAAACTAGCATGCTTGTGGCCAGAATCGGTGAGCATGCCAAAGTGATGCGCTCAAAATGAGCGTTGCGCTATGCTCGATAGCGTGCTGTAAAACCGTCCTTAATGAACGTGAGACAAAAGGGCTGTGACGCTGGAAGATTAAGCAAACGACCTGCGCGTTACGCGTGAACCATTCGCTGCATAGTATTTACGTAATTCATGGTATTTCCATGGCCATACGAGTCCAGGGCGGGAAGATCTCCGACTAGGTACTCTAAAGGAAAGGTTTGAAAAAGCATCGATGAGCAAATTGTCTGGAGCAGGAATGAAAAGGTAGCTGAATGGGCCACTTTTGGGATCTACAACCATTAGTCAAAGCCACTTCCACCTACTTACAAGATACTAAAGACCTACTGGGCCAAATAAAGGATCTACCTTTCAATCCCAACACGTCCGTTTTGGTAAGCCTTGATGTAGAAAGCCTCTACACGAGTTTGCCCCAGGATGACACGCTGAGAGTACTGGAATCCACCTTGAACGAAGGCATCTGGGAGTATGTGACTCCCAAATCATTCATCCTTGATTGTGCAAAACTTGCACTAAAAGAAAACTATTTTGAATATGAAGGCCAACTGTACCTGCAAACATATGGAACTTCGATGGGCAGCACCTTCGCCCCAAGTGTGGCAGGGTTGTACGTTTTAATTTTGAAAAACCCACTTATTCCATCCAGGAACTTCACTGTCACATCGCATCCGTTTTACAAAAGGTACATCGATGATGTATTCTTAATTTGGGAGGGGTCAGAAGTATCCCTCAATGATTTCCTCACCTGGATAAATGGGTGTGACTCCAATTTAAAATTTACCAGCACCATCAGCAGGAGGAGCATCACATTTTTAGACTTGGACATCACCCATGTTAATGGAGGACTAGAGACAAAAACTCATTTAAAAAAGACGGCAAGAAACTCGCTGCTCCATTACACCAGTTTTCACCCCCGAACATTAAGGGAGAACTTGCCCTATGGACAATACTTGAGGCTACGCAGAAACTGCAGTAACGTAGCGGAGTTTAAACAACAAGCTCAAGGCCTAACTAAAAAACTACAACAACGTGGGCACCCTGACAGGATTACACAAAAAGCAAGGAAGAGAGCTTGCAATCAAAACAGAGAGAGCCTACTAGAAAGCACACCCAAGGAGGAAACCACAATACCACTGACCTGTGTGACCACATATAACCCTGTTTCATGCCACGTGGCTAAAATTGTCCAGAAGCACTGGCAAATACTTAATACTGGCAACCACCAATGGGAAAAACCCATGTTTTCCTACAAAAGAGGCAGAAGTCTAAAAGACAGTTTAGTACACACAAGACCGCAACAAGTGAGGTTGTTAACAAACACCATACACAATGCATGGGGCCTCCCAGTGGTCACTGGACACTACCCCTGCGGTGACTGCAGTATTTGCCACTTAACAAAACCATCAAAAACTCTCAACCTGGAACCAGGGAAAGTGTGGCAAATTCGCACACATACTAATTGTAACACAGATAATGCTATCTACCTCATCACATGTCCATGTGGTTTTAGGTATGTGGGCATGACAAGTCGAAAAGTAAAGACCAGAATATGTGAGCATAGAAGCATGATTAAGTTTGCTTAATCTTCCAGCGTCACGGCCCTTTTGTCTCACGTTCATTAAGGACGGTTTTACAGCACGCTATCGAGCATAGCGCGACGCTCATTTTGAGCGCCTCACTTTGGCATGCTCACCGATTCTGGCCACAAGCATGCTAGTTTATTTAGCGAATATACATCGCTTTTTCACTGCGGCAATGGACAATCGGTGCAGCATGAACCTATGACCTGTCCACACCGCAGTGATACAAAAGGGGATGATGGACGGAACGTTTGAGCCAATCAAACACTCACCCCCAGTCAACTGATCTGGGTTTAATCCATCATCATTCTTTAGCTCACTCCACCACCCCAGTTCAGACATGGCCATATGCAAATCAGTCTGACCCTGTGCCTCATTGGAACAGTCCAGCCCGAACTGCCAAGCCATGTCTTCCCTGGACCGGAAACAAGCATCCTAGGACCGGTTTCTGGCATTTCAGCCGTCATCAGCCAGGCTTGCTTGAATCCAGTGGCAAAGTGAGCAAGGGACCCACGTCTGGGCATACCCCCGCCAACTTAGGGCGACCAAAGCGATACAAAAGGGGATGATGGACGGAACGTTTGAGCCATTCAAACACTCACCCCACTGTTCCCATGAGGCACAGGGTCAGACTGATTTGCATATGGCCATGTCTGAACTGGGGTGGTGGAGTGAGCTAAAGAATGATGATGGATTAAACCCAGATCAGTTGACTGGGGGTGAGTGTTTGATTGGCTCAAACGTTCCGTCCATCATCCCTTTTGTATCGCGCTGTCCACACCGCAAGCATGCTCACAAACATCGCGAACATGCACTGTTTTTAATTATATTACCTGTACTATTGCTCGTATGAATGGTTTCACACGTATGAGTGACACTGAATGCTTATTTCACCACTTGGGGGAGATTAGTATGGAAGTGACAACAATCAACAAACGAGTGTTTTTATATGTTACATGTCGTTTTGTCTTGTTATTTCTCTCCCTACAGGAATTTTACTACTGATGGACCGTTACTCATGGTTAGTCCATCCCCGCATGTTAAGCACGCCTTAGCGAGTGTGTAAAAATGCGTTACACACGTGGTTTAATTTTTACCACTCACTTTTTCACTTTCGCACATTAATCACCATATAGAGAGGTCCTGAAGAAAGCTCCACAAATTTTTTGAAGAGCTGAAACATGTCGACCTAAGGATAATCCAGACACTTATTTGCAGTTCTGACATATTATCCATCTCACCTTGTTTTAAACATACCCTGGGCCACTGGGAATAAAGTATCGAATAGTGAGTTTCCCAGAGGTATTTTTAACGTCACCACACTCACATCATCATCACACAAAAACCAAAAACCTGCTCCACTGTAATCAGGTGTCGTAGCACAGTTGGGTAGCATTCGGCTCCAATGATGAAGCATGACATCAACCAGGTTGGTGTGTGAGGGTTCTTTTAAACAATTCCTGTGGTGTTAGACACTACTCAGGTTAACTAGTCACTCTCTAGTGGCCCGTCTCTGTTGGTTTTTTGACTACTTTAAGAACAGTCAGACTGTAAGCAGGAATAAGCTATTGCCTTCTAAACTCTGTTTAACAGGAGGTGACGCTGTGGCTGCTCTCTACTTGTGGTACATAAGAGTAGAAGAAAATATACACAATTTCAGACAGTGATAATGCTTTTTGTGCGTTTTATTCCAAATGTGAATTATTAATAATGTTCTGAGCAATCAAACAGCATTTGAATTCACATGTGTAAACTGACAGGAAGCTAATACAGTTTAAACAATTTTGCTATGACCTGTGAAAGTGTGTTGCCCTAGCTTATGCTAACTAGGCCTCAACGCCATCTTGTTCAAAATGGATGTCACAGCATCATGTTTATTCTCTGTGTATAATTCAGCTATATGGGTCTGGTGGCTTAGTGGACTAATGCAGCCACTGTAGGGACCTGTGTTCGACCTCATGGTCACAGGTTCAAATCCCGGTGGGTCCACTCAGTCTTTCATCCTTCTGAGGTCGATAAAATGAGTACCATTGAGTTGGGTAACAATAAACATCTGTTATTCAGCACCAAGATGCCCTTGAGTGAATGTGTGCTTTACAAATACACATGCTACGTAGTCAAGCAAGATGTGAATTTGTTTATTTCTGAATTAGACTGTTCTTGAAGAAAGCCTGCTAGAGGGGCTACTGTAACACTTTTTAAAGGACCTTCCGCTTGCACGCGGTATTACATTAATTCACAATGGCTTCACTGTTGTTTATGTAATTAGTTTTTCATGACACGTCCAGATGACATTAGGTCAGAGGGGATGAATTAATACTCATGTAGGGGGTTAATACTGAGGTGGTAGGGTTATGTGAAGTTTTAAAATTCTGTAATTTGATTTCTTGAAAATGCAATTCTTTGCTCACCCCACAATGAGTTTGTAATTCTAATGCACCCTAATGGACAAAAACGGCTATATAAACCCTTGAACTTGGGGGCGAGCTAAAGACTTTTTCTGTGCTCCTAGGGATGCTGTCTGATTTCTTACTGATTTCGCTGCACATTTGAGACTTAGCTTCTTATTGATTTGCCTATTATTCTGCAATGTGCCTATTACTGAGATCTTTCCTGACAATGATTTCATGCATTTAAATGAGATTTGCCGAAACTGCTCGTTACTATTTCTATATTGCACCCTTTTAATTCTGTAATAAACCTTCATGGTTTTCCTCAGTTCCGCTCTAGAACTCACCTTCTAAGTCAGTCTCTTACTATTCGACTGTATTTTGAAATGCTGTTTTGAACCTTGTTTCTGGGAGACGTTGCTCATGATTCGAAGTTAACACCGTCCCCAATCCACCAAACTCCTGGGTGCCCCATTGAGCTTTAAAGTCTTAGGGGTATAGCGCGCCACGACAGCAATTAGCAGAAGCCACTCCTGTTACCATGTAGAGTGCTGCAGTCTAGCTTATGAACTGGTGTGGAGAACGACCAGACACTGACTTATGAAATGGGACTAGTGGAGTGGGAATTACTAGTATTCCACCTGCAAGAATGTGGGTTGTCTGGCACAGCCTGAGATATAGCTGACTCTACTCTAGGAGTCGTTCCTGTGCAATGGCAGATTGGGAAATCTCCCATAAAGCTATTTTGACTCTACAGCTCCCCTGCCACGCAGTACCCTAACACCAGGTACCCGCCAGGCACTTTCTTGTGTCCAGCTTTCTCCTGCACTGGCACAGTGGACAGAGCGAGAGAGCAGCTGAGTATAGGAGAAAGTGCAGGGTACTGAGCCGTGTCCAGGGCAGTCCCACAGAGAAGATCGACTGACCTTCGAGGAGATTCTTAACCTGGTGGGCATTCACAAACATCTCTTAGTTTTTCACATCCAATTTGTGCACTTACCTTTAGTACTAAAATGGCTGGAAGTAAGTTTGAGTAAGAAGAATCCTCAAACATACTTATGCTTTAGTGGAGTAGAGAGGCAGGCATGTCTGCACGTCGAAATAATATTTTCCCTGATGAATAGAAAACACTTTACATGTGCCGAGGCACATTTCCACAATACTGAGTCCTGTGGATGTCAACGCTGCAGACAACTTCACAAGTAAACTTAGGGGAGTAGGATTAGAAGCATGCTCCTGGCATATTTGTGAAATCTCAAAAATGCAAACAGCAGAATTTACTGGCAGAAATCTACAATTTGAGGACTCAGGCCCCATAAAGCAACAGACTATACCCCACTGCTGACACGAATCATAAGACTTACAACCCCAATGCAGTGCTTGCCAAAGAGGCAACTCATCACTTGCAGGATTCCCACACAGGTTTGGATGCAAGGGCGCAAAGCCCACCGCCCAACCACAGTGCAAATGTCACATTCACTACTACACAATGCCACTCACACAGGCCAAGTCAAGCCACTCGATCACTCTGAAGCACTTTGAGGGCAAACCCACAACTGCAGACCCACTCGGCAACAAGAAGCTGCAGGAGTCCACATAACTGTGTAACAAGTGTGTGCTGCATAAAAACTGTGTAATGTAAGAGCTCTTGCTCCTTCTAGAATCACGCCAATTACACTTCGTGCCAACTTCTTGACATAAAGGGCAAAAATAACCAAAAATCATTAGGATGAAGTTTCAAAATGTCCTTCACAATGAGCAGTGTGTTAAGTTGAATATTACATCCTGTCTGCAATGTGACCCCAAGTCTCTGTAGTATGCCCTTGAGGCTCTGTAATGTGCCCTTGAGGCTCTATAATGTGCCCTTGAGGCTCTGTAATGGGATTCTGAGGCTCTGTTATGTGACCTTGAGGCTCTGTAATGTGCCCTTGAGGCTCCGTAATGTGCCCTTGAGGCTATATAATGAGATTCTGAGACTCTGTAATGTGACTGCGAGGCTCTGTAATGTGCCCTTGAGGCTCTGTAATTTGCCCTTGAAGCCCTGTAATATGCCCTTGAGGCTGTGTAATGTGCCCTTGAGGCTATATAATGGGATTCTGAAACTCTGTAATGTGCCCTTGAGGCTAGATAATAGGATTCTGAGACTCTGTAATGTGACCTCGAGGCTCTGTAATGGGCTCTCGAGGCTCTGTAATGTGTCCTTGAGGCTCTGTAATGTGCCCAAGAGGCTATATAATGGGATTCTGAGACTCTGTAATGTGACCTCAAGGCTCCGTAATGTGCCCTTGAGGCTCTGTAATGTGCCCTTGAGCCTATATAACGGGAGTCTGAGACTCTGTAATGTGGCTCTGTGGCTCTGCATGGTGACTCTGAGAGCCCGCAGTGTGATTCAGAGACTGCAGCCTTTGCACACACCTCAGAGCTTCCAGCCTTGCCAGTTGCATGGTGTCTTGGAAAAGACCATTGCAGAACACCTAAATCAGCCACAAGGAGAACATTTATTACCCACGCTCTCGGTTTACGGTCATGGTCAGAATTGGATTTCCTAATAACAGTTGCAAAGACTGAAATAGATGGCTGGCCTTCCCAGTAGTTATTAAACATTACTAGTAAAGATGATGAATAATAAATGCTCTACGTAGCACATAAAGGTGATTACTGTAAGACGCTACTTAGAGATCGGTCTGGTACTGCGGCAAAGATACAAACCATGGCCATTTGTTTCTTTGAGAGCTCCTGGAAGAAGAGATATTTCGCTCTCTCCCTCTTCGCAGTCCCAGAAGTCACTGCGCAAGTTTCAAATTTTGGCCAACGCGAGTCCAGGCTGGAGGAGGTAGAGGTTTTCCGGACTCGATGAATAACAGAGAGCAAAGTCCTTCTTCATCTGCTGTGAATTAATGAATCAATTGATAATTTTGACCGATACTAATGGCATGTTAAAGTCCAAGACAACGCATAGAGAGCGACACTATTTATTTGAATGTCTTTATGTGGTTTTATATCCTATTACACATGAAATGCAGGGATCACGTGTTACTGCACACTTGCAGCACGAAGACTATTCAAGCAGGATCATTACAATGTGGACATATTGACACATGCCTGTGAAAACAGGTGCCAGCATGCTACACAGACCCTTCCAAGGCTGTCACGAAAACAAGAAGGGGCCAGAATGAATGGGAGATTGGGGGACACAGAGACAGGATAATGCATGAGCAGATGATTTCTGGAGCGCGTGCAAGCCCGGTATATATGAATATTTTGATCTTCAGTCTTATTGTCATTTTTGACCCAGAAGAAAGTGACAGCTTGGTCATTAAGTGAATGGAAACTTGATCTTACAGGCCGCAGGGGTTTTAAGTGACCGAAAAGGCTCCCTAACATAAGATTCAAATCAGTCGAATCTGATGGGTATTAAATAGCTCAAATGGCACCATAAACTCCTGATGAAGGACAAATCTCTGTTTCAAACACGGCGAATCAATATGGTACTTCATGGTTATTTGTGGTTTCTGTAATAATGGAATAACCCTATGCAGAAACTTGTTATGTGCTCATATTTGAGATTTAAAGTGAAACTTTAAACACCAAATAATTGCCAATACAGGGAGTAACATTTGTGAGGCTTAGTTCACGGGTTTGTGGAGAAGCTACATTTTCAAGCTCATTCTCTCTTGCCTAGTGATTTGAAGACATTGAGTGTCTTTCACTGTGAGATCACCCTCTCTACATCTCCTACACAAGACAACCCAAATGTCTTCCTTAGGGCCTCCATGTACTGAACTCAGGGGAACCCATCCCCCCGATGGGAGTGTGTGCACTCCAGTCAGAAAGCTCTCCCTCGCTGTAGTTACTTGTGCCTCCAGAAAGATTGACAGATATACCAAACTTGTATAGCTGCCCTACAGAGCAAATCTAAACTGGAAAATCATGCCTCAGTGCAGCAATATCCTCATCCACACAGTGACATGGGCATGGACTCCCTCACAGGACCTGAAACCGGAGGCTACTGTTAGAAGTATTGAGGAGCACTTCATGCTCATGGAATATAGTCATGGGTCATTGGTAGTGAGGTGCTCTAGAAGGCTCAAGCAATAATGCTGCACATGATTGGGTTCCTCTTGCAAATCAATACATGGAATCTGTGTCACCTTTAAAACAACTGCTTGGGTGGGGAGGAATAATGGGTACCAGAGAGGAGAGGATGTAGAGCCCGTAAAGAGCCAGCAGAAGATAAGTCTTAAAAAGAAAGTCAGTATTATTTTGGGCTATAATGCAATGCAGAGACAATGACCTCCTCCAAAACACTCTCCCCCCATCGACAGCTGGTAGATAAGCAGTGGCGGCTCCTCCCCTAAGGCGGAGGAGCGTCGCCCCACTGCTTTTCGCAGTGTAAAATAACTGGACGTTATCATTTTATTTCTTCATGCTGCGACTTCTTGGCGGGGCTGATCTGCTCTGCTGACAGAGCAGGGCAGGAGTTGTTTGCACTCCCTAAGTGTGCATGACGCTTTAGCCGACCGTCTCGGGGCGGCCAAATATTCATGCGCACTCAACATGTTCTCCACCCAGGCTGCATTACAGCCTGGGTGGAGAACATGCTGGGGCTCCCATTCCCTGGCTGAGCGCTGAACCACGGCGCTCAGACCAATCACAATGCTGCATTGCAGCGTTGTGATTGGCTATGGGGAGCCTGGGAGCTCAGTTGCTTCCTGTTTGCACAGGAGAAGCCAGGAAGAGGACGAAGAGAACGGAGGAGAGGCGGAGGCCGGCCGGCCGGCCGGCCGGTAAGTGATTTTTTTTTAACCCCCCCCCCCCCTCCTCTCCCTGCTCCACTGCTGCTTCCTGGGAGCAGCCACCACTGTAGATATGCATATACAGCCATAAACGGTGGGTAGTGGGGCCCTTCACAATCCTGCGTCTGGGTGCCACTGCACCTGCTGCACTAATGATAGCCACGCCCCTGGGTTGTTCATGTAGAGGGAACTTTTTCATCAAGACACAGAGAACACAGAGTAAAGAAAAAGACCATCTACATTCTTAGCAGAGGTAAGGAAACAGTAAACGCCACCTTTCTTGAGATTTTCCTTTTAAGTTATCCACGATTGTACATTTCTTTTTTGGAAGTTTAATGTACTCATTTTCTGTCCGTTGTAAGTCCCTGGCATGCTCACATTTCAGCTAGGGCGATTTGCCAGAGTAATATTCCCAGAGGAAATGGCCAAAAGCAGTGACTGATGTCTAAATATGAAACGTTTGTACCACGTCAGTTTAAGGAGCTTATGGAAAGTTAAAGGTTAAATATCACACTCCCGTTTGTAAGTTTGAAAGTCAAATAACAAACTAAGGGGCATATTAGCAAGACCGGCGATAAAATTATCGCCGTTTTAGCGGCAGGAAACTGCCGCTAAAACGGCGATAATGGGCTTGCTAATATGCGTTATAGAATTCCAATAGAAGCCCATGTTAGATGTCCTGCACATCTAACCTGGGCTTCTATTGAATTCTATAACGCATATTAGCAAGCCCATTATCGCCGTTTTAGCGGCAGTTTCCTGCCGCTAAAACGGCGATAATTTTATCGCCGGTCTTGCTAATATGCCCCTAAATCAGATAATGCTTTAAGTTACAGTGCCTCCTTCAAACTAGTGTGTTCTAAAAAGAAGAATTTCCCTGTTCCATCACCCCCTCTCTAGGTTTGCACAAAGTTTCCTCCGCTTGCTGGCTTGATATGCTATCTTCCGGAAGTCAATGCAATCAATTTCCTCTTGCAAACTGCTTTCACTGTGTCGGGGACAGCGAAGATGGAAACTCCACGGTCCAGATTACATTCTAAACATTGAGTTATGTCCATCCGCGGTCTCTCGCCTCAATTCATGTCTTCCGTGGATGCATTATTTAATCCCCATGTCCTACGTTTACTGGAATCTAGCGATGATTTGGAAACTCCTCTGTAAATCACCATTTACGGCTGCCATTTTACTGGAGATGCTGTGTCTTCCTGACCTGATAGTACTTTCGCAACAGCTCCCCTCCCCTCTTGTGTGAAACCGTGCTGGTCTTCACTGGTACACGTGGTAGTGCAATGACCAATGACTTTGAAGCTCATCAGTAAATCGCCATTTACGGCTCCCATTTTACTGGAGATGCTATTTCTCCCCTCCTCTCGTGTGAAATCGTGCTGGTCTTCACTGGTACACGTGGTAGTGCAATGACCAATGACTTTGAAGCTCATCAGTAAATCGCCATTTACGGCTGCCATTTTACTGGAGATGCTATGTCTCCCCTCCTCTCTTGTGTGAAACCGTGCTGGTCTTCACTGGTACAAGTGGTAGTGCAATGACCAATGACTTTGAAGCTCATCTGTAAATCGCCATTTTACTGGAGATGCTATGTCTCCCCTCCCCTCTTGTGTGAAACCGTGCTGGTCTTCACTGGTACAAGTGGTAGTGCAATGACCAATGACTTTGAAGCTCATCAGTAAATCGCCATTTACGGCTGCCATTTTACTGGAGATGCTATGTCTCCCCTCCTCTCTTGTGTGAAACCGTGCTGGTCTTCACTGGTACAAGTGGTAGTGCAATGACCAATGACTTTGAAGCTCATCTGTAAATCGCCATTTTACTGGAGATGCTATGTCTCCCCTCCCCTCTTGTGTGAAACCGTGCTGGTCTTCACTGGTACAAGTGGTAGTGCAATGAACAACGTCAACATCCCCTTCCTAAGAGAGGTCCCTTGGTACCCGAGTTAACATTAAAGGCTGGATCGGGTTCCGCTAAATGCTAATTGGTCCAACGCCATCTAGTGCAAAGTTCTAATGTCACAAAATCCTTTTCATTTTAAGAATAGCTTCGAAGAAGCAGTTGAGCTAGGACAGGGATGATCGGGTCAGGGAGGAGAAAATATAGGGGCGATGTAGAGAGAGGGTGGGGAAGATCAGACGGGGAAGAAGATATGGAAGGGAAGAAGAGGAAAGGCAGAGGGTATGGGGATGGGAGAGAGAGAGAATATATTGTTAAATTATAACAATTCTTGATATACTGATAGAGCCTTTTTAGTGAATCACCATCTTGCTTATTAAAAAAAAAAAGTTCATTCCTGCACCTGAGATTTTTTTTTTTTTCTTCAACTTCTATTCATTTGGTTTTGAATTTGAATGTACATGTCCATGGACATTCCCACTGTATCCACACCGTACAACCATGAAATTTGTGAACAAAAGTGGCAGCTGATGAATCTGAAAGTGTATAGGTTTTCATCCATAAACAGGATATTCGCTTGCATCATTCAGCAGAAGAGTAATCCAAAGGAGTGCCGGAAGGGGCAAGGGTAAGGAAGAATAAGGGAAGGAGGCGGGAGAAGAGGAAGTGCGGAGATGAAGCTCAGGGCCACACTGGGGAACCAAAAACAGCCCTGGCAAAAATGCTCGAACCAGCCTCGCCCCCTTCGTCTCCTTGTGCTATCTCTCGCTCTCTTTCAATCCATCCATTCTCTCTCTCGCCTTCTCTCCTCTCTCTCACCACCTTCCCTCTCCCTCTCTCTCTCTCTTGAAGCCCCCCCATGCCCACTGCAGTTATCCTCGGGGTAAAGTGACAAAGGCATCAGGAGCAGCCCTGGGCTTTCAAAACACTGGTCTCTCATGGCTCCAGCCCCTGGGGAAATGCCCTGTAAAGAAAAGGCCAATCCGGCCCGATGCAGGTGGGGAGAGTCACCTTTCTACAAGGTAAAGAAACACAATATAGGGAATGAACCGTCGTCTCATGTCTGGAAGGCAAAAGATTTGGAAAGCTACGATCGAATAACATGAAATCAAATATGACTTCCCAGGGAATCCTCAAACACTTGGCCACATTGTCGATCGTTCAGTACAAAATACAGTCATGCCTGGGGTGCTAAGGATAACGTTTGGGCTGTATGCAGCACCCTTTTCCACTTTGTGAAATGTGACATTAAATTAACAATTATCATTTTTTTTTACGAGAACTTTAAGTCATGTTCACTTGAGTCATATTCTTCTCTCTTCTGCCTCTTTCTATGGTCATGTGCATTTTTATTTGCTCCTTTCATTTTTTATGACTGGGCTTTTCACTTTCATGCAAATATGACATCATTCAATATATTGTACTGTTTTCCTGATTAATATAATTTTCTTTAGACAATTGCACTACAGAAGCAAAATAAAATCGTAATGGTTAGAGAGACTTCTCATTCCATTAATATCTTTCTGATGGGGTTCTAACCTACACGAACCTGCCTTATTTGAGACCTCCTACCTCTGGACCAATGAGCGGACGATCTGATGTTCTAGTGACATGTGTATCCCACCAGGTTATGGGATAAGTATTTCCGGTGTGTCATGAATGAATGAATGAATGACAATTTGTTGAGCGCGATAGCTACCCTTAGGCGTCCTAGCGCTGCGGACAATACGGGCATGAAAGACACTTGGGGCTGTCCGGGTTTATTGAAACAGAAAAGTCTTGAGGAGCTTACGGAATGAGAGTATATTAGACTCCGATCGCAGATGCGGGGGGAGAGCATTCCATAGTTTGGCCGCGTTGTACGAAAACGAGCGGCCACCACATCTAGTTCTTTTTATCCTGGGTACTTTGGCAAGATGACCTAAGCTGTCTAATCGGCCGGTAGGGAGTGATCAGCGGTTGATTTATGGCGGGGCCTGTCTTCCAGAAGGCCCTGTGGGTGATACAGAGGGCCTTGAATTTAATTCTCTCCCGGACTGGGAGCCAATGTAGGCTTCTAAGCCCAGGACTGATAGAAGATCGACGGGGAGTCTGAAGAAGCGTTCGAGCAGCGCAGTTTTGAATGACCTGAAGCTTATTCAGAGTGGATTGTGGGGCTCCCAGATAGAGGGCATTTCCGAAGTCCAGGCGTGACAGAATAAGGCCCTGGACCATGATCTGTCTCGCCTGGAATGGAAGTAAGGGGAGAACCTTCCGAAGCAGCCTCGGTAGACCATAGCAAGTGGCCGCGAGTTTGGTTGCTTGGTGATTGAAGCTGAGGGTGTTATCCAGCCATATACCCAGGCTCTTGATCGTGTCCTTGGGCACTGGGGCCGAACCAAGACAAGATGGCCATAGTGGATTCATAATGTACTTGGGGGCATTGCCTAGGAGCATAAGCTCCGTCTTGTCTCCGTTCAGCTTTAGGCAGGATGCTGTCATCCATTTAACCACCTCCTCCAAGCATTCGCTCAAGTTGTTATGGGCTATGTTAGGCCGATTGAGAGCCACCACTAGCTGAGTGTCGTCGGCATAGGTGATGATTTTTATGCCGAACGGACGGACAATTTCAGCTAGGGGGCTCATATATATGTTAAACAGCGTGGGGCTCAGGGAGGAGCCCTGAGGCACCCCACAGCCGAGAGGTTTGCTGGGGGAGGTGATTTCGCCCTCGAAAACCTGAAAACTGCGGTCTGCCAGAAATGACTTGAACCACTTGATGGCATTTCCTGTTACTCCCAATTTGGAGAGTCGTTGTATTAGTATTTCGTGGTTTACAGTGTCAAATGCGGCGCTTAGATCTAAGAGAATGATTGCTGCCGCACCCTTGGTCCAAGATCATTCTGGCTTCTTCAGTTACTGCAAGGAGTGCGGTTTCGGTCCCGTGCATGGGCCGGAAACCCGTCTGAGAGAGATCGAGCAGATGGTTGCTCTCCTCCATGGACAGAGATATCTTGAGCAAATTCTGGTACCTGGGCCTCGGCATACAGACATCGGACCTATTTTAGGAAAACTTACAAAATCCATTTCAATGCAAAAACTCTAAAATCTGATGCAAATGGTATTTGCAACTTATGTCTTTCTAATTGGCAAGCGGATGGTGCATTTTATTGACGTTATGCTTTGATTTCTTCCCTGTTGTTTTAACTTGATTTTGTTCCTTGAAGCACGTCCATGGAGGAGTCTACAGACATGGGCAGGCATTGCTGGGTACCAGTCTGGCTTTTCTTTACCCCACCCAGTGTTTTTTTTATTTTTACAAGCACTTTGGTATCGTTGAATAGCCCCGCCCACTCTCCTCACAACATTACTTAATGAGAACAGAGGCACAGATCAACCAGCTGGTTAGATGATATTACTTTACAGCAATTTAAACACACCAAAAATGCATTGGACTAATTTGCAACCATATATTTGGACTTCTTCTTTTGTTCCTTGTATTAAGGGGTTACACAGCCCCACCATTTTTGTTGTGTTAATCCATTATTTTAATTAGCAAGTGGAACTGCTCTTTATTCTGTTTATACTTTAAACTCCCCCCTCCCCCCTCCACACCGTCCGTTATTTTAACTTGCTTTTGTTACTTTGGAACCATGTTTGATGGCATTGATGGGTACCAGTCTGTCTTTTGTTTGTTCCACCCAAGTGTTTCCTTTATTTCTACCAGTGATTTGGCATCTCTTAGAAGCCCTGCCCACTACTAATCACAACCCTTCCTAATGAGGATGGATGTGCAGCTGGCGTTCCAAAGGCAAGCCCGCCTGTGTCTGTTCACACACCGCACAGGATGCTGCCTGTCCAGCAGCAAGACATTTTGTCTTAAATGCTAATTATTTCCAAGTTTTGTTGTCTCCTTCTTTGTACATACTCTGCTTTCCTACTGACATCGTATGTACTTCCCTGTTTAATTTATTGCATGTATGTGCCACAACCACCCACCACCCCCCTTCCTCCATTAAACCAGGTCAGAAAGTCAAGACAGATGACTTTATTAATGGCATCTAAATCAATGCTCTCTCCTTGGTCAAACACTCCAACGAGTTTTATGAATTTCTTCTAGAACATGGGATTGAGGTGGAGTTCATCACATAAACATGGCTCTAAGAGCATAATAATCCTGACCTCGCCGTTGCCCTTCACAAAGGGCTAACACTGTTAAAGTATAAGCAAGCAGACGAATTTGAAAAGGTGTTACATCATTTTTAAAGATAACCTAGCATTAAAAAGTTCAACATTCCTTTCCTAAGTGTAGCAGAATGTCTATTAACCGAATTTCATCGATCGCCCTCTTCTCTGAATAAAATGCTCTTGGGCAACAGCCTGCCACCGCTGAATTCAAATCTAATCTTTTATCTTGTGGACTCGATAGCTTCTCTTCCATTTGCCTCTAATAACCTGTTAGTTCTAGTTGACTTCAATGGGTACCTTAGCACACACCCTGATTGAAGGATGTGGAAGCTTTGATTTTCCACAACTAATATAGAGCCCTAAGCATTCCAAAGGGTCACATTTGTGATTTGATCTTCGCAACCCGCGATCTGCTGGGATGGGCCCTTGCTCCCCTCATACATGGACAGATCATTTCTCAATCTTCAGGGTCACTCACCCCAATCCATATACAGTAAATATTGATACAACTGCAGGATTTCACTGTGGCTGCAAATTCTTCTGCAGAAACACTGCTCTGTTACAGCAACCTTAATTCCAATTTTTCTGCATTCAGCTCTTGAATTAGTCCAGCCTTTGACAAAGCTGTCTTCTTAAGAGCAACTCATCACCATCGATGCACACCATTTGCACACTGGCATTCCCCTGCACTAAAAAAGCTAAAACACTGCAAGTGCATAGAAAGGGAATGGCACACTCACTACTTGGGCAGTGGCAAAATAATTTATCTCCATGCCCTGTGAGAATACAAAAAAATCCCTGCCTTATAGGAATTGACTGCTCCGGCAAGAGGATCTCACTGGCCCACAGTAGATTCTTCCATATTTTTAACACTCTTAATACGCCTGGTTGTTAGGGCATATAAGTGTGGTGGCTGGGAAAGACGGCGCACACTACCACAGTAGACACAATTAAACACAATTAGATAGTTTTTTGACAACGCCCATAAGTATCTGGTGCTCTAGAAGGAGGAAGAGCCACCAAGTCTTCCTCTGCTGGAGGGATTCCAAACGCCAAAGAGGAGGATCTCAGAGCACTCAAAAGGTCAAGAGTTGAGATTGTGGTTTCAACACGTTCTTTATTATGTATCCATTTAGTCCATTTTGCCATTATGCTAACACGTTTTTTCGTCTAATGCTGTAACCGTAGCAGCAGACTTCATCAGGGCTAGTCGCATGTAGTTGTATGTGTGCTATATCAAAATTAGGCAGAGAAATCCCTAAGTATGATGTCTTATTTTGGCCAATGCCAAAATAATTTATCTCCCTGCGAATACGAAAAACTTCTCTGCTCTACAAGAATTGACTGCTCTGACAAGGGGATCTCCCTGGCTCCCAGTAGAAGTCTTCCATATTTTTAACATCCTTAATACGCCTGGTTGTTGCTCCTCCCATTGTTTGTCACAAGCCACGTGTGATGACCTTTCAAAATTCTTTCAAGGCAAAATACTGGGCATTGTACAAATGCTAAAATCCCAGCTGACATCTACTTGTACATTGAAAGTTGAGACATTTCTCCTTAGTCCACTTTACCTTACTTCTAACCAGTTGCTGAATTATGGTTCATGCTAAAGTCTCATCTATTACATTCAGCCAAATACATTAAACTTTGGTTTAATTGCTACTGATTTGACTCATATTTGCAACCAGTCACTGCTCCCAGGTTCGGTCCCCACTCAGTGGAAACAAGCGTTGATCATTAGACTCGTTAAAAAAAACAACATCTGCGTATCCCACCATTCATAAGAATCTCAGACCTATCCTGCCACCTCTAAATTCCTTGATACTTATGTAAACGTTCAACTGTTTTTTCTGTTGGTCAATAATCATTTTTATTCACATCAATCTGGCTTCTGTCCTATTTTTAGTATGCAATGAGTACTCAAATCTGTTCTCAATGAACTTCGAAAGTGTCTTGAGCTCTGGACACTGCCAAACTTATCCTATTGTACTTAACTGTGGCATCTCTCACTCAATAGTTACATCGCGTCTTAGTGTAGCTGGGGGTAAGGACTGGGCTCTCGATTGGTTTGACTCATTCTTGACTGACCATTCTCAGGCAGTCTTTCTATCCCTTCCCGCCTCTCCCCCCACCCACCACCCTTATGAATCTGAATTTAAAAACATCAGATCTGGCATCCCTCAAGGATCGGCACTGAGCCCTACTCTTTAATTTATAAGTGACCTCTTTAGCAGCTCTCCTCCCCTCTTGCGTATTATGCATATGCTGACGATACTCAACTGGTCCTCAAGATGGAAGGAGACAATTGCTCCCTTCAATCTTGCCTTAAGCATCGGATGATTTCCATTGCCTCCTGGAGGACAAGTAACTCCTTGAGAATAAACTCCAACGCAGCTGAAATCCTGGTGTTTAGCACCCTGTCTACCTGGGACTCTAATTAGTAGCCTTGCCCCGGCCACATTACTGTCTCAATCAGCCAAAAACCTAGCAATCATCTTTGATAGTAACATATTTCATATTAACATATTACATATTACATATTACATATTTCATAGTAACATATTTCAACAAGCATTTGCAATACACTCGGTCTCGCCTTTGGGACCTTATATGTATTTAGCTATGCAGCACATTAGCCTGGGTGCTGAAACATCTACTGTTCTTTAACATGGAGGGAAAGTAAGCACCAAACTGCGTGACACACCAGGTATGAGAACACATGGAGAGAAATATTGCCTTTCATAGGGAAATGGTATAGTCCAAAGCTCTGTTTTTAATATAAAAGCAGGGCCTTCGGTGGTCATATCACTGAAAATACAAGATTTGAAAAAAAATATTATTGTCTACGGGTGCTCGTGGAAGACAATTTCTATGGACTGGAATCTAGAGAATGTGAAAGTGATTCTGGTATTTTACTGACCTCTGCTGGTTGTTTTCTATCAAGAAAGTTAAATAGAGGCAGTTGCCGAAAAAAGAAAAAAAAGAAAGTCCCTCAGCAGAAAGCAATTCTGGTATTTTACTGACCTCTACTGGTCGTTCTCTATCAAGACAGTTAAATAGAGGCAGTTGAACATAAAAAAAGTCCCTAAGCGGAAGTAGACAAGTCCTAGGGCTGATCTCCAGAGCCCACAAAGTACATACATATATAAGTATATACTAAAGTATATACAAGAGGTCTCGAATGCTCGACCTAAAAATGTCTGCCTGCTTCTTTGTTCTAAAAGTGCTTGGAATCAGCCATGAAATACACCTGGGGTAAGACCGTTCCTGCTTGTGAACGGTATTTACCCTGTGGAATTTTTATACTTTAAATTTCTTACATGCCCAGAATGTGGGGCTCACACTTCATTAGTGCCAGAAATTGCACATTTCACTTACTTATTTTCGCATGCTAATCAGGGGTAGAGCTACAGCGTGCAAGAGATAATCAGTATAAAATAGATAGTGACTGCAAAGTCAGCAGAAGAAATACCAGAATAGATATTCAAGGGTGTTTATCAATATTCATTTCAATGGAGAGTAAAGTATACTTCATAGTTCATGTCTAGTATTTCATTTTCACGGCATACATTTTAGAGGTCTACATCCATGACATAGCATGAGGCTTTAAATACATTTATATAAAGACCAGGCTGGAAAAATTAAAAATAGTCAAGCATTAGCCAGCAGAGCAATCCTCATGTTGTACTTATTGAATAACAGGCTGGGGCTTCCCACAGCAAAGCAGTCCCTCATGCAGGCTTTGGCCTCAGGGGACTCAACCAGGGTACGACTACTGTGCAGGCTTGGCCTTCGGAAGGGAGAGCTGCCCCTCATCCAGGTTTAGACATATAAAAGCGGCACTAGCTAGACTACAGTGATATTCAGGCTGAAGGTTCAACAACACCATTCAGGGACACTCAGACCCATACCAGAAGAACTTCTTCTCAGGTGACACAGCTCTAACATGCTAGGACTATCTCTTGGCTTCCATGAATGCTTAGGCCGCTGACGGCATAGCTTTCCCTCAGGTTACGGGGCCCGACCTTGAGCAGCAGAAGTGTTGCAGGCTAAAGAGCTGATTTGGAATTTGTTGGACTGGTTATTCGGTCACAACATGACGGATTTCCCATCTGCCTAATTACAAGTGTCATGGGATATAATGCACTTGTAATAAGGAGGACAGTATATCTGTAATGCTTGTGGCAAAGTGACCCGTCCTCTAAACTCTAAAGCAGGTCCTAAGTTCTCAAATTTACACAGAAGAAATGTCTGGGAGGAGTGAAGGGGTGGTGGGGAAGTTAACCTTTCATAGCAGGGCTATGTTTCAAATACTAATGTGGAAAAACTAGTCTACTTGGAGATACCTGTTCTCAGTCAGAAGTGATTGAGGTATGGAAAATCAGTATGGATGGCACTCTTTTGAACACAGCCAAAAATATATCACAGTCCAACTGAAACGTACCCAAATTGTCCAAAAATATAACTGAAAGAAAAACACATTTGTAAATGGTGTGTTTCGAAAAGCTCATACAAGGAGTAGGCACATCTGGCATTGAGGACTTTAAGCAGAGAATGGGCTACGGCAAAAGTCAAGGCCATTTTAGTAAGTGTTTTTTTTTATTTTTTTTATTTTATATTTTTGTCCAACCAGCAGCATATCATTACAAACACATATCATTCTACATGTTATTAGCATAAAGTCACATGGCATTTCTCACATTTTGGTACCTATAACAATTTTTACAATACATTGATGTATAGTGAATAAATGACCTCTGTAGCAATATTATGTACTGTTGTTGTATCTTGATCTTTTATAATTCATTATACCAGAGTTGCAACTATTTGGCACTATTGCCCTCCTTGGTGGATTCGGAGTGTTGTAAGTCCTTGATTCGCCATTATGGTGTGTCAGTCTCCTCCTGCGTTGATTGCAGGTACTGTACTAATGGTTCCCAGAAATCTCTGGGTCGTGAAGTCTGTGGTAATTCCTCTGCATATACCTCCAGTGTCTCTCTGCAGTAGGTCAGGTCTGTAATCCAGTCTTTGAGTCTTGGGGGCCTTTTGCTCCACCAGCGCATAGCTATGCGCCGTTTAGCGAGTAGTAGTGCAACTGCCAGAAATTTCCTTCGTCTAGCTAACTTGAGTTTGTGTACACCTAATATGCATACCAATGGTGTGTTTGGTATCTGCTCTGATAACATGGCAGTGAGCGTGTTCGTGATGTCTTGCCAGTACATATGGAGTTGCGGGCATGTTCATGACATATGTAGGAAGTCTGCATTTGGTGTGTTACATCTCTGACATTTATCGTTCTCCCTAAGTCCAAATTTGTGTAACTTGACCGGAGTGTAGTATATTTGGTGCAAGAACTTAAAGTGAATAATACGCAAGTTACAGTTTGATGTAAGAAGCTGGAGCTGCGTGCAACTATATTGCCAGTCATGTTCGTCTATTGGTTCGCCAAGTGCTATTTCCCACTTGTGGGCCGCAGTGTTTGGTTCTCTTTTCTGTTCCTCTTGTGTTGCATTGTAAAGGCGCGTCACTAGATTCTGGCGTGTAGGTGCTGTTAAAAGTATTTGTAATGCGTTCAGTTGTGTGGGTTCGTCTGGAAATGATGTGTATAACTCCCTAATTGCCATGCGTAACCGCATATAAGCAAACTTCTTTAATGGCGATTGATGTGCGCAAAGTGATGGGTCCTCTAGTGAGATAAATTTATTGTGTGGGAACATATTTCCCATAGTAGTCAGCCCCATCTCCACTAGCAATGTTGACATTTTCTTTTCCTGAGTCACTGTGAGTTTGGGGTGCCGAGCCATTGGAAGCGCCTTAGCGTATATCGGGAGCTTGTTTGCTCTATGTGCCAGTGTATGCCATGCCCGAGAGGTGCAGTAGACCGTTTGTATCGTTTCCCGCGGCGTAAACCTCTTCGGGTCAGTTATAAAAGTTGTCAACGGCAAAGGGTGCACACTATCGCGTTCTACTGCTATGTGTGGAATATGTGCATGGGGTCTCATCCAATAGTGAGCATGTTGTGCTTGCGCACAGTAGAAGTATAATTGGAGGTCCGGCGCCCCGAATCCCCCTTGGTAATATGGTTGTGTTAGAATTTTCCAGCCAATTCTAGCCTGCTTTCCTGCCCATGTTAAGCGTTGTAAGACAGACCTTAATCTAGAGAAGAATGCTTGCGTTAGCCATATCGGTATATTCCAAAATAGATACAGGAACCTGGGCAGCACAATCATTTTCTGCAGGGCAATTCTGTCCGCTAAGGAGAGGGGCATTTTAATCCACTTATCTACTTGGTCTTCAAGTTTTGTCAATGCTCTTCCATAATTCTCTCTAATTACCATGTCTGGGTTGCGGTGTATCCATATGCCGAGATATTTTACCGATTCCGTCCGCCATTTCAGGGGATATTCTAAATTTGGCTGTGAGGTTGCATCTGTGAGGGGTATAACTACTGATTTATCCCAATTTATTCGGAGTCCTGAATAATGTTCAAATCGAATATATTCTCTGATGAGTGGATTTAAGTTAGTGTCGGGGTGGCTTGTGTATAGGACCATGTCATCTGCATATAGGGATATGCCGATGGGCCGGAGATTGAATTGTAAAGCTGACTTGTGTTTTTGATGAATTTTGCAAGCTAAGGGTTCCAAAGTTAATGCAAATAACATTGGTGACAGCGGACAACCCTGTCTAGTACCTCGTTTTATATCAATTGGGTCTGACGTGTTCCCATTTATTCTGACCCGTGCCCTAGGTTCGGTGTACAACATTAATATCCATCTCAAAAATGGCTCAGGAAACACCATCCGATGCAGCACTGTAAACATGAAGACCCACTCCACCGAATGAAAGGCCTTCGCCGCGTCCAGAAGGACCGCGGCTGCTGGTGTATCTGGGTCTAGATGATGGTATAGTGCAAATATTGTGCGTATGTTTTGTGTAGTAGACCGTGTCGGCATAAAGCCTGCTTGATCTGGCAATACTAGATTACATAATAACGGCTGTATTCGTGATGCTATAATTTTGGCTAATATTTTAGCGTCTATATTAATTAGGGACAACGGCCTGTAAGAGTCACATTTAGTTAAATCCTTATCCGGTTTAGGGAGTGCTATCAAAAGTGCTTCCCGTAAGGACTTGGGGAGTGTGCCTTCCTCGTAGGCTTCTTCGTACATTTCGGCTAAATGTGGAAGCAGTAGGTCACAAAATTCTTTATAGAACTCTCCTGGGAGTCCATCAAGGCCCGGAGCCTTATTAGTTGGGAGGGAGTTAATCGCCTCCTTGATTTCGTCTTTCGTAATATGGTGGCAGAAATACTCACGGTGTTCATCAGATAACCATGCCAGTGCTATATAGTCTAGGTACTCATTTATCTCGGATGTGGATACTGTCGACTGAGTGGTATATAAGTTGGCATAATATTTGGTAAAACAGTCTAGAATGGCTGGAGTATCATATACTGATTGATGGTGTTCATTGTTGAGCTGAGTTATGTACGTTGTTGTATGTGCAGGTTTGATTTTGTACGATAGTGCACGACCAGGTCTCCCACCCTCTCCATACCTCCTAGCTGTGTATTTACGCGAGATATACTTTATCTCATCATCTGCAAATTTATGGTATGTATCTGTCTTTCGTCTGATTTCCGCCAATATTGAGTTATTTTGCGTTGTTGTGTATTCCGCCTCAAGTCTACTAATGTCTGCTTCTGTCATCTTTAGTTGTTGTTGAATATCGTGTAGTATACCTGCGTGTTTGCTAATGCAGTGACCCCTGATAGTGACCTTAAAGGCCTCCCACAATGTCTTTGCGCTGCTAACAGAACCGGAATTATGATCAAAGTAATCCACAATCGCCTGATGTAATTCACTGCGAAATACCTGGTCCAGAAGAGCATTTTGTTGCAGCCTCCATGTGAATTGTCTTGGAGTGTGTGTAGGGATAGCCAGTGAGAGGCGTACCGGGGCATGATCTGACAGCGTTTTGGGTAAATGTTCTACGTCAGTTGTCCACGTGCACACGTCCTGTGTTAGTAGCCAGTAATCAAGTCTGGACCATGTATCGTGTGTTAATGACAGGCAAGTTCCTTCCTTATGGCCTGGGTGTCTCAATCTCCATATATCGACCATATCCCATTCTTCCATTCCCTCTCGTAGAACCTTAGCAGATTGTTTACCTTATCTATTGTTACCTGTTGATCTAGCTAGTGCTGGGTTTAGGCATTTGTTGAAATCCCCGCCCCATATAATGGCTGCGGGTTGTAAATCACGTATTTTATTCCAAATTTGTGTGTAGACAGACGGGTCATCATTATTTGTGCCATATACAGTGACGATTGTTATAGCTTTGCCCCCGAAGTTGCCCTGCACTATAACATAACGACCCTGGTCATCTTTGATAGATTTAATGAGTGTGAATGGGGTATTTCGTTTGACTAATAACATTACTCCTCTGGCGTAGGAGGAATAGGAGGATGCCATCTTGTACGTAGCCCATCTAGCACCTAACATAGTCTCTCTGAGATCTGTCAAGTGTGTTTCCTGTATACAGGCAACATCTACCTTATGTCTGTCCAAGTACGCAAGGACTTTACGTATTTTCTGTGGGTTGTGGAGTCCGCGAACATTCCAGGTCATTAACGTCAGTGTTCTATGGTGTTTCGGAGTGTTAGCCATGTATCATCCTGTTGCCATCTACTAGTTGCTGATATCGGTAAAAACGTATAGTACCATATATACATGTATTTGCATCTCTGCCGCTGGGCGGAATTTTCTTTTTGAAACCCCCCCACCCCCTCCACCATAACCCTGTCAGCGGAGACAATCCCAAAAAACGTGTAACCTACCCTTTTGCCCGTGACCACCCCCATCCCAAGAAAAAGAAAAAACTAACTGGTGTGGTACACACTAGAGGGCGGGAGCTGCCCAACTCGGATACCCTTGCAATAGTTACAAGGGGGACGCCATTTTGTAATTCCAATGCACTTCGGAGCGTCCAGCAATGTTTACTGATTATAATATAGAACACCACTTGCGACAGTGATGTCATCCGTCGGAGTATAATAGGCAGGGTCACCAGCCGGCCTGAGACTAATACTGATACATGTGCTGTGCTTAATAGCCTCTGCAACCCCTACATATGGCCGCTTTACAGTTATGTGTATTTCCGCCAATAGCCCTTAACCCTCAGGTCGATTCACAGGTACCAGCTAGTCCGTTCTGTGTCTTGAGTTCAGGCTGTGTAGTCATATTCTGTGATATAATAGCACTAAGTAACACATTGTTACCTGCATAGACCTGAGTGCTTTAAGACGTTGCTGAAGTTCTAGTGTGGGAAAACAACAATTACATTTGTGAGGACATGAGTATTACTCCACATCCGATGTGGCTGCCTGGTCCTCCTGCCGCTCTCTTGGAGATGTCCTTCTTGTGCTCTGCGAACCTTTCCGCTGGAGATATTTCAGAATGTCTTTGGGATCATTGTAGATTTTGGATTTGCCATTTTCTATCACTTTGAGTCTGGCAGGGTACAACATTGCATACTTGATATTGAGATCCCGAAGCTTCCTTTTGGCCAGATCGAATTTCTTCCTCGCCTCTTGGACTGATGGCGTAAAGTCAGGATACAGAGATATATCCTTTCCCTCATGTTTCAAAACACCCAGTTCGCGGGCCTTACTGAGGGCCGCATCTCGGTCCCTATAATTTAATAATTTGGCGATAATGGGCCTCGGCCGAGCACCCGTTGGTGGAGCTAAGGACCTGTGCACCCTTTCGACTATGAAGACATCAGAGAAGCTGTCACTGCCCAGGAGAGTGATCAGCAGCCGCTCTACATATCTTTCCATGGGTCCTGTATTTGTTGTTTCTGCTATGCCCATCAAGCGTATGTTGCTTCTGCGGGATCTCGCCTCTAAGTCCTCTGCTTTTGCTGTTAACACTGCCAGTTGTTTATCCATCTTACCCTGTTTGATTTCCATTTGGCTGTGGGCATCTTCAGTTTCGGATATGCGACGTTCGGCCATATCTAACCTCGCCGTATGTCGGTCCATACGTTCAGACATACGGTCCATCCTGTACGTTAGGGAGTCAATCTTGCCGTCGATGTTTGTGAGGGCAGCTTGGATAGTGGAGAACATGGTCTGCACATCGTCATTTGTGATAGTGCTGGCTGATGCCATCGTCTGCGTTGGCGCCTGTTGATCGTCTGTGTTGGTTTCCGTTGTTTTTTTGGACTGATCAAAATTGAGCTTGGGCTGGTTTCTATCCGGTTTGCCCATATTTCTGGCCGCGGCGGTGTCAGTAAAAAAAAATCTGTTCCCAGTGAAAACCAGATATTATACGCTCAACCTTGGACGTCGACAATGGGCACGCAGTACTGCTCCGATGGTATTGCTGGGGCTCTCTTTATGGAGGGGCAGTATGGATGAATAGCACACCTCTTCTGATGTCCATATATTGTTTGCGCTTAGTGTGCACGATTGTACTCCGGCCCCGTCAAAAACCACCTGTCCGCAATGCCCCTCTGGTGTCAGGTGTTTTCCCCCTCTGCAGACTGAATCAGTAGAAGATATCTAATGGGCCCAGGAACTCCTCGTGGATCGTGCGTGGCATGCGACCAGTGGGAACAGCCTGTTTAGTGACGGAGACTACTTCTACTCAGATGTGTGTCGGTTTAAATTCTGTAGTTCAGGGGTACTTCTTTGCAAGAAGGAGACTGTTTTCCAGCAGCCATACACTACGAAGAAGCCTCTTATCCTGTCCCGATACACTCAACGCGTGGTCTACGGTCGTGGCTTCGCCCCAGGTTGGCCCGTGTATGAAGGTATCCAATTGACTTTCTTTTTAGCCATAGCCGCAGTGCCTATCGAGTCCCAGGCCACAGGTATAAGAATATAGCGCCACCAGCAACAGCGCCCTATGCGTTGCTACTCGTCTCTTGGGGCATCGACAGTTCGTGGGATGGTTTGCTGCGTCTTTATTCCCCGCAAGTAAGCAGCCCTGAGCCCAGTATGGTGCGCAGTGAAGAGATCTTGGTGTGGTGCAGACTCGTATTGCTCACTTACGGTAGCCGGTCTGTGGCGCGGCAATACACTTTTCCGTTAGGCCAGCCCGCTTAAATCTCCATGTGGGTCCCCGCTGTGACGACTTCCTGCACTATAAAGTATGCTGGCAGTGCTGTGCACTCTGGGCTGTTGCGTATGTTCATTAAGCTACCCACCGGTCGGCCAATTCGAAAATGCCACCAGTCTGCAGATTCGGAGCGCGATGGCGGCGGCTCGCTGTATTGGCACCTTACCGTCTACTCCGTTTCTCCCATCGCATCCGACAGCACCAGCCACGCGCCTCGGGAGCAGTGAAGGCTCCGCCGCAGTCGGCAAGCATTCGAGCCGCAGGCGTCCACTCCCCCTGTCCAGGCCCGTCCGCGGCCCGACCTCGCCGGCGTGCGTGCACTACGTCACGGCTCAGCCTCGCACTTCAGTCCGATGCTCCGCTTTCGTTTTTGCTCGCCAGGCCCCAGCTGCGACACGTCTCTCCACGATGGCAGCAGAGTCTTTCAGGGCCACGTAGCTGCAGGATAACAGGGCCGGAGGTATTCCACGTATGATCCGACTCGTTATTGGTCCCAGGAGCTCTTTATGTGCATGATATGTAGCATATTTCTTGGCGTCCGAGAGGAGCTCGCTTACAATGCGGCCATATCTCAGCTCGGCTAGTTCCGCCCCCCTAGTAAGTGGTTATAGGTCACTTGGAGGTGTGCATGCATGTTCAGAAATGCAAACATGGTATCAAAGAACACATCCTCTTACAGTGCAGTCACTGCACTAACAGGCCACTCTCTACCACAGCTGGGGGCAGAGGAGTAGGATCACAATGACTGGCTGGATGGTAAGAGGTGTCCAAGGCTGGTTTGTGTCTTCTTCTCGGTGGTATAAGACACCATATTTAGAAGAAAAAGCAGCAGGTCAGAAAGATTCTCTATTAATGGCACCATTCCAAAATATTAGTGTACTCACATCTATGCTCAGTTATGATGTATGCCTTACATCCTGCTCTTAGCTATTATTATTTTTTTCTAATTGTGTAGGATATTTTCTCGTACGTATCTATCTACACACTTTACTGGCGTGGCTTCCCATTTTCAAATACTTTGATTCATAGCACAGTACACTGGGCTGTTCTCCAAATGTAAAGTTCAACTATCTTAAATCTAGTTTGAAACACTCTGTAATTACCTTCTCTCATAGAATAGATTATCCGAGTTTATTGTATTTGCCCTTGAGCCTAGATGTTATTAAGTTAAAGGGTTATTAAGCAGAGCCAAGATTCTGAGTCCTGTGGTGTCTTGCTGATGTTATAAACAGTGTTTGCGTCTCTGTGAGACATAGTTTAAAAGTTACTTGCTTACCCCATATAAATATTTTATGTTACTCAGGCTGTCCGTCGCCATGGGAGCATGACAATATTACACACTACTGGGTGTAATATGCATATTAGTGCACAGAAATCAACGCCCGTCTCATTAATTTGAAGAGCAAGTGTTTGAGCAGCCGATAGGTCTGCACTAGGGGATTAGGAGACAGCCTAGTCACATTGACTGGGCATCCCAGGGTGGGTAACTGGCTTATTGCCCTCATCATGAATCGATGACCTCCAGCTGATAATAGAGCTGATTGATGCCAGTACCCTTCTGTATTCTGTCCTTTAATGTCGCTGTGATCATCTGTCTGTGGTGCTACCTGTGCTACTATCTGCCTCGCTCTGGACCCACCGTCCACCTGGTCACAGGGGCAGCCGAGAGAGACCTCAGCGAGTCCTGGCTCTCTCATGAAAGGCCCCTGGTTGGAGTATATGGAGACAAGCGGCCACTTGTTGGGAGAGGTAGTAACTGGGCTCCCTGTATGGAGCACTGGCAAGGGACGAGGAAGGCGAGAGAGCGATGGGGCGGTGACCACCTCAAAGGAGGGAGAACCCAGCAGTTGACTGTAGAGGTCTGGAGCCATAGTTCCCATTCAAAGGAAGGAGGAAGCTCCAGACCCGCGTGATGTGAGAGAGCGGGTCAGAAACATTGGGCAGTGCAGCTCCTAAATTGGGCTTTGGGGCACTCCGTAACGGGGAGGGTTGCAAGGCAGAAGGGACACTAACATGACATTGTGACATTTTTATTGAAGCACTTTCAGCTTCTTGGGCCTTTGTGCAAAATCAAATAAAGTTTACAACAGATAAGAATAAATGGGAACAAAGACATGATATTCTGAAAAACATTCAGCAATTAGAAAAAATGTTGAATTTAAAAAGAAATGGTCTACACAGTATCAAAAAGTGAGAAAGCAAAGCAAGAGAGTACAAGAAAATGAGTACATTTAGGCCGATAAAATGTTCAAGCCCTCACACTCTCGCATTTGGATTGTGGTAATGACTTGCTCCACACCTCCCAGACTCCAAACTGGTTCCTCTTAAGAGTATCCTAAATGCCACATCACATCCAGGGCTTGAAGAAATAGGACTACATCACATTCTTCCCAATGGAACTCCATTGGCTCACCTTGCCGGCCTGCACCATCTTTAAAACCTGCTGCATCATTTACAAAACCATCATGACTAGCAGCCTAACCTATCTTGCAGGTAAGATCACCGTCTCTTGTGGTTCTCAGTACAGCCACAGCAGGACACTACAAACTAAGAAGTGTAAAAAAGAAAAAAACAAGGCAGTAGACTTTTTCCATTTATACAACCATGATCTGGGACAACATTCCTGTATTAATCAGGGCTTCCCCATGCTGCCCTAATTTAGGAAAGCGTGAAAGACACCTCTTCAAAGAACACTAAATCACAATGTATTAACCGTCCTTAACCCAGCTCCCGCTCTTATCACTCGTTGATCTTATGTTTGCCTGTACAGCATTCTACTGCCTTTTGGCTTAGTTTGCGCTATAGAAATACCACATATAGACAAACAGGGTACATCATTTCTTGCAAATTTGAATACGTTGGTCTAAAGAGGATGGAAAAGCATACAGGTTTGCACATTTCTGATTAAAAATCAATGCTGTTAGGACTGACAGAGTCCACAACGGCATGTTTTGTAATGATGTGTTCCAGTATCCTTGCATAAAAAAGCGTGTAAGATAGAAGACATGAGATTCCTGGGGAACAGTGCTCTCCTGTGCTCAAGACATGAAGTGTGCATGGGTTGGCTGTTAAAAGGTCTATTTCTCAGAACATTTATGCTAGGATCCTTAATTATCATCTGAAGGTCTAAAAATGTAGGTTTAGCCCATGAACATCCTTGCAGAAATTCCATAAGCTAAAAAAAACTGAAGTCGCAATGGAAAGCACCTGGAAGTCCCCCCACAAAGATACATTTTAAGCTCTATTTAGTATGTCGTCTACAAAGGGCCGAATGGTGATTGAGCTGAAGCTCCAAAAACAAAGCAATAAGAGTCCCGCATTCCAAAGGAGGTATACCAGTTATATCTCTAAATACAAAACCTCTTCACAGAAAAGGTGAAAAGGAAGTGGGGTTCCTTTCTACAGGAGTGAGCGGGCAATATCAACAGAGGGATTTAAACAAGCATTGGCAAAGTCAATAGATCTCACATGTGAATCCTTAAGGCTTTGGGAATGCTTGTTTTCCCTAGATGGACACAATGAGATACACTGCAGTCATCTAGAAAAATGGATTGTTTTAAAGCATAAGAAAATCCATTCAAAGATGGCGGGATGTATACAAATCTGCTAAGGCCATCTTTGAATGGATTGTCTTAGAACATAAAAAATGTATTCAAAGATGGCAGCTACAAGGGCATGCACATCCACGGTGGCATTTTTGAATGAATTTTCTTATTTTAAAAAATCTATTCAAATATTGCCACTGGGCTTGTACACATGTATGTGGTTGCCATATATTTACTTTTTTTTAAATTTACAGTTCATAGGTATAAACAAACCATATCGGAATGGTACATCATAAAACATATAGAATGAGCCGGATGCTGTTCATTGGTAAAAAAACACTAGCTGCCCGGTAGCATAGTGCAGCTGCTAGGCCCTAGGACGAAGTAATTGAAAACAGGGCGGGGGAAAGAGACTTGGGTGTGGCAAATAATAGCTTGTGGCCAAAAAGCAAGTGGCCCAGAGTAGCTTGCAGTTGCTGGGTCATCGCGAAAAATAAAGTTAAAAAAGTAAACTATTAAAAAAGCAGGAGGCAATGTAGCACAAAAATGCTTTTGGGGCATGACAAACACATAAGTACGGAAGAAAGCCAACAAATAAGAATAACAGAAGTGAGATATAAGAAAACCACCTGTAGCTTGAGACCTAAAATGGCTACACAGGAGAGTAGCTGGAGTGTAAAAGCAACATTTAGGACTGATTAGAATGATGGTGTTACAGCTAGCTTACTGACTCTATCGGTCATTAGTATGCTTCTACATTTGTTCTCACGTCATAGCAAATATTTAAAGGTTAAGAGCAGTGTATGATCAAAGTGCCTAAATTCTTATATACTCAACATTGGCCATTAATGTATGCATGAAAGAAATGTTGTGGCCTCTCTGAATCATTTCTTTTATGTCCCATTATTTAGGGAAACTACCAGCGTCCATGGCTGTATGTATTAAAGGTCTCTTTAGTTTCCTTTTTGACTGCCTGAGGAAAGGATTACTTCTTCCACTAGGCTCGATGCCACATTATACCACAATATACAATTGAAAGCGTCAAGTGTCCCAGTTAGGAGGAAAAAGCCACAAAGGGCATAAAAAACCTCTTTGGCAATTTGGGTCATTACTGACTGTAGTTGATGTTGAAATTGAAAAGCAAGCAATCAGGGTTGAAAAAGAGTCCAATATAAGATCATCCAGAAGAGAGAATCCCAGAGTAATGCTGCTACAAAAACATTTCATAAATCAGGGACAAATGGAAATCTGAGTGGTTGATGAATGTAACAGAACATCAGGAAGTGATGAATTGTGACCCCTCCTTACATATGATCTAGACAGGAAAGTATATCAGATGAAAACAGGCTGGCACCATATTGGATTGGGAATTTCAGGCAGTCAAAACTGAAGAGGCAGCCATCTTGGATAGATTTAGATATAAGGACAGTCATGCCTACTGTTAGAAATGGGGGTCTCTAGTTGGCAATGGTTTCCACCTTTGTCCAAGTAGGGATCCTTCTTCCTAGTCAGGGTAAGGGGGATACACTTCTAAAATAACTCCTGCTCACCCCCTTGGTAGTTTGGCATGAGCAGACAGGCTTATCTCAGAGGCAGTGTGTGAATCCACAATACAGTTCTGACAAATATGCAGTTTGGAAGAAAACCTTAAAATTGTAGAAACATCCACAAAACACAGTTTTTCCGAGTCAGTAGCTCCGTCCGCAGCTACCGCGATGCTGAAAATGACAGAGTCTAACAATTCCAGGCGACCGCGTCGGTACGGGTCAGCTAAAGCGTCAACAGACTCGTAAACAGTACCTTTCTTGTTGCGCCCGACACGTTGGTGCGAGTCAGTCGGGGCAACCGTCGCGGTTGCGTTGCAAAATGGAAGCGGTGCAGGGTGTGGTGCCCTCACGACGCGGTGCAGGCAGTGGCTCGGTGACGATCGTCCAGACGGGGTCGGTGAGACCAAGGCTTACGATGCGGAGTGAGGCAGTGCTCAATGCGGTGCTGGCAAGTCACGGTGCAGGCGACGGAGCCGGTCGATGTTCAGGTCGGGCAGCGATGGTGATGTCCGGGCAGGGTGAAGCGAGGCGGTGCGGAGTGCGGTGCCCACAGGACGCAGAGCAAGCAACGGCTCGGTGACGGTCGCCCAGCGGCATCGGTGAGACCAAGGATGCACTGCAAAGTGCGGTGGTGCCTTCTGCGGTACCTTCAGGAAACGGAACCAGCGACGGACTCGGTGACAGAGTCGGCTGCTCTTTTCTTCTGCGGCGACTGAAACCAGCTGTTCCCGAGACTGTGCCCAGAAGGCTGGTGAGGTCTTTGCTGTTCCTGAGACCTCTTGAACAGGGGGCAAGCTCTACCTCAAGCCCTTGGAGACACTTTTACAAGCAGGATACACAGTCCTCTCCTTGGCAAAAAACAGCTACTGCAGGCCAACCCTAGAGAGCACACAGGAGTACTTCTCCTTCAGCTTTTCCCAGCTCTTCTCCTTGGCAGAGGTTCCTCTTGAATTCCAGAAGTAGTCGAGAGTTTAGGGGTCTGGGCCCCAACATTTATAGTCCATTTCTCTTTGTTCTCTGGTGTCAGAGAGGCTCTGTGCTTAGTCAAAACCAGTTCTGTTCTCTCTGGTGCATCTTCCCAGCAGGAGGTGGAGACAGCATTGTCCAAAGCAGACCAGGCTCATACAGGTGTAAAGGAAATCTCCTCCCCCTGCTCTTAATGCAGCCCAGGTCTATTCAGCCTCGCCCTGACTCATTCAGGAAAGGCAGGACACACATCAACCCCCCCCCCGCCCCAATGGCTGTCGGAGAGAATGCACATCCCCAGCCCCTATCACTCCAAAGCTAGACAGTCACTCCACAAACCAGCAGAGACACACATGATGACTAAGCAAGAAAATACCCACTTTCTAAAAGTGGTATTTTCAAACACACAATATAAAAATCATCTTTACTAAAAGATGCATTTTTATATTCTGAGTTCAGGCATACTAAACTCCATCTTCCTATCTTGTCTCAATGGAAAGTTATATGTAAAAGATGTTATAAATAAACTCTCATTCTATCCTATGGGACAGATAGCCTTTCAATAGTTAAAAGCGAATTACACTGTAGTTCACTATCAGGACATGTCACACACATCAGTACATGTCCTACCTTTCACATACACTGCACCCTGCCCACAGGGGTACCTTGGGCCTACCTTAGGGGTGGCTTACATGTAAGAAAAGGGAAGGTTAGGGCCTGGCAAGTGGGTGCACTTGCCAAGTCGAAATGGCAGTACTAGACTGCACAAAGACACAGGACTGAGACCCTTTAGCAAGGCTGCTTGTGTGGGAGGCACAATCAGTGCTGCAAGTCCAGTAACAGCATTTGGTTTACAGGCCCTGGGCACACATAGTGCACTGTACTAGGGACATAACAGTAAACCAAATAAGCCAAATATGGAAACACTAATCCATGACAACAATTTACATGGCGAGCATATGCACTTTAGCACTGATCAGCAGTGGTAAAGTGCCCAGAGTCATAAAATCAACAAAAACAGGTCAGAAACAGAAGGCTAAAAAGCAAAAAGTCTGGGGATAAACCCGCTGGAAAAGCCAGGTCTAACACCTACTCTTCCTGCAAAATGGTATTTCCCTGAAATGGTAAAAGAAGAGAGAATAACCCCACGCTTGATATTCCTCGTACCCAAACACTGTGCCAACTGCCTCCTGCAAACAGTGCTTTGCTATGCCAGTGGCACACCCTGCCAAGTGGCCACGAGTGCAGAGATGCCAATGCTGGCTAGGCATAGCAAGGGCAAACCTCCCTCTATATGCCGGATGTGAGAATCTAAGATGCAATGTCTTCTTCCCACGTGGCGCAAGGCCAGAGGAACCACGCTGCCAGTGAGTCCTGTCCTGAAAATTAGCACTCAATGTCTTTATCCCTAACATTAAAGGCCCTAGCTCCAAGTGCAAATGTTATTGTTTGAATGAAGCCTTATTTTCAGTCTATCACGTGGTACATTCTGTGAATAAAACAAAGGTCTGTTTGCACATTTTACCCAGGGAAGAATGGACTGAGACTAATGATTTCAGTGACTGCTTGCAAGGCTGCATGCAGCTGTGTGCTCCTCTTATCAAAGGTCTTTGGCACTCTCCTTTGTTACAAAGGAACCACTCTCTCTTTATTACACTCATTAGCAGTTGAGGAAGGGTGACACAGTGCCAATGGATACCTAGTTCATTTAGTAAACCTGAATGGTGTGGTCAGATGTATCTGGGAGGACAACTAAGCTGGGGTTAGCACCGCTAGGGTAAATTGACTTTGCCGTAATACAGACTTTGGGCCTGATTCTGATGCGGGTTGGAAAGCTTCCCGACCGAATCGGTTTGGAAATGGTTTCCGACCCACTCGGATCGGGAGAGTCCGACCGACGGAGTACGATGCATCCGGATGCTTCCAGATACGATTTGGTTGGACTCCCATTGACTTCAATGGGAGCATATGTTCCTAACCGCATCATAATTGGGCCCTGGGTCGGGAAGATACGTTCCCGATCTGATTTGGAAGGAGCAAATGCCATTAGGAGGCCTTCCTAACCACATCAGAATCAGGCCCTAGGTGGGAATGCTTTCCTAACCGCATCAGAATCAGGCCCTTTGTCTTTTCATAATTTAGTATCAGATAGTATAGCATGGGATACAAGGGGTATGTGGCACCTGCTGTCAACTCCAAAATTATCTCAGGAACGTAGACATAGTTCCCTGATGCAAGCAATAGCAGTAGGCTCCCTGTCTTCGGGCGCGGTACGACAAGACAACGATACATGGGTTGAAGTGGCCCGTCACACCCCTGTCCCACAGTGTCTCTGCACATGTTGCACTACTGAGGGCTACTCACTCGACTTATCTACAGAGACACTTCCCACACTGGTGGATGCTCCTGCACGTTAATTCAAGGAGTACACAGTATTAAACTGGTCCTGGCGACATACTGTGCTGACCTCCAACTTTAGGGCAGTAAATGGTGGTACAAGGTATTTGCCCGTCATTGATTAAAGAGCTGTAACATCCTGTAGTGCACCATATGCTCCTTCTGCAGCCGATTAAAAAGGAGAAACGTATTTTGCAGGACCCGCCAGAGAAATGAAAGAGGGTAGATTATTTGATGGTAAAGGATTCATTAAATTCAAACAGGAAGTTAAAGTGATGCACAAATATCATGTCTCCGGTTTAACGTCACATACATTTGGCTAGTTAATATTAAAAAAAAACAACAGAAAAGAGCTTGTTTGCTTTAAGCTTGTCAGATATTCTAGATATCCTTTTCAATGAAAGACGTGTTTTTGGGGTCATGTGTATACCAGAATCATATTTATTTCCATGAGTGCTGCCTCTCAATGTAACTAAATAAAGTCACTCAATACAATTAACTGAACGCTAATACAGCCAAACTGAACGATTTCTGAGGTGCCTCCCTCATCAGCACCAGCTCCTATTTTTCTTCAACCACCACTGTATGTTTCCAGATTACCCAACATCTTATCTGCTTAGCTCTAATGCACCCAACCACTGGCCTGGCAAGCGCCTCTCATAACCCTTTGCATCTCTTATTTCTAACTCACTAAGATGACCCCGACATTGGTATGTTTATTTTTTTTTATATGAATTCATTCCGCTGGACATCCTTTCCCCAGATGAGACTATCGTCAGTTTCTGAGTTTTGCCCACCGTCTGTACTGTACTGTTTGACCTGGTTGCCGTTTGTTTACTCTTTCATGTTTATCCTGCGTTGCTGTGTTTTTTGCTCTGCTGGTGCTGACTGGAGTTCAAAGCTAGTATCTTGGACTTTGATGGGCGGGATGCTGAGGTTTGAGCCATCGTGCAAGAAAGGAAGAGTGCACTGCATTTTCTCAATTAATAGCAAAGCTTGTCTCAGCTTGCTGTCCAATTAACTGCCAATCTCAGTTGAAAAGACAAGACGTCACTAGTTTCCGCTCTGGAGTGAGTCTGTAAGGGCACATGGACGTCAGGTCACCAAAATACTATGGGTAGCAAAAGAGACATCACACACCATTTGACCTTCACTTTCACTCAAACGCATGCTTACACTTACACACACGTTCACACTTACACGCACTCTCTCACGTACACTGGCGTAACGAAACTTGAGGGGGCCCCCTGCAAAGTATGCGGAGGGGCCCCCTCCCAGACCGGTGCACAGTCAAAATATCAATTTTTAAATATCGACCTACCTTAATATCGAGTTTTTAATATCATAGGGACAGAATATCGAAGTCAAGAATATCGTTGACCAGAATATCGACCCCAAGGTAAGTAATATCGTTTTTTTTAATATCGAAGTAAGTAATATCGAAGTAATTAATATCGTTAGCAAAAATATCGTTGTCAATAATATCGAAAACAATTTTAGTGTTATGTATTTTAGTATGTATTTTATATTGTATTGTATTGTAATTGCATTTGTATAGCGCTTACTACCCCTGACGAGGCGTCAAAGCGCTTTTTCGGCGAGTAGCACACTACTCCGGGACCCATAGAGGATTAGTGTTGAATTAGTATAGTGAAACATGCAAGTAAATTTTAAGTGGTGGATATGTTAGTCAGTTATTTGGATTCGGAAGGATAGCAGAAGGATAGAAGAGGAAAGAAGGTTTGTATTTATATAGCGCTTCTAACCCCTGATGGGGTGTTGAATCGCTTTTTTGGCGAGTAGCACGCTACTCCAGAAACCCATAAAGGATTAGTGGTGAATTAGTATGGTGAAATATGAAAGTAATTTGAGTGGTGGATATTAGTCAGTTATTTGGAGTGAGAAGGATAGCGGAGGGATAGAAGGGAAAGAAAGGTTTGCATTCATATAGCGCCTGTTACCCCTGATGGGGTGTTGAAGCGCTTTTCTGGCGAGTAGCAGGCTACTCCGGAACCCATAAAGGATTAGTGTTGAAAATTAGTATAGTGAAATATGAAGTAATTAGTATAGTGAAATATGAAGTAATTTGAGTTCCCTTCAGCCAATGGGAACCCTTGCCCTAACAATATCCAATCACAGCACTAGCCCTAAAATCTAGAACCAATAGGAGACGAGGACCTTACAGCCAATCTTAGCCCTAGTCCAAGCACCCAATCAGTTTAAAAAACCCTTGATCTCTACGTCCAATAGAGGCCCTAGCCCTACCAGTAGTTTCAACCCTAGTCCAAGCAACCAATGGCACAGGAAGCCCTAGTCCCTACTTCCAATAGAAAGCCTAACCCTACTCTTAGTCCCACACCTAGTCCAGCAACCAATCACACCAGAAGCCCTAATCGCTACTTCCAATATGTATGTTCAAATTTTTTTTTAATGTATTTTCATACATTTTTAAATAAATGTTTAGAAATTAGTAATTTTGTTAAAGTAAATTTTGCGTTTTAGTATCAGAGCGGGTTGTGGGCTTATAGGGGAATGGGGTGGGAAGTAATTAAATTAAATTAATTAATTAATAGGTTTTTATGTATTGTTATTGATTATTAATTAATTGTTAATTAATTATTAATGGTTAATTAATTTTTATTGATTGGTTAATTTATAATTATATTAATAATAATTAATTTATCATTAATTTTTATTTATTGTTATTGTTAATTAATTTATTGTTGATTAATTATTAATTGGTAATTAATTTTTATTAAGTGATTAATTGATAATTAAATTAATTATGTGATTTTTTATGTGTGGTGGGTTGTGGGTTTATAGGGGAATAGGGTGGGAAGTAATTAAATTAAATTAATGAATATGTTTTTATTTGTCATTGATTATTAATGTATTGTTAATTAATTATTAATTGGTAATTAATTTTTATTAATTGATTAATTTATAATTATATTAATTATAATTAATTTATTATTAATTGTTATTAATTGATTAATTGATAATTAAATTAATTGTGTTTTTATGTGTAGTGTGTTGTGTGTTAAAGGGGAATAGTGTGGGAAGTAATTTAATGTTATTTAAGTAAATATTAATTTAAATTTATTGGTATTTATTAATATCTTTTTGTTAATTAATTATTAATATGTTATATATTTTTACAAAATTATTTAATTGATAAGTATGTTAATTAAACCCCTATGCTATCCTACATTTTCCACACTGTTACACTCACTGGAGTTGGAATAGTAATTTTAACCCCTACGCTATCCAACGCTTTCCCTACTGTTGCACTCACTGGAGTGGGAATAGTAATTTTACCCCTACACTATCCAACGCTTTCCCTACTGTTGCACTCACTGGAGTGGGAATAGTAATTTTTACCCCTACGCTATCCATCGCTTTCCCTACGGTTGCACTCACTCGAGTGGGAATAGTAATTTTTACCCCTACGCTATCCAAAGCTTTCCCTACTGTTGCACTCCCTGGAGTGGGAATAGTAATTTTTACCCCTACGCTATCCTGTGTTGCACTCTCTGGAGTGGGAATAGTAATTTTTACCCCTACACTATCCAACGCTTTCCCTACTGTTGCACTCACTGGAGTGGCAATAGTAATTTTTACCCCTACGCTATCCAGCGCGTTCCCTACTGTTGCACTCACTGGAGTGGGAATAGTAATTTTTACCCCTACGCTATCCAGCGCTTTCCCTACTGTTGCACTCACTGGAGTGGGAATAGTAATTTTTACCCCTACGCTATCCAGCGCTTTCCCTACTGTTGCACTCTCTGGAGTGGGAATAGTAATTTTTACCCCTACGCTATCCAACGCTTTCCCTACTGTTGCACTCACTGGAGTGGGAATAGTAATTTTTACCCTTACGCTATCCAACGCTTTCCCTACTGTTGCACTCACTGGAGTGGGAATAGTAATTTTTACCCCTACGCTATCGTGCGCTTTCCCTACTGCTGCACTCTCTGGAGTGGGAATAGTAATTTTTACCCTGACGCTATCCAACGCTTTCCCTAATGTTGCAATATGTGCAGTAAGTATATATATTAATTTATATGTATATGTTTAATTAATTTTAACAATATGTATTAGTTATTATTTTTAAATATGTTTTAATATTTTTAACTATATTTCTTTTAATTATATGTATTATTTACTTAATTCTACATTATTATTAAAACATTAAAAAAACGATATTTTTAACATCGATATTTTTGACAACAATATTTTTTTCCGATATTTTTGTACTTACCTTTATGTAGATAGGACTTCGATAGTTTTGACTTCGATATTTCTGTGTCGATATTTTTGTAGGTCGATTTTCTGTCCATCGATATTTTGTCAGACATTCCTCAGGGCCCATTAAGGAGCTCTCCGGGCAGAGTACTGTGCTGAGAGGGCCCCCTGGAACTTGGGGCCCCCCACACCGCTGGGGTTTCAGGGGCCTGTGCTACGCCACTGCTCACATAAACACACACTCACCCGCAAGCGTGCACACAAAACTTTTTATATTTACCTCAGCTACCTTGAAGGTCATATTCCAGCGAATTGTACTCCGTTTTTATTACACTAATAGTGGCTAATGTAATATTTTTTACTATTAGTGAAATGAAAAGATGACAGAGAACAAAGCTCGTGGAGCCCCAACCCACGTCCAGAAGAACGATCTGCTACTGTTTTCTGGCACTGATTTTGCCACCTCTGAGGCCAGGGGTCACAAAGGCAGTGCCAGAGGTCACAAAGGGCAAGGCAGGGGTTGCAGCTGCGACCTCTGGCAACCCCTAAATGACGTCCATGCATGGGCTCCTGATAAGTGTGGGTTTTCGCCGTGGCTGACCACATGGGTCAGGGCTACACCTGATCAGGGGGCACGGTTGATTTCATGCTAGTCTGCCAACATTATAGTTCTAATCACATCTTATGGCACGCCCAACTGCAATATCACAGAAATGTCGACACCTGGACACACTACTTCGACAAAGAATGTCTATATACCACCTCTCCGCACAAATGCTACCAAGGCAGCTTCAAGACTTATAGGTAAGATGAGTGAACCTCTATTTGAACCTTGCCCAGTATTTAATAGATGTATTTGAAATCTGGGAACCACTAGGCACACAACATCTGCAGCATTTAAGGTTTCAAGAGGGTTATAGTGAGAGAGCGAATACCTTAAACATCTGAGTCCCAATTAATATCTGGCCTTGCAAAGGACACAGAGCGGCTTCTGTAGGTTCAGTCCTCAGGAAGCCAGGCTCACTCTGGCATCTTGAAACCTATGCAAACCTCTCTCAGAGGCACAAAGGCCAATATTTAGTGGTCTTGTAGTAGTCAAGCTGAGATAAGGAGGTGGTATGGAGGACTCTAGCACATCTGCCCCTGGGAATGAAAGTGGGAAATGTCTGTGCCGGAGGTGGAGATCAAGGTTCCTGGGGGGGTGGACTAATAGCAGCCATGGATTATGTTCTAACACAAGCTACATATTGCCCTGAATGAGAAAGCATGGGAAAGGAGTGTCTGGCCATGTCACCGCTGGGTTCAGAGATTGCTCGGCTAAAAAGAACATTACCTAAAAGTGTTGCCGAACCTTTCGTTTTAAAGCCTACCTTTTCAAATAAATTGACAAAGAGCTATAGATTTCAATGTCAAGGACAAATCAATTCTCAACAGCATGAAATCATGTGTATGTGGAAGAAAACCGTGTGCTGCTAGTTCACCGCACTTTTCTGAGCAACATATACTGTGGGTATCTCGAGCCATCCAGTTTTGCCCCTAAGCCTGCCACTGCCTTGCGCCAAACTGAACCCATATTCTTTAGGTCTTTCCCAGGAAAAGGTGGAGTATTTTTAACATTATCATTCTCATATGATGGTCGTCACTCTTTGATATTTCCATTAAAATATTCTATCAAAAATCACTCTAAGGGTGTAACTTGCTGTGACAGAAAGATGAGAGAACCACATTTTAGAGTGAAGAATTTAAAGACTATATTTGAGAGAACGAATTCTTGTTGGTAGTGGAAGTAGACACAAGAGACAACAGAAGATCTACAACAATGCCCGTTACGTCTTTGCTGTTACGTGGGTCACATAGGAAACTGTCAGGGGCGGCTCCTCCACTAGGGCGGAGGAGCGTCGCCCCACTGCTTTCTCGCAGTGCGAGAAGCAGAAACATAAAATGGTAAAACTACCATTTTATGTTTCTGCTTCTTGCACTGCGAGAAAGCAGAAGTGTTTGGTTGGAGGTGGGCAGGTGGGCGGGTCTGCTCTAGGGCAGGGGAGGAGTGGCTTGCCCACTGCTGAGGGTGCTGACTGTTTTATCAGCACTCTGGGGCAATGCAGCCTACATGAAGAAAATGGCCTCCCCATAGGCGCCTGGCTGGGCACCGTGCCGACCAATCACAACGCTGCCATTGCAGCAATGTGATTGGCTTAAGGGAGGCTGTCTGCTTCCTGTTACTGCCAGAGGCAGGACAGCAAGTCAGGAGCAGAGACGACGCGGGACCCGGGAAGGTAAGTTTATTTTATTTTTAAATTAACCCCCCTCATGAACCCCCACGCGCCCCCGCCCCCCCTGCCCTTCCACCCCCAACGAGTCATGCCGGCCGCGACTGGAAACTGTCCTAGGATACAAATGCCTGGCATCGAGCTGTAATATCCTCCATTTCTATATATTTTAGCGGAATCAATTTCATGATGCAACTTTAATATGCAGACTGGGACCCTGTGACGTATTGGGTTACTGTTGTGATTTTTAGGAATATTTGACATGTTAAAGATTACACTTCTATGACACTGAAGCACTTTTTTCTGAGTCCACTCTTAAAATTAATCTTGATAACTCTGAAGAAGTCTTGCAGACGAAACACGTGTTGACTGTATTGGCTGCGTTCACTGAGATCATACAACATTTTTTAGCCCTATGATTGATAGACAATCAGTGCATTATTGGGGAAAAAATGAAGACATACTATCTGTGTTCCTTGGAGCTCACTGTATAGAACAACAGTCATATTGTGATGGTTACTGAATTTTGTATTAGGATTTATTCCATACATACCTATATAGGAAAAATGGATGTGTTTTAATTTGGTATTATTATAAAAGTCTCCTGTATTTTTCTTCTACACATGTATAATACTTTTTGTACAGCTTGGTTATGTGCTCCGGACATTCAGATCTTTAGAAGCCCTTCAACAATGTTTGAGTAAAGTTGATATGCAATACCACGAGGAACACCCAGTGCCAGCTCGAAATAAAGGGTGCAAGTAGCAAACCCAATGAGCTGGAAAGGAACAGAAAACCAAGCAGTGCATTGAGGTTCTTCAAAAGTAAAAATAAAAATTCAGGTTTGCTGTTATTGACAGGTTAGTATTGTGCAAACACTGGGGAGATAATGGTCAACCCCAGCTCTGCTTGATGGTCCAGGTGTCATTTACAAAGGACTCCACAGTCCGGCGACTAAAAGGTAATATTCATGAGAATGTCCCGCAATCCGCCAAACACTAACCAACCCACCCAGTGTTTAAATAAGTCTGCATTGGATTGCCGGGTTCACTGTGGGTCCATCCTCGTGGCAGGACTGTGGAGCCCTTTTACAAGATACCTGAACTATAGAATAAAGCTGATCATGACAATTATAGCCCTGTATTTGCATAACACCAGCCTGCACAGTAAGGCCACACCAGATACTGTAGATAGGGAGGAAGGGCGGGGCACCTGCCAGTCTTTGGTGGATGTGCTGTATCTTCTAAATCTAAATAACTCATTGAGTCTCATCCTTGTGTTCATGAGTCTACCCTCCAAAATAGTGCAGAGGGCATAGCCGCCGCCTTTTGGCAGATGTCTTCCCTTTGCCTAAAACAGGGGGATGTCCCGTGGCCCCTATTTAGAGTCTGTACATGGGTATACACTGATTTTTAGCTTGTTAATTCGATTTGTTTTCACTGACAAATTAAAATCAATTCAGAACTGAAGTTCTTTTTTCACAGAAAGTCATTAGTGTTACTGTGAAAAGAAACACTTCGATTTTTTTCTTGTTGAATTAGGCTAAAAATAATTAAATGAAACGTGTTTTCAAATGTGACATTAAAGAAATGTGGTCATGAGGGTTAATCCTCAATGCCCTTATTCCTATACCCCTAACCTATACCTCCTTAACCCCTTAACACCCAAGTCCGACACCTCAAGCTCTAAACCTGTACTTCAAACCATTAACTTGCTCGCGGTGCCCTTACTTCAATATATTTTGGGAACACACACTTTGGGGAGGGTTTCTTTTTCGAAATATTTATTTTTAGAACAAAAATGAGAAGTGTTAATATGAGAAGTGTTGCTGTCTATGCTTTGAGGCAGTGCCATACAGGATCATTAAGTAGTATGTCCTGCGTCTGCAGAACTCCAAATACCCACTTAAGCCTTTCTTTTCAATAACCCTTCAGCTGCATCTATAACTCATCTCTTTGCATCCATCTATTGCTTTTGGGCAGGTTTATTGCAGTTCAGGTGCAGCAAAGCTGCACACATGACATGGTGACTTGCTAAAATAAATGGGTCAAACACATTCTGTTTCAGAAAGAAGTGGGCCGCTTCCTATTTTAGGACAGAATTATAAGTGGGCACTACTGTGTGGACTGAAATACAGTAGTGAGGCTGAAAACTGTAGCCCAGGAAGCACTGGACCTAAATCTCTTAGTTCTAGCAGCTGTTACTTATGCCAGTCAGGCACGGGGTGAGGTTATTTATCACCCGCAAGCACTCTTCTCATTGCCACAGTCAATACTCACTGATGGTGTTACCAATCTTCTGCAACAAGCAACTGGCTTGCATCTAAAATATTTATAGATAATTAAATTCTGTGCCTAGAGGTCATATTGTATGGCTGCTACCGGCCACAGTCACTTGCACTCCACAGAGGCAGGCTCCTTCCTTTACCAGTATGATTTGTTCCTTATTTTCCTGTTTGTTTATTCTTTCCATTTACATTTTTATCACATAAAACAAGCATTGGCATAGCCAATAGGTCTCGCCTTTGGGACCTTATAAGTGTTTTGCCAGACCTATTGGCTTTGCCAATATGTTTAAGCTATGTTGTAGAGCAGTGTTCCAAGAGACGCATTACTGTTTCTTTCAGAACGTGTATTCCCTCCCCCTGCGCCTCCTACGGATAAAACCGATGTCTGCACAATCTAAACCTGACATTTTATTTTTAGGAAATGCAAATCTACCAATGGAGGAACTGGCTCTTATTGTCAACTGCAAAGCGAGTTTTCCAAATGAGAAACAGCCCGGGCTAACAATAAATAGAGTGCTTATAAGTGGACTTTCCCCGCAGCCAGCACTGCACAAAAAATGCTGCATATTACTGGATTGTTCACGACACACACCCTTGCAGTCCACACAGAGAGATGTCCAAGAAAACAGACCTCACTCTTAATTTCAACACCAGCTTACCCACTGAACAAACGTGTGTGACCCTGAGCAAATACCTTTATCCTGTTTGACTCATAAAAGACGAACGCTCAAAGAGTCCAGAGATGCGCTACACTTTAATAAACTTTAATAAACCAGTCATCCATACTGGACTCGTATTTCACCACGCAGCAGAAAAGTGCGCCATGCACAAATAAGCGCTTGGATATGGTTTATGTAAATACGAAGTATCTTCATACGGGACATACTACAAATATAAGTGATGTAGCCCTAATCCCCTCTGCAAATCATAACACAATGTGTCTGTGAGGTGAGGACGGAAAATACATGAGAGATTTAAACACACCACAAATCCCTGCCCTTTGGTGGATAGACGGGTATTATCCCAAGCAGGTTGTGCGCGCGGGGAATGGAATCCTCAGCGGACCATGGACCGGTGTAGCGAAGAGGGTCCGGGCTGTAAGCTTTGACACTCCCCGCCTCTTTTGTACGGTGGCCGCACCGGGCTTCCATGGCAACGGACAGCCACAAAGAAAGGTTTGGAGAGACTGGCGCAGGTACCCGGTAAAAGAGAGCACGAGGGTCACAAAAGAGAAGAGGGGAAGCAAATACCAAAAAGAGTGAGACACGAGCAGGGAAAGAGACTGAGAAAAGAGAAAGACGTAGTGGATGGAAAGAGTTCGAAAAGGGACACGAGACACGGGTGGGAGAAGGAGACTGATCAATGAAGGAACAGGGAGTGGAACGTAAGACACCCACAACAGAGGCCTTAGGGGAGAGAGTGGTCAAGATGGAGACCATCAAGAGAGAGGAGAGGGTGAGGCGAGATGGACATACTGAGTAGTGGGCGGCAGGAGAGAGACAGGCAGAAGAGGACCGGCTGAGTAGGGAGAAGATGGCAGGAGTACACTCATGAATCTGAGTGATACATCAAGAGATAGTCCTCTTTGCACATGAGGTATCACACCTCTTTCTCATTTAATTATATGTGCATGTAACATTTTCGCCATGCTCAAACTAATAGGACTCCTCAAATGTAGCTGTCGACGCGGTCGCGTTTCAGCCGTCAATTTCTTTCGGCCTCCTCAGGACAAGGGAACACAATATCTAGCATTTTTATGATGTTTTGTAATTATATATGTAATTGTTTTGTAGCAATATTAACTATTGAGATCGTCAGGGTAATTGATGGTGCCTTTGACGGAAATAAATGGTGAATTTATTCCTCCGTACTTTTTCTGTTTTTCATCCTATAGGAGAGAGACAGGCTCACGAAAGGCAAGGGGCATCCGAGGTAAGAGAGGTGGGGGAGAGGGAGACAACCTGACTAGTGGGTCGGAGATGGCAACAGGTTAGAGACGTACTAAGAAGCACAGACCGCAGGAGATTTTGAGGGGAGAGGTTGGCTTATTAAGGACTGATGGATAGGAGAGACCGAGAGGTGAGCGAGGTCGAGTAGGCAGAGGATGAGCGAAGAGAGACATGGAGAGAAGGGCTTACTGGCAAGAAAGTTGCAGAGAGTTTAGAGAAGGGACAGAAGAGAGACTTGCGGAGTGGGGTAAAACTGGAAAGAAAGTTGCAGAGAGGTTATCAGGAGAGAGGCACGGTTATTCGACCCAGACCGGCAGCAGATGCTGGTAAGAGAAAAACAAGTGATGCCACACGCAAGCAGCATCGCGATCGGCGGTCTTCACTTTTAAAGCACTGCACTCGTGCTTGTGGCGGCATCCACCTTGCGGGAGCGAGCAGCGGCCATATGTTTGTAATTAACGTGGCCGCGCCGCTGCTCACTGCCGCAAGGTGGATGCCGCCACAAGCACGAGTGCAGTGCTTCAAAAGTGAAGACCGATGGCTAAAGGCCCTCCTAGAGCAGCGCATGCACGCTGCCTAGGCGAGACCTAAAAATGGTGGCATTGCTAGTAGGCACTGATCTTTCGTAACTGCCTAATATTTTTCATGCAAGAAGGGGGGTTTATCCAACAGCTGAGATAAGCAGCGTGGGCGGTCTGAGGTGACATTTTGACAAGCTGAGATTGTTGCAGGAGGATGCCCAGTTCACAATTTCAATTTGGGGCAGTCCCAATGGATGACACAAGAGGATAAGCTGCTGGGCAGAGTGCCCATGCAGCCAGAAACTACTATGACAGTGGTTGGTCCGTAGAGGCAATCAGCACATGAAAAGATGCCAATAGACAACTTGGAGGGACAGCAAGGGTCCCACAACGAGTAATGAAGTGGTCTTCAGCTCAAAAGGACAAAGACTGGCATTGAGTAAGGGGGATTAACAGATAGCTTCCATTTGAAGTTCACTATGAACAGTGGATGGCGAAGTAGCAGTAAGTACTAGGTCACCCTCATATCAAAAGATCTGGAAACTATACTGCGGACAAATTCACTTTATCCAAAGGTTTTCAGCTTCTTTCCTTGCATGTACCTTGCAGCATTTTAAGTCGTAGCAGCTGGGGTCATTTTGCTTCAGGCTACATCTCATTTTTAATGCTCGGTGAAAGACACCAATGGCACAAAAAACGCAGAATTGCCATCCGTGTGCTGTACGCTTGGCTGTTGAAATAACTTGCTTGGAAAGGCGTACGAAGTTCGGGTGCAGAATTCAATAACATACTGATGGCTTCATAAGGCCTTCAATTATAAACTTAGAAAATTGAGGCAAACCTGATGAGTATGTAAGTTGTAAATGTAGTTTGTCAAAAAAGACACTGGAGGCGCAACCTAAGTTATGTCATGGGTGGAAGTAGAGGATGAAGTGCAACAGTGGGAGTGGGAGTAAGTAGTAAGTTAGGAAGTTCAAGTACTAAACAATGCTTCGTGGTCTACTAACAGTATAATGACAAAGCCAACAGCCCTGAATTTACTGTGGCAGCGCAACTTAACAGGCATTACAACTGATAATTACTGAAACAGCAGGCGTAAATGTTGTTTATCACATTTATGTCTACCCTATTGGCTTTGCCAATGCAGAGAAAGAACAAAAAGGGATTGCTTTGGAAACCACGTTTGGGTGCAAGGAGACAGAGAAAGTAAATTGAAAATGGCATGATGACTATTTCTCTTTTGTGATGGTCTTTCGCGCGTTCCAATCTGAGCTCTTCCCACAAGGAGGAATTAAACACCACATAGCCAATAGCGTGAAACGAGGGGGTAATTCTTCTCTGGATGGAGCCAAAACACCAGGATTGGTGACAATATTTATTCTGTCAAACCATGCTTATAAAAACGAGTGACAATCTCCCGTGTCTTCTGTGAGTAGTGCTGTCCAACTCTGAGGACTGGCGAGGTTGTAGTGTACAGCACTTCATCATTCCTCGCCTGAAACCCGGCTTACTGTTGAAATGTTACTAGCAATCAAAGTTCTCTACATGCGATCGTGCAGCCAAGACAAACTGCAGAGATGCGAACACGCCCACTCATATCACTTTCAAATTTTGAACTCTGGGTGTTGGCAGGACGCCTGATTATTAAAATCGTGGCTCGCAGTCATTCCTGCAGCACATCAGCCTTCCTCGAAGACTGGCGACGGGCGGTTCAGAACGTAACGTGCGCCCTCAAACCACTCACGCTATAAATGTGCAATGTTGGCGTATTGGAGGAGAATATAATGTTGCATTGTTCAATGGCAGGTACATGCTGAAGAATAAAGTAGCAAGTGGTTTCTCGCCTTTTTACCGTAACAAGTACATGAACAAAATGATACTTCCTTAGAGAAGCAACTGGTCTTCGGGTACACGTCAACTCACGTCAGACCTGACAGATAGGTAGATGCATGTGAAACAAGTGCGGCCCGTCATGGGACGGACAGAAGATGTGCACGCTGGGACTGCCTTTACTGGCGGCGAAAAAAAAAGTCCCAAGTGTATCACGCCGCCAGTAAAGCATCCAATCCCCGCGTGCACATCTTCTGTCTCCCCGCGTGCACGCTTTGGAATCCGTATTGATTCCAAAAGGCCCTCGTCATGGCGAGAGCAGCGCATGCGCGCTGCTAACGCCAGACGAGACCTAAAAAGGAGTGTCCCAGGAGCCAGACACAGAAGCCTGGGCATTGAGGCGCACTCCTTTTCAAGCAGTTGTGCACATGTGATCAGGAAAATTGTCATCACTCACAGTGTAAGACAGTCAATGGATGAAGTGAGGCGACCCAATGCCCGTGATGTTTGCTGTGGTAGGTGCAAGCAAAATGTGAATCACACTTTAGCAGAACAATGGACGAAGAGGTGTGAACAAAGTACACTGTATATTTTTTTAATAATTTTTTCCTTCTCTGTCTCTCTCTCTCTCTCTCTCCCTCCCCCTCCCTCTCCCTCTTCCTCTCCATCTCTCTCCCATTATTAGGAGGACCGGTTATTGAAGTGTGTATTTACTATTCTAACTCCGCACGCACTTTGATAGTAGGGCAGGTTATAAAGCGGACCAAGGGAAATATAACTGCACTTATAGTTTTTTAATACACTCACTTGTAAGTACCTAAACACACTACCGGGACCGGTCCTCCTAATGCACCAGTCCTTACAAAGTAGTGTTTGTCTGCTTCTGTCAGTGTTTACCCACGCTTTGAGGACTAATCCGGTCGTCACAGCGTGGGCTACACATGCTCCCCCACACACACACACAAACATTTTTAGTATGATGTTTTGGGGAATACATGGGGCTAGGGAAACAGCTAAAGCCGTCTCTAGGCCAGACCAAACAAGCATTTGATAATGACATTTCTAGGACGTGCGGCTACCTCAGAAGAAGTGTCCCGGCGCTAGTAGCAGACTAGCGAGGGGTTCAAGCCGACCATTATGACTGGGTGAAGAGCCAGGTTTTTAACGCTTTTCTGAATTCCGGTTCAGTTTCTATCAGGCGGATATGGGCCGGCAGAGCATTCCACAATTCCTGGTAACCGGAAGCCAGTGGAGCTGTCTCAGGTGGGGGGAGATACGATGTCAGAAGGGCACCCACCGAATCAGTCTAGCCGCTGCATTCTGAATTATGTGATGCCTACGGACAAGGTAAGAAGCAAACCCCACGTACAAGCTATTAGCGTAATCCAGCTGTGAGGTCATCAAAGGTTGGACTGTAATCTTTCGGCAATCCTCCGGTAGAAAGCGGATGAATTTCCTAATGGCTCTTAGTTTCCAACAGCACGTGGAAGAAACATGACGCACCTGCGTCTTAAAGGAAAGGTCTTGGTCCAGTCTGAATCCCTGGTTTCTAGCTGCCTCCACTGGAGTCGGTGGTGGATTCAGCTCTGTAGGCCACCAGAGGTTGGGTGGTGGAGGTGATGCCTGAGTGAAGAACAAGACTTCCGTCTTCTCTGCGTTAAGTTTAAGGTAATTCTCATACATCCATACCGAAATGTTTTTCAGGCACTCCTTGAAGTTATGAAAAGCCACCGCCGATTGTTCTTTAAAAGAGAATACCAACTGCGTGTCATCAGTATAGGAAACCACCTTCACGCCCCAAGACTCAACAAGAGTAGCCAGTGGTGCGAGGTAGATATTAAACAGCAGCGGGCTCAGCGCATAGCCCTGAGGCACCCAGCATACTAGAGGGTTCGGAGAGGAGAAAAAAAGATTCAGAAACACCTGCTGCGAGCGATTCTCCAGAAATGACAGCTGCCAGGACAAAGCTTTTCCCCGCACTCCCGCTTGAGTCAGTCTCCTGAGCAGAATCGGGTGTGCGACCGTGTCGAATGCAGCTGACAGGTCTAGCAACACCAACATTGCTGAAGCGCCCTGGTCCACAGATTGTCGCACAGATCCGGTGACTTCAAGAAGTGCGGTCTCCGTGCTGTACCCAGCACTTAAACCAGATTGTGAGTCATGTAAGAGGCCGTTAGTTTCTAGAAATTTAGCCAGTTGCTTCTGAACTGCCGTCTCCAGAATTTTTGCCGGAGCTGGCAGCAATGAAATAGGTTTAAAATTACAAGGCTCGGCCTAAGGCTTCTTTAGCAAAGGCAGCAGAAATGCTTGCTTCCATGCAGTAGGGTAGATACCAGATTTTAGGGAGGAGTTCCAAATCTGATTTAAAATGGGATTTAACCAAGGGGCCAGCATTCTAAAAAACTGTGCAGGACACGGATCTCCCGGGGAGCCCGATTTGCACTTGGAAAGCTCCTTAAGAGACTCCTCAATTGACAAAGGAAGAAATTCTGACAAGGCACTGAGGGAATCTGGGGTCAGGGTTTGCAAAGGAGTAGAGGGTTGAACCTTAGCGGAAAATGCAGAATAGATATTCAGAATCTTTTCCTCAAAAAAATCTGACAGGTTAGAGCAAAGTGCAGGAGAGGGCAAAAACGTGCTATCAACTGCTGTAGGATTAGTGAAGGTTTTTACAATCTTGAAGATTTCTTTGGCAGAATAACCTGCGTGCTTGATGTGATTTACAAAGTATTCTCTCATCTTCCTGCGCTTTAACCTGTGAAATTTTTTCAAGGCCTCTTTATAGAGGCCTTTTGCTTCAGAATTATATGACTTTCTCCAGGAACATTCCAGTTTCTTACAGAGGCTCTTCTCTGTTCTTAATTCAGAGGAGAACCAGGGGGCTGAGGGTTTGAGTCGACTAGAAGTAACTGGCCTAAGCGGGCAAATGTGTCTAAACCAGTCGTAACCCATAAATTAAAATAGGGAGCATCCCTATCAGGATTACCTGTAAACTGGGGTGTAGCTTCTTGGAGTGCAGCCCCCAAGGCCTCTTTGGTGACTGTCCTCCAATTTCTCCTCACACCAGTGTTAGTCATGAGTCTTGGTGGCGAGGGCTCTAAACTAATGCTCCAGTTAGTATCGTGAAGAACTTAGGGGTTAAGCTTGATGCTGCCCTAACAATGAAAGCCCAAATTCAGACTGTTGTTTGCACGTGTTTCGGCATGCTGAAAATGTTAATAAAATTTCTTCCCCTGCTACCGGTAGAGTACCGGAAAACTGTACTCCAAGCCTTAATTACATCTAGGCTAGATTACGTCAACATCTTGTACCTGGGCCTTCCTGAGTACTTACTGAATTGTCTGCAGGTGGCTCACAATGCAGCGGCCAGAGCCATTCTCATGATGGGTCCCAGAGAACGCATGACAATCCATCTGAAGGCCTTGCATTGGCTGCCGGTGCGTAAGAGGATCCAGTTAAAAGCGCTGGTTCTGGCATTTCGGGCCCTCCACGACACAGGTGCCGTATATCTCAGGAGAAGGGTCCAACACTGTGTGCCGCAACAAGCCCTGAGGTCCTCAGGACAGTCTCTGATGCTCACTCCTAAGTTTGCCCGTTCCCGCGTAGGCGGACGCTCATTTCAAGTGCTGGCCGCCCACTTATGGAATTGTCTGCCACTCCATCTCAGGCAGGTCCAGGATCAGTTTACTTTTAGGAGACAGCTAAAAACTTGGCTTTTCCAGCAGTAATTTCTTCCAGACTTGGCTTGGCTCTTGTGCTCTGGTTTCCTATTTCTCGGTGGTCCTTCAGCGCCGGGACACTCTGTGGAGTAGCCGTGCGCTTTACAAGTACCTATTTTCATTTCATTCAAAAGGTACTAAAAAGTTGTCCGACCAGGAGTCCCTACTCTAAGATTAGGGTTATTTGAAAATATCAGATCAAGCATATGTCCTGCATTATGGGTGGGTGCGGTAACTAGTTGCTAGAGATTCAGACCCTCTATTGTTTCCAGGAACTGGGACGCCTGGGAGCTATTTTCATCATCCGCGTGTAAATTAAAGTCTCCAAGTACAGTTAGATTAGCATACTTTAAGGAGAGTTGAGCGATAATGTCGCAGAGCTCTGTCAAGTGGCTTGTGGGGCTGTCAGGAGGCCTATATAAACTAAGCCCGGCCACGGAAGTTGATGATGATATTCTGATACAAAAGGTCATAGCCTCATTGTTCCCGATAGGGCCCAGTCTCCATGTGGTGATCTCCCAATCATCCCTTAGGATAACTGCAATACCGCCACCTATCCTATTGCCTCCACGATTACCACAAACTATCCAAAAGCTAGAGGGAACAGAAAGCATCAAATCAAGGTTAGTGCATTCCCTCAGCCAGGTTTCAGTAAGAAACATAAGATCCCAGGAGTTCATATCTAGGGATAGCCAGATGTCATCTGCATGTTTCGGCAGAGACCTTCAGTTAATCAAGCAGGATCTGATTTTCATAATATTAACAGCTGCGAGGCGTGAGGGGACAATATTTCCTCCTTCCCACCCGAAACCTACATTCAGTTTAAAATTACTTGCATTACAACAGTACTTGTCTTCTCCTAACCCTGGGTCCATCCTGACCTTACCAGTGCAGGCATCCTTATTCATATTCAGGAGCCAGTCTTTAGAACACGTAATGCGCTGGGATCTGGGAATTTGAGCAGCATGGCTGGCGCTGGCCGCGATCCGGACGCGGATGGGTGCAGACAGGCTTGCCTTTGGCGCGTCAGCAGCGCGCCCGCTGCGTGTGCCCGCGTCGCAGCTCCCATTAAGTACAGGCTGGGGCAGGCAGGTCAAAAAACTAAACCACGAACCCTCCAAGATGGCACCTAGCTAATGTTCCCAGCGGGACGAATAAAGATGGAGCTGCACTCGATGTAGGAGCAGGGAAGAAGAAATGGCAGCCCAGCCTTCCCCGACAGGTATGGGTAAAGTAGTTATACCGTGCCCATAAAATTGAGAGTAAGCAATTAAAGAAACCTGATCCTGCACCCTGCAACACGCAGCAGTGCAGGAAACATAAATACATAAAATACAAAGTATGTGAATGTGTTAAAAGCCAAGTATAAACAATTAGCACCAAGTCAAGGATAATATAGCACATAGGTCACAGGGCTCGACTCAACTTAGCCCTCGGGAGTCCGCTGCGCGTCCACATCGTGGCACCCATTAAGTACAGGCTGGGGCAGGCAGGTAAAAAAACTAGACCGCCAACCCTCCAAGATGGCGCTTAGCTAATGTCCCCCAGCGGGACAAGTAAAGATGGAGCTGCCCTCGATGCAGTTGCAGGGAAGGAGAAATAGCAGCCCAGCCCTCCCCGATAGGTACGGGTAAAGTAGTTTTTCCGTGCCCATAAAATCGAGAGTAAGCAATTAAAACCTAATCCTGCAACACGCAGCAGTGCAGGAAACACAACATACAAAGTTCGTGAATGTGTTAAAAGCCAAGTATAAACATTTAGCACCAAGTCAAGTATAATACAGCACAAAGGTCACAGGGCTCAACTCAACTTACCCCTCGGCTAATTGCAATGCAATAGGTCTCGCATTTGAGAGTTTAAGCTATTGGCATTGTGAATGACAATGCCTTTTATTTATCTGTTTTGATAAGTAACACATAAAAGGCATTATCGTTTACAATGTCAATAGCTCAAACTCTTGTAGATGCAAGACCTATTTCATTTCAAAGAAGAGGCCACCATTGTACCGGGCTGCTTGGAAAGTGAAAGCGTGCATGGCTTGCTGAATGTTGCAGGAGAGCATGTCGTGCCTGCAGTAGGAGAAACTCATTAAAGAAAATAGTGCTTCCAGACTAAATAAAACATACTGTGTAACAACAGAAGTAAAAGGGCCAGTCTTCATGGGAGGTTACAAATGAAGACAATGCGGTACTAAGGAGGGACTAACAAGCCTAATAACGAATCAGAAGCCAGCATTTCCAAAGGACAAAAGCCAATAAAAAATGTGGGTGGAGCTTCAAGTCCATGCTCACATACAGCATGCCTCGCAGAGCAGAGCATGCTCTTCCCAGGTAGGCCCTAAAAAAAGGATACTGGATTAAATTCTTAATAAGGCTTCTCTATTTATTATTGCACCTACTGCAAAGGTCTGTGTGTCACGGTTTTGAATGCAGGCTGGGAATACCATTTTTTATGATCTGGAACATGAGGAAATAAGTATCACTAAAGTAGGACATTTCTGTGACTACCTGTGAGTCATGACAGGACTGCACTTCAGTAGGTCTGTTGTAGAGTCAGCTGCGTATCATGCATGGATGATGCAGCCTTTCATTCTTTTGAGTTTTCTAAAATGACTATCAATAAGGTGTGATATCACGATGTGGGCAGGTGTTCATGGTAGCAGGTGAGCTCATTCCTCGAAAAAGAATTGCACCCAGGCAGTGGGAAAACAGTATTTTTGAATGGGGTGTTTCTGAAAATAAAATAATTGAATTTCTGAACGCCCAGTCATAAGGGAGTTCTTGTCCCAACACCCCCCACCCCTCCAAAAAATCAAAGATTGGTGGAATACGATCACACATATCTACAGGCTACTGCACAGCAGAGGTACAGCTCAGGTTACACAAAACGTACCAGTTTTACATTTAAACAAAAAGGCTATATCATTGATGTCACAGCCCTTCCAGGCACTAGCCTCAAACAGCCGAGGTACTCCTTATGTAAATTATTACGTACATGCTTTGGCAACAGAGCTATCTCTTATATTACAGATAATGTGCCGGTTAAAGGCTCACACAAAAGAGCTATCTCTCAGTCTACCCAGAACCTCTGGGTTCAGGACTCCATTAGCAGCTCAATCTCCAGTATGCACATAATTTACATGCCCATGCTTGAAAATGCAGAGCGGTGTCTCGTGTGACACACAGGATAAAATTCAGGCAGTTGAGCTTATACTCAGGTTAAACAGATCACACATGTAAGACCTGCCAGTCTTAGGTTGGTCTTTCCTCCAAACTTTTTGCTGTACTCCTCCGTATTTTTCTGATCTCGCTTTTGTTGGCCTTAGGACTCTGTGCCCTTTACCACAGCTAGACAGAGCTAAAGGACTTGTGCTTGCTCCTCTAAACATGGTAGAACTGGTTTACACCCACCTGGCATATTTAATTTACTTAAAAGTCCCTAGTAAAATGGTACTACATTTACCCAGGACCTGCAATTGAAATGCTACTAGTGGGTCTGCAGCACTGATTGTGCCACCCAATTAAGTAGCCTTGAAAACCTGTCTCGGGCCTGCCATTGCATCCTGTGTGTGCAGTTTTAAACTGTCATTGGGTAGGCATGAGCCCCCCCTCCCCGGCCAAGTGGTAGGTAGTGCCCCGCCTCCACTGGCCCACCACCTACCACTTTGATCCCAGACCCAGTGTACTGTGCTGAGGGGGCCCCATGGAGCTCGCCCCCCACCCCCCTGCATTGCAGGGGCTAATGTTACGTCACTGCAACCAGGGAAATCAAAAATGGATTCCACTTCTCTTTTGTACCTAATACTGCGAGCCAAACTGTAAGGGTAAACATCAGAAGACATCCACTACAGCATTTGTAGAGTCCCTATTTCAATGTCTGCATTATTTACCCCGTAAACTCTTACATATTGCTATGATCATGAGGTTACTGCTGCCTTTGCGAGTGGCCTAAACCTCTCGATATTCCCCTGTATATGCAGCCATCCATTACTTTATGCTTCCAGCCCTTCAGCCGATCTGCTTTTCTTGCTTTAGCATAGTCTAGGAGTAGCCTGTTAGGGGATAGAATATTTGCCTCATTCTAGCGCTTATCAAAAGTACCTAGTATAACACTGTCTCACATGCAAATAATGAGGTTTCTTTTTACAATTTTGCATCCTCAGCTAGCATTCAATCTTAAAAAGCCCTCTTCTGTATTCACAGGAAAATTGCCTTAAAATTTCAAATTGTTGCGTGTCCTTTTCTTTCAAATGACTGTACTTATTTTTCTTCCTCTGAATGCATCCTCTCTCTGAGCACAGCTTACTCTAAGTCACATCCATATTTGCCTTAATTCCTATTGTTTTATTACTGCAAATTGTTCACACCTCGTTTCAAAGATCACAACCTACCTCTTAAAAAGCTCCATCCTTGGTCCTAAAAGTAACTGTTCTCTTGTTGCTTATACCACCAACCTTCTGCATGAAATTACACCCCCTTTCACTCAAACGATCCGTTGACTTTAGGTCATAGAGGCTGCATAAAAATACCCTTATACAGTTTGACATTTTTACACTTGTTAATATGGAAATCGATACATACATCGATGAAAATGAAATATCGTCTTTATTAACAAAATCGCCCGTTGTGAACTCTACATCAACCTCGACTCGTAAATATGTAGTTAGGCAGGCCCTGAGACCTAGGCCCAGGGATTGCTGATTTATAGGTCACAGTATGGGAGGATGTGTAGCTGGCAGGCAAGCACCCGGGCAGGAAACTCTTGATCGATCCCACAGTTAGGTGCAGCGAAATTACAATGGTCAAGGGAGATTTCCCCAATAAAGTGCACATGGCCGGGGGGGGAAGGGGGGAGGAGGGGGATGTGCGCTCCTAAAAATACCATAAAGTCAGATGCCACATGAGTTAGGAACTCATAGCCAATCAGGACCTAGCACATGTAATGATCACATGTGCCCCATGCCGGACATCTGGACACGTTATCCACTGGCCGCATTACGTCCATGTGAGGTTGAGACCCACCTGTGGTAACCATTAGACAATTAATTTATGACTCCAAAGGCAGCAACCAGCCTTCCCCACCAGAGATGGTACACTGAAAACTTTTAAAACTCATCAGAGTTTGTATTTAAGAAGAACGCTTACAGATTGTAGATTGAGACAGTCCTCAGTCCGTGTCTGTAACTGTTCTACCTACTGTAGTGTTCAATTAAACTGTTCCTGTATTGCCAAACACCTCTTGTCTTCTATTTTTAAAGGATTTCAAAATCTAGCAACACACTTACAAAGCACAAATTGCCTGTGGTCCTGTCACTGACCCGGTGGTGTACCAGTCCACAGCATTAAACCACTAATCTCCAACTGAGTAGGCATGGAATAACTGAAGAGATCTTCCACATGCTGCTGGCTAAGGGAGACTTTAATTCAGTTCACCACTGCAGGTCCATAGCTGCCAAGGTTTCAAATTGCTATGTGTGACATTTTCATAATTTCAGTGTAATTATGAGTGACATTTCAACGACTATGAGTGACACTTTCTTGCAAGCAGAAAATCAAGCAATGAAGACGAGGGAAACGTATAAATATCAGAAATTTGGCTCATTTGAGCAACGAGAAACTAAAAGATCTTAAAACTGCTGCAAATGCCTGAGTTGGCTGACTCATAATTATAACAAAATTATCAAAATATCACACATAGCAATCTGAAAGCTTGGCAGCTGTGAAAGAGGGTGGGCATCACTTCACATGACATAGCATTGAAGACCGTGCCCATAATTCTGTTCTTGACACCGAGTTTTCTTTACTTACATATTTCATAAAAGTGATAGGAAGTATGTGTTTTATTCCATTGCTATTTTATTGCTTCTCTTGTACAATGCTGATCATATAATAAACTTGTGAATTTTGGATGGCATAATGTATTGACTAATAAGAATAAAAAGACAGAAACAATGCCAATTAGGAAAAAATAAAAGATAAGGAGCATGGTGAAACAAGGAGAATAAAACAAATCACTTTTACCAGGTGGTGTTTGTTGTCCAAGACGAGGTCATGCAAAAATGAATGCGATGGGAACAGGTTTATCACTTGGAGTGGGGTGAACTGAGTTAGTAAAGCTGCTACTGCAGGGGCCACCTTATTCATAAGCGAATGCTGTTAGCAGGAAAGTAAGACTTGTGAAGTTACTACTATCAGCCTCAGATGTCACCACTAGAAAAGAAAAGAAAAAAGCGGACATCTAGAAAGCAGGTCACATGGCTCCGCTAAGAATTAACACCAAAAAGAGCAAGGACTTGCGTTTAGACTACAGAACCATAGGACTCTATAACAGGATGTGAGAGGCCCTAACAGAGAGCTCAGCTGCCTCGTACCGATACCATGAATTAATTAGAGTCAGCTGACTCACGGACTCCGGCCACCGTAGTCAGCAGTGTCATGACAGCATGATTGCTGGGCAAGCCTCAGGAGAGGCTGTGTGAGACACATAGCGGTCACAGCCAGGCAGGCTGTATTGTTTCAAAATGTCACACCAGTAAAGTGAGCGGTCCTGGGGTCTGGCGCACCACAGCTACACAATTAACTTACTTTCACGAGTTAATAAACTAAGAGAACTGCATGTACTCTGTAGCAAAGAGAAACCATTTGTCATATTTAAAACAGACTTACTACATATAGCATGCTTTGCTGTGGGTTTTAGAACAAGCTTCGCACAGTTCACCCTGCAGCAGAGCCTCTCTTCCTCCTGTAGAGTACATCTTCTCACCCGCACTGTCAAGACAGTCCGCCTCCATACGTGCTCTCTAATCTGCTCTGGCACTGTCTGAGCGCGAGTTCGGTCCGGAGGTGAGCTGCCGCACCACCGGTCGCGGCACAGCTCCCCGCTGAGCGCCCGCCTCAACTCAGGCGCGGCCATGATGCTGAGTGATGCTGCCATCCACTCCACCGGTAAGTGTGCGCAAGCACTGGCAGCGCACTGAGTATAATGCCGCCGGACGCCAGGACGCAGACAGCACACCACTCACTCCAGTCGGGTCCCGCGGCTTCTTGAATATCCGACCTCACTTCCTTCCAGACCATGACGTGAGGTCACATCCCCCCCGCGGCACCACAGCCAGTACGCAACCACTGCCCGGGTCTCGGTACTATTGGGCAGTGAGTCAATGACGTGACATCTGCGCCGCGCGCGGGCAGGAATTTCAATGAATGCAGCCAGCAGGGCTAAAACAAAGATACACTGTAGCACTAAGCAGCAACAGTGAGATCCTTAACTGTTTACTGAGCCTGCTGGCAAGTCTGCGGGGAGCAGCAGAGCCGGCGCACAGGTATCACAGGCGCCGGCGCGCGCGCTAGCAGCCTGTTCAGCGCTGGTACGCTGAGTGAGACAGTGGCATTAAAATGCGTGACAATGCATTTCAGTGCGGTGATGCGGAACACCACACTGAAATGCGTTAGAGTCACACCTGATGCGTGATACTTGGCAGGCCTGCAGGTCCCAACAAGCAACACATTTAAAACTCACAATGACAAACAGATATGCGGTGGTATTAACAAAGTCTATCTCAGCATATCTCGCCACCATTTCTCACACCAACCTATGCCTTCTCAGGACCAAAAATGTTAAACTATCTCAGAATGGATTACCCTGTGAAGTAGCCAGCTAAGTGAAATAGGATTATAAGAAATACCATAAAGAGACCTGCAGAGCTGCTAAAAGTTGCCAGCTTACTAAAAACCATACACTATGCGCCTGTCTCGAACACTTCTTTATTCATCACACAGCAAAGTGCTGTGTCTTATAATGCAATAGATGCACCCCGTGGTCATCACGCATGACATGGAAACACTTCTCACATAGGATCCAAACAAATACAACGCACTTCCAACCACACACTCTACATGGTGTAGCACGCTACCCATTTAGGCAAGGGTTTCAGCGCACCACATGGAGTAGTAAGCACCATATAGATGTCGCAATACAATACAACACTGAAAACAAATAATTGATTTTGATTCCTGTCTGAGATAAGCGGAAATATCAACTCAAAACTATTAGCACTCCAAGTCACAAACTGCTTCCAATGAACAGCTTGTTCAAGGAATTGTTCTGACTTTTTTATCTGTGGCATTGTTTACAGAATGTTTCAATAGACCACAACTGTCGCAAATTCCTGTAAATGAATCACCAAAGAGATCTGGAAGTCCAGCAAACTTAGAATGTAACGAAAAATTCACAAGGATCGGATTTTGTGCCAAATATGCTTGTCCAGGAGACTTACTAGAATACAGTCAATGACTATCCTGACAGAAGAACTTAAGTACATCAAGGAGATACGATAGTTCTCAAATTTCACATATTTCCAATAATGTGAGCCATGGCAGGGGAATGAATATACACACGCACACAGAGACTCACACACACACAAACACACACATATACATATTGTGAGATTTGGAGAACCTCATCCTCCAACTACAACTTGCTCAACTATATATGCAGTATCTTCTAATATCAATGATGGATCCATATAATTATTTGTATTCCCTTTATGAGACACACATAAAAATGAACTAATTTCAATATGCAGTTCTGAGCTCCTCATATGATTTCTACAAAATATGTGTACATCTACATTTAGATGATGTGATAAAGCATCTATCTGGATGCTGGTACATAGGGAGAATCTATAAATACAGCTGCTAGTGTGTTGAGATTTATGTTTCCTGCATGTGTTTTGACACATGTAAAGAACTCATCATGAGAAACAGAATGTCAAAATACTCGTTGCTCTGGGCATGGTGGTGGAGTTAGGGCTGCTGTTTCACCACAGACCTGGGATCGCTTACAGCCAATGAAAGTACAACTGAGAGGAACTAAGGGGTCTGGCCATTCTTCTTTAGAAGCATCCCTTCATTCCAATACTGCTCCAGTCCTGATCGACAGAGATCCGAGCACACCCAAGCAAAGGTGAGCTAAATGGATTGCTGCAGTTCTGGGAAAAGACCTGCATTTATGGAGGATGTGGGAACCGTTCAACCTCGTCAAGATCTGTACACGGAGAGAGATAGAGGTCTAGCTGCCTGCTATAGATAGACCTCTGCAGCCAGGCATTTTAGTGATCTCATATTAATTTTCTTGACGGGAAGAGAGACCTAATGACTGCTGCCTAAAACTCCATTGGATTGTAAAGCCTGCCGTACCCTTGGTCAGGCAGCCCCTGCTGAAAGACTTTCCTGGTAAGAGAAAGGGTTATTAAAGCTCTACTGCCAATGGTCTTCTTTCTGCTGCTGGTGGACCTTGAGTAAATACCTTAACAGAGCTGTTCCTTCTGTGCCTGTAAGGCTTAACCAGTCACTCCACAGGGAACAGCCTAGATTGTCTGCCAGGGAGGTACCCCAGGAGGATTACACTTACATATCTAATGTGACAAGTGATGGAGCAAGGTAAATGAAATAATTTTGAAACCCCCTTAAATAAGAATAATAAAGTAACGGTACTAATTGTTTGATGAAATAACCAACAAAACGCACCTTTAATAAACATTTACATAAATGGTAACTGCCATTTTTGTGCAAAATCTAATTTATTTACCATTGTGAAGTATTATAATATTAATATAGAGATTTGCATACTAATCAGAGTAAAATCGCATGATTTGTGCTGTGTAGTAAAATTGTATTGTGGCAAAGAATGAGGATGGTAAGTAAAATGGCTTTAAATGTCGCTTCTGCTAGGTAACACCTAACACGGGTTCTTAGAATGACGGGTGGTAAACAGAAAGGCTTATTTTCTGTGTTTTAATTATGATTGTGTTTGTTTTTATGATAGTTCGCTCGGGCCTATTAGGCCAGGCTGCGAAAATGGCTGCCGGCATAGATGAGGTCATATCAGAAATCAAAGATGGCCTCTAAGCGAAAGAAATAATGGAGCTGAACCACGTGGGTACGGCCTGTACACGGAGTGAGAAATGTCAAGGTTACTTTGACCTATTATGAAGAGAGTGCCAAGAAAGACTCAGCTCGTATCCGTGAGAAAGAAGAGAGGAAAGTGTTGAGAGACAATGGACTGACCAAATTGTGACCATCATTGTTGCAACATTATATATAATCAATTTGGACTGCTTTTACCCAAAGAACATGGGAAACCATGAACTCTTAACCATCCCCGAAACCAGCTTGAACAAGGAAGGCGATGAGACAATCTTCGCCACCCCTCAAATGGACCAATTAGCGCGATTCCTGCCCCCAAACATTGCAACTTTTTGTGTAGTAAGCCAGAAGTAGGGTATAAGAAGGACTGCTCTTATATGGGAGGAGTCGATGCTGCTATTATTGCAAATGCCGACGCTGATGTTAATGCGGATGCTGCCATTGACTTCGAACCTGACTGGGGAAGGAACGATACCGTTGCGGGAAATCTATATGGGAGGTCCCGTCGAGGAGGCCATCTAGCGGGACAGTCAGTCAGTGAGTTTGGGAGTCCATTCTGTGATTTACGGTTTATCTTCTTTGGTGAACCATTCCTATCTGCATCTAAATAGGTAATGCATAATTTCGATTTCTTTACAGAATTTCCTATATAAATGTTAAAGAATGTAATAAGGTGATTAATAAACTAAGAATCTCACTCGTGCAAATTTGAATTTAGATAAAAATTTATTTCTAATTAATTTTGAGTCTGTGGTTCTTTAGTTCATTAATAAATTTGACATTTACTAGGGTTTTAAATGATTGAGCTGGTCTCGATCACCATCAACTTATTCTACTAGTTGGTCCATCGACCAAAGAGCGGAGTACCTTGATGTTTTAGAGCCGACAGGATTAAGACTGAATGTATATGATGTTTAAGGTAATAATCTGTCAAATTTAATAAGGTATTCCGTTCCTCCAGCAACTCGTTTTTCTCCTTAGCGAATGTGGGTGTGATCCAGGGAATGACTGAGTGTGTGATATGCGGTGTTATGGGCCCCACCGTCATATGGTATAGTAGATGTGAATGATTTCACCTGGATGTCATGTCCGAAGGAGAAGAATTTATATTAGCCGCGCTGGATCAGATTTCTTGGTAGCAGAGTTATGGTTACTATAGATTAGTTTGGTGATTATTGGTTATTGATTATTGATTATTCATGTTTAACACTTCGGGTTGAATTGTATCATGTTATATGTAAGTCAAAATTTTGAAGCTTCCGGGAAGTAGGAAGTGGACACGTGTGGTAAGAGAAGTCACATGGAATTGTACATTGTCTGATTTTTCAAATTGGTGATAACAGAGGATTGTGTTATGATAGGGACATTTCATGTATAAAACGTGTATGAGTGAAATAGCAACCGGTTTTCTTGTGAAACTCTGGCCTTAATTCTCAGGAGCAGTGTAGTCTCCACATGTGTTTTATCCCCAGAGAAACAGGTTTACCCCTTGCTTGAAAGAAGGGTAAGGTAGAGGGAAGTGCTACACTTATCGAACGAAACAGTATTCTTGCAAGATAGAGTAAGCTATCTCTTTTGTTTAGCGAAAACAGACAATGGAAATGTGTTTTACGTTGTAACTAATAAAATTCAGTCAAGAAAAAGCTGCCGATAATTTTTTGTAAAGGAGGGGTCAGGAGTAGAACTGACGTTGACTAAGACCGCGCTGGTATTGGCCAGTGGTGGAAAACGAAGAGCTTTCCGATTGGTGTGTTGGTGTGAAGACGCGCTGGTATTGGCCAGTTGAGAGTGACGTATAGTTTTACGAATGGTGCGTTGGTGTGAGACGCGCTGGTATTGGTCCGAATAGCACACAGTAAACAGAACAGAGTTGTGAGTTTGTCGAAAAGAAAGAATCGTGAAATATGGCTTATTATGAGTATTGTAGAGAGAAACCGTCATGGATGGCGAAAATTAAAAACTTTTTCAAGAAGGACAAGAAGGTAGTGACTAGGGAAGGACAAGTAATTCCTCCGCCGAAAACGCCAGCTTCTCATATGATGTTGAAATATGGTTATCATACTTGCATTTGGTTAGAGAATTGGACAAAATATACTCAGAATGATGGCTTTTCCAGAAAATGGTTCATTTAGCACAGCTGTACTTCGGAATTTGAGAGAGAAAATGATGAAACTTGAGCCAAGACCTAGACCGACACAGTTTGAAGCGTTAGGTGAATGGGAAGATGAGATGTATGAAAGAGAAAGACACAGAGGTGCAAAGAATTATAATTTAATTCATGGAAGAGTATGGGGAGTGAATCATGAAGACAGAATGAGACGATGGAGATATGCTAATATGACAGATGGTTTGTTTCCAGCTATAACAGTTGAAGAAGTTGCAGGGAAAAAGTGTACAGAGAAAAAGAAACATGTAGTAGCGGAAAGGTATGGGTATGGAGGTAGCGAAACAGAGGATGAATTGCTAGAAGATATTTTAAACAGAAAACCACCTCCATATCAACAGAATTCTGCGGTGTTGACACCAAATGCACCACCAATGGAAACTGGGAGGAATCAAAGCCCTGAACGAAGTTATGAAAATAATAGGTTAAATGAAAAATCAGAGACTCCACAGAATGAGAAGTCTGACAGTGGTAATACAGCTGAGTTAGCAAGAACCACAAGAGAATTGACTGAGAAAATAAGAGAATTAACTATGAACATGGAAGCCGTGACTGTGCCAGTGACAATAGGACCAGTAATACCGGTATTTGAAAACCAAAGAATAGATGAGCATTCCTTGACCATCCCAATGAACTCGAATATGCAAAGAATGAGAGAAGGGATAATTACAGAAACTAGAGAGACAAGAGATTTGGTTAGCTCATATAGATCGAGTCCACCTACTAACTTGACAGTAAATGAGAGTGAGATAAGAAGGATTCCTATGGGAACTGAGTCAGCAACTGAGACCCCAGAGAGAAGCAACAATTGGATAGAAATAAATAGTACCCCTGTAGGTCCGACTCCAGAAGAATTAAATGAGTGGATGAGGAATTTGCAGAAGAAAGATGTGGAACCACAACCGTTGGATGTAATCAGACTAAAGATAGACATGGAGGAATTGATTTTAGGGACTATTGGTACAGAAAAATTGAAATCATATCAGGACGAAGAGATTATGTTTTTGTGTAAGAGTATTACTTGGAGAGCTAGAAATTTGCATGAAAAGTTGGAAGAGACAGCAAATGTACATGTCCCATGGTCTAGACAAGATATATTGTCATTTACGAATGATTTTCCGAAATTGAGAGAGAAACCTGTAGAATGGTATAGACAAGTGGAAAGATTTGTAAAGGTTTCGAAGGTGTTGTGGGTAGATCTGGATGGATTGTTTGACATTGTAGTACCAGCAGATTTATGGACAGAATGTAAGATTACCATTGATTGGCCAACAGAAGAATATCCTAGAGATGCAAAAACTGGAGTGCCAGGTCCAGAAGTGATGAGAAAGTATGACCAGGTTATCACGTTCTTGAAAAATAAAATTCCACCAAAAGAAACAGATTGGGTAAAGATTGATAGAACAACACAGGAGAGTAAGGAATCTGTACATGCCTACTATGAAAGGCTACTTTTGGTTTTCAAACAATATAGCGGTTATGAGACTTTTGAGTGAAAAGGACAGGAGTCATTTTGTATATAGATTTGTATATGGATTGAAGCCCGAGATAAGTGAAATGATTAAGCAGCACATGTTGTGCTGGCAAAATAGCACTGTAGATGAAGTACTAAGGTATGCTAAATACTGTAGTGATGACATTGAGTGTAGACAACGTAAACTAAAAGAAAAAGCGATGTGGGCGCAAGTAAAGGTTGCAGAAAAACAAGAAGCTCAAATGAATAATCAGACTGGTGATGCAGGACAGATTAAATCCAAACCAAATATAGGTAAGGGAAAAGGTCAAATGAGTATAGAAGAGGCTAAAAATAAATGGCCATGCCATAATTATGGAAAAGTTAGGGCATTGGAGAAACGAGTGTAAATTTCCTCCAAAAGCTAATATGGAAAATCAATCATTAAATCCGCAGGTGCAGAATGAGGTGAGTTACCAACAGGTGCAACAACCGCAGGTAGTTACTCAACAGAGTCAGGTGCCACAACCACCTCTTCCCAAGAGTGTAAACCCCCAGAGATACAGTGCAGAGACAGGATTCTACGGAGGAGATCAGGTAACAAAATTGCTGCGCGCAGCTGCAATATCGCAGTGTTGGTTACGGCAGGATGGAAATGAATCGGTTGAAAGTTTATGATGGTGCCTAGGAGAGGAGGAAGAGTGCGTGCTTGGCGCAACTCTAGAGGTAGATCAAAACAAAAAATCAAAGCTATGGCAGCACAACCATTCAACCTAACTTATTTAGTTAGCCAAAAACAATCTTGGTCATAGGTCAAAGTAATCACTTTATATAGTTCTAGATCTCTTGAGTAACGAAGATGATAAGGAAACACCAGTCCGTTCAAAGGAATCCAATCAGATCATCAAATAGAGTTTTCTTATATACTTTATTATAGTCCCCAACATTTTTTTTAATTCCCAGCACATGATTAGCCGACACGTGTTTTGTCCGATACACAGACTTTTTCAAGGCACGGTTTGGGAATATTGTCGAACTGTACTGTATACGCAATCCGTCACTGCAGTGCATCAGAAGTAAAAAGAACCAGGTTCCAAATAAGGATACTGCAACCTATATGATAGAACATTGATAGGAAGTCACAATGCTGGCGCTGGCCTTTGACTCTTTCGCCATTACTCACACGGCCGTTTGCAGAGGAGACGTGTTGTATTTGGAGGGTCAACTTATCAGGGTTGTATCTCATAGTGTCCAGGTGATACTTAACCACTCTGGACCGACAATACTGGGTGACTGTAAAGCCTATCATTGCTACGGTGACCATCAATATGATGTTTGTTCCTCCTTCTACCTATGAAGGATTGGTATTTTAGTATTGGGCCATATCGGGGCCCAGTACAGCTGTGCGCTTTGTGGGATTCTACTGAGTGGCGAAAGGCCAGCGCCAGCATTGTGACTTCCTATCAATGATCTATCATATAGGTTGCAGTATCCTTATTTGGAACCTGGTTCTTTTTACTTCTGATGCACTGCAGTGACAGATTGCGTATACAGTACAGTTCGACAATATTCCCAAACCGTGCCTTGAAAAAGTCTGTGTATCGGACGAAACACGTGTCGGCTAATCGTGTGCTGGGAATTTTAAAAAAATTTGGGACTATAATAAAGTATATAAGAAAACTCTATTTGATGATCTGATTGGATTCCTTTGAACGGACTGGTGTTTTCTTATCATCTTCGTTACTCAAGAGATCTAGAACTATATAAAGTGATTACTTTGACCTATGACCAAGATTGTTTTTGGGTAACTAAATAAGTTAGGTTGAATGGTTGTGCTGCAATAGCTTTGATTTTTTGTTTCGATATATGCATGTTATATTTGTAATGTGCAGGCGACACCTCCAGGTAGTAGGTGTTTGAAGCTGATATAGCACCCGGTTGCTAATATAGCAACACAGATACTTGTCACGCATAGTACTGATACTTTGAACACAGTTATAGTCTTTGGATGTGCGGTTACTTCCCTTTTAGGGAACACTACTACCTGTTCTTTTCTTGAATCTAGAGGTAGATCAGTCAGGTCCATTTGTGGATGGAGAAGTGAATGGTGTAAATGTTACATTCCTTGTGGACACTAGAGCTACCCGTTCTACTGTAAGATCAGTAGAAATTCCAACCCTTCCTCTCTCAGGTGAATATATCCAAGTTGTGGGTGTTTCAAACCAGCAGATTAAAGCGCCTCTTACCAAACCAGTAGAGGTGAAAGTTGGACCATTCAGAGAAATGCATCGGTTTGTGGTGTGTGATTGCAGTCCTGTAAACTTGCTAGGACGCGATCTGCTTTGTAAAATGAATTGCACCATCTATTGTACCCCGGATGGTATTGCATTTCAGACACCAGATGAAGATGTTCTGTATAAAATGACAATGGCAGAACTAGAACCAGGAGTAAATGACATGTTTCCTGTGTTTGACGTAGAGAAAATCCCAATTGAATTGAAAGAAACAGTCAGATCTGATGTATGGGATTTCACAGGCGAAGACATTGGGTTGATGAGAGGAGTAGACCCTATAAAAATCACTGTAAGAGAAGGAACAAATTACCCAAATACTCCACAGTGCAAATTAACGCCAGAAATTATTGAAGGAATAACACCCGTAGTTAATAAAATGATTGAACAGGGAATTTTGAAAGAAATAATGAGTAGCCCATGTAATTCACCTATAATGGGATTGAAAAAGCCGAATGGGACATATAGGATAGTTCAAGATTTGAGGAAAATAAATAAAATTGTTATTCCTTGTTGTCCAATTGTGCCAAACCCCGCCGTAATACTGTATCAGATTCCACATGATGCAGAATGGTACACAGTTATTGATTTGTGCCATGCATTTTTCTCTATTCCGTTACATCCAGATAGCCAGCCATTATTTGCGTTCCGGTTCGGAGAGCGTATTTTGGCATGGCGCCGAATTCCTCAAGGGTATACGGAAAGCCCCTCAATCTTTAATCAGACCCTAAAGAAATCATTGGAAGATTTAAGAATGCCTGAAAAATCTGTGATGGTCTAGTATATTGATGACCTGTTAGTGGCATCAAAGACCAAAGAAGCATGTGTTACCGACACAATTGCTTTATTGAATCACTTGGCAGAAGGAGGGCACAAAGTGTCTCCGTCAAAACTGCAATTTTGTCAACAGGAAGTACAATACCTAGGTCATAAGATTGAAAAGGGGATGCGAAAGGTAACGACAGAAAGAATACAAATTATCCGAGGAATGAGAGCTCCAATGACACAGAGAGAGGTGAGAATGTTCCTTGGAATGGTTGGGTATTGCCAACAGTGGATAAGTGGATTTTCATTGATTGCAAAACCTTTACAGCGATTGACAAAAAGAGATGTTAAAGATCCGTTTGAGTTGAATGAGGAAGAAACGAAAGCTTTCAAAGAACTAAAAACGAAGTTGTGTGAAGCACCGGCATTGGGAATGCCTGATTATGAAAAAGAATTTTAGCTGTATTGTAGTGAGAGAGATGGATGTGCACTTTCAGTGTTAGTGCAAAGGGCATGGAAAAATTAAAAGACCCATTGCTTATTTTTCAGCTGTTTTAGACCCGGTAGCAAAGGCGTTGTCTGGTTGTCTGAAAGCAGTAGCTGCTACTTGTGTGAGTCTGGAACAGAGTGAAGGCATTGTGATGGGATATCCGTTAAGAGTATGTGTTCCACATTCTGTTGAAATTCTTCTGACCAGAACCAAAACCCAATTCATGACACAGTCGGCTGACTAGGTATGAAAAGGTGATTTTGAGTGCAGACAATTTAACCATTGATAGATGCACAAGTGTGAATCCTTCAACTTCACTGCCAGACGAAGAAAATGTAGGAGTTAAGGATGAAGTCGATCATCAATGTATGGACATGCTTGAATTCTGCACAAAGCCTCGACCAGATATTAAGGATGAGCCTTTGAAAGAATCAGATTACGTAATGTTTGTGGATGGATCGTGTCTGAGGACGAATGAAGGAGTTTTGAGTGCGGCATATGCTGTGCGTACAGTAGCTGCCATAATGGAAGCATCTTGTTTGAGAGGGATACGTTCAGCTCAAGTAGCTGAGCTGATTGCTCTAATTCAGGCATGCAAACTGGGAAAGAATGTCCGAATTACGGTGATCACGGATAGCCAATATGGCTTTGGAGTAGTCCACGATTTTGGACAGATCTGGTCTCAGAGAGGTTTCTTGACGTCTGCAGGAACTCCAATTAGGAACGGTGAGTTTGTGAAGAAATTGCTTGAGGCGATACAGCTGCCTAAACAGATTGCAGTGGTGAAGTGTGCTGCACACAAAAATGGGACAGACTATATTGCTGTGGGAAATAAGTATGCGGACGAAATAGCCCAATACTGTGCCAGAAATATGGTCTCGATAAACAGGAGGAGAGAAAAAGAAAATGTTTCATGTCCATTATTATTTACTAACATTGTCGAAACATGGGATGAGGTAAGACAATTACAGGAAGAAGCAAATGAAGAGGAGAAAGATGGTTGGATAAAAGTAGGTTGCAGAAAAAAAGAGGAAGATGACGTTTGGGTTTATAGAGATGAAAGACCAGTTATGCCTGATAGCATGATTTCTAACATGGCACGGATGTACCATGGACAAGCTCATATTGGTAGGGATGCCATGATTAGACTTTTCAGACAAACTTGGTACAACCCAAAATTCAGAGCTATAGCTGAGAGTCTCTGTCAAAGATGTCTTACATGGCAACAGATAAATCCAGGAAGAAAAACAGTAGTGAGTCTAGGAACAATAGGACGGGAAGGAGGTCCTTTTACTAGAATGCAATTAGATTTTATTGAAATGCCCCCAAGCAATAGATTGAAGTATGTTCTTGTGGTCGTTTGTTTGTTTTCTCGTTGGGTGGAAGCCTATCCGACAAGAAGGAATGATGGAGTTACTGTAGCTAAGCTCCTGTTGAGAGAATTCATTCCAAGATATGGTTTTCCAGTAACGATTGAAACAGATAGAGGAACACATTTCCAAAATGAACTGATCCAATTGATATGTGAAGCTCTTGACATACAACAGAAATTGCACTGTGCTTACAGACCAGAGGCTTCTGGAGTGATAGAACAAGTAAATGGAACAATAAAGAATAGGTTAGGGAAAATGTGTCAAGCCACAGGACTCAAATGGCCTGATGCCCTACCATTGGTGCTAATGACTATCAGAAGCATACCTGACAGAAAAACAGGTCTGAGTCCTCATGAAATAATCATGGGACGAGCAATGAGACAAGCACATGTACCTGTCAACAAACTGCTGACTATAACTGATGATCTCGTATTGGACTATTGCAAAGGATTGGCTGATGTGGTACATTCTGTGTTTCATCAGGTTGGACCGGATGCGACCACTCTTGAAAGAAAACCAGCTCATGATTTGAATCCAGGAGACTGGGTCCGCATAAAAATCCACAGAAGAAGAAACTGTTTGGTTCCTCGCTGGGATAAGCCACGTCAAGTGATCCTGGTGACAACAACTGCTGTCAAATGTGCAGGAGTGAAAAACTGGGTGCATGCCAGTAACACTATCAGAGTTCCAGATCCTGAAGCTCGACCTGAAAGTCGACATCTGGAGATATCTGATACCAGCTCAGCATCCGAAGCAGACCCTGAGATAAGCAGAGTTCCAGATCCTGAAGCTCGACCTGAAAGTTGACATCTGGAAGAACAAGGTACAAGTTTTACAACTGAAGAAGAAGAACTTGAACCAATTGAAGATCCAGATTTTGAAGATCGACTTGTAAGTCGACATCTGGAAATATCAGATACCAGTTCAGCATCTGAAACAGACCAACCTGAATTTAATGAAAGACAAAAAAGAAAATGAACCAAGAGACAGTGATAGTGAACAACCAAGTACAAGTTATGGAAAAATTCCTCCAGAAATAGTCGAACTAACTGAGGGAGACTTAGATACAGATAGAGAGATAGAGGAAGAAGCGGAAGAAACCCGAGGAGTAATAGGGACAGACCAACAAATAGAAGAAAAACAGGGAAATTTAGATTTAGACAGAAAGATTAATAAAAATTCGGAAGACAATCGAGGAGGGATAGAATCAAACGTCCCAACAGGAGAGATACAAGAAGGTTCAGATTCAGAGAATGAAACAGAGATCATAAAGTTCAAAGTTAGAGGAAGTGAAGTAAGATCTGAAACGGAATCAGAAGAAAGTGAAGAAGAAAGAAAGCAGAGACTAGGACCAAGAAAGAGGACTTGGAGAACTGAACGAGAGGAAAAGGAAAGTGAACCAAAAAGGCCAAGAAAAGGAGACAATTGGCCCCACGAAGTCAAAAGACTGAGATACAAGATAATAAATTTGAACAGAGATGATGCGGAACAAGTAAATGAGATAACAAGTCAAAAGGGACAAGGAAAACAATTGCAGAAAGCAAAAAGGTTGAAGAGACCTAATTTGAAATATAAGTCACCTGAGTGGTTATACATCGCATTGACTGACATCAAAGAAGAGGATAATACTCACGAGAGTCCAGACGAAAGCTGTAAACAAATGGGCGAGGGTGAAGTACAACAAACCTGAGAATGAGAAAAGAAGGAAACTCGGACTGGACACAAAAATCTGAACGAGACAAGAAAAAGTTCTGAAAAGAGCTGAAGAAAGCACTAAACGAGACAAAGTAAAAGGGTAGAGTGGCTAAGACGTCATTCTGAGGTGTGGTGACACATTTTCTGTACAAATATATATATAGAGCTAGATAATAGTACAATATGGTAGACAGTGATAATAGAAGATCTAGATGTGAATTTTTACGTAGATGGTGTAGGATGTGTTTCTTTTGTATAGGTTTACTAATGTTTATTTGGCTTATTTTAGCGATAATAATTCCATTAAGGTTAATTGTAGAAGAGACATCTGTAATAGGGAATAACACGAAAAAGGATAAAGAAGCTAACACACAAAACACTGCAGCATTAGTAGATAGTACTGATTTACATAAGGATAAGTCTATAACTGACTTCTCCAAGAATGTCTTCACGAAATTATTGTATGAATACGTGGAGACAATGGATGTGAGGGATTGTTATGTTTGTATGCAATTACCTGCGTCTGTCACAGAAGGTGTGACCTATCATCACCTTCCTTTGACGTATGGGATAACATGTAGCGTGTTGGCTAGTTTATTTTATAAAACAGGTAGATTAGAATATTATTACACTGATATAAACACTGTTTTTGCGAAGGTTCCTATAATTCCTGAACTAAGCAAGGTGAAAGAAGCAAAAATGTTTGGTGAATTTTTCCTAGAAAATAAAGATTTAACACTAGAGTATGTAGTTAGACACAATCTTACCTGTGAATTAAAGAAAGAGGAAAAGGTCTTCTTGGAGATGGTAGAAAACAGAAGAGTTAAGTTTCAAAGAAAGGTGATAGAAGAAAAGACAAAAACACCACTTTGGGCATTTGGAGAGAAAAATCTTGACAAAGGAGAGACAAATGCAGCTATGACTTTGGATTGGCCCCAACAGGGAAAGTTGTGTATTAGTAGAAATAAGACTATGTATGATAACTATTTCGTAGGTTCCAGTGAATGTCGAGATACATATAAAATTTTAGGAGGATGGGGATTTAAAGGAGGAAAAGATCCAATATTTCCTGGGATCTATTATATATGTGGAAGTAGAGCTTATTATAGGTTGCCGGACCACTGGTATGGATCATGTTATTTAGGTCTGGTCTTTCCAAAGATTTTTCATGTGGAGAGAGGAGAAAAAGGAATACATGAGATAGATAAAACATTAACACGTAGAAGGAGGGAAAGTTTTTCAGAGATAGTAGGTGACATTTTTGGAGCATTGATACCAGCAGTGGGTATATCTTTGAATGCATTTAAAATTCGGAAACTGTCCACAGTAGTATATCGTTTATCAACGGATGCTGCTGGAGGGTTCTTGATGGTAAATACCGAAATGGTTGCCATGAGAGCTATGGTGATGCAAAATCTGCTTGCCCTTGACATTCTTTTGGCAAAAGAGGGTGGAGTCTGTGGAATGTTGAAAGTCCAACATTGTTGCACTTACATTCCAGATAAAAGTGAAAATATACAGAAGTATATAAAGAATATTACTGATTTGCACAAAGAAATTGCTCCACTGGAGGTTGAAGGTGCCTGGGAGAAACTTGGTAAGAGTTTTTCCTCAATACAGAAATGGTTTACAGAAATAGGTGGTTTTCTTATTGGGAAAATACTAATATCAGTAACAGTGGTAATAATGGTAATGTTGTCAGTAAAATTAGCATATATGTGTATTAAAAGGAGAAAAACACAAAATAGAATAAAAAGAGAAAATGAGATAAATAAAGAAAGAGAACGAGAAATGGGAGAAATAGAATTAGAAGAACTAAAAGAGAACATATACAAAAGATCAAAAAGGCAAGATGAAAAAGACACTGTTGTGTGAACTAACCAAAGCAAATGGACAAGAAACATTTATTTGAAAATTGTGTTACATGGTTTTTGAGGTGATATTAAAAATCACCAAAGGGGGGAGTTGATGGAGCAAGGTAAATGAAATAATTTTGAAACCCCCTTAAATAAGAATAATAAAGTAACAGTACTAATTGTTTGATGAAATAACCAACAAAACGCACCTTTAATAAACATTTACATAAATGGTAACTGCCATTTTTGTGCAAAATCTAATTTATTTACCATTGTGAAGTATTATAATATTAATATAGAGATTTGCGTACTAATCAGAGTAAAATCTCATGATTTGTGCTGTGTAGTAAAATTGTATTGTGGCAAAGAATGCGGATGGTAAGTAAAATGGCTTTAAATGTCGCTTCTGCTAGGTAACACCTAACACGGGTTCTTAGAATGACGGGTGGTAAACAGAAAGGCTTATTTTCTTTGTTTTAATTATGATTGTGTTTGTTTTTATGATAGTTCGCTCGGGCCTTTTAGGCCAGGCTGCGAAAATGGCTGCCGGCATAGATGAGGTCATATCAGAAATCAAAGATGGCCTCTAAGCGAAAGAAATAATGGAGCTGAACCACGTGGGTACGGCCTGTACACGGAGTGAGAAATGTCAAGGTTACTTTGACCTATTATGAAGAGAGTGCCAAGAAAGACTCAGCTCGTATCCGTGAGAAAGAGGAGAGGAAAGTGTTGAGAGACAATGGACTGACCAAATTGTGACCATCATTGTTGCAACATTATATATAATCAATTTGGACTGCTTTTACCCAAAGAACATGGGAAACCATGAACTCTTAACCATCCCCGAAACCAGTTTGAACAAGGAAGGCGATGAGACAATCTTCGCCACCCCTCAAATGGACCAATTAGCGTGATTCCTGCCCCCAAACATTGCAACTTTTTGTGTAGTAAGCCAGAAGTAGGGTAGGCTCTTATATGGGAGGAGTCGATGCTGCTATTATTGCAAATGCCGACGCTGATGTTAATGCGGAGGCTACCATTGACTTCGAACCTGACTGGGGAAGGAACGAGACCGTTGCGGGAAATCTGTATGGGAGGTCCCGTCGAGGAGGCCATCTAGAGGGACAGTCAGTCAGTTTGGGAGTCCATTCTGTGATTTACGGTTTATCTTCTTTGGTGAACCATTCCTAACTGCATCTAAATAGGTAATGCATAATTTCGATTTCTTTACAGAATTCCCTATATAAATGTTAAAGAATGTATTAAGGTGATTAATAAATTAAGAATCTCACTCGTGCAAATTTGAATTTAGATAAAAATTTATTTCTAATTAATTTTGAGTCTGTGGTTCTTTAGTTCATTAATAAATTTGACATTTACTAGGGTTTTAAATGATTGAGCTGGTCTCGATCACCATCAACTTATTCTACTAGTTGGTCCATCGACCAAAGAGCAGAGTACCTTGATGTTTTAGAGCAGACAGGATTAAGACTGAATGTATATGATGTTTAAGGTAATAATCTGTCAAATTTAATAAGGTATTCCGTTCCTCCAGCAACTTGTTTTTCTCCTTAGCGAATGTGGGTGTGGTCCAGGGAACGACTTTGGGGCCGATTCCGATTCCGGCCGGAAATCTCCCGACCGAGCCGGACCCGGAGAGAATTCCGACCGATCGACTCTAGCAGTCCGACCGAACGAGTACGATGCGCACGCATGCTATCGGACTCGAGTCGGTCGGACTCCCATTGAAGTCAATGGGAGCCTGTCGTACAACGCGTACGCGGGCTCCCATTGACTCAATGGGTGCGAGGCGGACAAGGGCGCCCCTACAGCGTGTACGCGTCCATGCACATCGCGGCGTACATGCACAGGTAGGGGGACCCATGGGTCCCCCTGTGTGCGACTCGCGCGCCTACGCATACAGGGGGTCCAACGCGGACCCCCAAAGTCCGGCTCCGACAGCTTTTTCGAGCCGGACGGCGCGAATCGATCGGACTGCTCGCGGCGCGCATCGTCCTTACCAGGCCGGGAAACGTCTCCATAGCGCGGTGCGAGTCGTGTCCATGCGAGTCGGTCGGAGCGTGTTGAAGCCGCGTTCGAGTCGGTCGGAGATTTCGCGGGTGCTTGCATCGTACTCGCTCGGCCGGACCCGCGTACGATTCGGTCGGGAAACAGGGCTCCGAATCGGATCCGGTGAATCCGAATCCGATTCGGAGCACTACCGGCCGCGATCGGAATCGGCCCCTGAGTGTATGATATGCGGTGTGATGGGCCCCACCGTCATATGGTATAGTAGATGTGAATGATTTCACCTGGATGTCATGTCCGAAGGAGAAGAATTTATATTAGCCGCGCTGGATCACAAGAAGTTAGGTCAACAGGCTATATATTAATACCCAACACACAGACTTGAATGATCCACAATGCTTCTGCTTCCGAGGCAGGCACTTTCAGTTCTCTACTTTCTGGATCCAAATTTCTCTTCTGCCTACTTCCTGACCTGCTCTTGGACTACTACATCTGCTATGATTCCTTAAACTAATCCATCTGTCTTTCGATGTTCCTTTAATTTCTTGCCAACTAGGCATTTTTTAACTTTTGATGGAGCTCTTCAATGCTAGATTCCTCTTCTAAATTTATTGCAACTATTACCTTCTGAAGGACTTGGGAGGTTTCTTGCTCTTCGAGGTAATACTAAATTTACCACGTGACGCACTAACAGACACATTAGGGCACAAAGGTTTCCGGCCTTTCTGAAAATTCTTCTTGCCATGTTAACACATGCATGTGGGATTAATATAAATGAATGTATGTGGATATTCAAAAAGATGGAGGAAACAAGAAATCATCCAAGCAACCAGAGATAAAAAGATGGATTCAAAGGGATAATTTGAGTCAGAAAGATATTAACTATCCAAGAAATAAATGAGTTAAACAGGTGAACTCACTGAAGAACAAAATATGTTTGCACTACCATTCTTCAGATTCCACACCTGCAGATAAAATAAGATTGCATTCTCATTAATGACAAAATACCCAAAACTATGGATGGCCCTGGGTTTCATATTGGCGAAACAGAACATAGCCAGAAGCTGGGAGTCGGGGGTGTCAAGGCAGCACCATGAGTGGCTGCCTGGGAAAAGGATATGTGCTGGTGTATGTTGGTAGAACGGGTGGTTTATATGGGAAGGGGCTGCTACAGGAAATTGGAAAAAATATGGAATGCTTAGCGGTCCCATCGTGGACTCCAAGGGAGAGCCAGAACACTGAAACCTACCTGGAGCAGTATCCCAGGTAAACAATACTAACTGTATGATTGATGACACATTGTTATGGTAACATTCTGTTCAAACTAATAGAAAGTTTTTTTTAAAAACAGGTAGAATTCTCATTGACTGCTCTGCTGACAGTGCAGGGTCTTGAAAAAGCATAAAGGTCAATATTCCATTTGGAGTATAAAATGAATGCCGTCATCGGAGGTGTTGAGATCAGGTGAAATTGTCAGTGATGTTCACTGAATGCAAGGATTTCAAACACTAAATCCAGATGATTGCTGGGTCTACCAGTTCCGTCTTGAAGACGCGCCACAGGAAAGATCTTCAAGTCTAATGGCAAATGGCCTGCATGATTACAATGATTGGCTACATCGCAGTCACTTAATTTTATTAACTGTCGCCGATTTGTAATTCCTAAAGTTTGTACGGTAGCCTTTTAATGATTAGACTAAATGTTGCTTTTTTCGTATTGGTTCACAAAAATAGCACAGGTTGATGGTCATATAAGATGCTTTATGCCCTAGGTTCTTTCTGTAACAGTACTGGCGGCTCATGAGATTTGTATATGGTATTCACAAGTGATGCACCTTTTTAGAATCACAGCAGACAACCACTGTATTTGTTACAGCTTGTTTGATTTCAGCGTTCACAAGAAGTGCTTCTAAATTGGGAGCTCAGTTACCAGCAATGACCAGGGGGGTTTTGCATCGAGTTTTAGAAGTTGATGGATGATAATGTACCACAAACGGGATACTATCACTTTTGTTTCCCTGGTTTGGTCCCTGGGTAACTACAAAGATGTGTCCGTTTGTTGCTGTATAACATACAACAGAAAGGCACACATTTGTTATAATCATAAGGCTCCTGCTGATGTTCTTTCCTTGTGTTGTCATTGCTGCAGATCTATCTTATTCTGAGTGCTCTGCTGTAGAGGATGCTGAGTTTAGTGTGCTGCAGACGACACAAAGTTTGTTTGAATGCAGATGAGAATCTACCTGCAATTTGTTGAGATATTAAATTATTTTCCCTTCATCAATGCTGGGTAGCACATAACAAACAGGGAGATGAAGCTACTGATTAGTATTGCTACTGGTGATTATTGTTGATATAAGTGGCAAATTCTTCCAGCTTGACATCAAGCAGTTTATCTTTTATTATTTTGGTGGTGTGGTTTACAAGAGGGTGGAGGTCCCTAAAAAGAAGTAAAGTACGTGGTGAGTACTATTAATTTATTTATTATATAGACCTGTTAAATTGGATCATATTAAAACCTGTTAAATTTCTTAGAAACAACACAAGGGCAGCATGAAGTTCTGAACAAAAACACAATATTATTATTGACAATAATGAACCTTGCTGTAAAGTGATCTGTCATTTCTTCAGTGAAGGCTTGGACAGAGCAAGCTGATCAGCAGATTAAGTGAAAGGCAAGTGACTTTGTGCTGATGAGGAGGACGTGGCTAGTGTTCATGGACAGGCACCTCATGGATGACTAAGTTCTCACATGGCTTGTGGGTACAGCTAATGTGTTAGATGTTTGAGTCTGGTGGGAATAAGTCATTGAAGATATTGTAGGAGGTGGGTGTGAGCTAGGTGTCTATGGTCACGCCTGTATATATGCATAGATGGTATCTGAAATCTCAGTGGCATGGTTAATGGAATGGAAATTAATGAGCATGAGGTTTTATGTATTGCCTGTTGTGTGATGTGTCTGTTGCTGTGAGCAGAATGTGAGTGCGATTCTGAGGATTAGATATATGTGGGCTAGGTGTCTGTTGTATCTGGATGTGCCCGAGGGTATGGTTATATACTGCTGTTATGATGAACATGTTGGCTATTACTTAAGCAGTAGGGGTTATGACCTGGAACGCCCAAGCCGCAACAGGACAAAAAAAACAGAGAGATGCTTGTCGCCATTCCCATTACATTCAGGGGCTTGGCTGAGCAAACCTGGGAGGCTGTGGATGTTTAAGTGGTACCGGGCTAGGCCAGGTGACAAGCCTGCCATGCAAATCTGAGCATGTGAAGATAGGAGCTTGTTTTAGGCTAGCAATAAGTTGAGAAGGGACTTGCCATGGAAACATATTTCCTGGAAGACTGTTGCACAATATTATTTTTCAGAGTTTGTGAACACACAGGCCATGTGACCAAGCTTCAATGCAGACCAGAATCTGATTGCTTGGAGAAGGCATTGTTACTTCATCATGCTTCATCTGCATGGAGGTGGCTTACGGTCCTTTGCTGCAGATGTGTTGAAAAGAATTGGAGCTGACGAGAGAATGTTGGTAGAATCTGGTAGAGGCATGTACTGAGTAATGCCACTTAGAAACTGCCTGTTGCATTAATGCTTAGTCTCTATACTCACCTTATGCTGTCTGCGGCTCACCGCAGGTAGCCAAAAGAGGTGTTTCCAGTGCTCGTGAGGTGTGCTTGTGCTGCTTCAAGGCACAGGAAAGTCTGACAGCGGCCTTCTTTGGAAGGCCAGTGTATACACTGATAGTCTAGTTCAGTGTGCCAGAAAGAACATGAAAGAACATCCATATCAAAGGCCTGGTAAAATATTATATTACAGTGGTCATCATTGACCATGTGTCAACCACGTTTAGTACGTGAACATAAAATCAGGGTGTGCATCGTGCTTAATTTGAAAAAAAAAATAAGTGCCAGGGCCCTCGTCAGCAGGCAACTGCAGCTTGTGGCACCTATTGCCCCCCCAGCACTGCCAATGACAGTACCAACATAACTACTAATCATCACACTCCTACAAGTGTGACAATTCAGACTATTCCATGCCCCTAGTGCTACAAGAATGGCCTGGGTATAAGGTATTAGTCATTTTTACTGTATATTGAACAAATAAACAACTGTTGTTGTCCTCATCTCTAAATTAGATATACAGCGCCACCATGTGGCAGACTGTCGTAGTCCCAGTGTGGACAATTAAGTGCCGAGCACGGGAAACAACGGGCTCAAGTTAAGCACTGGGTGTGCAGCTGTTTCCAGGATTATAATAGGTTAATCCAGGGATTAGGATATTTCTTTAAATAATTTCTTCTTCACTGTTTCACATAACTGTGGACTCAGAGAGTTTTGAGTGAAAAATAACTCGTGTTTTTCACTAACTGAACTGGCTGCCAGCCTTCAGGTGGGCATGATGCTGACCCAATCTTCAGTTTAACCCCTCACCCGATGCCCCTCATTATCAAAGGAGTGTTTTGTGTACATAGACTTCAAGGAGAAACACTCACAGCCAATGGCTCAAGAAAGAGCTGAGCAGAGTGAGAAAAGGAACTCAATTCGTGCAGATTCTAGGGAGTTACAAGCCCCTCTCTCACGGAATGTCAGGTTTAGAAGATAAAGAGTAATTGTGTGAAATGGGGGTGCCATGTGACTGGGATGGAACAAGGAAAACAATATGTAACATACTGTAAAACAGTTCAGCTCTTTCCCTCTGATGGATATGTCACTGTATGAAATGCAATTTTAGGGACCATATTCAGTCATTTGTTTCTCCTGTTTCGATGCCCATGAGAGAGCTTCTCGGTGAATGGGCCTCGGAGCCTGTGCCTTCAAAGAGGAAAGCTTGTGGTTTTTTTTTTGGGTTACTAAGGATTGATGTTAAAAGCAAGCCACTATTTGGGATTCTAATGAGAAATATTGATTTCTTTTCCTTCTCCTCACCCCTATTCATTTTGTTTCCCATTTATCACGGCAGAATTTCTAGCCGTAATTGGCTTTGGATAGCTCCAAGCAAAAAACAGGTCCGGTGAATGTTAATTTATGAAAATTGGATTTTGTTATTTGTAACTTTGCAAATCCTCCCTTCCATAACATTAACACCAAGGAACCCACTATCAGGACTCTAGAGCCCCTCCCTGCTAGTTCTATGGCAGCGTTGACACGCTGCACAACTCTGTATTCTGGTTTATATATGATATTTCATTCACTTAAAATCTTTATTTCGGCCAATATGTGACCATAAAAGTACAAAGAGATGAAAAAATACAGTGCATGTTCTCATAAAAGGCTTCACAAAATAGGCACAAATGTCATTATCCAGGGCAAGCGAACAAAAACCTTCTTGGCATTAAAGTGCATGTAGATGGCAATTACTGCACCCAGTATCTAGTATCCAAAGTACCTGATTCCCGCCATCAATTAAAAAATAATAATAATTAATAACCAATATCATAAAATGACTATAAACACTGTAAAAGATAATCAAGCTTAAAACCAGCTAAAACAACATTGAGTTCCTCCTTTTGATTGCGCATTTTAAAAACGAACAAATGTTAACATAATTCGAGGGGCGGTCCACTGTTTGCAGGTATTCCTCTCCTCCTAACAAAGGGTAGCAGGTATGTCTTGCATATTCCTGATAATATTTACAAAAGAATTCAAAATGCAACAAGCTTTGAGGTGAGGTCTCATCACAAGGACATATTACAATTAAGGCTCCCAGTTTTCTGTTTTTACTGATTTTTACAGAGAAATACAGACAGAAAGCAATTGATTTTCCTGTGTGTATTTATTTTTAAATATGGAAAAATACAGAAAATCGGTTTTCTTTTGGACACTTTTCACTACTGTCACTCATCCATGCTAGGTGAGTAGCTGTACTGACTGACAGTATGGGAGTTAAAAAACACAAAAATGATTTCCCAGTGACGCTTAAATACCTGCAGCAGTGCAGTTGTTTAAGCTATTCTGCAGTGCAAATTATTTCATATGACTGCATTGTACTTTAAATGGCTAATAGTCACTGGACACTCTAACATGACTAAAGATTTGTTGGTTAAATAAAAGGTGTAAATATACCTACTGCAGCTTCCTTTTTTACACTAAGCACTCAATAAATATGGATAAATACAGATAAAAAAGGGAAATAATAAATATGGAAAAATACAGACGTAAATGACAAAAACATAATTACCACAAAACCGGGAGCCCTAATTACAATACTACCATCCTCAAACTGGCCCAAAGGGAAACTCAGAAGCCATCTCATGAAACCTAAGCAGAATCGTGTGAGTAGCATTCTCTCCCATGAGGAGCAGAACCAACCTAAATATGGTGCCATTCCCGGGATCACATACAGGGCACAAACTCTCTGCCTGTAACTTTAGAAGACTCACACGATTCTCTAGCAAGTTGTCTGTCCTGCTTAAACAGAGACTTAACCCCGTCCATGTCCTGCTTCAGCGTCCTTTCAGGCTGAGAGAAAAGTTGCAACTCTCCGAGGTCGTTCAACCCAGACCTCACATTGTATCCAGGGAATGGCCAAGGCTCTATCACACTCTACGCAAGCCTGCACAGTTTCTCTGTTAGAACTGGCATCCGGGTTTGTCCAAATGGATCACCACAACAACAGAGGGGCTAAGTTGATGGTGTCCTCTACGTAGTCCATCCCCAGTTCCTGGTGAGAAATATATGTGAAGCCGATCGGAGGAACCCCCGAAAGTCTCCTTAACACATTATTTTCTAAACTTTGCAAGGGCTTGGGGAGACCCACAGACCTGCGACATATATTAAGATGGGAAGGCACTTTCTCTTATAAATTTCCATAAGTGGGACCCCAGGCTTTTTCCCAATGTGACGAGCTGGATTAAAAACAAATCAACCGAGCCCATAAATTTACGCCTTACAGCAGAGATGCAAGGTACCCAGGCCCCCTTTGATTAAAAAAACATTTCCCTCAGCTGGTAGTTCTATGGTAGCGTTGATACGCTGCTTACCAGGGTAGCCTGGTTTATACTATAGGAGAGTCACCGTCAGCTGAACGTGCCCCTCTGATCTATGAATGCTTGCAGGTGTAAATATTGGCACTACCAAAAGTGGAATCGTTTTTGCGAAACAACCCTAATTTCTATAAAATCCATTGAGCATCGCTAAGGTATTGCTAACAAAACTGGACCTCTGCTTGACTTACACCAACCCTCAGTTGCAGCATATTAAGCACGAAAAGATTCATCACAATCCTTATTTCTCTGAGTCATTGTGTTTTACGTCTACAGTAAATCACAGCCAAGTCAGGAGTACGACACAACTACTAACGGGAGAATGAGGCGCCTCTATGCATGTCTTATGTCCTCTACTCGAGGATGCTGAAGAAGGTGCAACCCCTCGCCTCACACCACACCGGCTCGACAGAGGTCATACAGGCCACACACCACTTTAGGTAATGCTATTTCTGGGACAAAGAGAGGCATTGCTTGCAGTCTCCTGGTGCTCTGGATTAGGTTTGCCAGCGTACCAGGCACAACCACAACGGACTTGCCCTGCATGCTTGGAAGTGAAGGAGAAAATCTCTTTTAAGGCCCCTCTCTTGTATGAAAAAGCATTTGTCGCCCTGCCCGTGCCACTTTGTCAAATATCTCCATATCTGCTAACACCTTTCTTCAGGATGTACCCAGGTACTGGGGGTGGCGCAAGACTTGTCCTTTCCTGGGCCAAGTGAACATTGTATGGATCTTCAGTGGCGGTGGAACTACATTTACTGTTTTCAGGAGTAATCTAGCCCTCTCCTCTACCTCTAGCTTGTGACACCCCGCGTGGCTGCCTCCCACTACCTCGCTCTAGAAACAGCCTCGAAACACAGCGAATGGTAGTTCTGACTTTACAACCACAGGAATACTCTGTGGAACTTTTTGTCATCACAGTGTTTTGAACTCTACTGGTGCTCCAGTAGGGTACTGGGCCACAAACCCAAGTCCTGTTCATGTTTTGGACTAGTTGACGCTGCGCTACGAGCTATAATTTTATGTCACACGTGTTTAGATAGCAAAAAAACTCAACCTGGGGAACTAAGCATTGAGTCCGACCAACTAATTCAATACCCCAAGCAGTAAGGAAAGGAAGAAGGAAAAGAGGACGACACTAACCGTAAACCAACATTTACCGCACTCTTCCACTAACCTCATCCTAGCGTCAGAGATACCACAGAAGTGTGTTGGGGGATGTTTTCTCTAGGGGACACTGGTACAGGTTTTGCATTTGCACAATACCACTGCCAATTAGAAGTATACAGTCATCATATCACCACCCTGCTTGCATTACTCCACTGTGAGGGCTTTATGAAATCACATTTTATATCTTCCTGGGGTCGTTTAGCATTACACGTTTGAACACACTTGCCTATTATTTCATAATATTGGCATCGATCCGCCTTCCCTCCTTCCTCCACTGGCTCAAACTGTACACTTTATTAATCATCCCCTGACACTGATTTGAGCAGTTTCAATTAAAAGAATAAACAAGTCAATTCTAGTCAGGCGGCCATGGATTTCGTACTATGAGCCTCAATGCCAAGGCACTTTTAATTGCTGCAGCCAGGACGAGCTATGCAATGCTATCCATCTCCTGGCTCATCTAATAAATCATATGCATCCCTGCTCTGCAGCCTAATTGATAGTTGCTGAAGACATCCTGCAGAATTATGCTGCATAGTCTCAAGAGAACTGTCGGGGGTACTACTGGGTGCCTGTTATTCAGCAGTTTTGTACCAGAGGGGGTGTAAGTGTTTTGTAGTCATTAAGGAACTTTGCACTACAAAAAGCCCTGAAGATTTCATCTGAAGATACATGACAGGAGAACTGTGCGAGCTGGTGGGACAGTAATCACAACAGACTCCTAAGGTGGGAGGTGGGAGGGACTGGTGAAGACCAGCCAGAGAGAGGAAGAAGGGCCTTGGAGGGAGCTGGGCCTGGAGACGGGGTGGGATTTGGAGCCAGTCTCTTCGGGGTCTTGGACGGGCCTGGTCTGAAGTACGGGGAAGACTTTGAGCCTGACGCTGCCTGAGCAGCCATGAAGAACTTTGGAGAGTGTGGGGCCATTGTCAGCGGGTAAAGGTTGGTGTCTGCACTATCAGAACAGCCACTCGTCCCCTACCCAAAAACAAAGAGGGTTTTGGATCTGCTGCCTATGTCCTAGCGAGGTTGTAAAACCTGTAATGGACCTCAACTGTGCAGGGCCCTCACCTACGAGCTGGAGAACCCTTCTGGGCCTCAGCTGACCTTGAGTGAACAGTGTGAGGCCAGCTCTTCGCCGGGTGAAGATTGCCAGGACTGGGTGACAGAAGTTCAGTGTGAGTTGGCGGGTCTGATGATCTTCTCCAAGGTTCTGATGTCCTACATTTGGCCCAGGATAGGAGCAGAACAGTATTCCCATTGTGCATCGGTGCATGAATCTCTGAGTCAACCCAGAACCCAGGAGCAAGAGAGAGCAGGGAAAAATGTGGCAGTGATTAAACTGCGGCTTCATGATTCTCAGCAGGAGGCACACTGGATTCTTGAGAAGAGCCGTGATGGCTGCAACCAAAGTAGGTGCAATTAGAGACTGCAATCACCTTTGCAGTGACAGACATTCACAGAATTTCTCCTGACCCGCTCCTTGCCTGCATTTGGAGCGAGATATCTGTTCCCTTACGGGGTGCTGCCTGTGACAGCACTCCCTTCAGAGGTGGTACCTAGGAGTTCCCTGTGACACTCCATTTCCACTCCCAAATGATGTCTGCAGGAAGGGGATGGCACAATATCTGTGCACTACCTCCTGCATTTCATGTACACTCTACCAGCAATCAGATAGAAACTGGATTCAGGCCACCATTCCAGTAGGTCACAGGTGGCCAGTCTTGTTAACTTAAATGCCCCGTGGACAACCTGAGCCGACTTAGTAGCTTAGGAAGATAATGGTGCATCCCATACTGGGCATGGGGTGTCTGACATCCTGATTGGACATCTGGACTCTGCCTGTACACGTTCAGAGTGACTCCAGGGGGCAGAGTGGTCTCAGTGAAATAAATTCTCAATTAACCATTCTACTACTCTTTACGGCAAGCAGTCGACCAAACTCTAGCAACACAAAAAGATGATGGACAGAATGCTAAACATTGTCAAACATTCACCCCCAGTCATAGAACTGGGTTTAATACAGTTTTTCTGCTCACTTCACCACCCCAGTTTGGACCCAGCCATATACAAATCAGTCTTGACCCTGCTCCCAATGGGAACAGTGTAGCGGAAACTGCCAGGCCAGGTCCTTCCTGGACCGCAAAGCAAGCATCTTGGGACCAGTTTTCGGGTATCACCCCTCATCAGCCAGGCTAGCTTGAATCCAGTGGCATAGCGAGCACAGGACCAAACTCTACTCACCAATGGTGAGTACTTTCGAACCTGACTCTGTTACAGACACGTGCTGTAAAGCTTGTTTGTAGAATAATGACTTATTCAAAGAAGCAGTGAGACGAGGCAGAGCCCTAGGTCCTCATGCACAGACAGTACTCCACCTGCGACACAATACTAATACTACTGATGTGTCCCAAAACTGCCAGCGTACTTGCCTGTAGTCGCCGATGGCGCTCCCATTGCTCCTTAGCCACATGTCCATGCTACAGCTGTGTAATGCGACTCACCTGAGCACAGGAAAACAAATACACCAAAAGTATCCGAAGCTTCACAGAATTCTCCAGAACCCACAAAACGACTTAAATCAAAGAGAACATTCACGAATGACGGGGTTAATCACAGAGCAAAATGTATATTTCTCTAACAGCTGGTCCTTCAGACAGTCTAAAAAATCCTTTTCAGACTGTAGAGAACAGAAAGTGCCAGGCGTGAACTAGTAAAGAGAACCCCCAAGTGTGTTCCTCCTCCTTACAACAATACACTAGCTCTACCTTCAGCCAAATATGTTAAAAAGAGCAACCACAGAATACAAGGGACTGCAAAACCAATGACCTCCAAATCAAGATGAGAACCTTCATCCCAGCAGCCGTCCTCAGGGAAGATATATCTGGAGCACGTGAGGAGACCATGAGAGGGCTACAGTTCTAGACAGCATGATCCATAATTGGGAACTACCTCCATCTAAGCATTGAGGGGCAAAGAACCCTCAACCAAGTCCACAAAATACTAAAAACGAATCTTTTTTTGCAATCAGCATACAGCAACAAGTGCACAAACAATCTCCTGATCTTTCACATCTACATATAAAAGAATCAAGCAAATGGATACAAATAACAAAACATAGATGTGAGCAGCAGTTTTGCGGTCATGTCTCCAAAGAAAGCACTGAAGAAGTTGCATATCACGTGGGAGTCGTTTGACAATATTTTAGTTCATTTGCTTTAACACCAATGTTTATGCACACTATGAGATAATAATTCCTCATTGTTTCTATTTTTCAACACTACATCCTAAGTAGAAAAGCATTTAATAGCGTTAGCTCACTGGCGTCCTTCCTACTCCAAAAACATTAATAAATAAATAAAATGGAGAATGCGGTGCCGGGCCCTAGGCATCTTCGCAGCATTGATCAACATTCGAGAAAATGGAAAAGAGATGCACATGTGTTCAATGAAGAGGTTTATGCACATTGGCTTGTAATCAACATTTCATACAGTTACAAAAGAATTATCAATATTTTGGAAAAACAGGGACTAGTCTTCCTAAATTGAATGAGTTGCAGATTTGGCACAGAACAAGAATCTGTCCCCCAAGTAGAGATTTGGCCTGGAGGAGGAGGGTATTTAGGGCACAGATCATGATCTGAGCTTCCTCTAACAGTGAAGTAGAATTTAGTGGGGCCTGCCATTGAGTTGTATTGAGGGGAATTTGCCTCAGATACTATGGCTACATCTGGCCACCATGCCCGCTAACTCAACTTTAGGTTAACATACTTATATTCAGATTTTTTCCAGACTTCATGCAAGAGGGTATTAATGTCTCTCCCCCTATATTTCAAACACTAATCCGGAGCCTACCCTATACATAGCCTCAGCGCTGCGCTAACACCTGTATGTTTCTACATGATGGTTTTCGCCAAGAACCATGCCCTGTTCCCTGTACCATTTGGTGCTGGAGCACTGTAATACTGCGGACAGCCATTTAAAATGCATTTCTTATATCTCCGGCAAACATGACGGGTGTGAACAAAATATTCCAAAAACAAAATATGTCCATCTATGTTTGATCTTGGAATGAATGAGTGCAGGTTTTATGAAAAGAACAGGGGCCTCCCACCTAAGAAAGAGAGTAGGCAATGGGGTAATGGACTTAACTCTTGTCCTGCGGTTCCGCTGATAGCGAAGTGTAGGCTATTGGGCACGTTCCCCTGACTCACCATTCAGGGTAAATATCCCCAGAAAAAACAGCTGCATTTTGTAACAGGTGTCACAAACACAATCCCATGTTCACAACATACAATGCAAAGTCTTTCTGTACCTGCCACACTTAGGGTATCAATGTCACATTCTAGTATTGTTGTCAGCCATAGAAGATGAACCCATTGCCAACTGGCATGGGCACAATGGCATAACCAGCGAAAACTCATGATTTGGGACAGGGTGGGGGAAAACTCAGCGCACAGTACAGATGAAGGGGACGCTGGGCAGTGAAGTGATGCAGGGTATTAGATGCAGGGTAAGGTGGAAGGTGGCCCCCTGCAACCAGCACCTTCTAAGCACAGTCATTGGCCAGAGCTAGGGCTACTAGTAGTGGGGTGCAGGGCATGTTCAAGTACATCGTTACACACCCCAAAGCATTCACTGAATAAATCTAACTTTTTATAACATTATTGCTGGATACGTAGGTTAGTGATTTGTCGCTTTTATAAAAAAAAATATATATATGAAAAACTCCATAAAAAACTGTAATTGAGGAAGCGTTATGGTTACAGTCCACAACGTAAAACAACTGCAATTTGTCAGCTGTGATGAGTAGCACAACCACAACACTGCAGTGTACCACTCAGGAACTATGACAGTTGACATCCTTGTTGAGATTACTGGTAACATCTCATTTGATATGACCTTTAACATTATTTTTTTTTAAATCACTGCTCTTCCATTATATATAGGACATAACATGAAGCTAGGTGATTTGCACAGAGCTGACAATTGTTGTTCAAAGGAGAGGTCAGAGTCACTATATCAGTATGACTGGGTGTGGGTACCCTGGACTGAGGCCATACATATCTTGCCATGGAGGCCATAGCAGGCCTACTAATGTCATTGATGGTATAATAAGTGATATCATTCATGACGTCATTAACAAGGGGAACTCATGGTTATATTGATCCGCATAACTTGAGTTTCAGAGAATTTGGGGACAGGATGTGGCGTACTGGCCATGGCTGCTGACTTTGAAACTGGAGAAGCTGATTCGAATCTCTGCGTCGCCGTAACATCCTGTGATTCTGGGCAAATCACTTAGGGGCATATTAGCAAGGGCATTTACGCCGCTTTAGCGGCACTTTCTGCCGCTAAAGCGGCGATATTATTATCGCCCAATTAACAAGATGTCGCTAACTGCTGTTAGCGACATCTTACTGGCAATAGCGCCCGTTTCCCTCCCGCTTTGCATGTCAGCGATAATCATCGCTAATGACATGCAAAGTGGGCGTTCCTCACATAATCCTGAGTGAAATCCCTCGCCAACACAACATCGCCCTATTAACAACGCTGGTCAAGCGACAATAAAAGCTGCACTGACCGCGATTATCGCCGGAAATTAACACCTGCTCCACACCCTGACTTAGCTATGTCCACAATGGGAGGTGGGTTGACGTTAAATCCACACTCCCCTATCAGCTAGGATTTCCGTAGCGCACTGCCATTATCGCAGCTTTTCCTGCGCAGATGCCGATTATCGCCGTCTATCGCTGGAATGTACATCGCCATTGTGCAAAGCGTTGCTAATACGCCGCTAAAACGGCGATGTACTCCAGCGATAGGCGGCGATAATGCAAATCGCGCTAAGCGCGATTTGCGATAATCAGCGCAGGTCCTTGCTAATATGCCCCTTAATCTCTCCCGTGTCTATAAAACAACGAGAGCAGCTGACTTTGGAACTGGAGAAGCAGGTTCGAGTCTCGGCGTCAGCTCAACATCCTGTGATTCTGGGCAAATCACTTAATCACCCCATGCTTCTAAAACCAAAAACGAATGTCTCCTTGTATAATTGTAAAGCGCTCGAGTTTGCGCATTATAAAACTGCAATAAAAGAAAGTTATAGATCATAAATATAATGTTAGTTCAACTGACTTTTTCAATAGAATTTTCTTTTTCTGAGAACATAAAATAACACATGTATTTGTAAAGAACATGCTCATCCTTTGGGGCACCCTGGCGCTGAATAACCAGCACTTACTCTTACATAACTCATTGGTACTAATTTTATCGACCTCTTAGGTTGAAAGGCTGGGTGGGCCTGCCGGGATCTGCACGTGTGGCATGAGGTCAAATGCATACCTCTAGAGTGGTTGTATTAGTCCAATGAGCCAACAGACCTGTAATTGTCTGACCTGAACCTTAGCCTCACTTTACCAAAGTTAAGAACCCACTGTGCATGGCCTTAAACTGTACCATCCATCCATCCCAGATTCTCCACTCAACCATTACTAATCTATTACTGGTGTCTCGTGGTAGGAGGGCATGGGGCTGGCGGAAGAGCTTTCTCTTTTTAAGCCACCCGCCAATGGAATCTGTTTCCTCTGGCTTTGCATTCCATCACTTGCCTTCCCTGTTCCAGAAAGAAACTAGAAACTTTGTTTTTTTAAATTTGATTCCTCGTTTTTAGGTCGAGCCTGGTTAGCGCATGCCCTGCTCTGCGAGGCATGCTGTATTCAGGTATGGACTTGAAGCTCCGCCCACTCTCCGTCCATATTTTCCATTGGCTTGTGTCATTGTCCACTGTAAAATGTGGCTTTTCATTGGTCAATAGGCTTGGTATTCCCTCCTTAGTACCGCCTTGTCTTATTTTTTAGCCTCCCATGAGGAAACCTCCTGTTACGTGTGTTGTTACTCGGTAGGCTTTATTTACAGCCTCCGAGCACTATTTTCTCAAATAGCGCTGTCCTGCCTGCTGTTGCAGGCAGGACACACTCTCTCCTAACGCTTTTAAAAAAAAAATCTTTTTAGCACCGGCACCAAACGCATTTGCAATGCAATAGGTCTTGCATTTGCGAGAGTTTAAGGTACTGGCATTGTAAATGACAATGGCTTTTTCATCTGTTTTAAAAACAACACATAAATAAACGGCATTGTCATTTACAATGTAAATAGCTCAAATGCTCAGAAATGCAAGACCTATTGCATTGCAAATGCCTGTGATCCCTTGGGGCGTAGGTGAGCTTAGTAAATGTCCTATAACATAACATAAAATAACAACATACCTGTCCTCTGTGAATTGATTTTCTTACACGTAAAAGTAGTTTAACATGTCACTAAATCACTCTGCACATGTAAATATACATGTTTTGTTAATAGAAAACGTGAATTTGCACTCATAAGGTAAGTCAATTGCACGACCAACTTCGATTTATGCGAGCAAATGACTTCGAGTTGTGGGCTCTGTACACTGTAAACGTAAGAGTTTGCAAAGACTGCAGCAGCAGAACAAAAAGTTTGAGAACATGCCCAGTTGGATCACTACATTCAGTCCTTCCAAAGCAAAGAAACATACAATTACTTTTAATTATTGCTCTGTCATGTTCTGATTTCTATTTGAAACAAACGTGCCTGCTGCTAGCAGATGTGTGCAGAAAGAAACTTTGACATGTAACTCTTTGCTGTGCCCCCGGCATGATTCGCTACACACTTAAGGTAATCTGACGGGCATGTTAAACTCTTCAGAATTATGGAATATGATTCGTTGTGATCGTTGTCCATTACAATAAGCTTCTGACATGAATGCCTGCTCCGCCTGCTGTGTTTGCCTCTGGGAACTGGTGATGCAGGTCAAAGATGACATGAACACATTTATTTTATTCTCTATGGAGTCATCACCTGCGTCGCTTCAACTCAGGTGACAGTCCATTCTCAGGAGATACCCATACCATATCAGAAAGGACGACATAAGAAGGAAAAACACAAGGTGCATTCAGCGGCGGCTCCTCCGCTATGGTGAAGGAGCTTTTGCCCCGCCGCGAGCAGCTGCAAAAATTGAAGAAAATAAAATGATAATAAACCCAGTTTATTATCATTTTATTTGTCTCTCCCGGGCGAGTCTTGGGGCAGGGCCATCAGGGTGGGAGGGGAGGGGGCAGTCAAGGAGGGAGAATGGTGTGCACTGTGATTCAGTGTGCATGATGGTTTGGCTGGCTGTCTGTCTCAGGCCAACCAAATTGCCATGCGCAGTGAAGCTGTCTCCAACCCCATCACCATTGCTGGGTTGGAGACAGCAGTCTCCCTGAGAGCACAAATTGAGGGTGCTGAGGCCAATCCTGACGCTGCTCTAATGAATGAGTGCAGCGTTAGGATTGGCTGCAGGGACTCTGGGAGCCTGTGCTGGTGAGGAGAAGAGTGGCGATGCAGCGGTGCAGCAGGATGGGCAGGTACGTTATTTAAAAATATATATATTTGTATTTTGCAGTCATTAGTCTGCCCCCATCCACCCCCCTGCCCCGCCACTCAGAGCAGACACCAGCCACTACTGGATGCATTACAAATTAGATCTCTACCAGGCCTATAGGTCTTGATGCTGGTAAATGGATCACCATCAGCTCAAATGTATGTTACACTGGCTGGTTGATTCCTTTCAGGCATCATTTATTACCTCAAGTGATTTGCAACACTAATAGGTCTTGGTTTTATTAGATGAAGTGCTTTACAATTGATGCCTGTGTATGTGGGGAGGCGAGTGTGGTTGAATGCTGTGTTTCTATGAGTGGATGAACATGAATGGATGAAGGGGTGATGTAGTGCTTGTTCCAAAACATTATAATCTTGCAGATATAATATGGACTTTCTGTAGTCTATGATGTAGAAACTTGAAGAGGCCAAACAACAGACTGGTGGATTATCTAAGCATTAAACAACTAGTGCGAGGTACAACGGCTCTTTGTGGGAACGCAACAAAAGAAATCAGATTGCAATTTGTGTTTTAGGATGGAAAGAAGAGGCCAGGCCAATCGAGTTGATCTTGGATAACTCATATCTATGCTTTGATTCCTTACAAACTTGAAAGACTGAGGAGAGGGCCCTGGGAAAGAAAGACAGAGTAAAGATGTGGTGGTCAGAGATGCATTCAGCATTGAAGAGTTTCATTTGGTTTGTTTGTGACTGAGGATTTTCTAATCATGTTTCTGTCTTCTGTATATAAATATTACCCAGCAGCAGTCACCACTGGGTAGTTAAAGTTGGGTCAGCTGTTCCCTAGGAAAATATTGTTTTTGTTGCTAATTACTTCGGCACCGTTTGACCAATCTCTACAAAACTTTCTAAAAAGGTGCTACTTTTTGACTAGTTTGTGTACAGAAGGTTTTGGGGTGATCCGGTCAAGCGGGGGCTGAGAAAAAAAGGGTGTCCCAAAACACAAAATCCCCATGCATTTTTTATAGACTTCTTAAGATGGAGCTGCAGCAAAAACAGCTGAATGGACTACACCAAATTTGGCAGGAAGCTTGATCTTGGTACGCAGATTGTGCTTTTTGTGATTTGGTGTAAATCTGTTAAATAGTTTTTGAAAAATTAAGGTTAAAAAAATATATAGATATCTGGAAGGTTAAGTCCACAAACGTTTCGAGAGACTCTCACGGGAGCGCCAGTTTAAAAATAGAGAGTTCTGATTGGCCCAGGGAACTTTACTTCTCTTCGGTCATCTCACTCTAGCGGGAGTCAAACTCACCCAGGAGCGAGTGCTTTTATCTTGCTGCCAGCAACATGAGAAAAATGTTGGTGGCAGCCATCACAGTACTCAGGGACTTAGTCCCCTGTCCTGAACATGTAAAAATATATATATATACAACGTGCAGAGTAGGGATACCCCCTAGGGCCCAAGGGGGGGGGGAGGGGAAGGGTTGGAGGGGACCCAGAGGGACCCCCCCCCCCGGGCCAAAATAATTTAAAAAAACATCACTATCCCGTGGGACTCCTGCCCTATTGGGGGGGGGGGAGGAATGGTCTCTTAGGCCTCTTTCTTTTATGAAGAGGAGGGGAGGGCGCATGGCACCCATCCCCGAGCCATTACAGGCCATGGGGAGGCCACCCCCAGGGCGCATTTATTAAGGGAAGAAGGGACACGCGGTCCCCCTCCCTGAACCATTATAGGCCCAGGGGACCTCATCGCCTGGGGTTGTCTGTTATCCGGTCCTCCCCTCCCTGAGCCTTTATTGGACCCATGGACCGCATCCCCCTGGGACAACTCACATACTGTGTTCTGGGGAGCCCATCCCAAGGAAACAATTGTTTCCCTGCCCGCACCAGTGTAGACAGGGAAACATGTGCTTTCTCTCACTTAGCAGGAGCATTTTTTAATCACCCGTCATGCGGAAGCAAACACAAAGTCTGCTCCCAGTGGGCGGAAACTTTTGAAAAGGCTCCCGCTAGTAGGAAGCAGACTTTTGATCTGTTTCCCTGCCTTCTGGGCAGGGGCAATACCGGCTCCCGCAGCATACGGGGAGATGACTGGGGACATAGGGGCTCCGCCCACGGCCCTCAACAAGTTCATGGTGGGTGTTCTGGGTGGGCACCAGGACTCCCACATTTAATTAATGTGGGTCCTGGGGTCCCCAGGGCCGAAAACGGCTCTGGGAGTGGGGGCGCGTGGCTTCCCTCCCCTTTAAAATAAATAAGGGCCTGGGCAATGGGGTCGCCAGGGCCTAATGAGGATCGAGGGGGCACACGGCCCCCCTCCACTTTAATGAAGAGGCCCTGGGGGACGGTGTCCCCAGAGCCTAAAGAGACTCAGGGAGGGGGGGCAGCGCTGTCCCCACCCCCATTTTTGTAAATTTCAGCACCAGGGATGGGCTCCCCAGGGCATATAATGGTTTGGCCACGCCCCTTAAAAAATGCCCTAGAGATGGGGTCCCCTAGAGCCTAAAGAGGCTTGAGAGTGCAAGTTATAGTTACCTTACGGCACGAGTTATAGTTTCTTGAAATAATTAACTATAACTATTGAATTTCTATGCTTTTGTGTGTGTAAAACTGAACCTAACTATAACATTCCTGTAACCTTTGTTTTTTTCAGTGAATTTTTAGTTTTTTTTTAACATAAAGTAATATTTATTTACGATACGTTAATCCAACAGCCGCCAAGCACGGCCAAATGCCATGCGTGGCGTGAGGTTGGCCACAGGGCTGTTAACCCCACGCATCCAGCCAACTCCATGCCTGCGGACAGGCCCTGTGGCCAACCCCCCACATGCAGCGTGCATGGTGGGGGGTTGGCTATAGGACCTAGCCTGCGGCCAACCCCCGCATGCAGCCAACCCCCCCGACGGCAACCACTTGGTTACTATCCTCGTTTGTGAAATAGTCCAGGCCCCAGGGAATAGGGCCTGGTGAGGGGGGCTGCTTGAGCCCCCCTCCCAGTTAATATAAAAGCTAATATAAAAGCTATTTCCACCCGCGACATGGCCCACCCAGGGGGGAAAAGAAAAGCAAGCACAGGCAACCATGCTTGCCTTCAAGACAAAATTGAAAAAAATAAATGCTTTTGGCCCCTGGTAGGGTCCCTGTGGTACCCCACCACCAGGCCTCGGTGGTTCAGGGTATTCCTACCCTGCCCCCTTCTTTTTTTACCTTTTTTCTTGAGACTCGGAAGAGTCTGAGTCACAAGATGGCTTCCAACACTTCCTGTTTGAAGTATTGGCAGCCAATCATATTTCCTTTTGAGATATGTCAGATTGGCGTATCCTTTGCATCCCTAGATATATACATTTATTTTTTCTTTAATAGTGCGAAAACTTCTGAACGGATTTGAACCAAATTACAAAAAGCACTCTTTATGGACCAAGATCTAGGTTTCTGCCAAATTTGATGTAGTCCCGTTCAGCGGTTCGGGCTGTAGTTCTGTTCAAAATCCCTATGGGAAATTGCATGGGGAAAACATGTTTTGGGACTCCCCCTTTTTCCCGGCCCTCGCTAGACAAATCACGCTGAAACTCTTCAAACATCAGCTGAAGTCAGTGACAAACTATATTTTATATATATATATATATATATATATATATATATATATATATATATATATATATATATACACGTTAGACTGGACAGCCTTGGGGTGGTTGCCCCCCGCCTACTTTTTGCCTTCCTCCTCCATTTTTCTGACCTCATTTTCACTGGTATTAGGACTCTGCGCGCTTTAACACTGCTAACCAGTGCTAATGTGCTTGTGCTCTCGCCTCCAAACATGGTAATGTTGGCTTATCCCCAATTGGCATATTTAATTTACTTAGAAGTCTCTAGTAAAGGGGCACTACATGTGCCTAGGGCCTGTCAATTAAATGCTACTAGTGGGCCTGTAGCACTGGCTGTGCTACCAACTTATGTAGCCCTTTAAAAATGTCTCAGGCCTGCCATTGCAAAGCCTGTGTGTGCAGCTTTAAACTGCCATGTTGACCTAGCAAAAGAAATCTTTTGCCAGGCCCAAATCTTCCCTTTTTATACACATAAGTCACCTTCGGGTAAGCCCTAGACAAACCCAGATGGCAGGGTGCAGGGTATTAATAAGGCAGGACATGTTCTTTTAAGTTTTACATGTCCTGGTTGGGAAAAACTCAAATTCGTTTTTCACTAATGCAAGGTCTATCTCTCCCATAGGATAATGTTGGAATTACCTTATTATATTTTTTAAGTGCAATTTCCAATTGGAAGGGATCTTTTTGTGTGGTGTTTTCAGTGTTTGAAGTGTTGGACAAATACTTTACACATTACCTCTAAGTTAAACCTGACTGGTCTGTGTCAAGCTGCCAAGGGGTGAACACAAGTTAATTTGGAGTTTTCTTGCGACTTATCCTGGCTTGGATTTTGGTGCTTGACCAGGGCTCACACTCCAGGCCGATTTTGGTTATGATGAAGGTGAGTTGGAGAAAAGGGAAGTAGTGGACATGTGGAATGAGAATGGGGGGAGGTGACAAAAAGGGACGGCGGTGGGGAGGGGACAAGGTAATCAGTCCTCTGTTAGTCTCTTTCAGAAGATGGATCAGAATCCGTTGATGGAGAGAGCTCGTAGGAGGGACACAGAGACAGACCGGCTGACTGGACAGCAAGCTTTGGTGCGGGCGCCTGGTAAGCAGGCGTTGGGGAAAAGACTGAAAAATTTAAATTGGCAAGGGAACACCCGCAGGTGGTAAGGGGCAAACTGGCCAAAAAAATTGGAGAAGGAAGGATGGTGGATCCATTTGGGGAGTGGCTCATGGAAAACCTGATTATATCGCCTATTGTGGTGGTCCCTAAAAAAGAGAAAGGACAGTGTTGGACTGATCCAACATTTGTCATGGGTTGAAGGGCAGTTAATAAAGGATTACATTTCGGAACACCTGTCTGCAGTGTCATATGCCACTGTCGATGTAGCCTTGGACTTGGTGAACAAGGCGTGAGTGGGGGCACTGATGGCGAAGAGAGATATCAAATCGGCTTTTTGGTTACTATCAGGCAACCTGGTGGATTTTTAGTTGTTGAGCATTCAGTTTGAAGGGAAATGGTATCTGGATAAAGCTTTGCCTATGGGCTTCTCAATTTTATGTGCATTATTTGAAACTTTAAGTTTGTTCTTACAGTGGCTATCCACACGTTACTATTGACACCTCAGTGATACACTATCAGGATGACTTTTTTTGTTGGGCAACCTGACTCCATGGACTGCCAGCGCATGCTGGTAAGTTTTAAGGGACTCATGGAGAATTTCGGAGTGCCATTGGCAGGAGAAAAAACCATGGGTCCACTCACTGCGCTGTCATTTTTGGGGATTGAGATTGATATGGTGCGAATGGAGGCAAGGTTTCTGGGGAACAAAAAGAAAGTGATGATTTCACTTATTGAAACAATGCTACGGAAAGGCAAGGTATGAGTGTGGGAGGTACAAGTGCTATTGGAACATTTGAATTTTGCATGTTGGGTGGTGCCGGCAGGAAGAACTTTCTGCAGGAGACTGGGACTGGCATTGTCAGGCTGGACTCTACCACCGGGTAAGGCTGAAGGCAGGGGTGAAGGAGGATGTGGTGTGTTTTTTTGGAGCGGTTCAATGGAATACCATTGGCAGATTTGGCGAAGAGGCTGAATGGAAGGTACAATTGTTTTCAGATGCAGCGGGGTTGGGTTTTGAATTATATTGGCAAGGGCATTGCTGTGCACAGCAGTGGCCTGAGTGATGGAGGAATGGAGGGCGCAGCATTGTTTTTGGAACTTTTTTCCCTGGTGGTGGCGTTGGAATTGTGGGGTGATGCTTTTGTAAATACCTTTTTCATGTGTATAACATGGCAGTAGGGCTCATAGTCAGCAGGCAATCTGCAAGGGGCATGCATGTATTGAAGTTGTTGAGTTTTTGTGTGGGGCTGTTTGAAAAGAAATATGTGGTTCAGGGTTTGTCATGCGTCAGGTATGGATAACAACATTGTGGATGCCTTGTCTCGTTTTCAGTGGCAGAGGTTCCATGGTCTTGCTTTGGGGGCTGAGGTTCCGTGGTCTTGCTTCAGGGTGGACACAGACAGAACACCAATGCCTGCAGAGCTTTGGAGGATAGGAGACAGAAGATGTTACTGCTGGTAGTGGGTTCTTTGGCTGAATCTATGAGACGAGCATACAGACAGGCGTGGAGGGAATTCATACGCTCCGGGCTCAGAGGAGGCAAGCAGTGTATGACTTATGGAGAAGGCCGGAGGATGTAATGAACGTTATCATGGATATGGTAGGAAATGGTTGCTCAAAAGTGACAACAGCAGGTACACTGGCTGGAGTTGCATTTGTCAGTAAGTTACTGTGGGGGTATGCACCATCAGTGGGAGAATTGGGGCAAAGGATACTGGAAGGTTGGGCAAAGGAAACAGGCAATAGGGGTGCAAAAGGAGACAATGTGGTCTGATTTTTGAAGGGTGGTGGAGAATCTGCAGGCAGTCTGTTCTCATGGGCTGGAAGGGGAATTGTTTATGACGTTGATGTGTTGGATGTTCATTGGGGCCTTCCGGGTTTCAGAATTGCTGAGAAGTAGGACGCGAAGAGGTTTAGAGTGGGAAGATGTGGAGCTGAAAGCAGATGAGTTGGTCATATATGCATTCAGAAGTCAAAAACAGACCACAGAGCCAAGGGAGCGAGTGTTACTCTGGGGTTTTTCTCAGTGCAGCGTTTTTGCCCAGTATATTGGGGAAATAGGCTGGGAGGACAGATGCAATTAAGTTCTGGAAATGTTTTCAGGCATGTGGATGGAGCGGCGGTTACAGCTTTTCAACTGTTAACGGTGTTGAGTAAACCTCCCTGGGGCGGATTATGGGACACATTCCTTCAGGATTGGTGCTGCCACAGAGGCAAAGAGGAGAGGCTGGTCTAGGGGCAGGATTATGAAGTTGGGGAGATGGTTGTCGGAGTGTTGCAAGAGATATGTATGGGTAGAAAAGGTATGAGGGAGAAGGGATAGCTTAACAGGAACATTTGTAAGGAAGGGTTTAACTGTGTATGTTGTTTCATTGTAGGTTCTGCCCCAGGCCCAAGAAGTCTGCACATCAGCGTATGGATAGTTGGCCATTCGTTTATAAAATGAGCACAGAAGCAAGTGGAAGAGCAAAGTTATGGTGACCAGTTGGGTCTAGGGGAATATGGGGTATGGGTACACTGGCAGGGAAAAAGTGGGGTGCCATGGAAGGAGTGGTTACCTGTGCTGAATAAGTGATTGGGGGGTTGGTAATGCCCAGACATCCTTGCAATTCATTTGGGGTAGAATGATTTGGTGAGGGAAAAAGTCTGGCATTACTGAGGGACATGAAAGCTGATTTGTGGGAAATAAAACACCTTTGGTCAGGCACTTTTGTTTTGTGCACAGAGCGGATTCCCAGGAGAGTTTGGGAGGGTGGCGGATTGTCATGTGGTTATTGACAAAACGAGATTAAAGGTCAACAGGAAGAGGAGAAATTTCTGCAGAGAGGAGGGGATAGGGCAGATAGTGCACCTGGAGTTCAAATATGAAGTTGAGCATTTTGTCCGTGGGGACCGGTTGCATTTATAGATGATGGGGATGAACTTGTACTAGTTGCAATTGTGAGTGGGTCTATCTGAAGCTTTTGGCACTGAGTTGTGAAAGAAGCGTTAAGCAAGTGAGGGTTGGGAGAGTGAGCTGGGGGGCATTTTTTTCTGGGTGGCGGTCTGCCGACAGGTTTTGAATAGGTTTAATTGTGTTGGGGTGGGTGAAACAGTTTGAAAGGGAGATAGAGTACGTTTATATGTACAGAAGGTGGGAAATTTTCAAGGGCTAAAGTTGCCACAGTGCTATGTGTTGTACCTTCTCGACCAATAGCAGATTTGCGGGGCAGCCAACAAGGGAGGTCTGCCCCCGGGCAATTTTGGGCTTGTTGTACAGCCTGCGGGGCGGAGACAACATTGCGTGCTTTGTTAAGGTTGGGCGGCGGGTGGGGGGCTTATAGTGAGGAGTTTTGGGCTACCTGCCATCATTTTGTGATGAGGTAACAGGGTGGCTGGTGGCCAAAACAGGAAGGGGCAGTTTTTGCTGTAACCCCCTTTATTACTACGGGCAGAAGGATGTATGGTGGGGAGGGTCCACTGGTGAAGCGGTGCACAGGGGAGACGAGGTAAAGGGGTTTTCGCTGATGGGCAGGTGCTGGCTGTTTGAAAGGGAGGGGGAGTAAGTTTATAAGTACAGAGGACAAGAAGTTTTTAAGCTCCAGAGTTTTGGAAAGTAATGGTAGTTCAAGGTAAGCTGTAATATTGTTTTAGGTATTAGAGTTGTGAAAATGGTGGGGGCGTGCCTTTAAGTGGGCTGGGACCTGCCGATGCTGAGCACCGGCAGTTCTTAAAAGCAGGTACCGAGACGGGTCCCTATTGGGCTCTCCATTTGTACCTTCAGGGGGGAGGAAAAACACTTTACTCTGCATCCATCACTGCTTTTGATGTAACTTCAAAGAGACTCATTTTTCAGTTTTTTGTAGCGCACACTGGGAGCAAACACGAGCACTGGTTACATTACACAAGGACATGTTCATGTTTTGAATCACAGGATGTTGAGCCGACGTAAGGCTCGAACCTGCTTTTTCAGCTCGAAAGTCAGCAGCTCTAGTCTTACGCCACAAAGTCACCCACAAGAACGCAATCATTTTTAATATTGTATACAAGGAAGTCATTGTTGTTGCTTATTTATCTTATGCAGTTTACAACCATTGACAAAGCCAGTAGCCCTGGCTTGTTGTAGGTGTAATGTTACTTGTTGTAATATATATCTGGATAAATGGACAGATGCAGCAAAATACCAGTGGGGCAGCACACTATGCTAACTAAGTACAGATTTTTAGCTTGTGTGTTTTTAAGCCACACCCTTAATTACATCGGCCACACCCCTATGACAGACCCCCCAGTTTTTTCATCCCACTTAAAGCCCTGGGTGGGGGGGGAATTTAGCAGTGGGGGTAGGTCTATTGTAGAGGATGTTTTGATGTATAGTGAGGTCTATAGTTTTGTAAGGCGGTTTGCCTACGAATGGTTATATTTGTAATGTGCACCTACTTTATTAAAGCAACCTTTTCCGCACAATAAGTTGTCAGTTTTCTGTGCTGTACCCTCTTCCCCAAATATTTTGTGTGCAGCAAGTAAGAGAGTTCAGTTGGCTAAATGTCAACAGAGATACCTGCGCTCACACATCATTTATCTTTCTCAGGTTGGTGAAGTCACTATCCACGAGCTGAGCGATAACACAACCATATGCATACAGACAGTTCATTTTGTGATGTACACCGCATAAATAGCAACAAAACACAGCAGGTAAGAAGAAAATGAAATCTAATGTAGATATAGGAGAAATGAGCAACAGAAGCTTTGCTGGGGCAATAACCGCATTACAGCTCAGCACCCAGAGGCACTGAGGATATACACTTGTCAAAAGAACATTGTATGCTTGACGAGGCCAGTAAATTCCTTGGTTTCTGAGGACAGGTTAGACTAAGGTCTCCGCTATCTTCAGCCTTGTGATCAGAGCAGAAGATGCGTGAGGACGCGTTGTACACCCCTCAGCCCCTGCTACAGATTTCATTACCACCTCATCTGCGCCGGAAGCGAACCCCTTGACCTCAGTGGACCGATCTCGCGATAAAAGAGACCCCTGCACCTCTCCCATCACTTCTTTCAGCGTGCGTGACAGCGCGCGCCTTCCACTCAGGACGATGCAGCGTCGGATTGGTAACGCGGGCACTCGGGCAATGCCCGAGGGGCCGGTGTCTAGTTACAGCTGTGGGCTGCTTTTTTGAGCAGTCTGGGGGGCCGATTTGGGCAGTTTCTGCGTTGTTCGATGCCGCCAGCGGCCCAGTGGGTGCCTAAGTGGCCTTTCTGGAGGTAAATGGGCGACCATTACCTCCCTCTTATCAATGGCAGAGGTGTCACTCCCTTTCTCTCGCTGGGCCGGCCCATTAATATATGCATATTGAGCGGGGGTATGGGGCCTGAGCAAAAGTGGCCTCACTTGTTTTCAGGTGTTTCACCAGTGTAAATGAATCAGTGCATTTGTTTTAACCCCCCCGCCCTCTTTTTTAATAAAATTTCGCCGAAGCAGTGTTTTGCGTAAAGGCAATATGCAAATGTGGGCCACTTTTTTTTAGCCTGCCCGGGCCGAATTTTAATCCCAATCCAACCCTGGGACGATGTGTTCATTTTCTTTGATGGGGGTGGTGCGTTATTTAACATTTGGTGCATATAGGTCTAGGAGCCCTTTATACTGCGGATGGTAGTGTTAAAGGCGACGCGGTGAACAGCCGCTGGCAAAGACCCGGTCTCACGCGCTAGCCATATTGTAGATAATGATAATGGCTGCTGGCCTCAGAATGATTATCTAGGAGCACGGCAGCGCCATTACCCAGGCTTTAAAAAGAGGAAACCAAAGCCCTTCAGATGTAATTATCTGACTTCCGAGGTCACCGAGAGAGGGAAGTTTCTGTTCCCTCTAGCTTCAGAACTGGTGTTACCGGAGCTAAGGAGATTCTTCTCTCCTCGCTCAGATTATTTCAATGACTATCACTGTCCTCATAAAGGTACAACACACAGAACATATTAGTTTCCTTAATAACAAACTTGCCAGTTTCTGATTGGCAAACACATCTTTTGCTGCTATGACAGTAAGTTTGTATAGTTAAGGTCATCATGTATTCAGTTGTTTAATCGCAATAATGACAGACCAACCATGGTAAGGCCACTGAGGTGCTCAGACAGATTTGTATTTATATTTTATACACAATTAAACATTTCGATTACTAACATCCTATATAGTAACATATATGGTGTCAGGGCCACTGGAATTATGCGATTCTGTGGACAGGACGTTTTCTGCATAATTAAGGATTTGCCACGTAATCCATCATCTGCTGCATAATTTGCAGATTTTAACAAAAAAATAAGATTCCAGCTCAAATGAATCAAAAGTTACTAAAACTGCAGTGACCCCTGTTGCTTTGCAGGGGAAGGCCCTATGCGAAGTTTGAATGGTCATTTCTCATTTGCTTATTTCCATATTTAGATGTTAAACTCGTACTAATAAGGTGAAACTTTTGCCCAGACAGAGTAAACGTGAAAAAATTATGAAGCAATATTATCACAAAACGTGCCGCATTAGGCTGAATAATTTGCTTTTTCTTGCTACATAATGTAGTCAACTCTGCCGCATAATTTGTTCCTACCCGCCACATAATTCCAGTGGCCCTAGTACATTGGTGGCTGAGTGTGTTTAAGGTTGGAAGGAACATTTGTATGCCTTCTTGATTAGTCTGCTCGAGTTTACTGAGCAAAATAGTCAAAGTGTAATATTGCTCTGCAAAGCAGCAGCATGTCCCCTCTATTTGCAGTGACTATCGAATACTATCCCTCCCCAATTTCCGTGAACTTTTATAGGGTTTCTACATATATTGCTTCAAATGAGAATATAAGGGATAGAAACCGAAACTCATATTGCAGGGGCACATTGTTCCTATTAGAAGAGTGAAAAAGGACCTTGAAAAGAGATGAAAAATATGTAAACTTCCAAAATCCTTGCTCAGTAGTGCCAAGCAAAAAAACAAAATGAGGCTGAATACATTAAAGCGGGAGGGCAGGACTTTGTATAACATGGGTACAGCACGGAAAAGCAAAACGGCAGTAAATGAATCAACTTAGCGTCAGCTATTAAAGAGATTTAAAGCACTGTTTTGTGCAATTCCTCAAGTGGTAAGATAGATAATCGTGGAAAAGATAATTGAAGAAGACTGAGACGATGCAGTGATAAAACATTAAATATACTATTACAGACTATATTTGATTAAAAAACACACACTTTGCTGGGATCTTCAGTTGAGATAGGAGTGGATATGTGCGGGTCACTGGGGAGGGTCAGCTGGTCATGTCCTCCAGCCTGAGTAGGTGGTTGTGAGACTTCTTCTAACCACTCACAGCTTGGGTTTGTGCTCTGTGATATATATCACGATACTGGCATTTGTATGACAGCATTCTGACATTGGTCTGGCCTCAGAGCATCCTCAACAGGATGTTTTGGGGATTGTAAGATGATTGGAGCTTGAGAGCAAGTTGAGTTTGACAGATGAGTGTGAAGGAGATAAGATGAGCAGAGGCAGTATGAGGGGAATGAAGGACAAAGGCAATAAGGAAGGTTCTATGGTTTATAATGAGGGAACAATTTTAGAGGAGAAATAAGAGGTGATGAATGTGATAGGTCATATGCTTGCCTGTGTTGGTGTGGTGTGAGGTGAGAGAGCTTGTGATTGATGCTGTACATGGGTTGAAGTGATGTGATGAGGTATTGGAAACAGACCAATGTTGCCCAGCCAAGGCCAGTGATTCAGGTGTGTTCGCTTGTAGGTATTCAGGTGTTTCGGGTTACTGGACATCCTCCACTTGCGGGAGTGAGTTTGGCATCTGAGTACTGAGAGAGGAGATAGATAGTGGGATCCAGGGGAGGGCAGGGGGCACACTGGCTTAGGGTGCCCAGAGGACAGTAAGAGTGACAGCCTGACAAATGGATTTTTTGAAGGTGTCAAAACAGATGGAGTCAAGGACCACGGTTTTGCTGTGGGAATAGTTGGACTGAGTGGATATTGGAAAGTGAGTTGTCCGAGAGCAAGAATTTCTTATACAATAAAATTATAAATCAGATATATGAATTAGAATGTTGACTGTTTTAGGGATGTGAATTTGAGAGATTAAAATAAGGAAATGAGCAGTCCAGAGCCTAAATCAATGTGAAGTATAGTAAAGAGAAAAGTAACATGAGGTATAGTAAAGAGATTAAGGTAACATGAGGAGTAAGAACAAGACCCAAGTAATGAGAGGTTTACTTGGGATACAATATGCATTTTAAAATGTAATCGAAAGCCCAGAGCAATGCGAGGTGTACTTGAGCGCCAAAAGCAATGTGAAGAGTAACGAAAAGCACAAATCTCTGCGTGGCATATTCGAGTGACCAAAGCAATGTAAAGAGTTTAGAGAGAGGAGAACAATGTCAGGGGTAGCTGAGATACTACTAGAAAGGAAGCGTAGGTAAGAGACTACGTGAGGGCGATGGAAGATGTACTAGATACACTAAAGCAATGAAAGGAACAACCTAGAGACCAAAGCCACAGGAGGAACAGGTAAGAGATGAAAGCACTGAGAGGAATCAGTGAGACTCACAAATTGTTAGAAATGAGTGAGGGACAAACGCAGCGTGAGGAATAGAATAACAAAGCAGTAGGAGATATTTATGAAGGATTAAAGCATTTTTAAGTGTAGTAGATGGACTAAAGTAAAGACATGTTTGCTAGATGAAGCATAACAATGCAATAAGTGTGGGAGAAAACAAATGTTATGTTATGTTATGTTAATTTCTATTTATATAGCGCCAAATCACCAACAGGTCTCTAAGTGCTAAAACAAGACCCTAAACCTGGAACCAAGCATGCCTCCTGGAGCTCGGCGTGTCTAGATGGGCTTATCCGAACGCCTGAGTGAACAGAATGGTCTTAAGTTTCCTCCTAAACGGGAGTAAGGTGACTTCCCTGCGCAAGCTATCCGGAAGCTTGTTCCAAATCAATGCAATTAATATTTAAAGAACAAAGCAATATGAGTTATCTTAGAGTATGGGTACTCACAAACTTTCTCTCGTGGGCCAAATTTACATTGTGGTTTGTGGCGAGGGCCGCACCAGTAGGGGCGGGATCAGTGGGGGGCAGGGTCAATGGGGGTGGGACTAGAGAGAAAAAATCACCACCTTTTCAAAACAAATCAAAGTGGTACTGTAACCTTGTGTGTCCATATAATACCTGCAAGGACACCTGTTAAGCGTACATTCAGAGCACAACCAGAGCACAGAGATAGTCCGTAGTTCAAGTCAACAACCATTGGGAAACATTTATATCTGACCATTTAACAGGTAACCTTGCAGTTATTATATTGACACACAAAGTTACAGTACCTTGACCGTCCGTATAATAACTGCAAGGTTACCTGTTAACTGGTCAGATATACATTTTTCTCAATGGTTGTTTACTTGGATTGTACAAAATGTATTAGCGCAGTGCATAAAATAGAAACATTTTTAACTGCCTGGGATTTGAGGAATTCCTTACCCTGAATGTCTGTGATTTTGCAGTATTCCTTTGCCTAAAACCTGGAATTGTGCAGTGTTTATTTGCCTAACACCTGTGATTGTGCAGTATTCATTTGCCCATCACTTGGGATTCTTTGTGTCCGTGTCTATCAATGTGCAGCAATCACTCCTTCTGTGCCTGCCTACTTGTGTGCAGTATTTATTAGTTCAATGCATGAGATAGTGAATTATTCTGCTCACTAGAGCATGGATCCCACAACATTCATGGACCACAGTACCCGAGAAGAGGAAAATGTTTTTCCCCATTGCATTATTCACCCCTTCAATTTCTGTGAATATTATTTCCTGGAATTGTGCACTATCCTTAGGTTTAGTACCTTTATTGCGTAGTTTCATCATTTGCAGTACCAGGAGAGGGCTCTAATCCTCTGTCTTAATGAAAGGGCCCCTTCTGCAATCCTAATGGCCTCGGTCTGAAGAGCACCAAGCGGTTCTGCGGGCGGTGAGGAGGGAAGCAGACTGGCTAGATCCAGGGAGGCCCCCTGCTGCAGTCCCAATGTTATCCGAGGGTGCAGGCAAGTGCAGACAGTGTCAGCGCTGTGGGCATCGTCTGCAACAAAGGCAGCTTCGCAAAAGGCTCCCTAAAAGTCCGCTGTAAATGAGCAACAGCTGACTTTTAAAGGGCCTTTTCTTCCTGTCACAGAGGCAGTCAGTGAACATCAAAGAGGGCCGCTCGAGCATACGTAGTGAATCTTCTATCGCGCATGCTCCAGCGGCCCTCTTTAATGTTTGCTGATAGTCTTTTTAAAAAGCACAGGTACATTGCCTGCAAGGTCCGCGGGCCGTACTATGAGTACCACGGTCTTAGAGAAACCGAAGCAATTTGACCAGCACATGAGATATCAAAAGAAATGAGGTTTAAAGAAGACAGCAAAGTACTGGATTGCAGCCTGAGTACCAAAGAAATGTAGCAAAATGGTGAGAGATAATGCAAAGTGTTGTAGAAAGGCCAATGCAATATGTATCATCCTAAAGAAACTGAAGCAAAGAGGACTGTGGGTGTGAGACCAGAGGCATGAGATGTAGGTGAGAGGACACAGAAGTGTTACCAAGGCAATGAAGTGAGTGTGAGGGGTAAAGCTGTGAAATGTAGGCAAGAGAGCTATGAGGCGTTGAAAAATGTCCAAAGCAACGCAAGGTATAGTTGGTTATTGCTTATGTTAGTTATCCTTTGTTTTTCAAACATTTTATCCCAATAGAACTGGTAAAATGTGCAGACGAGCGAGCTCGCGATTCAAGATGGCTGCCCCCCCGGTGAGCTCTCTCTTCGCATCGGCCCTTAAACGACGATTTTTTCAACATTTCTTGGCCAGACTTTTACTCAACATTGTTAGTGGCAATATCTTGAGAATTTTATTACCCGGTGAGGAGCTTTTCCAGTCCCACAGCTTGCTGGAAGGGGTGTTTCTTGTTTCCTGGTTCCTCTCCGGTCTCTTCAGTCAGGTACAGCCCAGAATTCCAGTCAGGGGGGCGGAGTAACACACTGGGAAAGGGCGAGGCTTCGGCTTGGTCACTCCCATAGGCAGTTTTAGCTGCTGCACCTCTTTTTTTTGAAGGAATTTCTTTATTGTTAATTCTCTCCTGCATATTTGTTTCTTTTTGACTGCTGAAATTAATTTTAAGCATTATGGAGACTAAAAATATGCAGGCGCAAAATATTAAAAGGAAGCAAAATATTTCTCCTCCTCCTGTAAAATCTAAAGTGGTGGAGTCGGCTGAACCTTCTTTGTCTTTGCTATTTGATGAGATTCAGGCAATTCGCTCTTCCACTGATACTATTGCGTCAGAAATTAAGAACTTACGAATAGATATGGCTAGTATGTGAATGAAAATATCTGACAATTCAATTAAAATCCAAGACAATAAAGTTAAAATTGATTCTTTCTCACCGCTTGTGGCTAAGATATCTCCTATGTCTAACCTTCTTCTTGATTTGGAAAATCGTAACAGACAATATAACCTGCATATTTTTAATTTACCTGAAGATGTAGAAGGTAATGACTGCAGGGTATATTTGGAGAACCTACTACCTGGTCTTTTGCGCATTAAATTCCCTGAGAAATTTGAGATTGATAAAGCGCACAGGATTCCTTCTCATCGTAATCCGCATCTTACTAAACCGCGACAAATGATTTTTAAAGTCTTGCGCCACCATCATTTAGTCTTGATAAGGAAGGCCGCACGTGAGATTCCCTCATTAATGGTAAATGGCAATAAAATTTTCATTCACCAGGATTTTGTTAAAGAAACTGTTAAGACTCGCAAAGAATTCACTGACATTCGCCCACGGTTACGAAGTCTTGGATTTAAATATGGCCTTTTTGATCCTTCAACAATGCAAATCTGGAAGGACGGCTTTTCAAAATCCTTTCAGCGACCTGAAGACCTGCGGAATATTTTGGATCAGCATTCCCAGCTTCCCATGGATACACATGAGACTGCCACTTGATTATGAATGTATTAGTTTTTCTGGCTAACTTAATTGTTTAATTCCTTACTGGGCTCTAATGGTTCGGTCATGCTTGCAAAGCGTGTGTGCATTTCAAGATTGTTATATATGTTATGTGTTGTCGTTTTCTATGTTTTGTGCGTATTTTTCTTTTTCTCCCTATTGTCTTTTTCTAGAGCTACTTCTTTTCCTTTTATGCTTCAAACTTTATTTCTTCTTCTTTCTATTTTCCCTATCTCACTATGGCTAACATTAATAATTTTAAGCTTGTTTCATTGAATGTTAAGGGTCTAAGGCACCCTGTAAAACGTACAAAAGTTTTAGATTATTTAGGTAGCCATACAGCGGATATCTGCTTCATTCAAGAGATACATATTGAAGATAAAATGTTAGCTTTTATGAAGGAAAAGTGGGTTGATTCTATTATTTCTTCTCCCGCGGTAGGCAAAAAAAATGGTGTTGCTATCCTTTTCGCAAAAAGATTGCATTGTCAAATATTAAGTAAATCCATAGACACAGAAGGTAGATATATTATAGCAAAAGTTAAAATTCAAAATACAGTTATGTTTTTAATTAATGTATATGGACCAACAGTTGATGACCCTAATTTCTGGTCTATTCTAAACACTGAAGTTCTCAAGTTGGGTAATGTTCCACTTATAGTTGGAGGAGATTTCAATCTTGTACATTACCCTTTATTAGATAGATTATCTCACACTAAATTTCGTCCACCCAGAGCATTTTTTACTCTAAAATCTTTTTTTAAATCAACTAAGTTGGTGGATATTTGGCGATTGCATTATCCTACTGAAAAATCATTCACTTTTTTCTCAAACCCTCATAATTCTTATTCAAGATTAGACTATCTATTAATTTCTCGCCAATTAATTAATTCAGTTGTTTCTCCTAATATTTGTAATATCGATATTTCTGATCATGCTTTGGTTTCTATGGTATTGCAACTTGACTCAAGTTTTAAAGCTCAATCCAGAGGGCGTATGAACACTGACATTATTCTGAATGAATATAATAAACCAAAAATCCTAAATGCACTTCAAGATTACTTTCAGCTTAACCCAGAAGGCTCTACGTCTATGGTGAATCGATGGGATGCTTTTAAAGCTTATATTAGAGGGACTTCCATTTCTCTTATAGCACATGAAAACAAAACCTTTAATTCCAAAATTAAAGATTTAGACAAACAAATTGCAAAATTTGAAAGACTTTTTATTACTTCTAATGATCTTCAATTCAAAATAAAATTACAAAAATTGCGTTATGAATTTAATTCAATTTTAAGTAGAAAAGCTGGTATACAACTTTCTAACTCTAAAGCCAAATTTTGTTTTAATGCCAACAGATCTGGTCGACTCTTGGCCAGCTATTTACGTATTAAAAAAGAGAAAACTTTAATAAATTCAATTCACGGTCCAAATGGGAAAATTGCATTGTCACAAAAAGATATTGTTCATGAATTTTTAAATTATTACTATAATCTATATAATAAGCCTCAATTCGACGATCTGTCCCTGATTGATTGTTTTTTTATTAACCTGTGGATTACCTAAAGTTCCGCAATCAACCAAAAATAAATTAGATTTGCCTATTACTCAAGAAGAAATACAATTAGCAAATAAATCTCTTAAACAAAATAAATCCCCAGGTCCAGATGGAATTCCAGCAGAATTTTATAAAGAATTTGATTTGCAACTTATTCCTTATTTGTTTAAACTTTTTTCCATTTTTAGTGCTTCTAGACCAACTTCAGGATCCTTTACTGAAGCTTTGATTGTTGTTTTACCAAAACCTAATAAAGATCCGACACTTGTTTCGAATTACCGCCCTATTTCCTTAATAAATCAGGATTGTAAACTATATGCTAAAATTCTTGCAACCCGACTGACCTCCGTATTGGACGCTCTTATCCATCCTGACCAATATGGCTTCATGAAAAATAGATATTCTGTTAATAACACAAGAGTTTTGTTGCATGCTATTGAGCAAGGATCTACTCTGTCCTTACCGTCTGGAGCCCTTGCATTGGATGCTGAAAAAGCTTTTGATAAAGTTCATTGGCAATTTTTATTTCACACTTTAGCTGCATTTAATTTTGGTGATGTGTTTATTCGTATGATATCTGCTCTTTACTCTAGCCCTATTGCTCGCTTATTTATTAATGGTCAAATTTCGAATCAATTTTTTCTTTTTAGAGGTACCAGACAAGGTTGTCCATTGTCCCCGCTATTATTTATTCTTGTTATCGAACCTTTACTTACTTCCATTAGAAAATGTAATGATTTCGCTGGTATTAGTATTAAAGAGGTCACAATTAAAACATTAGCATATGCAGATGATGTATTTTTGTTTAGTAGTAATCCTGAATCCTTACTTCCTCCTTTGTTAGATATTATCTCATCATATTCCTTAATTTCTGGTTATGCGTTAAATACCATTAAAACTGAAATTTTCCCCTTAAATCCTCATTGTACCCCAGATATGCTACCCATAAAAGAAATAATCTGGCAAAGAGATAAAATCAAATACCTTGGTATTTTGTTCTCTTCATCTATAAAAAAAACACTTACATTAAATTGTGAGTCTATTATAAATTATATTAATGATAAATTATCTAAATGGTCTCCACTTCACCTTTCCTGGTGGGGGAAAATGGACTCAATAAAAATGACTATAGCTCCTAATTGTTTTGATTTTTTAGCTATGATTCCTAAACAATTTCCTATGAAATTTTATAAAACTATTGATCGTCATCTTTCTAAGTTTCTTTGGAATAATAAATCACCTCGCATTAGCTATATAAAACTAAAAATGACAAAATGTAATGGGGATTTAGTATGCCAGATTTTTTTTAACTATCATAAAGCGTTTTATCTTAAAACAGAGCTCTCTTTGGTTTAATCACTCTCACCTTAATTGTCCTCCTACATGGCTTCTTATAGAAAACAAATTTAGTGGCTCCGTATCCATTGTCTACTTTACTAACCATGTCCAGTAATGCAACATTATTTAATAAATCTACTATTTTGAAGTCCACGAAGTTAATATTAAATGATTTAGATTCACTTTTTCAATCAACTAAATTCTGTAGAGATGTCATTATGGTACAATCCATGACTAAAGCTCTCTCGTTCTGTCAAATTTTGGAAGTCGTGGATTAACGCAGGTATTTTCTACCTAAAAGATATTTACCATGATGATACTTTTATTTCGTTTGATGTATTGCAGGCGAAATTTCACTTCCTCTCTTCTGATTTCCTTAAATATGAACTTTTATGTAATTCTATACTAGACTCCTTTCCTAATAATATTTCTACAATTATAAAATCAGATTTATCAATCTATGTTCAATCGGTCTCTTCTTCCTCTCATGCTGTTTCATTATTGTATAAGAAGTTGAATACATTTCAAGGTAATAATATTGATATGATTTCAACATTTTGGAATGATGAACTTTCAATATCTTTTTCATATGATACATGGAAACAAATATGGTTGAACAATATTTCAGGATGGTTACCTGTATCACTTTATCAAACAAATTCTTATATTTTGTTTAATTGCTTATGGACCCCATTAAAGTTATTTAAAGCTAAACTTCTTCCGAATTCGAATTGTTGGCATTGTAACTTGCTTACTGGCTCGTTAAAACATGCTTTTTGAATGTACATTTATCTTAAAGTTTTGGAATGAAGTTTGGAGTGTTATACAAAAATACTTAATATCTTCGATGAGCTTTCATTTACTTTACTGCTATGTAAATCTGTTGCTCTTTCTGAACAATTATCTGATTTGGATTGTAAACTTTTTAATTTTTTGATGTCAGCCGCTCTAAAGTTTATCACTGCCTGTTGGAAAGATGTGTCCTTATTATCCTTTCATGCTTGGTGGTCTTGGATTATTTTTACTAGAAGAGGTGCCAATTTATCTTTGTCTGGTATTACCCATAATTGTGACTCGTCTCATTCTTTTTGGAAACCGATTGATCACTATTTATCTTCTTAGTTATACTTCCTTCCTATATATTGCCTTACATTGTATATCGCACATGTTTAACTTATAGTAGCTCTATTTGAAATTATTTGTACGATAATTACTGATTGTTTCTTCCTTTTCCTTTTATGTTATGATTACTACATTCATATTACATTGTACCGCTTTGTATTTAATTAACTGTTATTTAGTGATAAGTCCTTTTAAGGGTACTCTATACCATGCTCTTTTTTGTATTGTCATTGTTTATTATTATTATAAAATTTAATAAACTATTTTGAACACAAAAAAAAGAACTGGAAAAATGTTACATGGCCATCAGCCTAGCATTTGACTGTGCCTGTCTTCTGTTGAAAAACAACTCATCCACCATGTTCTTCATATAACTCCATTCGTATTAGGACATACCATTGCATAAGAAAAGCTGTGTAGCATACAAAAGATACCCCACTTCTTGCACCCGCCACTGTAAACACCTTGTTCCCATTCGGGGTGCCAACTTCCAAATTTCCCAGTGTGGGGGCTGGGCTGCCAGAATCTTTTTTACAGAGTTTTATATAGCGCGAACTTGACCTGAATCGGGTATCAGAGCGCTTTACATAGCACCAGTTGCATTACATGAGGACACATTCATTTTTGTTAGGCACGGGGGGATTTGCCCAGAATCACAGGATGTTCAGCATCATTGCCGAGACTCGAACCCAGTTCCCCAGATTCGAGGTCGACCGCCCTAGCCATTAGGCCAACTCCGCCCTAGCCGTTAGGCCAATACATTATTATTATTATTATTAAAGTGATTTGTAAAGCGCGCGGCTACTCGACGGAGTGTCCCGGTGCTGGCAGAGGGAAAACAGACAGCAGGAGACGGGGCTAGTAATTAAAAAAATGGGTTTTGAGTTTCTTCTTAAACAGTTCAAGACTGTCTATCAGCCTCAGGTACGGCAGAAGACTATTCCACGAGCTGGGACCCAAATAAGCGAAGGATCTCCCACCCATCCGAAGACGGTTAACCTGAGGGACCTTTGCCATATGAGACGAAGAAGAGCGAAGAGTGCGGTCCGGAACGTAAGGACTAATTCTCTTCTTAACTTAAGATAGGCAGGACCCGTCCCGTTCAAGGATTTATGCATAAGGACCATGGCTTTAAACGTCACCCTCTGTTTCATGGGAAGCCAATGGAGGGCCTTTAAGTGCGGAGACATGTGAGATCTTGAGGGGAGAGAAAGCAGAAGTCTAGCTGTTGCATTCTGCACTACCTGGAGTCTGTTAAAAAGGTAGTCCGGAAGGCCCAGGTACAGCGCATTACTGTAGTCCAGTCTAGATGTAATTAGAGCCTGTACCACCTTTCTACCTGCTGCCTCGGAGAGGAGCGGAAGAAATATTTTCAGCGTGCGAAGCACGCCCAAGCATGTCCCCGTCAAGGCTTGACTCTGCGGGAGGAAAGATAAAGAGCTGTCAATTTTAATTCCTAAGTTCTTGACACAATTTTTTGGAGGTCCTGGATGTGGACAATAGCTAGGCCAGCAGTTTACCACAAAGTTGTGAGGGACAGCTCCAAAGGTCACAATTTCCGTTTTATCAGGGTTGCATCTAAGGTGGTGCAACTCCAGCCACTGGAAGACACTGGTGAGACAATTGGCTATCGCTTTCTCATCTAAGTCCCTGTCTTTATACATGGCATTAAAATAGGCACAAATACAACCCACTACAACAAGAAAAAACTAAAGGCATATTTTATTTTAAGAATGACCATGCATTGGGGGGGCGTGGCCTGACGTCAGCCAAGATGGCTGCCTAGAAAGAGAGCTCCGCCGGTAAAAGCCCTTAAAATCCGACACTAATCCGTATGTTGTGGTGTTGCCGTGATAACTAAGGCAAGCGGAACCCTCGGTGAGCGGAGCGACGCCGAAGAAACCATCCTAAAACGCCGTATCCACCCTCTGAGACGTAAAAAGCGGAGTGAGCGCGCCGGCCGCGCGGAGGTGGGCGGCGCTCGAGTGCCGGGGCCAGATCGAGACGCCCGCCGGACGCAGAGGTTTCAGGGCGGAAGACGGAGCAGAGTAACCCGCCGGCCAGAGAAAGCACGCGATCCTGCCCGGAATAGTCCAGAGATCGGCTAACCTTAGGAGACCAAGAACCACTGGCGAGCCTCGGCGGGCACAGCGACACGCGTCGCACGAGAGGCGGTCCCCGGCCTCCCCCGGCGCGGCCATGAACCTCCCGACAGACAAGGTGAGGGGAGCGCTGCTTCCCCAGTGGTACCCTTGGGGCCCAGCCTCGCACCAGTGGCTCACACCCGCGCAACACGACTCAGCCTCCGGCAGCCACGGGGCGACATAAGCACGCACTGGGTCGCTGGTGAAGAGCGCATTGGACCTCCACGCGGGCCCCGGCTGTCCCTTCCACCCGGGCTGCGAGTCACCCGGAATGCGCACCCAGAGCCTGGATAGGTAGTGCTGCTAACGGCATACCGCCCCAGGGACACGGCCGAACAATTAGTAGTGGGGCAATAAAAGCAGAACCACAGCAGCCGAGAATGAAGTTGAGATCCAGTTTCGGCCAATGACACAGTGAATCCGGCTGCCCCACTATAGACTGGTACAGACGTATCTCCCCAATACCGCGCTGGGGGTGCACAGGGGCGCTTTTAGCGTAGCACCCTCTGCAAAGCTCGAGGTTGGTGACCTGAGTGCGAGAGCCGGGAGAAGGTGACGAGTCACTAAACTGCACACTCCGAGAGCCGCAGTGGTAAATGGACGACACCGCAGGGAATCGAACGGTGAAGAGTGCGCCATGAACCCCAAAACCAGACTGCCCTTAAGTTCCTGCAATAACTGACCCCAGAGCACCCACTGTGCCTGCAACGAAACGAACCGCGAACGAGGCCAGTGCTGAAGCGTCCCCGCTGAAAAGATCAACATCATGCTTAAATACTGAGCTTCCCCACGCCAGCCTCGCGAAGAAGACCGACTTTGACGTCCTGAGACAGGACCTGCCTGCCCTCTAGAGCTGCAAATAGTGGGCACCGGTGACAGCGCATGCCGCGCTATAACTGGGGGAGACCAGAGTAGCGTTTGGGGAGCCCCTAGTGCCCCACTGGCGGTAGCAGAACCCGTACAACATGAGACCCAAAAGCGGTACGTCGGTACAGTCTAACAAATTAGACAAATACACGGTCTCCAAACAGGCAACAACGGAAGACGGGGCCTCTAACTGTCAGAATGAAGTTCCCGAACCCTCCCTAGCCTCTATAATGGAGGCCATCCACACGCTGGGCACCACCCTTGAAACCAAAATCGACAAAGTCTCGATTGAAGTGAACCTTCTAAGGGCGGACATGAACAAAACAACGGAACGCGTAACGAAAACAGAGGTGAATATCGCTGATTTGCAGACGGCCACACGTAAACTAGAAGACAAAGTCGCACAACTGGTTCACCAACATCGTCAAGTAGCTCTGAGGCTGGAGGACCAGGAAGGGCGGGCCCGACGCAACAACATCCGCGTCGTGGGGGTCCCGGAGGGCACAGAAGGGCGTAGTATGGACCTGTTTCTCGAAGATCTCATACTCAATCACCTCAAGCCCAAGCGGCTCTCCACCTTCTTTACAGTGGAAAGGGCACATAGAGCCCCGGTCCCGCCACCAAAGCCGGGAGCAAACCCTAGGACCATCATAGCCAAGATCCTAAACTACAGAGATCGCGATGCAATCCTACAAGCGGCCCGTATCCATGGGGATCTTCAATATGAGAACACCACCGTGCGATTCTTCCCGGACTTCACGCTTGAGGTGCAGCAGGAGAGACGTACCTTCGACGGTGTCAAACGCATACTGCGAGAAAAGGGCATCAAATATATGATGCTTTTCCCAGCCAAACTTAAGATCATCACCAATGGGAAATCCCTGTTTTTTATGACCCCAGCGGACGTCCAAGAATGGCTGGACAAAGGCCCACCAAGGAAAGATAGACCACGAACTGGAGGCAATTGGAGAGACACTCGTGAACGATCCCACAGCTCGTCGGACGGACGATTGGACCCAGGTACACGAACACAGCGACCCTGGCGATCCAGATCAGCAAGTCCAGTCATCCAGGAGACTAACGGAGACTGATCGGGTCTCAGTGGCAACAGCCGATACGAACTCGCCATGGCAAACAATAAGGTTTGACTGTAAGAAAGGGTGTGATACGTACTTGTAAGTCACATGTAAGATGCCTGACGGCACACAGCGACAGTATATTCTTGATCAGGGCTGAAGTGGGAAGCTCGAGCAAGACAGGGCGTCACCCCAGTACCCCCGTCATTGTTAATTGTTTAGGGGCGACAGGTGCTCTGCTAGTTGGGGAGGTGGGTAGTTTTGCACCTACGAAGCAGGGTAGCTGGGAGGGGGGAGGTTTTTTTAGGGGAATTTCGTTAACTGTTCTAAGGTGCCTTATCTTGGCAATGGTTTTTAAGTATATTCGTCGGACAATTCAAGAACACAGTCCTTTACCATTGTATGGGAAGAGAGGGCAGTTATGGGAGGGGTTGGGGGGACAGATGTACGCATTATGGACGATGATGACCAAAGACAGACATAAGCATGGCAGCCTGAGTGTGATGAGTAATGGCTATGCATTGGGACAAGAGCCTTAAGCTCCTTAGTTGGAACATCAACGGGCTCGGGAATAAAGTGAAGCGGGGAGTTGTGCTGCAATATCTTAGACAACATTCGCCAGACGTAGTGTTGCTTCAAGAATCACACTTGGTGGGTAATACTTGCAATGCGATGAACAGATATGGTTACAAATTAGTAGCACACTCAGGCTTCACATCAGGATCCAGAGGGGTAGGTATTATGATTATGCGCTCCTTCCCCTTTTCCGTGCACCACACCTGGTCTGATGCGCTGGGTCGATACTCCGCGATATCAGGGCACTGGGAGGGCCAAACACTCACTATCATGACTGTATATGTTCCCCCTGGGTTGCAGGGCTCCACCTTTAAAGACCTTAGTGCTGTTATATTGTCCCTCCCCGAAGGCCACACGATTGTGGGAGCAGACTTTAACTCCATAGTGTCGGGGCCCCTGGACCGTTACCCACCCCGGGACATTGGTGCAGCGAATACCTGGCTGCCAAACTTCCTAGACGCCCTCGGGCTTGTGGATGTTTGGAGAGCATATAACCCGGACAAAACCCAATACACCTTCCATTCAGGGGCACACAACAGCATGTCGAGAATAGACTATCTCCTGGTGCCGGCCACTCAACTCCCCAATATAAGAGAGATACAGCACATGGCTAGAGGGATATCTGATCACTCCCCGATATGGACCCAAATGGTTCTGGGCGGACATAGAGTGGGTAGCGTGCCACCCATTAACCCATGGCACTTCAAGCATCCCAAAGTGAAGAAAGACATCATGCAAGCAATCGGCCACTACTTTGAGGCTAACTAGGGTTCGGTTGCCTCGTCTCGGACTCTGTGGGAAGCTTTTAAAACTGTGATAAGGGGGCAGGCGCTATCATCAATCGCAGGGGTGCACAAAGAAAAATACAAAGAGATGACATTAATTGAGCATGACATACTCCAGCTTGAGGACGAAATAAATATAGGCGATCCGACCGAAAAACAGCATCTCATAAAACTCAAGAGTGCCGAATATAAAGCTACGGCTACAGATATGGCGAAAGTATTAAGTAGGGATAAGGAAGGCAAATTCTACGATCAAGGAGACAAGGCCGGGAAACTGATCGCCTGGCTGGATAAGAAGGAGAGGTCAAACAGATTAGTGCCTGAACTGATGGGCGAGGAGGGTGAATTAATAACAGAACCACAGTCCATAGTCAACAAGTTCGCAGCTCACTACGAAGAAATATACCGAAATAGCTCACACCTCACCGAAGAGGACTCAAGTGCCCTCCTACGTGACATAGCATTACCAACCCTATCAGTAGAGGACAGAAATACGCTAGATAGTGCACTCACGAACGATGAGATAGCGCAGGCAATACGAATGCTACAACCAGGTAAAGCACTAGGCCCTAATGGACTTCCCATTGAATTATACAAACTTAAACCAGATGCAATAGCCCCACATCTAAGAGCCATGTATGAGGAGAGTAAGGAGAAGGGCCAACTCCCGAGGGATCAGAGAGAGGCGACCATGGTCACGATATACAAAGAAGGGAAGCCAAGGAAAGAATGCTCCTCCTATAGACCTATCTCACTTCTAAACGCAGAACCCAAAATCCTGGCGAAATTGTTGGCTAACCGCTTGGTCCGGGTGATATGTAAACTGGTGCACCCCGACCAATCTGGTTTCCTCCCACAACGTAACACGGCTTTAAACCTACGACGACTACATGGGGTGCTGGGAAGGCTACCCACCATCCAGGAAGAAGTGGTGGTGCTTTCATTAGACGCCAAAATGGCATTTGACACCATAGAGTGGTCATACCTCTTTGCGGCTTTGACTAAACTGGGATTCGGGCCAGGCTTTATAGGATGGATTCGATTACTCTATTCCAACCCGCTCGCCCAAGTAGTGGTGAACAATAGAAAATCTGAGGTATTCCCCCTGGGCCGTGGGACAAGACAGGGCTGTCCGCTTTCACCCCTGCTATTTGCGCTCGCTCTAGAGCCATTAGCGGCATGGATTCGGTGGGACCCCACGATCAGAGGGCTTAAATGGACAGAGCGCTGGGAAGACCGGATTTCATTGTATGCCGATGACATCCTGCTCTACCTGGCACAACCCAAAAAGTCAATCATTAGCGTACTCAACATCTTTGCAAAATTTGGGGGGAACTCAGGATACACTATTAATTGGGATAAATCCCTAATGTATGTACCCCGGGGTGATCCTCCCTCCCTGCCCAGGGGCTGCCACATACAAATAACAACAGTGGGTTTCCAATACCTGGGATATTTATTACACCAGACCCTAAACTACGTTACGACCGCAATTTGCTTCCCCCACTGCAAAAACTGAGGAGAGATGTCACAAACTGGAAATCACTCCCGCTTTCGCTACTGGGACGTGCAGCACTTTTTAAAATGATGTCGTTGCCACGCTTCCTGTACATACTGCACAACTTCCCCGACCTAGTACCAGAGAGATACTTCAAGGAGATAGAGGGACTGCAAAGGGATTTGCTATGGGATGGTAGACCTAGAATAGCGCTCCCAAAATTAGTACTTGGGTGGTATGACGGAGGCATAGGTCTCCCCGATATTAAAAAATACTACTGGGCAGCACATTTAGCAGCGATAAACCACTGTACATATCGCCCTGGCGACGACCCTGGGTACCGAATGGACCGTTGGCTACTCCCCGGTGGCAACCATAACAAAGCACTGTATTCTAGGCCAAACCGATACCCTCTTACAGGCCCGACCAAGCAATCGGTTCAGATCTGGCACACCGCCAATAAAAGGCTGGGGTGGAACCAGACGCTCACACTCGCCACACCCCTATGGGACTCTGAAAAATTGGGAATGTTGAGCACATCCAAGGGGTTTGACAAATGGGACATTATAGGGATCTCAAGGATAGGTGACTTATGGAAGAAGGGCACGGTGGTCTCATTCGCTTCCCTCCAACAGGAATACGAATTAGCTGACACTGAGTTTTTTAGATACACACAGATCAGACATGCCCTCCAGACAAATATACCACGAGGCTCCACCCTTCCAGACGCCTCTCCACTAGAGACCAGACTACTTGATGGTTATATGAAGGACAAAGCAATCTCGTTGACGTATAAGAAACTGATTAACAACACAGGCGACCCATTGAGACAACTGAGAGAGCGATGGGAGAGGGATGGGCTGGTACTGGACGACGAGGAATGGCAGGAGGCAGTATCCTCCCCCAGAGAAGTAGCAATCCCTGCTAGACTACGATTGGTCCAACTAAAGATAATGCACCGAGTATATGTTTCAGGCCTCAGGCTGTTACAGATGGGGAGGGTTGACAGCGCTGAGTGTAGAAGAGGATGTAACCAGATAGGCACATTCATGCATATCATGCATATCATGCATATCATATGGGAATGTGATATTGTTCAAGGCTACTGGGGAAAGATACACGAATGTATGGGTGAAGTGTTGGGAACCGCAATGCGACCAGAAGCAAAACGATGTCTCCTAAATGTATGGGAACCCACTGACCTTAATCACAAAGACACAAAATGGGTAACACTGGGGCTGATGGTGGCAAAAAGGAATATTGCACAGTTGTGGGGGCCGGACACCCTCCAAGATTGGCGGATTGGAAAGCAGACCTGGACTGGTGTATGGTACGAGAAAAGACAGTGTATGTGGCGCGAGGCTGCCCCCAGAAGTGGAATGCTATTTGGGGTAAATGGAACACATTTCGAGGCAACATTTGTATACCTCCCCATCTCCCCACCCAGGACGAGCCAACCTCACCATAAGGGTTGTAATGTGAATGCTCCTTGACTAAAGTTTGGTAAATTGCTGTGTACACTTACTGGTCATCTGATTTATCGCAATAATGTAATGTACTCTGTCTGATTGGGAATTTGGAATTGTTAATAAAATAAAAGAATATAAAAAAAAGAATGACCATGCATTGCTTGATTTAGAGGTTAATAGGCTGTCCCCTTGCAAAACCCTCTACTCTGACTTGAACCCCTATGGCTTAGTTGTCCAACCTGCCTAGCATAAACTATGTTTACAAATGACCTCTTTGGATAACTTTTGAGGAAGTCATGAAGAACCATTGCTGCCAACTAGCTCCATGTCAGGTGAGCTTGTCCTCTTTTTTTTTTTTTACCAAAGCATGTGGCATACTAGGACAATAGATTTGTTTTTATCGTCATAAAAATTGCCCCAAACACCTCAGCATGCAAAGTGCTGTTTTACTGTGTTTGTTAAAAACAACAGGATTGGGTAAAGGTGTCCCCCACGTGACATGAGCCCACCTTGCAGCAAGCAACATTGCCAGTGGAAAAACATAATTCTGCACACAATATTTCAGGTTGTTCCACATTAGCGGCGAAATAATAGCAGAAGAATATACACCTTCATGGCACACATGGTAATCTTAACTCAGACTCCATACCACCACTGTTCACTTGGTAACAGCCAAGGTCTCCAGGCATCTGGAAGTAGCAAAGGATCTTCAGATTGCCATGGCTGGATCACCTCCTCCCTCTCGCCTGCTGCGAAGCAAATCATGTCAGTGCCATGCACGAATGTTCACACATGAAAGAACCCCACAGTGGAATGTGCTTACATTTCTTGCATACCAGTGGGAGGGGGTAATTGCCTGCAGGGCTAGGGGGCTGAAGCAGCTGGACTCGCCTTTCCAGCAGCTTGACACTGCATGCTGAGAGGGCAAGATATTTTTTCCAGAGGCCAGAACCTCATCAAACTATTTACAGGAGAGCTGGTCTCCTTCCCTTCTCCCCCATGTCCCTCTGGAGCTTGGCACCCCTGATTCCCATCCTTCCCTCCTCCTGCATGTCCCCCTGGAGCTTGGCGCCCTTGATTCCCATCCTTCCCTTCTCCTGCATGTCCCCCTGGAGCTTGGCGCCCCTGATTCCCATCCTTCCCTTCTCCCGCATGTCCCCCTGGATATTGGCGCCCCTGATTCCCATCCATCCCTTCTCCCGCATGCCCCCGTGGAGCGTGGCGCCCCTGATTCTCATCCTTCGCTTCTCTCGCATGGCCCCCTGGAGCTTGGCGCCCCTGATTCCCATCCTTCGCTTCTCACGCATGTACACCTGGAGCTTGGCGCCCCGGAGTCCCATCCTTCCCTTCTCCTGCATGTCCCCCTGGAGCTTGGCTCCCCCGATTCCCATCCTTCGCTTCTCCCGCATGTCCCCTTGGAGCTTGGCGCCCGGAGTCCCATCCCTCCCTTCTCCCGCATGTTCCCCTGGAGCTTGGCGCCCCTGATTCCCATCCTTCGCTTCTCCTGCATGTCCCCCTGGAGCTTGGTGCCCCTGAGTCCGATACTTCCCTTCTCCGGCATGTCCCCCTGGAGCTTGGCGCTCCTGACTCCCATCCTTCGCTTCTCCCGCATGTCTCCCTGGAGCTTGGCGCCCCTGAGTCCCATCCTTCCCTTCTCCTGCATGTCCCCTTGGAGCTTGGCGCCCCGGAGTCCCATCCTTTCCTTCTCCTGCATGTCCCCCTGGAGCTTGGCGCCCCTGAGTCCCATCCTTCCCTTCTCCGGCATGTCCCCCTGGAGCTTGGCGCCCCTGATTCCCATCCTTTGCTTCTCCCGTATGTCCCCCTGGAGCTTGGCGCCCCTGAGTCCCATCCTTCCCTTCTCCTGCATGTCCCCCTGGAGCTTGGCACCCCTGAGTCCCATCTTCCCTTCTCCCGCATATCCCCCTGGAGCTTGGTGCCCCTGAGTCCCATCCTTCCCTTCTCCTGCATGTCCCCCTGGAGCTTGGCGCCCCTGAGTCCCATTCTTCGCTTCTCCCGCATTTCCCCTGGAGCTTGGCGCCCCTGAGTCCCATCCTTCGCTTCTCCCGCATGTCCCCCTGGAGCTTGGCACCCCCGATTCCCATCCTTTGCTTCTCCCGCATGTCCCCCTGGAGCTTGGCACCCCTGATTCCCATCCTTCGCTTCTCCCGCATGTCCCCCTGGGGCTTGGCGCCCCTGAGTCCCATCCTTCGCTTCTCCCGCGTGTCCCCCTGGAGCTTGGCATCCCCGATTCCCATCCTTCGCTTCTCCCGCATGTCCCCCTGGAGCTTGGCACCCCTTATTCCCTTTCTTCGCTTCTCCTGCATGTCCCCCTGGAGCTTGGCGCCCCTGATTCCCATCCTTCGCTTCTCCTGCATGTACCCCTGGAGCTTGGCGCCCCTTGACTCCCATCCTTTCCTTCTCCCGCATGTTCCCCTGGAGCTTGGCGCCCCTGATTCCCATCCTTCGCTTCTCCCGCATGTCCCCCTGGAGTTTGGCGCCCCTGATTCCCATACTTCCCTTCTCCTGCATGTCCCCCTGGAGCTTGACGCCCCTGATTCCCATCCTTCGCTTCTCCCACATGTCCCCCTGAAGCTTGGCGCCCCTGATTCCCATACTTCCCTTCTCCTGCATGTCCCCCTGGAGCTTGGCGCCCCTGATTCCCATCCTTCGCTTCTCCCACATGTCCCCCTGAAGCTTGGCGCCCCTGATTCCCATCCTTCGCTTCTCCGGCACGTCCCCCTGGAGCTTGGAGACCCCGAGTCTCATCCTTCCCTTCTCCCGCATGTCCCCCTGGAGCTTGGCACCCCTGATTCCCATCCTTTCCTTCTCCCGCATGTCCCCCCAGAACTTGGCGCCCCTGAGTCCCATACTTCGCTCTCCTGCATGTCGCCCTGGAGCTTGGTGCCCCTGAGTCCCATACTTCGCTTCTCCTGCATGCCCCCTTAGAGTTTGGCGCCCGAGTCCCATCCTTCCCTTCTCCGGCATGTCCCCCTGGAGCTTGGGGCCCTGGAGTCCCATCCTTCCCTTCTCCCGCATGTCCCCCTGAAGCTTGGCGCTCCTGATTCCCATCCTTCGCTTCTCCTGCATGTCATTCTGGAGTTAGGCGCCCCCGAGTCCCATCCTTCCCTTCTCCGGCATGTCCCCCTGGAGCTTGGCGCCCCGGAGTCCAATCCTTCCCTTCTCCCGCATGTTCCCCTGGAGCTTGGCACCCCTGATTCCCATCCTTCGCTTCTCCCGGATGTCCCCCTGGAGCTTGGCGCCCCTGATTCCCATCATTTGCTTCTCCCGCATGTCCCTCTGGAGCTTGGTGCCCCTGAGTCCCATACTTCCCTTCTCCCGCATGTCCCCCTGGAGCTTGGCACCCCTGGAGTCCCATCCTTCCCTTCTCCTGCATGTCCCCCTGGAGCTTGGTGCCCCTGAGTCCTATCCTTCCCTTCTCCCGCATGTCCCCCTGGAGCTTGGCGCCCCTGGACTCCCATCCTTCCGTTCTCCCGCATGTCCCCCTGGAGCTTGGCGCCCCTGATTCCCATCCTTCGCTTCTCCCGCATGTCCCCCTGGAGCTTGGCGCCCCTGAGTCCCATCCTTCCCTTCTCCCGCATGTCCCCCTGGAGCTTGGCGCCCCTGATTCCCATCCTTCCCTTTTCCCCTATGTCCCCCTGGAGCTTGGCGCCCCTGATTCCCATCCTTCGCTTCTCCCGCATGTCCCCCTGGAGCTTGGCGCCCCTGATTCCCATCCTTCGCTTCTCCCGCATGTCCCCCTGAAGCTTGGCGTCCCTTGACTCCCATCCTTCCCTTCTCCCGCATGTCCCCCTGGAGCTTGGCACCCCTGATTCCCATCCTTCGCTTCTCCCGGATGTCCCCCTGGAGCTTGGCACCCCTGAGTCCTATCCTTCCCTTCTCCCGCATGTACCCCTGGAGCTTGGCGCCCCTTGACTCCCTTCCTTCCCTTCTCCCGCATGTCCCCCTGGAGATTGGCGCCCCTGATTCCCACCCTTCGCTTCTCCTGCATGTCCCCCTGGAGCTTGGCGCCCCTGAGTCCCATCCTTCGCTTCTCCCGCATGTCCCCCTGGAGCTTTGCACCCCCGATTCCCATCCTTCGCTTCTCCCGCATGTCCCCCTGGAGCTTGGCGCCCCTGAGTCCCATTCTTCGCTTCTCCCGATTGTCCCCCTGGAGCTTGGCACCCCTGATTCCCATTCTTCGCTTCTCCCGCATGTCCCCCTGGAGCTTGGCACCCCTGATTCCCATCCTTCGCTTCTCCTGCATATACCGCTGGAGCTTGGCGCCCCTTGACTCCCATCCTTTCCTTCTCCCGCATGTTCCCCTGGAGTTTGGCGCCCCTGATTCCCATACTTCCCTTCTCCTGCATGTCCCCCTGGAGCTTGGCGCCCCTGATTCCCATCCTTCGCTTCTCCCGCATGTCCGCCTGGAGCTTGGCGCCCCTGATTCCCATCCTTCCCTTCTCCGGCATATCCCCCTGGAGCTTGGCGCCCCTAGACTCCCATATTTCCCTTCTCCGGCATGTCCCCCTGGAGCTTGGCGCTCCTGATTCCCATCCTTTGCTTCTCCCGCATGTCCCCCTGGAGCTTGGCGCCCCTGAGTCTCATCCTTCCCTTCTCCCGCATGTCCCCCTGGAGCTTGGCACCCCTGAGTCCCATCCTTCCCTTCTCCCGCATGTCCCCCCGGAGCTAGGTGCCCCTGAGTCCCATACTCCGCTTCTCCTGCATGTCGCCCTGGAGCTTGGTGCCCCTGAGTCCCATCCTTCGCTTCTCCTGCATGTCCCCCTGGAGTTTGGCGCCCGAGTCCCATCCTTTCCTTCTCCGGCATGTCCCCCTGGAGCTTGGCGCCCCGGAGTCCCATCCTTCCCTTCTCCCGCATGTTCCCCTGGAGCTTGGCACCCCCAATTCCCATCCTTCGCTTCTCCCGGATGTCCCCCTGGAGCTTGGCTCCCCTGATTCCCATCATTTGCTTCTCCCGAATGTCCCTCTGGAGCTTGGTGCCTCCGAGTCCCATACTTCCCTTCTCCCGATTGTCCCCCTGGAGCTTGGCACCCCTGATTCCCATTCTTCCCTTCTCCCGCATGTCCCCATGGAGCTTGGCGCCCCTGATTCCCATCCTTCGCTTCTCCCGCATGTACCCCTGGAGCTTGGCGCCCCTTGACTCCCATCCTTTGCTTCTCCCGCATGTTCCCCTGGAGCTTGGCGCCCCTGATTCCCATCCTTCGCTTCTCCCCATGTCCCCCTGGAGTTTGGCGCCCCTGATTCCCATACTTCCCTTCTCCTGCATGTCCCCCTGGAGCTTGGCACCCCTGATTCCCATCCTTCGCTTCTCCCGCATGTCCCCCTGGAGCTTGGCGACCCTGATTCCCATCCTTCCCTTCTCCGGCATATCCCCCTGGAGCTTGGCGCCCCTTGACTCCCATCCTTCCCTTCTCCGGCATGTCCCCCTGGAGCTTGGCGCTCCTGATTCCCATCCTTTGCTTCTCCCGCATGTCCCCCTGGAGCTTGGCGCCCCTGAGTCTCATACTTCCCTTCTCCCGCATGTCGCCCTGGAGCTTGGTGCCCCTGAGTCCCATCCTTCGCTTCTCCTGCATGTCCCCCTGGAGTTTGGTGCCCCTGAGTCCCATCCTTTCCTTCTCCGGAATGTCCCCCTGGAGCTTAGCGCCCCGGAGTCCCATCCTTCCCTTCTCCCGCATGTTCCCCTGGAGCTTGGCACCCCTGATTCCCATCCTTCGCTTCTCCCGGATGTCCCCCTGGAGCTTGGTGCCCCTGATTCCCATCATTTGCTTCTCCCGAATGTCCCTCTGGAGCTTGGTGCCCCTGAGTCCCATACTTCCCTTCTCCCGCATGTCCCCCTGGAGCTTGCCACCCCTGGAGTCCGATCCTTCCCTTCTCCCGCATGTCCCCCTGGAGCTTGGCGCCCCTGAGTCCTATCCTTCCCTTCTCCCGCATGTCCCCCTGGAGCTTGGCGCCCCTGGACTCCCATCCTTCCCTTCTCCCGCATGTCCCCCTGGAGCTTGGCGCCCCTGATTCCCATCCTTCGCTTCTCCTGCATGTCCCCCTGGAGCTTGGCACCCCTGATTCCCATCCTTCGCTTCTCCCGCATGTCCCCCTGGAGCTTGGCGCCCCTGAGTCCCATCCTTCCCTACTCCCGCATGTCCCCCTGGAGCTTGGCGCCCCTGATTCCCATCCTTCCCTTTTCCCCCATGTCCCCCTGGAGCTTGGCGCCCCTGATTCCCATACTTCGCTTCTCCCGCATGTCCCCCTGGAGCTTGGCGCCCCTGATTCCCATCCTTCGCTTCTCTCGCATGTCCCCCTGAAGCTTGGCGTCCCTTGACTCCCATCCTTCCCTTCTCCCGCATGTCCCCCTGGAGCTTGGCACCCCTGATTCCCATCCTTCGCTTCTCCCGGATGTCCCCCTGGAGCTTGGCACCCCTGAGTCCTATCCTTCCCTTCTCCCGCATGTACCCCTGGAGCTTGGCGCCCCTTGACTCCCTTCCTTCCCTTCTCCCGCATGTCCCCCTGGAGATTGGTGCCCCTTTTTTTCCCACCCTTCGCTTCTCCCGCATGTCCCCCTGGAGCTTGGCGCCCCTGATTCCCACCCTTCACTTCTCCCGCATGTCCCCCTCGAGCTTGCCACCCCTGAGTCCCATCCTTCGCTTCTCCCGCATGTCCCCCTGGAGCTTTGCACCCCCGATTCCCATCCTTCGCTATTCCCGCACGTCCCCCTGGAGCTTGGCGCCCGAGTCCCATTCTTCGCTTCTCCCGATTGTCCCCCTGGAGCTTGGCACCCCTGATTCCCATTCTTCGCTTCTCCCGCATGTCCCCCTGGAGCTTGGCACCCCTGATTCCCATCCTTCGCTTCTCCCGCATGTACCCCTGGAGCTTGGCGCCCCTTGACTCCCATCCTTTCCTTCTCCCGCATGTTCCCCTGGAGTTTGGCGCCCCTGATTCCCATACTTCCCTTCTCCTGCATGTCCCCCTGGAGCTTGGCGCCCCTGATTCCCATTCTTCGCTTCTCCCGCATGTCCGCCTGGAGCTTGGCGCCCCTGATTCCCATCCTTCCCTTCTCCGGCATATCCCCCTGGAGCTTGGCGCCCCTTGACTCCCATCCTTCCCTTCTCCTGCATGTCCCCCTGGAGCTTGGCGCTCCTGATTCCCATCCTTTGCTTCTCCTGCATGTCCCCCTGGAGCTTGGCGCCCCTGAGTCTCATCCATCCCTTCTCCCGCATGTCCCCCTGGAGCTTGGCACCCCTGAGTCCCATCCTTCCCTTCTCCTGCATGTCCCCCCCGAGCTAGGTGCCCCTGAGTCCCATACTTCGCTTCTCCTGCATGTCGCCCTGGAGCTTGGTGCCCCTGTGTCCCATCCTTCGCTTCTCCTGCATGTCCCCCTGGAGTTTGGCGCCCCTGAGTCCCATCCTTTCCTTCTCCGGCATGTCCCCCTGGAGCTTGGCGCCCCGGAGTCCCATCCTTCCCTTCTCCCGCATGTTCCCCTGGAGCTTGGCACCCCCGATTCCCATCCTTCGCTTCTCCCGGATGTCCCCCTGGAGCTTGGCTCCCCTGATTTCCATCATTTGCTTCTCCCGAATGTCCCTCTGGAGCTTGGTGCCCCCGAGTCCCATACTTCCCTTCTCCCGATTGTCCCCCTGGAGCTTGGCACCCCTGATTCCCATTCTTCGCTTCTCCCGCATGTCCCCCTGGAGCTTGGCGCCCCTTGACTCCCATCCTTTGCTTCTCCCGCATGTTCCCCTGGAGCTTGGCGCCCCTGATTCCCATCCTTCGCTTCTCCCGCATGTCCCCCTGGAGTTTGGCGCCCCTGATTCCCATACTTCCCTTCTCCTGCATGTCCCCCTGGAGCTTGGCACCCCTGATTCCCATCCTTCGCTTCTCCCGCATGTCCCCCTGGAGCTTGGCGCCCCTGATTCCCATCCTTCCCTTCTCCGGCATATCCCCCTGGAGCTTGGCGCCCCTGATTCCCATCCTTCGCTTCTCCCGCATGTCCCCCTGGAGCTTGGTGCTCCTGATTCCCATCCTTTGCTTCTCCCGCATGTCCCCCTGGAGCTTGGCGCCCCTGAGTCTCATCCTTCCCTTCTCCCGCATGTCGCCCTGGAGCTTGGCACCCCTGAGTCCCATCCTTCCCTTCTCCCGCATGTCCCCCCGGAGCTAGGTGCCCCTGAGTCCCATACTTCGCTTCTCCTGCATGTCGCCCTGGAGCTTGGTGCCCCTGAGTCCCATCCTTCGCTTCTCCTGCATGTCCCCCTGGAGTTTGGCGCCCCTGAGTCCTATCCTTTCCTTCTACGGCATGTCCCCCTGGAGCTTAGCGCCCCGGAGTCCCATCCTTCCCTTCTCCTGCATGTTCCCCTGGATCTTGGCACCCCTGATTCCCATCCTTCGCTTCTCCTGGATGTCCCCCTGGAGCTTGGCGCCCCTGATTCCCATCATTTGCTTCTCCCGAATGTCCCTCTGGAGGTTGGTGCCCCTGAGTCCCATACTTCCCTTCTCCCGCATGTCCCACTGGAGCTTGGCACCCCTGGAGTCCGATCCTTTCCTTCTCCTGCATGTCCCCATGGAGCTTGGCACCCCTGAGTCCTATCCTTCCCTTCTCCTGCATGTCCCCCTGGAGCTTGGCGCCCCTCATTCCCATCCTTCCCTTCTCCCGCATGTCCCCCTGGAGCTTGGCGCCCCTGATTCCCATCCTTCCCTTCTCCCGGATGTCCCCCTGGAGCTTGGCGCCCCTGATTCCCATTCTTCCCTTCTCCCCCATGTCCCCCTGGAGCTTGGCGCCCCTGAGTCCCATCCTTCGCTTCTCCCGCATGTCCCCCTGGAGCTTGGCGCCCCTGATTCCCATCCTTCGCTTCTCCCGCATGTCCCCCTGAAGCTTGGCGTCCCTTGACTCCCATCCTTCCCTTCTCCCGCATGTCCCCCTGGAGCTTGGCGCCCCTGATTCCCATCCTTCGCTTCTCCTGCATGTCCCCCTGGAGCTTGGCGCCCCTGAGTCCCATCCTGATTTTTTCTCCAGTTTCTCTCCACTGAAGCCTTGTGCATCTTCAAGACAGTTTGTCTGACTTTCAAGGGCAACGACTATAATTCGCGAAGATTCCTGGCAAAAAAGAGCCTCATCATTGGAAGCACGTGGAGGGTTCACACCAATCCCTTGTATCCTCTGGAATCCCCAAAATTAAAGAACAAAGGACTCTTCGGCAAAACATATCCAGAGTTGTCCTAGAAACTAGAGTTCCCTTTTGAAGGACTATGTGAACAGAAGCAATCTTTAAATAAATAATTTGGTACATAGTTATTCTGATAAACTCTTGAAGGAGACACTGAGCCTCGAAATGAGTGAAGTGAAATATTGAACAGGCAGGGATTCGTGCAGTATGATTAGGACAGGAGTATTCAAGATTATAACACTGAATGGATGTGATATATTGATGACATCTGTTGAAGGGTTATTGATAACACGTGGGCTTTTGGCTAATCACTTTATTAAAATATGAGAAGACTTTTCATTGATAATATTAATAAACACTATCCATTGTTCCAATTTAGTGTGATTATGAATTGAAAAATACGGAGTTCCCATACAGGGTGTTACTTTAATTGTGGCCTGTTCCTCAGACAAATCTAGGCATTTTACAAATGTTCTAGACATTTTACAAACTTCAGGATCTTACCTTGACGAGGCTTCATATATGTATATTTTTTAGTGAATTAGATTTAATTAACATATGTGTCAAACATTAATATCACAAGGCCCAGACTTAAACACAGCCACCTCCCAGCCAATGATTTGACCTCATCCGGCAGTCTAATGGATACCAGCCTAGAGAGAACTCTCCTGGCTGTTTCTCCCCCTCGCCACCAAAAACCGACTTGGAGTTCCAAAGAAGAAATGCTGCAGCAGCCTGCCCTGGAGAGAATCAGGTTATGACCCTGAGGAAAAAGAGCATGTGCAGCTGACAGAATCTCTCTGCTACTCATTTCAAGGGAGGGATTCACTCAGGAGCCCCAAGGGGAAACATCGGTTACATCGCGGTGTTTACACCGCAATACCTTTACAACGCGGGTATTACAACGCAAGTCATTACAAAGACTTGCGCTGGATGGCGCTCTAAGCTAAGGAATAGTATGATTTACTATTCCAACACCTTCCCTACTGTAACGTAGGCTGGAGTTGGAATAGTAAATCATACTATTCCTAAGTCCAGCGCCCTCCAACGCAAGTCGTTGTAACGACTTGCGTTGTAATGCAATGTAACGTCGTATATTCAGCCCCAAGATGCAGACCATGTGGATAGGACAGACAAAAAGCATCAGTTATGTTGAGCCAGTGCTCAATTTGTAAAAGAAATAAGTGCCAGGGCTCTTGTCAGGTGGCCACTGCAGTTTGCACCACACATTGCCCCTGCCATGCTGCCAAAGATCATAACAACACAACTACTAGCCATCACACTCCTACAAGTGCAACAATTCAGACTATTCCAGGCCCCCAAAGCTAAAAGAATGGCGTGGGTGGCAGGGAATAGTCATTTTTAATGTATATTTAATCAAAAAATAACTGTTGTTGTGGTCATCTCTAAATTAGCCAGACAGCGCCACCTTATGGCAGACTGGCACAAGCGGTTGACAATTGAGTGCTGGTGCTGAGCACCGGAAACCACAGGTTCAAATTAAGCACTGTGCTGAGCATTGATGTATTACTAGTACCTTGAACTCTACTTGATAAATAAGTGAGTATTTCGGTTATGGTCTTGCAACAATTTTGTCCTGACGAATCTTCAAAACAAGAAGTGGAGAAATATATAGGCGTTTGGAAAGTGATACCAATTTTACCTGCACTGCGCGGTGTGAAAGCATGCTGGCACGCCATTCATAAGGTGGTCAGAGCATGCACACTAGACACCATGTTTCAGCTGGCCACATGAGGCAGTGGCTCTCCAGACAAGACCTAGTGTGTGCCTCGCATACAATCATGATGAGATCAGTACAGGGTATGAAAGTATATGGCAGCTATACCATCTGGGACTGGTTAGGCAGGGTGAGGCTTAGGTGTTTATGCTGAGGACAAGGATAGCGACAGTGCAGGGCAGGTTTACTGTGCTTGTTTTCTTAGCCTTGCCCATCCTTCCCGCCCCTTTCCAGTACCAGCCTGGAGTGGCCTTCAGTAAAAGTGACCAGCAGTGTTCTGAAAGTGGGAGGTGCTCTAAATTGATGATCAAACCTGCTAAGTGCTGCTCTTGTGAGGCAATCACTTATTACATCAAATGTTTAGGTATATCTGTGGTACAGGCGGTGTATGGATTCCTATGCCCCTTCAGACTAGCACTTTAAACTAGGGATCTAGCACACTTTGGTTCCTCCCTTCCAGACCCATGGGTAGGCGAGACTTCGCTACAGTCTAGTGTGCTTGAGAGTAGCCACTGGCCCACTTCCTTTTGTTTTGGGGTGTTGAATTGTGATTGAGGGGTGTCCTCTTTTTCCCTCAAACTTCACTTATTAGTTACCACTCATAATCAGACCCATAGAGCATAGCCACAGTGGCGGCTCCTCCGCTAAGGCGGAGGAGCGTAGCCCCACTGCTCCTCGAGCAGTGGAAAAGAAAAAGAAAATTATAATAACAAGAAGTTATTATCATTTTCTTTTTCTTTGCTCCAGCCAGGTAGGGCGGGCGGGGCTGACTCGCCGCAGAGGGAGCAGGAGTGGTTTGCACTCCCTCCCTACGTGCGCATGACGGCTTGACAGGCCCTCTAGGGCCGGCCAAACTATCATGCGCACTTGACATGTTCTCCATGGGGCTGTGTTGCACAGCCTCATGGAGAACATGTCCAGCCTCCCGAGGCACTGCCTGAGCAGCCAAAAAGGCTGCTCAGACCAATCACGATGCTGCTCAGGCAGCGTCATGATTGGCTGGGAGAATCCAGAAGACTGGGTGCTTCCAGTGCTGCCAGCAGACGTAGGAGAGGTGTGCGGCAGCGGGATAGGCGTGCGGTGGCGGCTGCGGCGGCAGAGAAGGTAAGTGTATGTTTTATTTTTTTATTCACCCCTGGCCCCACCACCTCCATTCAGAGGCAGCCGCCACTGCCCAGCCAGTAACTTCTAATATTCAAACTAAAGTTCCCATGTCGCTTCTTCCCATACACCTTCAGAACTCGGTCTACTCACTTATCTTTATGACTGACGGCTGCAAATGTGCATTGCCAAATGACACTTAATTGGCTCTAATCAGGTGCTCATATACCTGAAATGCTATTGATTGCACATACCTTTGTAAGTTAATGTTTAAACATATTGCGCCGCCATTTTAATTGAAGCGGGGGTGACTGTTTTCATAATCTTCAACGGCTCCCTGGTACCTGCACATGCCTGCATTGTGCTTAGCAAACTAATAAAAAAGGGAATTTTTCAAAAAGAATTAAACTGTTTTTAGATGTTGCTTCAAAGGAAAGGAAAGTTAAATACCCAACGACCCTGACATGTTCTTGTTTTACAAAAATCAGTATAAATGATATTTTCCGTTTTACTTTATTTTCTTATACATTTACTATATTTTTCCATTTATGTACGTTTATTTTAGCACTTTCAACAGTTAAAGCATGTAAAATAAAGCACAAAGATCTTTCACTGCAAAGAATGTGAAGATACAGGATGATTATAATGAAATGAGACTAAGTTGCCACAAGGTGCTAGTAGGCCACCAGGATAGATAAGACCATCAGCTCACTGAGTGAAACTTGCACAGATGGACTACTATAGAAGGTTCAAAATGGCATCTCAAGTACAGATGAATATGGACTAACGAGGAAGCTGCAAATGACTCCAACTGGATGGATAGTAAGATATTAACAAGCACTGGCAAAGACAATAGGTCTCACCTTTAGGACCTATGGACTTTGCCAATGATTTTAGTCAATACTGTACAGCAGCATGTCTAAAAATAATTGAAAAAAAAACGCTACGGCGCAGTCACTGCTCATGCACTTTTTTATTAAAAGTGCTATGACGCAGAGCACAAATGTGTTTTTTGTTTTTTTTTAAACTGGGGAGTGGGTTGGGGACGAGGCAACAGGGAGTGATGGAGGTGGGAGACAACACGCGAGAGGAGCTGCGGGTGAGAGGACAATGGTACCACAAGGACAACAGAGGATGGGCAGGTGGGAAGCTTACGGACAATGGTGGTGGCCAATGGGTGAAAGCACATGGACAATGGAGGGTGGGCATGTGGGAGCACACAGACAGGCTACGCAACACAGGGTATGTGGTGGTCCACAGCAACACTGAGGGTATAGGGGGATGGAAGAAACACAGAGGGCACAGGGGGAAAGCAAACAGGGAGAGAGACAGCTGAAAAGCATGCACTCTTGAAGAGTGCTAAACAAAAGAAAAATGTAGTGCTCGTGAATTGGGGCCGCAGAAGGGCATTAGCAGACCGTAAGTAAAGCTTCCATGCTAAAGAAAGGGACAAACTCAAGCAGTCACGGTAAAGCACAAAAAACATCAATAAGAAGCCAGTAAATGAGAGTGACAATGAAATCAACCAGTGGTAAGTGGTGGACAGCTTCTATGCCCCAGGTAAATTAGCAAAAAGTCTCACAAGAGGTAGTAAGTGCGCCGTCTCCTGGGAGACCTAAAAAGCAATACAGTAGTGCCAAACTTAAACATGTACATCAATTTTATGTTCCTGTTACTCCTGAATCGGGTTTACAGGCAGCAGTGTTTCATGTATGATGTTTTTAGTTTAAATATATATGATCTAGTATTCCTGCTGCATAGTGAACTGTCGGGAAAGCAGTAGCGGGACAGCAAGCCCTCTGCGGCTCTTGGCAAGAGCTAGGATTTTATGACACTAGGTGAAGTGTCATATTCTGACCAAATTGTTGCTTTCAGGACCAGCCTCTGCTGGTGGATCTCCAGATGTCTCTCTAGTAAAGCCTGCTCTTGATCTGGCCTTGAACTGGATGGATCCCTTAGCAGAATCCGGTAGAACAACTTAGTGCAGAATAGCAACTCTTCAAATTAAGTGTCAAGAGAATCTGAATGTCATTAAAGACATGGAGGCTAACATTATGCATTATTCCTTTAATGCCACTCCACGCACCATTTGAAAGAACTTTACATCATAAAATGAACATTCTAAAATAGAACATTCATAACATATAATAAGCCCATGCACATGCCTCTTTGAAATGCAAAACTTGGCCCCTCCGTCATGGATAAACAAAGATAAAGAATCCACTGGAAGCAAAAATCTTTAGAGGAACTAAGGGCCAGACGTACGACCCGCCAATTAGCGAGTCGCAAATTGCGTCGCATTTGCGACTCGCAATGTGCGACTCGCTAATTGGGATGCACAACAGTGTCTGAGACACTGTTTGCGATTCCCAATGGGGTCGCAAATTGCATGCCTCATGCATATTAATGAGGCTGTCACAATTTGCGACCCCATTGGGAATGGCTGGCACTCCCAGGGAGGGTGGCCTGCTGGGGTCAGCAGATCATGTCTGGGACTGTTTTTTAAATAAAGCAGTTTTTTTTAAAAATGTAGCACGTTTTCCTTAAAGGAAAACGGGAGGCATTTAAAAAATAAAAAATAAACTTTTCTGTTTCATTTTTTCAAGGGCAGGCAGTGGTCCCTGGGACCACTGCCTGCCCTTAAAAAATATTTGCGCACGCATTCACAAATGGGAAGGGGTACCCTGGGGAACCCTTCCCGTTTGCGAATGCTTTACCACTCTTCTGAGAAGGGTGGTAAACTGTGAGTGTTTTGTGACCGCAATTTTTACATAGCTTAAGGAGTCGCTATTAGGAAGGGACACCCTTGGAATGCCCCTGCCTAATAGAGAGTCGCTAATCCTATTTTGCGAGTTACAAATTGATTTGCGACTCGCTAAATGGGATTAGTACATGGGCCACATGTTTTTTGCGGGCGCAAAGGGGTCTAAAACCCATTTGCGCATGCAAAAAACCTTTGTATATCTGGCCCTAAGCTCCTTATAGGAGGCGAACTATTAGTTATTACCTGAAAAGAAAAGGAACATTAAGACTCCAGTTTATGCAAGCTTGAAGAATCATAAGTCAACAAAGCAGCCAATAAATAAATTTCCATCTGTAAGTATGATATGTTTCTTCCTTTTCTTTAAAAAAAAAAAAAATGTTTTAGTATTCTAAAAAGGTATATCCCATCATTCTGGGCGGGAGGGTGGGATAATGTTAGCCTCCGTATATTTAATGAACTTCAGCTTCTCTTGGCATTTAATTTGGAGAATCACTATTTTATTACAAGACCGGAGGCTACCATTATTCATGTTGGTAGCCCTCCAATACAACATCAGACATGTGTTCAATTGGCTTACAGTAATGCTTAGCAAATGTGGAGGAGTTAGACTAGTCAGCGGCTCTCAAAATATCCTCCAGTCTGCCGCCTTTCCAAAAGGATTGACTACCCATAGCTCCCCTCATAGAGTGAACTTGAAACATCTGTAAGTCAACACCAGCCAGTTGCATAGTCCATTTCACCCACCATGCAGTAGTTGCAGTGGTAACCACTTTAAAGGGTTTTACAAAGGAAATCAAAAGGTGATCAGTACCATCAGGGCGAAATGCACTTATCTGGAATTGTATTCCCTCATGCAGCTCATACACAGCTTTCTGTAAGAATCCCATTTTGGATAAAATATGGTATCAGACATTGTTTCCGTTCTCCTAGTAATCTCAAAAGTTATCCCAAAGGCATCATAGACTCTATTACGTACCTCCAAAGCTTTAACATCCGACACTCACTGACAAGAAATTAGATATATTAAGGAAGCCAGTTTCATAGAATGTCTCTTCTGATCCAAATTACCAGGCCAAGAGGAAAACATACCCAAAACGAAATTTACATCCCATAGGGTGTCATACCTAGGTCAAGGGGGTCTCCTTAATCTAATGCCCTTAAGCACTCTCCAAATCAAAACATTTTTTCCCATGCTCCTGCCATTGACCAGATTGTGCCCTGCAGAGATAGCAGACCTATAGCAGTTTATGGTTCTATAACTAAGTCCCCTATCAAACTGCTCTACCAGAAAATTAACTACTTCAAGTATAGAGCCTCCACAGGATCCAAATCCCTTTCCAGCCACTAACGTACCCACATCTTCCATATTCCTTTATACCTGTAGCGGGTTCCTGAATCCAAGGATTCCTCAAGGAGTTCCTCAGCTCTTCTCGAAAAGCCTGACATTTCTCTAGATCTGATATTCTCCTTGCAAGAAGGCTCAAAGTCCCTGTCAGAACCAGAGGGTGTTCTTCTCCATCTGCGTCTTTGAACAGACCCTCCACCGCAGGAAGAAAAAAGGGAATGTTGCAAGCTAGCTCCAAGGTCATTGGGAAACATGACTTTGATACCTTAAACTGAGTTATTAGGATAAGAGAGCATCTCTCCTGTCTCACCTTCTGAAGAGGCGTCTGAATCATTACGAAGTGCGGGAGAACGCGTAAGCGTTGGTCCCCTTTCAAGTTTGGAGGAAGGCGCTCACTGCAAGAGCACCCGGGTCTGGCATCCAGCTATAGAACCTCTTCAGTTGAAAGGTCAGCCTGCACGCAAAGACAGCTAACTCCACTGGGCCCCAAATTTAATACAGTTTCTTGAAACAAACCCTGCTCAATTTCCAGTCACTGAAATCCCATAAAAACCTTGAATTCCACTTCGAAGTTACATTTGCCTTCCCAGGCAAATATTCTGCCTTCAAGTTGATCTTGTGTTATAAGCAAAATAGCCAAAGTTTCTTGGCTAGTTCTGACAGGTCAAAGGATCTTGTTCCTTCTAAGCGATCTATATATGCTACAGCAGAAACATTGTCCATTTTTAACAAAATCGCTCTGCCTTGCAAACAGTGTTTGAAACTCATAAGAGCATAGAGACCTGTGTCAACTCGAAATAGTTTATGTGATGCGACCTCTCTGCGTATGACCATAATCCACCGGTAACCTGTACACCCAAGTGTGCACTTCTACCGGTTAAACTCGCATCTGGTCCACATTGAAGTCTGGAGAACATCCAAAGATTGCCCTGCCATTCCAGCGTCCAAATTCTTCAACCACCAATTCAACTCTGATTTGGCTTACCGATCTAGAGAAAACTTGTCCCCATACCACAATCTTCCCAGTAGGGCCTTTGCTTTTATCCACTGCATAGCACAATAATGTAAGGGGCCCAGAAAATTGCCTGAATAAAAGAAGACAGCAGACCTAAAAGCCTGGCTAGTTCCCTCAGGGTTAAAGATTCCCGTTTGAGAACATATCGTATCTCTTTTCAAATTTTGGTAATCTTCTTTAAGGGCTAAAGCAGAACTACATTTGCTGTATCTATTGTGAAGCCCAAGAACTCTAGAGACCTGGAGGGGGCAAAAATGGATTTCTTCCTGTTTACTATGAAGCCCAAATTCTCCAACAGGGACATGACCATGTCCAAGTCCTTCAAAACCTGTGCTTGTGTGGCTATCGTCCAAATAGATGATCATACGCACGCCTCTCTCTCTCTGATGTAGGAAGCTACAGCTCTCATTACCTTGGTAAAGCACCATGGTACCGATGAGAGACCAAAGGGGAGAGCACGGAATTGGTAAAGTTGACCCTGCCAGTTGAATAGAAGGTAAGGCTGACACACCCTGGCCATGGGAATGGTAAAGTAGGCATCTTTCAGGTCCAACTTCACCAACCAATCTTTCTTTAGCAACATATCTCTTAAAACATGGATCCATCTTGAAAAGCCTGTAGATTAGGAATCTGCTCAGATCTCTTAGGTTTATCACGAGCCGCCACCCATTGTCTTTCTTTTCCACTAGGATGAGTGTACTTACCAAAACCCTGTGCTCTATTGTACTTCTACAATGGTGCCTTTCTCCAACATACATTTCACCTCCTCTTCTACCACTTTCTGCTGAACTGTGGTCAAAATTAGCTCCCTTGGAGGGACGACTTGTAAGGGTTTCTTCAGGAAATCTATTATGAATCCTTGCACGGTTTTTAAGACCCAAGGATCCTACCTAATTGTTTCCCAGGTGTGGGTAAAAAGTCTGAGTCGGCCTCCAACTGTTTCCAGGAAAGAAGGCTAAATCGTTGGTAACCGGCTGAGCTTTGTCTGCGTGACCTTTTCCCTCTTGCACAATGGAAATATCCTCTTTGGGCATAGAAGGTTGGGGTTACTCTGGCTTGATAGCCTCTGCCAAAGCCTATTTGCCTGTAGTTTGAGAAGTGGAACCTCTGGGAGCCCCGGCCGGCAGAAAGTCTCCTTCTACCGGCCCGTCCAAAAACACCTGGGCTGAAACTCAGCGCATATTACATTGAGCCTTGTCAAGGGCAGTAGAGGTTGTGACGAACTTGCCCAGGGTCTTGATCATATCCTCGCTGAAGAGAAGGCCCTAGGGGTTTACAAAGGCTTATTTCTTCGCTAGATCTCCAAGTTTGGGATTTATCTTCATCAGCACTACCTTGCATCTCAGCATTTAGCCAAGCATTTGCATTCCCGAGGAGAACCATAAGCCTTTGGCTCCATCCCCTGAGGAGGTCTACATCCAATGGGAGTTTGTTGACATGTGCCTCTTTGGCCATGTCAATAATCCTTGCCAGGGGTCCAACCATGTCAAGGAGACGACCCTGGCACGATTTAAGGGACCTCTCAAGCCCCTTCCTAGGGTCTCTACCCAACTTAAAGAGGAAGGTGATTAGCCCCGGGTCCAGGTTAGGGGTAAGGCACACCTAATCATGGATAACAAGCCTTGATCAATCGACCTTTAGGACATTCCAGGCATCTTTCTCTAGTGGGTTCCTGAGCCCTCGTTTGATGAACTTGCCCATAAGGTCAAGAGGACACCACTCGTCACTCCTGGGGTGCTTAATATTGTGTGGCAAAAACATCTCCTCTCCAAAAAGATCTTTGACTACACCCTTGGAGGTAAAAGGGATCTCATCCTCCGTAAAGAGGTCGTTCCCATCAAGGTCCCCCTGATCAAGGTCTAATACATAGTTGTCTATGGGCACCTCACTCTGGGGTTCCTCCTCTCCCAAGTCAATATCTTGAGTGCTGCTAGGGTCACCTAATTCCGATGTGCCGCATCGGACACCTCTCCATGTTGTGTCCCGTGAGGTGCTTAGACCTCCCATCATTTTAGAGGTGCTTGGACCTCAAAATTCTCTTAAAAGGTATGGACCCTTTCTCAATATGTGTAGACTTCCTCCTTCTCTTACCTCCTTTATCCCCGTAATCGGAGTCTCTCTCCGAGATGGACCAGTAATAATTTTCATTATCAGAACCTTTACATCTTTTCTTAACCATAACCTGATCAAGAGTTTCGCTTACACATGTACGCATTTCATGTTGTATTAGTTTTTCAATCAGCTCTTCATTAATCTTCCCTTGTGAAATCTCAGGGCACTCTCTTTCCTGACCTGACATGTCAATATAATGAGGCAGGAAGGTGGGGCCTTAAAATAATAGAATGAATCCTGTGTGAGTTGTTAATCAAAGTAGGGCAAAGCTCTAACAAAAAGGCTTAAAATTACAAGACCCTTTATTATAAGGTTCTCTGGGGGCAACTGCTTGATCAATGCCTAGGAATGAGGAGGTAATAAGCGTACAATGCCCCGCAGTAACAGCTCATCAAGGAGACACTGTAACTGTAAACTGCCAGCATGACACCTTACAGTGTCTCCCAGACTCGTTTAAAACAAATAGGGCAAAGCTCAAACAAAGATGGCGGCATGCTTCGCGCTGTGCCAGCAAAGCCACTGCCCAGTGTTTTCTTTTAATTCCTGCCGGCGCGTCACTGCCTCTAGGGACGTGTCAGCTGGATGCGACCTACCACGGGGGCCCTAGAGAAGCAGGTGGGGACCGCAGTTCACCAGACAGGCTGCCATGGCAGCCAGCGCACACACTGCAGGGACCGCGGTAGCTGGATGCGCTCAGAGGTTGGCCTCAGCAGTCCAAGCACCCAGAAGCTGCAGCGGCGAGGGAGCGGTGCGGGTGACGCGTCGCTCAGAGTATGGTACGCATTGTTTCTGACAGCCGCAGAATTTAGGAAAAAAATAGCCTAAGCTAATAGTAAGCAGAACATAGCCCGTAATAGTTGATCTAGCCTAAATAAATACTAAAAGCTTTAGCAAAGTACCATAAAAAAGTTAAGCCATAAACAGTTCGGAAAGGTGTTTTCATAAATTGGAAACAGCTTAGCAAATTATTGTAAGAAAAAGGAATAGCAAACAAAGGCAAACATGTCATATCTGTAAAAGCTAAATGTACTTATCTGTGATGAGTAGCATTTCAATGAGGCAGATTGTTCTGTGCATGGTCTTATTATATGTTATGAATGTTCTATTCTAGAATGGTTATTTTATGATGTAAAGTTCTTTCAAGTGCTGCGTGGAGTGGCATGAAAGGAATTATGCATAATGGCAGCCTCCGGTCTTGAAATGAAATTGGTGGAGCAGCCGGAAGTGAAGCTCCAGAACATTAGTATAGGGGGAGGAGCGACCACGATGGCCGCTTGGAGCTGAAGCTCCGCGGTGAACCCGTGCCCAAAAATCCGAAGCGGCGCCTCGCCGCACTTAAAACCCACCAGAAGCACAAATTCCGCTATCGGAATGTCTGCGGCTATCGCAGAACACAACATCGCTTCCCTTAATCATTGGTGAGCCGAGCAATGAGACGAAACGCTCCTCAGCAACCATGAACCAAGATGGCGCTTGGAGGATACCGAGCCTGCACCCGGGAGGTCGTAAGATGGGAGCCGCAATACCGCTGCATCGACCTTTGGCGATCTGCGGAGCCCCTCCCGCCGTCCCCACCCCAAGGTACAGCACTGCTGGTTTAACCCCCTGTAGGGAAAGACTGCCATCGAGGTTGTCCTGCCTGCCCGCAACATCGGTACGAGGCAGCCGGTGGGGGAGGGGCCCGCGTACTGGTTTACGGCCTCTCCGCTGTCGGGACTGTCTTTTTGACGACTATTCCTCTTGGATCTTCTCCTTCCTCGGACCTTTCTTTTTTTACTCACCTGGGATTTCTGTGGATAACGGTCCCTTGACTCTCCGATTCCCGTGATTTGACTTGTGGCAACTGAGGAACAGTGAATTTTCTTCCGACCACGGAGCCTGAAAAACTTGGCCGATGCCCGGTGGAGCTGCCATTGCAGCTATAGGGGAGACTGACTGTGGTTCACACCCGCGGCCGTCACCTACCCAGCCGGACATTGGGCACAGTTCTCCTCGCCTCTCCGCTGTGTCTCCCCCCCCCTTCATCTTACTCATCGTGGTCCTGCCGATGGCTGAACCATCTCAGCGTGGTTGTTGGCTGGGGTTCACCCCTTTTTCTCTCTCTGGGGTTGCTACTTTGGCCCTTGAATCCGATTGCCCCCACCACCTTTCCGATGAACTCTGTAATATTCTACGATGGCGGAGTTTCCTGCAACATTACCGATGCCCGGAGGAGCAGCCTTGGTTGCTATTGAGGAGATGGACTGCGAATCCTCCCTCGGACGTCACCTACCCTCTGGACACTGGCACTGTTTCTCCTCTCCCCGCATCGTCTTCTTTCTCCTTCCGATCTGCGCGCCCTCCTGTCCCCGCTCCTTCCTTTCCTCTTTCCTCTTCCGATGCACTTTCCTCCCTGGCCATTCGGACTTGTTTTCTGTTGCTATTTAATGATCTAGCAATGGATGTAACTATGTAACGCTGTTTTTCTCTATACCATGTTTCTTCCTTGTAAACTGATGCTAACTTTGTAAAAATGTTGACCTTATGTAAAGCGCTCTGATACCTCCGGGTCTAGCCAGCGCTATATAAAACTCTTAAAATAAAAATAAATTAGTATATGCACCTCTCAGAAGCAGGCTCTGCACCTGACTGTTTTAAAGGTTTTTGAATTCTGTCAGTGGCAATAGTAAAACCAACTCAAATTGGGAAATACATTTTGCCTCAATGGGGGAAAGTTAGACTGCTCAGTTTCTTTAAACCACTGGTCATAGAGACTGTGCAACCTGAAGGCTGGAACCAGTAGCCTTTTGGAACCTTCAGCTTTTTGAGGTGTTTCATTTCTTAATTCAAACGAAGGAAAGCTACAGAATCATAGATGAACCTAATAAGTGTGTCAGAATTTTGCCAAGACCAACACAGGTGAAAAAGCAGCTTAGAGTCTATGTGTATACGGAGAAGCCTCCATTGATGCATAATGCCTCTCCAGCAGTGGCAGCACGAGATGTTCAGTGGAGTTTCAGGAATCAAGCCAATGATATAACATACAAGAGAATTAGAAGAACAGGGTTGAGCACAAGACACCCATAGGGAATCTTACGTTGAAAGCAATATCTGCAGATATACACAAGCTGAGCGTTTCGCGTTGATAAGTACAGACCAGTTTCAAGTTTGTGACTAAAATGTATGCACCTTCCACAGCATCTTGTTAGGAATGTAGCCCTAGCCTCCATGTACAAACAGGCATTTTGCAGAACTATTAAAGACAAGCATTGGCAACACCAGTAGATCTGGCTTTGGCAACCTGTTGCCATGGTTAATTTTTATTTTTATAGCAAGCATATGCAACAAAAAAGTAAAAAGGAGAAAAAAAGAAAACATGCCCCCTAAATATATACAGCAAGCCATATGCTTGAGATAAAAAATGTAAATTAAATAAAATACCAATTGCATATAAATTTAAAAGAACAGCATAGGTGCTTCCTAGAAGGAAGGTCTGTATACTCAAGAAACTTTCCTATAGAATTTTTTTTGTTTTAATGCACATCACAGGAAAATATGATCTAAACGGAGCAAAGAAAAAGTACCATTGGCTGTGAATTGCTTTTACTTGAAAACACAGTTTTATACCCAGAACGAGCATGCAAAAAGTTAAAAAGGATAATGAATGGAAAGAAAAAGACGAAGGCAAAGTGGTGTGTTTTTCCACCAGCCATGCACTGAAGTGCACTTTTTTTTAGGGAGATGTGCACATGATCAGAGAAATATCCATCATTCACAGGCAAAAGAACAATGACTGAAGTGAGCTAACCCACTGTCCCATGATGTAGTACAGGGATACTCACAGTACAGCCCGGGACCGCTTGCGGCCCTCCAGACCTTTCCATGCGGCTCCTTGGTGAACAGCAGCACTGGTATGCTGTTTAGCTTGACTCGAAACTAACATTCAGAATGGAAGCCCTGCACCACTTAACTTTAGATACACTCTCATTTTTTAAAGACATTTCACAACAAACGTGTAAAAATGTGATAAAGTCTCTTCAAAATTCAAAAATGCGTATTTCGTTATCATGCAGAACCTTTTCACCTTAGTACTTCCGATGATATCACTGCAATGAGAGGTTTTTTTTTGGTTTTTTTAAATGATAGTTTCCAAACATGAATTTAGAATCTCTCTTGGTGGTCTGGATTGCAATTATAAATGGACATCATAGTTTATTAAAACAAACACAAGAGAAGGAAAAGGAGGAAAAGTGGGGAAAAAAACCCAATTGCCTATGATCACACAATTTGGTCAAGCGGGTAAGCTGGGACTGATCCCAAGTTGTCTGGTTTCATATTGTGCAATTCAGCTACTACATGTACTTGCTTCGCATCCCCTACACCTACCTTACAAACCCCATATCTCCTGACCGCCACCCTGCTGGTATCAGTGTGGCCCTCGGTCACACCACAGACAACTTTGTGGCCCCTGGGCAAATGTTTGTGAATGCCCATGTTGTAGTGGGTGGAAGCAAAATGTGAATGCCGGCTGTACCGACCAATGGATGAAGAAGACTGCTCCAAAGCCCCTCCAGGTATGTATATATGTATTTTTTTTATTTATTTATGATTTTTATTACATGAGGCGGCCACACTACTAAAGCTGTTTCTAGGCCAGTACTAAAAACATTAAATAGTGGATGTTAAGATAGAAGAATGCTATTCCTGGTTATGCGTGTTGAGTGTGGGAGTTAGCATATCCGCATACTTACTACACATGTCACTTAAAAATACTAATAAGTGTACTCGAGTGCATACACTGCTGTATCCGGGCCCTCCCCTCCCTTTATTCTGTTGTGAAATTAAAACCAGCGACAAAGAGACATTTTAACGAAATGAAAAGGCGCCGAGGCCTTTGGTGACTGAAATGGAAAAATTAATTGCGCCCACATGAGAGTGAAAGGACTGCGTGCACACTGCTCAACATGCCCTTGAGCTTCGCGGAAAAACATTATTAGCTACATGTCGTGAAGGCAGATTATAGAGAGCTGACTATTCCAATGCGAGGCTCATAAAATATTAACAGCAAAACACGCAGGCCATATTTATAAAAGTGACTGGAATGCTGAGGGCAGCGCGCGCGGGCCCCGCTTGAAAACCAATAGGGGCCGAGTACGGGGGGGGCGCACGGAGCCCGGAGCTCGGCGTGGAGAAATCCAATGACATCGCTTTCCCCGAGGCTTTCCCGGGCTGGAAGCCAGGACCCATAATCCCCCGTCACAATCCTAAAACATGTTCAGCACCGTTAAAGGGGACAGGGAGGCCGAATATAAGTCTTCGAACAGAGGCGTCTATATATAGACGGGATTTTAGGGGAGGGGGCACAAAAGGGCCCACAGGTAAAATTAGAGGGGCCACCTACAACAGGAGATCATGAAGACTGTGCATAGGTGTTATATATATATATATATTCTTTTTTTTTTACTAAAAAAACAAAGGATAAACTGACGTCACAGTCAGGTGATGAATATGTTGGTAGCAACATTAACGTTTTAAACTAAAAAAAGAACTGAAATTCACCACGCCCCTGCCATGCACAGCTTATGACCGCACATCTGACATCATTCTTGTTCTATGACATCATTTATGACATTACTGATGTTGACATCATTGATGACATGACAGCAATCCAGAGTAGAAAGCACCATCAACCACTATCTTCCACCCTTATTCCTGGCCCTCCTCATCTTCAACTGCACTGGTTCTGCAAAATTCAACCCAACGCGAAATCAATACACACAGAAGGGAAACAGCGTTTACAACGCTGTTAAAACAACGCAATGGTATTACAACGCGGTCGTTACAACGACCGCGTTGTTACTTCGCAATACCTTCACATCGCAAGTCATTACAATGACTTGCTGTAGGGGGCGCAAAGGTATTGGATATAAAATCCAACACCTTCCCTGCTGTTGCGCAAACTGGAGTAGGAATAGTAAATTATACTATTCCTAAGTCCAGCGCGCCCCCTACAGCAAGTCGTTGTAATGACTTGCGATGTAAAGGTATTGCGTATTAACAACGCAGTCGTTGTAACGACCGCGTTGTAATAGTATGCGATGTGTTAGTATGCGTTGTGACATGCTATATTCCACACAGAATGACATAAAACTGTTACAGAACGCTCACTCCAAAACAAAAGAGCATATCCCCTTCCTTTAATATACCAACCACCCACACACACAGGTCTGTCACAGAACACATGAATAGAACCAAAAGGAAGCTACACCTCTGAATCACACTCTCACACTCTCACTCTAGCACCGTATATACTTTCACAATCCATCCCATATTTCATCAGTGACCCTTTTACTACACCACATACTCCAACCCCATCTTAGATATCGTTCAAGGTCTTGCGAAACCCGAATCATCCTTTTGTTCCTTCACTGTTTTTTCAAACTTACCACATTACCAACTCTGTAATGTACATACTTGTATAAAAATACCATTTGTAGCAATTCAACGTCTCTTCCACCTTCTTTTAACATTATTCCTGTCAATAGTCACCTTCCCATCTCTGCTCACCCATCTATTCTAGATTCCATCATAACCTAGATGTCTTTGCTCTCATCACAGCTAGAGAATTCACTCACTTTGAGTTCTATCAGCATCACATATACCCTGAACATTCCCACAACCACCATTCTACACAACAACTCTATTGCTCTAGGTACCTGCACACTCACCTTAAATACTTCATTTTTGCACTCCAACAAACCACTGGCTCTCGGACTACACAGCCTATTCCTGGTCACATCATGGTCCAAGATCTCCAGAGACAAACTTCACACCATGGAAAGAGACACTATCCACTTGCAATCCCACTGTCCTAAATACTCTAGAAAAATCTGATAACACTCTTCAGTCTCATCATGATGAAGCCTACTTCCATACACTTCGATCGTTACTATAACAGTCCTACCACATCCTACGGATGTATGCGCAACACTCAGCATGGCTCTGAAATGTCCAATGCACATTTGAACCATGGTTTTACAATAAACCCACCTGGGTTAAGTTGCAGTTCCCTTGTTACATGTACTTTAGCACTATTTTCACATGCTTTTCAATCTCTTGTTGCACACTCAACTTCACAATCCATTTGTGGCCAGCAGTACAATTCTTGCAATCTTGTCGTGGCCCTCCTTCCCAGATACCATTTCTGCATCAATGTTTGGCTGGTACCATATTCTCCCCCTCTCATCAGATGGAACAATTCCCAATGAAAGACTATCAAGGGATCCTTGTGCGGCCATACTTGAGCAGCCGGTGATATACAACGGCTCTAAAGACACATAACATGAAGATGCGCAAAACACAGGCAATACTTTCCAGCCAATAACCAAAACTACTTTTACACCTCCCCCAAATACCTTGATGTAAAAGATATTATCCCCAGCCCTTTTTGAATCTGACTCATGAGTGTCCCACTTCCATGTGTGCAAGCATCTACTGTCATCCTGGAAACACTCAAGATCAAATAAAGGCATCTCTTAAAGAACACGCAGGTAACTCCCTCCGGCCCACTCACTCTGGTCATTCCTCCGTCTATTCTTCATTAACATTTAACAGCCCTGGTTTTGTCTGCAAACCATCACGCAAATGTTGAACAAAAATCTATCAGACGCAATTATGGCCTAAATTGGTCCTGTAGCTATTGGAAGATTTACTGCCAATATTACCTTTCTTGTGAAGTAATATTGCTCTGAATTGAGATTGAACCCTTGCTTGTCTGACATATGTCCCAAATGTGTTACACTCTCCACCGTACAATGATTTTTTATATTTTCAAGAGCTCTTAATGCCACATGTATACCAACATCTTACTCTACTCCTTAGTCGTCTAGTAACCTAGTATGTCGTCTTGGAAATAGCAAACATCTGCTTCTCCCCAGCACAAATGTTACTGATCACCTCTCCCCACACCGATGTTACCCCTCACTCTGTGCAACCACTGCTCCAAGCCCATGTATCGGAACTCATAGGCCCCTTCTGCATAACATATAATGTAAGGTCCTAGGATCATCCTAATGGACCAGAGCAACACATTTTTACCACATCTCAATCCACTGAAGGACAAGATTCATTCAGATTCCAAAAGATGGGAGCGGCTGAATTTGAGACTTTGGGAGATAGATAGTTTTATCAAGATGAAGCACCAGTTGCTGGTACTTTTTGAGTACCAGCAACTGGTCACGCCCTCGAAAAAAGATATGAACTCCGGATTTGCAGCTGTATGTGAGTTTGGAAGGTGGGAGCACATACACTTTTTCAAAGCGAACTTGAGGCTTCGGTGGAATCATGAGCCATCAAACATGGACTCTCCTTTCCACGTTGTTCATGGAGATGCAGGGAAGTGATACATGCAAAGTGCAACTTGCTTCTAGAAGGCCATATTTCAATCAAAGATGGAGATCTTCATGGCCATCACACAGGGGTGTGCATCCAAGGCCCATTGCCATGGACCCACCTCTACGCAGTGTACTGCTCTACACTTACAACAGAAGAGAAGAAAGAGAATGACGCACAATGAAATCAATAAAAGTAACAAGGAAGGGCCATGACCTGATTTCAGCCTCAGGACTACAGGTGCTTTCCTGGTACATTTTTTGTCTTTTTGAAGTGGTAGAGAAGAAGTTCTCTCTGCAGTAAGCGTTTCCACAGGACGTGCACAATGTCTCGAGAGTTACACTGCAGTGTGCAATTTCCTCCTAATTCAACAAAGCAAAGACAAGCCAATCATTTTACCTTTTGCATAGTAAACCTCATTTTACTATCAGCCCCAAAGACAGAGTGAGGATATTTGAAGGACATGGCAAAGACAGACAAGGAAGAGGGTTTTGAGGTTGTTAATTTGAGCCAGTGGTTTTCCAGTGCTCAGCACCGACACTTAATCATCAACACCGGCGCTTGAGCACCAGTTAAGAACACAATCATTTTTGGTGGGCACAGGGAAATTAAGTGATTCACCCTGAATCACAGGATGTTGAGCCGATGCGGAGACTCGAACCTGGTTCCCCAGCTCAAAAGTCAGCCGGGGAAGAATGAGAGGAGATACATGAAGTGTCGATGGATGGAGATGGGTGAAAGGAGGAGAGTGATGGGAGAGAGAGGGCGAGGAAAAGCATTAAAAGAATAAAGTATAAACGTGTGTCAGAGGCTTTGAGAGATGTACAAAAGGAGGAGCAAAGAGGTAGGCTGACGAAATGAACACAGCTGAGTCTAGAACGAGGAGGGTTGTGCGGTTCACAATTTACACCCTTCAAAAACCTTTCCTGGATTTCCTTTGCCAAGTTTTTTCTCTTCCTAGCAAGATAATTTTCTCCTTAACATCACCCAGCCAAGCCAGTGTTATTCACGCTACTTTCTTATGTGTCATAATTCCGTACCGAAAACGAATGAAGACATTTCTGTGTAAGTGTGCAGTTCTGCAGGGAAGAACATCAACTTTCTTTTTACTAAGTATACCTTTTGCACCAGTGTTTTTGTATTGTTAACGTTCTGCGACATGAACTGTCACCAAAGAACCGATTTTCATGCTGATGTACTGGTTCCCCAGCTCCGAAGTTGGCAGCTCTGGCTGTTAGGCCACATCCCCTCCCCACTTGTAGGGTTTGGTGGTTCTGTGTTAGGCAGCGTTACAGGAGAAATGGGCTGGTCGAAGCTGCTTCCTGTCGAGAGCCCCAGCACTCCTTTATTTTTTTACAAATTAACCACTGGTTGGAAGATGGGGCAAAATCACTAAAGAAGACACGCTTTCTATGTTATGGCAAACAAATCATTCCTGTTGGGACAGACTTAAGGTCCAGCAAGTTAAACATAAGAAATAGGTAGCCAGCGAATGTAAATAGCCCTCATCCACTTGCAATAGTGAGCCATTTTTGTAGGGCAATAGTGTTTTGGCGGCTCCTAGAATTGGTTAAGAACTGAGCTTCCCACTACCCAGTGGGCTTGCTTTCAGTTTATGTATTTGAGAGTCTTCGACCGAACCTCACCTTATGGAAAAGTGGTGTGCCCGCCCTGCTTTATGCACAGTGCAGCCTGTCACTCAACCTGCACTGTGAACCAGAAGGATGGGTCTGCCAACTAACCACACAGGATGGCGCCTACCTGTGCCATGGCTGGTGGGCTGTTTTGCTATTGCTGCTGAGGAGGCCATCTCCCTTTCTAATGCCCCTACATATCAATCATATTAATTGTTGTTCCTCAGTCATCCACCAAGGAAGTCCATGACTTTGTCAAAGGTTTTATCCTACATGTAATAGCTTTTATGCTAGAGTCTGAAACTATCTTGCAGGACTGCAGCCTCCTCGCCGGCAACATGGTGCTTGCCAGATCCTGGTCCTCACTGAAGTCTTAGACCTGCCGACAACTCTGGGCCATGCCTCCCAAAAGGTCACCGCTCAGCACCCACTGCCATCCTCAGTACCAGCAAGATGAGAGCCCCTGCACACCAGCTGCCATGGGACACAGACTACAGGGGTGCATAGGGAAATGAACAGAGGGCAACCTTAGCTTCTATGGGGAGGTCAGTGAAGGTGAGCAGAAAGGAGGGGGGTGTCTTGCTTTCCACAGTAGGGAGAAAAGGAGTAAGTATGGCCTTAGACACACTGAGCCATTTGCTTCAATTTAGGGGATCTTGAAAAGGCCTCCGGTAGCTGCAGCTTCATGTGTTGACCTTTAGTCATTTCACCATTCCTAAGCTTATCTTTTTAATGACGTTTCAGAATACGGATGTTGCAGTCATGTACCCCAATTCCTCCTTTCATACAGTGGTGTTCAGAGACTGCACCCCTCCTGTCACAGGGTTAAGTAAAGCGCCTTGGCTGGCTGTGACATATGTGTGCCTCATCCTTACTCTCCTGAGTCTTGCCCGTTGCTGAGTCTCTGTGGCCGCTGTCCGATCAGGTTACAACGGCACTAGGTAAGTGCCCTTCCATTTCTGGTGCTTTGCAGATGTTTTAAGATCTTCTTAGAGTTTCTCGTTGCTCAAATGGGTGTAATTTCTGATAATTATATGTTTCACTCATCTTCATTGCTTGATTTTGCTCGCGAGAAAGTGTCACTCATAGTCGTTTAAATGTCACTCATAATAACACTGAAATTATGAAAATGTCACACATAGCAATCTGAAACCTTGGCAGCTATGTATAGTTAGATCACTTTGTCTCACCATTCATTTCCCAGTTTGCATCCCTGCTTATATTCCTCTGCAACACCCTTCCTACCTTTGCCTCCCTTGCTACCTCTATGCTGTTGCCACCTGCGGTTTCATGCCGAGGAAGAGCGAGCAAGAGGGCGGCAGAGAAACAGACAGAGAGGAAGAGATGTACAGAGACACAGATAGACAGAGAGACAGTTAGGCATAGACAGAGAAAAATATGAATTCAAGGATAATGTTTACTAAAATAAACATTTGATGACAGTGGCGTAGCAAGGGGGGGGGGCAGTTCGCCCCGGAGCGCACAGGTTTTGGGGGTGGCAATCTCCCCCACCCGCTCTACATATCGGCCGTCGCAGGGCGGTAATCGCCGCCGAATCTCGTCAGCACCCCCCCACCCGCTCTTCAATGGGGCCACTGTGGGGCTGCAAAAGCAGGGACTGCCACGGGCGGCCATAAGGCTAGCTACGCCACCGTTGATGATGGGTAGAGTTCAGTATTTATATGTTGAATGCATATTTTAAGCCACGAAGCCTGAAGGCCTGGCAACAATTTCTTGATTTTTCAAGGCTGGGGGCCATGTTACAGGAAGCGCCCCATGAATGCAACGGGCATTTGCACCTGCTTTTTGCGCCTCTGGGGCACCTCAGTATTAAAAAAAAAAAAAAAAAAGGGGGGCCTCGAATGCTTGTGCGGCTGCTTCTGTATTATGGAACCAATGGCCTGATGCAATGATGAAAACGTTTACCTTTGCAGTATTACAGTTGTGGGTGCAGCAGCAAAGAAGCTGACAATAGGAAGACTTATTGTGTGCTACTGGTGGTAACCCCCCACCCCCTCCATGAGTACACACCAAGCCGAGGACACACCAAGGAAAGGGGGCATGGGCGGCAGAAGGAATAATTCAATCTAAATTAGTAGAAAAATCAAGTGAAACAGCCCAATGTATCATAAAGAGATGGAAAATTCAAGAATGAACAAGATTGTTCAAAGGCAAAATGTTTTTTTTGCAGCAACAGGAAATTACTTCAGTCCTTTTCAGGTGCAATCCTGGTCGTGCTCTCAAACTGAGCGAAGCTGACCAAGATATTCATTCTCACTAAAATTCTCATCAGTGATGCCACGAACTGTCTTTTCTTTAGTCCAGTAATATGTCAGTTTAACCCCTCATTCCAACGTGAGCTGACATGTAAAATCATTTTTATAAGAGAATGTTAGTGATCAATGAATGAAAAACATATAATGCTACCCATCACAAAATCTCCTCATTTTCAAATTGTTTGTTAGGTTAGGGGTAGCAGACAGGCAGAAAAGTACAAAAAAATATTAAACAACTGCAGAAAGGGAAAGTCTACCGACACACTGGCCAGGCGAAGCTGGGCAAAGAACAATTTACCCATCTCCACAGAAGAGAAGATGTACCACAAACACACTTTACCACATGATGTAAGGTAAAAGAAATCCTCCTGAGTAATTGTCATGGAACTATGTATAATATGTCTGGGCCTGCTTCCTCAGAAGACACAGCACATAAAAGGAAATGCAGCAGTGGCCAGGAAGCAGCCAGAATTCACTCCATGTATTTACTTTGGCACCACCCACCACCCTTGATTTGTGCCAATAAAGTAATTAGTCTTGCACAGGAAAGATTTGAGGACAGCCCGGATTCCGAGAGGCCTATAAATAAGGATCTGCTGACAAATTGTTGAATTCCAAAGAGGGCGTCATTGTAAAACAGGGAAAGGTGAGAGAAGCAGAGAAAACTGGGGGTGATCGCAAAACGAGGCCAGTTTTAAGGCAATGAGAAGTCAGTGCAGGCCTTTGAAATGCAGGCCCCCCAATCTCAACATGCAACAGGTTCAGATATATACATGTGCGATATGTGTCAGCTAAAAAATAACATTTCAAACTAAGCAGTTATAGTTTACTGAGCTGACTATAACTTGCGCACTGGTATGCACTGTTGATGACATCATTGATGAGATCACTAATGACATCTCAAGGACATCATTGATGACATCATCCACAATACTGCTGTTCATTTTATTCTTAGAAAAATCTATTTGCATAATTCAAACATTACTGTAGATCTACGTATTGTATGTAGACCATTATAGCCTTTGAAGTATGTACATAAGTACTAAATGGCACAGAATCGTGTGGATACATACTATATAAACATATGTGCCTATATAAAATAACTAGATCCGTTTTTAGGTCGAGCCTCGAGTAGCGCGCAAGCGCTGCCCTGCGAGACTTTAAGTTAGGGGCTTTTGAAAGCTGACCACACGCTCGTGCGTCATGGCCTTTTCCCTGCGGTTATCCGCACGTTTCAGGCACGATGCACGAGCGTGTGGTCAGCTCAGCAGGCTGCTGCGCTCGCTCTTTTTGTTGTAGTTGCTTTCACTTTCGCGGCCGCCGCATTCTTACAGCGCGCGCACCACTCGCGTGCTTGTTCATCATTTCACTCGACTGACGGTCCCTGCTTAAATATTCATTTTGCATGAAATATTCATAGTTCCTTCATGTCCGCGCGTACGAAAGCAATGTTTTTTTGTCAGTGATCGCATCAATGCGAATTTGTGAAAGCCGGTGTTTTTGGTTGCGTTATTTAGCAAGGCATGGGTGGGAGATACATTGTTGTATTCCTGTCGTCTGGTGTGGGTGGGAAAGGCGCACACAGGGCGGCTGACGTGCTCTCAGCAGCGAAGCATTTTTTCTAGGCCGTTGTACAGCCAAATACGTTACAATGCCTGGGCGCAATTTGTTTCTTGTTGCTGATTGGCCTCGCAGCAATCTTTCACCATAATTTCCTGTTTGCCTCCGGTAAGTAGAAGCAAGAGGCCTGCAGCGTTTACTTAGCATGGGCACCTTTGTACCATTTCCAGGAAAAGCTTCCTTTTAAGTGACGTCTCGTTGGCTTCGCTTTCTGCCAGATGTATCGGAGGCTTTTGGAACCGTTCACGGAGGGGTTAAAATTAATTTATTAAGGTAAATGTAATACATTTTCTAAATAATTTGAAATTGGACCGAGGACACTGCAGCACTTTACACGCGCACCAGATTACTTTTCATATTTTTTGGGGGGGCTTTTGTTTTTTAAATCAATGTTAAAGGGTGCCTTCCTAACTTTTATCTGAAACAATGTAAGCACATGCATTGGTTGTTATCAGGAGCTAAAGCGAGGGAGGAGGTTACAGTCAGCCCGTGTATCAAATCATTGTGACAAAGACAGTGGGAGATTAAGCGATTTGCCCAGAATCACAGGATGTTGCTCCGATGCCGAGACTTGGTTACAAATATGCTAATGCTGGGAAGATTCGAGACTTCCTCTCCTGCATGCAAGCATGCTTCTACTCGGTCACTAAATGACAGGGATGCACTTGTTCATCTGTGTCTGTGATACATGGGGAATGTTTTAAGCAGCGGGGACGGATTCCAGCTCGGTAGGAATGCACCATACGTATTTGTTAAAAAGTGATTTTCTTTTAATACACGTCAGGCCTAAGCAGTAGAGGCTGAAAGTAATAGTGATTGGCCCTCTGTCCGAAAAATCGCACCTTGAAGGTTAGCATTGCATCTGTACACTCCATGGAATGCTGCGGTGTAAAGGGATTACTTTAGTTTGGCAATATCAGTTACAAGCGCAGTTCTGCTTTCACAGGCCACAACGAAAATGTGGTGGAAATGTTTACACTGAGGGTTCTAAGCCATTGAGAGTGCGGCACACAGTATTGGGATAGTTTTAGTCAGTGCATCTACACACCTTTTCCAAACAGTCCACTCCACCTCAAAAATAGTCTGGCCTGAACGGCGAATCGGTGTCGCCATGTCACCTGCACCCTGGACGGCAGGCAAACCGGCACCGGGCTTTAAGAGGGATACAGAAAGCAAGGGGTGTTTGTCTCTAAAAGGGGCGTGGCCTATGTAATTAAGGGCATGATTTAAACATGTGAAGTACATTTCTGTGATTCCCATACTGTGCCACTCAATCGGCAGTTTGTTGCGTCTGAGCTTTCTATTATTGCATCCGGATATATAACACACCAACAAGTGCCATACAAGAGTAATTACTAAATGGAAAAAAATAAAAAAATAAAACATCCTGGAAATAGCTAACAATTTTAGGAAATGCAAGACTACGTAAACATATAAAAAAAAAGAAGCAGGAAGTAAATCGCTGACTGAATTACTTTACCGTATTTTACATTAATTTGAAATCGATCAGTGTTTTTACCAGTAAGGGTAACAGGCAATGATATGGGGCCTGATGGGAACCCGTTTTTAATTATTACTGGGTCTGAGATCCTGGAACCGCCCCATTTAATCCCTGACCCCGCACAATTTGTAATTTCAGTGGCCTCAGTAGTGGCATGTCGCTTGAGTCTCTAGGCACATCGAGGAAGGCAAATATCACGATATCCACGAAAGGGGCTTGCGGTGTAAGCCTCTGCTCCAAATGCTGGCCTTCTTCAGCCTAGATAGGGGTCGGTGGATCCTTGACATTTTAGAGTTGTTGTAGTTTCTGCTAAGGTTGCCAGCCTGGAGTGCTCTTCCACCCGCCTCTTCATTTGTGGGGTGTATTTATGCAGCAGTAGGCAGCATACCTCCCTTAAATACATTTAAAAAAAACGAAAATAGTGCCAGGCTCTTGCTTATGTTAGCAAGTCCCTTTCTTGCCCTTTTTGTATCCTTTTACTCATTCAAAAGCATCTCCACTTGGTGCATCATTGTGACAAAGACAGTGGGAGATTAAGCGATTTGCCGAGACTCGGTTACAAATATGCTAATGCTGGGAAGATTGGAGACTTCCTCTCCTGCATGCAAGCATGCTTCTACTTGGTCACTAAATGACAGGGTTTCAGTGCAAAGTAATTGTACAGTTATTCAATACCTAGCAACACAATACATAGGATAATGTGCTGCATACCTAAACGCTTATAAGGTCCCAAAGGCGAGACCTATTGGCTATGCCAATGCTTGTTAAAAATAGTCTGCAAAAATGAGCCCTGTTTTAGGCCCCTTTGATCCTTTGGCCAAGCAAAGGCTCAGAGCCAGCTTACCAACCGGAGCCAGGGTGCCTGCTGGACTGTAAAACACAAATCCCCTGCGCATGGTGCATTCTGGGCAACGATCAGTCTTGTGAGACTACAGGGTTATTCGTTACTGAGCTCCGAACCCCTTTACTTGGTAAATGGACTCACATTAATCCACACTATATATTTTAAAACTTTATTATAATCAATGTCCTAGTCTAGTGCAGATAGCATTGGCGTTTGTTTCATGGGGCATCAAGGTTGAACAACAAAGACTTACTCATGCAGGTTGGTTAGGAGGTGGGAACTTGATGTGTTTTTTGGAGTCTTCTGCAAAATACAGCCCAGTGTTAGGTCCCCTGGACCATCTGACCAAACTCAGGCTCAGAGCTAACTTACCAGCTGGAGACAGGGAACCTGGTGGACAGTAACCCACAAACTATCTGCGCATTACATGATGATGAGGCGTTCTGGGCAAAGATCAGTCCTGTGACACTACAGGAGAGAGAGAGAGCAAGCTCCGAAACTCCTTTCACCATGGATGGACACACAAGAACCCATAATACATATTTAAAACTTTATTAAAATCAACGTTCTAATCTAGTGCAGATAATATGTATCGGAGCAACTATAAAAACAAACATATAGGGCCAATGAAAGCAATTCATAAGCCAATTATTAAAATGAATTATCACTGTGACAGTGTTTCAGACGTTTATTGCACTGAATAATGGAACTAGTCACTAGTCACTAGTCACCAACCCCTCCTTTCTAGCCTGTAGCTAAGCTGTTTTAGCAACAAATGTGCCCAACTGAGTTTCTTGAGGTGGCCTCTATCCTGCATACCTTAGCTGATCAACAAGCCTGTTCTTCCATTATTCTAGAAGGACGATGTAAGAAATTGGGTTGTTGGTTGACTGGGGTGTGAGCGCTGGTCAAACAGCAACCACAGTCCTTGTCAGGGCGAGGCACATGCCAACCCTAAATTAGCCTGTGCTCAATATTCCGCTAGCTTGGCAAAGAGCAGTCAGAATTAACTTAGAGGTAAAGTATTTGTGCAAAACTTCAAACATTAATAAAGTGACAACACCACACAAAAAGGACCCTTCACCAAGTTAGTAAAATAGACCTTTCTTTAATAAATAAAAGACCAAAACGGCAAAAATCCAATCATTAGAACCGGAGATATGCAATTTTGAAGATTTTAGTGAAAATAGCGCCAAAAATCGCAAAGCTCCATCTGTGGATATCTGGTCACGCTGGACTGGGACAAAGTCACAAGTTTAGGACTGCCACGATGGAGCGCAGGCCGGCTACAGGGACCCAGTTAGGCCTGCTGAAGAGAGAACTTCAAATCCTGGTTTGCGGGGCGTTGTGAGAATCCGCGATGATTCCCCACGCAGCTGAAGCGATGCAGCGCTTCCAAGTTGCGGCGAGGCTGCGATGCGAGGTCCTGCATCGTCGAGGGCTTGTGATGCAAAGTCCGGTGTTGAGGATGCACTGTGCAGTCGGGGTAATGCGCCGGCTCAGAGAAGCTGCAAGGAAGAGTCCATCATTGTCCTCGAGGCTGCCGTCAACGAGGGATGCAAGGGCCTGCGCCATAGATGCATCGCACAGCGGTGGTTCCAAATGAGGTTGCGGAGGTGATGCAGGTCTTTGTGATGGGTCCAATCCATGCAGCAACAGCAATGCGTCGGTTCTGCTCGGGGTTGCACCATGCAGCAGAGGAGATGAGTCAGTTCTGCTGGATACACAGAGGCTGGCAGAGCACCTTAGGGCCACTTCCAAGGGTCCATGACTGGGGTGGCACCACTTGGCAGGGTAGACTAACAGGTGGCAGAGTCCAGGTGCTGCGGTCAAGGTTATTGGAGCCTTCTGCCCCTGAAGCTCAAGTCAGGAGGCTAGCTAACAAGCCCTTGGAGTCACACTGGTGGACCTGGGTTCACAGATGCAGGTCCAGTTCTTCTCACCCAGGCAGCAGGTCAGCATAGCAGGGCAGCAGTCCTTCAGAGCAGCACTCTAGCAGAGTGGCAGTCCTTTCAGCAGCACAGCAGTTCTTCCTCCTGGAAGAGTATCCACAGGTCCAGAAGTGTACTGAAGAGTTGATGTCTGATGTCCAGTATTTATACCCAATTGTGCCTTTGAAGTGGGGAGAAGCTTCTAGAGGCAAGCCTTTGAAGTGCACAGGTGTCCTGCCTTCCTGGCCCTGGCCATGGCTCCAGACTAACCACTATCCATTCCTTTGTGTGGAGGTAGGGCACAGCCCGTTCAAGTGTAAGTGGGGCTGTGCCAAGCTTCTCCCTTCTATCCAGCCAGTGATGGCCCATGCAGGCACATCTAAGCTCCCTATTGTGTGTGGCTGTCTAGAAAGAATACACAAACCCAACTGTCAACTACACCCAGTCATTTGGCCCAGAGACAGACTGCAGGCACCAAATGGCTAAGGCAGGAAAATGCCAACTTTGAAAAATAAAGAACAAAAGGGGAGTTTGGCCCAAAAGACAGTAGCCAGGTAGGGCCAAGATAAGTAGTACACAAAAATGGACCAGGCTACTCATTAATTTAGCTGCTCTACAGTTCAGGCAAAGATCACTGGAACCAATCCAACTTGATCTAGTTGGATTGGTTCCAGTGATCTTTGCTTGAACTGTAGAGCAGCTAAATTAATGAGTAGCCTGGTCCATTTTTGTGTACAACTTTCTAAAAATGGCATTTTCAAAATTGTACTTTAAATTCTAATTTCACCATAAGTTAGAATTTTTCATTACAATTCCAAAGACACCAAACAAGACTGGTTAACTGTTCCCATTTGGAAATTACAGCTTTTTAAATGTAATAAGCTAACTCCAATGTTATCCTGTGGGAGAGGTAGGCCTTGCAGTAGGAAAAAACGATTTAAAATGTTTTTCACTACCAGGACATGTAAAACTTAAAAGTACATGTCCTATGTTTTAAATACATTGCACCCTTCCCTCTGGGCTGTCCAGGGCCAACCCTAGGGATGCCTATAGCAACACAAAAAGATAAAAAGATGATAGGCAGAATGCTGAACATTGTCAAACTCACCTCCAGTCACAGATCTGAGTTAAATCCATCGTTGTTTTGCTCACCATCCCACCCCAGTTTGGACCTAGCCATATGCAAATCAGTCTTGACCCTGCTCTCTATGGGAACAGTCGAGCCGAAACTGCCAGGCCAGGCCCTCCCTGAGCGGGAAAAAAGCTTCATTGGACTGGTCTCGGGGTATCGTCCCTCATCAGCCAGGCTAGATTGAATCCAGTGGCACAGTGAGCATGTGACCCATGTCTGGGCATACCCTTCCCACTTAGGGCGACTATAGCAACACAAAAAGAAGATTGACAGAATGTTGAACATTTGTCAAAGATTCACCCCGAGACACACATCTGGGTTAAATCCATCGTTTTTCTGCTCACCATGCCACCCCACTTTGGGCCTAGCCATATGCAAATCCGTCTTGACCCTGCTCACCATGGGAACAGTCCAGCCCAAACTGCCAGGCCAGGCCCTCCGTGGACCAAAAACAAGCATCTTGAGACTGGTTTCGGGGATAACATACATGTATTAAAAAGGAAGGCTTGGACCTGGCAAAAGGTTTGGGTTACAATCTCTCACCTTTTTCCATTGGTACATTTCACCTCCCCCTCCCTTTCCCCTTACCTTGGAATGCTCCGCTGAAGCTTGGGTTGGAATGTTGACAGATGTCAGTTGTTGAGGAGAGTTGGATGGCCATTAAAGCATACTCTGAACTTACTCCGTTTCATGCGCCTATATTTTAACACTGGCGACGAGGATGGGATTCGAACCCACGCGTCCAAAGCACAATATATTTTAACAGTTTACTTTGCCAGGTCGAAATGGCAGTCTAAAAACTCCACACACACAGGCTGAAATGGCAGACAAGTTTAAATTGCTACTTATGTGGGTGGGTGGCACAATCAGTGCTGCAGGCCCAATAGTACAGGACAGCCGATCACAACAACAGAGTCAGGTGGTTCTTTCATCGAGTGTAGACAGTTTCTCAGTTCATAAGACAGTCTATCTACTTTTCTTCAGGATGGAGAACAACAGGTTTTCTTTCTCACACCTGGAGGATAGCTGCCACTCCAGTAGAGGGAACTGCTAAACTTCCTGTCACTGGTCCCTTTCTTTCGTCCATACAGGTGAAAAGAACTCCTTGCAGTAGATAGATGAATGAGGATATTTGGCCACAGGGATAGCTTATACCCCATAACAATGGCAATTGGGCCCCACCCAAATGGCAACACAAATTCGAAATTCACCTCTAACCTTTGGGGAAACCAATCATCCCAATGTTCATCATGCTATAGGTGGTGTTCAGCGCCATGAAAACGGTTTTCTCATAAGGTGTACGATCACTCTGGTTTCCAAGGAGACCACTGCTCACTAGATACATGTTTCAGATCCAGGCAGATTTGAACCCCTTCTGTGCTCATGACGGCCGGGAGCCGTCATGACACACAGTGGGCGTGTGCTCATGACGGCTCCCAGCCGTCATGGCACCCACCCACGGGGGAAGCGCTGGCGCTCCCCCCGTGGGACGCCGATCTGCCCCCCCCCCCCATGGGGGGGGGCAGATCTCACCTTTTTTTTTATTTAGGGCCCACTAGGCCACCAGGGAATTGTTTTTGGGAGAGTGACCCCTTGGGCAAGGGTCGCTCTCCTTTGAGGGCTGTGTCTCCCCATGTTTGGCCCACTAGACCACCAGGGATTTGTTTGTGGGGAGTGGCGCCTTGGGCAAGGGTCGTCCTCTAATGGGGCAATGTTTTTTGGCTTTGTCTGCCCCCCCCCCCCCGGAGGGGCAGATTTCGCCATTTTATTTTAAAGTGGCCCACTGGAACACCAGGAAATACTTTGTGGGGAGTGGCCCCTTGGGCAAGGGTCACTCCCCTTCGGGGGCTCTGTTTTTGGCTGTCTGCCCCAATTGGGGGCGAGCAGATCTCGCCTTTTTTTTAATCTAGGGCCCACTAGGCCACCAGGGATTTTTTGGGGGGCGAGTGACCGCTCTCCTTTGGGGGCTGGGGCTTGTCATGTTTGGGCCCACTAGACCACCAGGGATTTGTTTGTGGGGAGTGGCCCCTTGGGCAAGGGTCGCTCCCCTTTATGGGAGGATGATTGTGGCCATTTCTGTCCTCTTTGGGTGGCAGATCAGCAGTATGTTTTTTAGGCCCATCTGCCCCCAAGCCACTAGACAACAGGGGTTTTAAAATTTTTGAATTGGGGAGTGGCCTCAAGGGCAAGGGTTGCTCCGCTTTTACAGGGGTGAATATTTTATTTATACTCTTAGGCCCACCTACCCCTTAGCTTAGCTGGTGGATTGTGTGTGGACTGGTGCATTATTTGAATATGTGATTGCAATGGTTTATTTTCTCCTTTTTATTCTAGTGTAAAGCTTTTGATTCCTGTTTGCGGTTTCGGCAGTGGTTGTTCTGCAGTTTTGCGTAATTGCATTTATTTGGTAAGAAAAACATTTTTGTTGTGTTTACTCCAAATGAGTATTATTGTCATGCATGAATGCATTTTTTTGTAAGTGGTGTCATAATGGCAGCATATTTGTTAGTGTTCAGAGCATGAAATTCTTTGCGATGTGTTTTGCATTGTCTTATGTGTAATTTTTTTTTTTTTTTAGTGGATATTGTTGATCCTTACTGTGTCTGTGCAGAGTAGGTGGTGGTGAGTCTAGCTGCTTCTGTCAAGTGAGTGGTATAGTGTTGGAGTATATAGGTCTTTGTGATAAAGCTACATTTTGTTTATTTCTTTTTTTACAAAGGGTTTGTTGTTGTTGACTTGTTTGACAAGTAACCTTTATTAGTAAGCATTATGGCTAGCCGTAGAATGACTGCTCAGCAGGTGGTTGGTATGCTTCTTGAATCTTCCCCTGAGCAGGATTATGAGCCTGACAGTGCGTCTGAGTTTTCTCTCCACATGGATTCATCGGATGATGAAGGTACTCTCAGTGCGGATGAAGCTACTCTCGGTGTGGATGAAGCTACTTTCAGTGCGGATGAAGTGCCTGTTTTAGAGGAGGACACTGCTGTGCCGATGGTGCAAGAGGCATCTGGATTGCAGCCTGAGGCTGCTAGGCTTCCGACTGGAAGTGCTGGACTCTGGGTTGATCCAAACATGGTGCAGCCGGTGTTGCCTGCCTTTAGAGGTGATGCAGGGTGTAGAGTGGATTGTGAACATTTTTTGCCTATACAGTTTTTTCAGTTGTTTATGGATGATGTATTTTTGGGTGAGATTGTTGAGCAGACTAATTTGTATGCTGAACAGTTTTTGAGGGACAACAGTGCCAGACTTAGGCCCCACTCTAGAGCTACCCGGTGGACTCCCACAAATCTGGAAGAGATGAAGAAGTTTTTGGGTTTGACTTTATTGATGGGTTGATAAGGAAGCCGTTCATGGCTTCATATTGGTCTACCAGTCCCTTGATGGCAACGGCCATATTTCCTGCAATTATGACTCGTGATCGGTATTTACTTTTGCTTCGGATGCTGCATTTTGTTGATAATGCTTTGGCGTTGCCACGAGATCACCCTGACTGTGACCGTCTTTTTAAGATTCGGCCTGTTCTTGATCACTTTGTAGATCGATTTTCAGAGATCTATACTCCAGGGAAAGAAATATCTATTGATGAGTCTTTGGTCCTGTTCAAGGGCCGTTTGGTTTTTAGGCAGTACATTCCTAGCAAGAGGGCACGTTATGGAATTAAGCTGTATATGTTGTCTGAGAGTAGGACAGGATATGTTTTTAATTTCCGTGTGTACACTGGTAGGGATTCCACTATTGACCCCCTGGTTGTCCGTCCACTTTTGGAGTTTCAGAGAAAATTGTGTGGGATCTTGCTAGAGGACTGTTTAACAGAGGCCACCATTTGTACCTTGATAACTTCTACACTGCTGTGCAATTGTTTAAGGAATTGTTCAAAGTGGACACTTTTGCTTGTGGCACAATCCGCTCTAACCGTAAAGGTTATCCAAAAGAGCTTGTTTGCAAAAAACTTCAGAGGGGACAGTGCAGTTCCTTGCGTAGTGATGAACTACTAGCTGTGAAATTTGTGGACAGGACGGATGTGTACATGCTGACTACCATCCATGATGAGAGTACTTCAGCTGTGGCTGTTTGGGGTCAGATTGCTGAAGTGCGCAAACCTGTGTGCATTTTAGACTACAATAAGCACATGGGTGGTGTTGATAGAGTAGATTAGAGGTTGGAACCTTACACTGCTATTCGTCAGGCTTACATTTGGTATAAGAAGTTGGCCATCCATCTCTTCAATTTAGCAACTTTCAATGCTTTTGTTGTGTTCAAGGAGTGTTCTCCTGCGTCAAAGTTGACTTTTGTTCAGTTTCAGGAGTCTGTGATAGGCAGCATTGTTGTTGTGGAACAGGCAAGTGTTCCTAGAGTTGGAGTGGTGGAGGATGTGGCTAGATTGAAAGATCGCCACTTTCCTGGTTTAATTCCTCCCACACCCAAAAAAACCAATCCCTGTAAGAGATGTAGAGTCTGCTTGCGAAGAGGTGTGCGGAAGGAGAGTCGTATGCACTGTGCCGATTGTCCTTCTAATCCTGGGCTGTGTGTGCCCACATGTTTCAGATTGTATCACACTCAAAAGAGTTTTTGGGAGCAACCATGAGTCTAATAGTGTACTGCCTGGTCTGTATGGTTTTATATAGTTCAGTTTAACGTTTGGCAATAGAATGATGTCTTCAGTTACTGCTGTTGTTTTTGTAGTTATAGTTTTGTATTTAGTTGCAATTTGTTTGTGTTTTCTTTCTTGTTTAAAAAAAATTTATGACGGTGTGCGTGGACTGGCGCTTGGCTGGCGGTGTGTGTGGACTGGAGCTTGGCTGACAGTGTGCGTGGACTGGAGCTTGGCTGGCGGTGTGCGTGGACTGGCGCTTGGCTGGCGGTGAGTGGACTGGAGCTTGGCTGGTGGTGAGTGGACTGGCGCTTGGCTGGCGGTGTGCGTGGATTGGTGCTTGGCTGGCGGTGTGTGTGGATTGGCGCTTGGCTGGCGGTGTGCGTGTATTGGCGCTTGGCTGGCGGTGTGTGTGGATTGGCGCTTGGCTGGCGGTGTGCGTGGATTGGCGCTTGGCTGATGGTGTGCGTGGATCGGTGCTTGGCTGGCGGTGAGTGGACTGGCGCTTGGCTGGCGGTGTGCGTGGATTGGCGCTTGGCTGGCGGTGTGCGTGGATTGGCGCTTGGCTGACGGTGTGCGTGGACTGGCGCTTGGCTGGCGGTGTGCGTGGACGGGCGCTTGGCTGGCGGTGTGTGAGTACTGACTTGCTGCTGGTCACTACACACACTGCTAGCTAAACGCCACTCCACGCAATCCGTGAGCTGGTGTGGTTGCTGTGTCAGGAATGTGGGCGTGTGAAAGTGATGGGCCCTTGAATGGCGCTGTCTGCTGGTGTGAGTGTTGTAATGTGCTGGGCCCGCGGCTGGCGGTGTGAATGGTTTTGTATGTGTCACACGTGTGAAAGGTGTATGAATGCCCTGTAAAGCGGTTGGTGCCTTGTCGTGGCTTTACAGCTCACGAGCTGTGAGTCAATGGTTCAGTTTCTCGTCCTTTCAATTATTAACAGTGCATTTCATTTTTGTGAAATCTCTGGTTAATACAACTGTATATACTGAACTATCACTCACCCTCGTGCCAAATCCAACCAGTATGTCTGTGTGCTTGAAGAATAGGTGTGTGCAGAAATATTTGTCTTTTCTGTCTTTCTCAAGCAGGGTGTACCTTGTCCCTTTTTGTGAGTGTTGTAATGTGTTGGTTTCGTGCCTGGTGGTGTGAATGGTCTTCTGTGTATCACGTATGAAAGGTGTGTGAATGGCCTGTAAAGCGGTTGGTGCCTTGCCGTAGCTTTACAGCTCACGAGCTGCGAGTCACTGGTTCAGTTTTTTGTCCATTTAATTATTGACAGTGCATTTCATTTTTGTGAAATCTCTTGTTAATAAAATTTTATATACCGAACCATCACTCGCCCTCGTGCCAAATCCAACCAGTATGTGTGTGTGCTTGAGGAATAGATGGCTGTGCAGGAATCTTTGTCTTTTTAGTCTCTCTGCCAAGGTGTACATTCCATCTAAGAATAACCTACCAAATGTAGATATTGTCGTAAACTAAACACCCATGGGAGTACATGGTGATGTCTCTCTTGTGGATACCAACACGTTATCTTACCCACAATGTCCTGCAAACCTCAAAATGTCTGTCACATTTTCCTTGCATTATTGTGCCAAAATTTTCACGCTGCAGAAAGAAACCACAACTTTCCTATCCCCCGCCTTTCTCCAAGTATTCCAATAGAAATGGTACCTCACTCGCGTGGGAGGCCCAAGTTCCTGCGTCAGGCAAGGGCCTAAAACGTAGTGAGGCGACATCAAAATTGCCTATCACAAAACAACCTGGTTTTACAAGGGGGGTCACCTGGGTTTTTGGCACTGTGCTCGGCGGCCAGCTAGGGAAACCTACAAAACCCACACATTTCTGAAAACTAGACACCCGGAGGATTCCAGGGAGGTATGGCTTGCGTGGATCCCCCAACGTTTCCTTACCCAGAATCCCCTGCAAACCTCAAATTTAGCTGATAAAAATCACTTTTTTGCACATTTTTGTGTGGGAAAGTTGTGACATCACCGGGCTGACACAAATTTCCTACCACCCAGCGTTCCCCGGGTCTCCCGATAAAATGGTGCCTCACTCGTGTGGGAGGCCCAAGTACCCGCGACAGGCAAGGGCCCAAAACGTAGTGAGGCAACATCAAAATTGCCTATCTCAAAACGACCTGGTTTTGCAAGGGGGTCACCTTTGTTTTGGCCCCGTGCTCGGCGGCCATCTAGGGAAACCTACCAAACCCACACATTTCTGAAAACTAGACACCCGGAGGATTCCAGGGAGGTATGGCTTGCGTGGATCCCCCAACGTTACCTTACCCAGAATCCCCTGCAAAACTCAAATTTTGCTGAAAAAGTCACTTTTTTCAAACATTTTTGTGTGGGAAAGTTGTGGCATCACCGGGCTGACACAAATTTCCTACCACCCACCATTCCACAGGATCTCCCGATAAAAATGGTGCCTCACTCATGTGGGAGGCCCAAGTACCCGCGACAGGCAAGGGCCCAAAATATTTTGTGATAGGCACAACTTTCCCACACAAAAATGTGTGAAAAAAAGTGACTTTTTCAGCACAATTTGAGGTTTGCAGGGGATTCTGGGTAAGGAAATGTTGGGGTATCCACGCAAGCCATACCTCCCTGGAATCCCCCTGGTATCTAGTTTTCAGAAATGTGTGGGTCTGCTAGGTTTCCCTAGATGGCCGCCGAGCACGGGGCCAAAAACAAAGGTGACCCCCCTTGCAAAACCAGGTTGTTTTGAGATAAGCAATTTTGATGTCGCCTCACTACGTTTTGGGCCCTTGCCTGTCGCGGGTACTTGGGCCTCCCACACCAGTGAGGCACCATTTTTATCGGGAGACCCGGAGGAACGCTGGGTGGTAGGATATTTGTGTCAGCCCGGTGATGCCACAACTTTCCTACACAAAAATGTGTGAAAAAAGTGATTTTTTCAGCTAAAATTGAGGTTTGCAGGGGATTCTGGGTAAGGAAACGTTGGGGGATAGACGCAAGCCATACCTCCCTGGAATCCCCCGGTTGTCTAGTTTTCAGAAATGTGTGGGTTTGGTAGGTTTCCCTAGATGGCCGCTGAGCACTGGGCCAAAAACCCAGGTGACCCCCCTTGCGAAACCAGGTCGTTTTGAGATAGGCAATTTTGATGTCGCCTCAATACGTTTTGGGCCTTTGCCTGTCGCGTGTACTTGGGCCTCCCACACAAGTGATTGTGTTACAGCAAACAAATGATGGACGGAATGCTGACAATGCAAACATTCTCCCCCAGTCAAAAGATCTGGGTTAAATCCATTGTTCTTTTGCCCACTACGCCACCCCAGTTTGGACCCAGCCATATGCAAATCAGTCTTGACCCTGTGCACCCCGAGTGGGACGGGTATGCCCAGACGTGGGTCCCGTTCTCTCCATGCCACTGGAATCAGGCTATCCTGGCTGAAGAGGGGTGAAACCCCGAAACCGGTCCTAGGATGCTTGTTTCCAGTCCAGGGAGAACCCGGCTTGGCAGTTCGGGCTGGACTGTTCCCATGAGGCACAGGGTCAAGACTGATTTGCATATGGCTGGGTTCAAACTGGAATGGCATGGTGAGCAAAAAAACGATGGATTTAGGCCCAGATCTCTGTACTGGGGTGAATGTATGACATTGTTCTGCATTCTGTCCATCAACTGTTGTTTTTGCATTTGTCACCCCGAGTGGGACGGGTATGCCCAGACGTGGGTCCCGTGCTCTCCATGCCACTGGAATCAAGCTATCCTGGCTGAAGAGGGGGGAAACCCCAAAACCGGTCCTAGGATGCTTGTTTCCAGTCCAGGTAGAACCTGGCTTGGCAGTTCGGGCTGGACTGTTCCCATGAGGCACAGGGTCAAGACTGATTTGCATATGGCTGGGTTCAAACTGGAATAGCATGGTGAGCAAAAAAACGATGGATTTAGGCCCAGATCTCTGTACTGGGGTGAATGTATGACATTGTTCTGCATTCTGTCCATCAACTGTTGTTTTTGCATTTGTCACCCCAAGTGGGACGGGTATGCCCAGACGTGGGTCCCGTGCTCTCCATGCTACTGGAATCAAGCTATCCTGGCTGAAGAGGGGTGAAACCCCGAAACCGGTCCTAGGATGCTTGTTTCCAGTCCAGGGAGAACCTGGCTTGGCAGTTCGGGCTGGACTGTTCCCATGAGGCACAGGGTCAAGACTGATTTGCATATGGCTGGGTTCAAACTGGAATGGCATGGTGAGCTAAAGAACGATTGATTTAGGCCCAGATCTCTGTACTGGGGTGAATGTATGACATTGTTCTGCATTCTGTCCATCAACTGTTGTTTTTGCATTTGTCACCCCCGAGTGGGACAGGTATGCCCAGACGTGGGTCCCGTGCTCTCCATGCCACTGGAATCAAGCTATCCTGGCTGAAGAGGGGTGAAACCCCGAAACCGGTCCTAGGATGCTTGTTTCCAGTCCAGGGAGAACCTGGCTTGGCAGTTCGGGCTGGACTGTTCCCATGAGGCACAGGGTCAAGACTGATTTGCATATGGCTGGGTTCAAACTGGAATGGCATGGTGAGCAAAAAAAACGATGGATTTAGGCCCAGATCTCTGTACTGGGGTGAATGTATGACATTGTTCTGCATTCTGTCCATCAACTGTTGTTTTTGCATTTCCCACACAAGTGAGGCACCATTTTTATCGGGAGACCCGGGGGAACGCTGGGTGGTAGGAAATGTGTGTCAGCCCGGTGATGCCACAACTTTCCCACACAAAAATGTGTGAAAAAAGTGATTTCTTTTCTGCTAAATTTGAGGTTTGCAGGGGATTCTGGGTAAGGAAATGTTGGGGGATCCACGCAAGCCATACCTCCCTGGAATCCCCCGGGTGTCTAGTTTTCAGAAATGTATGGGTTTGGTAGGTTTCCTTAGATGGCCGCCGAGCACGGGGCTAAAAACCCAGGTGACCCCCCTTGCGAAACCAGGTCGTTTTGAGATAGGCAATTTTGATGTTGCCTCAATAGGTTTTGGGCCCTTGTCTGCTGCGTGTACTTGGGCCTCCCACACGAGTGAGGCACCATTTTTATCGGGAGACCCGGGGGAAGGCTGGGTGGTAGGAAATTTGTGTCAGCCCGGTGATGCCACAACTTTCCCACACAAAAATATGTGAAAAAAGTGATTTTTTCAGCTAAATTTGAGGTTTGCAGGGGATTTTGGGTAAGGAAACGTTGGGGGATCCATGCAAGCCATACCTCCCTGGAATCCCCCGGGTGTCTAGTTTTCAAAAATGTATAGGTTTGCTAGGTTTCCCTAGGTGCCGGCAGAGCTAGAGTTCAAAAACTACAGCTAGGCACTTTGCCAAAAAAGGGTCATTTTTCACTGTGAAATTGTGGTGTGTCCACGTTGCGTTTTGCGCCGTTTCCTGTCGCGGGCAGTAGGCCTACCCACACAAGTGAGGTAGAATTTTTCTCAGAAGACTTTGGGGAACGCGGGGTGGGTGGAAATTTGTGGATCCATGCAAATTCCAGAACTTTCCACCACAGAAATGTGAGGAAAATGTGTTTTTTTGGACAATTTGTTTGGTTTGCAAGGGATTCTGGGTAACAGAACCTGGTGAGAGGCAGTCAAGTCACCCCATCCTGGATTCCCCTGGGTGTATCGTTTTCAAAAATGTATAGGTTTGCTAGGTTTCCCTAGGTGCCGGCAGAGCTAGGGTTCAAAAACTACAGCTAGGCACTTTGCCAAAAAAGGGTCATTTTTCACTGTGAAATTGTGGTGTGTCCACGTTGCGTTTTGCGCAGTTTCCTGTCGCGGGCAGTAGGCCTACCCACACAAGTGAGGTAGCATTTTTCTCAGAAGACTTTGGGGAACGCGGAGTGGGTGGAAATTTGTGGATCCATGCAAATTCCAGAATTTTCCACCACAGAAATGTGAGGAAAATGTGTTTTTTTGGACAATTTGTTTGGTTTGCAAGGGATTTTGGGTAACAGAACCTGGTGAGAGGCAGTCAAGTCACCCCATCCTGGATTCCCCTGGGTGTCTAGTTTTCAAAAATGTATAGGTTTGCTAGGTTTCCCTAGGTGCCGGCAGAGCTAGGGTTCAAAAACTACAGCTAGGCACTTTGCCAAAAAAGGGTCATTTTTCACTGTGAAATTGTGTTGTGTCCACGTTGCGTTTTGCGCCGTTTCCTGTGGCGGGCACTAGGCCTACCCACACAAGTGAGGTACCATTTTTCTCGGAAGACTTTGGGAAACGCGGGGTGGGTGGAAATTTGTGGATCCACGCAGATTCCAGAACTTTCCATCAAAGAAATGTGAGGGAAATTTGGTTTTTTTGACAATTGTTTAGGTTTGCAAGGGATTCTGGGTAACAGAACCTGGTGAGAGGCAGTCAAGTCACCCCATCCTGGATTCCCCTGGGTGTCTAGTTTTCAAAAATGTATAGGTGTGCTAGGTTTCCCTAGGTGCCGGCAGAGCTAGGGTTCAAAAACTACAGCTAGGCACTTTGCCAAAAAAGGGTCATTCTTCACTGTGAAATTGTGGTGTGTCCATGTTGCGTTTTGCGCCGTTTCATGTCGCGGGAACTAGGCCTACCCACGCAAGTGAGGTACCATTTTTCTCGGAAGACTTTGGGTAACGCGGTGTGGGTGGAAATTTGTGGATCCACGCAGATTCCAGAACTTTCCACCACAGAAATGTGAGGAAAATGTGTTTTTTTTGACAATTTTTTAGGTTTGCAAGGGATTCTGGGTAACAGAACCTGGTGGGAGGCAGTTGAGTCACCCCATCCTGGATTCCCCTGGGTGTCTAGTTTTAAAAAATGTATAGGTTTGCTAGGTTTCCCTAGGTGCCGGCAGAGCTAGGGTTCAAAAACTACAGCTAGGCACTTTGCCAAAAAAGGGTCATTTTTCACTGTGAAATTGTGGTGTGTCCACGTTGCGTTTTGCACCGTTTCCTGTCACAGGCACTAGGCCTACCCACGCAAGTGAGGTACCATTCTTTTCAGAAGACTTTGGGGAACACGGGGTGGGTGGAAATTTGTGGATCCACGCAGATTCCAGAACTTTCCACCACAGAAATGTGAGGAAAATGTGGTTTTTCGGACATTTGTTTAGGTTTGCAAGGGATTCTGGGGAACAGAACCTGGTGGGAGCCAGTCAAGTCACCCCATCCTGGATTCCCCTGGGTGTCTAGTTTTCAAAAATGTATAGGTTTGCTAGGTTTACCTAGGTGCCGGCAGAGCTAGGGTTAAAAAACTACAGCTAGGCACTTTGCAAAAAAAGGGTCATTTTTCATTGTGAAAATGTGGTGTGTTCACGTTGCGTTTTGAGCCGTTTCCTGTCGTGGGCACTATGCCTACCCACACAAGTGAGGTACCATTTTTATCGGGAGACTTAGGGTAATTCATATTTGTAAAGCAACTGTTATTACCTATTGACTTTCAATGCATTTCTGCCTTCCAAATGAAAGACAATGTGTAAAAAAGAAGTCATTTTGAAAAATGACCTATAATTCTCATGCTAGTATGGGTACTCCCAATTTCGGAAATGTGCAAATATCTACTGTTTCTAAACTCTATATTTTGTTCCCATTTCAGAAATACATAGGTGTATTTCATACCGATTTTTCCATGTTTACATTTTCCCAGAACAATTGCTATATACCCGCTACATAATAAAAAACCATTGCAAGTCGCTGCTCAGTTTTTGGCTCTGGGATCGTCGGGTTCTTGGTGAACCTACAAGTCCTATATATCCCCACAACCAGTAAGGTCCCGCGGATGTAAAAGGTATATTGCTTTCAAAGAGCTGTCATAATTAGAAGAAGTTACAGGTAAAAACGTTGACACAAAAGGCTGTTTTTTTCAACTAATTTTCAATTTTTCCTATATTTAACTGTTAATTTCTATAAAGAAACCTTGAAGGATCTACACAAATGACCCCTTGCTGAATTCAGAATTTTGTCTACTTTACTAAAATGTATAGCTTTCCAGGATCCATTATTGCTTTCATACCTATTTCTACCATTAACCGGAAGGAGGTTGAAAGCACAAAAAATAGCAAAAATAGGCTATGTCCCAGAAAAATGCCAAAACGGTGTAAAAAATGTTGGTTTTCTGACAAAAGTCTGTCATTCCCTAAAAGCTGGGAAAATGGTGATTTCAGCCCCACAAACCCTTTTTTGCTACCATTTGCAGGGAAAAACCCAGACGCTTTCATTTGCAGCACTTTTTTCCCATTTTCCCCCAAAACCCCCAAAATTTAGCTGTGTTTTGGCCAATTTCTGGGTCCCCTCCAGGGGAATCCACAAACCCTGGGTACCTTTAGAATCCCCATGATGTTGGAAGAAAAGGACGTAAATTTGGCGTGGATACCTTTTGTGGTCAAAAAGTTACAGGGGCCTAAGCGCGAACTACCCCAAATAGCCAAAAAAAAGGCTTAGCACAGGGGGGGGGGGGGAAGGCCTAGCAGCGAAGGGGTTAATTAATCAGGAACCGGTGCCTGGCAGCGCTGGACACAGGACGTGAGGGAAGGGTAGGTAGGTCATCTTTTTGTGAAGGTGTTTTGAACTGGTCACACCGCTGTCCACAGTTTAAAGAAATATTTAGAATACTCTTTCCTAAGCGTAATGAATGAGTCTTTTGCAGACCCTTGCCAACTACTGGGTGGAGAAAAGGCCTGCACTTGTGATTATGTGTCAAAAAAAAGAAAAAAGAAACACTGCAATTTGCAATTCCAGTTCTCTAAGTACACCGGGATTGTTCCTGAGAGCAGCAGCTTGTTTTTTACATTTACTTGTGTTTGGTCCGCTTTCATTCAAAGCCCTCAGTGAATACAGTTTTATATCCTACAAAGGGAAGCCAAGAGCAGTAGGCTTCTCCACAGAACAGTGTTTACGGATGACTACACAGACTTCAACTAGGTTTGGTTTCAGCAGTGGAATCTGCTCAAACCTTGGGGGGGAGGGGAGGCACTTTTTTGTTAGGTCATACTAGTCCTTCTTCCCTACAAGGCATACATGATAAATACTATTTGCCTTGGGGAAGATGATCATTAGAATGTCCGTGCAAACCATTTTGTATAAAAGCCCTATACAAGATTCTGATCACTATCCTCTATCTTCATGTCTCGCCCTTTGATACTCTACTTTGTCTCTGCAACACTTGAGGGGTCCACTGCATTTGACCAACTGATTTGTTAATTACACTCCACGGTATTACGTTTATTTTTCGCAATTTTAAATAACGCAAACTTGGCCAGATGGCATTCGAGAGATTTACATGAGAACCAGACCTTACACATTTTTAGGTATAGGGAGATTAAGTGATTTTCCCAGATTCACACGATATTAAGCCAAGGCCGGGACTCGAACCTGGTTCTTCAATTCCAACGGCACCGATAGCTGTTGAGCCACATCTCTTCCCCACATTATGATGGACTGCATCTATTGAGTCTTTTTTGCCATTAGTATCTCAATTTGTGTATTGTGTATGCAAGCAAGAGCCCAAGAAGGGCATCTTAACACATTGCCTCTGTCACTTTTGCTGGTTTTCAGCTCTTTCTTTTCCACAGAGCTGCACAAAACAGCTGCATTCTGGTCATTGATTGTTCTCTGTCGCTCACTAATTGCTCTCTGCCAAAACCTATTGACATTCTGCTCTCACGGGGTTCTTGCTGGAAATTTCAATTCTCTCCCTTCAGACCCTGCAACATTTCAGCTAAAATTCTCAACTCCATTCGCCAGCCGTGGAGAAGACACACCGACACAGTCCAAGCTATAGTGCAACAAGTTACAAACATGGACGCAGCACTGCCAGTGTCTTCTTGATTATCTTTGATTTTAGGGGAAATTGAGACAATAAGATCATTAAAGTCAATATTAAATGTTGAAAAATGCGTTAGCCTATGAGTGAGATGTGTATTACAACAGGAAATGAATTTTGCTGCACACGTACTAGAAAATAGGAGGATGTATGTGATATATAATGGTGATCTAAAACACATTTATTCTATATACAAATGTAAATACTTATGGGCCCGACTCACAAGGCCAAGTTCGGCCCTCTTCTCCATGCATGCCTGTCAGGTTTCTAGAAAAGGATAACTAGCGCGCATTGATTACTTTACTATGGCATAATTGTACACCAAAGCAGTGTAGGATTCCACAGTAGTAAACCCAAAACAAGGAGTAAGGAGTGTGCAGATCAAGGCGTATTTTGCTTTCTGGTTTTGTGAAAACCCCCAAACTTGAGAATTTGTGATCATTTAGAAAAAACCTCACTGACCTTTTCCCATCCTAGATATGGTCAGTGATTTGTTCCAGCAAATGGCTGGAGTACACCTGCTGTTGGTTGGAAAGGGAAACAAAACTCCCACAAGCTTCTTTGGGGTTTAGAAGAAGGGGCTTTCCACAGGGAATATGGTCTTCCTTTAGAAACGAAAAGAAAAGTGCAATTGCACAGAAGGGAAATTGCTCTGCTTGAACAATTCTGCATTGGGGAATCGACAACATGTAAAATGTTGCATGACATTGCCAGTAACATGCCTGGAAACCTGCGACTGTCACTACTATTTAGGCTTTACCACGGTCAATGTTTGTAAATTCCCAAAAGTAGCGGATCTGCACCCGTTTGCAGGAGTACTTCTAGTAGTGCAGCATAACTACTTTTTAGTATCTTAAGCCATTTATTTTTGAAAGGCATAGCCCAACTAGATGGCCGACGTGGTTGAGCTCGCCTAAGGAGCTCCGGGGCTTGGGATCACTCTTTGGTGAATATCCCTGCATATCCCCACCATCCACCCTTCTACTCGACTCCCAGCATTTCTGTTACTCGTCGCCAACGCAACGCTCCGTTTCTCACCCATGCAAACAAGAGTATTTGGCAGGAAAACATACTTGAATGACCTCTGGTATGGAGATGCTCCGTGGATATCGTCTCTGACTTCTTGAAAACGGAGCATCCCGGGTCGGGTTTGATACTGATGCCTAGACCCGACGCACCAGCCGCTGAGGGAGTCTCCATCGTGCCGTTGCTGCACCGGAACCGCCTCCGCTAAGGTGTTGCTGCCCGGATATCGCCGCTGACTCGATAGCGGAGCCTCCCGGATCTGGCCCGTTGCCGATGTCGGGATCCGAGCTGGGGTGAATCTCCGTCTTGCCGTTTGCGGCGCTCCTCTCACAAGTAAGGATAGGCGATTTCCTCATCTCCCTCCCACCTCCCCTCCCCGGCCGAGACTCCTGAAGTGCTACGAGCTCAGGGGTCCTTTCCGCCTTGCAACTTTACTTCACTACCTCCACACTACGGGAGCTGTGTGAAGAGCTGTGGCTGACTGCCGACGTCGCTCTACACTTGCGGTGGGTAATTTGAATGTCCGCGCGCTATTGACAGAGCACTGCTTGTTTGGATACCGCGTGAATCATTGTGCAGGAGAGTCACGGCGGCCGCTCAGGGGCCCACCGATCGGATGCCCATGTGGTTGCCCCCCTCTCCGGTGTGAATTATTATAAAGCATGTCTGCCGCCCGTCACTCCAAACCAATGGAATAAAATTGCGTTCTTCCATAATAGCGGATGAAGAACATTCTTATCACATCCTCAATGTTGGAAACAGCAATAAAACTGTTGGTCTTTCCGAGTGCCCCACGACTTGAGGTGCCACTTGACATCACGCTTCTTCACTAAGTTACCTTAATTGAAGCAGCTTAGCTTAAATTTTGAATGAGGGCACCCATTTTGGTTACATCTAGTGCTGCTCTCTGGCTACCATTTTGTTTTCTGGGCCCGAATCTTAAGCTGGATGTTCCCCCTCCCCCGTCCCTATGCTCGGCTGGGCATGGAAATAGAAATGGGCTGGCTACACCCTCACCCTCTTCGTTTGGAATGGGCATGTGGTCATCATCTCTCACATCTGGGCAGGGCATAAAAAGAGAAAAGGGCTGGCTACATCCCCTGTTTTTGGGGGCCATCTTGGAGTGGTCATGTTGTCATTATCCCACACACACTGTTTTCGGAAGGCTTTATCCCACACTCGGGGTCCAGGATTTCTCACTTTAACACCATCCTCCTCCCACTGATAATACATTACCATTGGTCAATAGACACACTTCTCACAATGGATTTAAGTCCCGATCCCTCAGGATCCAACGCTTTCATCATCAACTACCCACCCAACCTATCAAAAAACGCCGCCAAGAAACACAAGCATCACTTACTCAGGGCCAGGCCCGAAACTTTAATCTCTGATGTCTACTTTTGTACTAACAAAGGTACTAGAGTTAATGACCTTATTTTCTACACCAGGAAAAGAGCATGCTGGCGAAAAATCTTCTACTCTATGCTCCGAATAGCAGGTACCAGGAAAACACCTCATGGTCTCAAGCTTACAACAGCACCCTCGTCCACACTCAACGCCAATGCCACCATCACCCTCTATAACAATGGTATCATCCTAATCCAAGCGTCCAATGTCAATCTAGTTAAGATAACCAGCATCTTCCCGTTACTCAAAAACGCGGTTTCTTCGAAACCCAATGACACCCATACTCACCCTTCCATCTCTCAGGACTCGACGAGTCCGCTCCCCTCTACTTCGGGAAGGCCATCACCCCATCTAAATCATTCCTCACCACCAGATCATCACAGAGTGGCTCCATCCCCTGTTGTTGTGCCCCAACTATCTAGACCCATGATTCTGAAGGTGAGAGATTTCTCGGGTTCACTCGGCGCACATCTAGCCAGTCCGATCCTATCCGTTCCCCGATTAGAGAGATCCCCGGGTGACCGACTGGCACGGCCTCCAACGATTGATCCATCTTCCCCCAGCCCTCTCCCTTCGACTCATATTAGGCTGGAGTCCGAGCAACTGCCCACCACCGATCATGATCGGTCAACTCCAATCATTCCGGTTTTGACTGGACCTAACCCTCAGCTTAATGATCACTCCCCCTTGCTAATGCTCCAACCTCACTATTAAAAGCACATGGAACTCAGCTAGTCCCAAATGACCAACTCCCTCCCCAGGATCTACCCTCCACCACCGCGGACCCCACAGGCTTACACCGAGACCCCCCTTCACCGATCGCTTTCCTTACACACCCTCCACCCCTCGCCCAACACTCAGACTTGGCTGCGCGCCTAGATGATATTTCTCTACAGTTGCACCTTCTCACTTCTGAGTTACATGACCTGAAAGCCCTCTCAAATGATCTTTTCCCCGTGATCAGCTCTTTCCTCACCTCTGCAAATTTGTCCAAAGCTTCCACTAGTGATAGAAATCCCATGGACAAGCCTTTAGCCTCCTCCATCTTGAAATCCATTCCCCTGCCCAACGACCCCTCCCGCCCTAGAAGATATGAGACCTACCTTGCGTCCACCGATCTCCAGGACCTGCACAACTCTTACCCTACTTGGTCCAACCCCAACATGATCCCGCCGAGACAAATACAATCCATCCTTTCTAACCCGAACAGAGAACCTCCTCGCAATCTTAGAGGCAGCAATAAGGTCAACCTCACTCGTGTGAACGTCACCCAGAATCCCCCTAATCCTCTACGACTTAAATGTGTACTTCTAAATTGCAGGTCAGCCAGTAAACACGCCTCTGATATCTTCGACCTCATCCAACACAAGGACTTAGACATTATCATCCTCACTGAAACTTGGCTAAATCCTGCTTCCACTCCTATTTTAGACCTCCGAGTACCTCCCACTCATGATATAATTAGGTTAGACAGAGCTCGGAAATTGGGTGGTGGCCTAGCCTGTATTCATAGGAACACACTCTCGATTTCTCACGTGGAGTCCTCTACGCCCTCCTCCTGTGAATACTTTTGTCTCAGCATCTCAAGTAAGAACCTTCCGGTTTGCAAACTTCACACCCACCCCCCGGGAGACAATCTCCCCTTCATTGAGCAATTAATGGAAATCATTTCTGGCAATTTCGACTCAGCCGTGTCCCAAATCTTCCTTGGTGACTTCAACCTTCACTGGGCAAACCCCAAAGACCTCGCTGTATCTTGCCTTAAAGCTTTCTTAAATGATCAAGATCTGATTCAGCACTGTGACCAACCAACCCATAATAAAGGAGAAACTCTAGACCTCATTATCTCGAAAGGGCAGACCATCACCCTGGATTCCATTACCCCGTGTGACTGGTCAGACCACCACTGCATCCTCTTTTATATTAACACGGAGGTACTGATGAGGAAGGCTCAACCAACGAAATCAAAGATATGGAAAAGGGACCTCAGATCAATAAACTCTGTTGATCTAGCTGCCCATTGTAAATCTGCCCTCTCCTCCCAAGCTGACTTGGTTGAGGTGCAGTCACTCACCGACTCCTACAATTCGACCATCTCCAACATCATGGATGACATTGCTCCAATCCAACATAAAAATGCCTCAACAAAAATATCCAAACGGTGGTATAATGAAAACTTAAACACGGAACGCCGCAACCTTAGGGCAGTTGAACGTTCCTGGAGATCAAATCCTCCTCGGACCAACTTAAACTCCTGAGAGATGTTAGGAGCCTCTACTACAAACAAATCAAGAGCGCTAAGGCTAACTACTTCAGACACCAATTGGATCAAGTGGCAAACCGTCCCAAGAAACTTTTCGAATTGGTCAAACAGCAATCAGTTGTAGTTCCAAACCTCTCTGAACCTGAAGGCGGCCCACCCTCTTGCGATGTACTTGCTGCTTTCTTCATTGAGAAATCAAGGCTCATCTCCACTGACCTCGCCTCTAAGAAGGCTCTACTGCCCTCCTCCAGGGCAGCATCACCCCTTGACCTCTTAGAAAAGCGCAACTCTACCACCCAGAACACCAAGAACAATGCGTCATGGGGCACCTTTACCCCATTTAGTGAAAAAGACATCAAAAAGATCCTTCAGAATATAAACCCATCCAACAACTTCAGTGACCCGTTACCCCCGGCCATCTTCAAAGAAATCAAGAATGCACTCATCCCCAACTGGACAAGGATTGTAAACGCTTCTCTATCACAAGGCACGATCCCCGACTGCCTAAAAGCAGCTCAGGTATCACCTATACTAAAAAAAACTAACGCTGACAAAGCTGATCTCAATAACTTCAGACCTATCTCCAACATCCCCACCCTAGCGAAACTCCTCGAAAAATGCGTACAATCCCAACTCTGTGCTCACATAGAGAACTACCAACTCCTAGACCAGCATCAATCCGGCTTTCGGAAGGGGCACAGCACCGAATCGGCTCTCACTCATGTTATGGATGACATTTTAAAAATGATCGATCAAAACGAATCCTGCCTCCTGATTCTCCTTGACCTTTCCTCCGCATTCGACACAGTTAATCATGACAACCTCCTATCCAGTCTGCAAAACAGGATGGGTTTTTCTGATCAGGTGCTACAATGGTTCTCGTCCTTCCTCCACCACAGATCTCAAAGAGTCAGGGCAAATCACTCTCTCTCCCAGCCCTCTCCAGTACTCATGGGGGTCCCCCAAGGATCTGCCTTATCTCCTATCCTCTTCAACCTTTTCTTGGAACCATTAGCTAACTCACTAAACTCCACGGGTATTCTTTTCCATATGTATTCTGACGACACGCAACTCTATTTGAAAATCGCATCCCCGTAAAACATCATCTCACTCAACACTACCCTAACGTCTACTCAAAACTGGTTAACTGAGAATCATCTCCTGCTCAACACCTCTAAAACGGAATTCCTGCTCATCTCCCCTCCCAACCACATCCCCAAGCTAGACCTTTGGATGAGTCACCTCACTGCTTTCAACTGCACTCCTCTCATCATAGACTCAGCCAAATCTCTCGGAGTCACCATGGACAAGCACCTGAATATGAAAAATCATATCAGCAATATATGTAAGGGAGCAAACCACTTGATAAGAACACTCAGAAATATCAAACCTTTCCTTCCACTTAATGATTTCAAGCAGGTGGTCCAAGCGCTTGTCCTGCCGAGGCTAGATTACGGCAGCGCTACCCTCTGTGGCCTTCCCAAATACACCCTGGCTCCACTAAGGGCATCACTGAATGCTGCTGCTAGACTACTTACAGGCACCAAACGCAATGAGCACATATCCCCAGTCCTAAAATCTCTAAATTGGCTCCCCTACGAAGCACGAATTCAGTTAAAGATTGCCGTTATGACGCACAAAGCCATCCACTTCAATACTCCCAGGTACCTTGCGCAAAAACTTGAACTATCTTGTGGTGTAAGAGCTTCAAGAAGCGCCACTACTTTCTTCTTGAAACTACTCATCCTTAGCAAAAAGAGAACTTGTCACCGAGCCTTCTCTGGCGCTGCCCCAAAGATATGGAACTCTCTACCACCGGAAGTACGCAGAATCTCCTCAACGACGGTGTTCAAACTGGAAGTCAAAAGATTCCTTATGAATAAATTCCTACCGTAAGTGGGCTAGGTTCTCCTGCTCGATGACATTGTTCCTACTACCATTGTACCATCATTTAATACTACCCTTCTTTACCACATACTGCGCCCCCCTTCGCTACTCGTGTACAACTGTTTATTATAACCCTCTGTGTTGCAATTGTCTTGTAATCAGCGATCATTCCTGTTTCTACTCCTACCTGATGTTGATTTTGCATTTATGTCCTTCCTACCTTCCTTCCTTCCTAATGTAAAGCGCTCTGATATCCTTCGGGATCTTGTTCACGCTATATAAAACTTTATAAATAAATAAATAAACTACTCCCAGTTTCAGTAGAAATGAAGGCCGAGGCACAGAGTGATAAAAGACTCATTTCATAAAGTTAGGTCTGTGACCAAGGGTGACTTATATGTGGTTAGACCTGGATTTCCATGTGTAAGTCACACTTAAAGAAATAGTTCTGTGATGCGGGCCCAAAGCAATTTCCTCAGGATCAGATAAATTGGTCTGGTGAGACAGCCATATTTAGAAGTTAGGTTTCTTGGTTCCATGTGGACAAGACTACATTGGTCAGTGTTAAGATTTCTGGTCTTTACCAGGAACACCAAAACATATATGTAGGCATGTTGGAAATAGTTCCCCCAGTGAACAACTGCAGCACCCGTTCAATTTACTGTAGAAACATTAGTTGATAAGACTCATATGAATGAGCTGCACGCAAATTAGGTAAGTAAAAAGCAATGTAAATAAAGAACTTGCATGAACCCCTTAGAAAAATGGTGGGCCAAATTCTCAATATCCTTTGGGCACCTAAATGCAAAACAATTCCATCTATGGACAGGAATGGCAGAAATGGCAGATCCTGATAGACCGGATCATGACCTTGAGGCAGTTGGGTATATATAGGTTACTGATTACCCCAGAAAATCTGCCAGTGTGGCGGATTTTCCCACTGCACTAAGTTTAAAATTAGTGCTGTGGCTTGACAAACAAGAAGCACCGGGACCCTTAGAAGAGCTGCCCACGTACAGCCGCGGCCGCTGCAGGTAAGAGCGGTGGGGCTGGCTGGGGGGATTTCGAGAGACGACCATGAGGGAAAATTAATTATTTATTTAATTTTCCCTTGTGGTCGTCTCTTGAAATCCCCCCCAGCCGGCCCCACCACTCTTACCTGCAGCGGCCACAGCTGCACTATACTGACTTTCTGTGTAGAGCAAGCGTACAGCAAGGGAAGGGGAAAGAACACAGTGAAAGTAGGGTAGTGTGGGGACGGGATGGTTAAAGACCAGCTTCTTGAGCAGGAGAAGTGCAAGTGTGAGTGAGAGCCTGCTTCAGTTAAGACAAGATTACACAGTACCTGGCTTTCCCTCAATCCTTGAAGTCGCAAAGAAAACTCAGCACTGCTAAATGCAAGAGTGTTAGTGTTCCTCACCAACCAGAACATTTGGTACTCTGTCAGTAACGGAGTACTTTAATATTATCTCACACTACGAAAATAGAAATACAGTGAAAAGCGAAGGGAAGACAGATGGTACAGAATGAAATACACAATCAAATAGTAATGCACAATACAGTGACAAACCAGGGCTCCAACACAGAAACACTGTACACAATCATTTAGTAACACCGGAGGACAACAGTGAGAAAGACAACTCAAAACAAATGTAGGTACTGTTCATGATTTGATGGTGCATACAATGTTTACACATGCAAAGTTTGTAAACACTCCCTAATCATGAACACTGTGCTGCCAAATTAAGGATTGCAGACCCTACACTAAATCTGGATGTTGCAAGTTCATAAACCTTACGGTTCTCCAAAAACAGGCTGGCACCACAGAAAACAGAGTGGCGGTTGTGATACAATGCGACAGTCACTTTGCAAGGGAAGGCCTAAGGAAGAACAGTTTTTGGGAAGGTATGCCTATCACTTAAAATGGTCCCTTAAAATGGGGATTTTCTGCAACCTGAGGGGAGGGTTGGTCAACGGCTGAGTGGCTCACACTTCGTTAAAAAAGGGGGACAATCGGCAATTAGGAAATGGGGTTGAACCAGCAGACACAAAGGGTGCACCTGACCACTCAGACTCTGCCCAATCTGGCTAGACTGGATGCTGGGTTTCTGCACATAGTTTAGTAACAGGACATTAAAAACAATAAAAGATGGTCAGGGAGGAAGTGTGCCCACCCGTTGTCATCACTCGGAACACCTGCACGTGTTGCATCTGTTCCTGGAAGCAGCCCTCATCCAATCTCTGTTCAGGGTTTCAGAGAACTCTAGGCACTTCCTCCCTGTCCATGGACTCACTTGGCTGCCAATCGGCTTCCACACAGGTAAGTTCAGACACTGAGCAGGCCAGCAGAGCTTGTAGAGCAGGCTTGTTGTCAGCCAAGAGGAGACAGGCAGAAGCGGTATGTTCTGGAGGCACCAAAAACCGCAGGCATTTCTTTTTTGAAGTTCTATAACATTGGTATCACTTTGACCTAAGCTATGTTTGATAATGCCCGTATATGTGGGCCTTTCAGGTCGTGTTGTACCACAAATAAAATCTCTATAAAATTTGTTATAAAAAAAAAAAAGAAGGCAGCATTCCTCAAGGCAGAGGGGTGCTCCTGCTTACATGGCACAGATCTTGGACTGGGGCCTCGGCCCCATGCCAGTTAGTGTCAGTGCACCATTTCTAGTCCAACAATCAACCCAACCAGATTTTCCTTCTCACAGGGGGGTCAAGGAAGGGCATGCATTGCCCTCTTCTCAGAATGCACTGTTGTACTCACTGCCTACATGCAGCAGGCCTTGTACAACCTTCAGGTTGGAAACATAATACTGCCCCTGGTATGTCCTGGTGACAAAGGAACAGGAGAGGAAGAAGTGTTGGATGGGGCTATCCTTGTGCTCTGTGGGCAGCATTCATTCTTCATCTTGTAACTCCCATTTTCACAAATCTAAAGATGTTTGCGATCAGCGAAGAGTAACCCTAATGTCAGTTGCACCGCTAGTGATCATAAACTATGTCCCGTGCACACACGTTCCAATCTTCACAATCATTATTGCAAAGCCTCTCCAAATACTGTTCACACAGTTGTGTAACACACAGAAAATAAACAAAAAGGCCTACCCCTTCATCTACAGGGCAGAGGACACAATTTAGTCTGAGAGGCCAATAGGCATCACCACTGGGTACAGGTCCTGGAAATGCTGCCCCACCAGCCAGAGCCTGTGCAGAAAAAGTCAATGGGGACCACCATATCGAGTCTACCGTGTGTGGATACCATTGGAGGTTGATCCCAATCTCAGGGCACAGAAAAAAGTCACATTTCCGAGGAAAGATTCCGCAAACATTTATCATTGTGAATAATAAAGATTTGCACAACGTAAACTTGCAGAAAAAGTATTCTGTATAGATTTTCCAATTTGGCTGGGTTTAATTAGAATTAATTTGATCTTGCTATGTGTTCAAAGTTTTCTGTAATGCAGAAAAAGTTAACTATCATAAACCTTTGTTGGTGAAAATAAAGTTTTGCACACTCCTATTTAAAATAGATTTGCTTCTCCAAGCAGTACTGGGGTTGTCATTTCAGCAATATTGACCTTGTGTTTGATATTGTCTGTACTTAGAGCCACTTTTTTGCTCTGCCCCGTTTATGGCAAAAACAACAAGGTGATGGAAGGAATGCTTGAATTAATCTTAGCCAGTGGCTATCACTGGGCTGCATTTCAGACCATTTCACACCCACTGTGCTCTTATGGAGAGAGATCCGCTCTGACCCCAAGTATTTACAATTGGCTCAGATTAATTCAAGAATTACATCCATCACGCTTTATATTCTTCATTGTGACACCTTACGTACAACGGGTATGCCCAGAAGTGGGCCCTGTGCCCTCTGTACTACTAGAATCAAGCTGCATCCAACTGAAGAGGCCCAAACAGGTTGAAGCCAGTCTTGGGTTGCTTGTGTTCTGGTTCAGAGAGGACCTGGCTTGACAGTGCCGGCTGGAGTGTTGTCAAAGGAGCAGGACCAACAATGATCTGCATATGGCTGGGTCTAATCTGAGGTGGAATGGCGAGCAAAGAAATGGACCGGGATGTGGTCCCGAATGGTTGAGATTATTTTCAAGCATTCCATCCATTACTTTTTACCATTCTTCTCTATCCCATTTATCATCAGGGCCTTTATGTGCAAGTTCAGTCATTGTTTCGAGCACGTTGTGTCCCAAGTATGGCAAAAATTACAAGACGTGGCAGCATGTTGAGTCCTACTGAAAGTATTATTGGTTTAGGTTTGATGCCATTTAGCACGAGTCATGCACATGGTTGGACAATGATAGAAGAACATGGGAAAATCAGACCAAACCCAGGCTAACATCACCAAATATTGATAGGCTTGGACCATTTGTCCTGAAGAAATGTACAACATTTAACAAATTCCTGGTATTATCATGGACATGCTTCCCATTAAATAAACTCCTCTTCACTGTTGCATCTTAATCATATTGAGATAACACTTCTCCAAATAAATGTATTGCAAGAAAGAATATTCATCACCCTTGATGAGTAGAAATTTGTTATATGTGATTGCAAGTTTACCAAAAAATCCTTGAGCATGGTCTGACGCCTTTCATATCTAATTTGTGTAACTTCTATCATTTGTTAAATCAAAAGCATGTAAGAAAGTGGATGCCCAACTCAAGAAATAATGGCAATAACTTGCTACGGTGAACCCCAAAGTCAATAAAGTAACCTCAACTCAACCCACTGGTAGCTCTGGCACAGAGCAGAGAGGCTTAACCCAGGGCAATGTGTAAAGTATTTATGAAGTACCAATGCAGTTGACAAGTCAAAACACCAAACAATAAAAATCCCAGACTGAATTAGCAAATATTGAATAAAATCTAATTAACAAAATGACACCAAACCAACAAAAAAGCAATATGGGGAACTAGAGATATGATTTTTTTAAGTTTTATGCTAAAATAGGTCCAAATATCACTAAGCACCAATGATAGTCTATGGAAGCAGTAGATAAAGTAGATGCAGTTTCAGGATGGATGTGATAGAGCATGGGTCGGATACACCAAGTGGGTTCATTCAGGGCAAAGATTTTACCTTCTTACCTAGTGTTTTCAATGGAGCTCAAAATCCTGCAGCTCGGCAATACTGAATCTGAAAGAAGGTGCATCGAAATCGTACACCTTTGCTGCAAGGTCCCAATGATGTCTCCAGAACCCTTGGAAGCCTAAATATTTTCCAAGTCCCTAGTTTTCAAGGGTTTCCTAAGCAGCTCCTCAGGTTACTTCTACGGCTCCTAGGACCTCAGGAACAGCACTTAGGGGCCAGGACACACTCCAGCAGAGGCCACCAGCAAGGTTCAGTCCATTCCCAGTTGGTACTGGTCAACTGGTTACTTCAGGAAAAGGCCTCCTGCAGCTTGTTGTGTCGTCCCTGTAGCCACACAGGAGGTCAACCGACTAACCCTTTGAGTCCACTTCTTTGTCCTGGAACCAAAAGCAGTTCCAGTCCTTCAGAGCTTCTCTCAAAGTAGATCCAGAACTCTTCTGATCTTCTGTAGGTCCATATAGTATTCTGAGAAGTGTGTCTTGGAATGCCATATTTATGGTTGGCACTAGCTATGGGTGAGGGTGACTTCTGGCTCCTCTCTAAGCAATGGGGTAACCCTATCCTTTTTTTTTCCAACAGGTCCTGTTTGTCCTTCTGCAAACTATCCCACAGTGCCCCTTTACTCTTAAAGTCCAAAATAGATTTAACCAGTCTCCCTTGTGGAGAGCTCTTGTGTCCACCCAGAGGTGTGCCCAAGGAGAAAGCAGGACCCTCTCTTGTGTCCACTTCAAACCAGTTCTTGGAATAGCATCCCTCCCACTGAGTTCCAAGTCAGCCTGACTATTGTGGGATAAAGGCCTTCCCTTTTTCAGATCTCCCCTTATATTAAACTATGAATGGGCAGGCCTCACCTCTGTCCCTTTCAAGTTGATGAAATTCCTGGGTCCGCCCCAACTGTCCTTCTTGGAGTGGCTCCCACACCCGGACCATCCTTTCGCCAGGCCTTAGCCATTGGTCTGCTCTCTGAGAAGATATCACACCTCATTAAGGACAAGCACTTGCTGGGCAGCGGCTAGCAGGCTAATGCAAATTAGCCTCCAGGAGCTTTAGGTAGGGAAAATGTAACTTTGTAAAAGTTAGGTTTTCAATATATTTATCAAAAATCCAACTTCACCAATGAATTGGAGTGTTAATATATATGAAAAATAGTTGACCATTTTAGCTGTTAACCAAGAAAAGTCACAGATTAAAATTTATAATATGTACTTTGAAATTTTCTGAAAATGGACCTGGAGGAACAATCCAACTTTAATTTCGCACACTTTCCACTTTTCAATATTAGGCCCCTTACCTTGTGGGTGACAAGGTATACTTAAGGGTGACTTGTTAATAATTAAAAGCAAGGTTTCTGCCTGCAGTTTTCAGACCCATCACATACTAGGGACTTTAAGGCAGGTATAAGCCAATTTAACCACATTTAAAGGGGGAGAACAGGCACTTTACTTCTGTTTTACATGTGTAAAGAGCACAGAGTTCAAAACCGCCAAAAAGAGGGTTTGGAAAAAGACAAAAGATCTGGGGTGACCATACAGAAAGAGGCAGATTTGATACAAATATCAATAACCAAAGATGAAACATTTCCTTAACATATAGACCCTTGGCACAGAATATATGTCAGTATATCTCAAAGTATACCATTGAATGGAATGGAAAAGAATATCAAGTAACATGCCATCTTACTTGTCAATGACATATCTGGACATTTTCTTTCGGCCATCATTCAGTTTGTCTTCAAAAATCATTGTAATAACAGAATGTCTCTGTTATGCTTTCTCGATTTGCTTGTACATTTAATCTTTAAATTTGCAGTACTTGGTCAACTTCATATTCTGCTTTAGAATCAGTGAATTCATGATTGAACTTTTTTGCAGCTTCCTCCTTTCGGCTGAGAATTAATTTAAATGAGTGCATTCAACAATACTCAATTCCTTCTTGTTGGAGCTATGATTTCATTCTTTTCATCTACCTCCTTAAAACATGTTCTTGTGAGAAAGATCATGGCATTTTCTTAATATGATTTGTTTATACTAATGGATACGACGCAGATGCTCTTTTGTGAAGGTGATCCACTGGCATCAGGCTTCGGCTCTGGAGAATGTATAGAGGTGACTCAATTTTCGAGACAGGCAAAGGTTTGGTTCAGGGCAGCCTTGTGATGAACTATAAAGCTTGTCTGAGATACAGCTGCTCTAAGTGGGGGAGCCAAGGAGGAGGAAGCCCCTTCTTCAGCTTTCTGAAGGTGTTTGCAGGGACTGACACCCCTGGTGAATTTATCAGAGGGAAGTGAGTTGATGCAGCAGCACAAGAAGCTGCTTAACTCTCTGCTGAAAGGCCAAACTAGGATGAGATGAAACAGTTCTTAGCAAATGGTGTGGGGATACACCATAAATGCCCAAATATTCTGTACCTCACTGGTTGGGAATGGGCAACTCTCAGTTGGTGGTGATGTCTGGAAAATGGGGGTACAGAAAGAGGCTTACTGGGTCCTTCAGGCTGATCCCTGCCTCAGGCTTATTTCTGTTGACACTATCTGAGCTGTGCCGTGTTCTTCTGCATGTTTGCTGGGATGCATGCCATGAGCTGGTAATGGCGGTGGGCCGCTGAGAGGTCAGGTATGGAATTAAAAGTTTCCCATGCTCAAAGCCTCTGCAAGGGTGGAGGGAAGTGGCCTTGAATGGTAGAATGATTGTAAGGATGGTACAGCTAGCTGTGCATTTCCGCCAGTGCAATTGCTGAGAATCCTCTCAGGAGCCTCTATGTTTTGGTGGCTGAGGTGGAGGAGCAGACAGGAAGGGCCTTTTATTCTAAAGGTAAGGCAGTTGATACTTATTCTCTCACTTATTGTATTGTGTAATGAGCATTGTGAAAGCGAGGGAAAATAGCTGGAAACATGTCTCTAAGTCACTCAAGCTGTTTCAGATTTCTGAATTTTAAAAATATCCAGGAATGAGAAAGACACCCCCTTCATAGTAACTATGGATGTTGTGATGCTGTTGCAGAGAATATTTGGATCATGTGAGCTAAAAAGCGAAACAAAGAGTGTATCCTAGGAAGAGAGCTAAAAACTAGGTAGAGTCAGTGCTTTACTTGTTAAAGAAAAAGTGCTGGTGTCCAAAGCTCTGCTCAGAAGCCCGCGGCCAGCACTATTAAATGTCAGTGCACCGAATACCAAGGCTGCACAGTCTTGAATCCACCCCAGGCCTCTATAATCCACTGCCAGGCACCATCAGCCCCTTTATCTTGCTCTTGCCAGCCCCTGTTGTATCCCTTTGTGACAGTTTTTCCATCTCTCTCTCTCTCTCTTCCTCCTTCTTTCTACTTTGTATGTTTTTTCCTATCTTGCTCTCAGGAAATTTCTCAAAAGGAAAAATAAGTGCTAGTCCCCAAAAATGAGTGCTGGTGTCCCCACCAGCAATCTCCGGTTCAAATTAAACACTAGAAAAAGCCCAGAAGGAACACTTTGCTAAAGGACTATCACTGTTTTATTTAGGTGAATATGCTGGGTGGTAGAAGTATTGAGAGCTGTGAGCAGACCAGAGTTAAGAACGCTTTTTTAAATAGAATACTAAGGGAAACAGAGGCACGTGGGTTTGAGGGACAATAGTCTCTCAGAGTTATTTCCGAAGTACAGAAACTTAAGAAATCTATTCTTAGATGTTCAACTCTATCACATATAAAGCAGGTGGAGCAGTCGTCCCTGACTCCTTTACTCAGTTAGATAAACACTGTGATACAGAAGTGAACCTGTTCAGACTATTACATGTAGATCAATGTACAGCCATCTGCTTTTCCAAGGTTATTTCATGCTTGGAGTTAGAGACAAAATGTATATTTCCTCACACAATGAGGACTGTCTGTAATAAGGCAGGTGCACCATAGCAATTGCAAAAACACTTATTCGTTGGACATCTGTCACCTCCATCCTTCCTCAACGGTCCCTTCCACATGCGGAGAGATTACGCCAAGCACCACAGCATAAAATGCATCCAGCGGGCAGTGGAGCCAGTGGTGGTCCCGTAGGCAAGATGCTCATCCAGTCATGGAGCCACCACCACAAACTCAGTGTATAGTCTCTCTTTCAGACAACTTGGAATCTGTCTCAGGAAAAAGACTTTCTTTGCAAGCAGCAATGGCCTCCTAGTTCTGAGAAATAGCAAAGTACAGCTCAACAAGAGAAGGCATTAAGGCAACAGGCTAGTGGCGAGTGGGGCACAAACCAGGCACTGCTAGCTATTTTACATTCTATGAGAACCTAATGACAAATAATAGGGAGAAAGCAGAGGAGAAGGAACATCACATTGTTTTCAGGAGTGTACTTAGCACATGGGATCACTAACACTACAATGGCGGCTCCCAAATCAGATAATCTCCATTCAGGTCTATACTGAATAATCTTATCTTCACCTCCCTAAAACAACTGCAGGCTACTTTCCACGATTTAGCTAATTTTTTGTTGGGGGTCATGCACCCAAGTAATTAAAACTCACTACCAATTTTAGTGTACATGATAGCAGTTCCAGATTTACAAATACACATGTTAAAGAGCTGAAGTGACTTTCTCTGCGTGTGAGAGCAATTCTGTTGAAAATTCAAAACCAGATAACTTCTTCAGCTGGAAATTTAGTATACTATAAACCTGGCTGGGTCTTATGAAAGCAGTCAGAGATAATAAGAAGAGATGGAAAAGCTCTGTGGACATGGTATGGAATGTTGAAAGGAATTAATGTTTGACTACTTGCACCACACACCATTAGTCTACCATGCCTCAGGAATGAGGTCCTCTCATTTTATTACATTCATGCAACTAGTATTGCAACTAGTATTGCATCCAGTTACACATACAAAGACATCACTATTAACCCCACACCATATACTAGTAAGTCAATTAGAACTTCCCCAACATTGATCAGAGCAAATACATTCTTATGGACAACCTCATCATAGCATAATAACATTTACATTTTTTCAATCTTTAACAATGCACACATAAGATATATCCACACGACAATACGCTTTCAGAGACTCTGATCTCCACTCTTGTACAGCCAGGACCCAAGCTTTCAAAGGACAAATAAAAACTGTGTGTTTTCCCATATTGACAGCAGAGTAAGATGTCACAATAAATAGCAATACAAACAGAAAGAGTGACTTCTTTGCCCAACTGTTTTCTGATTTAATGAAGATATTCCAATTTTGGACACACCAAAGACAGGCTTGGAGAGATCTAAATTCTACAGGTTGACGTGTTTGCGCAATACAGCGGTAATCGTGCCTTTGTCAGGACTTACTGGAACTCATGGATAACAGAGATGCTATGCTCTACTCTGTTGCTTACCCCAAATAAACAGCACTGACCGCTTTCCATCATCAATTTGCCCCATTAGCAACATGTGCTATAGACCATTGAAGGAAACAAACAGTTGGCTCCCACGCACATCACATTTTCCAATCAGATATGCATTTTGCACCCCTCAAAACATTAAGAACAGGATTCCAAAATGCATTTTGGTAATCGGAGCAATCATAATTTTCAACCCTTAGGCTTTAAATAAAAGGCTGCATTTTAATTTAAACAAGTTTCATCTGCTGCAATTCACTTCTGAGTAGCAAGCAGAATCTGAGTCCCCTATCTCAGAAGAGGAAGGAAGAGGTGCTTCAAAGAAGTTCAAAATGGGAAATTAGCTAGTCAAATTGTCACTCCCGGAAATATTACACATTTAACCGATCAAGTCATTCTTGTCTAAATTAAGCTTTTCAATTACATTTATATTTTCATAGGAAAAAAGACTCTTGAGTCTTGGGCACTTGCTACTATTACTTTAATTCTGAAAGTTGACAATAATGCATCCAGCTGTGAAGGGTATAGTCCTATCTCTCTGTTTATCAATGAATACAATGTTACTGTGGCATTCTGGCAGAAAGGTTAAAAAGATTTATACACTCTCTGGTACAAGAGGATCTAAAAGGATTATTCTTCTAGACAACTTAGTAAGCTTACTGACAGAGTTATTGGCTTGAAGGCAATTCTGAACTAATCTCTAATATCTAAGGCTCGGTGATTGGCTGGCAAATGTTGGACTCACCGTCTAGCAACACCCTACAAATATTTTTTACGAAAACAATGAATATTCATTTAGTAATAAATAGTTGGAAGAGCGGTTTGAGACCTGCCTCCTCACTTTTAGAAACTGTTGGAATATTTACCCTGATTGAAATCCTCTTTTTCTTTTGTATGTGCAATGGATATTAGAGGGAGAGAGAGAATGTGTCCTCAATTTGTGGGCAGTGTGTGGCTTTTGACGAGATCCTGCAAACATTCAAGGTGTGTGTGGAGCTGAAAGTACTGATCTTGTTCACATCCTGCCTGTATGACTGCTCTCTGTCTTTAAATAATAGATGCGCTGAGTCTGTCAATGGACCATGCCACTGACACCTGGCTCTCCATCAAAGACAGTTGTGAAGGAGACATCATTCATCATGCACAAGATCTTGAGGAAATTTAGTTTGAACGTCACAGCAGTGCTTGAAACTATACATTCAGAGAATGGAATTTCTCCTGCTGTTATTTTAACTTCTCATTCTTCCCATCCAGAAATAGCTGGACTTGCTCACCTCCATAGGGGTCTCTTTTGTGATTGTACAAAAGCAAAGTCTTCCTCCTAGATGGCATACATAACCTTGGCCTTCAAATAAGGAATATGGCCACAACTGCAAACCACCAGCTCCACCTCCCTAAAAGATGAAGAATTTCAAAAGAGAGGGACAGCTTCAAAACCACATTTCAAGCCCTAGTATTGTAAAGAGTGATGCGTGTTAATCAATTACATGGAAGACACCCTAAAATCCGTCGGATCCCTTGAAATCTATCCTTGCGGTGGCGAGGTCGCTTGCAGACTTCTGCAACTAAGAATGTGTAACACTGATCATAGAATCCCTAAACTGGCTCCCAATGGAAATCAGAAGCACTTTCAAAACTGCCTGCCTCGTTCATAAGGGAGACTACCCCAGCACGCCTGAACACCTGCCCATAAACTAGCATCTGCAAGAAGAGAACAAGCATTACACAGCAGAAACATCCAATGCCTTGAAGCACCCAATCTAAAGAAATAGAGAATACTCTCCCCCTCTCTCTCGAGCCAGGCCCCTAAGATCTGGAAATCGTACCACATCCCACTACACTAATGCACACCCCGCCTCACATTTCAACCGGCTACGAAGACCCTCCTATGCAACTGTGCCTCTACCATTGCTCTTCATTCCCAGGTCAGCCCTTCTACACCTAATATCTGCACAACTATCAATAGTACCCGCTGCAGTAATACTTAAACATGCTCAATTTTAATACATTCTGTATATTTAAAAGAATTTCTGAATCGCCGATTCCTTTTTGTGTTTTTTACTGACTTTTGTCTCTTTGGAACAAGCTTTTTCAACAAGTAAATAGTTTCTTCCAAGTTTCATAAGGTGCTGTGACATGTTTGGACTGATTTGCATTCGATGAAATTAAAAATAAATGACTCTTTGGTTCACACCCGTAATCAACAGCTCATCTCTTAACCATGGACTTCTTCAGCACTCTTTTTTTTCCTGCTAAAGTCGTGTTAAATTGCCTCTTTTCGGAGATAGTAGTAATTATCGCAGATGGGGCCGTCAGTTTCAGAGCCACAAACGAGGTAGGCTCTGAAATCATGTTGACAGAGGTGAAGTCGTTTCTTTAAGCTGTTCTGCAACCCTCAGCATATCAGATGTGGTTCGTAATGAACTGCTCTGCACTGATTCCAGGTTTTGAAACTAATTCCTTATCTAAAGTAGGACAAGGCATTCTACCCATTAAGCACCACGCTCTACCCCCTTTCCACAGGGAGAGGCTCACTCCAACCTCATGCCTGTACTCCACTTGACAAATATCTTCCCAATTGTGAACTCCAATTCTTCCCTTGCCAGTCCACACCATCTTCAATACCAGCATTGTGTTCAAAGTAATCACGACCCATGCCCTATTTATCTTCCAAACAAGGTCACCATCGTTAACACTTGTCCTATGCACACGCTGATGTCATTGACATTAGTGTCTGATTATACATCTCATGTCTTTTATCACATTCATGTAGTAAAGTTAACACAGTGAGATCAATTATTCTTAAATGTTTATCCAATAATAAGTCGTTGGGTGTTCTGTTGTTCTTTTATTTAATACGAAATTGCCCAGCCAACACGTGTTTCGTCGTGGGAAGTATCCCAAACGACTTCTTCAGGGCTGACAACAAAGCGGACGAGTTTGTCCCGTTCTCCCCGCCGGTTCTACTTCCGGTCGGCTGTGTAAAATTATTCCTTAATTTAAAATCGATTTGGTGTTATCCCAAGATAAGCGGTGTGTCTATCGTTAGTTCAATGTTGGAGATCAGTGGCCGAGTCCGTAGTGTCCCAATGCACTTCGGTTATAAATAATCACTGCCACGGGTGAGTATCTAAGCGTGTACGCTTCTCATCATTCTGCCGCTTCCTGCGTGTGTTCGGTGACCCGGAAGGGCACGCCAGGACCACATCAGACTGCGGACCAAGAGGTGTGAAAAATAAGAAACACAAGGCGGCAAGCCTCTTCGATCTATGCACTCGAGATCTGGAAGAGCATCCCCGTATCCATTAGGACCACCCCAAAACTGCTCTAATTTAGGACAGAGTTGAAGGCGCACCTCTTTAAAGAACGCTACATCACAATATATTAACAGCCCACAAAATAGCTACACTTGTTGACTTAAGCTGATCTTTGAACATGTACAGTGCTCCATTGCCATTTGGGTAGGTTTGCGTTATAAAAAAAACTGCATATATACACCCATATTGTGTTTATATTGTGTAACAATTGCCAAAAAATTAACTTAGCCGCCCGGCACCTACTCAGTTGTTGCCAGACATTTCCTCCATCTCTGTTCTTTACACCTGATGATGGGTCATCACACATTTGCCTTGACCTTGGCCTCCACTCTGAAGCACTCTGAGGCTGGTGTACAAACACACTCGTCTCTAAATGCCATACATGTCTCCTAGTGTCAGAAGTTATGTGATGTTACCTGGAGCATAACTATGAAACAGCAAAACTATATTTGCCCTTTACTTACTTAATCAACTTTGTGTGATACTGCAAAATCTTTGTACCTTCGTTCTCTTCCATCCCAAATGTGTAAGTAATTTTAAACAGGCTCAGCAAGAGTAAATAACTTTATGTAAACTAAGCTAGACCATAAGGGTAGGGATGAATGAGTCAATATGACCAGCAAGCAAAGTCAGGACAGTGCACAATGCAAATGTTTCGCAACACTCCTGTCCTTCTAGTGAAAAGGGAAAGATGTGTCAGCTTTTTTCAAATTTAGCACTTACTCCTTCCCTCTCGCTCTCTGCTTTTTGGAGATTGACCTTGCATTGAGTAAAGGTATAAATCCTCCCTTTTCCAAGGTAATCTGCCTTCCCGGCTTCCACCTCAGAGCCGGAATGCTCTAGAATGAACTAACAAATGTATATTTAACTTCAACTTTGTTATGAGATTTAGCTCATCCAAACCATGACTATGTTCAGCAGGACCCCACAGATCACACCTCATCTTCTCAGTTGTCACTGGACACAGCTTACTGCTAAATAGGCAGGAAGTGGAAGGACAAATAACAGGTCTAGTGCAGGATAGTGCAGGGATAACATGGTAGCAGGCACGCTTCCCGAATAGATGAGAACAAGTACAACAGAAATAAAAGCATAAATGAGAACAGTACCATCTCGGTGTTGTTTATGAGGGTTGATGGGCAAGACAGATGAAGAGGTTTGATCTCTGTTACATCCACAGAGCATTCTAAGGGAGTGGCTCTGATCCTGGTATTTGAGCATTCTAAGGGGGTGGCTTTGTTCCTGGTATTTGAACATTCTAAGGGGGTGGCTCTGATCCTGGTATCTGAGCATTCAAAGGAGGTGGCTCTGATCCTGGTATTTTAGCATTCAAAGGGGGTGGCTCTGATCCTGGTATTTGAGCATTCAAAGGTGGTGGCGCTGATCCTGGTATTTGAGCATTCAAAGGGGGTGGCGCTGATCCTGGTATTTGACCATTCAAAGGGGGTGGCGCTGATCCTGGTATTTGAGCATTCAAAGGAGGTGGCTCTGATCCTGGTATTTGAGCATTCAAAGGGGGTGGCGCTCATTCTGGTATTTGAGCATTCAAAGGGAGTGGCTCTGATCCTGGTATCTGAGCATTCAAAGGTGGTGGCTCTGATCCTGGTATTTGAGCATTCAAAGGGGGTGGCTCTGATCCTGGTATCTGAGCATTCAAAGTGGGTGGCTCTGATCTTGGTATTTTAGCATTCAAAGGGGGTGGCTCTGATCCTGGTATCTGAGCATTCAAAGTGGGTGGCTCTGATCCTGGTATTTGAGCATTCAAAGGAGGTGGCGCTGATCCTGGTATTTTAGCATTCAAAGGAGGTGGCTCGGATCCTGGTATCTGAGCATTCAAAGGAGGTGGCTCTGATCCTGGTATCTGAGCATTCAAAGGAGGTGATGCTGATCCTGGTATTTGAGCATTCAAAGGAGGTGGCTCTGATCCTAGTATTTGAGCATTCAAAGGGGGTGGTTCTAATCCTGATATTTGAGCATTCAAAGTGGGTGGCGCTGATCCTGGTATTTGAGCATTCAAAGGGAGTGGCTCTGATCCTGGTATTTGAGCATTCAAAGGAGGTGATGCTGATCCTGGTATTTGAGCATTCAAAGGAGGTGGCTGTGATCCTAGTATTTGAGCATTCAAAGAGGGTGGTTCTAATCCGGATATTTGAGCATTCAAAGTGTGTGGCTCTGATCCTGGTATTTGAGCATTCAAAAAGGGTGGGCCTGATCCCAGAAAGTGAACATTCAAAGGAGATGGCTTTGATCCTGGTATTTGAGCATTCAAAGGGGGTGGCTCTGATCCTGGTGTTTGAGCATTCAAATGGGGTGGCTTGATCCTGGTGTTTGAGCATTTAAAGGGGGTGGCTTGATCCTGCTATTTGAGCATTCAAAGGGGGTGGCTCTGATTCTGGTGTTTGAGCATTCAAAGGGGGTGGCTGTGACCCTGATATTTGAGCATTCAAAGGGGGTGGCTCTGATCCTGGTATTTGAGCATTCAAATGGGGTGGCTCTGAGCCTGGCATTTGAGCATTCAAAGGGGGTGGCTGTGACCCTGATATTTGAGCATTCAAAGGAGGTGGCTCTGATCCTGGTATTTGAGCATTCAAAGGGGGTGGGTTTGAGCCTGGCATTTGAACATTCAAAGGGGGTGGCTTGATCCTGGTGTTTGAGCATTCAAAGGAGGTGGCTGTGACCCTGATATTTGAGCATTCAAAGGAGGTGGCTCTTATACTGGTGTTTGAGCATTCAAAGGGAGTGGCTCTGATCCTGGTATTTGAGCATTCAAAGGGGGTGGCTTTGTTCCTGGTATTTGAGCATTCAAAGAGGGTGGCTCTGATCCTGGTATTTGAGCATTCAAAGGGAGTGGCTCTGATCCTGGTATTTGAGCATTCAAAGGGAGTGGCTCTGATCCTGGTGATTGAGCATTCAAAGGGAGTGGCTCTGATCCTGGTGTTTGAGCCTTCAAAGGGAGTGGCTCTGATCCTGGTATTTGAGCATTCAAAGGGGGTGGCTCTGATCCTGGTATTTGAGCATTCAAAGGAAATGGCTTAGATTCCGGCATTTGAGCATTCAAAGGGAATGGCTCTGAGCCTGGTGTTTGAACATTCAGAGGGAGTGGCTTTGTTCCTGGTATCTGAGCATTCACATGATATGGCTCGTAACCTGATATTTGAGCTTTTAAGGGTAGTGCCTCTGATTCTGGCATCTAAGAGCATTTAAAGGGAATTACTCTATTTCTGGTGTATATGAAATCATTTAAATGGGGTTCTTCTGATCTCGGCATTTGACAGTATTCAATGGAGTGACTGTGCTTCTAGTATTTGAGAGGATTTAAATAGATAGATTCTGACTCTTATTTTTCAGGCTTGATTAATGGAACTCTCTTTAGCTATCCAAAGACTTCTTTTCACTATATCTTATTACTCACATTTTATAGACATTTTAAAATAAACAGCATCCTATATTATTGCATTTATAGCTGTCGCACAAAGACTTCCAAGGAGTGTTCCCTTGTCTGAGTTGTTGATCCTCATTTCAAAGTATTATCTTTCATTCCACTTCTTAGCAGCACTCTCCCTCCATACATCCCCACTTCCACAAATGTGGAGGGATCCACAGATTCCTTAAGGTAGTGGTGGGCCATACCAGTGGGTTGACAGCAGATTGAAAAAACGTAGAGTGTGTGGTTAGCAAGTGAGATTAACAGAAAAAGGAAGTTGCCCAAGATTGCAGCGCACACCAGAAAAAAGAGTGATGTCCACTTTTGAGGGTGGGTGTAGTAAGTGAGATACTGCATAAATCAAAGGGAATGAACATCCTCTAGTGTTTCAGGCATAGTGTTCCCAAACATCTCCCCACAGCTCTTACATTTCATTTTCAAATCATTCATATCTACTGCCTTCAGGAGTCCTCATCATTACTCCAAAGTGGGTGGGGAAGCATAATCCTCATGTAGACTTCCTTTTGTCTCCAAGACCAGTCTCAATCGAATGTGTTTTAGACTGACTCTTTTCAATACTTGTCAGTAGGTCCTGTGCAAGGGTGTCATAAACCCCCCGCTTTAGCAGCTACAGTTGGGGAGGAGTTCTCGATGGGCCTCTCCTGTCTGCAACTCAGCAGACATAGGCTCATAAATAACGTGAAGGGGTGGGTGAGTGAGTAAAAGTATGGGTGGGTGAATGTGAGTGAAGGGGTGGATGGATGGCTGAGTGAAAGGTGGATCAGTAGATGGATGGATGAAAGAGTGAAAGGATGGATGAGTTAAAGAATGGATGGATGAGTGAAAGAGGGTGGGTGGATGGATGGACAAAAGGGTGGATGGATGAATAAGTGAAAGAATGGATGGATGAATGAAAGAGTTTGGATGATGAGATAAAGTATGGATGAGTGACTGAAAGCATGCATGAGCTAGTGAAAGCATGGATGGCTGGGTGAAAAGATGGTTGCATGAGTAACAGGGTGGATGGATGGATGAAGTGAAGGGGTGGATAGATGGATGAGCAAAAGGATGGATGGACAGATGAGTAAAAGGATGGAATCTGGGACATCACAAACCCTCAACTTTAGCAGCTACAACGGGGTGAAGTTCTTGATGGGCCTTGTCTGTCTGCAACTTGGCAAACAAAGGTGAGTGAGTGATTAGATGGATGAATGGATGTGAGTGTAAAGGTGGATGGATGGGTGAGTGAAAGGATGGATGGGTAGATGGATGAATGAAAGGATGGATGAGTAAAAGAATGGATGGATGAGTGAAAGGGAGGGTGGGTGGATGGAGTGAAAGGATGGATGAATGATGAGTGGAAACATAGATGGATGAGTGAAGGGGTGGATGGAAGGATGAATACATTGGTTGATCGATGGATGAGTGAAAGAATTGATGCCTTAATGAAAGGGAGGGTGGATGGATGGACAGCATGAGTGAAAGCGTGTATGGATTAGTGAGTGAAAGGTTGGATGGATGAGTGAAAGGGAGAATGTTGGATGGAGTGAATCAGTGGCGTAGAAAGAGGGTGACGGGGGCGGTCCAACCTAGGCGGCACAAGTTTTGAGGTAGCGGCACGCCCCCCCCCTTACCTGCGCCTTCGCGTGGCGGCAGACGCAAGGACTGTCACCTCCACCTCCCCCCCCGCTCTCACCTGCAGCCGTCACGGGGCGGCAAATGCCAAGACCATCACAGGCGCCAAAAGGTCTAGCTATGCCACCAGAGTGAATGGGTGGATGGATGGATGAGCGAAAGGATGGATGTATGGATGAGTGAAAGGGTGGATGGAGAGATGGATAGGTGAAAGAGTTGATGGATGGATGGATAGGTTTAATGGATAGGTCTGGAGATGGATGGATAGGTTTAGATATGGATGGGGAGATGGACAGAATGGTGAAAGACTAAATGATGGATGAAAGAATTAATGGATGACAGAATGTAAAGGTGAAATGGCATATGTCAGCAGGTGGATGAAGGGATGAATGGATAGATGCTTTGATGAAAGACACAAGAGAGCTCTTCATGACTTGCCTCCTCTGCTTAGTGCCATCAGAGCTTTGGTTTGAAGTGGGGGGCATTTTAGTTTTCTGGCTACTCCCTTGGTCCTGTGGATCATCCTCCTTATTGAACAAATATCTCTTGCCGTCCAGGCCGAGGCAACTGTTCTCAAGTGCTACTGGACTGAGCAATGATTTATGGGTAATGGGAATACCCAACATTTAAATCTGAACGGGATTTGCCCCTCAAAACCCACATCAAGTTTAATTCATGCTTCATAGCTTGTAGACAAAGGCTGGTCAGAGGATCTGAGAGAAGTTCATCACCTTGCTCTTATGGCAGGCATCTGTATCAAAAGAGGAACTACTTCTAAGAGTCACCAGCAGCTTTAGAGATACAAACATGTTATATATTGTTAGTCCAAGAGGGAAGAGCACTATCCTGTGTCTGTTCTGTAGAAGCCTCACGGCTACAGGTTCTGGCACTCTACCAATCTCCTAATGAATAAATAAATGATGCCCAGCCATCTTTATCAGGATTCTGCTTGCTGTGGTGGGGTTGGAAGGACATAAACTTTATCATAAACTCCATATTTCACAGTTGCAAACTGAAGTTTGTTGTTTGGAAATCTTTAAAAATAACTGGGACTAAGTCAGATGATTAACCACATTAGAGAATCCTCAGGGGATTCTGCGCCTTTTCTAATTCCCTTAATAGCAATTACTGTGCGACAGAAGTCACACCATTTTTTTTTAATGTTCTATCACCATTTACATTTTTTTCCTACGAAAAAAGCAACAGAAGTACACGCTCTAAAGCGTCCCTAAACTGGAGAAGAACAGTGTGTGCAAAATGCAGATTATGCTGTTTAGTGGATGAATCTCATCTATATTGAGTCAATGAACTTGCCTCACGCACCATCTCACATGTAACAGATCCTACATCACAGATTACTAATCCACCTTCTCACTTGTACTGAACTATGCATTCCCTCACGTGACAGACCTCTAGATGCACGTCCTGGCTGATAAAGCAGTGGACTGAAAATGTTCAACTTTGCCAAAGAAACTGGCATTATTGAATTATCTATGTAATGTAATGTTGTTTCATAATAGAGTGCCAAACTTAGAACTGCCCCTAAATTGGGGGGCACCAGTCCTTCAAGTTAAGCACTTCCACTCCTCCAGGCAGCAGTTAGACCCATGTCTCTGTACCCACTGCTTCAGTACCACAGGCTTTACAGGAAATGCCACTCTGACCCACAGGGACTTGCAGGCAGTCTCGCTGCACCCACTCCATGCATCCGGCAGTAGGCTCCCCTCCATCTTTTTTCTTTGCAGTTTTATATAGCGCAAAGTCGACCCAAAGTTATTGAAGTGCTTTACATGAGCAGCAGTTACATTACACAAGGACACATGAATTTTTGTTCTTTTTGATTCTTCTTGGCACAGGTAGATTATGGGCTAGATGTACGAAACAATTTTGCTTTTGCAAACGGCTTGACTAGCAGATTCGGGCCATTTGCGAACTGCAAATCAGGCTGTTTGCAAACACAAATATGCCTTTTCTGATGTACAAAGCCAAAATTGCGATTCGGTAACCTGTTTGTATTTGGAAGGGGTGTGTTTGGGGCGTCCCTTCCATATACTGATTTGCATTGGTATGTACGAATGTTTTGTGACCAAAATGCAGTTGCAAAACTTTCGCACTTTGCTGCCAACTCAAAGTTGGTGGTAACCCATTCGTAAATTTCCCCTTTGAGAATCGTTGAATAAATATTTTTTAAGAGCAGGCAGTGATCACACGGACCACTGCCTACCATTAAAAAATAAAAATGAACCTTTTCATTTTTAAACACATCCCGTTTTCCTTTAAGGAAAACAGGCTGCATATTTTTTTTAATGACTGCTCCTCACTAGCCCGTGTGCACACCCCGCACCTGTTCTAGCCACAGTGCAAGCCGCTCATTCTCCTACATTGCCGCCAAGCCCTGGAACGAGCTACTCCTCCACCTTCGAACCGCGCCCTCCCTGGCAGAATTCAGAAAGAAACTCAAGACCTGGCTCTTCAACGGAGACGTCGCACCCACAGCGCTCAGATACCCCTAGGGGTGACAGTGCTCGGTTATGCAAATGCTGATTTACTGATTGATTAATTGATATTTACAAGCAATTACAGGCATAGTGGTCTGCTGACCCCAGCAGGCTCTACCAGCTATTAAAGGCCCGCTCCAGCGTTAATACCTTTAACAAGGGACCAGGCCTTTAATGGCAGGTAGAGCCCGCTACGAAGGGCTCCAAGACTATTAGAACATTACGCCCCTGGAGGACATAATGTTCTAATTTGTAAAACAAAGGCCTCACAGAGCCCAAGGGGATTGAAGTTGCCTTGGGCTCAATGAGTCCTTTGGTTCACAGCAACAGCTGTGAACAAACATTGGAATGTTGGCGCTCCGGGCTTCTACCGGAAATTAGAAGACCTCTCTATTACTAAACATGAAAAGGGTGTTATCAATAAAAACATGGACTCTAAAATAAGAATGATCCCCACATTCTCTATACACAGATCACTCAAATCAAGAAGATCATGAGACGGATCTGGCAAATCTTGAAAAGTGATCCGTTTTCAATCTCAAGAGTAGAATATTGCAGGGCAACAACAAGAATGCTAGGGTTTTTGAAACTGACGAGCACTCTGACCTTTTACTAGTTGAAAGGAGCCTTCTGTACTATATCATTGCCATGTATTTCGAATTGACTGAAGGAACGATTACCATTAAAAGACCCATAAAGGCTGTATGTAATATAGTGGCAGGGGTTCAAAGGGAGAAATATGTGAATAGCAAAGCTAGCAGGTAATGGAGCGACAGATAAAGGAATCATCAAATGAAGTTGGAGCATTAAACACATTTTGGTTCAATGTAATTGACGCTGTTGCCCTGCTGGAGACCAAAATTGATTGCTTGGACAATTTGCAGAGAGGTACACAAACGAGAGCGTTTGGAGGTCCAGCTTGACAAGGAGACAAAAAATTACAACAAGATGTCAGAGGGGTGTATAGGATTCATCAAAAACCTCAAGGTGACGAGGCTGACCATGGTGGCACATGGATGGTGACCCTGGCAACGATGGCAGAGAAAGATAAACTGCTGAGAGCCCAATAAAAAGAGGCAAGATGATGATGGGAGAAGACAGGTTCATTCTTTCACTGACCTCAGCCCTGAGACGCTGACCATGAAAAGAGGACTAATGGAAGTTCAGTAGTGATTGATGGCAAAAGGAATTGTGGCATGAGCTAGTTTTTCAGTGTGGCTGGGGATAGACTCTGCTCAGAAAAGTATAGGATTTTGCAAGTGGATTCAGATCCAAAAAATCGCCGACGCTTCCTCCAGTTTCAATGACAGGGGAATACGTTTGAGTTCACCAGTCGCCCCTATGGTCTGTCGTCCGCCCCATGGTGCTTCACCAAGTTAATGTGTCCGGTGGTAGAGTTCCTCAGGGCCCGGGGTGTTCGTCTCATCATCTACCTAGACAACATCCTCCTTATGGATTAATGCCCTCAACGCTCTCGCTGCATCTACAGATGACAGTCTCTCTCCTGCAATCTCTAAATTTCATCATAAATCAACAGAAGTCAGTCCTTATTCCCTCTCAGCCGCTGGTGTGCCTGGGGTTTGTGGTGGACTCGGTCTGAGCCACCCTCGGTCTTCCCTCCCTATGCCAGATAGCAAGGGTGGTAGGGCTTCTGTCACCCTCAATCCAGGCTATTTTCCTGGGAGCCCTACACTATCGGGACCTCCAACGGCCGATAGCTGTTCATCTCAGGAAGGGTCTCATGTACTTCCAAATGGTTCCCCTGTCAGAGGAAGCTCGACTCATATGGAAGCCTGGAATAATCGGGTGATTTTCGTCTCCCTTCCAGATCTCCTCGTAGAATCCGACGCCAGTGGCATGGGCTGGATTGCCATACTTGGGGATTTCTCCACAGGCAGACGATGGTCTTCTCAAGAATGGTCCATGCACATCAATTGCCTCAAACTCTTGGCAGGATCGTTCGCAGTCCGGGGCTTTGCGTCCCGCTTGGATCTCCAGCTCCCAAAGTACTTCAGCTGGCGTCCGAACTTGAAGGCGGTGGCCACGGATGCTTTCCTCCAGGAGTGGCAACCGGAACAGGACTATGCCTTCCCTCAGTTTGTGATGATCATGCACCTCTCAGCCCAGGTACAACGACAGATGGCAGAGATTGTCCTCGTAACTCCAACCTGGAAGTCGCAAGTCTGGAATCCAGTTCTTCAGGAACTTTCTTGGGATTTTACAGTCTTTCAATCCTGATCTCCTGAAGGACCCGGAGGGAAATGACCATCATCTAGTGTTGGAGGGGTCTCCGTCTCTTATGGCATGGAGGATTACAGGGAAAGATGGAAAGTCCCAGGCCTTTCAAGACAGGCTAAGTCACTCCTCTCCAAGGCATGGGCAGATAGCACCATCAAGCGTTATGGATCGGCATGAGCTCGATGGCTGGGCTGGTGTCATCAAAGATGTCTGGATCCCGTGGGGACAGACATTGTCCACATATTGAATTTCCTTGCATCTTTGGCATTGGATGGGCATATAGATCCATCAATAACTTCTGATCAGCAATCCCAGCTAGGCATCCGGTGGTGGAACACCCATTGGTGCGCAAGCTTTTGCGAGGCATTCGCCTTTCTCTCCCTCTGGAACCCAGATACTCTGTCTTAAGGAATGTCAACATGGTCCTTAACCTGTTTTTGTTTTTGGCAGTCCAATAAATACCTCTTCCGGAAGGAGTTGTTGGCTAAGCTAGCCAACCTTCTCTGTTTAGTTTCCTGCCAGCATGTTTTGGACATCAGAGTACTGGACATTATGGGTAGAGTATTCACCCCAGAATGGGATACTTTCCATATCTTGAGACGTACAAAATGCAATTCTTGACTGGTTAATTACCCTTCTTTTCCAGATTTGCAAACGTTGTGTGTTGTGAGGTGTATAAAGAGTTATAAATCTATGATGGCAGACCTCCCCCCCTCCCCCCATGGAGAGTGACAGTTGTTAATCGCCCCTAAGGAAACTGTTCAAGGCGGTCTCTTCTCCTACCATCACTAGATGGGTTCGGTGGGCCATGCAGGAAGCTGGCAATGATACCACGGTGTTTGGGGCCCACTCAGCCTGAGGGACCATGGTGGGCCCATTTGGAGAATATCCTGAATGCAGAGGACTGGTCTTCGGATTCGACCTACACGAGGTTTTATTTCAAATCAGTCCCTGGTATTGCTTCTTTGGTTGTGGATAAGCTTCAAACCAGCGTGATCCTCGCCTTCGGTCCTGACATAGAATGAAATATTTCCTAGCTTTCGTAACAGAAAGGTTCAATTCTATTAAGTACACGGAGGCGAGGATTAACCCACCCGTCATCGTATTTCTCCCTCCCTACAATAAGAAGGGTTCATGTTAAGGTGGGTGTATCTGACCTTCTTTGGAATCTGTTAAATGTATTACTTCTTGTGGAATATTCATTATGTAGATTTGTGCCAGTGTTGTTATGTAGTCAACTTTAGTTTCCAACCTCATATACCTCCGTTCATGTTTTTCCTTCAGGATCTGATGAGTCTAAACAGGAGTAATAATGTCACTATCTGTCTGCAGTTGCAGGAAGAAAGAGGAGGTGGCAACAGCAACATAGGTCTATCAAGGAGCCCTGGCCTCATCTGATTGGACACTGCATACTGTTGAAATGGTGACTTTTCCCCTAAGGCTTATGGGAAATTAAGTTTTTTTGTTGTTCACCTAAAAGGCTGCTGTTAATAAAGTGAAGAGAGAACAGCGTAATCCTTGCCTCTGTGTCCTTAATAAAATTGCAACTTTCCGTTACGAAACCTAGGACATTTTTTTTTTATTCTTCTGATCTTGTGTTCACAGAATATGCAGGTCATAGCCAACATGTGTTTTGCCCCTTAGTGGTGCGCACGCTTGGAGCTTTTTCAAGGCTTACACAAACGTGGAAGTGTTTTTTATTCATAATATTTAAACAATGTAATACTTTTCTGCTGTAGGAGATGTATTTACAGGCAATGTAAATAAGACTTAAGTGCAAGAAGAAAAACCATAACTTCAGGACGCGATTAAAGTGACCCATTTATGACTTCCCTGATGTTACAGTCACTGTTCTGGCAATTACGCCTTATAGTTACAATATGTTTTGTTACAAAGATTTATATTGTGCATGGCTGCCCTTATAAAGGGCTTCCCAGCGCACCTGACAAGAAGCAGAAAAGGGAAGAATAGAATGCTGTGTTACCTTAAAACAGCCAGATCTTAAGTTGTTTCCTGAAAGTCAGGTAGTTTGAGTTACCTTGTGTTGTGTTGTACGGTTACCGAAAGCTTCTTTCAGAGTTTTTGCCCAAGACAGCAGAAAGAGCTGCCTCCCTGTCTAATTATAGTCGCCAGTCGGAGATCGAAGACATCTGATGGTGGTGAGGGGTGGGTAGCATTGAGAGTTGAGAATAAGAGGGCTCGTATTATTATGAACTCAATGAGTGACACACAATGCCTTGAAACTAATGTGGTTCTCAACAGGGAGCGAATGGAGATTCTGTAGCTTGTTGGAGATGGAGTGAGATTTAGGTAGATGCCTCAGCAGCCGTGCAGCAGCAATTTGGACAATTTGCAGCCTATTCCTAACAGCCTTGGAAGTGCCAAGATACAAGATGTCACAGTAATCTAGGCAAGAATTGATCAGAGCCTGAATAATCATCCTTTGGATAGATGGTGAAAAAATCCAGAGGATTTTCTTCAAAGTTCTAAGCATACCAAAGCAGCATGATGTCACACCCTTAACTTGTGGTTCAAATCACAGCTTACTGTCTATCCAACTCCCTAAACTCTTCACTGCTGGTTTTAGACCTGGAGGCTGACCCAGTGCTGCGGGCCACCAGTGAGTTTCCCAAGCCAGAGATTGTTTGCCAACTATTATAACCTCAGTTGTATTGGCATTCAGTTTGAGGCAGTTCAAGTTCATTCATTCTGCCACTGAGTTCATGCAGTTTCTGAATTGGGAAGGATTCCCACCTCAGTAGAGGACAGAGACAAAATCAGTTGCGTGTCATCTGCATACGATAACAGCAACAGTCCATACGTCTCAACAATGTCCACTAAAGGACAGACATAGATGTTAAAACAGTTAGGATCCCCGAGGGACCCCAAACTCAAGCTTATGGTTAGTAGAGGAGGTCTTTTTTGCAGTTTGATCATAAGAAATGCACCATACATGTTCAAGAACTTTGCATCTTTTTTAACTCAACTAGGCTCTTATCAAACCACAGAGTAGGTGGTTTCTTTTTGGGTATAGCCACCATTTCCGAGATAAGGGAATCTAATGTGGGAGTGATCCAAGAGTTGATTTTAGTCACAGATTCTTCCATATTGGTGTCCAACACCAGTATCTCGTGCTTTAACAGATTACAAAAACAACCCTCATCTAATTTATTCCAATGTCTAATGGTACGTGGTCTTATTTTCCTCAAAGGTGGTGAGTACTTAACCAACACAGTTATAGGGACCACATAATGGTGAGTCCAGGTCAATGGAATAGGTGTGTGAACATCCAAGAAAGCTAAATTAGAAAAGGCCAGATCCAGAATTGGTCCTGCTGAGTGGGTCGTGGTTTAACAAGCTGAATTATTTGAAGAGCTACCAGGTCATTGACCAAGTTTTATGTAGGAATATGGTTGTCCGTATCAAAATGTAGATTCAAGTCTCCAAGAATATTAACGTTGGCAGATCTCATAGCACAGGGAACAATCACAATCACAAAGTCTTCCAGAAAAGTCTTCTCTCAGGGGTCTGGTGATCAAGTATTCCTGGAAAAATGAAGGTTTTGGTAAAACCAATAGAGAACAGGGCGCTTTCACAGTCCGGAATCATAATCTGCTCCACTGAGCAATATAACATATCTTAAAAATGTATCAGTATGCCTCCGCCCCTTCTACTGGCTCTATCAAGTCTTTTAATGCAATATCCTTCCGGAAATGTCAATGCGAAATCCGTATTAGAGCATTGATTAAACCAGGTTTCTGTTAAGAAAAAGGCATCTGGATTGTAATCAACAATAAAATCACAAATATTAACTTTATGTCTGACCAGAGAGCGACAGTTGAAGCTAAACACATGAATTTTTATTAACTTTCATCCCTTCCCAAGCTGAAACTCTTCTTAAAACCTTTTCAAAACATAAAATCACAGTATTTGCACCTGTCGCTTGACTTACCAAGGTTAACAGAATGCCTGCATCTAGCAGCCAACATAAGGCGACGTGCAAGCAGTTGGGCAGACTAGTATAGGGTAATATGGTTTGAAACACTGGCATAATTCCTGGCCCCGTCCAGGCGCAGATGGGCTTGCTTTTGTCGTGCCTTTGGTGCACCAGCTGTGTGTGTCTGCTGCGTGTCCACGCATGAGCCCTCTTTTTATGGTGAGTGTAGCTTGAAAACAGGGTCATGTACCAGCCAACTACACTGCACGCAATCAAAAGGTCCCCTAGGTATGGAACAGCCAAATGGCTGCTGTAGCATGCTCCATCCACCAGACTCGGCCTTTAGCATGGGCAAGCTGGGCCCAGGCCCAGGGCGCCAGTTTTCTGAGGGGCGCATGGAGCTGTGTGCATTAAAGTTATGCCACTGTGTCCTTCTCTTCTTGCTCCAGCCTTGTCACTGCCTGTTCATTTCTGTCTGATTTGCTAGTTTAAAGTGGTATTAGTCCTTCATTACCATAGGGCCGGGGATGTTTTTAACACCACGTTAGCCTCCTCTTCCTTGCCCCCCTTCAACCTCTGACCCCTTCTGGCACACATCAACAAAATCATCATCTGCGAGGTGCAGCTAAGCTATCGGTGATTTAGGTGAGCTAGGGGAGGTCCGGGGATGATTGTGTTCAGGGTTTAATTCACAACCATCAGCAAGGGCGGTAAATTTCTCTCCACCCACGCCCAGGCCGCTATCTTAGCAAAGGCTGGCTCTGCCCTCCACAACTGGTCACAGATTGGGGAGAAGTGCAAAGCGCCAGTGAGCAGCAAACAGAAGTAACACTCATGTATTCCCCTCTTGCATTGCCTGTAATTACATCTACTTAAGCAGACAGATATCACATTGACTTTCACGCACTCATACAACTGTTTAAAATTGTAGGTCGTCAAATTTGACAAAGTGGTAAATATGCCTGGTGTTAAAGTGCTGTTTTCAAATGGGACACAGTTTGGGCGGTGGCGGATTCGTGCTAACCATAGGCTAGTTATTTTAAAATGCCCACAGCAGCCATGGATCATTGTGTCCAACTACCTGCAGGGGCGTGGTGGACACCCCCATGTTAAGTACTCATTTCATCAAAGGAGGCAGGGAGTTGGAAATATGCGTCATACGTGCTGCCCAACCAGTGCTAATAAACTAGATATATTCTTGGAGAGAGTGTGGGAGTTTTTTTACACTTCAATGGCATGTATTGCATTAAATTGTTTAGGAGGGAGAAAGAGGAAACATCCTAAGATTTATCAATAAAACGTACCCTCAAAGAGTTGGCCGGGCTGGATCCAAATATGTCTCTCGTTCCAGCTAACTCGAAGTGACGCTGATGAGTAAACTAATCCCCGGGTTTGATCCGACCTCCTCCGGAACTGAAGATGCGTTTTCAAACTATTTAGTTCGAAAATTAGATTAAATCTGGAAATTGATTCAGTGGCCACAGAGCCATTGCATATTTATAATACTGTGTGGGGGTAAAGGGTACTCATAACATGGCCCTCTATGACAACAAATTTGTGCAGACGACCCAAATCGATTCATAAGAGCCCAGCGGTGAAAGTTACTTACAACGCATTTCACCCTTCCCTTCGCGCTGTAAATCCAACGCAGAGCCAGAGCCCTGGGACGCGGAGGCATACAGCTGCCGCGGAGTGATGCGAAATTAAAGAGAGAATGAATTGTGCCATCTCATTTAATCACACCTGGTGCTTCTATCTTTCAATAACAGCACCCTGCTACACTGTGTCAAATTGGATTTAAAAAATGAAATCATGCTTGCGAAAAATGAATTAACTCTTTCGCCGCCAGTGCCGCGCGCGCCAGAAGCTAAAAACGGTAATGACAAGATTGGATTTTTTTTCAGAGAGAATTCATTGGACACAGATCCGAGAGCTGAGCAGGCAGCAGAGGCGTACAGCGCTGTGGCGAAACTGAAAATAAGACCCTGGACTACTTGACCTGAAGCAAGTTTCCAATGACTGCCTGTGGTAAGGTGGGCACATCTATTTTCATTCATCTTTTCTCTACTATAGCCTCAAAAATGAGTGCCAGTGTTATCCACCGCCTCCGCAAGATAAGCATTGCAGCTGTGCCTCTTTCTTCCTGATTGACCAAAATGGCGCGCACCACAGACTCTTCCCCGTGGGTGAGTGCGCGTGCTGTGCGTATCAAAACACCAATAAATAAATAAACCAGGAAAGAAGGCCCCGTGGACCATGTGTTTCTTGCAGATGCATGATTCATGACAGACCGGGCCATGTGTTCTTTACACATGCTTCAGAATTCAGGCGCACGTCAGATCACATAATACCCCGCAATGATCTTTTCTCAGACGCTGCCCCGCGCTGTCCAGCAGTTCTTTAGAAAGTCAGGTCTTGTTTGGTACCACAACCATCACCGAGTGCGGTTACCCGTGGCCCGGGGGCTGTTCAGGCGCTGCCTCCCAATAGTGCGAAGCGAGCATTAATAAATCACTTTTTATAATGGACAGCGAGGTGCTTTCTGTAATGCGAGAATGAAAGAATAGCCAGGCCTGGGCTGCCGCCAGAGTCTGAGGGCGACAGAAAGTACACCTAATTACAAGCGGTGCAGGAGAATAATGAATGTGTGAGAGCACAAGCAGCAGAGCATCAGATTTTCTGCAAACTTTGAAAATTAAATCAGAGATGAGGAACAGCTGGAAGGAGGCCTTTGTTGCCGCCATGCTTGAGCAATGCCATCTAGGGAGGCACTGGGCACAGAACATTACAAGAAAATAGTGCGAATAGAAGCTGCAAATGAGGGATTGACGCTGTGCCTCTCATTAGCATTCGTCCTAAGTATGCTGTAAGGAGAACAGGTATCAGGTTGCCAGGTCTCGCCTTGGTGCATGAAACATATAGGGGCCTACTCACAAACTCCATCTTTTAGTATCTAATGCAGTACTACACAGTTGCGGCCACTACTAAGCGTGGGTGGTGGGGCGGGGGGAGAGGAGAAGGAATAAAACAAATACAAATAAACAAACTTACCTGGGTGCCGCCGGGTGCTGCCACCTCTGCTCTGTCTCCTCTGTGCCGCCACAGGAAGCTCCCAGCCTCCCAGAATCCCCTGTCCAATCACAACGCTGCTTTAAGCAGCGTTGTGATTGGTCTGAGCACCGTGGATCGGCGCTCAGACAGGGGCTTGGAGGCTTTGCATGTTCCCCACCAGGCTGTGCAATGCAGCCTGGTGGGGAAGATGCAAAGTGCGCATGAAGGTTTGACTGGCCCTCTTGGGGCGGTCAGACCTTCATGCGCAATTTAGAGTGTGCTTTACACTCTTTGCTCCATGCACTGGCCAGCTGGGCTCACCCCCGCTGCCCCGCACCCGAGCGGGAACGAAAACTAAAACGATACTAACATCAGTTATTATCGTTTTAGTTTTCCTTTTTACATTGCTCGCAGAGCAGTGGGGCGACGCTCCTCCCTCTTAGCGGAGGAGACGCCCCTGGTACTACAGCTATACTACTCACATACTGCAAAATGCTATTCACAAACATCTGGGAGGAGACTGCTGCCTCTTTTCTATGCAGATACCTCAGCACACGTAGGTATTATTTCAGTAGTAAATGTGGTAAGAACAGGGGAAAGTGGCTGAAAATGTGGAGCACTTACTCCTAAATGGGAGGGGTTTAGGGCCATTTAAGTAGGGGTTTTGGGAGGGACATGCTGATACAAACACACACTGACAAAAGAGTAATTCCACTGCTAATCAAACAACACTACTAAAGTTACTTCAACCCTAAATGTGTTAAAACTGGTATAAATGACCTCCTGCCTAGCCTTGGAGTAAGCCACTCACAGATACTGCACACACCCCCATAGAAATCAATTGAGGCAGAGAAATAAAATAGTACCCTATAGGACATAGTATGTAAATATTCAATTATTTCAACATTTACACACACACACAAACGTTATAAATAATTGTTTTAAATTATTTTATTTTAAAAGTTATTAATTAACTTAATTAAAATAATAAACTGAAAATTTTAATTAGAAATTATAAAACATTTTAACTAAATGAAACAATTATTAATACAATGTACTATGTATTAAAATATTAATGAGGGTGGAATTTAAAAAAATTGTTTAATTATTATTTATAAATTAATATTTTGAAATTAATTTTACTTGAATGCACATTTCATGAGTAAATGTGGTATAACATTGTATTTTATTACTTCTAAGAAACTTAAATATTCAAAATGCATTTACAATAATAGTTTAAATTAAAATATTTTTACAATTTTTTTTAAAGAATAATAAACTTTAATAATGTTTCCTATAATTCCTCATATGAAGAACCCCACCTACATGTGCAGAGTTAATAGTATATACTTGTAAATCATACTGTATGAGGCTCCACACCCGATCTGAAGGGTTAGAGATAGGTTAATATACACCTAGGTGTAACTCTACAATAAGAAATGGTGAGTAGCAAAACCTGTGTACAATTTCACCTAGGTGTAGCAGTAAATATACAATTAAGTAAATATACATGTGCATATTCACCTTTGGAGGGTAGGGGGTTGTTAATAACAGGATAATTTCCACCAGGGGATTCCTTGGGACATCAACTAAAAAACAGGGTGGAAAACTCCACAACATGCAACATCTTCAGTCTCCTCCCCTGAGTAACCTAAAAATATAATTTATGTTCTGTTCTGTCCCCGACACTTGTTAGTGTCTTCCCCTTTACCAAATGCACAGAATACACTTCATGCCCTGCAACTCCCCACAAAACCTTTATCCCATTCCAATATTAAAAAAAAACTACACCTGGTGTACTGCTGCCTCCCTCCTCCAGCCTCACTTTCTCCCTCCCCCGCCCATACCAATATTTAAGAAAATGTAATGTCCTCACCAATCTGCGCATTTCCACCCTCATCAATCTGCACATCAGCAACCTCACCCCGCCCACTGCGTTTCTAGGCGGCACGGCACTGACAGCGGTTCTTTGAGAGGTGGTCACCAGCGCATCGTGGAATATCCCCAGTGAGCGGGGTATGCACAGCCCTGCCCTGTTAGAGGAGGTTACTGTTGACATGCCTCTCTCTCTTTCAGTTCTATGGAGACCTGAGAGAGGCCAAGACACAGTGGACTGTCAACCATCATTCCATCACCTCCTTCACGGGTCTGAGCCTGACACTGATAAATCCAATAGGTCTGGGTGTGGTTTATGGTATTTAGCTGTAATAGCGATATGTTTTTGTACGAAAAGCTTGTTTTTTCTATCTGTGGTTTGTGAGAAAGCGCGACGTGCTAAGATTGCTGGCAATATAATTAAATAATTCTTCAGAAGACCATCAGAACTAATGCCTTAGCCACAGCTAAAAACATTAGGACATAAGGCAGTGTAAGAACACATATGTGTATTAAAAACTATTCCGCCTTTTATATGTTTGTTAATAGCCCATCACTAGGGCTAACAACGAATACTAAAGCAAGAAATAAAATTACATTTTGATTAAATCAGAAAATGTTGCTAACGGCTTCAAGCAAAAAAAAGAATGTGGAAAAACTACATTTTACCACAGAACAGTCAATAACACAAATTACAATTTTGTTATTTTAAAAGTAATCTCTTTACACAGATTTTTTGCATTTAAGAAAAAAATACTACTCCATCCGTCATTTTAAACAGCGCGCCTGCTTCCAATTGTTTCACAAACAGCTTCAAGATCTATAAACTATCGAAGACTGGAGGAAAGCTCTTACTTCTTGGAGAGCCCCACATGCTCCCTGGTTCCATTAGAAATCCCACAATCCATGAAAAAATGCATGTTTTCTCAAGATTCTGGTTCGGTTTACCATTATAACCATATGTTCTTATTGCATGTTGGTATATTTTTATACAGCCTTTTCATCAGATGGTCATTTTCCTGCAACCATTTCAGAGAACCTGTGGGACCATGATCCGGTCGCCCAATGGACTAATATATCCATTTGACGGGACTAGGATCTGTGATTGTCCTGGCGGTCACAGGTTTGAATTCAGGCAGGTCTACTCAACATTTAACCTTTTAGGAGTTGATAAAAGGAGTACTACTGAGCGTGGTAACAATAAACATCCGCTATCTGTCAATAGTACCAAGAGATTCTGTGGTAAGCAAGTGCTTTACAAATATGCCTGTTAATGTATGCTATGCCAAGTAGCTATGTAGGCTTGAAGTTCTATGTACCTTGAAGCAACACCCATGTGCCACATCATAAACCAATGTTATCCTGACTGTGAAAGGCTTTGGGGCAGCATACATGAACACCAGGTTCCAACATGGGGGCAAATCCCCTGCCACAGTGCAGTGTTTGAATGTGGTATTCAAAATAGTCACCATTCCCATCAGGTAATTATTAAGCCAAGAAGGAAAACACCTGGCGGTTAAGCACTACAAAACAACACACCCATATACCTCACACAGGGATGTAGCTTCAGGGGGGGGGAGTTTGGGGTGTTACATCCCCCTAATACATTTATTATTTAGTAAATAGTCGGGTAAAGGAGCTTTCAGTTGGGTATGGTAAGGTGTCTGCCAGATTTCACTTGGGATTTTTACATACTCACAGAGACAAAAACACCCATTCTTCAGTTTTGAAGGTCTTAAAACATGGGTATTTTACAAAACACTGTATTTTAAGTACCCCTCACAAATCTGCACTCCTTTCCCTTTCCATTGGCCCTTAAGCCCCCTCATGCGCTGCTTCTCATGTAATAATTAACATGATATGCTAGCGTGATTGTTGGAAAATCTGAAGCTCACCCCCCCCCAGTCTTACTGACCAAGCTACGCCCCTGACCTCACAACCATCACAACAGTAGAAGTGCACCATCAGAAGTTCAAATACTACTTTTCTGTGGATTACACTCACATTTCTGCTTGCCGCCATCGAGCCATTGTGTCTCCACACAATCAAGCACTAACATGCCCTAAATCTCAACTCATCCCAAACTGAGAAAACCCATCCACGCCTCCCTGGAATGTAACATATTTACCCACACCAATTCCTTCCCATCCAGCCTTCTCCTTTTCCCCAAAAACCTGTCCATGCTTGACAGTAAAATGCTCCTCATCACCCCCACCACTGCACATCTACCTACTCAGCATGTGTAAAAACAGTGTGTTTATAATGCTCCATGCCACCAAGACCCTACACAACTCTATGGGCATTACCAAACTGCTCTACTGCTTCAGCCTTCATAACGATATCACCACTCTTACATTCTCTGCTGCTTTGTTCTTATGTACCATAGAATATAGTCTTTGTAAAATGTCGCGGGAGCAACAAATAGAAATACTGAGCAGAGGTACATAGAGTATGATAACAAAACACATTCAAAGACAGTCAAGAGATGGCTTCAGAAGGGTGCAGAGAGGCCCACAGACCTTCTGGGGAGCCTGGTGATGGTAGTGAGGAGAATCACCCACCATTCTATTGTTGGAGAGGGGTGGTGTACACAGTGAAGCCAGTGGTCTTCATTCAAATGCTTTAGGCTTGTGTTAATTTGTTGTGCTCATGCACACCTCACACATTCCCACCTTTGTGATTGCTGAGGACCCTGTAAGGGTAGTTGCAGTTTAGGGCTACAATCCTCCTTCAACCTGTCGACAAGCAAGAACAGAACAAACATTCAGTTTGCATGGGTACGTGCTGGAACCCCGCCATTGACTGAATTGGGGCTTCAAATTATACCTGACTAAGGGAAACTTTTAGATGTCTTAATTATCAAACATGGTTACGGTTTGTAGTTAGAACACTCGGGCACCACATTCCGATCCCCTTCAAGCTGCACAGCCTATTTAACGAGTCCAATGAATTAAATTCATGATAAACGCTTCACTTGTTCCACCATTTGATCCATTATTATTTAACCTTTTTATCCCATTGATTTCTTCAATTCATTTTACTCATTTTCCTCTTTTACGTCTTGATTCAGTATTATTCATAAAAACACAGGAGTGAACGATGTTTCTGCATGTCACGCTTTATTAAAAATCACCCAATGCATTTCGGGAAAAACCCTTCTTCAGGGGTGTCTATAATACAAAAAAATTCATCACCATTAATTCAGTTTATAATACTCATACTGCAAAAATCATGCTAGATACACTCGTGTTCTACAACTCTATTCAAACTTAAAAACACTACTATTTCCAATTCCTACTGTGTCTCTAGTTGTGCTAACATCACGTTAAACATTAACCTATATTTTAGTACCCCAACTAACCAACCACCTCGCATTTCTAGAATCAAAACATTCTTACTGGCGAGGTCATGACCCCTCTAATCTACAATATTCACATTCTCTGCAAGCATGCTTACCATGACGTGCTAATCTGTCTCCAAGCGAGACACTTTTTAAAACAATACCTCTCGCGTTTCACTTTGTTGCCATCCATCTTATAATGAAACCCGCGAAATGCTCCCGCTCCTCTTATGCGTAGAAACAGCATTAACTTTTACAAACTTCACCTTGCCTTTATTACCCCAACTCGCCCCAGGTGAATTGTCACATGCCCACCAGTACGCGCCAAACTCAGCACCGGATTATCAGGGTTGCTCACCAGCTCCTTTTCTTGCAGCTGATTTGATGTACTCAATTACCCAGAATACCCCAATGGTAAAATAACAGTGAACTCGAACTAACGCTCCCCACCCTATTGAACTACAATACTTATATTCTATACAAGGCAGTATTACAAACATAAATCACCAAAATAGCGAAGTTAGTGCTGTACATGTAATGTTTCACGAGTGCATTATGATTGCCAAATAATCACTGAACAGAGTTCATTGCTGAATGAGTTATATTTCATGATCAAAATTTATCATGACAAGGAAACATCACTCCTGCGTCAGCGATATCTTCAACAGTGTGTTGATATTAATGTCCCAACGTTTTAACCAATTTTTCAACTGTCCGCTTCTCCTGGGTGCAATCTCTCCGACTTTTTGGACAGAAAGTTCATTCAAAAAGCATTGCAAGATGGTGAGATGCACTCCTAATGTAATCCATTTCACATTGTATTCCTTTTTTAACGTACTCTTTAATTTCAACAAAGTCGGCGTGCTCGCTTCCTACGCGCTCCGTCCAATTGCGCTGCAATATAGTAAGAACACTCGGGCACCACATTCAGATCCCCTTCAAGCTGCACAGCCTATTTAACGAGTCCAATGAATTAAATTCATGATAAACGCTTCACTTGTTCCACCATTTGATCCATTATTATTTAACCTTTTTATCCCATTGTTTTCTTCAATTCATTTTACTCATTTTCCTCTTTTACGTCTTGATTCAGTATTATTCATAAAAACACAGGAGTGAACGATGTTTCTGCATGTCACGCTTTATTAAAAATCACCCAATGCATTTCGGGAAAAACCCTTCTTCAGGGGTGTCTATAATACAAAAAAAATCATCACCATTAATTCAGTTTATAATACTCATACTTCAAAAACCATGCTAGATACACTTGTGTTCTACAACTCTATTCAAACTTAAAAACACTACTATTTCCAATTCCTACTGTGTCTCTATTTGTGCTAACATCACTTTAAACATTAACCTATATTTTAGTACCCCAACTAACCAACCACCTCGCATTTCTAGAATCAAAACATTCTTACTGGCGAGTTCATGACCCCTCTAATCTACAATATTCACATTCTCTGCAAGCATGCTTACCATGACGTGCTAATCTGTCTCCAAGCGAGACACTTTTTAAAACAATCCTCTTGCGTTTCACTTTGTTGCCATCCATCTTATAATGAAACCCGCGAAATGCTCCCGCTCCTCTTATGCGTAGAAACAGCATTAACTTTTACAAACTGGTTGTAGTTACCCTAGGTAGTTTTCCATTCCCTCATTTTCACTTCCCTTTCCTTTACAGACACATGTAAATCAGTCTTGGCCGTGCCCTGAAAGGTGCAGTCCAGACGAACTGCTGAGTCACATCCACTTGGATGCCGAACACAAGAAACCTCACTCACATTCAGTCTTATTGGGCCTCATCAATTCAATTCAATTCAATTCAATTCACATGTTTTACTGAGCGCATGGCTACCCAAGACGAGCTTCCCAGCACTTTCAGCCCTAGTTAGAGAGGTAAGTATTTAAGCGTGCAGATAGGTTTTAAGTTGCTTTCTGAAACGTAATAGGTTGTTGTCTAGCCTAAGGCTGGTTGGAAGGGAGTTTTGGAGTTTAGAGGCGATGTAGGCGATTGAGCAGCCTCCTCCTCCGGCTCTTTTAATCATGGGGATGGTGAGAAGACCTAAGCTGTTTGACCTAAGATCTCTATTGGCTTGGTGAGGATTGACGAGGTGGTGAGGGATACGTGCGACTACTTTGTATTTTGCACGATGTGTGACGCAGAGTGCTTTGAGTTGTATCCTTTTGCTTATTTACTGTCAGTGAAGGGTGGTAAGGGTCGAGCATGCTGATTGAGTTTTGGGAATGCCCAATAGTACATGAGCATCGACATTTTGGATGATTTGCATTTTTTTATGACAGCGAGTGGGCTGCCCAAATAGAGGGAATTGCCATAGTTGAGGCGAGAAAGAATTAGGCCTTGGACCATTGTTCTGCCCACCTCCATCGGGAGCCATTTCAGGGTCTTCCACAGTGCTCTAAGGAGGCCGATTTAGCTAGCTGTAACCATATTAGCCTGGGAGATCATGGTAAGATGTTTAGCCAGTGTGATCCCCAAATTTTTCAGTTCTGTTTTGGGGAGCTGGAGATTACCTAGGGACGGGGACCAGTTAAGTTGGTCCCATAGTGATGGGTTGTTGCCAACTATCAAGACCTCCATTTTGTCCCCATTTAACTTTAGGCAGCTTGTGACCTGCTCTAGATAAACGTTTAGCTTTTAAGATGTGGAGCCTACGTTGGGTGTGAGAGAGAGAGAGAGAGAGAGAGACGATAATCTGTGTATGATACTATGGTGAAACCCAAAGAACAGATGATGTCAAATAGAGGGTAGACATACAGATTGAAAAGCATGGGCCTCAAGGAGGAGCCTTGTGGCACTCCGCATTTCAGCTGATAGTTTGTAGAGAGAAAGGGCCCCTCGCTTACCTGGAAGCTCCTATTGTTAAGGAATGATGAAAGCCATTCTAAAGTGCTACCTGTGTTGGGCACTTCTTCCAGTCTGCAAAATAGGGTGGGATAGGAGACCGTATCAAAGGCTGCGCTTAAGTCCAGGAAAATAAGCGTTTCTGATCCACCCTGGTCCAGGACCTTTTTGAGATCCTACGTGGCCATCAGGAGCGCTGTTTCCGTGCTGCAGCCTGGTCGGAATCCCATTTGAGTAGGGTGTATTATGTTGCTCGATTCCAGGAATTCTGAGAGATGTCGGTTTGTTGCCTTTTCTAAGATTTTGCTAACACCTGAAAGTAGGGAGTTAGATCTATAGTTTTCAATCAGTGAGATGCAGTATGGTTTTCAGTGGCCCTCTGAACTATAAGGCCCATGGTTGTGCATCCATATGCCACTCAGGACGAGTCCGAGAGGAAAACCAAAAAGTAATGAATGCCAATGGCTGCATTAATTGTAGCTACGTGCAACTAATTCATTTTTGATATACACTTTTAATCGTCTTTTGTGATCAACAGAGTCAAGAGCAAATACATAAATGAGAAATAACAACAACAAAAATTCCTGTTAATTATTGGTAGTTTGTCCAGTAATGCAGGGTAACGAAAAGGTTACCAGATATTAAAAGAAGGTTGTATGAGAAGAAAGAAGGATGGTGAGTGGGATATATGATTCTGGGAGCACAATGCATGTATCAAGAAAGATGTTAGTGTCCAAAGAAGTGAGAGAGGATTATTTCGATGGACTCAGACTGAGGCAACCTGTTGTGGGCCTAGCAGCTGGTATCCTTGGATTTTAGTTGATTTTGCGGAGTCACCAGGCTTCCCCTAAGAAGTGCTAAGAGGGGTTTAGTTAATCTGAGCTCTTTTACAAAGGATCACTTTGTTCCCTTCTGGATTTGGTGGCAGGGCATCAAGAAGTAAATTAGGGGCTCCATAGCCATTTATCCGCTCTTCTTTACAGAAGTAGATTTACATCGTGAGTATTGGAATTGACCAGAGTTCTTATGCATTGCAACTGAGAAGCTGTGTCTATGTGTATATCCATACAAAAGCATCCCCAATGAGAGCTCGACTCCCGCACGTTATGTTGCCTTAGCAAAACATTATCCTTCTGGAATAATGTTTTTGACTTCTTAGCTGAGTAAGCCTGATGCTTTCTCATGTTGCAAAATCAGATACAAGCAACTAGAAGACAACTTTACAAGTCATCAGTTCATCTTCGCAAACAGACATGTGTCTAAGAGACTAAAACGACAATTCGCAAGACGCAAATTGGATGGGTTTACACAACTTTATTTTGAGTTAAAAAAAAGAGTAAAATGTATGTGGCAAAAGCATCCAGGTAGCACCTGTGTCTGTAATCTTGGATTCCAGAAATTAATCAGGAAATTGAAATTTAACATGGCCACACGAAGTATTTTAAAAGAGTAATACCCCTATCAATATCCAAGAGGTCAAACTGAGCCACTTGCTTAGCATTGCATCTGTTAGAGGGTCTTTTCTCCTCCTAAAATAATTCTGTGTTTTTCAGGCAAAGACCTGGATGACAGTAGGTCAGCACCTCAGGTTATATGATACCAGGTTCAGCAGTTTGGGAAGAGTTACCACAAATTACACTGCTGCTGAGAGAGAAAATGTGTCCCTCTGCAGAAGAAGGAGCTTATTCTCCTCTGCCAGCTTCAAAAGGCCCCAAAATGTGGTTGAGCCATATTAGTGTCGCCAGGTCCGTTAAGTTGAGGTTTTGAGGATCTTCCGTAGCTGAATGGGATGGACGGAAAGGCCTTCAGCATTCAAACTGAGTAGTGCGAGAACGTTGGCACATCATGAAGTGAGAGTCCTTCCCCACAACAAATTTTCTATTGGTAAACATATCTGTCTTTAGGGTCTTCCAAAGAGAAACATGTAATTCACAATTAGAAAATTAAGTACTAACTTGTGAGAAGCACAGGTACCTGTTCAACATGCCTGCTTATAATTTCTGTTAGCACCACCAGTCCAGAACCTACAGATTCTTCTTTACATCTGAGCTGGGAACAGGGAGTCAATCTTCTGGTCCCATCCATGGGCAAGGTGCAATTGGAGAAGACGTATATGAAACCCGGGTTGTGAAAACGTACAAAACCACAAGGCCTAGATTCTCCCTACATACAAAAGGTGAAGTTGGACGGCTGGATCTCTAGGGGCCCCAAAGCTCTGCATTGTCTGAGATGTCATGGTAGAGAATTTGGGTATATTCACTGACAGTAGCAAGTTACAAAGTAAATATGTAATTTGTAATCCTGGCATGCTTCCGTAAATGATGACACCTCATCAAGACTGCACGTGCCATATGTGTAGACACACCATGAAACCCAACAAGGAAATATTTGGGTTTTTCCTACCTGACAAAGCCCAAGGATGCTGATGATTAATTGAAGGGCTTTGAGATAATTAATTTTGCTCACCTCTTTCATTTTTCAAGTTTAAGGAAGGAACTTGTCATTTGACATTAAAAAAGTGATTAAGTCATGTGTGTTTATATGTTTGTTGAGCTCTTTTTCTAGCAGCACTGGGTCTGCCCAATGTGCCTTAACTGGTGGCATCTGACTTTTTAATCAGGCAATGATGGGTGAGTACTTAACTGGTTGGGGATTTAGTTCTCTTACCATAATCAGATTAGATGGTTCAGTTTCCTAGTGATGGGATTGATGTGAATCTCGCATAACACGTATACCACTACACCTGCAGGGAAAATCCATTGTCGCATATGAAATTCAGTAAACCTCACATTTCTCCCTGAATCTGTCAGCCAACCTTTCCTGACGTCTTCCAAATTTGAGTTGATATTTTTTACCATTAGCGTGATATGTGGAGAGTGCCATGGTCTACTACATTTTCCATATTACATTACAATGCTCAACATCTTTCTTGCTACAGACCGCGTGACCTTTGACCAACCTATATTATAATAACACACAACTGATCTACAGGTGGGGCTGTCGACCACCTCATTTTTCGCATATTTGTTAGGTCACTGGATGATTTAGGTTGTCCCGAATTAGAAAGTCTGTTATAGGATATCAGACTGGGCCAGTGTTGATGATCTCTGCTCACACGTGTTCCATAGAACCGGAGCCAAATCTCTTTCTCCATGCCTCGTGATTCGCAATCTTGAAGGTTAAGCCAACACAAAATGACACTATCCCTCACACTAACTCTAACCCAACTCCTAAACCTCAACTAACTCTTATGCCAACCCCACACACTTATCACTTAACCGTCACACTAACAATTAACTATAATCCTTACACTAATCTCATCCTTTATTATTCTAACCGACCCATACCATAACTTTATCTTAGTCTTGACCCTTTACCCCAACCCTTCGCACTAATCTGATTCATAGGCCTTACCTTGGCCCCATCTCTTACCCTAACCCCAAACTGTACCATAGCCCTAAACCACGACTTTTAAAAATTATTTAGATTCATTTGACTGGTAGATCAGAGAGTCAAAGGTGTGTCTGAAGAACATATCTGCTGCTTCTGGGAAAGTCTCTGAACTCTAGAGAGATCTTTTTATATTTTAAGTGGAGAAAGAATTATCTTTAGGGGTCTCAAGAAAGATGGTCTCTGTAAGACAGCATTCCTGGAGGTGCGTAACATAGTATATCAAAATGAGGATGGAGCTATCAAAAAGTAAGAAGCTTCTGTAATACATATATAGAAGTACCAAACAGCAAGTTGTAGGGAGAAACGGGGATAACCCACCACTCTTACCATCCCTCTGAGCAGAAAGAAGGGTTTGTGGGTGGACGCGGGGTAAGACTGCAGATGGACTTGGGATTCCAATTTACCGGATATGGCAGCCGAGCTGCCCTGGGGATGGAAATCCGGGAAACAGAACATGAGTCGGAGAAGTGTGGGAGAGGGAGGTCTGAGGCAATGGTGGCAGGAGCGTCGCCGCACTGAGTGCAAAAGGAAAAATAAAATGATAATAACAGAACGTTAATAACGTTACGTTATTATCATTTTATTTTTAGTACGGGCCAGGTTAGGACGGGGCGGGGCTGGGCTATGCGACGAGCAGGGGGAGGAGTTGTTGGTGCACTTAAGTGTGCATGACGGTTTGGCCAGCCATCTTGGGCCGGCCAAACAGACATGCGCACTTAGCATTTCTCCATCCGACTGTATTGCACAGCCAGGTGGAGAACATGTACAGGCTCCCACTCCCTGTCTGAGCGCCGAACCAGGCCGCTCAGACCAATCATGACGCTGCTGTCATGCTGGTGACAGCAGCGTCGTGATTGGCTTGAGGGAGGCTGGTAGCCTGTGTGCTGCAGGGAGCCAGGAACAGAGGGAGGACGGAGGAGAGGCGGTGCCCGTGCTCAGGTAAGTGAGCTTTTTTAAAATTTATTTTTTAATCCGCCCCTCGCCCCACCCCACCACTACTTTTCCTTAGCGGTCGCCACTGGTATGAGAACATCATGCGCAACTTCTCACGATTTCTAGTAGTGCCAGCCTGGCATCTTACAAATAATGGTATGCGGCTATGCTGCAACAAGCTAGGCTATAACTAAAAATAGGAACCCCCTGCCGCTGATAATATTGCTGGTGTCTCAAAAATCCACCTCTGAAGCCTAGAAACTACGCGTTATCTGACGCAGGGACACCGGCTTCGCTGAAACGTACACAAAAGTAAATACAAATACCGATCCGCCAGTTCCGACGGAATATGTGCTTCTCTGTGAGGGGCTTATGGTCCATGCTCACTTCTGCATGAGAGACGTATAGCACAAATGAAACGGAAGTGACGGTGACATTTATTTTCTGTGTTTATTTTCAGGTTGCTAATTATGCTGACAAAGAATCGATCTGATGTACATCAGGGTTCGAAGCAGTGGCCCTTTCCGCTCCAGGCGGCTCTTCAATCAGAGAGGCCGCTGCAGAGAACAGCCTGGCTGCTAAAGTTTGACAGATCTCTTGCAGGAGGCTGTGAGTGTGTAAATCACTTCACACTGGAAAGTTTTAGCAACTCGGCAGCGAAGCTTGCTCCGAAAGCCTAACCCTTGGCAAAGCAGAAAGTATTGGAAAGGTCTTCCGTTGCCCCCTAAGTAGAGGGAGGGGGGCTGTCGGCTGGGGCAGGAGCCCTCGAAGGGCAGGTCAAGCAGAGATTTCTGGACTTTTGAGAGCGTGTAAGTCTTTAACACCACGTGTACACTGCTGCCTTTAACGTCACTGGAGCTCTGCACCATGAGCTGGTAGGAGTCACTTGGTTTTAAGAGAGGGTGGCTATTTAGAGGTGGATTACTCTCATTTTCCACAAAGGCCCCAGGGGAGGAATGGACAGCTTTTGGGAAAATTGATATGGATCTACTGAGAAAGCAGTCAAGTCTGCTCAAGTCAACCGGTCAGTCTGCCACAAGCTGCTGGTATAAGTTGGGAAGGGAGGGTAGACATCTAAAGCTGTCAGATTTGTTAAATATCACAAAATGTACTCAGACGAAGAAAGGCAAGGCTGGGCCAATGACTTGGTCCAAACAAACTCAAAGTCACAAAATATTGGAGAATTAGCACTGGTGGAAGGAGACCAGTTTGTGTAGGTAAAGCTGAAGCAAAGAAAGAGTGTGCGTGTGAAAGACCTGGAACGCAGTGCCAGACCCCCAACTTCAGGAACTGGGTTAGAGAGGGAGAGCAAACAGAGTACTTGGAGGGGAGGGTGTCAGGACAGAGCTATTAAAAGGAGATGAAACATAATGTGAGATCAACAGAACACCATGGCAGGGCCTCAAACATGTCAGACATTCAAGGCCCAAATATGGGGAGTAGACACAAAACATCATGCTTTATGCTGGAACTATGCAAATAACATGGGCAGTAAACCCTCATAAGATCCTAACAGCGACGCTTCAGAGACACAACACATTACAGGTCATAGTAAGTGTGGGAATCACACAACATGAGAGCTGCGAGCAGATGGCATGAGAAATGACAACCTTCATTCTTGCACAGCACGCTGCTTTTTAACAGTATTTGGAGTTTGACTGAGTGCATAGCTATCGCCAGGGCTTTAAGTGGGACGAAAAAAGTGGGAGGTCTCTTAAATGGGGCATGGCCTATATAATTAAGGGTGTGGCTTAAACATGTATACTAAATTTCTGTCCTGTGATTTCAAAAGTGTGAAATCTGGCTGGTATTTTGGTCCCTATCTGAGCTCGCTGTTACAACATTCATATGTATAAAACAACAACTGAGATGCACCTAAAACCAGCCAGGACTATTGGCTTTGTCGATGGTTATTGACTGTTTAAAATAAATGAGTAACAACAATGATTTCGTTGAAAATAAATAATATTGAAAATGCTGAAAATGTTCAATTCTGAAATTGTGAAACAGTGAATTAAACATTACTGAGGTCTGCAGGAGGGGTAGTGGCCTTCAGAGTGTCTCAATCACGCCTGTTGTGTTCACTCTGTTAGACATGTACGCCCTTTTCCTTCTCCACATCTCGTTCCTCTGCATGCCTTGCACCTTAACTCTTTCCTCTTCAGCACCATCTTTTCACTCTCTCTTGAATGCCCTTCCTCACATTTCCTCCACTTCAACACTCCCAAGCACAACACGCCCACTCACCTATTAGCACTGCATTTTCTTTTACTCTTGCCTTATCAATTTTTTAAAAACTGTGTACCTACTTCACAAATGTGCACATAATCACAGCTGCAACTGGAATACATGAGCACTACTCTGAGCACTATGCAGAGAGGCCAAGGATTGTGTGATCATGTATTCTAAACAGGGAGGGAAGAACGAATAAGACTCAATAGCCATTCAGTCCTTACTGCATTTTTATTTATTTTTTTGATCAGGCATTTGCCAGGTGAACACTGACAGGTCCAACCAAGATGCATTTCAGACACCCAATTGGTACTTTTAGGTCTGGCTACAGACAACTGCAAGAGTTCATGTCATCAACACCAAAAACCTATCCAGAGAAGTGCTTTGGGTGAGACCTCTTCAGCCATTGTACAAAAAAGCAGTTATTGTTTTGCATCAAGCTAGAGGACTATTTTGGTATGTATCATGTGTGTTAATAGAGGCACAACCATACTCTTATAAGTACTCCCCCACACATGATGCTGCATCAATGGCAATTTTGCACAAAAATATGTTTTGCTCTAAAATGAGATCTATTCTCCCAAAGTGTTTCAACACTCCTGCTGTTTTTATAAAATGGGCGTCAGCACTATAATGAGATTTTTTGTTAACTAAATGTGATTTTGCTTTCAAATGTGATACCACAATGTTGCTTACTCTGAAACAATAGTAATTTTACATCTAAATATATTTTTGCACTTGAATGTATTTTTGGAAGCTTACTGCAATTTGCATTGTTGCGCTTTGTAAATAATAAACAAACAAACTCCTAACAGTATTTCCACACTCCTGTTGTTGCACCAAAGGTGATAATGCACCTAAAAGTGATTTTTCATCGAAATGGGAGTATTGCTCCTGTGATCATTTTCACACTCTTGTTGATGTTGCGTTGAGTGTAATTTTACACCTAAAGGTATTTTTTACTACTAAATTTGATTTCTGATCTTAAAGGTTTTCCATACTTATGTGGCTGTTGCACTAAGATTGATTTTGTCAACCAAATGTGTTTTCATACTGGTGCCCATCTTTTAAACCTAATGTGAGAGCTTACAATCGCATGTTCTCTCTGTAATGAATGGTTTTGCACCTATATGTGATACACAGCTCCTGAGGACTTTACACCACTGGTGATTTGCACCTGTGTTTCTGCACCTAAACTTGATTTTTTCTCCAAAATGAAAAGTGTCTCCACACTCCTACTAATGCGCAATCAAATTACACACCACCATACGATTTTGCATTTTAAAGCAATTTCCCACCTAAGGTCTTTTGCACCTAAATGTGACATTTGTCCTTGCACACTCCTGTTGATGTTGCATCAAGTGTGATTTTGCACCTTAAGAGGTTGTGAGCCTAAATATGACTAGTGCTTCCCCATTCCTGTTGATGTTGCACCTAAATATTGCTTTGCACCTGAATGTGTTCTTCCTCCTGAATGTGATTTTTGGTACTGATATTGTAGCATGGGTGATTTTGCATTTCAATGTGTTGTCAATCAAACATCAGGTCATGCTGAAGCACACCTTTTACACCTGATGCAACATCCTGCACAACTGCATAGCTTTCTTATTGAGTGACAGCCCACAGCTACATACTCATGCCGTCCATTATTGAATCTCCTTCTCGGGCTCTATTGCTTTTTTTGTATGATCTAATTATGTCCACCAAACCTAAAACAAAGATCTTCATAAATGATCAAAATCTGGACAGGACGTAAGAACATTTGAGAGATTCTCTTCCCTCTGCTCTGGCTAAAAACTACCTTCAGATACCACACACGATGAGCCCTGATGGACACCCCAGAAACCTTCATCAGTGAAAAATACCATCATCTCAGACTGGGCTTCATTAAAATGACCCATTTTCTTGTTCTTACTAAGAACATAGGTCGATAAAGTACACTTTATTTTTATTTTGGTCCCAAAGAACGCAACAATACCTATTTTGCTTACCATAACAATAAATGCTAGTTTCAAATCACCCATTATAGAAAAGGAAAGAGATAGGTCGTGATTTTTTTCATGAAATGTTGTACAATTTCTCAACTATTACAAGAAAACACAGAACATCTTGCGAAATTAATTTAACAGAATCTCACCTGAAAACTGAAAGCGAGGGCATAATTGCATTCAAAGTCAAACAATACACCTGCAATGGGACATTTTTTAGGAGAAAATGTCACCAGAAAAACAATTCCACAGAATTATATAAGAGGAAATTTGTAAATTTAGCCCCCATGATAAACATTTCAGTTGTGATCCAATTCTTGGATATTGATTTCTTCACCACATTTTATTTATGATACTTTGAACGCTTTATCAGATTCTACTATGCCTAGAGACATTAACAGGCCTACAATTTCTAGCGACTACTACACCACTAACACACCTATCCCCGCTCCCCTTTCTCCTTATTATCACACACGCACACACCCGTGGGGCATGAAACAAGATCAGGTCAGCATTATTCATGTTAGATGGAACCATAATCTGCAACAAAGCCACTACTACACGGACACAGAACTAAATACTGTCAAGGATCCAACCCACAGCCCACTCATGCAAATACTGCTCCTCGATTCAGCCTCCTTCTTTTAGCTAACCTCTTGGTCTAGTCTAGCTACACCAAAACAATAGCAAATAAACTCATTCCCAAATAAGTACTCACCAGTCTACAGGCACAAGTCATATAAGAGGTGTGACTACTCGCCTCATATTTCATTGCAGCCACTCCACTGACTACTGACTTACACTGACCAGAGTACAACTCTCTTATCCACTCTCCAAAAGGAGCTGCTTGACCTCAAAATGAAGCTCCATGAGATGATACAAAGTCTGCTAACCCCACTCTGCATTTCTCACTCTTTCAGGCACTCCTTCCAAAAATTAGAATTCTAGCCTCTTCACCCCATTACACTTAATTCAACACCTACTCTTGAACAGCCTAACACATACATGCCAGCCCCAAAGCTTTGGTGTATTCATCAGCGCGTTTTACCCCTACTGCAACACACACTCCTGGAAAATATTACCACAATCTCCACAGCTCGACATTCTGTGTAGACACTCAACATAGTTATATATGTGCTTACGCTCATCCTCTAAACAATTGTCTTACCACTAGGATACAACATTCTCCATTTGTTAGAACAGAATACACTTGGGCGGGTTGTCTTCATCCATAAGGAGCCCCTTACACGCAAATTGTTTAATTCTATGAATACCTCCTAATCATATTGCCTTACTGTGGAGATTACTAACAGAACACTGTAACAGCTAGCGCCCTGGTTATAAGAGTTCAACTTATGAGTAAACTTCTGGAAAAATATATCAACACTAAGCTCATGGAGTACATGGAAGCACAAAGCTGCCTCGATTCCCTCTCAGCATGGTTTCAGACCTAATCACTCCACTGAAACCACCCTTATAGGCGTTACAGACTATATCAGATTTGCCTTGGACAATAATAAGGCTGTGTTGTTAGTGCTGCTGGACTTGTCCGCAGCTTTTGATACTGTGTCTCACCACAAGTTGCTCCAAAGACTAAATGAGAATGGAATCCATGGACTGGCGCTAAAATGGCTTGTGAGCTTTTTGGACCAGCGCACTCAAATTGTTAACCTGGTTCCTTTCCGCTGTCGCATCATGAAGCTCACGAAGGGGGTACCACAGGGCTCCTTTCTTAGCCCTACCCTATTTAATATGTATGTGGCCCCTCTTGCAAAGATCATTAGAGATCTTGGGTTCACTCCCTTCTCTTATGCGGATGACACACAACTTATTTTATCATTTGATAACAATACAGCTTCGACCAAATCTCTCTTTGCTGATGGTATGCAGGCAATTTCTAGCTGGATGACAGAAAACTTCCTCCAGCTAAATGCTGGCAAAACTGAAATCCTATCATTCGGTGGTGCTCAAACTTTATGGGCCCCGGACTGGTGGCCCTCAGAATTGGGCTTAGCTCCTACCCCGAAAATAATGGCAAAAAACCTGGGAGTCTATTTGGACCACGCTCTTTCTATGAGAGACCAAGTAATGGCCACTATAGGTACTTGCTTCTACACGTTGAGCCTCCTCCGTAGAGTTTTCCATTTTCTTCCTTTATCTGTTCATAGGACCCTGATTCAAGCTCTGGTAATCAGTCGCCTCGACTATTGTAATGCTCTTCTTGCAGCGGCAAATGCATCCTTGCTGAATTGATTCCAGGTGGTTCAGAATACGGCTGCTCGATTGGCACTTAATATGCCCCCTAGAACTTCCTCTTTGCCATTGCTGAGAAACCTTCACTTGCTGCCCATCCACCAAAGAATCAAATTCAAAATTTGTTGTCTAGTCCATAAAACTCTCAATGGTAGTGGTCCTGATTATCTCGCGGAAAGACTTAAGCGTTACCAGCCCGGCAGATCTCTTTGCTCAAGGGAAAAAGCCCTTCTTGTGATCCCACGCTACAGAAAACTTCACGCGGGGGCAGAGCTTTCTCTTACCTCGCCCCAGGGTTCTCGAATTCTCTCCCTGCACATCTACGTAAGTGCCCTGACCTTCTACGCTTCAGAAAACTCCTGAAAACAGAACTCTACAGTAATTGATCTCTCTTGCCTAGCATACCCGTATCTTTAGCGCAGAAATACCCCTGCGGGGGCGATTCCGGCGCTTTATAAATTCCATCATTCATTCATTCATGGATGTAGTAGTTGTCCTTCCTGGGTAGGATACCGCTCCCTCTAATTACGAGTGACCCAGTGTTCCCACAGGGGTGCGCCAGATCTGATTTCACTGGCTGCAAATTCACCTTTGAAATGGACTGCACTACAGACTGGCTCTGTCCCTACCCTCGTACCACGACCACACCCGACCACTTTCTAAGTCATGGGGAGCCCGCAAAGCTCTCTCCTGTCAGGTAACATTCTCCCTTCCCTCGGCTATCTTCCTCACCACCCACTCAGTCATCCTGGCCTCACACAGGCCCTCGCACACATTTACCACCTGCTTACTGCACAAGGTAGATAGATGTGTGTGTGTTAAACAGCATGGAATTGGAAATTTTATACAGAATACTGCAAGGCTCTTAGAGTTGTTCCTCATACTGTCGGGTATAATTTCTACTAGGTGGATATGTGTGCGGAGATACTGGCTGGAAACAGAAATTGCAGCCACCCAGTATCTCTACATATATCCGCCAACTCACAATTAGGTCCTACGTCTGCACATCTTAAAACATCTACCTGGCAATCAAAGTTTTTTTTAGATAGTTTTCCTTACATATAGCACTGATCAACATACTACCTTTTGTAATCAGATTTTCTTGTGAGATAGCAATACACACTTGAAAAAGACAAAGACACCTACATATCCCATCTCCTCAAATCCACCCTATTGGACAAGTACCTACTAGAAGAACATTGTAAGGGCCAGGTCTACAAGAAGCACTCAACCCTGGACCTGATTTTCAAGGGCAAGGAAGGAGGGCACTAAGGCAATTAGACACAGACTGAACAGAGAACTGCAGACAGAATAGTCTCTCTTAGACCACCTTGCGGGCAGCCAGCCACCACTGATCACCCTTCTTCTGACTCTCCCAGCACTTTTTGAACTCTATCCCACATGCTCCCTCACATCTGGTAAACTCTGATAGGGCTGCCACAATGGGGACAGATGGAACACTGAAGGAGCTTATTAGGCTATTACATCTATTCTGGTGCTTTGCTTTGAGAAGTGCCACGTTTATGACTGGAATGCTTAACCATCGTGTCCCAGTCACTTAAGCGAATGTTTAAGGAATTACATTGAACATCTGCTTATCAACGTCAAATATGCCACATCCCTAAGTTGACCAGAGTGACAAAACTGAACTCAATCATTAAGTTATTCTGTTTTTCTTTCCTTGTTAATCTTTGTAAAGCTGCTTGCTGAATTTAGACATAAATATGCAGTCAAGATTTGGCAACTGTAACTTACTTAGGTATGTCAATTAAGTTTTTGTATGCTATTCTGTCTTTGCATTTTGATATTTCTTCTCCTTTATTTGCAATGGGAAATTATATGTGAGAATCAATGCAAACAAATGATAGGCAATACCCCATGCCTCATGTCAGGCCTGGGCTCTCTTCTAGTCACTGTTTTGCCTGTGGATTTTGGCGCACACATATCTGCTATGTACAGCCCGTAGTGAAAATAAAACTGTAAGTCAAGTGCAAAGCTCATACTGTAGACGTTTGCACTGTTCTGTGTATGAGAGAAGATTGTGCTACCTTGTGTGCATCAATCAATCAGGATTTATAAAACACGGCTAATCACCCGGTAGGGTATACAGGCACGTGCAGGCCCCGGAGGCTTATTCGAACAGCCAGGTCTTGAGGGCCATTCGGAATTCCAAAAGTGAGGTGATGGTCTGGAGGTGCGTGGGGAGGCTGTTCCAGGTCTTTGCTGCGATATGGGAGAAGAAGCGCCCTCCACTTCTGCTTTGGTAGATGCAGGAAGTATGGGCAAGTGAAAGGGAGGTGGAACGTAGTCTTCTTGATGGTTGGTGGATGTTCAGGCGGTGGTTAATCTAGGTGGGTCCTTGATTGTGTGGAGCCTTGTGTGCATGGGTCAGCAGCTTGAATTGGCATTTCTTCTGTATGGGGAGAACCCTTACCAACAAACCTTCTAAGGAGTTCACAAAAGGAGTCCAAACTCAATGCTCCTTCAGATACGAGTCTCCTTCACGGTGCTAAAACAACTGTCAGTATAACACTATTGAAAAATAGCAACACTACCAAGAACTTCTGATACTTCTGAAATAAAAGAATAACAGACCTGATGGGAAGTTCCAGTGCCATACATTTAAACATATATCAGGATGCATGATGACCAGAGTTATATTTTATGGGGTTTGCAAAGCTTACGACATACAACAGAATATTCAGCTGCCTTTCGGCGGCATAAAGAGCTGTTTGCCAAATACTAGGAGAAGGGGTTTGGGAGGGTAGAATATGGAAGCGATGCCATTTTGTTCTCCCTGGGCACTGTTGCATCACAGCCGCTCTATAGCTTTTCATAAAGAAACGCCACATCGAGATCTCCAACCCTCTCACATTAGACTGTTAGACTGGTCAAACCACATCATCAAGTCTTTCAAAATCCTGACCATACAAACCTTCCCGCGCTGAACTGGGTATGGAAATGGTAAAATGTAGAGACCACAAGCACAGTGCAAACTAGCACTGGCAAGTTCAATAGGTCTAGATTTAGGGACTGATTACGATGTTGGTGGATGGGATACTCCGTCACAAGCATGACGGATATCCCGTCCGCAGTATCACAAGTTCCATAGGATATCATGGAATTGTAATTTGGCGGACCGGGTATCTGTCACGTTTGTGACGGAGTAATCCTATTCACCAAGATCGAAATCAGGCCTTAGTGTGCTTATGCATGCAAACATGGCCTTGCATTTCACAAAGACTACTTGCACCATATCTCTGAGCAACCTGCCTTTTTTCTGTACCTTCTATGTCTGTGCCCTCTTTATTCCTTCCCCACGTTTGCGGTGCGCCTAGTTTTGCTCCTCTAGGCATATAGCCCTTGTGCCATGCAGCACCGCAAGTTTGAAGAGTATAAAATAGGGCTGACCGCTACTTCTAGTGTCATGAGAAGCAGATACCAGTAGGTCCCCTGAAAGTACATCATAGGATCTGCAATCAGCTTGCTCTGCAGTAGGCACAAAAACGTTTCCTAGATTTCAGATGTCAGTTCTATAAACTGCAGTATTCATATCCCCTCATGAAAGGTAACATGGGGACCCAAACAAAACTCAAGTGATTTTGACCCGGTGTGATTGGCACTTCCTCTACAGCTTTGCTGTCTTTTTAAATGTCTCTCCAAAGGTAGTGTTTATTCACTCACATAAAATGAACTACAATGTATGATATAGATGCATGCAAGCATGAAAGTTACTTAATTTCTAACTACTGCCTCTATAGTCAAATAATGGATAATTAACTATTAGACTTAAAACAAAGTACCACAGCTTTTTGAGTAATTTATCACACTTCAGTTGTGCAGTACCAGAGTCTCAATGGCCTCAATATAATCAGCTCTCTTTTGTGGTGGGAAGCTTGGGGATGGAAGGACAGTTCAGCACACATTTCTAACCAATTAACTGAGTGTTCAGAACTTATTGGTCTGTTCCTGATACTAGGTCATATCAATAGGGGACATAAAGTTAAAAAAACACTAAGGAGCTTAATTTTCGTGTACCTAGGTTTATTAGAACATTGGAATGTTGGGAGCTCCATTGAAGACAATGGAGTGCTCCAGGCTTCTAAAGGCCGGTAGAAGCCCGGAGCTCAAACATTCCAATGTTGTTGTTTATAGGTGTTGCTGGGAACAAAGGCCTCACAGAGCCCGAGGGGATTTCAACCCCCTCAGGCTCCGTAAGGCCTTTGCTTTATTTGTTAGAATATTCTGCCCTCTAGTGGTGGAATGTTTTAATAGCCTTATAGCCCTCAATGGCTGGGCTATACCTGCATTAAAGTCCAGCTCTCTTGTTAAAGGCCCTCGTATTTGGCTTGCGCCTTTAACGCTGGAGCGGGCCTTTAATGGCCGGTATAGCCCACTACGGCAGGCTATATTAGAAAATTGGAATATTGGGAGCTCCACTGAAAACAATGGAGTGCTCCAGGCTTCTAATGGCCAGTAGAAGCCCGGAGCTCAAACATTCCAATGTTTGCGTTCACAGCTGGTGCTGTTAACAAAGGCCTCACGGAACCCGAGGGGATTTCAGTTCCCTCAGTCTCTGTGAAGCCTTTGTTATATTTGTTATAACATTCTGCCCTCTAGTGGCAGAATGTTCTAATAGCCTTATAGCCCTCAGTGGCTGGGCTATACCGACATTAAAGTCCCACTCCCTTGTTAAAGGCCCTCGTCTTCGGCTTGGGCCTTTAACACTGAAGCGGGCCTTTAATGGCCTGTAGATACCACTACGGTGGGCTATAAGCCTATAATCAGTCCACAACCAAAATATATATCCTATAATGAATGCAAAAGTCAAGAAATCAACATAACAATGTATTATTTGTAGGACCGATTATGGACAATCGACGTTTTGTATCAGCAGCGGTTGCCTTCCATCTTGTACGGTATTCAGACCAGTAGCCTAAACTTCTGGCCCTATTTTACATGGGGCGATAAGGTGTACAGACAGCTTAAGCACTCGTGATAAGATTCTTACAAGTTCTGCACAGATATTTTCTCTTTTTTTGTAATTATTGATCTTATAAAATGACTGGTACCTTATATTGAGTACATCACCTGACCACTGTTGCCACTTATATTTTGGTCGCTCTTTTGCAGTGGCATCAAGGACAGTGGAACCTCCAGTGCTCTGCTTATAACAGGAGAAGTGAAGCTGCAAGTTCCAGGGCTCTTGGAGGGGAGGTTGGAAAAACACAAATGGCTAGTTGTCAACTGTGTGCGCAGTAAGAGCTTGGAGTAGGAGACGTATACGAGTTCTGGAACCGAGGCGAGTGAGACGTGATAAAGATGGGGCTGAGAGGTTGGAGATGAGGGAAGAGAGGCGCCAGAGACCAGGGGGAAGAGCAGCAGTGAAGGCGTGAGAGTTCTGGGGACGTAACGTGTTTATTTCTGCATTTGGAGCAGATTCCTGATCTTGAAGTGATTCAGATAGGTTCAGAAGATGGATAGAGGAAACCTAATGCCAAATAACTTCCCCATTATAATTTCCAGTCCCAAGGGAGACAAATGTTAATTAAAGTTCTGCGGGTGTGAGGCAGTTAGAGGATTTGGCAATATGTTTTGTGAATGCCAAGAAACTTAATGCTGAATTCTCTCTCTCTCTCTCTCTCTGCCGCCCACAGTGTTTTAATTGCCACCTGTCTCCCGTGCAGCATACATTTCCCTGGAGGCTGCGTCTGAAAAGGCTGCCGCTGGGGAGCATGGGAACGTTTACTTATTCGAATTTTCCACTAAGTGAAAAAAATCTGCACATGTGAATCAAATGTTCATTTGGCCCAAGGAGAATCCCTTTTGCCTGCACCCCCTGTTACATATGGGGGTGCCCCTGATTCCCATCCTGAAAATACACTTGTTATTGTGCCACTAAAAGGAGAAAATGTGCACATTTACTGGACAGGAAACGACTTGCATAGGCTATGCAAATACCTGCAGACATATGAGCTTGCAAATGTTTCCCTTATTTTGCAGGCTGCCCCACAAAGACACTTCCACAAAACCAACCTACACTTGAAATGGAAAGTATGACAAATGCTGTCTGTAATGGTGGGGTTGTTGAGATTATAGGTATACCCTCCAAATGTAAATTTCGTCCAATCTTGATTATTTGATATAGGCCTGATTCAATTTCATGTTCGTAAAGTGCAACTTTTGTGCATGTATGTTAAACTTCGGTGCAGGATAGCCGTTGTGAATTGGTTACCGTATTTAATGCGTTTCTTACGGTGGGAAAGGATAGACAGCATTGTAATCAATCAATCAATGTCATCTTTATTCCATTCACACAAGGTGTGTCATAAAAGAGTACATAAAAACTACAGTCCATTAATAAACAGATATGGTACAATAAAAATAAAGATACTAAAGATGCAGGTCAACTTTCTTCTCCTTTGAGTGGCCTAAGAAACCTTGCAAGTACCACGCATGTGTAAAGATTTGGAAAAAGTTGCAAGTGTAAAAATGCCGGCCTGCATTGTTTAAAATTTAAAAATGTCAATAAAGGTATAATAAGAAATCTTCTTAGGTCTATATAAAATTTACAAAAGAACAATATATATGTATGGTTGATTGTTTAGACACATTATCACAGGGGCAAAGCAGTAGATCATTGGACCAATTGTTAACAGTTGGGAAGCTTATCAGGCGGTGGAATGTATTTAGCCTAAAGAGAGTTAAAACAAATCTGTGCCGGGCTTTAAAAACATTAAAAAGATACAGTTGCATGGAAAAGGCGGTCAAAACCATTTGGTTATGTTGCACGGTTGGTAATCAGTACTGTGCGAAATTTCTGTTACGCTTGAGTGATTTGTGCAATTACTTTTTACGTAAATTACACAAAATTTCAGAAATCACACGAGCGTCAAATTTTGTGCACTTTTTTCTGCTACATGAGCTGGTTCGAGCAGGAATGTTGCAGGGAAAAATAGTTCAAGCACAAAATGTGTCATAGGAGAGACTCGAACCAGCCCCCCTTGCTAATATCTTATGTATAATGTTCACTCGAGATGCTGCAAAGTATATTTTGTGAAATTTACGCCTAATTTTGTTCTCCTCCAGATTAGAATTTTTTTTTAAACATTACATTTTACATACCCTTCACTTCGGCAAGAGCACAGAACTGTAGGCAGGGCTTTAAGTGGGATGAAAAAACTGGGGGTCTCTCAAAGGGGCGTGGCCAATATAATTAAGGGCGTGGCTTAAAAACACATAAGCTAAAAATCTGTGCTTAGCATAGTGTGCCGCCCGACTTGATTTTGCTGTTTTTGTCATTGCATCCAGATATATGAAACAACAAGTAACATCATACCTACAACAAGTCAGGACTATTGACTTTGTCAATGGTTGTTAGTTGCATAAGATAAATAAGCAGCAACTATGGCTTGCATATAATATTGAAAAAAGCTTACACTTAAAGCCCTGGTGACACCACGGCAATGTTGCTGCTCCTGAGTTTCAAAAAGAGAAAGGAAATCCTGAGAGAAAATGACTCTCTTTAAAGGATTTCCCTTCCCCTACAACGCTCACCTGGCATGATGTCATGCCGTAACTTCTCCACTAGTGAGAAGTAAGCAGTGTGAGCATGCGCACATCGATGTGCCTGCTGTCATTGCAGTCCGGAAAAAAACAGACCGCCTGTGCCAGGGCACAAAACAGAGCCCGAAGGGACCCGTTTTGATGCCCCCTTTAAAAAAGTGCCGGTGCTCAGCACCGGTGAGACCCGGCCCACTTAAAGCCCCGACTGTAGTTAAGAGTTGCTGTAGTGGAAACATCCTGTATGAAGAAGTGAGAGCTGGAGCATGAGAGGTCAGAGTGGCACTGAGGATGGGAACTGAAAGGAGAGAAGAGGGGAACTGAAAGGGAAAGTCTGGAGGAGGAAGATGTAAACTCGAGAGAGTACCTCCAACTCTCTTCAGTTCTGGTTTATAAATAATCCTCAGTTGGTGGGGCCGCCGGAGGTGGGTAATAGTTGTTGTTAATGTGCATTGACAAGGCTGGGATGAAAAAAACTGGGGGGTCTCTCAAAGAGGCGTGGCTGATGGAATTAAGGGCGTTTATTAAAAACACATAAGCCAAAAATCTGTGCTTAGCATAGTGTGTCGCCCGACTGCTATTATGCTGCTTCTGTCATTGCATCCAGATATATAATACAACAAGTAACATTACACCTACAACAAGCCAGGGCTATTGGCTTTGTCAATGGTTGTTAGCTGCATATGATAAATAAGCACCAACTATGGCTTCGTTGTATATAACATTTAAAACGCTTCAGTTCTGACATGATGAGACTGTAAAAGAGCTATAACGAGCCTCTTTGAAGTTACACCAAAGGCAGTGAAGGGTGGCACTGCTGCAGAGTTTAGACTTATTTTTCACCCTGAGGGTGAGGGCAAAAATGGAGAGCCCGATAGGGACCCGTTTCGGCACCTGTTTTTAAAAACTGCCAGTGCTGAGGACCCGGCCCACTTAAAGCCCTGTGTATTGAACTTATAATCAACTCTGGTTCTGCTCATCTCTCAATTACACAAGCAGCGCCACCATGTGGCAAATGTCATAAGTGCCGGGTTTCACAATTAAGTGCCGGTGCAGAGCACCGGATACCACTGGCTCGAATCAAGCACTGACCCTCGCGCATTTTTTTTCCAGCCCCCAGAACAAACCTGTAAATAATGACCCTGTGTGAGTGTTAAATGGAGGCTTACCCAGAAAGGGGGCGAGGGACTAAAAACACTGTGCTAAATCCAGGCCGCTCCTCAGTAATGAACCGAAAGCAACTGTCTGGAACGTCACATGTAATACAGTGACAGGAAGAAGGAGGGTGTAAGGTCACATGGGGCACTGACAGCAGGTGTAAAAGATACTGGGACTGTGAAAGAGAAGAGACGTCACAGTAGACCGAGCGAGTGCGAAAATGGGACTGCGAGTGGACCTTCCGGCTCCTTAACAAGTTTTATTTATATCCAGATTTCGTTTCACTTCCTGTCAGAAGTGACAGTAAAGAAAGTGAAAAAACGTGCGTAACTAGGCTTTATTTTCCATGGTGATCGCAGCCCCCTCATCTTTCCTTTTCATTTCTTTTTCTGAGGGTTTCCAGTGGCTGAGCAGGCCCGGTTCTAGGGGGTGGGCCGGGCGGGCCAGGCCCACCCAAACATGAGCCTTGGCCCTCACAGTGAATCTGCCAACGATGCACAACGATAATAAAACATTTACTGATAACTCTGGTGATTTATGATCCTGCTGGAGAGCAATCATTTTGTCTGTTGGTAGTTTTTAAATGCAGATAAACTGAATTTTATGTGGATAGCTCAGTGGGTTACTGCCTTTGTCACAGAGACTCTGCACGTTCCCCCATCTTCCTACCTCCTGAACAATCAACACGAAGAGGCTGTTTACATCGTAAATGGGGTTCAAAGTGGGGAGATTTGCATATCAAAAGAAAGTCGAGGCTTGTGTGAAACCATGCAACGCATTGGACTTAATAAGATACAAAGCGAGGCAGTACAGCCCATCGTGTCGATGTGCCTGCTGCTGTGTGCAACATTCAGCTTAGACGGACATTCTTACTGGACCAGCTTTGCCTTTCATCCCTCTGAGTTTGAAATGGGCACTGTGAATTCGGGGTGACCCACAGATGACCTAGTCCTGTATGGTCGTCCCTTGAGAATGAGTTATAATGTGAAACAATATCATGGCGCTCGCCTAAATCCTTCTAGACAGCAGTCTCCATTCAAACCAACATCCTTCAAAAGGGGCATTTTAATTTAACTAAACGCAAGATTTACTGCACCACTGTCCCCTACAGGTACAAACAAACATACAAAAATATACATAAAAACCAATAACTTTGGACTTTTTACAAAGTCATGCAATTGATAACACATATTAAAAACATCGATTTGTGTTTTTTACACAGGTACTTTCAGTCCAGAAGTCTAGCTACTCGGTGCTTTTCATTGGCATGCTGCATCTATAACTTTACACCCAACAAGCCCTTCACAACCAATGGCAGGTCGGAACACTGATGTGGACATGCGAGGAAGACATACATTAGGGGCGTGTATGTTCATTCATTGCATGGCCTATGAGCTGGAAGCCTGCACAGCGGGCGTGTCTTTTTAAGTGCTTGCTGGGAACGGGTGGCAGACAGAGTCTGTCTGAAGGACAGCCAGAGGGTTCACACTGCAGAAAGGCTTGATTTCTTTTATATGGTGCGCATGTAGTTCGAGTTGACGTCAGAGCCCTTTAATAAAAGGCACAATAGACACTGCACATTATGTACATTCAGAGCCGAAACAACTAAATCACGATGCCTCATCAGAAGTAGTAAGTGCTATATAAATAAATTGCCATTCACACGTGTCCTCATTACAGAAGTGCTCTCTCGATGAACGAAGGTTGTGAGTGAAGAATTTGAAGACCCGCAGGACGAGGGAGCATCATGGCCAGAAGAGGCGCGAGATTTAAAACAAGCATTTGCAATGCAATAGGTCTTGCATTTGCTAGAGTTTGAGCTATTGGCATTGTAAATGACAATGCCTTTTATTTATGTGTTGGTTTTTAAAACATAAATAAAAGGCATTGTCATTTACAATGCCAATAGCTTAAACTCTTGCAAATGCGAGACCTATTGCATTGCAAATGCGTGTTTATTTAATTAGTAGTCGGGTCATTAGGGCAACTGTGGAACATACTTTAAAGTGCGTGCTAATTATATTTACTGCTATATTCAATGTTTCAAGTTTGGAGGTGATTTTACTAATGTTTTTTTTACCAGGAATAATGAAAGTGGAACTGGATGGTGGCTGGTATGGGCTGGGGACCAAGGTCAGCTGTGGAGTGCGCTGCAGAGTCCGGGGTCAGGTGGAGGTAGTAATGAAGAGGGATTCTCCCTGAAGGCTCGCACAGAAGAAGCCCGAGAAGTGTCACTTGCCTGATACTTCCACCTGAGAAACCTCCTCTTCCCATAAAAGGGACATTACATGGAAAAAAACACTTTTTGAGAGTGATAACATTTAGAAAGAGATTTGGAAAAGAGTGTGTTTTACTGGGCCTTGTAAACTAAGAAGAGATAAAGGACGTCCCAGAAGCAGGCCTGGCTAGACATATAAGCGACAAATCGGGCCCGCAGTGGCCCACCCAAATGCACCCTTGGCCCACCCAAGGCTCAGGCTTGGCGGGCTCGGGAGCTGCACCTCGGAGGGCACGCATAGAAAATATAATATTGAAAGTGGTTGTCTGGAAATAAAGAGTTTGTTCTCCCCCTTCTTCCTTTGACTTTTATTTCCTTTCTCTGCTTTCATCTTATTTATGATCTCTAAATAAATCAAGTTCTGGCTCTTCTTTCGAATTTCTTTCTACTTTTGTTTTCTTAGCTCCAGGTTTTCTTTTCCCTAATTATTCTTTTTGTGTCTTTCCTTCTGATTCTATTCCTCTGAATGAATGTATGATTGAATGAATAAATGAATGAATTAATTCACATGCATAGAGTACATTAATAGCAACTCCTAAGTGTCCTGGTGCTGACCCTAAACCCTCGGGTGCTCTAATACAGCCAGAAACATAAACATAACTGTAAGAGAATGGACGAGAACCTGGGGGTCTGGAAAAAAGTGAACAATGATGCATAGTGAGGAAAACAAGGGGAGAAAAGCGAAAGGCTGAGCAAAGTGGTTCAGAGAAAGAGAAATACAATGCACCCAGAGGCATGGGTGTTTAAACTATTATCAACTAATCTTATTTTCTAATCTACCTCATTTTACTTTCAAAGAAGCTAAAATATATGCCAAGTGCCATTTTGCATATTGCATTGCAGAACAATTACAGTTGTCTAAACACATCCATCTAGACTGCTAATCAATTTAAATTACACTGTTATTGCTTCGGTTTGCATCATAGCACAACGATTTACTGTAGATCAAAATAATTACAGCCAGCTAAAAGGAATATCTGAAAAGCAGTGGCTTGCACGCATGCAGAAGTCAGGGTGTGCACTTTCCTGCTTCATCCCTGAGCGAGCTGCCCTGTGAGACGTGTGATCTGACAATGGTGCCAGCGAGGAAACACCTCCATCTGCTGGGGCAGTACTTCCAGAAGTGTCAGCCTGTTCACCCTGGGTGCACACTTCTAGGACAGCAGCTGACTGCACCATAGAAAAGGGCTCAAGCATGTGTCTATTCTACTTCAGTATACGGCGACGTGGAAAACATGTTTTGTAATCAAGCAAACGTCCTCAAATAGAACCACACAAGGAATCTTTGAGAAATAAGATTAGTAGATCCTGGCATGAATATACAGTGAACGTTTTTCGTTAGAAAAAAATTCCTCCCGAAAAGTAAAAAAGACAGGCAGAACATGGGCGAAACGTGGAAAAAAACAAATGTTTTTTCCAGCCTCAAAAAGGGGTCTTGTGGGGCAGGAGAAGCTAAAAAAACAACCTGGTATTGCTTGTTGACCTGGGGGATAGACTAAAGAGGTACAAGAATAAAAACTTGATTTTTATATGGTCTCTGCTACAGACTGCTTTAGCCCACTATAGTGGACTTTGGGCCAGCCCGCAGTGGCGTCTCTTGAAATGATTTATTATTTATTCGGTGGGAACACACAGGGCCACAGAGAAAACCGAAGTTTATGTTAGGCTTGCTCAGAACACCATAATGTATGTTTACAAAACTTCTCAGATTCGCTGTAAAATCCACAGTTAAATTGCAGGCATGGTTACAAACAAAACCTAAAGCTCACTGAAATCCACCAGTTATGATTCAGTAAACATGAGCTCCACCCAGTCATGAACTGCACATATTACATACCTCATAAAATGTTAAATGACATCATTGATTACATCACAATGACATCATTGATGATACTACTGTTCACATTACTCTACTAACTACCAAAGTTTTAAAATAGAAAAACAAATGTCTATGGTCATATACAGGATAGGAGTACTGTCTGCACAGGGACGGTGCATGGATATATAGCCTACCAACAGAGGGACCTCCAGTTGTGCATACTGACGACGGTACACATCGGAGACTGCCTACCTGCAAAAGTCTGGATGCAGGCAGTAATCTCTGCTGCACAAGGTTAAGGCCATGTGCATCTGGTGGTGGTTGATGAGAGATGTTTTCATTAGAGGTTGGAGTAACTTGCATAATTCCATGTAGCACAGTCATGCAGAATTACCTAAACATTTCATGAGATTACTCTTAATTATGCGAGCAGGAGTAATCGTGTTATTTTTGGTAATTCCGCATCAAAGAGTGAAATGGAATTACCAAAATTACTTTCATTACTCCAGCGTAATTGAAATTACTCACAGGCCTAACTTTAATGCAGGTTCTGCTTAAAGTCATAGACTGTTGCCAACCATCTCTGAGCAAAGCCAAAGGTTGTGTACACCAGGGATTACCGGCCTGTGGTGGGCAGGGTGCATGGCCATGTTATACAGTCAAAACCCAGTGCTATGGGCAAAGATTGTGTAAAATGGGAATGTATTAGTTAGCGACGGTTGGGTGCAGGACTTCGCTGAAGATTGTGCTTCACTGCTCAATGGTTTACACAATATAAAGGCGAGCCACTCAGAGACGGTTTAGCTCATAGTGTAGTTGGAAGTGTGGCCCTAAGTTTAAACTCCATAGTTCACAGCAGAGGACTGTGTGTAGAGTGCAATAAACAAAAGCAGACTGTCCATAGGGCCTGGCTGAAGGACCAACTCAGTGGCTAGTCTTTGCAACACATTGACAAAGGTTCTGTGCATTGTTGGTTAGTTGCTCACAGAGGACTTGGCACAGGTCTGGCCTAGTGCCTAACTGCCAGTGCACCTGGTTAATAGCGGTGTATTGGTATAGTTGTTGATGTTAGGCCCCTTAAATCGCCTGTGAAGCTTGTACGCGATGGTGGTGTACCGGGTGGGCGGTATTAGGACCTCATCAGCCAGGCCTCTTGAGTCCGTATAGCATGCACCTGGTGGTGGTGTACTGGGAGGGTGGTACTAGCTCCTGGTCAGCTGGGCCCCTTGATTCCGTGAAGCATGCATCTGGTGCTGGCGTACTGGGTGTGCAGTTCTAGCACCTTCATGGCCTTTCACTGGAGGTCCCCGCTAGGAGCCTTGATTCCAGACATTGGATCTGCAATAGGAGTCAAGCTGTGCTTCCCCTGCCAATCAATGTGGCCTTTCTTTCTTTTTTCTCTAATGGCTGCAGCAATCTTTTCTTTCAATGTTGGGGCAGCCAATTAGATCCTTTCTGAAGTATGGACCCTTTCAGGCCAACAGGAGAAAACACAATCTTGGCCAGTTGGATTTGATTATTTGTTTATTTTTTGAATTTTGGGATTCGAGGATATCAGCAGATCACCAACTGTCAATATATCTCTAACTTTTTCTGAGAGTTAACCCCTTCATGCCCAAACCACCAGTGTAATATATGCAAATGCATATATATAAACCTCTTCTCCATTATCCTCCTATTTTGTCATTCCGTTCAGCCATTTTTTCTGTAAAACTTCCTATGGATATTAAAATTGAAAATTGCACTTATAGGACTCATGCACTATTTCTTTGCCCCCACTTGCCAGATCATATACTAGAGCAGCCCACCACGACTGGGTTATAAACACATATAATTAAGATATGGTATCCAGTGGGAATAAATTAAACACCAAAGGTGTTCTTTTTGCCTAAATCGATCTTTATTCGATGTAATGTTGTGAAAATATCCCATTTAGCTATTCAACCAACTTTCTTAGTCCTAACCACACCTCTTTCTGTTTGATTACCAGTGTGCATCTGTGAATGATGTTTCATGTCAACAATTGCCACTTGGTAGTTATAGTTACTATAACGTTTCCATAGGAAATTTATTTTTTGGTTTGCTTATAACTTTGGTGTCGTTTGATAAATCTTCAGGAACCTTTCCAAAAAAGTCTCATCCACCTCAGCTACTTCCTGGAAAGTTTTGGAGTGATCTGTCAACCAAAAAACAGGGTGCCCCAAAACGCGTTTTCCCATGACATTTTCCATAGGAAAATTAGACACACCTACAGCAAAAACGGCTGAATAGAGTAACATCAAATTGGACAAAAAGCTTGATCTTGATCCAGAAAGTGTGCTTCTTGTGATTTTGTGTAAATCCATTCAGTACGTTTTGAGCAATTAAGGTTTAAAATTTATATAGAGACAAAGAGGATCTGTGGCTCCAACAGATATAAAGATAAGGGCTGACTGGCTGCCACCATATCAACAAAGATGTGGCAGCAGCCATTTTAGAAGTTGAAGACTCAGTACCCTGTCCTGAAAAAATGTTTTAAAAAAAGCACATGGGGGGGGGGGGCAGGGTTGGCATACTCTCCTGGGCCTGGAACACAGATTTGCTGGCGACCAGCGGGAGCAGAGAAAATGCTGCTCCCGACCGGGAAGGACCAAAGCAACACAGCCGGCTCCCGCTAGAACTCAGGGTGGGTGCTGGCTGGGGAGCCAGCAGGGGCCGCGGGGGCCATGGGCCTCCCCCTGTGGCCCCCAACCATGCACATTTTGTGAGTGCCATGGGTGGGAACTTGGACACCCACAGTAAAATAACAGTTGGCCCCCGCCTGCATCCAGGATAGATGCTGGCTGGTGAGCCAGCTGTGGGGGCCTTGGGCTCCCTTCATAGCCCTCCCATTAAAAGAATTGTGCGGTGGCAAAGAGGCGCCCAAGGCAAAAGAAAATGGCTGGCTCCCACAGGCAGGGCCACAGGGCCTCCCCCCATAGCCCTAAAGTGTGACTAATATGTTGGTGTCCGGGTGGGACCTGGACACCCAGAAAAAATGAAAGAATAATAAATGAGTAGCAGAAGATGCTCATTTATTATTCACCGCTCCAGACAAAAAGCGCCCCATATTGCCCTGCAAGGGCTTTTAAATTATATTTTTTGTCCCGGTGGTGCCTCTGGGCAGGGGCCCCACAAAGCATTTTTTATATTGTTGTGGAGGGCTGCAGGGAGCACAGCAGCCTCCAAGTAGCACATTCAAAAATAACACAGTAAGTCTCCTGGGTCAATACATTCATGACCCCAACTGAGCTTGCAATTATTTTCAAAACACTCCAAGCTGGAGCTGTATGCTCTTCAGCTGGAGTACAAGGCCTATTGTGGCTGGTTCTATGGCTGCACTATGTGGCCTGAAAAATGTTTTTAAAAAATTTAAAGACGTATTTTTTTTAATGCTTTATTACAAATATTTTGTGACAATTACCATTATTAAACAATGCAATGTGTGACTTTATAAAATATATATTTGTTTATAGTTATTGTTGACTTTTTGACAAAGCTAATTGGTCTGCTTTATATAGGTTTATGTGCTGACTCCTTGTTAAAGCCAATAGGCCCACTTTTTATAGTTTGGCGTTCTCACCCTTTGACAAAGCCAGTGGGTCTCCCTTACTTAAAATGGCACAGTTTATATTTTTACATGACAAACTCAGCCGTGCACAGTGGGGGGGGGGGTATGGCCCAGGTCCTGGCGTCAGGCAAGTCCCTGCGCCCAACACACCCGCGAACGCGGCCTTTGTGGCAGGGGGTTAGGTGGACACGGGGTGGGTGCTCATCCGTGGGGGGTTGAACACAGGGCTTAGCCACAGGCCAGGCCCTGCTACCGACCCCATTCAGCTCACGGCAATGGACATCTTAATTTACATTGAAAAAACTGAAATCCACCATAAACAACCAAAGGTATAAGTGAAATTATAGTTAGGAATTGAAATAATATCCAACTTTACATTTAAAAAAAACATAGAAATTCACTGAAAAAAACAAAGGTTAAAGGGACGTCATAGTTAGGTGAAAATGTCTGGTAAATCATAACGTTTTAAACAAAACGACTGAAATTCATCAGTTATAGTTACCTCAAGTAACTCATTTGTGCTGTAAAGTAACTATAACTCGCACTCGCGCCATGACTGCTAATTAGCTCATATATTACATCAGTTATGACATGTTCTATGACTTCAATGATACTTTCACGACATCATTGATAACCATGTGCATGGCACAAAATCTAGGGATACACTCTCATGACAACCTCTATCGATGCTTCAAGTAACCAAAACGTGTTCTGAAGGAGAAATCATCACAAACCTGTTTTAAGCAACTCAGGCTATTCCTGGGAATCTAACCATAGTTATGTCACACCTGGACTACTGTGATGGTATTTACACTCCTCACTACCACACTCTCCTAGCGACGGATATAAAGCCGCTGCTGTAATGACCAAACCATGTCCATTTTGAACTTTCGCTGGCTTCCAATCAAAGAAGGGGCACAATTCAAGATATAGTACATATTCCAGACATTCTTTCACTGCTGGTCTCTGAGACATCTTGCAAAGATATTCAGGCCATGAAAACCGACCCGCTACATTCGGACTGCCACCTTTACCCTCCCTTTCACATGCCCAGTCACATACAAGAGTTTCAGAGGTACATGTACAAGGCTCAATATTTTACAACTCTCCCATACAGATGTTTATACTCCATGAAAACTTTCTGCATTTACAAAAAGGATTAAAAACCTACCTCATCTGCATAGTTCGCAAGACTGCTGTGCAGTAAATCCCAAGCCCAAAAACTGTCAGAGTCAGAGACTGGATCACAAAACTCATGGTCTACCACAAGAGACTTCGGCCAACCTGTCCGGCTTGCTTGGAAAGTTGGCCAGTCTGCACTGTAATCTTGTTAAACCAAAGTACTTGGAAACAACTGCTAAGCGGCACAGACCGCTTTATAAAAATCCATAACAAAACATTAGTTAATCCCACAACAGGTAAGTCTCCTTTATGAAAATGGGAATTGCCTATTGTTCTACCCTTGATCGAGTATACCCTGCTGAGCCGTGCGGCAGGGACGTAGTAAATTTGGCCAGGCCTTCGTAGATCCAACCACCGTACAGGGAAGGTCCACTCTAACTCTGGTCAAGATGGAGTTCACCGCACTGAGGCATAAATCTGCTCAGCTTTACCAATGCCTTGATAATTTATAGGTAATCTTTAGTACTATGAATCCTATTCTACTTTATTAAAGTCCTTCCATTGCTAGATTTACCTCATCCAACAGACAGGGTTTACCCATACCAACCCATAAAAAAGATTGCTATATTAATGGATTTTTTTTTAGAGATTGGCTGACGGGATTCTCCATCGAATGAAACCTGATGAATATCCCGTCCACCGAATTACTAGTGCCATGGCTATAATGCACTTTTTATATGTCGAACGGCTAACCATCATGTTTGTGATGCGGTATCGGAGGCCCATTGTCACTCTTTCTGACATCTTCAGATAACGAGTAATGAATGTATCCACGGCAGAGTCCTATGACTGCCCCTTGTAGTCAGAGATTCAAACCCCAGCGTGTTCACTAAGCCTTTTGTCCATCTGAGGTTAATAAAATGAGTACTGCTGAGCTGGGTAACACTAAACATCTGTAATTAAAGCCAAGGGACGCATCGGAGTGAATACGGGTTTTAGAAGTTACATGTCACGTATGACACGGAGGGAGTGACAATACACGTATCATGGCTGTCTATAGGAGCACAAAAGAGCGCGTACAGATGCTCAGTCGTACCAGTGAGCGGCTAGCGACAGAATCTGACTAGACTGTGGATCAGGCCGCTCAGGCAGCGGGTTTAAGCCTCTTTTGTCTCTTTTGGGAGGCTCCTTTGTATTTACAGATGTTTCTTAAAGTTTTTAAGAAACTTTGGTGTAAAGGCACAAGGGCTTCTGAGGCAGCATGACTTGCTGCAGGGGACTGATATTAGTTTTAAGGAAAAGTTGTTTTATCAAACCCCTACCTTTCAAGTGCCAACAGGCTATGCACTGTCAAGAACGCTGCGCAATGTGAAACGCTGTGTTGTATCCCTTAAAGAACAGCGCCGTCACGATTGTTTTGCATCTTGTGAAGAGCAGCAATAAATACTATTTAAAAAAACAAAACTCTGACTTAACTCTATTCATAGCGCCTCTGGCCTGACCATATGAAACCACAAATAGACATCTTAACAAGATGGCGTCGGCTGACGGAAGTCTGCGGAGATAGTTAACCTGGTCTGGTGCTTGTCTGTCTTTGGGCAACGATTCGCTGGCAGTGCCTCTCCAGGTGTGCTCAATCCAGAGCTCCTTGTTGAAAGAACAAGCACTGCGCTGCAGACGGACTACTTTCTTTGCAAATCGCCCTCGGATGTTTCACTTTATGACGTCTGGCCTCTTACCAGCAGAGTAAATACATTGAATGTTATTAGCTCCGTGGGAGGGCATGGCCACGCTGGACGTGATGCTTTTGTGTGGGAAGCAAACGGCAAACCCATTCAGAATTCTGGGCCAAATATCTTCTTTTTTTTTTTTACTGAGTTTTATATAGCGCAAACTTGACCCGAAGGTATCGGGTATCAGAGCGCTTTACATAGCATCGGTTGCGTTACATGAGGACAGATTAATTTTTGTTAGGCACGGGGAGATTAAGTGATTTGCCCAGAATCACAGGATGTTCAGCGTCATTGCCGAGACTCGAACCCAGTACCCCAGATTCGAGGTAGACCACCTTAGCCGTTAGGCCAACTCCTCTCCCCACTTAATATTTGTAGCCATATTCCTGAGCTGTGTTTGTGAAAATCACACATGGCGTTCTTCCTTTAACTGGTCCATGATGCCAAGGACGACAAGACACGGCGGGGAAAGTCTGCTATGGAGCGCTAAGCACTCCTCGCTGAAGTAAACGTTTATGATTAACAAACTCTATTTTTAACTCTCTTGGAGTACGTCTCCTCATATAGCATGTGCCACCCTGTCAATAATGCAATGGAAGCTGCACACACTACAATTATTGTGAGCGGCTCCCTCCCACTCACAGGCTCTACCCACTGCAGCTTTATATGTCAGTATTCAATTGCTCATTAGTTAGTTTGATCCGTCATGCATAAGTAATGCGCTCCAGTTCTCTGTTCCTCAGGTGCTGGTCAAAATATGTCCTATGAACAAAGCCTTGGCTAGTACACAGGGGAGTAAATATTCAAGAGTGCTCTCTTTTATTTTTAAAGATAATTATGAAAGTTGTTACGTGCATTTACTATATAATCCAGTGGGTACCAATGGTCAAACAAGCACTGGCAAAGCCAATAGGCCTGCCCGTGCCGAGTATGCATTTTCTTTTGCAAAAATATGTAATATGCAAAAATATTTTGGCAAAAATATATAAATAAAGGAGTGCCTTAGCAGGCCAAGCACACCAGCCCTGGTATTGAAGTGCACAATTGGTCAGGCAAAATGCTGTCACTCACAGTCCAAGACAGCCAATGGATTAAAAGGGGCTCTCCACTGCCCCAGATTGTGGTGAGCAGAAGTGCAATGTGAATGAAACTTAAACATACCTGTTGATGAAGAGGTATGACCGAAAGCACACCCACAACTACATATATTTTGAATCACCTTCATGAGAAACAAAAAATATAATTTTTTTAAATCTCCCGCTTGCAGGATATAATGTATACCAGTAATATGACTCAATGGAACTATGATTTGAAAATAATGTTTTCTGTATATACCACGCAGAATCATTAGGAGTAGTCTCAATAATTGATAACTATGAATCATGGATAGCAATAGAAACGTTATGAATTGTGTGTTATGTTCAAATGAATCATGACAATGAGAAAAGACTAAGAGGCGCTGGCTGGCAAGCATTTTTTTACTTTCCATGATGAGTCCTCTATTTATTTCACTATTGTTTTCTCTGTGCTGTTACTGTCTGAAGAAAGCGCTTGGCACCGAAACGCGTCAGGAGTAAATAAATCCACTTTTGCATATCCCTGGAGTGAAATCCTGTTTCTTCATACAGAAACCTTATTTTCATATTGAAACCCGTCAACTGCACCGACCCTGCAGGTGGTATAACCCCACACGGTTGGAACAAAAAGAAGTATATATATATATATATATATATATATATATATATACATATATATATATATATATATATTATATATTATATATATATATATATCAAAACTAATGGGCGGTCAGGTCAGCTCCTGTGTTGAACGTTTCGGGGTGATTCGTCAAGCAAGGGCCAAGAAAAAGGGGTGGTCCCAAAATGAGTTTTCGCCATGTTAATTTCCATAGGAAACTTTAGACACGGCTACACCCCGAACTGCAGAACGGAATTACACCAAATTTGGCAAAAAGGTAGCTCTTGGTACAGAAAGCCATCTTTTTGTTAAATGGTGTAAATTGTAAATCTGTCCAGTAGTTTCTGAGAAATGTAAACATTTCTCAGATATCCATGTATCTGGAGCTTGCGATACGATTGGCTGTCAACACTTCAAATCAGGAAGTGTTGGCAGCCATCTTGTGACTCGGTTGAACTGTCACAAGAAAAAAGGTGAAAAAAGGTTAAACATCAAGAAAAGGGGGCAAGGTAGAAACACCCTGTCACCCTAGGCCTGCTCAGGGGGGGTCCCACAGGGACCTCCAGGGCCAAAACGAGTATATTTTTTTACATTCTCAGCAGCAGTCGCGTTGAGTCCGTGAATCCCGCTGGAAAAAAACAAAAAACGAAGCGCTCCCGCACTTTGTTTTCTTTAAGCTCCCGGATGGGCCAGCCCGGGGGCCGCCACCTCCCTGGGGCTATGTTCATTAAATGCGGGGGGCCACGTCGGCCCCCGCAGTCCTGGGGACCGCCCCCTCCCTGGGGCTTTTTTATAAACAAAAAAATGCATGGGGGGCTCCTGCCCCCCCCGGCAATCCCGGGGACCGCCACCTCCCCGAGGTTATATTAATTAAATGCGGGGGCCACGTGGGCCCCCAGCCCCAGGGACCGCCACCTCCCCGGGGCTTTATTTTTTTTAAAAATGCGTGGGGGGTTCCTGTCCCCCCCACGCAGCCCCGGGGACCGCCACCTCCCCGGGGCTATATTCTTAAAATGCAGGGGCCCACACAGGCCCCCCCAGCCCAGGGACCGCCACCTCCCAGGGGCTATATTTCTTTAAAAAATGCATGGGGGGCTCCTGCCCCCTATGCAGCCCCAGGGACCGCCACCACCCCAGGACTATCTTAAAAAATGAAGTGTGGGGGGCTCGAGCCCCCCCACCACACAGCCCCGGGGACTACCACCTCCCAAGGGCACAAATTAAGTAAATGAGTGGGTCTGTTGCGGACACCCGGGGACCACCACCTCCCGGGGGTTATACAGAAGATGGGAGGGGGGCCGCGTAACCCCCCTCCAGGAGCCCTCCGTGGCCCTGGGGACCGATACCACCTAGGGCCAGCTCTAGCAGTGTCCCGGGGTGCCCACCCGGGACACTGCAGTTTGCTATGGCATGGCGGGAGCATGCCATAGCAAACACTGCTTCGTTTCATGGAAGCAAGATCATTGAAAATGCTCTCTCTTCCATGAAGCAAAGCAGAATTGCTTTTGGGCAGAGGGAGCTGTATGTTAGCAGTTCCCTCTGTCCAAATGCTGTCCAAATGCTGGCTCCAGCAGGAGCTGGGGAGCCGGCAAGGACCACGGGGGCCTTGGGGCTCCCACCGTGGTCCCCGAGAGGCCAAGCCCCGGGTGATGGGGTCCCCGTGGCCAAAAATGGCCCAGGAGAGGGGCCACACGGCCCCCCTCCCTTTTAATTTTTTTTTTCTTAAAATTGTCAGGGCCCGGGGGAAGGGGTCCCCGGGGCCGAAATCGGCCTGGGGAGGGGGGCCATGTGGCCCCCCTACTTTAAAATAAAGAAAATTAAAAAAGAAAAAGAAATGGCCAAGCACCAGGGGATGGGTCCCCGGGGCTGAAAATGGCCTGGGGTAGGTGGACTGCTCCGCCCCTCCCTTTTTAACTTTTTTTTTTTTTTTAATGGATCAGGCCCCGGGGGATGGGGTCCACAGGGCCCAAACGGGTGAAAGGGAAGGGGGGCCACACAAACCCCTTTCCTAAAATACAAAAATAACACGAAGCCGGCAATTCGCCAGAGGCCCCGCCTCCTTTCTCCACTACTCTACAAACGTGCCTCCTGGTGCGCTCTTGGTTGGGGGATGAAGTCCCCTTCGATGCTCAGGGGCCAACTAGCTCACCTGTTACCTACAGTAAGCCCCACACAGTGGGATTGCGGAGAGGTGGTCGGAGGCCACGCCCCTTTTTACACCACTCTGCACCCATACATTCACTGAGACACCTAATCACTCACTTATACAGTCAGTCACGCACCCACTGAGTCATCCATACAGTCACTCATACAGCCACTTATTCACCAATACACCTTGGTACGTATATTTAACACTCAAACTTTTAAAAAACACTCGCAGTCACTGGATGATGTCATCACTGATGCCATCAGTGATGTCACTGATCATGTCATGAGTGATGTAATATGTGAAGTCATAAGCAGTGCATTGCGGGGGCAAGAGTTATAGTTAGCTCAGCTAACTATAACGGCTGAATTTCTCTGATTTTGTACAAGTGAAATGTCAGCCTAACTATAACTTCTCTGTAACCTTTGTTTTTTTCCTTGGATTTCTAAGGTTTTTTAAAATGCTAATTTCTAACTATAACGTCCCTGAAACCTATATTGTAATTGCATTTGTAATTGCATTTATATAGCGCTTACTACCCCTGACGAGGCATATATATATATATATAAAAGCATACACTCGTCCTCAGGATAACAAAGGAAATTCGGCACTCCAAAGCGGGTACGAAGATTTTATTTCTGAGGTTGCAGTAACAGCATATTTTGGACGCGTTTCGGCTATTGCCTTTATCAATAGTGTACCTCCCTTTTTTTAATGCTTAAATAGTCTCATGGGATTCCACGGGTTGGTGTACACAGAAAAGGTACTCACACTTCCGGTATTTCCTTCATACACATTAATGGAAGTCTGTTTTCTGAACCAAAACAAATATAATTAACCTCTACGGTTAAGTGGCATATATTACAAATATATAGCTATATACATACACATATATTGCCTAGTGGTTGTCACCAATAGGTATTTATAGTTAGGTCTGCTATTCCACAGAAAGAGCGTTTTTGGGTTTGCGAATAACTTTGGCCCTGTTTGACGAATCTTCACAAAACCTTCCCAAAAAAGTTCATCCACCTCAGCTCATTCCTGGAACGTATTAGGGTGATCCGTCAAGGTGGCTGAGAATAAAGCGGGGTTCGGAAACACAAAATCCTTGTGCGTTTTCCATAGACTTCTTTAGGCAGGGCTACAGCAAAAACTGCTAAACGGAATCACACCAAATTCGGCAGGAAGCTAGATCTTCGTCTTCAGATTGTGTTTTTTGTGATTTGGTGTAATTGCCATTCAGTACTTTTTTGAGAAATTATGGTTGAAAAATAATTGTATATCTGGCTGGTTGGGTCCGCAAGGGGATTGAGAGACTCTCACGGGAGCACCAATTTTAAAATAGAGCGTTCTGAAAGGCCCAGGTAGATTTTTTCCCCCTTGAGCCATCTTGCTCCCATGGGAGCAAGTGCTCTGATTGCTTACAGCAACATGAGAAAAATGATGTTGGCAGCCAATACAGGACTCAGGGACTTAGGTCAGATGTACAACTGTTTTTAGCGGTCGCACATGGAAAATCGGGCCGTTTGCGACCGCTAAAAATGGCTGCAGCATGTATAAACCCTATTTTGCGAGTCGGTAACCTATTACCGACTCGCAAAATAGGGTTTGCGAGTCGCTATTAGAAAGGGGCGTGCCAAGGGCGTCCCTTCCTAATAGCGCGTCTCACTGGTATGTACGATTGCTTTGCTACCGCAAATGCTGTCACAAAACAATCGCAGTACCGCTTACTTCAAGTAGGTGGTAAGCAAGTCGCAAATGGGAAGGAGTCACCAGGGGACCCTTTCCCCTTTGTGAATGTATGCAAAAATATTTTTTAAGAGGAGGTAGTGGTCCCACGGACCATTGCCTGCCCTTAAAAAATTAAAAGAAAACCTTTTGGTTTTTTTTAAACGCATCCCGTTTTCCTTTAAGGAATTGGGGGTGCATTTTCTTTATTTAAAAGCAAACACAGATATGGTGGTCTGCTGTCCCGAGCACGCCACCATCACTGTGATTGTGGCTCATTCCCAAAAAGTCGCAAATTGCGACCTGCAAAACGGAATGGTCATACATCTGGCCCTTAGTCCCCTGTCCTGAAATAAAACAAAAATAGTATAAGGGGGCAGGGTAGGGATACTAACACCCCCTAGGTCCCATGGGGGTGGGTGGGACCCAGAGGAACCCTCCCTGTGGCCAAAAAAGAAAACAATCTGCATAAAATTACGCAACCTGCAAGACTCTCACGTGATCGAAAAAAACCAAAATGGTGGCTGGGCTGCATTTATTATGTTTATACACTGGGGAGCCCGCGCCTGAGGCTGTATTCATGAAGGGGAGGGGGGCAGCATGGCTCGCCTCCCGAGCCTCCAGAGGCCCTGGGGAGCCCACCCCCAGGGACCAAAATTTGTTTATAGGGTGGAGGTGGGGCACATGCCTCGATCTTCCCCAGGCCCCGGGGATCCCAAACTGGGGCCGAAATTTGTCTATATGAGGAGAGGGCCTGCACAACCCCTATCCCTGAGCCTCCAGAGGCGCTGGGGAGACCTCCCCCTGGGCCAAAGATACTTTATATGGTAGGGGGGCCGTGGAGATTGGATTTACGTATTGTAATTAAATATTTCTTTATATTAAAAAAACCCTAGAAATTCACAGAAAAAAACGAAGGTTAAAATAGCGTTATAGTTAGGTGTGATAAAAAGATCCGTTTTCATTTTTTCATATGCATTTGAAATTAACTAAATAAACAAAGAATAAAGTATCAGTATAGTTAGGTGAATTTGACAGTGACAACAGTAAAGTTTGAACTAAAAAAAAAAGCAATGAAATTCACCAATTCTAGTTAGCAGAGCTAACTAAATTTATGCCTCTGCCAGGCACTGCTTGTGCCCTCACATATGTCATCACTCATGATATGTTCTATCGCATCATTTGACATCACTGATGACATCATGCGAGCTTCTTTTGTACACATTGCTCTTTAAACCAGTATAACATTAAAGCTATGAAAGTACGTGCAAAATAGCTCAGAATAATATGAAGAGTCTTTACTGCTATCATACATACAACCCCATAGGTAAAACAAGCTTGTGTTATTTGCAACATTGACCCTATACCATACACTTCATGGGTAGCCGGGTTCATGATGAGTGTGAACCATTGATGAAAGGGTAACCTATCCTGCCCTCAGTATTCAATCTGTATACAACTGTTCAACGAAAACCAAGTTCCTCCAGATACTCAAGACCTGTTACATAAGTAATGCCCTACTACAGACACTCTTTACCTGTATCAAACCCCTGACAGTCACTGAACCTACACTGAGAAAAGAAGTGGATATGAGTAGAAAAGTAGGTACTGTTAACAGTGTTTACTCTATGAAGAGAGTTTATTCTATACCACATTGTTTGCAGACAGTAAAACTCTCATGAGAAATACACCACATAGTATTAAAAAGTATCTACTAAGCACAGTGTGCACTATGTAAAACTTGTCCAAAGAGGGACTATTCATTTAAAACAACCAAGGTCTGAAGGTGCTAAAGATCATACTACCTGCAGCCTTTATACTGTTGTGAAAACTTTAAAGATAGCCCATCTTCTGAAGCAAAACAAGCATGTGTACATTAGGTAGGACCTGGTGCACACAGACTTCTATGTTAAGTAGAAATGGTCATGCTGAGACGAATCTGTCTAATAACTCAAGGCTGCTTACAATACTTAGTATGTTTCTGCAGTACTAAAAACCTTGTGTGAATATAATGAACACAAGTCAACTGCCACCTGCACAGAGTTACTCTTCAATACAGATTTCTAATGCGTTCAATACCATTACACACCTATGGTACATTAGGAGCACATGTGTTTTGTAAACACATATCGATTAGCAACACACAGGCCCTGCGGCAAACCCCCCACAGGCAGCCAACTTCACACTGCGCATGGCCTTTGGTCGTGCATGGCATGGGGTTGGCCACACCTTGGCCTGCCGTCAGGCCCTGTGGCTAAACCATGATCAATATGAACTGTATAGTTGTTGATACTAGTATTGTCTCTATTCTACCAAAAATATTGTTCAGCTTGAATTCCTAGAATTAATTTTCAGTCACATGGGTTAAATTCTGACACAACATTTCATTATATGGACCGCCTCTTTCTCTATACCAGCATCAACCTTGACTCTCTGCCTTACGTTGGCAGGGTATGCCCAGACGTGGGTAACTTGCTCACTTTGCCACTGGATTCAAACTAGCCTGGCTGATGAGGGCTGTTAGCCTGAAACCGGTCCCAGGTGCTTGTTTCCGGTCCAGGGAAGACATGGCTTGGCAGTTCGGGCTGGACTGTTCCCATGAGGCACAGGATCAAGACTGATTTGCATATAGCTGTGCCTGAACTGGGGTGGCAAAGTGGGCTAAAGAACGATGATGGATTCAACCCAGATCTGTGACTGGGGGTGAGTGTCTGAAAAGTTTCAGCACTCTGTCTATCATCTCCTTGTGTTTGCTTTGTTCGCCCTAAGTTGGCAGGGTATGCCCAGACGTGGGTCCCTTGCTCACTTTACCATTGGATTCAAGCTAGCCTGGCTGATGAGGGGCTGTTAGCCCGAAGCCGGTCCCAGGATGCTTGTTTCCAGTCCAGGGAAGACATGGCTTGGCAGTTCGGGCTGGACTGTTCCCATGAGCACAGGATCAAGACTGATTTGCATATAGCTGTGTCTGAACTGGGGTGGCAAAGTGAGCTAAAGAGCGATGATGGATTCAACCCAGATCTGTGACTGGGGGTGAGTGTCTGAAAAGTTTCAGCACTCCGTCCATCATCTCCTTGTGTTTGCCCTGTGGCTAAACCCCCAGCAGGCTGCCAACCCAACAGTGCAAACAGCCTTTGGGGTGCTCAGCATAAGGTTAGCCTTCAGGCCTGGGGACCCAAGACTCTGGCGCCAAAAATATATATATTTAGAGGAGGGGGGCATGCAGCTGAACCTTATAAGGCCACAGGGACACCGTTTCCCAGGGACAAATGCAATAAAAAAGGGGAGGGGGCTGCGGAGTTCCCCCGAGCCTTCTGAGGCCCCGGGGACCCCATCCTATGGGGCCATGCTTTTTTTTTTTTAAAGGGAAGGGGAGCCAGGCAGCAGCCTTCTCCAAGCCTTCTGAGGCTCCGGGGAACCCATCCTCTTGGGCCCAATGCACTTCAAAAGGGGAGAGGGGCCATGTGACCACCCTCCCGGACCCCATTTCCCAGGACCGCATTTATTTTAAAAGGGGAGGGGGCCATGCAGCCCTCTCCCTGGTCCATCTCAGGTCCTGGAGACCCCATTCCCTAGAGCCATATGTATTTTAAAGGGGAGGGGGGGCGGGCAAGCCTATCATGGCCTGGGAACCCATTGCCAGGGCTTGCCTTTAATGTATGGGCGTGCCCACCCAGAGCACTCACAAACACCACGTTGGAACCAAGGGGAAGCACCAGGTCCCCCGCAGCCCCAGCCGGCTGCCCGCATAGTGCGTGAGCCTGCATTGCTATTTAGGCTGCTCCCTCTGGGCGGGAGCAATCTGCTCTGTTTCCCTGAAAGCAACAGTACGGGCAGGGAAACAGAGCACAAGTCTGCACCCAGCCGGCTGGAGCATTTTTAAAGCTTCTGCAGGCTGGGGGGCAGACTTAGTCTTTTGTCACATTTGGCGGGAGATTTGAAAGTTTTCCCACCAGAAGGGAGAAAACATGTTTCCCTGACCGCGCCGGTGTCATGGGAGTAGGCCTCCCGGTACACCATATTTGAGCCGGTCCAGGGGGATGGGGTCCCCAGGGTCCTTTTAAGGCTTGGGGAGGAGGGCCCCGTGCCCCCCTCCACTTATTAAAAACTTTAGGCCCCCGGGGGATGGGGTACCAGGGGCCGAGAAGGGCTCGGGGAGAGGGGGCTCGTGCCCCCTCCCCTTGATAAATAGATAGGGACCGGGGGATGGGGTCCCTGGGGCCATAAATGGATCAGAGAGAGTGGCCGCGTTATAGTTAGCTCAACTAACTATAACGGCCCAATTTCTCTGGTTTTGTACAAGTGAAATGTCCAACTAACTAAAACGTCCCTGAAACCTGTGGTTTTTTCAATGCATTTCTAAGGTTTTTTAAATGCTAATTTCTAACTATAATGTCCCTGAAACCTATGGTTTTTTTCAGTGAATTTCTAAGTTTTTTTAAATGCTTATTTCTAACTAGAACGTAGTAGTCGCGTTTGCAGAGTGGTGCAGAAAGGGGCCTGGGCCTCCGACCAGCGCTCAGGAATTCCGCTGTGTAGGACTTACAGGAGGTACCAGGTGGGCTAATTGGCCTCCAAAGTCCCTCAGGAGTAAAGTGGACTTCATCCCCAACCAGTACTGTGCCAGGAGGCGCTTTTGCAGAGTGGTGGTGAAAGGTGAGCGTGGCCTCCGACGACCTCTTAGCAATCTCACTGTGTGGGACTTACTAGAGGTAACAGGAGGGGTAGTTGGCCCCCAAAGTCAACCTTGGGGGCCAACTACCCCTCCTATTACCTCCAGTAAGTCCCACACAGCAGGATTGCTAAATTCTCATAGCAGACCACGCCCACTTTCCCCACCACTCTGCAAACGCACTCCCTGGCACGCTCTTGGATGGGGATTAGAGTCCCCTTCGCTGCTGGGGGTCCTTAGGGGCCAACTAGCCTACCTGATGCCTTCAGTATGCCCCAGATAGTGGGATTGCTGACAGGTGGACTCAGGCCACACCCCCTTTCTCCACCACTCTGCAAACGCGCCTCCTGGCGCGTTCGTGGTTGGGGGATTAAGTCCCCTTGAATCCTGAGGGTCCCTGGGGGCCAACTAGCCCACCAGGTACCTCCAGTAAGCCCCACACAGGTGGATTGCTGAGACTGGTCCGAGGCCATGCCCCCTTTTTACACCACTCTGCAAACGCGCCTCCTGGCGCACTGCTGCTCGGGGGATGAAGTCCACTTTAGTCCTGAGGTCCTCAGGACACAAGAAGACCTCATCGCCCCACCAGCAATGCGCCAAGAGGTGCGTTTGCAGAGTGGTGTAAAAAGGGAGTGGCCTCAGACCACCTCTCAGCAATCCCACTGTGTGGGCATTACTGGAGGTACCTAGTGGACTAGTTGGCCCCTAAGGACCCTTAAGATTCTAGGGGACTTAATCCCCCAATACAGAACACGCCAGGAGGCCTGTTTGCACAGTGGTGCAGGGAGGGGGTGGGGCCTCCGGCGAGATGCCGTCTTCTGCTTTTTTAAAATTATTGTTAGAAGGGGGGCTGTGTAGCCCCAATTCTCTTAATATTTTGTGGGCACTGGGGACCCCATCCCCCAGGGCCTGAACCATTTTTTTAAAAGAAATTAAAAAAAAAGGGAAATGGGCCGCGCGACCCCCATCCCGAGGTCGATTTCGGCCCGCGGACCTCATCCCCCAGGGCATGGCCTCTTTTTTTTAAATTATTATTTATACGGGAGGGGGGCCGCGTGGCCCCCCTTCCCTTGGCCCCGGGGACCCCACCCCTGAGGCCTGGCTTCTTTGTTGGGGACCGCGGGGGGAGCCCCAATGCCCCACGGTCCCAGCCGGCTCCCCGCCTCCTGCGGGAGGCGGCATTGCTTTTGGACAAGGGGAGCTGCTGACATGCAGCTCCCCTTGTCCAAAAGCAATTCTGCTTTGCTTTGTGGAAGCGAGAGCAGGTTTCCTTACTTCAGTCACTCGGTGTCTGCCATCTTTAAACATGCACATTCACAATCTGGTGTAAGCGCAAATCCGCTCTATATGAGCAATCCCACCAACATTACTACATATAAATATGTTCAGATAGGCTAATGGAAATGTAAGAGACTGATTTGGTCATAGGGGTTTGGTATGTCCTTGTGGCTTGAGATACATTGGCAGTACCATACATCAGACGAAGGTACGCATTTTGGAGCAACTTAGAGCCATTGCTAATAAGGATGTTACATATCCGGTGGCTCGGCACTTTGAGACATACCATCAAAGTAACAGGGATCTGTTGCGATTCTTTCATATGGATCATGCACCTCTGAATGTGAGAGGAGGAGATAGGCAACTGCAGCTCCGCAGATTGGAGTCCAGACACATCATTGACAACCAGACAAAAGTGAATAGCGGGGAGGAAATGGCAATCCACTTATAGGAATTGGGTAGTAGAAGGTGCGAACTGCTGCGTAATGGGGAGTTTTGTTTCTTTGTAAGACATCAAGCAATATGATGAGTGGGTGTAATTGTGAAAAGTGGTATCTTGAATTTATGTGTCAGGACCCATATAGGGTGGCATATTTAAAGTACCCTTAATATTAGATAGGCTAATGGAAATGTAAGAGACTGATTTGGTCATAGGGGTTTAAGCCCATCTGTGGGCTAGAATGTGAACCTGCAATGCCCATTTAGGGCTGTATATTTTCAAGATTAATTCTTATATCCTACATTCAATGATGTAATTGAGAACATATTTATATGTATTAATGTTGGTGGGATTGCTCATATAGAGCGGATTTGCGCTTACACCAGATTGTGAATGTGCATGTTTAAAGATGGCAGACACCGAGTGACTGAAGTAAGTCCGGTGTCCTCTGTTGATGTCTATTGTACTAGGTATTTAAATTCTGCTTTGAACCGGCGCCCGCCACTATTGACAAAGGCGGTTGCCGAAACGCGTCTTGTCATGTTCTGTTTTGACCCAATAAAGCTTGGGATTTAACTGTTCCCACGAGTGCTGGTAAATCTTTTTTACCCGGAGCCTTAATTAAATGCACGGCGTCCGTCTCTGTGCTGCCCACACCCGACCGCGAGTGAAGGGAGAAAAGACGGAAGTGAAGCGTGATATATATATATATATATATATAGGCACTGTTTGACGAATCTTCATGAAACTTTTGTAAAAATGTTGTCACATTAAAATGGCAGCCGCCATTATATATATCACATTCACCATCCTCAGAGTGCCAACGACCAGCAGCCCGGTGCGTGTCGGGGTCGGAGGAAACCCTTATTAATCCAATAATTACCACATCGCAGTAAACTGCATAGCACGCACTCCTTCCAGAAAGGAAAATTACAAACTTCAAATAAGTTCCAGAGTGAGTCTATTCTTTGGCAAAACTAGCCCAATGCGTTTCAGCGTCTACACGCCTTCTTCACCGGTAACAAACAAAGATGTTGGGCAGATTTAAGTGCGAGTGCAAATGTAAACATAGAAAGTGGACTCTCAGTTGCTTACTTTATCTAAATAGCGGCCATCTTCAAACATGCATTACGACACCCCAAATTCATATTAATGACAGTAGGATATATATCCAGATAATACAATTGAAAACAATAAGACATTGCATAATGGAAAATCACATGTGAGGTCAAAGATAATGGCCTGACTGAAGTGCAAATGTATATATACGCATCAAATTGATAATTGACATAAAAGATGGACTCTCCGATGTTTACTTGAGTCTAAACAGTGGCCATCTTATAACGTGCAGTTCAGTATACCATATTAGTGATAATATCAATAAGGCAATGCCCCATTCATACAAATAGAACTATAAGCATGGTTTCATAATAAATCCCATGGGCACATTTAAAAAAAATAAGAAGAAACTAATACATATCTCAATTTCATTACCAATATCAATTACAATATCTTTTCATATTTGAAGTAACATGTGCTAGAAATGCAATACCCTCTAATAATAGTTCAACCTCAATGGCTGCGAAGATATTAATACAAAGACACAGTTCCAAATTGAAACATATTTCTAACAACCAATTCATTTCAATTATGATACGTTTTTCTAATGTTGCTGGCAGCTAATCTGAATGCTCACTCCCACGGGAGTCTGACTCCAGTGGGAGGAAGATGGCACAAGGGAAAAAAAGTTTCCTGGGCGAATGGGAATGCTCTATTTTTAAATTGGCGCTCCTGCAAGACTCTCGCAGACCCAACCGTCCAGATATAGAAATATTTTGTACCTTAATTTTTCAAAAACTACTGAATGGGTTTACACAAATCACAAAAAGCTCAATCTGTGCACCAAGATCTAACTTGCTGCCAAATTTGGTGCAATCCCATTCAGCAGTTTTTGCGGTAGTGCTTCTTAAAGAAGTTTATAGAAAATGCATGGGGATTTTGTGACCCCTGTTTTTCGTGGCCCCGCTTGACAGATCACCCCAGAAACTTTCCACATACAAACTAGACAAAAAGAGCACTTTTTTTGAAAAGTTTCATGAAGATTAGTCAAACAATGGCAAAGTCATTAGCAACACAAAAAACGCATATTCTATCAAAACGCTGACCTAACTAGAACATTCCATATACATATATATATATTTTTTTTTTTTAAAGATTGCCTTATATAAATTAAAGGAGTCTCAGCTACAGCGAGAGCAGGAGAGGACTAATCTACCATAATGAACCTTCAGTCATTGCTGGTAGGTTTTAGTCACTTAAAATGAAGCAACATTACATCCAGTAGTCCATCTAATAACATTGCCTTGGATGGCCTCTTAGCACTGGTTGCAGACTAGGAGTCAATGCACTATTGGCCAGTGTCTTCAGGCTTGTTCGCAAAGGGCTGGCCTTCGATCAGTTTGTGGAAGGTAAGTGGGTGTCTCATGGATCGAATTAAGAGAAACAATTTATTCAAGAGATGTTCTCCTTATAGTTTTCAATTTGCATCAGCACACAAATCTCTAATTTCGTTTTCATTTTATATTATTGAATATGTATAGTGCTTTTTTTAAAGCACTTAACTAAAAAGTATGTAAATAGGATATAATAAATAGTGAGGCACAGAAGAAATAGTTAACTACCTTTGGTAATGCCTTTTTGGTAGAGACTTTATCCAACCGCAGATTCCTTACCATTAGAATATTCTCCAGGTGTCAGACTGGATCTGGAAAATTTTGAGCGGTACCTCTACGCACCGATAGGTGGTGCCGATGGCTCCGCGTCGTCATGGTCTGCGCCAGATGTGATGTGCACAGTGCCTATATAGGCCTCATCCTGGCGCACTGACATCAGTTTCTTTTGTGGCATATTCAGTGCCTTTAGACGAGGAACCACGTCAGAATGGTTGTGACCAGTGTGCAGAATCTGAGAAGGACCTTATAGGAGAAAGAACCCAGTTCCCAGAGCAGACAGGAAGGGAGGAGTTTCTACCAGAAAAGTTGTTACTGAAGGAAAGTAACTTGTTCTTCTGGAAGAGACTTCTAACTGCAGATTCCTTACTTTAGAATACATACTAAAGCAGTAACCTTCCAGGCGGAGGGACTGCAAATTGGCTCAAACCAAAAAGTCCTGCAAGACCAAGTGTGCAAAATGTCGCTCTCTATGGACCTGACAGTCCAGACAATAGTGCTTCATGAACATATGAAGTGACGCCCATGTAGCCACTTAGGAAATGTCCAGGACAGGCACCACACTTGCCAACGCAGTAGTAGCAGCGTTGGCGGAGTGAGGCCATAAGCCTTCTGGAGGCAGTTGTTTTGCCAATGTGTATCAGATTTCATTGCAGAGTAAATTTATCGGGAGATGGTCCTCTTCTGCACTGCCTTGCCATTCTTTGGTCCATTAAATCCAATGAAAAGCTGATTGTCCAGCTGGTGTTCTTTGGTACGATCGATATAAAAACTTAGACCTCTCTTTGGATCCATGCGATGAAGGCTCTCCTTCTCCTTAGAGGAGTGAGGGGGAGCAAGGAACATCATACAGGCGATTGCCTGACTGACAGGAAAGGGAGTCATCGCCTTTAGAAGAAAGGAGGCACAAGTCTGAAGAATCAGTTTGTCCGGGTAAAAGGTAGTATATGGCGGGTGAAAGGAAAGGGCCTGAAGATCCCTCACCCTTTGTGCCAAAGTAATGGCAACCAAGAAGACTGTCTTAAAAGTCAAAAGTTTGAATGGGGCAGCAATGAATGGGATCAAAAGAAGAACACATCAGATAGGCTAAGACCAAATTCAAATCCCACTGAGGCATAATGAAAGGGTAAGGCAGAAGCATGTGTAGTAAACCTTTCAAGAAGCGAGTCAGAGACAGGTGACATAGAAAGGGATGGCTGATCTGGCAACAGCAGAAAGGTCCTTGATGGGCTAACGACAATACAAACAAACACCTCAGACAGTTTGGCATGAAGTGAGTTAACCTGCTTAGCTTGAACTCCAAACCACAAACTTGTTTCAGTGGTAAGCATATGCAGATTTCGTCTAGGGATGCCTGGCTGCCAGAATGGCATCAACAAGCTTGGAAGGAAGATGAAAAACACTCAGTTGTCACTGCTGAATTCGGACCCTACCCTGTGCTGCGACATATCCTCCTAAAGAGGCAGCCTGATCGAAGGACATATGCTTATGCCCAAGCGTTCAGCATACCATACTCTGCATGCCCAGTCCACAGCCACTTGGATGACTTGGGCACAGAGTGGAATCCTGGGGAAGGTATTCTGGAGTTCTGAGTTCCACTCCAAATGGAAGGTGTCAGAGCGAGAGGAGCTTTGGAAACTCAAACATGCAGAAGGGCCAACACTTGCGTTCTTGGCAGTGGCAAATAGATCGAGCCTAGGTTCTTCCCATTCTTGGAAGACACCTTGAACCACCTCCAGCTGTAGATGTCATTGGTCTGCAAGGCGTCAAGGGCAGAGTTTGTCTGCCCTGGCATTCAGAGATCCCACTAGGTGTTGTACGCCCCTGAAGATGTACTGATGATCTAACCATGTCCACAGGCGCAGGGCCTCCTGGCACAGGGTTCACGACCCCACCCCACCCTGCTTGTTGCAGTACCACAAGACTGTGGTGTTTTATGTGAACACCTAAACCAGTCTCCCCTTTGATGGATGGCAAGAAGACTTTCAATGCCAAGCGGATAGCCCTCACCTCCAACAGGTTGATGTGGAGCCGGGTCTTTGCTGGAGACCAGAGTACTCTGATCTCTATCTCTCCCTGATGGTTACCCCATCCCAGAAGCCATGCCTCTATCACCACTGTCAACTCTGGGAGGGCGTAGGGAGAGGGGTCTGCCACTGAGCAAATTGCGATTCAGCAACTACCACTGTAGATCTTTTGCAGTCTTCTCTGAAATCTGGACTTGATCAGAGAGATTTCCCTAGAGTTGAGCCCACTGGGACCTCATATCCCATTGTAGAGCCCACAAATGACAGCATCAGCAGCATGCATTAGGCCTTCAGACCCAGCAGCCTCAGAGTCAGTTTCACCTAAATGCACGACTGGGGCTTAAACATCAGGATCATAGCCCAAATGTCCTGGACTCTCCCCTCCAGAGGGTAGGCCCCAAACCGCACCATGTACAGAATGGCTCAAATGGAAGGGGATGTTTGTGAAGCAGTCAGGTGTGACTTCAGCATGTTGATAGTGAACAAATGTATTGTATTGTATTGTAATTGCATTTATATAGCGCTTACTACCCCTAATGAGGCGTCAAAGCGCTTTTTCGGCGAGTAGCACGCTACTCCAGGACCCATAGAGGATTAGTGTTGAATTTGTATCGTGAAACATGCAAGTACATTTTAAGTGGTGGATAGGTTAGTCAGTTATTTGGATTTGGAATGATAGCAGAAGGATAGAGGAGGAAAAAAAGGTTTGTATTTATATAGCGCTTGTTACCCCTGATGGGGTGTTGAAGCACGCTACTCCGGAAGCCCATAAAGGATTAGTGGTGAATTAATATGGTGAAATATGAAAGTAGTTTCAGTGGTGGATATTAGTCAGTTATTTGGAGTGAGAAGGATAGCGGAGGGATAAAAAGGGAAGAAAGGTTTGCATTCATATAGCACTTGTTACCCCTGATGGGTGTTGAAGCGCTTTTCTGGCGAGTAGCACGCCACTCCGGAACCCATTAAGGATTAGTGTTGAAAATTAGTATAGTAAAAAATGAAGTAATTTGAGTAGTGGATATGTTATTCAGTTATTTGGGTAGAGAAGGGTAGGTGGCGGAATAGAAGAGGGAAAGAGGTTTGTATTTATATAGCGCTTGCTACCCCTGATGGGGTTTTGAAGCGCAAGTAGCACGCTACTCTGGAACCCATAAGTATTAGTGTTGAATTAGTATGGTGAAACATGAAAGTAATTTTAGTGGTGGATATGTTAGTCAGTTATTTGGATTGAGAAGGGTTGGGGAGGGTAGAAAGGGAAAAGGTTTGCATTTATATAGCGCTTGTAACCCTGATGGGGTGTTGAGACGCTTTATTGGCAAGTAGCACGCTACTCTGGAACCCATAAAGGATTAGTGTAGGTGCGCTGTAGTCTGGAGATGGGCGTTAACTGCCTGTGGCGACCCCACCTTCAGCAGCCAGTATTGAAGTTTTGGTAAGACTAGGACCCCCAACTACTGAAGATGAGCTGCAACCACCGCCATCACTTTCGTGAACACCTGAGGAGCACTGCTGAGGCCAAAGGGGAGTACAGCGAACTTGAAATGCTCCTGGCCCATCACAAACTGCAGGTAACTTCTGTGGGCCTGCAAGACAGCGATATGAACCAGGGCCAATGCTAGAATCCAGTCTCCAGGGTCTACGGCAATCTGACCCGTGATGAGTGTGAGCATCTAGAATCTTTGCTTCCTTAGAAAGGCATTCAGAGGGTGATTGACTGGAATAGGGCAATGGCCTCCCTCATTCTTAGGTTCCAGAAAGTAGCGTAAATAGCAACCACAACCTACTTCTGGTGTTAGCACCCTCTCTGTGATTCCTTTGGCCAAAAGAACATACATCTCTTGAGTTAACAAGGACAGGTGGTCCCCCGTCAGCTGTAGCACGGATGGTGGCACAGGTCGCAGAGTTGCTATGAATGGAACAGTGTAACCCTGATGAACAATTCGTAATATCCACTTGTCTGAGGTGACAGCTTGTCACTCTGGTAAAAAGTGGCGGATCTTTCCTACTATCGGATGGCAGTGTGTCACTGAGGGCACACTATAGCGGTTTGGAGGGCGTGACAACTGGTGGGGTAAAGGGCTGGACTGCACATTGGAGTCTACAAGATTTGTGGGAACCACAACCATGAAAATGCGGGGAAGCCTGCTGGCACTATGCTATTGCTGATATTGTGAACGACACTGAAACCCCCTACCATAGCTACGAAAGGGGTGAAAAGTAGAGTGCAGTTTTTTGGTGACAGTGGACAAGACCAAAGAATGAGGCGTGACTGTGTCTTTAAAGCTCTACAGCTCTTTATCAACCTCGTCGCCGAATAGGCAAGAGCCATCAAGGGGCTGTCCATGAGGCTCGCTAGCATATCCCTGAAAAGCCCTATGACCGCAACCATCATGGCGCCGAAGACCAACCGTGGAGCTCATAGCCCTGCCTAGCGAGTCTGTGGTGTCCAACCCACACCTGATGGTGAACTTCACTGTGTCCCGGCCATCATGCATAGCTTGTGTAAGGTGTGCAAGACCTTCCTCCGTACCAAGGGCAGCACCTGCACCATGGAATCCCACAATGCATGGGTGTATTGGCACAATAGACAAGATGTGTTCACTGACCGCAAGGAAAGACTGATGGAGAAGAATATCCTCGCCCCAAAAGTCTCCAACCTCTTGGACTCCCTGTCCGGGGGAGTGGTAGAGAATGCACTTAGGTTAACCTTGGCCACGAATGCCTGCACCACCAGACTCTTAGGGGTGGGGTGCTGGATGAGGAACGCCAGGTCCCCTAGTGAAGGGCGAGGGGCAATGTGTCGGTTGACTGGGACCCCTGAACAGTGTTTGGACCAAGCCCTAGTCAAGCCTCTTTGAGGGCTTTGCTTAAATGGTAGTGGCGGCTCCACACTGGTACACCCCCACTACAGCACCTAAGATAAAACATTATTTTAACTTCCAATGGTGAAAGCTGGAGTTCAAGGACCTCGGCTGCTCTCCTCATCACCATTGCAAAAGATGCATTCTCTTCAGTGGCCGGGCCAGGTGGGGAGACTAAACCAGAGGTTGTGGATGTGCCTGCAGCTTTGCTCTGCTGGAAGAATCCAAACTCAAATGAAGTGACTCAGACCGAAGATGTTACTCATCAGTGGGCAGAGGCACTGAAGGAATCCAGCCTGCAAGTGATGTCCTCTGTGTGTGAAATTTAAATTTCTCCCACTTTGAGATTTCCTGCCAAAAGTCAACTGCTTCACCAAGACCTTGTCCAACGGTTATCCGGCGACGCAGAGTCGTCTTCGGCCACAATTTGCTGCCTTGCCCCGTGGAGGATTTTGACTTCCATTCCAGAGACAAGTCCAAAGGTAAAACCTTTCATCGGAATGAACCTCATCCTTGCATCCGACCAATGATCCATCACATTTGGCCTTAACTTTTGACTTTGTTCCGGTCAAGCTCAACCAGATGACAGCTGTTGGCACTTAATCCTTTTTGGCACCATTTTGAACCTCAAACTTTAAATACTCATAACTCTGGTTCTATGGATTGGATTTTTGCTATTTTGGTGTAATTTTATGTATTGAAATGTACTTTATCTTTCTAACTTTGTTTGAAATCTTTGTGTTTTTACTTGAATACTATTTGAGCTCAGCATAAATACTTTACACATTGCCTCTAAATTAAGTCTGACTGCCTTGTGTCACGCTACCAGAGAGTTAGGCACAGGTTTATTTAGTGACTCTTGTGGTTCACCCCAACACAGAATGTGCTTATTATTTGAGGTGGATTCTCACCCCCCTCAACTAATACTCCAGTCTTACACTCCCTCTCTCGGAGTATAGCCTATTCTGAGTCGCATGCATGTTTGCTTTATTATCTCTATTATTGTGTTTCTCCAAAAGCCTACACCTCATTTCATAGATCACAGCCGCTCCTTTTTCGAAAATATATACCTGCAGTGTAACATTTCTTAATCTTCTCTACTTTAACTGTTAATCCCGTCAATCATTTGCATGAACTCACATAGTCCCCACTAATTATCACTTCTAATCCTATCAATTAATTATAGTACAAAGAAACTGGAGCAACTACAAGGAATGGTCTCCTTAAGAACACAAGACTAATCCTACTAACCTACAATAATCAATGACTATCGAATTAACCGCTAACCTTGGGTTCCGGACCAGCATGCTGCCTGGAGTAAAGCGTTTCAACACTCTGCAAGGGGTAGTAAGAGCTATACAAATTCAATTATAATACAGAACAACAGCCACAATAATACCAGTGGTGGGCCTATCATACAATATATACTCACAATATGCCAGGAATTGTCACGATTATACCAGTGTTGAGTCCAATATGAAAACGACGGCCACAATAAGTCAAGAATGGCCACTAATATGCCTAGTTAAAACCTATTAAACTCCCAGAGATGCCAACACTATGCCAAGAATAGCCACCATTATGCCAGGCCAAAATTCTGCTGGGATTGGACACGATCAGTCAGTGGATGCCCACACAATACTAAGAGTGCTCACCTTTATACTAGAAGGATGGCTCATCAGAGTTACCCATAATATACCACTAATTGCCACCATCAAGCTAGGTGTTGGTACCATCATGCAAAGGATGTCAATAATATGGTATACATGTTCTGCATTATACAAGGGCCACCATTATGCCAAGGTTGGCACCATTAAGCAAACAATTCCAAAAGTGTGGCAAGTAAATCCACAATCAAGGGTGGAGTCATTGTGGTTCTGTGCCAGGCCAACAAAATGCTAGGAGGTATGCCAAGAATGCAGGGAATATGCCAAGAATTGCCACCATGATGCCCATCCAGCCAGACCCTACAAGTTGCCCAAAAAGGCAAACATTATGCCTGTGCATGTCTTTCCCTTTTCCCAGCCTTTGTCTTTTCATTCCCATTGCTCTCAGCTGGTGTTTCTTCCTTTCCCTTCTCTCTCTCTCTGTATATTTCCTCTAATCCATGCCAGTACTTTCTTCCCAATATCTTCTTCCTTGATTGTATCTATTCCATTTGCTATCCGCCGGCCCTTTGCCCTGGCTTTAGCTGTATCAATCCTTTTCCTCTGGTCTCTGCTTGTGACACTCCTGTTTAAACCCACTTTGTGCCTGAGCCTATTCCTCTGTAATCGACCTATTTTTCATCGCTGCCACGCTCAGCCATGCTCTTTGAGCTGCTTGTTTAGGCAGGATTCGCTGCACATGTCCCCTACCAGCTCACATGCCCGGACAGTAGTCCCAAACACACACACACATCAAACTACTACTACAGTAGGTATTGCAGTCTTAGCTCTTCTCCTGTATGTCTGCATCAGGCCCTCCATGCACACTTCTCCTGAATACAAGAATGTCTTATAGCTGCATGTGGCCTGACTTAAACTCCCCTATAAAGACAGAGGTGCTACATGGTTTGTACTTTCCTGTACTTATACCCTCTCTCTTAGATAAAGAGATGGATCTGCCCTTCAATGAAAACTGCTGCACTGCAGCTGGCAGTGGATTGCTGTATGTGGCAGTGAGAATGTGGATTGCTGTATGTGGCAGTGAGAATGTGGATTGCTGTGGCTGGAATGTGGAATATGTGGATAGTTTGATCGAAGGACGGCCCCAGAGGTATGTCAGGGTTCCACAGTTTGGCAGCGGCTGCCTAGCAGGGGATCTGTACGGTGTCAGTCTTAAATGTCCCGGTATCTTTAAGAACCTTTAACACTTCCAAAGCAGACATGCCTCTACAATAACCTCGCTCGGGTAAAGAGGTGTTGAGTGTTTAGGTGTGACTCTTCGGTGCGCTCATCTGGGAAAGGATGAGCTGGACGATTTTTCTCTCCCAGCACACAATCAAACTCAACACATAGAACACGTTTACATTTAATCACCAAGTGAAAGCTACTGATGTTGACTTGTCAATCATCCTTTCACTGAAATTGCAGCAGATGAGTGTTTATTTTTAGGTGGAAGTGCGATTTATCATCTTGTCAGTACCTCAAAATGCCAATCATATCATGTCAGGTTTTCTGACATTACCTTTGATTTTAGGATAGTTATAACTAGTGGCCAATGATGAAATTCAATTTACACATTTGGGTAATGAAGCAATGAGTAAGAGCGCCTCTTCTTTATATTTGGTTGAGGCTACTCACTTCAAGTATGAATCATCTGTAAAGTGATGAGAACTCTCAACATTTTCCATCACTCAATTGTTTAGTGGATGCATTAAAGTAGACTAGAGACATTGCTGAGGCATATGGCGAACGCGCTCTGATAGAAAATGTAAGATCTTATTCACAGCCTCTTTTGTGCCTCTAAGAATGATCTAGGTATCTAATACAATAAAATGTCAATACTAAATTCAACATCATGATTCACAGCTTAAGGATCTATGCAATTTCACAATCGTAATTTGCACTTATGATGGTAGGTAATCTACCAGTATCTCAAATTCTCCATTGCTGTAAATTTATGGAAAAGGGCGTGAATGTGGACATTGCATATGGGGCAAGGGTGGCCAAGGAAAATAACCGTGTCCAAACCCACTATTCGGGTACTCAAAAATATTTTTGCAGGTAGCCCCTCCGCCTTGATAGCACATATGAAACTAATCCTGTTAAAACCAGAGTAAATTATCTTAAGTGTGAGAAATGTAAAGGAGTACCTCCATATTTCATGTCTGTGCAAGGGAAGGAATTTCTTCAAAGGGAGAAATATTTTGCATTTGGAGAAATATTGAAAATATTGTGTGTGGAAATGCACATTTCAATCATTCACCTCTCGTGAATTTTCAACCCATTGCTTTGCTTTATTGTTCCACAGATTTAAATAGTTTTTTTTGCTTTTTCTGTTTAGAATTCTACCTGCTTTGCCAGTTGCAATTTATTTTGCTGTTGTTATAACCAATTCTTTGAATAATTTCCTTCATTTTCGCAAAGCATGTTTATGTATTTCTGCTTGTTATTTCTATGTTCCTGTCTTCTGGCCTATGGCATCAAGGATTTCATTCCATCACTTAACAATAAGGATGGTTATGAAGTTTTTAATTATTTTGGAACATTGGGAACTTTTAAGACAACTATTTGATATAGATTTAATTAAAGCAGTACTCAGTTTGAGCCGGTGGTTTCCGGTGCTCAGCACCGGCACTTAATCATCAACACCGGCGCTTTTCATGAGCACCAGTTAAGGACACATTCACATTCATTTGTGGTGGGCACGGGGAGATTAAGTGATTTGCCAAGAATCACAAGATGTTGAACCGATGCAGAGACTCGAACCTGGTTCCCCAGCTCCGAAGTCTGCAGCTCTGGCCATTACGTCACATCCTCTCCCCACTTTCATGGTTAGTAGTTGGTTCTGTTTTAGGCGGTGATAACAGGAGAAATGGGCTGGTATAAGCTGCCTCCTGATGAGAGCCCGGCGCTTATTTTTTTACAAATTAACCACTGAATTAAAGGCTGTTTAAACAACACCTGTGAAAAGTAGATGCAGTTGTCATTAGACAACTCTACCATTATTCATGATGGACATTTTTAGGTTTCACCTAACAGCATGCATGCGCTATTGCTGTGACCGGTATTGTATACAATTAAGGGCTTAGGTCCCGCACGTTACTAACCATATGCTGGCTTAATTGTCATTCTTTTTAGCTGCCTCTCATTTGCCACCATATGCCTCATGTCACTTCATTTTATTTCTCCAGAGCAGGGATCAAGTATTAATTGATTTAGTTTTATTTGTGTCCTTCCTATGTCCATCTGAAGCTCGCGCTGTGATTCAAATGTTGGAACAAAAAAGTCCTCTGCACTGTAAAGATGTGACCCCTGACCTGAGTGTCCAACTGTATCATCGTCTGAATCCCCAATGCTGATTTTTTTTTGTCATGGGCGAACACGGATCATGCTTGTGAGCCATGGCATAAGTCTGTCTCATGGATTGCGGTCTTGTTGGACCGAGAGGGGTGCCCAAAGCGCTACCATCATAGTGGTGGAAGGCTAGTGCCTTCACCAGGAGTTAAACACCACAAGCACAGTGGTGGCAGCATACTGTGTGATGATCAATAGTAGTGGCCAGGTCCTTTTTACCCTGAGTGTAGGCGAAATCTATTGACTTTGCCAGTGCTTGCTTAATACAAGCCTCTTTTCAACCACATTAACTCCTTCCCTTGCATTCCAAATAACAACTCGTTTGACTCTTGGATATATTTTACTATATTGCAATGGAAAGAGCGCAGCTATCGGTGACTTTTGTTCTGCCTCGTGTTTTATGCAAATCACAGTAGTAAAACTACTACATCAATCCACCATTCCCCCGCTATAGGTTGCTCTATTTATTAGTAGTATTTATTTGTTGTGTCCTAGCCCCCTGAGCAGCTCCGTGCACTACTGCTTTTCCTCCAAATATTGCCAAAATGCGTCTGACACATTGGAGTATAAAACGTCGATCTTAGCATTCCTGTTCAAAGTTCACTTATAATGATATTAATTATCATTGTGTGCATTTAACACATCAATCCATGCATTCCCCCTATTTAAATCGTAATTTACTGGTCTGGTTCCTCCCTAATGCCTTTGCCTGGCATAATCGGCGGAGAAGGGTACATTTTTAGGTCAAGCCTGGGCAGCGCATGCGCTGCTCTACGAAGCATGCTGTATTTGAGTATGGAGTTGAAGCTCCGCCCACTCTCCGCCCATATTTCTCATTAGCTTGTGTCATTGGAGCCAGAGGATCAGACTGCCACCTTTTCTCTCCGAACCCACGGAAATCAACTGCGGAGTACCCCAGGGATAATCACTCAGCCCTACCCTCTTCAACATCTACATGGCCCCCCTCGCCGCCATCGTCAGACAGCACGGCCTCAACATAGTGTCCTACGCCGACAACACCCAACTCATCCTCTCCCTCACCAAGGACCCCACCACCACCAGACACAGTTTCCTGGAAGGAATGCAGGACGTTGCATCCTGGATGAGAACCAGCTGCCTGAAGCTCAACTCTGAGAAGACAGAAGTCCTCGGAACCACCCCGTCAGCATGGAACAACACCTGGTGGCTCACCGTCCTCGGCACCCTCCCCACCCCCACAGACCACGCCAGAAACCTCGGCATCGTACTTGACTCCTCCCTCTCCATGAACCGACAGGTCAACGCCGTCACCTCCAGCTGTTTCAACACCCTCCGCATCCTCCGCAAGACTTTCAAATGGATCCCCCCCACCCGCCCCCCCGAGTCAAGGAGGACAGTCACCCATGCCCTCATAACCAGCAGGCTCGACTATGGGAACGCTCTCTATGCCGGCATCAACAAGTCTCTACTCCGAAAGCTCCAGACAATACAGAACACCGCCGCCAGGCTCATCCTCGCCCTCCCCCGACACGAACACATCAGCCAACACCTACGGAATCTTCACTGGCTCCCCGTTGAGAAGAGAATCACCTTTAAAATACTCAACCACGCCTACAAATTCCTCCACAACACCGGACCCCAATATCTCAGCGAGAAAATTACCTTCCACGCACCCAAGAAAAACCTCCGATCCACCAACCACGCCCTCGCCGAAAACCCCACGCATACGCAGAGCCAGAACAGGGGAAAGAGCTTTCTCCTACATTGTGGCCTAGACCTGGAACGAGCTCCCAATCGACATCAGATGCGCCCCCTCCCTGAACGCTTTCAGGAAGGCCCTCAAGACCTTGCTCTTCGACTAACGGAGCTGCAGACCCTCCCCCCCAGTGCCTTGATACCCTCGCGGGTTAGTAGCGCACTTACAATTCACCTGATTGATTGATTGATTGTCCTTTGTAAATGCTGGCTTCTGATTCATTAATAGGCTTGTTAGTTCCCCCTTAGTACCGCCTTGTCTTCATTTGTAACCTCCCATGAGGACTGGCCCTTTTACTTCTGTTGTTACACAGTATGTCTTATTTAGTCTGTAAGCACTATTTTCTTTAATGAGTTTCTCCTACTGCAGGCATGACATGCTTTCCTGCAACATTCAGTGTGCCATGCGCGCTTTCACTTTCCAAGCAGCCCGGGACAATTAGGGCTGTTTCTTTTAAATGAAATAGGTCTCGCATTTACAAGAGTTTCAGCTATTGGCATTGTAGATGACAATGCCTTTTATTGATGTGTTAATTATCAAAACAGATAAATAAAAGGCAATGCCATTTACAATGCCAATAGCTTAAACTCTCACAAATGCAAGACCTATTGCATTGCAAATGCTTGTTAAGACTGCGAGGAAACATATTTACTATTTTAAGCCTGATTCTGCAAGCCATCTTTGTGTGGGTGGGAAAGTATCATTCAGCACCCGAGTTTTCGCATACATGTTAGGCGAAGGGCGCGTTTTCCAGAGTAAAAAAGGAGTTCTAATGCCTAAGACAAATCCTGCATCTTTTGTCAGGCTAGCCGAGTCTCCAATAGGTCTGCTCCACATTGCATATCATGTCCCAATCCAACGGAGTGTCCCCGCGCTAGGACATCAAAGACCATGACCACAAGCCCTAACCCCCCCCCCCCAAGGCCCACAGGCCCTAAGATGCGTGAAGGCCTACCACCAGACACTAGCACCAATCCCCAGGGGGAGATTGAAAGGGCCAGGTTTTCAGTTTTTTACGAAACATTGTCTCCGATGGATAGGTCCTCAGTTCCATAGGTAGGTTATTTCAGGCCTTAGCCGCGAGAAAACCAAAGGATGTATTTACTGACCGTACCTTACGAACCGTAGGCACTACCAACTTAGCAGTGCCCAAAGACCTCAGATTCCGGGTAGGTCTATTAGCAGTGCGTAGTGGGCGCAGGTACCTCGGTCCTTTCTCGTTGAGGATCCTATGGTAAAAACACAAAGCCTTTAAGGTGACTCTAGCCTGTGTAGGGAGCCAGTGTGGTTCCCTCAAGTCTGCCTCCACCGATGCCCGCCTAGGGATATTCAATATCACCCGGGCAGCTGCATTTTGGACCTTCTGTAAGATGTTCAGATTTCTTTTGGTAACCCCCAGATAGAGGACGTTGCAGTAATCCAGAAGGGACGTGACAAGGGCCTGCACAATGGTCCTTTTGGCATCCAATGGCAGTATATCCAAGATTTTGCGCAACATTCTTATAATGCCAAAGCATGTTCTGGCCACAGCTGATATCTGCTCTGTAAACGATAAGGTGTTGTCAAATCAGACTCCCAAATTTTTAACCTTAGCTTTGGGAGTCGGTGTTGGTCCCAATTCATCCGGCCACCACAAATGTGACCACATGGAGGGCTGTTTACCCACTACCATCACCTCCGTCTTTCCTGTATTTAATTGCAAGCAGCTGAACTTCATCCAGTTCGCAAGATCACTCAGGCAGGCCTTGAAATTAGGTGCTGCTTCTGCCTCCTTTTGCTCCAATGTGACAATCAACTGAGTGTCATCGGCATATGACACCAGTTTCACCCCATGTTTCAGTACAATGTCTGCCAGAGGGCGCAACTACACATTAAATAAGGTAGGGCTGAGGGCCGAGCCCTGTGGAACCCCTTGAGACAAAGGACATACCTCAGACTTAAAAGGATGTTGTAAGACCTGGAAGGATCTATTCTGCAAGAAGTGCTTGATCCATTCCCATGTGCTGCCTCCGACCCCGGCCTCCCACAGACGTTCCAACAGAAGGCCGTGGGAGACCGTATCAAACGCCGCACTCAGATCCAGAAGAATCAATGCTGTTGTCCTTCCCTCATCAGCTGCAATTTTTAAGGCCTCAGAAGCCAAAAAGGCCGATTCAGTGCTGTGAAGTGGCCTGAAACCAGACTGGGTTTCATGGAGAACCTGTTTTTCTTCCATGAACGCAGTCAGTTGAATATTCAGATGTTTCTCTGCAATTTTAGAAAAATAGGGAAACAAAGATACAGGTCTCAGATTTTCCGGGAGTGCTGGATCTAAAGATGGTTTCTTTAGCAGTGGCACCACCATAGCGTGTTTCCAATTGCTAGGAACCTGCCCTGAGCTAAAGGACATCTTCAGCAGTTTGGTAAGAACCGGTGCGATGGCTTCTTTCCCTCGCAGTAATAATCTCGGGGGGGATCAGATCCATGGGCGACCCGGATTTAACTACTTCCATAAGTTTTAGAACGGCACTTTCTTCAGGAGGATGAAAAATAAACCTATCCCCGACCCGAGAATCCTTTTTAACTAGAGCAAAGATATAATTCCTGCTACTATCAGGGAAGGTAGCATATATTTTCTCTATCTTTCCCAAGAAAAAAACAGCTACTTTGTTACAGTAGTCTGTAGAAGCAGGCAATATTGCTGTGACCCGTTCTAAGGAAGTCAGTTGTTTGATAACACAAAAAATTTTCTTAGAGGAGTTTTTAACTGATTCGATTTGCTCAATGTAGAACTCCCTTCGTGCTCTCCTAATTTGTTGATGATAGAACTTGAGTGCTTCTAAGTATTTCAGATTATTTTTGTTCAGATAGTTGACCCTCCAGCGGCGTTCGAGGCGTTTGCATTCGGTTCTCAACAATGCAAGTTCCTCTGAGAACCATTTCGCTGATGGAGTTAGACGGGCACTCTTACAGGGTTTCAGAGGTATTATGGAGTCTACTACCTCCTTAATCCACAACGAGACTTGATTCTCTGTTATCTGGGTTTCAGCCCTTAATTCCGGAGCGCTTGAAGCCAACTTATCCCTAAAAATGTCGTGGGTAAGTGAAGCCCATTTCCGGGTCATTATGGGCTCTGGTCGCTTTTCCAGATTGCGAGGGACCTTTCTCGGATTCACAATCCTAAATGGGAGAATCGAGTGGTCAGACCAGACTACAGGCACAGGTAATAACGCTGCTACTTGTGTACTATTAGAGAAAATATTGTCTAAGATATGGCCCTTAATGTGCGTGGAGGTGTGGACCAACTGTTCTAAGCCCATGGCTTGTAGTCCCCTTGTCATCTCATCAATTTCTCGATTCTCTTTATCGTCCAAATGTAAATTCAGATCTCCCAAAATTATGAAATTGGGGTAGCGGATGGTGTAAGGGGGCACTATCTCAGCCAATGCGTCAATAAATGCTCTTGCCGGGCCTGGGGGTCTGTAAATAAGGAGACCCACAACTGACCTTTCGCTATTAAAGGACATGTTAAAAATGGCCGATTCGCAGCCAAACAGCGGCAGTTTAGACATCTTTAACTGGAAATCTTTTTAAAAAATCACAGCCAGCGCGCCCCCCCTCTGCCCGGATCTGTCGACCCTCAGAATAGTATAACCTTCGGGCAATGCTTCCAGAATATCCGGTGCAGATTGCTCATGGAGCCATGTTTCCACTAAAAATAGCCCTGCTGGCTTTTGGTCCACTAATAGACCATAAATTTCCTGGCTATGTTTAATAAGAGACCTGCAGTTCAGAGACAGGCAGAGTAAGGAATCTTTCACTGATTCCAATGCCCCCGCCTTCTTCCTTTCCTCTGTAACTGACGTTAGCCGAAAGTTACAATTCCTACAGCCCTTCATTCCTGAGCCCACCCCGATAGTGTGTAAGCAGTCGTTTTCCACTGTGTTTCTGAGAGCCAGAATCTCTGCTGAGGAGTAGCGGCCTGTGTACCTTGTGAAAGAACCAGGGGTCCTTGCCCCTGGCGCCGTCCAGGTGCGGACGTGTGCAGACGGGCTTGCCTTTTGCGCGCCGGCGGCACGCCCGCTGTGCGCGTCTGCTGCACACCCGTTTTAGCAAGGGATTAAATAGTGCATGTGCTCGGAGCACTAGACCGCTCCACCAGCACCACACACTCTGTAGCCGGAAGAGGGGTGGGCGGAAATGAAACCGGAAAGCCGAGGGTACGTCGCAACGCCCTCCGCTCAAACGCCACCAGCCGAGGCGGACCAGGGCGAGAGTACCCTCAGGCAAGAAGCAAGCACCCAGCAACCAGGCACACAGTAAGTGCCCCCCCCTTTGCCCAACACCCCCCAAGGCCGTAAAAACACAGTCCCCGTCGGTACGCTCGCAAGGCTAGGCAAGCTAGGCTACCACAGTTTTAGTACCTCCTAAAGGATATTTTCCAGGCAGAATAAATAGTTTAAAAAACAGTAACAACACACGGGCAGCGCCAAAGACTTACTAATGTCCGCTGCGCGCCCGCTTTAGCATGGGATTAAATAGTGTGTATGCTGGGAGCACTAGACCGCTCCACCAGCACCACACACTCTGTATTTTGGAAGTCCGGTATCTAATAATAAGACATAGCACTTTTTCATTCAAATTAAAACTTATACAGAGTGATCCAGTTGTCCGGTTTACAGCCATTTCCATATGCTGACTATACATATTTACCACGGAATCTCTGACGCCATATGTTAGGAGCACCTCGCATATGCCCTGAAGAAGTCCAGTGCTTTTGGACGAAACGCGTTAGCTGGTCTACTCAACATTGTGTTTTTTTGATATGTTTAAATTAAATTGTAATTAAATAAAAAGGATGACTTGAAGAACAACCTTGGACACAGATCTTATATTTTTGTGACATTGTTCATAAGGTGGTGCACCAACTGCTTTGTTTTGTTAAACTTTGTTAAGTCCAGTTGTGGACTGCACCGTGACAGTGGGTGCTTACATTGTGTGCACACGTTTTTGGGTATTACCCATTGTTTATATAAAATTGGGGATAGCAGGTTAGGTGCTAGTTCCTGTAGGGTTCCACTGTCAACTACTGCATTGTTACAGTTTTAATCATTTTAGTGTTCCTCCCCCTAAATATCATCTAGAGCCAGATATCTAACGGAGCTCCACCTTTGTACACACCAATTGTACTATAGGTGTTGTGGCATGCCCTATGATGAAGCAGGCTACAACAGTGGGTGAGGACATTGCATACTAAAAAACGGGACTTCCTGTAGAGGGTAGCAACAGTGTTCATAACGTTCACCAATCTCCGTGTGTGGATTATAGTAATGGGAGGTTGATTGATGATTTCTTCCTCCTCCCTCCTTGTGGTGTTTTCAAACCCTGAACATAGACACCTGCAACTCCCGAGGTACACAATTGCTGTCTCTGGGATAAGGCACGGCAAAACCTAACCCCATAATTCTCAAGGGATGGACCCCTTACTTCCTTTTCTCTAACTGGCTGAGGGAGTCATTGATAGTTTTTGAGATGCCGGGGAATCCTTTCTTTGTGATCAAGGTCAGTGCTTTAAATGGGCCGGTACTCACCGGTACTGAGTACCGGCACTTCTCAGTTTTCTCCCCCAGAGTACCGGAACTTATTTGCGGGCAAGGAGAGTACCGGTACTCCATGAAGCAGCAGGGCTCAGGCCCTGAAGTACGGTACGTGCAACGTAAAAACTGAAAATTACCCTTTCAGATGGTGCGTGTTTATGTGCTGCTCTGGCTGGCAACAGCCTGTGTATTTCTGCGCTGGGTTGCTCCTGCAGTGTTAGGTTCTCATCAGGGATCAAAGGGCTTCAGACACCCCTCCTCCCCCATCGTGTGTGTCAGCCCGGCTGAGACAGCTTCACGGGAGCACACACAGCCGCACCCGAGTACTTCACAGGTCTTTAAAAGACCAATTGCTTTTTAAGGAGGCTTTGTTGTTTCTCATCCCTTCTTAGATCCCCTGCAGCTCCACTCTGCATACTGCTGGAAGAATCAGCCCCAACACCCCCCCCCCCCCAAAATTTGACTCTAGTTGCGCCTCTGGTTCTCATTGGCATCGCAACAAGAATGAGGATATGGTCAGAGGTGCCCAGAGTTGAATTGAAGAACCAGGGTCGAATCCCGACGTCGGCTCATCATCCTGTGATTCTGGACAACTCCCTTAACCAGGGGTCTTAAAAAAAAGTAAGCTTTAATGCAAATGTTCTGATTGTCATGTAAAGCGCTTCAATGCCCATGGCCCAAATTCGTGCAATATCAAACTGCCAAAAATTAGGCTCTGCACGTATGACATAGAAGCTGATGCTTGCCATGTCTCTTATGTAAGGAGGCAGTTTGATTTTGCGCGAATTTGGCCCATGGGTATTTAAGCGCTTTACATGACAATCAGAGCATTTGCATTAAAGCTTACTTATGTGGCTATTGTTAAATTCCTGGCTCACAGCCACGCCCCCAGACACGCCCCTAGACACGCCCCTAACTACCCACCCAGTCTAATTAGTGGGTACCGGCACTTCTAATTTCCCATTTAAAGCACTGATCAAGGTGATAGCGAGCAGCTATTTTGCTCAATCACCAAACGGTTTAGGGACCATGAACATTATTATAGATTCATAATCTATTGTCTGATCTCTGCAAGATGCCATGAAAATGGAGGATAAATGCTGACCCTGCAGCATACAACAGTGTCAGCCCAGTCACCACTTCTTCGGACACTGTATTTGTGGGAGGTACATACCATCTCACCCAGCAGTAGTTCTAGTGTGCATCCGCAGGGTCATATATAGTCATCCGGCCCTGCCAATCACGCTGGGATCAGAACAAGCTTGTTCTGCACAGTAACATCCTCAAAGCGAGGAAAAAGCCAGCCTGACTGCTAGTGGTCTGCCGCCCAGCTGCCCCAGATTACGGACACATGGCTGAGCTGCCCATCAGTTTACATGAGAATATTTAATAGATGAATGGCCGGCCCTACCCAACAAATACAGTATCACATGTACCATCTGACTGGTTCTTCTGGTCATAAAGATACAACCAGCCAATACGTGTTTCGTCACAGTAAGTGAAAGATCATTAACTTCACGAGGGCTGAGAAAATACTATAAGCACAAGTTCTAATCACTTGCATAGCTACTCATGTTTGCCCCTTCACAGAATCACAGGTGAACGTGAAGCTTGCCAAATTGCATAGTGTTTTAAAGTGAGACGAAAATAACTGCGTGGGACCAACACATAGGTAAAAACGGATAGTCGTAGTAGGCAGCCTGATCCCAGTAGTTGCAGCATGCAATCATCTAAGATACCGTGTATTTGTGCATAGATTTAAGAGTGAGGTGAGACAAAACACGTGTCATTGGCACGTAAAATCAGCATAAAAAGTAGAAATACATAGGAGAAAAAAGGAAAGAAAATACACTATATTCTTATGGTCCCTATCTGGCCAAAAGGTACCTTATATAGCATGTAGCAATCATCAGTAAATTTAACGGTGTAATATCGCCAGTGATGGTCTATAATGAAATGTGTGTGTGCGACTATTAATCAGCTGAACTGCATCCTGCTCAGAAAGTCAGCAATTTGCACATGCCACTCTGCTTATGTATCTAACAAAGCTATGAGCAGTGGACGAAGATAACGACTGTGTGTGTTAATCATACGGTAATGTGCCTTGCTAGTCGGTCTATTTACATGTTACAATCTTATAAAGAAGAGTCACACATGATGCTGTGTAGCAGCAGGCATAGTAAATAACAGGCACCCCAGAGAGACAGGGTTCTTGGGTCAATGAAATATAGTAACAAAGTAAAAAGAACCGGTCAACTCAAATTAATGTCGAGACAGCTGTTGGCAAAACATACGTCGTGGGAGTGAGGCCAGCACCTGGGATCTATCCACACAATCAACACTCCTCATGGCTCTGTTGATTGTCCATCTGTCAGGGATTTTTGGATCTTTTCTTGACTCATGAGCTGTGGGGGTGGCTGCCTTCCTCTACTGCCGAGCACCCAATTGTTGCTGGGCACACAATTTTCAGTGTTTTGTGACTTTTTTTTTTAACACAATTTTTATTTAAGCCGGTTGATATGCAAACACAGTATACATTTCCGCAATTTTTGTCCGTATGACGTTATCAAATGTCCAGTATACATCCATATTTGTGTCTTCACACTTATACATTTCCAAGTAAAGAAGCAAGTTGTATTTATCTTCAATTGGGCTAAGAATGTACATGTCGATCACTTTGCATGCAACAATATACATGGTTATATCCGTCAATTGTCTTTTATCCTCCCCAAAAACCAACCCCTGTCATACCACCCACAATACCACCCACCCAAATAACAATTAACTTTAAACTTTGCTGCTTCTTTACAATCGTCCCCGTCTGGGCCGAGTGCCCCATGGGGCAAATGTACTAATACTGAGAGAGAGAACTCCGGAGAGGGACAGGGGGAGAGAAAGGGACAGGAATGAAGAAAAAGTAGGGGGGGGGGGCCTACCCCTCTATGTCTAGGCTGCAACTCACTCGAGAATCACTTAGGAATCTTCCCAGGACCAGACTGTGGCAGACTCTATTACTGCTTCTACTTACTGTGTGGAGTGCCCTTAGTGGAGTCCAAGCCTCAGCACTGCCAGTGGAGTCCAAGTCGCAGCACTGCCAACCCAAAGCACACCCACTTAACTTTTCACTAGAGATCAGTGGACTGCCTCCGATGGACGTGCAAGTGCAGGGGAGTCTTCTGGACCTTTCTTGGACTCACAATGGCGTTTGTTTACCTAGTTGGTCCCCCACCTGCACATCACGCCCATGAACAGCTTCTTTGGCATCGATTTTATAAGATGTTTGCCCACGCCACCCAGGATAGTCTGGCTCAACCCAGGCATGACCTTAGCACCACTGAGATCCAGAACTCATTGACACGGTCTGTGAAGTCACATGTGTGTCCTTTCCCTCTATGTACTCAGATGATAACTTCTCCTGGTGATCAGAGCCTATCCTGGCCTCCAAAAGCGCAACCAGGCAAATCAGAAACCTTAACTTAGTGCAGTTTCTTCACCTGTAGGCTGAGATATTCCCTTTATAAGTATTGGGGGAGGGGGAAGAGTCCTTAAACCTAAACTAGGAGATAGCCATGTTCCTCCTAAGAATTCTGGCAATGGAATGTCTTGGTAGCAGTGCTTAATTTGAGCTGGTGGCTTCTGGTGCTCAGCACCGGCACTTAATTGTCAACACCAGCACTTATGACAGCCACCACATGGTGGCTCTGTCTGTCTAATTTAGAGATAAGCAGAACAACAGTTTATTATTAATATAGTATCTATTAAAAAATGACTATTAGCTTCCTCCCAAACCATTCTTATAGCTTTGGGGGCCTGGAATATTCTGAATTATCATTGGCAACACTGGCAGGGGCAATGGGTGAAGCAAGCTGCAAAGGCCTCCTGATGAGGGATCTGGCACTTTTATTTTTACAAATTAAGCACTGCTTGGTAGTGATATAGTTTCAAGCAGTAAAAGGATTTAGGGATGCCTAACCGTGTTACTTGCGTAGCCTTGGACTTCTTTAGGCCGCAAGACTTTGAATTTTGACCGCAACCCCTTTGTTCCAGATATTCACACCAAAAATACCAGAAATACCCATGAAAATCCCCATGAAAAAACATTTGCAAGAACATTAGGAAGGAGACAAAGATAATTTAATTTAATTTTCATTAAGCGATATCACTGTGTAATTACTCTTTATGTATGTACAGAAATGATCATTGCGACTGAAGAGTGTTGACATGAGTATTAGTTGTCAATCCACCTTGGCACTTCAGTATCTCCATATGGTACCAAAAGCAACTCCTTTCACTCCTGAGATTAGTTATTTTAGCACTGTGGACAGCTCCAGATTTATCCATGGTGCTGAAACTCCAGAGGCTAACACTGGTGCAGGAGCATCGTTGTGATTTGTATCTTTGTGAACAGTGGTTTGCAAACATTAGAGTGACCTTAAACCTCATAGTAACCAAAACAGTAAATTTGAGAGTTACAATATTATGGTGTTTTGTGTTAGAGATTTTATACTTTTATTATTAGTTTTATGCTATGCTTCGTGGCAGTTTTAAACAGTTATTAAAGAATATTCCTTTTCCAATTGACTAACTACTAAGTATCAAACTTTATACCACCACCCACGAGTTACGCCTTGACGGCTTGACGGAGCTACACTGGGTATTTAAGGAGCCTTTGTACACCCAGAATCTGTCTTACACTAAGTACAAAGTATGCTGGGCAGTAGGGAATAGATGCTTAGAGTCTTACCAGTCCCTACAAATTCATGGATCTGGGAAAGTCTTGAAAACCACAGAACCCTAGCAATAACACTGGAAAGGCAGTGGTGAAAAATGGTCTTCAGGAGACTAAGACTGCACGGGAGGATATGGCTATGTTATTTAAAGAGGAGAATTTTCATCTGGAATTTGCTCGACTGGGTCAGCATCTTTTTCTTAATAACTCTTCAGCGAACGGGGTAACACCCGTCTCTTATATTAATTCATTCCAAAAGCCCCCAGCACCTACAGACGTCTGAGAGGCAATGTGAGTGCCTTTTAAAAGAACTGTGACTCATCTTTGTCGTTATTCAGATGTCTGAAAAAGCATAAGGTTGCTGTGCCCAAAATGCATCTTTGTATGAATACATATTGAGTGCTCTCATAATGCATATCGAGTTGAGATTTAACAGCATCTCTTATTTTCCACCTCAAGGCAATTCCACTTTAAATGTGCTTTACAAATATTATTTCAACTATATACTATATGTGCTTGTATATAACATGGCACAGGACAGTTGATAAAAAAAGTCCATCAGTCCTATAGAAACATGGAGTGTTAGGCCTGCTTTATAAAAGTCTAAAAAGAGTCACATACATGCTTCAGTGACCTGAGCACATGCTGAATGACAAAGGGTCAAACAAGCTGGGAAGTGAAAACATGCCCTTTCCGTTCCAGGACTGATGACACTGGAAGGTGTTAAGCTTCATCCAGAAGGGGAAGGCTCACCACCATCTCTGATACAGGTTGACTGGCTATCCCAAGCTTTCGGGCTTAGCACATTTTCCTGCCTCTGAATTTTAGTTTCTCATCCATAACCTGGCCATTCTTTCATGGTGGGCCAGCTTAACTTTGGGAACCATTGTAGGGGAATTGACTGTATTGCCACTGGTAGTCACCATAACTGTTCGTGGTCTAGCTACTCACACTATACACAACTCATCTGTCCATTGGGCCATAAATTGCCCGTCGCTGCGCACCACTGGATCGCAGAGGATGGACGGGTGGTGCACTTAAGGCATGCCTGTCTGCACCTCTGCGTGACCATCCGGTGTTCAGCACCTGGTCATGCTGATTGTGTCTATCCAGAGCGATATTATCATTACAGCCCTCAAGAATTACTTCAGCTGTTTTCTTTACACCACCCTTTCGAGTCACATTGTTTAAAGGGTCTCAGAACAAAAACAATCAGTCAGGGGCAGCTCCACCATTTGAGCGGAGGAGCTTCACCCCCACAAGCCCCAGAGATGAAAAATAAAATGGTGATAACGTTTATTTATTACCATTTTATTTTTCAGCAACCCATCCTGAACTAAGTGTCAGGACGGAGCGGGGCCAGTGCTACCTAGTGGCAGCAGCAGGGAGCTGTGCTCTTTAAAATGCGTATGTCTCTTTGTCCGGCCATCTTGTGATGGCCAGCCAGACATGCACATTTTAAAGTTCTCTTACCTAGCTGTCTTAGACATCTGAGTTACAGAAAGGGCAGGCCTCCAGTGCTCTTAGGAGCCCTGGGAGAGCCTTCTCCATCCAATCCTGGCGCTGCTCTCATGCTGTGGCACGAGGATTGGATAGTGCAGTTTACTGGTTCCGGAGAACATGACCGATGGAGGAGGACATCGTGCTGCAAGCAAGAAAGGTACGTCGATTTTTTTTGTGCCTTACCACCCTCGGTACATCCCAGCCGCCACTTTAATCAGTATCCCTCTCCACGTGGTGAAAAGCTCATTTCACACCGCAGCTCCTGTGCCAAAGGCAGGAGTTCAAGATTTAACTGGCATGTCTATCAATTTATAGTCAGTGGTAAAAAAGTGTTGCTTGATTACAGATCTTATTACAGAACACAACCTTGACATTGTACGTCTGACCAAATCTCGTCTGAGAGATGATTGTGGTCCCACCCAAAGAGATCTAATAGCAGAAAACTATGTGGACTTCTATTCTAATGATGAAAGTCAGGGATGGCTGGCAAGTTTATGCATCTGTGGGGTGGGCACCTAAGTGGTGGATGGGTGTGTGCATGCAGGCAAGGCAAGTGGTAAAAAATAAAGTCACTTACTGGGCCTGTTGCACGTCCGATGTCCTCCTCGGTGCCTCTTCTGTCGGCTCTGCGGGCTTCAGCCTCCAGGAAATTCCACTAACCAATCCTGGCGCTACTCTCACCAACATGAGAGCAGCGCCAGGATTGGATGGAGCGTCCTGGCTGGGCGCTCCTTCAGGCCCTTTAGGCCTGTGCTTGGTCTCCACCCAGGTGTCTAACACTGCTGAGTGGAGAGCTTCAAAGTGCGCATGTCACTCTGGCACGCGCAAGACAGCCGGCCAAAGTGACATGCGTACTTTGGTGTGTCCAGTCAGCCCTGCTTCAGTCCTCCTCTGCTGTCAATCGGCAGCAGAGAAGGACACGCCTCCATTTCTCCCAGCTGGAGGCAGGCTGGCAGCTGCAGCACGCTAAATGTGAAAATAAAACGGCAATGAAATCATTTAATTGCCATTTTATTTTTCACGTTTAGCACCGCTGCAGCGGGCGGGGAGGGGGCAATACTCCCCCGCCCTCACGAAGAAACCGCTGCTGGAAAAAGTAGGATGCAATCAATGTGCAAAAACAGCTTAAAGTTGTAGTAGTGGATTCCAGACAACATTCTGCTTTAGAAACATTGACCGTTACAGTAATGGTCTAAGCAGTGCTTAATTTGAGCCGGTGCTTTCCGGTGCTCCGCACCGGCACCTTATTGTCAGCACCGGGGCTATGACAGTCTGCCACATGGTGGCGCTGTCCTGCTAATTTCGGTATGAACACAACAACAGCGGTTTATTCGTTCAATTTATATTAACAATGACTAATACCTGCCTCCCAAGCCATTCTTCTGGCTTTGGGGACCTGGAATAGTCTGACTTGTCACACTCTTAGGAGTGTGAAGGTTAGTAGCTGTGTATGTACTGTCATTGGCAGTGCTGGCATGGGTTATGTGAGGTGCAAGCTGCAGTGGCCTTCCAACGAGATCCCCGGCACTTATCCTTTTACAAATTAAGCACTGGGTCTAAGATGCAAGAGCTTGGAACATCTTGTTAGCTTATCAATGACTGTCAGCTCATACAATGACATTTAATTTATAGGCAGACCATTTATTCTGAATAATTGTCAGTAACTCTGCAACCGTACTGATGGATGATTTAAATATTCACTTTGATCAAGCATCTCAAGCCCTGACATCACATTATTAACTATTCAGCACATTCAATCTATGTTAGGTGAAATATTTTCTACCCATTGTAAAAATCATGGATTATATTTACAAATATCACTCAATGCACAATTGATAAGCACACTGACCTGCTGTAGACCGGTCATAGCAGCATTCCCTTTAAAGCAGTTCATGAGAAAAGATTAATTATCGAAATTGGAAAGCTGTCTCCTTAGACACCTTATTTTCCTAAGTCAAGACCTTAAATGAACCACATGCCCTCAAAAACTGTAAAACAACTATTCTAACACTCTGAAACTACTCTATATGCAGCAAATACTGCAAAATATACTGTAGTTCCCTTCCAAACTTATGGTAGAGAGCAACAATAGGTCCTTGAATGCCTTTGGCGGAAGGATTCATTAAGTACAGTAGCAAATAAGTAATCGTAACTATAAAACATGAAATGGAAAGGCCAAAGCTCCCTTCTATACCAACAGGATATTTTCAGCCCACAATTCAACGTCTGTCATTGTTAGGTCTCCGCTACAGAGTGCTTTAGCTGTCTTTTAACCAGACCTATTGTTTCTAATATACATAGGGTGGACTTTGAGTCAGCCTTTTGCTCTTGTTTGTATGATTTTGTTGTTCATGTCAGTTGACACCTCTTGGTTTGATGGTTTTCTCCTTATTCCTGCTTTTGTTCTGCACAGGAGAAGTTAGGTCTCACAGCGTTCTGATTGGTTGACGTGTTTCCTTCCGCAACAGACGTTGCTTGCATTTAGGGAACTAATTTTCTTTTTCTTTAAGCACTCCATGAGAGTGCATGTGTTTTCTTGCTTTCTCCGCCTTGTAATGCTTCCCCCTTCAGTTTCCCCCTCCCCACCTCGCTCTCCACATTGCTTCCCCTCTCTGCATTCCAGTGTTTCTCTGAAGTTGAAACATCTCTTGGAGACCTACATTGAAAAGAGAGCATAGTTTGTTTATTTAGCCTTCACCAAAGACATGATAAAAGCACAGCAGATCTCGCCTAACTTAACAAAGGCTGACTCTTCCTTTAACACAGCCACGTCGGCTTCATTCGCCGATGTCTTGATTGTGGAACACTTTTTAATGTACAAAGATGTAACACATGAGGTTGACATTAGAGGTACTGAAAAAATTGCCTTTAAGAAGCGAAGTTTCGTTATTGAACTCTGGCTGCTTCATTTCTGTATTGCAACCTGTGTTTTCCTCATTTCCTACACACATGATGGTGGGCGCACACAACAGACACAAATTACCAGTTGCAGGAGAAAGTTGTATGTAGTCTTGGAAAGCTGCTGTGTAGCGCACATGGGCAGCTACACTTGTACCCAGCTGGAATTATTGCTGTGGTACAAAAGGGTTAGAGAGTTCGACTGCGCTACTCTCGAACAGTTGCTAAAATACCAATTAAGCACCTCTAAACTAGACAGCAATAACCTTTGTCATTTATAGCACCTAGAAACGGAAGAAGTCAGTAAAATAAGTTATATTTAAAAAGTTATTATTTCACTTTCACGAGACTAGGCAAAAGGGTGTATACCTCTTCATAAATGCCCAGGTGCTTCTCCTGCCATGATATGGGAGTGATTCGTCTCTCATATTGGGAATGCAAACTTCAATGTGCCTCTTGGAAAGAAAAGAGCGTTTCAGGAGCAGTAACTCTGTCCATGTTTTTCTAATGGGCAACACTAGTGAGCAAAGTGCTATGTAATAAATGGTATTCAAAGGCCTTGTGATCAAGAAGGCAAAAGGCTTGGGCTATTTGTCTACACTGTCCATGATCCTACCAGTGCTGATGTGAGCTCTGTTTACAGTACACAATGATCTGATGCAGAAAAAACAATGACAGTGTCACTGCTGCATATCCACAGCCGTCACTCATTACAATGCATGTGACCAATTCTTTCCTATGCCTAACCTGCGGTGATGCTTCGCTCTCACTCTGTACATCACTGGACACAAATGCAGCCGCAGATCAGAGCACACAGAACAAGACGGAAAGAGTAAAGAGAAGAAGGACGCCTCCCATCATTGGAGTAAGTCACTGGCAACATGATGTTACTTATGTATAGCGTGGGCTTTGACTTAGCCCCTTGCTCACTCCATGGACGGCTCAGTTGTCTAACTCTGCTGTTCTCTCTTGATTGGATTGCTTTCTTCCCTATTGTCTTGTCTGTCTCTTCCAGGAACATTTCAGTCTCACAGAGTTCTGACGGGATGAGCTGCAGTCTTCCACCGCATACTTCAGGGTACTCTTATTGCTTTCCATCCAACACCCCAGGGAAGTGCATGTGTCCCTTGCTCTCTTACCTTTTTAGGTCGAGCCTGGGTAGCGCATGCACTGCTCTGCGAGGCATGCTGTATTCGAGTATGGACTTGAAGCTCCGCCCACTCTCCCCCATATTTTTCATTGGCTTGTGTCATTGTCCTTTGTAAATACTGGCTTCTGATTTGTGGGAATAGGCATGTTGGTCCATCCTTAGTACCGCCTTGTCTTCATTTGTAACCTCCCATGAGGACTGGCCCTTTTTCTTCTGTTGTTACACAGTACGTGCTTAGTCTGTAAGCACTATTTTCTTTAACGAGTTTCTTCTACTGCAGGCATTTAGGCATGACATGCTTTCCTGCAACATTCAGCGCGCCATGCACGCTTTCACTTTCAAAACAGCCCGGGACAATGGCACCCGCTTCTTTGAAATTAAATAGGTCTCGCAGTTTAAAGAGTTTCAGCTATTGGCATTGTAAATGACAATGCCTTTTATTTATGTGTTAGTTAGCAAAACAGATAAATAAAATGTATTGTCATTTACAATGCCAATGGCTTAAACTCTGGCTAATGCGAGACCTATTGCATTGCAAATGCTTGTTCCTCTTTGTTCCAGCCCCACCCGTCTGCATGCTATGTTTTCTCTGATGCATTTGGTCCTACCCCCATCTCACTGGCTGAGTTTCATTTTTATTTATTTATTTAGGAGACCTCGGCAGCTGTAAAATATTACTGGTCAGCTTGCTTTGTTTTTTTGTGCTTCGTGTGCACTTTTTTCCTTTTTTCATAATTTAATTTACCATCCACCATGTTTTAATGGTAAATTGAAAATGTCTGCTAATGCGTCATGACACATGCACAAGCGCACATCACGACATAGACATGAGCATGCATCACGCAGCATTCATGCACAAAATGCAGTTGTCCTAGGATGGGCTTTATTCAATACAAAACCCATACTAAGATTGAGGACCATGTGTGTGCATGCGTCTCGTCGCTTGCATTTGCATGCTGCTATCAACAAACATTCAATAAGCCAATAGCTCAGAATTTAAAAGAAGCTAAGACCTACTGGCTTTGCAAATGTTTATTATAATTGTTACAGAGTTGTGAGGACCTGCACAAAATAAAGATTTTTTTCTGAAGAGAAATGTAATGAACTAAATAGATTATTTCCAACAGAAAACAGAGTCCGAAAAAACAGTTTTTAACTCCGATTCTGTTGAAATTCCAGTATATGTTCTACAGACTTATTATTCTTGTTTAAAACCGATCAATGAGATTGACTTTATTTCGGTTATACAGTCCAGCAGACCACTGGCTAGTCAAATAATTTATTGCAAAACTCTATTGTCTGGGGAAACAACTTTTAAAAACATAATTAATACCTCACTGGCTGTGGTAGAGTATCCTCTGAATTAAAGACGGCAGTAGGGGTGGACTATCCTAAAAAACATTGGATCATGACATGTTGATCAATTTGAGGCTTATTTGCCATCTACCTTACATATGTACCTTTTTACAGATTCATTCATTGCCATCTATGAGACTATATCGAGGAAATATCATTTTTTGTCCTATGCAGGCAAGCTTTCATCCAGGCTGTTGTACTGTGTCTGTAGTGGCTTCATCATCACGATAGCTTTGACCACCAGGGGCCATATTATAGTAAGTGCCCCGGAAGGGGAGGGTGCAACGGGCATTTGTGTCTGCTTCTGCCAATGGGGCACTTCGGTATTATAGAAGGGACCACAAATGCTTGTGCAGTCACATCCATAATATGGATCACGCCAGTGCATATTTTGCGCCGACTTTATTACAATGAGGTGTTCCCTCACTGGCATGGGGGCATAGCCGCATTTAAACGGGAGAACAGTTTGCCTTTGTGCCTGCACCATATTACAGACATATAATCTAGTAGCTAAACTGCAGACTTCAAACGCTTACAACCTGGTTTTGAATCCCTGATTCCAGAACTGATCAAATTGTGTTTTCACGGGCACAACAATTTATGCCCCATCCTCAGTTCCTTAACTGCAAAACCTTTGGGAGTGTTCAGCACACAGTGACCTCATTCATTCATAATTCTGGCTTTGTAAATCTTCAAATTAACACTGTTCTGGGAATTAAAAGGTGGGAGTGTGACAAAGCAACAGTCTTCCCCACCAGGTGCTATACATTGTCTAAAAGTCCAAAAGTTTAATATTTCATTAGTAAATTAAAGCGTGTCTTATAAAAGAAATTGATTGGAACAGTTGCCTTCTATAGAACACATACAGTCAAGTCCAGTTATTTTTAAAGGGCATTATCCTGACAGTTTAATAATTAGCACTGGTGTGGGAGGAATTTGCGAAGGGGAAAACACAGTGTTGTTATCAATTATGTAATTTCAAATGTCATTAAGGATGTTATCAATGCAGTAATTAAAAATCTAATGAGTGATGTAATATGTGAGAGTACGACCAGTGCATGGCGAGGATGCGAGTTATAGTTACTTTAGGGGACACGTTATATTTCCTTGAGATAACTATAACTGGTGCTATTCAGTGGTTTTGTTATTTCAAAATGTTATGTTTTAACTGACATGTTCACCTAACTATAATTTCTCTTTAACCAGTTAATGAATTTCAAAGGTTTTTTTAATGTAAAGTAAGATTTTCTTACAATTCCTAACTAGAACATCGCTTTATTCTTTGTTTTTTCAGTGAATTTCTCTGTTCTTTTTACATGTAAAGTAAGATGTCAGTCACGGTGTGCTGTGCATGTGAGGTTAGCCCATGGCCAGGCACTGCTCCCAACACCCCCTTTTTTATTTTGTTGCACCACGGATCTGCTGCGATTTCCCAGGGAGCTGCACTGGGCCTTACAGTGGATTTATGGATCCAGGGAATCCCCCAAAAAACGTTTTAAATTTGGCCCTGGGGTACCCTTTAGGGACCTCTTTCTCCACAAGGCTAAGGGAGCCAGGGAACCCCTGCCCTGCCCCTTATAGCTTATTTTATTTCCTCGGACTCGGGACCGAGCCCCTGAGCCCTAAGATGGTGGCTGCAATTTTTCCTTCAGGTTGCGGCCAGCCAATCATAATTAGGGCTCCCGGTTTTATGGTATTTTTTTTTTTAACATTTCCGTCTGTATTTATCCGTATTTATTTTTTGCCCATCTTATTTGCATTTATCCATATTTATTTTGTGTTTCAAGAATAAATGTAGCTGTAAAATGGTATATTTCTGCGTTTATGTAACTCTTTGACGTGCACTCAAACATGGATGTCTGTCACGTTTTACCAAACTAAGCAGCCACGTACAACAAAAGACTACACTCACAGGTACATATTAGCATCATACTAAAAATATATGTTAAAATATGCCTGTATTTAAGGAAATCTCATCCTGTATTTTAACCCACCATGCTGTCTGCCTGCTCAGCTGTTGCCTAGAATTCATGAAAGACAGCACGGAGAGTTTCTCACAAGAAGCACCATTTTCAGTATTTTTCCGCTTTTAAAAATAAATACAGACAGGAAACACATTGTTTTCTGTCTAAATTTATGTGTAAAAATCAGTAAAAACGGAAAACCAGAAGCCTTAATCATAATGCATGCTTGAACTCGCGGATCCACTGCGGTGGATCTGTGGTTGAACAGCGGTGTGAAATATACATACATTTTGAGCCTTAATTTCTCCAAGACTACTGAACGGATTTACACCAAATCACGAAAAGCAAGCTTTCTGGATCAAGATCTAGCTTTCTGCCAAACTTATGGCAGATATATATAACATCCTGCTCTATTCCAGTTGATGACAGCTAAAACCGTTTTTGTTACTTGGTGTGTGTTCATTTCCTTATTCACTTATTTACTCATTCACTTCACACCAGCACTGTGCCCACAATTCTGTAGCACCGCTTGAATTTGGTAGTCTCACTGATTCAAAACCTTCAGGATGTAATTTTGCGTGCAAAGTAACCTGAAGGGACCATTGTGCATCTAAACGCAGGACATTCCTCAGCAGGGAGTAGTCCGTTCTTGTGGTTAGCTCTCCAATGTCCAGGGCATCCCAAAGACTCGTCAGTCAGCATCATCTCCCTACGGGAACGGCCTGCATTATTTCAGTGGGTAGGAGCTTATTTGTGCCATGCTAGCAGCTGTGTTCACCACCTTCTCCACTGTCCATCACTGAAATCCTGGCACCTTCAAACAATTCGCTACTCCATGTCCATGTGCGCCACCTGTAACTCCAAGGCCAAAGGTCTGTTGTGTCAGTTAATACAAAGAAAAACGGTGACATGACAGTCAAAAAAGAGCAGGTTGTCTTAATTCTCCTCATTTCTCATTACTGAGGTGTCTTCTGAAACGAGCACGAGCAGATAAACAAGCATTTTCAATGCAATAGGTCTCGCATTTGCAAGCGTTTAAGCTATTGGCATTGTAAATGCCAATGCCTTTTATTTATGTGTTTTTAAAAGCAACACATATATAAAAGGCATTGTTATTTTTAATGCCAAGAGCTCAAACTCTCGCAAATGCGAGAGCACTTTAATGGTGGCCGCGCCCCTTTTTTTAGACACTGCTCGCATATTCAGGTTACAGTGAGCAACAAAGGGGTGTGGCCAACATTAAAGTGAAAGCGCCAATGGCGCTTTCACCCAAAGTGGGAAAAAAAATGAATTTCAAAAGCTTCTGTAGCGCAGCCACTAAAGTGAAAGCGGCCTGCGCTGGTAATTCAATAATTAAATAAGCACGGCCGCTAAAGTAAAAACTAAAGTGAAAGCGGACCGTGCTGTATATTAAATAATTAAATAAGCGCGGCCGTTATAGTTAAAGCGGACTGCACTGTAATTAGAATAAATACATTACTATTAAAATAAAAGTGGGCGGGTGCTGCGATGTCGGTGGTGGAATAGGGGAAAAGTATTAAAGAAAATAGTGCTCACTGACATATAAAGCAGACCATGTAACAACACCAGTAAAAGGTCCAGTTGTTATGGGAGGTAACAAAGGCAGACAGGCGATACCAAGGAGGTACTGACAAGCCTAATAACGACTCGGAAGCCATTGTTTGCGAAGGACAATGACACAAGCTGTTAGAAGGTGGTTCTGACCATCTTAGCCGCCCGGATTTTTCGCTTTTTCAACACCTAATTGTGAAGCTTTTACTGTGGGAGAGCCTCATAAGTTGGGACCCAAAATCTAAATCTAAATCTAAATCCGTATTTGTAAAGCGCGAACTACTCACCCTTACGGGTCTCAAGGCGCTGGGGGCCGTTGTGGAAATTAAGTGAGCTATTGCCCAGAGTCACAGGATGCTGAGCTGAGCTGCCGCCGGAGCCAGGGATCGAACCGTGACCCCGGGATCGAACCGTGACCCCTGTGCTCCGAAGTCAGCTGCCCTGGCCGCTGCACCACACCTCTCCACAGTGAACTCATGATGAAAGACACTGCCTGTGGATTTTACCGGTGTCCCCCTGGTGAAAGTAGGCCGCTGCGCTGCAGCCGGAGTAAGGGGCACCGGGCTGGTTACATGCAGACATGTGTGTACATGCGTGTGCACACGTGTAGGGGCTGCGCGGGGGAGATTCATGGTGTGCGCAGCCCAGGAGCAGGTACAGATAGAATGGTGTGGCAGGAATTATGCAGTTAGGTGGTAACATGGAATAGGCTTTATACTATGGGAAGAAACATGTAAGGGAAAGTCAGTGTGCTTTACTGTTTTCACTGAAGGAACACTCCATTATACTCCTATGAAGATGGGGATCACATGGGGTAGTTTCACTTCCCTAGGGCCTACAAATTCCAGACACGCACCAAAGTACACTGTAACTTATGTGAGAAGAAGTATTCTGCGGAGTCCAAAGCCATATCTATACTGCTTATGGGTCATCCAGAAATGTCATATTCCTCTGACTCGGCTCATAACCAGAGCCTGGCTGGGTGTGACCCTGCCAGGCTGGATTAATGACCTTCCCCCCCAAGCTGTAGTATACCAAGGGTGAAGGTCTCCTCTTCAAGAAGGAGAGAAGGTGGGTGGAGCTGCAGGTTATCCATCAGCAGCTGTCACCTGGTGCCAGGCACCAAGCTGCTCTGGAGAGAGGGCAGCAAGGGGGGAAGGGCAGCAAGGGGGGAAGGGGGCTTTTCAGAGACCATGTGGCATGAGACCCCTGGACGACGCCATTTTGAACTATCCCAGAGGCCTGGTGTTAGAACTGGGGGTCTCTAGTTGGCTGAGGTAGGTACCTTAGTCCAAATAGGGACCCTTGCTTCTCGTCAGGGAAAGGAAGGACACACTCTTAGATAACCCCTGCTCACACTCTGGTAGCTTGGCATGAGCAGCCAGGCTTATCTCCAAGGCAATGTGTAAAGTATTTGCAACCACACTCCCAGTAACACAGTGATAACACCACAAATGGACACCACACTGATTTTATAAAAATAGCGGTATCTTTATCAAAAGAAATACGACGAGACCAAACAATAGAAATCCAACATATGCGTATTCGTAATATTTCACTTTGCCGGTTATTAGGCCAACAATCACTTGTAGGTTCTTGCGGTATTTATGAGCAGTTCACGATGATCTAATGCAGTCCTAATGCAATGCTATGCAGTTCGTAATGCAGTTCGTAATGTAGAAATAAGACAGTCCTTAATGCAAGTACTAATGCAGTTCGTAACGCAGGAATAATGCAGTTCGTAATGCAAGAATAATGCGGTTCGTAATGCAAGAATAATGCAGTTCGTAATGCAAGAATAATGCAGTTCGTAATGCAAGAATAAGGCAGTTCGTAATGCAAGAATAAGGCAGTTCGTAATGCAAGAATAATGCGGTTCATAATGCAAGAATAATGCGATAAGCCAATCTGCGCGATCAGCTCGGGCACCACTAGGCCCCAACAACAGAGACAACGGTCGTAAGTTTAAAGGGGCGGCCCCGGTACTGCTGGGCAGGTACGGGCCGCTCGGGGACCCAGCGCGTCTAACGCAGTGCAGCGGGAGAGAGATCGGAGCACTCCTGTGCTCCTCCTGCACGCCTCCCCAGGCCACACACGCTTGCGGCTCTCGACCGGAGTCCAAGCCTTACCTGGGTGGTGCGCTGCTTCGCTCTCTCTCTCTCTCTCCCTGCTCGTTGGACGTCCTGCTGGGCGGCCCCGAAGACATTGCAGCTCCGTGGCTAGGCGACGCTGTAGCCGGACGGGTTACGGCGCTGCCTTCTCCTTCGTTGACGATCTTGGGCAGATTCCTTTTGGCGAACCAACGATCACGATCCTTTTCACCTTGCAGCTTCCTTAGCTTCAAGAAATCCTTTAGCACGTTGTGGCTCGGGCCGGCGGCGGCAATCCTTACTCACAGCCTCAGTTACGATGACGGCTCGGGCAACAAAACGGCAATGCAGCAGCGTGGATGATGTTTCACGCTGCGGGGGCAATGCGGTCACGGGGCACCTGGTAAACGGCACCACAGACCACACGGCAGTCTCAGGCGTGCAAAAGCACACGCACCAAGCGTCGCTGAGACACGGTTGGAAACTTTGATGATCCCGAGTTTCCACAACAGGGGACCAGCTCTCCTCGGGCCCTTGGAGACAATTTACTTCAGGACACAGCACACAGCAAAGTCCTTTCAAGCAGGGGGACACAGCACACAGCAAAGTCCCTTGTCCTCTCCTTAGTCAAATCAGCAAACTGCAGCAGTCCTTCTCTTCAGCTGTTCTTCTTTGGCAGAGGTTCCTCTTGATCACGAAGTAGTTTCAATCCTTTTTCAGTCTTGAGTTCAGTCTTGAGTTCAGGGGTTTCAGCTCTCACATTTATACCCCTAAATGCCTTTGAAGTCTTTGTGTTCAGGGGGCTCTGAGCCCGGTCCAAACCAGTTCTGGGTGTCTTTCTGCCAGTGCCCACCTTCTTTCTTTGATAGTGAGGGTCTGGGCCTCAGACGCTCCGCAGGAGGTGGAACCATCCCTTTGTGGCAGCAGCACAGCCCTCCTCACATCCAGGGGGCTACTCCTCCCATCACACCAAATGCAGGCCCTGTCACATCCAAACCCAGACAGTCAATACACAACCAGGCAGAGGCACGCAGGATGGTTAGGACAAGAAACCAGCCACTTCTAAAAGCGTGGTTTCTAAACACACAATTTAAAAACCATCTTCATAAAAAGATGTGTTATTAAATTCTGAGTTCAGGCACACTAAACTCCATCTCTCCATCTTATGCCGATGGGAAGATATGCTGGAAACATGTGACACAGCATTCCCCATTTTGTCCTATGGGCAAGATGGCCTTGCAACAGTGAAAAACGAATTTGGCAGTATTTCACTGTCAGGACATGGTACACATCTCAGTACATGTTCAACCTTTCACATACACTGCACCCTGCCCAGGAGGATACCTTGGGCCTACTATAGGGGTGTCTGATGTGCATAGAAAAGGGAAGGGTAAGGCCTGGCAAGTGGGTGCACTTGTCAGGACAACAAGGCAGTTAACAAACTGCGCGCAGGCACTGCAGTGGCAGTCCTGAGATCTCTCTTTAGGGCTACTTATGTGGGTGGCACAATTAGTGCTGCAGGCCCACTAGTAGCATTTGCATTACCAGCCCTGGCACATATAGTGCACTTTACTAGGGATTTTACTAGTAAGACAAACATACCAATTAGGGACAACCAATTACCATAACACTTTATACAGGGAGCACTTGCACTTTGACACTGGTCAGCAGTGGCAAGGTGCCCAAAGCATCTAAGTCGGCAACACCATGTCAGAAAAAGGTCTAGGAGGAAGGCAAAAAGTTTAATGAACTTTAGCCAAAAAGGGCCAAGTCCAACACCTGGGCAGGAAGGAGGGAGCAGGGGCAGAGAGGTGATGTGTCGCTGCAGGATAGGTCAGTGGAGCCCCCTGCCAGCCCCTTCCAAATTCTTTTAAAAGGTCTTGCACAGGAAGATGAGCTCTCTCTGGGGTGTGGTCTGCTGAGGAAGACTGGTGCTGAAGTCTCGAGCCATGGGCAGTTGGAAGGAGGAACCCCCTGACTGTCCCAGGACCCCGGATTGCGCCTGCAGTCGAGTCCAGGACCAGTGAGCAGACCCCTGGGCCTCTGGGCATGGAGAAGAGAGGCCCAGGAGGAGAGCCAGGGGAAAGGCTGGCGCAGAGAGCCAGTGAAGACAGCTCCCTGCTGAGTTCACCCTCCTTGAAACCAGGAGGGCGAAGGAAAGTGCTCCCAGTGGCTGGGGCGCGCCACGAGGAGCAAGAAGAGGCCAAAATGGTGCAAATCAGCCGCCTGGGGGCCGAGATACGCCCCCCAGAAGGTAGGCGACCTTTGACCTCAGAGAGGACCGGCGACGTCCAAGATGTGCCCCCGGGGTGGGTATGGTCCCGGGGGCTCCCCCCACAAGAAGCTAAGTCGGGGAGCGCCATCGCGCTCCCCATGAAAATGCCCACGTGGGGTGCCAGGAGCCCACCCTGGCCCCCGACGGAAATGAAGACAGGGGAGCGCCGTCGCACCCCCCCTGGGGATGAGGAGAGGGCCCCGGGACCCCCAACTCCGGGCCCCGCTGAAGTCGAGGAGCGCCGTTGCGCCCCCCGCGAAGAAGCCAAGTTGTGGCGCGTCATCGGGCTCCCCGTGAAGATGCCCAGTCGGAGAGTGCCGTCGCACTCCCTGTAAAGATGCCTAGTCGGGGAGCGCCGTCGCGCTCCCCGCGAAGATACCCTGGGGCCCGGGATCCCAACTCCGGGCCCCGATGTGGCCTGCGAGGCCGCACTCCCCCGTGGCAGGAGAAAGGCAGGGGGAGTGCCATTGCACTCCCCCCGAGGTCCCGTCGGACCAGAGGCAGCGGGCAGACCAGAACAGAGGGGCCGGCTCCCGCTGCAGCACACGAGGGTGCTGGCCAGATGGGGAGCTGGCGGGAGCCGCCGGGGTGGGCTCCACGAGCAGCATCCCAACGATCCACACAAGCGGGGTGCCCGGGTGGGACCGGGCCCCCGAAGAAGCGGCAGGAGCGGCCGGGGGTGGGCTCCCCGAGCCGCGCAAGACATACCTGAAGGAACGGGATCCCGGTGGGACCGGACCCCCGGCCGAAGGGCAGACGCGGCGTGAGGCCGCCAGGAGTGGCAGTGTGGCTCTCCCCGGAGCAGCAGGAGAGCAGCTGCTATAATATGCAGGAGGAGAACACGAAGCTCCACATAATGCCTTGCAAGGCATGGGGAAAGTCACTTGTTTTGGTGTCTGGTGGCCCCCGGAGGAGGGGGTCACCACCATTTGCAGGCAAAGGTGCAGGGGGAGCTGCAGGAGCACGCAGACTCCCCCTGCACAACTTGAGGAAAGTCCCCCCCTAAGTCTCTAGGGGACTGGCAGGAAATAACCCCTCAAGGGCACATCCAGGCGCCAATCGCATCCTGTGGCTGGAACTTTTGCTCTTTAGCTGGGGGTGCATTAGGGATTGCACCAAGGTATGGTTGGCTGAGCTGGGGATGTCTGGAGAAGGGCATCCCCTGGTGGTGAAGAGATGCAATTGCACGAGAAGTGCATCTACCAATGTTATTTCTATTGAGGGACTGAAAGTCACATGTGTAATGTGAAGTCATAAACAAAGTGGGGTTATGTTGCTGCACATTCCTGCTAGGGTGTTTGGCTGTATATGTTTAATCCTGTGATTATAACTGTGATGCCTTTTAGGGGCTTTTATTGCAATGCACTATAATGGTTATCAGCTATGATAAGTACTGTCATTTTAAGTGATGCTTAAACATGTATTCTTGCTGCTGCGTTAGGTGAAGAACAACCCAGACTGTTAGCCCCTAAGATGTAGAGGTGTATACTGTATGGTCAGTATGAGATGTTCAGTCAGGGTTGTGTGTCACCAGGGCAGGTGTGCCCATTTTAAACGCTTGTTGAGCTAATGGGGTGGGTCGCCACTGGGATGGTGCCAGTGGGCAAGGCCCTCACTCCAGGTTATGTTCAGCCCACTGCATTAGGGGGCAAGATGATGTGCATACATGGGAGTGGTGGTATTGATCCCCTCTCCCCCCGAGGGAGGGGTGGAAATGGTATGCAATGTCACAAAGTAATTCCAACAGCTTATGTATATTTGTAAATTGGTGCATAGTATTGAGTAGTGTGTGTGTTTAATAAATGTACTCTTACTTTTATAAAGCAAAGTACAGACTGGACAATCAATTATTGAGTGTTATTTCTGCGTACTGGTAAATGGCGATTACTAGCCCACACCACCTCCGTTGAGTAAGCCTTAGACTGCTCTGCAACGCTACCCTCTGAGAGTCAAGCGCTACAATGGGGTGTTTGGTTCCCAGTGAAGGACTAATGTAGTCATGTTATTTGTGCAGGCCTCGCAGATACTGCCTCGTTTTCCAACACAAGCCAATTAAAAATATGGGCAGAGAGTGGGCAGGGCTTCAAAGCCATACTCCACTACTGCATGCTGCCAAGGCTCGACCTAAAAAGTGGGTACAAATAAAGAGTCTCAAGATCTTATTTCTGATCATTTATTTATAAAGCGCTCCGATACCCTCATGGGTCATGTTCGTGCTATATAAAACTTTTTAAATAAATAAACTGAACTTTTTGGATTCGGAGAAGGTTTAGAATATTTCATCATAGAAGTTACCCCTGTTCGCACCACGCGGGGTCTGCAACTCGCCTCCAGCTGCCACTGAAGCGGTGTCTACATTTCGTGTTAATATTAATTCCCTCTCGATGGCTCCAGCGATGGCTGCTTAACATTTAATCAGATGCTTAATTGACTGTTTACGACTGTATCCAATTAAGGGCATTCCAACACTGGCGCTGCACGCGAGGATAACGCTGGGATTGCACAGGGCGTGCAGAGTAATACACTTGGAAACCAAAACTCGCAGACGGTGACATTTCATCACACAATGTCGGAATTCCGGGCTGCCTTTTTCTCTAATTAGAGAGGAGCGTTTCACCTTTTCAGCTGAAATATTTTTTTCTTTTCCTTTTCACAGTGAAAGCTCTCGTAGCCTGATACGCCCTGACAGTGATGTAATTCAGGCCTGACAGCTAGTAGTTACTGCTCTACGAGCACGCGCCGCGCTTATTAACATTACTATTGCATTTATGAGTTTCAGTGTGGTTTGCCGCGCTAACAGGGGTATCAACGCTTCCTGCAGCGTTCTAACAAATAACAATGCGCCCTGAAATCTAGAGCGAGTAAAATAAAGTCTCTGGTGCCTTGTGAGACATAAAAAAGCAAAAACCTGAAAAACACCGCCTTGGAGTGCGTGCCTTGGCAGAGAACAAGAGGGCTTGTAATCCCTGGGACACGGTACGTGCCGCGGCCTGTATCTCCCAGGAGAGCCCAGCTCGGCTATGGCACAGGGCACTGAGCCAAATGCACTGTTGTACTGTCTTCAGCGTGGCGCGCGCAGCAAGATGGAACCTTCAAAGATAAGAATTATTTGTAATGGTTGTCAGGGTGCACTCGGGTCTGAGAAAGGGAATTTTCAACACCTTCTCCCACTGCAAGCGCAAGTTCACGGAGTATCCCCATATGGTCGCTTCCTCCCATTAAAATCAATGCACTACATACAGTCAGGGCCACTACAATTATGCGGCAGGGGAGGGCCACATTATGCGGCAGGGATGAGTAAATTATGCAGTAAGAAAAAGGCAAATTATGCGACGTAATGCGACACATCTGTTGTTAGTATGACTTCATTATTTTGTACTTTTTATACTTAACACTGCAAGGGCAATGGTTGCACCTCATTAGTACCAGTTTAACACCCAAATATAGCAATAAGCAACAGAAAGGTGACCAGTCAACCTTTGCAAAAGGCCTTGCACTGAGAGTCTTTAGTAACTTTTGACCTGTTTGAACTAGGATTTTTTTTTGTTAAAATCTGCAGATTATGAAGCACATGATGAATTATGTGGCAAATGCAGAAAATCTATAATTATGCCAAAATTAATGCAGCCGCACAATCGCATAATTCCGTGGGCCTGACTACAGTAGACATCAATGGTGAGAGCATGTCTCTAGTTAATCTCACAAAGTCGGACCCCGTTTCTTTATCTCTTGTACACACAAAGTGCACTCTCTACTGTTTCACATGATATAGTAAAGCACACTGTGCAATGTTTCACAAAATATAGCAAAGTGCATTCAGTAACGTTTCACAAGATATAGCAAGGTGCACTGTGTAAAGTTTCACAAGATGCTCTGGTGTTTCATAGATACAACAAAGTGCACTCAGTGATATTTCACAAGTTATAACAAAGTGCACTCAGTAATGTGTGTATATGGTATTTCTATAGAGTGAACCTATTTAGAAGTAATGGAGTGCTAATCATGGCCAAACACGGGCATTAAGTAAGAGAAACACCGGAGATGGTTGGTTTGTCTGCAAGATAAAAGGAGGTGAGGGGCTGGTCGTGGTGGCTTTCTAAATGATGCAGTTGGTTTTCAAGGTATTTCTGGCAAAATCGAACTGGCAATGCACCATTTGTCCATTAATGTCAGCAAGACAAAATGTATGGTTCTGAATTCAAAAAATCTAACTGTGGAAATCATTCTGTTAAGGAGACTGCTTTGGAACAAGTGCATACTTGTCACTCTCTAGGTATTAGATTTGACCATAAATCGTCATAGACTAAGCAAACTGAAAAAAGCTCCCTGTCAGGAGTCGGAATACAGCAGCCGTCTTGCACTGTATGAGTAAAGTTGGTGGGTCAGCAATAAAGGCTATTCTGAAAGTCTAAAAAATGAAAGCCACCTCTCTGTAAGATGCCGAATTGTGGGTTTTTAAAAAGGTAACCCAGCTACAGAGGATCGAATACAGCTCTTTGCAAAGCATGCTGTGCTTAAGCCCGGGTACCCCAATAAAGGCCTTAGGCTATATTTGGGACCACATAACACTGCTTAGAAATCCGCCTACAGCTCATAATTTATTGGGCTAGGCTTTGGGCAAATCCTGTTGGAACCATTTACCTAATATCAGTTTCTGACCTTTCGGCTAATAAAGATTCTTTAAGAATTCAATGGTTGTCACACATTCAGCCGGTGTTAAAAAGAAATTAGATGTGAGGATTTCTGGGTCAGTGCAAACTCAATGACTACATCTAGTGCCTCAATAATCAAAAATTGCTCTTTGGAGAACTTTCTATTGAGGTGCTATAAACATGTTGGGAAAAGGAGCCTTCTATCAGCTTACTTGGAGAAATCCATGGACCAGATATATCCAGAGTTAAAGAAAGTGCTTAATTTGTAATACGTGCCAGGGCCCTCGTCAGAAGGCCACCACAGTTTCCAACACACTTCCACTACCAGCACTGCCAATGACAATACTTACACAACTACTAACCATCACACTCCTACAAGTGTGACATTTCAGACTGTTCAAGGCCCCCAAAGCTTTAAGAATGGCTTGGGTGGCAGGTGTTACTTCTACTTCATGTATATTGAATTAACAAACAACTGTTTTTCTGCTCATCTTTAAATTACGCAAACAGCGCCACCATGTGGCATCTGTCATAAGTGCCGGTATCGGCAATTAAGTGCTGGTGCTGGCAATTAAGTGCCGGTGTTGGCAATTAAGTGCCGGTGCTGAGCACTGGAAACCACTGGCTCAAATTAAACACTGGTTAAAGAGAAGTCTTTATATCAAATTTAGATTAGAGGTCCTGCCAGTGTTATCATACACAAAAAATGGTCTCCCAACAAGGACTGTCTAGAGCACTGTAACCATGTTCTAGGTGACCCACAGGCAATGAAACATTTCATACTTATAAGAAAGTGGATTATTATTTAGGGTGGGTGACTGCCTACCTCAAGGAATAATGACACAAAAAGGTTATAGATTAAAGTTTATCATCAATACTTTGACTTTTCCTATATGCCAGTTACAGCCTGCCCAGTGACAATGTCATTTTGGGCCTCGCCACTGGTGGAACATGCCACACTTTTCACTCTTAAATATTAAGCACCCTACATTGTGGGCAGCAAGGTGTGCTTGAGGGTGACTTGTTTAATATTTATAATAAGGTTTTCCAGTCTGTAAAATGGTGATTTTGGCAGGTTTGTGGAGCAGGGTTCACACTGCTGCTATCAGGCTACACATGGTAGGCCTAAAGCCATGCTTTCGCTTCCACTGTAGTGGATGGCACAGTAGGTGATGCAGTCCACAGGTGACCTTTGACTTCCGGTTGCTAGTTACATTCTCTATATCATATACTCTGGACTTATCAGCAAGTTAGTTACATCAATTAGGGATAAGCCAATTTTGACACGTTTGAAGGGGGAGCACAGGCACTTTATTCCTGTTTAGCAGGGGTAAAGTGTTTAAAAGGAAAGCACAGGCACTTTACTCCGGTTTAGCAGGAGTAAAGAGCACAGAGTTCTAAGTCCAGCAAAAATAGGGTTCAGAAAAAAGGTGAAACATCTGGTGTGACCAACCAGAAAAGGCGGATTTTCTAAAATGCTGCTATGTACAACGACTCTGTTGCTAAGGAAGAAATTACTCCTCCCTCTTTTTTTTGGAAGATTCACACAAGAATCTGCAACAAGGACACCATTTTATGCCCCCAGGCTGACTTAAATACCACCTTTCTTCCTGTTGTACATACATTGCGCTGGCGTGGAATATGTCAAGATATTGATTCATTTATCCAGAAACTCAACCTAATTAATAATGAATCGATTAATTTTTTGGTGTAGTTTTAATACTTGGTATTTATTGTTTTTATGGTTATGATTATTTACTATTTGTTTTGCATTTCGCCAAATAAAGTTTGATTGATTGACTTTCTGATGTTTCACAAGATACAACAAAGAGCACTCAGTCATGTTTCACAAGATACAATAAAGTACGCTCAGTGATGTTTTTCAACATAGGAAAGTAAACTCAAAGATGCTTTACAGCACATGCCAAGGTTCTAGCACCATGTAATAAACATCAGCACCAGGCCCTGCTATTCTGCCGGTAGTGTGCTTGAAATCACACTATCACGTTTGATTGCAGTGGGGTTAGATAAAATGAGTAAACTTAGATCATGCCTCCTACAACAGCTGCACATTTAAGTTTACTATTGCTTGCAAGAACGCACGCTTTCAGCATAGTTCTCAAAATGGCAGAATTGTTGCCAATTCTACATTTATCAAAGCTCTGTATGCACCGAACGGCACGAATGTTTTGAGTAACCAATCAACCATTGTCGGTTTACACTTTTTTTTTTGTTGCAGTTTTTTATACAGCGCGAACTCGACCCGAAGGCATTGGAGCACTTTACATGAGTACCAGTTGTATTACAGATGGACTCATTCATTTTTAGGCACAGGGAAATGAAGTGATTTGACCAGAATCACAGGATGTTTGAGCCTCCTGCCAGACTCAAACCTGGTTCCCCAGCTTCAAAGTCGGCCGCTCAATGAAAATTTACCGCTGACCGGGAGGAGCAGCCGACCCTAGAGGGAGGGCGGCTAACCCCCCCCCCCCTGTCGGCGGCAGACAACAGGGCACAGCAGCAATAGGACGCACTCTCACGCCAACGAGAAAGGCCAGTGCGTGACTGGGAAGTTTGGGTTCAAAGGGCCCAATCAAGAAGGAGGGGTGGGGTCACAAGCACGGCCAAAAAGGCGGCTGGGACAAGCAATTCCCAGCTTCATCATTGGAAGAAATTGATGTCGCCACCGTACGAGATGCCGCACAAGAAGATGCGGCTATGTGGTTAGTCAAGGGAGTGGAACAAGCACACCCAGCTGGTAGTTGTGCGACCAGCTGTTTTCAGAGGCCGGTCCCTGTAAGGAGTGTAGTGAGCCACCCGGCCACTGCATTACATTGTTGCAAATGCAACTCCCTGGGACGAGCTCGGGCCAGGGGCTATAAAATAAAGGACGACGTCAGCGCACGTGGCTGACGGCGTGAACTGAGCATCCAAGTGTGTGTGTCCCCTTAATAACGCTCCGCCGTCTAGTTAGGCCTGTCCCCCGCTCTGGTGCCCCAGAAGACGGTTGATGCCCCGACCGCAACCCCAGGGTTTTCCCCGTGACCCGTGTGCAGGTCACAATACTACACTGGCGACGAGGGGTCCGGATCTGCGCGAGCACCAGCGCCGACCGAGTGGGACGCGCAGCAGCACTGGTGGCGGCCGCTGTGAAGTGCGGCTGTAGGTGGCGGCTGCCGCTGCGCTCTTGGCGGCGCGGGACGATCGGATGCCCGTTGGCATCGGAGGACGTGGTAAGGTGCCGGCGAAAGGGGGCAGTGAGGGCACGAGGCGTCCCTGAAGGCCGCGGGTGTGTCCCGCAGTAGCGCGTCTCTGTGACGGCCGCGGAGGCGGCAGGAGCGTCCGCACGCGAGTGCAGCTGGCAGGAAGCAGCGCCAAGACGCCTGTGGAGGGCGTGGCTGTCCGGGCTGTGCGGGAGGCCCAGTGAGGGGGCCTGGTGCGTGCAGAACGATTGCACGAAGGAATCTGAGGCTGCGGTGACAGTGCAGGCGTGGACTCGTCGGCGCTGGCAGAGCGTTGGGCCCCAGTTATCATCCTGGTCAGGCAGGAGTGATTGCACAACAAGGGGATGGCTGCATAGTGGAAGTACTGGGCACGGGGCTGGCAACACTCGGGCCGGCAGCACCCATCTCCACTAGCCTGAGGGTGTGGTGTCCTCTACAGGGTGGCGGACAGCAAAAGTGCACCCAAGTGAGCCGGATATCCTAGGCAGGTGGGAGGCAGCCTTAGCATGACGACACAGCAGGCGGCCGCGGCGCCTCCGGACGCAGGAGCGGCAGTGGTGAGACCAGGGCGCATGGCAGTGAAGGCCCTCCCAGAGTTCAGCCAGCTGGCGGACCCGGCGACGGCGGCCCCGCGATGGCGGAAGTGGTTGGGCCAATTGGAAAATTATTTTGTGGCCACCAGGGAGACGGACAACGCCGTGAATCGTTCCACCATGCTCTTAATGGGAGGTGATGAACTTTATGACCTGTTCCAAGACTTGCCGGATACAGGAGACGGCAACGACTATGACAAGGCGGTGAGAGCCCTGAACCGCCACTTTGACCCGCAGGTCAATCCGGATTTCGAACACTTTAAGCTCCGACAGGCCAAGCAGAAAGAGGACGAATCGATCGACATGTTCTTCGCACGCCTGCAGAAGCTAGTGAGCACGTGCGTCGGGGTGGATCGGCAGTTCGAGACAAGGGCACAGCTCATCGTGGGGTGCAAGTCGTTAGAACTGCGCAAACTGATCCTAAGACAACCCGGAATATCGTTGGACGATATACTTGTCCTGGGGAGATCGCATGAGCTGGCGGACGTCCAGGCTGGAGAGATGGAGATGGCCCTGGCCAAGAAACCGGCAAACGCACAGCCGTTGTATCCCACACCCATCAAGGAGGAGAGGGTGAATGCCATCCGGAAGACACACAGCCGAGGGGCGAGTAATTACGCCACTCCGGAGGAGCGGCGGCCTAAGCAAGGGTGCCGGAACTGTGGGTTGGCCACGCATTCCCAGAGAGGCTGCCCAGCACAAGGAAGACAGTGCCTGAAATGTAACAAGTATGGCCATTTCGCGAAGGTGTGCCAGGGCGCAGACAAATCCGGCTCGTATAGGCCAAGAGGCGACAAGTTCCAGAGGAGCGCCAAAGCAGCCCGGGAGGTGGAAGAGCTGGATAGGAGGTGCCAGAAGCTAGATGTGGTGGAGGACGATGACGAGGACAATGTGTTCGTGGTCTCGAACATAAGAGGAGCCAACACCACCAAGAGACCTCCCCCGCTATGCCAAGTGTGGATTGATGACAACTGTGTTCAGACGCTCATCGATACGGGGGCGTCAGTAAACTTACTGGATGTGGCGCAGTACAGTGAACTACGGCCGCAGCCGAGACTGATGCCTACGACGGCCAAAATTCTCACTTATGGGGGGCACACGCCGATTCCACTCCAAGGAGTAATGGACGTAGAAGTCAGGCACAAAGACAGAGCTACGCCCACGAGATTTTACGTCACATGTGACCGGGCTGGGTCCTTGCTAAGTTGCCACACAGCGGAAGATCTGGGGTTGGTAATGTTTGCCAGACACATTCACCAGTCGCAAGCAGACAAGGTGTTGGCGGAGTTTCCGGAACTGTTTCGGGGGCTAGGATGTTTAAAGGGAGTCGAAGTTCAACTCCACATCGACGAAACCGTCCAGCCAATTGCCCTCCGGCATCGAAGAGTACCGTTTCACCTCAGGCCGTTGGTGGAGGCCGAACTGGAGCGGCTCGAGAAAGAGGGGGTAATCGAGAAAGTGTCAGGGCCGACGCCGTGGGTGTCTCCCCTAGTGATAGCGCCGAAACCCAAGCAACCGGGCGCCATCAGGCTATGTGTGGGCATGCGGCTGCTGAACAAAGCAATACGAAGGGAAAGACACATCACCCCCACCATCGACGAGATTGTGGCAGACATTAACGGGGCGCAATGGTTCTCCAAAGTGGATCTCAATTCAGGGTACCATCAGCTAATGTTGGCCGAGAAAAGTCAGTACATTACAACATTCTCGACACATGTAGGGCTACGCCGATTCAAGAGGCTGAGTTTTGGCGTATCGTCGGCGGCGTAGGTATTCCAGGGCGCGGTGCGAGAGGCACTATCGGGATTGGTGGGCGTGATCAACGTAAGTGATGACATCCTCTTCTTCTCGAAATCCCTGGAAGAACACCATGCACGGCTTAAAGCAACCCTCCGGGGACTAGCTGAACAAGGATTGACATTACACCGAGCCAAGTGTGACTTCTATGCCAAAGAGGTGGAATTCTTTGGGTACCGTTTTTCCGAGAGAGGCCTGCAAGTCGACCCTGCAAAGGTGGAAGCCATCAGGGCGGCGGCTATACCTCAGACGCAGGCAGCAGTACGGAGCTTTCTGGGCATGGCGAATTATTGCGGCCGGTTCATCCCCCACTTGGCGACGCTTTCCGAACCACTCAGGAGACTGACGAAGAAGGATGTGCCATGGCAGTGGACTGACGAAGAAGCGCAGGCGTTCAACAGCATCAAGAACGCGTTGCTAAAAGGGGCCACCGTGGCATATTTTCGGCCAGGAACAGCAACGGAGCTAATTGTTGATGCAAGTCCCGTGGGGCTGGGAGCGGTGTTACTCCAAAAGACCAAGCAGGGTGAGTGGGTGCCAATCGCCTATGCCAGCCGAGCGCTCACCGCGGTGGAGACGAGATACGCTCAAGTTGAGCGGGAGGCGTTGGCTATTCGCTGGGCGTGCCAGCATTTTGACATCTATCTGTGCGGGCACACGTTCACGGTGGTCACTGACCACAAGCCACTAGTGCCACTCTTCAGCGGTACGGCCCGGAATAGACCCCCGCGGATTGAACGCTGGGCAGTCCAAATACAGCACTATAAGTTTGAGGTAGTGTATCGCCCGGGGGCCTCCAACCCGGCAGACTACCTGTCGAGACACCCCATCGCCCTGCAAGCCGGGGACACGGGGGAGGTGGACGACGGAACGGAGTCTTTTGTGCGGCAGGTTGTAGAGGATGCGTGCCCCCAGGCGCTGTCGTTGGAGGAGATTCAGGAGGCTACAAGACAGGATGCGTGCTTACAAGCAGTGCAGCGAACACTCCGAGGCAACCAGTGGAAGTGGTTTCTGCAAGGAAAGGACCAGCGGACCGAAGATGAAAGAGAGTATTGGGAGAGCCTGTGGAGGTGCCGCGAGGAACTAAGCGAAGCTGAAAACGGCATAATCATCAGAGGCACCCGGCTCGTGATACCAGCAGCCCTGCGGAGGAGAACCATAGATCTCGCCCACCAAGGTCACCAAGGGGTAGAGAAAACAAAAGCTTGTTTAAGATCAAAGGTGTGGTTTCCCGGAATGGACCGGCTAGTGGAGCAGAAGGTGCGAGGATGCCATGCCTGCTTGATAACGGGAGCTGACCCGCCGGCAGCGCCGATCATTACAGAAGGGCCGAGCCGGACACTGTGGGCTCAAGTGAGTTTGGATTTTGGCAGTTTTCCCGACGGACGACACACAGTAGTGCTGGTTGATAGTCACTCCAAGTTCCCTGTGGTGGAGGTAGTCGCCTCAACAGCGTTTGACCACATCTGTCCAGTATTGGAGAAGGTATTCGCACTCCTGGGGATGCCGGAGGAAATACGAACAGATAACGGGCCACCGTTTCAGGGCCAAGACTTTAAGGAATATCTGAGCCAGCACGGCATTAAGCACCGTCGGATAACCCCCCAGTGGCCCCAAGCCAATGGGGATGTAGAAAGATTTATGAGGACTCTGAATAAAGCGTTGAGGATAGCGGTGGATCAAGGGGGCCACCTGGAAACTTGTCTGCACCAGTTCCTCCGAGCTTACCGACACACACCCCACTGCACCACCCGGTGTGCGCCCAGTGATTTACTCATGAGACGGGCGGTGCGGGATGATATCCCTACCAGCGACCAGTGGACCCCGGCAGTGCTAGATGCCAGACAGTCTCAGGCCCGTCGTCAAGTAGCTCTGAACCCGGGAGACTATGTCATGGTGAAGGACCGACATCCGGGATCAAAGTTTCGGACCCCGTTTGAAAGGGAACTGTGGCAGGTGGTGCAGGTCAAAGGGACCATGATCACAGCAAGAAGGGGAAGACATTTGATAGCCCGCAATGTGTCGTGGTTCAGAAAAGCCCCGAATCCGGAGGAGGGACGGATGGAATCCGAGTTCACTGAGGGGAGTGAAGCTGAGGAGGCACCAGGGGAAGAGAACCACCGAGTCGAGGAAATGCCCATGAGCGGACACGAGGAGAATTCAGAGGAGCAAGCGGAGAGAAGCACGGGGCTTGCCGAGCCACGAGACGGTGTCGGAGGAAGTGTCCGGGGAAGCCAACATTATCGACTAAGAAGTAATCCTGAGCCTAGTTCGAGGCTGCGAGACTTTTTGTGTTAGGAAGCCCGAGGGAGGGGTCGACCCTCGGCGAACACTTGATTAGGATGCTAATGTTATCATATGTTCTGTGCGAGTTCCAGTGGTTGTTGTTTGCCCAAGTTCCGTGGGTTGGTTGGGATGTAGTGAGCCACCCGGCCACTGCATTACATTGTTGCAAATGCAACTCCCTGGGCCGGGCTCGGGCCAGGGGGTATAAAATAAAGGACGACGTCAGCGCACGTGGCTGACGGCGTGAACTGAGCATCCAAGTGTGTGTGTCCCCTTATTGACGCTCCGCCGTCTAGTTAGGCCTGTCCCCCGCTCTGGTGCCCTAGAAGACGGTTGACGCCCCGACCGCAACCCCAGGGTTTTCCCCGTGACCCGTGTGCAGGTCACAATACTACAAGGAGGTCGTGCCCAAGGGAAGGAGGCTGTGAGCTGTATGTGGCCCGCCCCATACCAGCACCTGCAGGAAATTAGACTCTCCATCTCGAGCTCTTGTTTTTCACCTAGTAGGTCACACGAGGAACGCTGTTCCCTCTATGTTACTTCAAGTGTGGACACAGTGGCGCTGTTAAAGAATCTACATGTAAATCTCCGCTGCTCAGTTTGCTGTTTCCAGCCTACTTGCTTATCATATGCGGAGTATATTGTGCAGCTGGTTATTGGTGCTCACCACACCCTGCAGCAGAGTGCAACACAATGGGTTGCTGAACCGAGGGCCACTATTGCAGTTTGACCCATGTCATCACACGCCCTTTCACGTCTTCTTATGACATCACAGGAAATGACATCCATTGATCTGTGACCCGGATGATTTAACGTGATATAAATGTTGAAAATCCGGCTCTAAATGCAGAAGTAAACTAAGTGTATAAGTAATAAATAAGTCCAGAATCTGAAAGAAGAAGTTGTAAGGTAAGGAAAATCCCGCATTAAGGATAAAAATAACAAACTGCCCCAAAATACTAAAAAAGTACTTAAAAGACAGACACACAAGTTTTTGGGGGGTTTCATAAAATGTGACTCTTTCCCAAAAGGCATCAGAGAACTGAACGATCGCTCACATATAAATCCTTCATAGACATAATGGTATTGAGATATCAGAAATCTACAGAAACATATAATAACTTCAAATAACAAATAAGGATAAAACTTAACATATTGAATAAAATCAAAATATACAGAGGGTTCACAGTTGGCACCCTAAGTCTCAATAAAAGGTCCCTTTCATCAGTTAGGGTGCCACGGAACTGGTTCTAGGCCATTTCATCCTAAGGTCTTCAAGTTTTGATGCCTTTTCTGTTGATCTCACTGTATTGAATTCCTGTACTGGGCACTGCCTAGTTTACTTTTTTAGAAATAAGGCTGCCAGCCCAACCACGCTTGACTACCACGGAACATCTAAATAGTTCTTTCCTGCCCCTTCCTGCATTTCTCTTTATGTTGCGGCACTAGCCGCTTCTTTGCCCCTAGGCTTTAGCTCTCAGGTTGTGGTTTCATTCAAGACTCACTACGAGCTCCCAAAACAGCACTCTTCGTTGCTACGCGTGCTGCGGCAGGCGCCTGTCAGCAGTGGTGTCCCTCCTGCCGGCTGCGCTCTGTGGGATGAGTGCTCTGTGCCAAGCCGGTGAGGGGCAAACCATTGATGGACTGTCAGTGGTCCACAAATGTGCACAGAATTGCCCAGACCTCTACCTCTCTGAGAGGCAGACTCAGAGGATGGCTCATCGGACGAGCGTAGTGATTGCAGGAAAACTGGGGTTCCAGTGGCAACCCCGAAATGATGGTCGTGCCCAGGGGGACGCGCAGCACACCTTGTCATCCTCCCAAATCAGAGCAGCACAAGTCTACACTGCAGAGATGTGTGAATGAAGTAATTCCCATCCTTCCTCTCCTTATGCAGATGTCGGTTGATTGACACCACTATCTGCAGAGGACCCAATACACTTTACATTTTGTGCATTACCAAACTGTACAAAAGCAGCCATTTGTGAACATAAAATCTTCCTCCTAATTTACAGAGCAAGGAATGGAGGAATGATGCCCTGCAAAGTTCAGTGACTGATTATAAACACATAGGTTTCTGAGTAACTTAAAGTGGATACAAGCGTGAATTTACCCCTGTTAAAAGCATAGTAAGTGCCTTTCGAAGATGAGAAAAAGAAGCAAAGCAATCACATTTAATTGTGCATGGGTTCTCCACAGAGTAAAACTCTTTCCATGTGGAGAACAAAAGGATAAATGTCCAGAAGCACATTCGGATACAATGTATGCATGATCACCTGCTGGGAAGGCTGCATGAATAGATGCTGTACAAGGATTCTCTGTGAACTCGCCATCTATCCACACTGGTGTTAACCCAGAGGAGCAGAGTACCACACTTGAACTCACTAGCATTATGAATGGGGCCTTTAGATGCAGACTCTGCATTGCAAAGAGCTAAAACTATAATCCCCAGTTTATGTTCAACACTATCAGACCATCAGATTGTTTTGAAGACTTTGAGTACGCTACGAAATCGAGCAAATTACAGGTTTGTCCATTTTGAATTCACAGTGCTTTTTAAGATTATTTAAGATTAGTATTTTATTCGTTTTTTTAAAAGTGATACCTTAAATTATATACTCTTAGCGGGACTGGTTTTAGCGTTGGTGGCACCCGGTGCGACAATCATTTTTGGCACCCCCACACCACATGACCGTCTCCTCGGATTCTCTCACTAGCACCGGGCAAAAGTGCCCCTCAACTCTTCAATCATAACTTATTGCTCAACACAGCGCCCACCCCCGAGGTCAGCGCCCCCTCCACAGGCCGCACCGGTCGCACTGCCCTTAAGCCGGCCCTGCTCTTAAGAACAAGGGTATGCTCGTGTTGACTCCCGGGAACAAATGTAAGCCCGCAGTCAGGTCAAGGACAGATACAAAGCCATAATTGAGAGAGAAGACGTCCTACAGTCGTTTTCTGATTTCTAAGGTAAGACCCACCAATGACAGCAAGTGATGTATTTGCAAAGGTTGGATGCTGCAGCTTCCCTCCAGGCCTGCGGTGATACAGAGATAAATATGCATAACTTTGGCGGTAAACCACCAAGATCCTTAACCTTGCATTTGTCGGAACCCACGCCTGCATTAAAAATGGATAACTTACCATAATGATGACGTTTGTCTAGTTCCTCTGCTCACCACTGCATCCTTTATTGTCCGGAGAACATCGACGACCTTTGCAGACAGATATTCAAGGACCTTTCAGGTTTCAAAGAGACTGGGGATGCCTGAAAAATAAGGCGGCCACCATATCTTCTCCCTCCCCCATCATTACTGAGGAACATCTTTGAGAGATACAGTTATTCGGCATAAATAATATACATTCCATACCCATTATTTGGCATAAATAATGCATATTCCATATCCATATTAAGAACTATGGGCCTGCTGTAATAAGAGACAGGTTGCAAAAAGTAGTGGCACATTGTTCAATGACTTTTTGCCACCTGTCTCTGATTTTGCGATGCAGCTTGTGTTCTACTAGGTCACATCACAAAATCTCCAGTCACAGGGTTTCGCAGAATGACCCGACTATGATTATTAATTAGGTAGGTCACAGTCGCGGCTGGCATCTATGGGGAGTGATGGGGCAGGCAAAGGGGAGGTGGGCAAAAAAAAAAAATCTCTTACCTTAAACATGGCCTCCTCCGCAAAGTATGTCGTCTACTCCTGCTGCTGCAGTTCTATGCAGGCCCCAGCCAACTGCCTTAACCAATCCTGGCACTGCTCTAATCAGCATGAGAGCAGCACAAGGATTAGAGGGAGCGGCCTCTCTTACCGCTATTGAGGACACTGGATCACTGCACTTGCTCTAACCCAGCTGTCTTCAGACAGCTGAGTTAGAGCTTTCGAAGTGCGCATGTCTGGATGGCCGTCGCAAGACGGCTGGCCAAAAGGACATGTGCACTTTTAAAAGTGCCCAAGGCAGTCCACCCTCCTACCTGCTGCCGTCACTGTGCAAGCCCCACCCCGTCCTGACCCTCGGTTCGGGACGGGGGATGAAAAATAAAATGGTAATAAATTAACTTTATTACCATTTTATTTTTCATCTCTGGGGCTTTTGGGGGCAATGTGGGTGTGGGGGGAAAGGAGGACATGACGCTCCTCCACTCTCATGGAGGAGCCACCTCTGGTATGTCATTGTTTGCGATGAACTGTGATTGGCCACAAACACAGCAACAGTAGCCTACAAGAAACAGCAGACCATAATCAGTGTGCTTGCATTCGCAAAATAGAATATGGTCTGGTTTTTTAAAGCAGCACGTGTTCCTTTAAGTAACCAGTGCTACTTTGAAAAAAGCTTTCCTGTTTGGAAAATACATCTGGAGGAGCAGTCAAAGTCAGTTGGGCTACCACCTGCTTCCTCTGAGGTCACCTGACAGGAGTGACAAAGGAGAAGGAGCCCAAGAGGACACATGACCTTTGCATATCTGTTACCACCTCTGTGAGGTGCCCGTAAATGTTTTTTTTTCTTTCGGATTTGTAAAGTGCATGGCTGCCCCAGCGACGGGGCGTCCCAGCGCTAGATCCGCAGATAAGGACCGAAAAGGAGAGACGGTAACAGAGGAAGCAATGAAGGGAAGAGCCAGGTCTTAACTGCCTTCCTAAACACCTTATGATCTTGTAGATTCCTGATAGTGCTCGGGAGAGCATTCCAGAGAGATGCAGACAAGACGCGGAACGAGCGACCACCCGCCCGGGCTCTTCTGATATGGGGGTGTATATCAGATGTTGTTGCGAGGAGCGGAGGGCGCGTTCCGGTACATAGGGAATGAGAAGAATGGCTAGAATGGAAGGGGCTTGGGCATGGAAAATTCTGTATTCTGTTGACAAATGTTCATGTCTGCAATAACAGGAGGGGTTGCAAACCATTAATACATACCATTAGGACCCACAATTAAGAGGGGACACCCCTTTCATGTCCCCATCCTTCCTGCAATTCTGAATAGATTGCAAAACCCATGTTGTGAATTGAAAATGCTTTTCCACGTTTGATCTTTTGTCTCTTAGATGTAACACTCTTCAGTGGTTAAGGGTTTGCTGAGATATGGGTCCTTGTTCACTGTGGTACAAGACCTCACTGTTGAGGCCTAACGAGTTCAAAAATGGTCTACAGTTGCTTGCATCCCCTTCTGGAGGGTGGTTTCTTCTGGCAATTCTGAAGGAGTGTTCCGATGAGAAGTAGGGTCAGAACTGATTTGCATAAGGTGGGTCTCTGTCTAGAGTGAGGCAGTGGGTGAAAATTGATGGATTGGAATGCTACCCAGAGCTATAACTAGTAGTTTAGATTATCGTCCTTTGTGTGCTCCTAGATGAGATTACCAGTAAGAAGTTTCAGGAGGGAATTCATCAATAAGTGTCCCTGAATCAAAACTGGTGGGCCACCATTTGTCCTTAGGGATCTAATTAAGCATGAGGTAGACCTCAAGAGAGAGAAACCCCTCTGAGATGCAGAGTGTATGTCCCACCATGGAAGAATTGCACTCACAGGCAGAGGCCCAGGCACATGAAGAAATCTCTGATTTGGATGGGGTTAGATGGGGAGAGAGGTTCCTGAAGCATGATGGTAAGTACCCACACCATCGTAACACTAGGATTCATGCAGGGTCTCAGGATGTCAGAATGCTTGCTAATATGGAGAAATTAGAAGGCTTTTGGCAAATGGAGAGGCGGCGTTCTGTGCTCAATAAAGCAATGCCTGATATTTCCATAGTAAGTAGGCACCTGGGCACCTAGCTTGCCACTTGCCTCCAGTTCCTGCTTGTTCCAGCCTGATCCAGTTGCCACCTTTTGACCAAGTGACACCGCCGCTGCCTGGGTTTTCCCGCACACTGTTTTTCCCACCAACTGAGGCCCCGCCCACCCCAGGACCTACGTAATGCAGGCCGTAGCGTGACCATGCAGCGGACTCACCCTAGTACGCCAAAGGCGCAGAAAAGACAAGCCAGTCTGTGTCCGTCAGCACCTGGACTACACCCAGCGCCAGGAACCCTGTCCCCTGAGACTATCCAATGTAACACCAGAGCCAATGAACGTCGCCACTACTCCTCCACGATCCTCCGTGCAACACACACTGCCAAACAAACTGCTGCTGCACATCCCCCAGCACCATGGTAATGAACTTTCTTCTGTACCCATTGTGATTTCACCTGCAACACCTCAAAAGCTCACACCCCCACTTCCAAACAAAAGAGACACACCACCAACACCCCACACCAACTGTCCGCCATGCTCCTCAACGTCCGATCTCTCAGTAAACACTCCATCGAAATCTGGGACCTCCTCAACAGCAACATAACCGACCTGCTCTTCCTGACTGAAACAAGGCTCAACCCATCCTCCAACCTGGACATCGCCGCAGCCATCCCGCCCACCTACAAAATCATACACCAGGACCATACCCACTAACCAGGGGGAGCACTCACGATCATCTACAAAAACACGATTGACTGCACCATTTCCACAGACTCTGACACCAACCTCATGGAACACCTCCACTTGAATATATGATCGGACTACAACGCCACGCTTAAGGAAACCGTCGCCAACCATCCCCCGGGCTGCCGAGCAGAATTCTGCAACCACATTGTAGACTTCATCGCTCCCCTTTCCATCAGATCAACCAACTACATCTTCCTCAGGGAACTCAATTTCTACCTGGAAGACACTACAGACCCCCACTCCACGGCCCTCCTCAACAGCCTCAGAAACCTCAGATTCGCCCAGCTCGTCAAAGGATCAACCCACAGAGCAGGCCACACCCTCTACCCTATTCTCTCCTCCAACAACAGGATCACCACCACCCATACGACTCCGCTCACATGGTCCTACCACTACATCATACATTTCAAAATACTCACCCACCAAGCTACCCCACCAGAAAAATCCAAAGCACCATCAAGACACTCACCCAACCACACTGGGGACCTCAATGCTGACACCAAGCTCTTCAATAAATGGCTCATCAACTGTGCCAACTGCACCGTTCCCACCAGAAACAAGACCTACAAAAACAACAAACAACCCAGCTGGTACACGAATGACCTCAAGGAGACAAAATGCCACTGCAAACAACTTGAGAGAAAATAGAGACTCAACAAAAACATCACAGCAAGATCCACATACAAAGCCGCCCTCAACCTCTACTACCAACAGCTATGAGAAGCAAAGGAAAAGGCCCTAACTCTCAGTCTCGTAGCTAGCTCCAACAAAGGCAAAGAACTCTTCACCATCGGCAAAGAACTCTTTACCATGGTCAAGGAGTTCTCCAATTCTGCAGCTGCCAACAACATCATCCCATCCCAAGCACTCTGCAACGACCTCTCAAACTTCTTCAAACAGAAGATTGCCAAGATCTACCACACATTAGACCCACAGCATACCAATACGAACTCCCCCAACCAGTCGGACACCTTCTTCATCACCAAACAGCAGCTAAGCAACAGGAATCCCCGCTTGAATGCAGAACCCATCACCTAATGAATACCATCCACTCAGGAGCCCACTCAGACCCTCTTTATATACAACCTTGCAAAAACCATTTCCCCACACTCACTGATAACATCAGCACCTCCATAACCACTGCCACCTTCCCGTCTTGCTGGAAAAATGTTGAAGTCAACGCCCTTCTGAAGAAAGCAACAGTGGACCCCAACACCCTCAGAAGCTACAGACCCATCTCGCACCTTCCTTTTCCAGCTAAAGTCATGGAGGAAGACATCAATACCGAACTCGCAAACCAGCTATAACTCCATCAACTCCTTGACAGCTCACAATCAGGCATATGCACCAACCATAGCACAGAAACAGCCCTCATTGTGGCCACTGATGACATCAGAAGCATCCTCCTTGACCTCTCAGCAGCTTTCAATACGGTCATCCACAAGCCACTCATCAGAAAGCTTCAACACTTAGGTATCTGTGGACCGGCCCTTAAGTGGATATCCTCCTTGCTCACAGACAGAACTCAATGAGTTAGACTTCCCCCCTACACCTCAGAACCCAAGAAACTCATCTGCGGAGTCCCTCAAGGATTGTTGCTCAGCCCAACATTCTTCAACGTCTACATGAAACTCCTCACGGACATCGTCAGAGCCCATGGCATCAACATAGTATCCTACGCTGACAACACACAGCTCATCCTCTCAACCAGCACTGGCAAAGCAAACTTCACCAACTGCATGAGCAACGTCGATGATAAGCAACTGCCTCCAGCTCAACACAAACAAAACCGAAGTCCTAATCATTGGCAACAACCACTCCCCGGGTCACCTCTTGGTGGCCCTCTGCACCTGCCCCCTCCCCCCCACTCCTGCGGACCATGCCAAGAACCTCGGGGTCATCTTGGACACCAACCTCCTATGAGCAGACAGATCAACATAGTTCCTCATCATGCTTCTAAATCCTGTGACTGCTATGTGAGATTTTTAAGTTGATCCCACTGAACACTAGACGAACAGTTACCCAGCCGCCTATCACAAGTAAACTTAATTATGGAAATACTCTCTACTTTGAAATCCCAGCCCATGTCCCATGCGGACTTCAAAGCACCCAGAACGCCGCTGCCAGACTGATCCGGAACATCCCACGAAATAACCACATCTTTCCACACCTTAACAATCGCCACTGGCTCCTAGTTCAGTACAGCTGTAAGTTGAATCTATTCACCCACGCCTACAAAGCTTTCTACAATATTGGTCGAGCTTACCTCAACCACTGCCTCAACTTCTACTAACCCACCAGACACCTTTGATCTGCACCCCAGGCAAGAGCACACCTTCCTCGCATCAAGAAGACTAGAAGCTGAAATCGCTCCTTCTCATACCTCGCAGCCAAGACCTGGAACGACCTCCCAAAACACCTCCGAACCCCCCCCCACATAAACTTCCAAAGGAACCTCAAGACATGTCTTTTCCAGATGAAAAAGGCAGGATCTCCTCCTCCTTCAGGCCTACCCACCTCAGTACCTGGATACCCTCTCGGGTGATTAGCAGCACTCTACAAATTCACATAACAGAATAACAAGAAGGGGCAGATGGCCCCTGTGTTAACCATAGATTATGGAGATAGGAAATTGTGTGGACTCCACAGTGCAAACCCCTGAAGGGGACAGCTGCTGCACTGAAAATTACTTCTACCCAAGAAGCTCAAAATAATCTGTGAGGATAAAGGAAGAGATCGAACTCCTCCTTTACCCGATGAAATGAATGCTGGATCAGCGCTAAGATGGAGGCACCCTGGCCAACAGTATTTGAACTAGATGGAGAGCTTTCCTGTATTTGCTCTGACCTTAAAAGGTATTCTTGAGAGATCAAGCAGTAATTAATATTCAGCCTTTGGCCTCTCCTGGGAAAGAAATGGTGCTAAAAAAGGACAATGCCCTGGTAATCTCACAGCGGAAAGGGTTGGGTGTGTGTGCTGTAAAGCAAACTTCAGTCCTGTCAGAATGAGCTCTTGCTTTGCATCTCTGATACTCTCTCAGCTGTTGTGAGCAGGCAATGCGAAGGAGACAAAATGGTTTTCAGAAGCCCTAGACACATTCAGGTACCTGTTCTCAAGAATGCACTCTTGTAAGAAACTGGCTCTATATATACTGCACCAAAGTGAGGTACAGTGTGTATAGAGTCCAAGGGTCTCCAGAGGTTTGGCAGAGGTTAAAGTTAGATAGAACCTTACTCTCTAAAGTGGTAGCTTGGTCGAGCAGTAAGGCAGTATCAGAGGACAGTGTAAAGCATTTGATGTACACACTCAGTCAGCAAATGAAACCACACACTCAAGAACTGAACTCTAGGCCAATTGTTTTCTATAAAAAATATACTGTTTTATTTTAGAACCACAGGTTTGCATAAAAATACTTTCTCAAAATAAGATGCTGTTTCTTGAATACTTTCAATGAACAATAGACTTTAAATGCAATATGGCACAGGGGTTGCAATAGGCAACACAATACTTGGTATACTATAACATTGAGCTCAATGGGATTTTTAAGTAAACTAATAGAATTACTTTACGAACGTTTTTCTTACTCAGGGCTGGATCCTGGATTCAGCCCTGGTGCATTTCCTGTAAACAGTTGAAAGAAATCGTTTTTGTTACACAGGCGATTTTTAAGGAATGTATCAGTGTGGGGTTTTTAGTATTGACAGGAATAATGGCGCTCAAGCTAATTCGCGCTGAGTTTATGTTATACTAGGAGTGTGAACGGTGCAAACCAGGTCAGGGGATATGCCCTAAAACCCCCGTGATGGTATGGATAGAAATCCACACAAATGAAGTAGGTACAGTCCCGGGCACACGTAACGAGGATATAATATCAGGAGAAATGTCTCATACTGCAGAAATGTAGAGGGTCTACACCAGAATGATAATCATAGGTGTTTAATATAGTAACAGAGCATAAGCAACCAGCCAAAGCAAAAGCAACCAGCCGACACGTGTTTCGTCACAAAGGGTAGTAACCCGTGACTCTTCAGGGCTTCAGAAAAGTCGATGCATTCTGTGGCGACGAGAATAACCAAGTGCTAATCTTCCGGAACCATTTTCCTTCCTGAACAACACTTCTCCCAGTTTCCTGTACCCCGGCGCATCCGCCGTTGTCGTCCTGGACTACTGACCTGGCACGCCTAATTCTATATTCCCCCCTGTGCTACTTAGCACTTGGTTATTCTCGTCGCCACAGACTGCATCGACTTTTCTGAAGCCCTGAAGAGTCACGGGTTACTACCCTTTGTCACGAAACACTTGTCGGCTGGTTGCTTTTGTTTTGGCTGGTTGCTTATGCTCTGTTACTATATTAAACACCTATGATTATCATTCTGGTGTAGACCCTCTACATTTCTGCAGTATGAGACATTTCTCCTGATATTATATCCTGATTTTTAAGGAATATTTGTATGTTGCAAAAATCGACACAGAAGAATTTCTGGCAAAAACCAGGCAATGTTATCCTATGGAGGAAAATCAAGTTACCGGAAAATCACAGTTGTAATCACTTTTTCTAGTCAGTGCTGGGCACCTAGATCCAGCACTGGGATCTCTCCTGAGAACAGGTGAGTAATTTCGTTTTTGATATTTGGACGATTTTTAGTGAATATTTCAAAGTTCCAAAACTCGACACTTAGAAGAATTTCCAAGTGAAAACCAGTCAATGTTACCCTATGGAGAAAATGCAAGTTATCGGCTTTCAGGTAAGTACTCGGCTGGCAGAGTTAAGGTTCTGGGGCAAGACTCAGGGGTCTCCCAGGTTCAGGTTTGTACTGTTGTTACACCCTCAGCGGCACAGGGGCGGCCGGGTGCAGAGAGAGTAGGCCCAACGTTAGCCTATGGCGGGCGGGGGGCCTTTGGTTGGTGGCTGCTGGCAGGCTGTGGGAGCAAAGCTCCTGGTCACTTACTCAGGGCAAGTGGGGAAGTCGAACAGGGTAGTTGGTGCACCCTCAGCGGCACTGGGGCGGCCGGGTGCAGTGGGCTTTTGGGCCGTCGGGCGCCCAATGGATTTCAATGGGAAAGCTGCAAGACGAACAAAGGCTGCAAACTCGGGGACGGTGATTCTTCAGGTGCGACCACCACTTCGAGAGGTAAGTTGGGATGCTGTAGGAGGGGTAGACACCCAGGAGTTGGGCACAGGGGGCCGTGGGACGCCGGGTGCAGCGGTGTCTTTAGGCGTCGGGAAATCTTACCCTCTGCTGGTCGTGGTTGGAGGGGTCCCTGGTGTTGAGGCTGCAGGCGTCGTCAGGAGCGTCGAGTGGAGTCCTTGGGTGCTGGATTCTTGGTCACAGTCGCCGGCGGGACGTCCTTGTGGTCTTTGTCCACTTCGGCTCGGGCCGGGCTCGGCGGGTGCAGAGTGGGCAGGATCCGCGGTCTCAGGCTGGCCCGGGGTTGCAGATGTTTTGAGCAGAACCACTGCTCGTGGGAGTCCCAGTCTTTTAGTTGAGCAAGGCAGTCAGGTCCTCCGGGGTTTTTGAGGTTGCTGACCACTGAAGGGTCCGGGGTTTAGCAGGAGCAGGTTCGAGGGTCGACAGGCCGGTAGGGCTGGGGCCAAGTCAGTTGGTGTCATCCTCTTGTTAGCAGCTGCACGGCTGGTCTTCTTTCTTCTTGTTGTTTCGGAATCGGGATCTAAGGAAGGAAGGTTCAGGGTGCCTCAAAATACTGAATTTAGGGGCGTTACAGGTAGGTAAAGGGCAGGGACCAATGGGTCCCTTCCCTGGGGTGGGTACACCCCCTACTCTGCCACTCTCCAGTGGGAGGGGGGCAGGAGCCTGTCCTTGGTTGGCTGGGTCCCCCCATCCTCAAGATGGCGGGGACTTGAGGTTGTGCTTCACCTCGCCTCCCCCACCCTAGGGGTGGAGTTGGCAGAGGTGGGCACACCTCTTTCCTCGCTTTGTTTTTACCGCCGGGTCTCCCGCCCAAAGGGGGGGGTGGAACCAGTGGGGACCAGTTGCTGAGTACAGCAAGTGGTCTGGAGAGGCTCACAAAGGCGGTATGCCTTTGAAGCTTCTCCTTCGTGAACCCTGCCCATCCTGGGGGAGGAGGCTTGGCACCTCGTCCCAGGATGTGCATTGTTTCAGGACCCCAAGAGCAGCAAGCTCTCGACCCAGGGGTCCAGAAACATGTCTGGGGGTGGCAGCCTCGGCAGCCACTCAGTCAGGTCACTGGGAGTTGGTCGAGTTTCAGGGGCATCTCTAAGATGCCCTCTGTTGTGCATTTACATTAAATCCCACACTGGCATCAGTGTGGGTTTAATGTGCTGAGAAGTTTGATACCAAACTTCCCAGTCTTCAGTGTAGCCATTATGGTGCTGTGGAGTTCGTACTGACAAACTCCCAGCACCATAAACTCTTAATGGCAGCACTGCACTTACAGTGCCCAGGAATGGACCTGGGTAGTGTAGGGGTACAGGGCTCATGCACCTGTACCCTCACCACTGGCATAGGGTACCCAGCTAGAGGGGTGACTGATGTATGCCAGGGCAGTGGTTTATGGGCATGGCACACAGGGATGTGTGCCATGTCGACTCTTCACTTTGTTCTGCACCAAGACACGCAGCCTGCAAAGGCAGTGTGTGTGTGTCAGGGTACAGGGCCTCTAAGGGTGGCACAATAAGTGCTGCAGTCCTTGGAGGCCTTCTCTGGTCACAGTGCCCTGGGTACCAGTGGTACCATTTAACAGGGGCTTACCTGTGGCCAGAGATGCCAATTGGGTTTAGGCTTCAATGCAGTTTAAGGGAAGGAACACAGGCCCTGGGTACCTGATTGGCAGGAGCCCAGGGCACACTCAGTCAAAGCACATCAGCAATTCAGCAAAAAGTGGGGGCATACCATGCAAGAAAGAGGGCACTTTCTCACACAACCCCCCAAACGAAAGGTGATGAGACTAACCTTGCCCTTGGGAGTCTTCATTGTGTAAGTGGAAGAACCTGGAAAGTCCATCTGCATTGGCATGGGCAGTCCCAGGTCTGTGTTCCACTTCAAAGTCCATTCCCTGTAGGGAGATGGACCACCTCAAAAGTTTTGGATTTTCCCCTTTCATTTGCATTAGCCATCTGAGAGGTCTGTGGTCAGTTTGAACTAGGAAGTGAGTACCAAACAAGTATGGTCCCAACTTCTTCAGGGACCAAACCACAGCAAAGGCCTCCCTCTCAATGGCACTCCAACGCTGCTCTCTGGGGAGAAGTCTCCTGCTTATAAAAGCAACAGGTTGGTCTTGGCCTTCATCATTGGTCTGGGATAGGACCGCTCCTATCCCTAGCTCAGAAGGCATCAGTCTGCACTATGAACTGCTTGGCATAATCTGGAGCTTTTAGAATTGGTGCTGAGCACATTGCTTCTTTCAGGGTGTCAAAAGCCTTTTGGCAACTAACTGTCCAGTTAACCTTTTTGGGCATCTTCTTGGAGGTGAGTTCTGTGAGGGGAGTCACAATGGACCCATATCCCTTCACAAACCTCCTGTAGTACACAGTCAAGCCAAGGAATGCCCTGACTTGGGTCTGGGTTGTTGGAGCTGCCTAGTCCAGGATGGCCTGGATCTTGGGCTGTAAGGGCTGTACCTGGCCTCCACCAACAAGGTGGCCCAAGTACACCACAGTGCCCTGCCCTATCTGGCATTTGGATGCCTTGATAGTTAGACCTGCAGTTTGCAGGGCTTTTAAAACCTTCCCAAGGTGGACCAGGTGATCCTGCCAGGTGGAGCTAAAGACAGCAATATCATCAAGATAAGCTGCACTAAAGGACTCCAACCCAGCAAGGACTTGATTCACCAACCTCTGGAAGGTGGCAGGGGCATTCTTTAAACCAAAGGGGCATAACAGTTAACTGATAGTGCCCATCAGGTGTGGAGAATGCTGTTTTCTCTTTTGCTCCTGGTGCCATGCCAATCTGCCAGTACCCTGCAGTTAAGTCAAAGGTACTTAAGAATTTGGCTGCACCCAATTTGTCTATCAACTCATCTGCTCTTGGGATAGGGTGTGCATCTGTCTTGGTGACAGAGTTTAGCCCTCTGTAATCCACACAAAACCTAATTTCTCTCTTTCCATCCTGTGGGTGAGGTTTGGGGACCAGAACCACTGGGCTAGCCCAGGGGCTCTCAGAGGGTTCAATAACCCCTAACTCCAGCATCTTGCTGACCTCAGCTCTGATGCTTTCCTTGACTTGGTCTGACTGTCGATAGATCTTGTTCTTGACAGGTGCACTGTCACCAGTGTCCACATCATGGGTACACCAGTTTGTCAGACCAGGGGACAAGGAAAAGAGCTTAGCATACTGTTGCAAGACTTGCTTGCAGTCAGTCTGCTGTTGGGCAGAGAGGGTGTCTGAAAAGACAACTCTATCAACTGACGCATCTTTTGGGCTGTATGAGAGGAGGTCAGGGAGAGGTTCACTTTCTGCTTCCTGCTCCTCATCAGTCACCATCAGCATGGTGATGTCAGCCCTGTCATTGTAGAGCTTTAGGCGGTTCACATGGATAACCCTTTTGGGTGTCCTGCTTGTGCCCAGGTCAACTAAGTAGGTGACCTCACTCTTTCTCTCCAGGAGAGGGTAAGGGCCACTCCATCTGTCCTGGAGTGCCCTTGGTGCCACTGGCTCCAAAACCCACACCTGTTGCCCAGGTTGAAATTCAACCAGTGCAGCTTTTGGTCATACCAGTGCTTCTGAAGCTCCTGGCTGGCCTCAAGATTCTTGGATGCCTTTTCCATGTACTCAGCCATTCTGGACCTTAGGCCAAGCACATAGTCCACAATATCTTGTTTGGGTTCTTGGAGAGGCCTCTCCCAGCCCTCCTTTACAAGACAAAGGGGTCCCCTCACAGGATGGCCAAACAGAAGATCAAAGGGTGAGAAACCTACTCCCTTCTGTGGCACCTCTCTGTAAGCGAAAAGCAGACATGGTAAGAGGACATCCCATCTCCTTTTGAGTTTCTCAGGGAGCCCCATAATCATGCCTTTCAATGTCTTGTTAAATCTCTCAACAAGGCCATTGGTTTGTGGATGATAGGGTGTAGTAAACTTGTACTGCACCCACATTCCTTCCACATGTGTTTCAGGTAAGCAGACATAAAGTTAGAACCTCTGTCTGAAACCACCTCCTTAGGAAACCCTACCCTGGTGAAGACACCAATGAGGGCCTTGGCTACTGCAGGAGCTGTAGTAGTCCTAAGTGGAATTGCTTCAGGGTACCTAGTGGCATGATCCACTACCACTAGTATGAATTTGTTCACTGAGGCTGTGGGAGGTTCAAGTGGACCCACTATGTCCACACCTACCCTCTCAAAGGGAACCCCCACCACAGGCAGTGGTATCAGGGGGGCCTTTGGGTGGCCACCTGTTTTGCCACTGGCCTGACAGGTAACACAGGAGCTGACAAACTCCTTCACCTTTTGGTGCATCTGGGGCCAGTAAAAGTGGCTGACTAGCCTTTCCCAGGTCTTGGTTTGGCCCAGATGTCCAGCTAGGGGGATGTCATGAGCTAAAGTTAGGAAGAACTCCCTGTACTTCTGTGGCACTACCACTCTCCTGGTGGCTCCAGGATTGGGGTCTCTTGCCTCAGTGTACAGTAATCCCTCTTCCCAATAGACTCTGTGGGTACCACTGACATCTCCCTTTGCTTCTGAAACAGCTTGCTGCCTCAGGCTTTCAAGAGTGGGACAGTCTTGCTGCCCCTGGCACAGCTCTTCCCTAGAGGGTCCCCCTGGGCCCAAGAGTTCAACCTGGTAAGGGTCAAGCTCCATGGGCTCAGTTCCCTCTGGGGTGTCCAAGTCCTCTCCCTGAGGAGAGGGGTCCTGATCCTTTGGCTGTATAGAAGCTGGTCCCCCAGTCTTCTTCCCTTTTCTCTTGGTAGGTTGGGCCATTCTTTCAGGTTCCAACACTATTTCTTCACCCTGCCTTTTGGTCTGTGCTCTTGTTTTTACACACACCAATTCAGGGATGTCCAGCATTGCTGCATGGGTTTTTAGTTCAACCTCAGCCCAGGCTGAGGTTTCCAGGTCGTTGCCAAGCAGACATGCAGCTGGTAGCTTTGGAGAGACCACTACCTGTTTCAGGCCAGTAACCTCCCCCACACCCCAGTCTAATGTCACCATAGTCATTGCATGATTAGTGGTAACACTGTCAGCGTTGGTGACTGGGTAAGTACGCCAATCAAATATTGCTCAGGGGAAACCAGTGTGTCTCTCACCATAGTGACACTGGCACCTGTATCCCTCAGAGCCTCTATCCTAGTTCCATTGATCCAAGGGTAGTCCCCCATCTGAAACTTGAACTGCTTCAGTGTGCAACCTGATTTGCACTGGGCACACTGTTGATCCCATCTGTAGACTTGCCACCCCAGGAGTAGCTGTACTTGTGGGCTTAGGGGCCTTGGTGTGAGGGCAAGACTTGTCTACAGTTAAGTGTCCCAACTTCTTACAGTTGTTACACCAGGCCTTTGTGGGATCAACGTTCTTCCCCCTATAGGGCTGTGGCACATAGGGAGTAGTTTGGGACCCACCCCCCTGTACAGGTTTTTGGGGCCCTTTGGAAGACTCAGACTTTTTATCTTGGGGATTCTCACCACCTTTCCCCTGGGGAGGTTTTGTAACCACCTTCTTCTGGTCACCCCCAGTGGTTGTCCTTGTCACCCTAGTCTTGACCCAGTGGTCTGCCTTCTTTCCCAATTCTTGGAGAGAAATTAGACCTAGGTCTACCAAATGCTGATGTAACTTTTCATTTGTGCAATTACTTAATATATGTTCCTTCATAAACAAATTGTAAAGTCCAGTAAAGTCATGCACATTGTGTCCAGTTAACCAACCATCCAGTGTCTTTACTGAGTAGTCTACAAAATCAATCCAGGACTGGTTCTGGGTTTTGTGAGCCCCCCTGAATCTAATTCTGTACTCCTCAGTGGTGAGTCCAAATCCCTCAATCAGAGTTCTCTTCATGAGGTCATAGGACCCTGCATCTGGCCCAGAGAGGGTCAGAAGCCTGTCTCTGCAGTTACCAGAGAACAGTTCCCACAGGAGTGCCCCCCCAGAGAGGTTTATTCACCTGTCTCAGGTCACAGGCCCTCTCAAAGGCTGTGAACCATTTGGTGATGTCATCACCCTCCTCAAATTTAGGGACAATCCCTTTGGGGATTTTAGGATCATAAGTTTGCTCTTTATCCTTATTATTGGTATTGCTGCCACCACTGATGGGTGCTAAACCCATCTCCTTTCTTTCCTTCGCTAGAGCCAGGAGTCTGGACTCTAGATCTATCCTTTTGGCCAACCTTGCTAAAAGGTTGTCCTCCTCACTGAGGCTGTCCTCAATGTCCTCTCTGGGACCTGAACCAACTGTGTGGCCTCTAGGTCCCCAGAGGTTAACTCTTGGAAATAAGGGTGCAGGGACCCTTTCTTCCCTAGGCAGTGGTGAAGGTGGGTTCCTTCCTCCATCCTCCTCACTCCTTTCCTCCTCTGCTTGGTCATCACCATGCTCAGAGGGGTGGGCCTTTCCATACTCACCCAGGAGCTCCTGGAGCCCTTGTTTGGTTGGATGCTGGCCCATTGGTATATTTTTAAGCTTACATAAGGACCTTACTTCCTTGAAAGACAAGTGAAGGTAAGGGGTGAGGTCGAGCTCCTCAACCATGTTCTGCATGTCATTATTATCTTCACTAATAGCTGGGTTCTTGTCTTGAGACATTCTAACAAAAAGTTCTAACCCCTCTACCCTTGACTATAGTGACTTTTTATTTTCTAAAATTCTAAAGGGACTTAAGCAAGGCCCTAACAAGACTTTTAGTAGCTTGGAAAAAAATGCCAATTTAAAAAAATCAGAATTCTAAAGGCAATTTAAGAGTTCTGTCGTGTGATCAGATGGTAACCAAGTAGTCCAACAAATGCAAGTTTGTATCCCACCGCTGATCCACCAATGTAAGAAACGAATAGTTTCTTACCTGTCGGTGTAGTTTTGCAGCTTGAAGACTTTCTGGATTCACTATGCTGTGCATTATTCCGCGGTCTAGTGGTTGGGTCCGGAATCGTAGTCTCTTTTCTCTCTTTTTTTTTTGTGTAGCCCAGGTGGGCGTCGACGCCCCACCATTTGGTGTCCTCCCGTGACGTCGGCGCGCTTCCTCTGGAAGCTCCCACCCTTGGGCGCCATCTTCGGATTCTTTTTTTCTTGTCTTGTGCTTTTCTTGTTTATTCTTTTACCTTTTTGAAGGTGTTTTCCATTTGTTAGTCCCCTCTTCCTCCTGTCTCATCTTTCTGGCGGAGGCGGGTGGGTTCGCTAGTGAATCCAGAAAGTCTTCAAGCTGCAAAACTACACCGACAGGTAAGAAACTATTCGTTTTGCAGCGTGAATCTTTCTGGATTCACTATGCTGTGCATAGAATTTGTAGCGGTTTGCTATGTTTGTGGCGGCTGGGTGGAAGATGAGCGTTGGTTGTTGAATATATGTTGAAGCACTTTTTGACCTACTTGTGCTTCCTTGTTCATCTGTATATCCACGCAGTAGTGCTTAGTGAACGTGTGCACTGAAGCCCATGTTGCCGCCAGGCAAATGTCTTGGATAGGTGTGTTTGCCAGGAAGGCGATTGTTGCCCCCTTTTTCCTGGTCGAGTGAGCCTTAGATGCTTCTTGTAGCTCTTGGCCTGCTTGTTTGTGGCAGTATTGAATTGTCTGTGCGATCCATCGTGTGATGGTATTCTTAGTCACTGGTCTGCCCAGGAAACTGCTTGCGAAGGACACAAAGAATTGCTTTGTCTTCCTACAATCCTTAGTCCTTTCGATGTAATGCATTACTGCTCTTCTGGCGTCCAGAGTGTGCAGTGCCCTTTCTGCGCTGGTGGATGGTTTTTGGAAGAAACTGGGAATTTGTATTGTTTGGCTTATATGGAACTTGGACACCACCTTTGGCATGAAGTGTGGGTCCGTCCTCATTACCACCCTGTCATTGTGAATCTGAATGTAGGGTTCTTGTAGTGTGAGTGCCTGCAATTCGCACACCCTACGTAGCGAGGTAATCGCTACCAGAAAGGCCGTCTTTATTGTGAGCATATGTAGAGAGGCCTTGTGAATGGGTTCGAACGGTGCTTTCATAAGCTGTGTTAGAACTACATTGAGGTTCCATGCAGGCGGTGGCATCCTCTTTGGTGGGGCTATTCTCTTGGCCCCTTCTAGGAATCTTTTTACCACTTGAGATGTAAAGAAGCTTTTCCCCGTTTCTCCTCTTGTATAGGCTACTATTGCTGTCAGGTGCACTGTTAGCGATGTGCAGCTTAGGTTACTTTTTAGTAAGTGTGTTAAGTATTTTAGCACTGTTGATTCTCTGGTGATTCTCCTGTGTAGCTTTTCCTTGATGCACCATTCAGTGAATCTCTTTCATTTTGCTGCATAGCATTTCCGTGTGGTGGGCCTCCTTGCTTCTCGCAGTACTGCCAGCGTGCTTTGTGGAAGCTTGAGGTGAGCGAACTCTAAGTCCTCAGGAGCCACGCTGCTAGGCTGAGGCTCTCTGGTTCTGGATGGAGTACCCTTCCGTTTTGCATCGAGAGCAGGTCTCTTCTTTTTGGGAACTTGTGTGGTGGTCCCTGTGCCATTTCCACGATCTGTGAGAACCAGGACTGCCTGGCCCACTGTGGTGCCACCAGAATTAGCGTCATGTTGCTTGTTCTGCATTTGCTGAGCACCTTCTGTTTCAGCGGTATCGGTGGAAAAGCGTAGGCAAATGTCTTTGACCAGCTCATCCATAGGGCATTTCCTTGGGATTGATGGCCTGGCTGTCTGGATGCGAAGTATTGGCATTTTGCATTCTGGTGTGTTGCAAACAGGTCTAGTTGTGGGGTCCCCCACTTCTTGAATAGTCTTTGCGTCTCCTGCGGGTTGAGCTCCCACTCGTGTGAGATTGACGTCTGTCTGCTCAGTCTGTCTGCTTCCACATTGTCCTTCCCTGGCAGATGTATTGCCAGGAGGTCTATTTGTAAAGGTATTGCCCATTTCCATATCTGTTGCGCTAGATCTGACAGCGCCACTGACTGTGTTCCTCCCTGCTTGTTGATGTAGAACATTGTTGTGGTGTTGTCTGTTTGTACTAACACCCTTTGCCCGTACAGCTGTTTCTGGAACGCTTTTAGTGCAAGGAACACGGTCTTTAGTTCTAGGTAGTTGATGTGTTTGACGGCATCTGTTTGTGTCCATAAACCCCTTACTTTGAGCAGGTTCATGTGCGCTCCCCACCCCATTTGGGATGCGTCTGTTGTGATGGTCACTGTCGGAGTTGGTGGTGTGAATGGCTTTCCCCTTGTTATGTTGTCCTTGTTCCACCATGCTATCTCTTCCTGCACTGCGTGCGTTACAACCACTAGATCTTCCCAACTCCCTGTTGCCTGTGACCACTGTTGTTGCAGCCATTCCTGGAATGGTCTCATGTGTAGTCGAATATTGGGGACTAGGTGTACGCAGGACGCCATCATCCCCATGAGCTTGCTCACCGTCCTCACTGTCAGACGTTGCCCCTTCTGGTATTGGCGAGTCTCCTTCAGCAGTGCGAAGGTTCTCTTTTCGCTGGGGAACACCCTGCCCTGAATGGTGTCGATTTGTGCACCCAGGAAGATCTTCACTTGTTCTGGTTCTAGCGACGACTTCCCGTTGTGTATGGAGAAGCCTAGTTTTGTCAGCGTATGTGTGACCTGCTGAGCATGTAGTTTGCATTGGTTGTAGGAGTTCGCCTTCACCAACCAGTCGTCTAGGTAGGGGTATATGTATTCCCTGTCTCCGCAGATGTGCTGCTACCCCAGCTAGGCATTTTGTGAAGACCCTTGGCGCAGATTTTAGGCCGAAGGCTAGGGCCGTGAACTGGTAGTGTGTCTTGCTGATGGTAAATCTCAGTAGATGTTTGTGTTTTTGGTTCATGGGAATGTGTAGGTAGGCATCTTTGAGGTCTATTGTGGACATAAAATCCCTGTGCCTTATCTGAGGTATAACCTCCTGTAAGGACGTGATTTTGAACTTTTGAGTCTTTATGTATTTGTTTAGGAACCGTAGGTCCAGTATGGGCCTTAACGTTTCGTCTACTTTTGGTACGAGGAAGTAGTTGGAGTACACTCCCGTGCTTCTTTCCTTGTATGGTACCTTTTCTATAGCCTCTTTGTGGAGGAGTTCTTGTGCTTCCTGCCACAGTAGTGATAGCTCTTCTGCTGAGCATGTTTTGTTGGTTGGCCTCCTGTTTGGTGGCTTTTTTACCAGTTCTATGCAGTAGCCGAACTGTATGATGTTGAGTATCCATTTGTCCGTTGTTATCTTCTCCCACTCCTGGAAGAAGTGTCTTAGTCTGCCTCCTACGGGTGTAACATGATCGTTGATTTGTAATTGTTGTTTGGGTCTTTTGTTATGCCACGCCACTAGGGATGTTGTGAGTGCGGGCACGTTTGGTACTGTGGAGTCACTTGGGGGCGGGTTGCTGTCCCCCTCTCCTTGTTTGGCCTCGTCCGTTCGGTCGACTTCGAAAGGACTGGCCCCTCTGTTGGTTCTGCCAGCCTTGTTGCTGATGACCCTGTTGCGCCTGGTTGCTTCCCTGAAATGTTTGCTGGAAGGCCTGGTGCGATGTTCCCGGTTGGTTCCCTCCTCTGCCATTTGGTCTTCGTGAGGGGGTGCCCCTTCTCATCCCTCTGAACTGCAGTGCTCCCATGGACCTTGCAGTCTCGTTATCTTTTTTCAGCTGTGTCAGAGTCTCGTCCACGGGTGTGCCGAACAGCTTTTCCCCGTTGAAGGATAAGTTCAGGATGTTGTTCTGTACTTCAGGCTTGAACCCAGAGATCCTCAGCCAGGCATGCCTTCTCTCTGTTACTCCGATCATCATCAGCCTGCTTGATGTGTCTGCTGCGTTCAAGGCCGACTTCAGGCAGGTGTTGGCCATGTTCTTGCCCTCCTCCACCAGGTGCGCTGCTCTCTGCTGGTGTTCGTTTGGGAGATGTTTGAGCAACTGTCCAACCTCTTCCCAATGTTGGTAGGCATGTCTATTTATTAGGGCATTGGAGTTGGCAATGCGCCAGCGGATTGCTGCATTCCTCTCAATTTTCCTCCCTGTGAGGTCTATTCTCTTGCTCTCCTTGTCTGGAGGCGGCCCAGAGTTTGTGGGAACGTTGGCCCTCTTCCTGGCTGTTGCTGTTATGATCGAATCAGCCGGCACGGATCCTTGGATATAGGGTGGATCTTTAGAAGAGTGCTTGTACTTCTTCTCTGTCCTGGGGGTGACAGATCTGCAGGTAGATGGTTCCTTGAAAGCTTCCCTGCCTTGGTCTAGCACACTTGGGAGCATAGGAAGGAATTGGCTCCTAGTTTGGGTTGGGAGCAGTGTCTCCAAGAGAAAACAGGCCTTTGGTTTTTCTTCCTCCATTTCCACCCTATAGGTTGCTGCAGCGTTCCTGACGACCATGTTGTATATACCAATGTCGTCTGGCGGCGAAGGCCTCGACGGATACGTCTCCACGGCCTCTTCTGGGTTTTCGGCGTCGAGATCCTGCCATTCCAGGTCCTGAGCCTCCGAGGGTGTCGAGCCAAAGTGTGTCTGCTGGTCGTCGTCGCCCTCAGTGTAATAATACAGGCCCTCTTCGTCCTGTTGCTCCGACGGTTCGGGAGTTTTCGGCGGGTCGGTGGCGCGAACTCCTCCTGGGCTTCTGCTTCGACAACCGTCGAGGGCTTCGAAGGGATGGTGTATCTACTCATCCGTTCGTCGAAATCCTTCTTCCTTTGGAGGATACTGTTCATTTCGGCCTCGAGCCTTCTTTTCTTCCTCCTCTACATCTCTGCCGCTTGTTCGGCGTCGAAAGTTTCGGCGTTTCTCTTCGAGGTAATGGATGTTGACGTCGAAGTTGCCTTCTGCTCTTTTCCCTTCGGCGTCGAGTGCGGCTTTTCGGAACCGTGCTTCGACGACCTGGGTGTATCTAGAGCTTTTGCCGACCGGGAGTCCTTATCGAAGGATCCGCTGGGCTGTATGTCCGTGGTCGCAGCTGTGGTCGTCTATTGCTTCGACGCCAGTGCTCCTTTCGAGGACTTTGGCTCTGTTTTTCGAGAGTCTGTCGGGGTTTTAGGGGTCGACGTCTCTCTTACCTACTTCCTCGACTTCCTCGACTTGTTATCGGTCTCTACGACCGTGCAGTCCTCTGGTCCCTCGGCGATGTTGTCCTCTTCCCCGCTGGAGAGGCCAAGTTCCCGCAGCGACGGAGGTTGTCCTTGCCCCTGCATGCTGTAGTTTGCTCTCCTCTGTCTGTCCCTCACTCTGAAGGTCTTGGGGGCGAATGCCGAGCAGGCGTTGCAGTCGGTACTTTGATGGTCGATCGTTAGGCAGAGGTTGCAGACTGGATGCTGGTCCTTCTGCGCGAACTTGTGGTGGCAGTTACGGCAAAATTTGAATGGTGTCTTGTCCATTCCCGCGCTCAGGGAGCCCCCTATGTGCGCATTCTCCGTCGGACGTCGAAGTTTTACCTACTTCTCACCTACTTCGTCGTCCCGGTTCTATGTTCTTTGTCTTGTGATGAAGAAACTCCAATTTTCTCGTTTTTTTCTGCTTTTTTTCCTCTTTTCTCCTCTTCAAAACTCTGGAGCTCCTCGCGACGATCCAGACCCAACGGCGGAAAAAAGAATCTGAAGATGGCGCCCAAGGGTGGGAGCTTCTGGAGGAAGCGCGCCGACGTCACGGGAGGACACCAAATGGTGGGATGTCGACGCCCACCTGGGCTACACAAAAAAAAAAGAGAAAAGATTCCGGACCCAACCACTAGACCGCGGAATAATGCACAGCATAGTGAATCCAGAAAGATTCACGCTGCAAAACTGGCTCTATATATACTGCACCAAAGTGAGGTACAGTGTGTATAGAGTCCAAGGGTCTCCAGAGGTTTGGCCGAGGTTAAAGTTAGATAGAACCTTACACTCTAAAGTGGTAGCTTGGTCGAGCAGTAAGGCAGTATCAGAGGACAGTGTAAAGCATTTGATGTACACACTCAGTCAGCAAATGAAACCACACACTCAAGAACTGAACTCTAGGCCAATTGTTTTGTATAAAAAATATACTGTTGTTTTATTTTAGAACCACAGGTTTGCATTAAAATACTTTCTCAAAATAAGATGCTGTTTGTTGAATACTTTCAATGAACAATAGACTTTAAATGCAATATGGCACAGGGGTTGCAATAGGCAACACAATACTTGGTATACTATAACATTGAGCTCAATGGGATTTTTAAGTAAACTGTAATAGAATTACTTTACGAACGTTTTTCTTACTCAGGGCTGGATCCTGGATTCAGCCCTGGTGCATTTCCTGTAAACAGTTGAAAGAAATCGTTTTTGTTACACAGGCGATTTTTAAGGAATATTTGTATGTTGCAAAAATCGACACTTAGAAGAATTTCTGGCAAAAACCAGGCAATGTTATCCTATGGAGGAAAATCAAGTTACCGGAAAATCACAGTTGTGATCACTTTTTCTAATCAGTGCTGGGGACCTAGATCCAACACTGGCATCTCTCCTGAGAACAGGTGAGTAATTTCGTTTTTGATATTCGGACGATTTTTAGTGAATATTTCAAAGTTCCAAAACACGACACTTAGAAGAATTTCCAAGTGAAAACCAGTCAATGTTACCCTATGGAGAAAATGCAAGTTATCGGCTTTCAGTTAAGTACTCGGCTGGCAGAGTTAAGGTTCTGGGGCAAGACTCCGGGGTCTCCAGGTTCAGGTTTGTACTGTTGTTACACCCTCAGCGGCACAGGGGCGGCCGGGTGCAGAGAGAGTAGGCCCAACGTTAGCCTATGGCGGGCGGGGGGCCTTTGGTTGGTGGCTGCTGGCAGGCAGGCCACTCGGCTGTGGGAGCAAAGCTCCTGGTCACTTACTCAGGGCAAGTCGAACAGGGTAGTTGGTGCACCCTCAGCGGCACTGGGGCGGCCGGGTGCAGTGGGCTTTTGGGCCGTCGGGCGCCCAATGGATTTCAATGGGAAAGCTGCAAGACGAACAAAGGCTGCAAACTCGGGGACGGTGATTCTTCAGGTGCGACCACCACTTCGAGAGGTAAGTTGGGATGCTGTAGGAGGGGTAGACACCCAGGAGTTGGGCACAGGGGGCCGTGGGGCGCCGGGTGCAGGGGTGTCTTTAGGCGTCGGGAAATCTTACCCTCTGCCGGTCGCGGTTGGAGGGGTCCCTGGTGTTGAGGCTGCAGGCGTCGTCAGGAGCGTCGAGGGGAGTCCTTGGGTGCTGGATTCTTGGTCACAGTCGCCGGGGGGACGTCCTCGTGGTCTTTGTCCACTTCGGCTCGGGCCGGGCTTGGCGGGTGCAGAGTGGGCAGGATCCGCGGTCTCAGGCTGGCCTGGGGATGCAGATGTTTTGAGCAGAACCACTGCTCGTGGGAGTCCCAGTCTTTTAGTTGAGCAAGGCAGTCAGGTCCTCCGGGGTTTTTGAGGTTGCTGACCACTGAAGGGGCCGGGGTTTAGCAGGAGCAGGTTCGAGGGTCGACAGGCCGGTAGGGCTGGGGCCAAGTCAGTTGGTGTTGTCCTCTTGTTAGCAGCTGCACGGCTGGTCTTCTTTCTTCTTGTTCTTCTTGTTGTTTCGGAATCGGGAACTAAGGAAGGAAGGTTCAGGGTGCCCCTAAATACTGAATTTAGGGGCGTTACAGGTAGGTAAAGGGCAGGGACCAATGGGTCCCTTCCCTGGGGTGGGTACCCTCCCGGGTGGGTACCCTCCCTACTCTGCCACTCTCCAGTGGGAGGGGGGCAGGAGCCTGTCCTTGGTTGGCTGGGTCCCCCATCCTCAAGATGGCGGGGACTCGAGGTTGTGCTTCACCTCGCCTCCCCCACCCTAGGGGTGGAGTTGGCAGAGGTGGGCACACCTCTCTTCCTCGCTTTGTTTTTCCAGCCGGGTCTCCCGCCCAAAGGGGGGGGGTGGAACCAGTGGGGACCAGTTGCTGAGTACAGCAAGTGGACTGGAGAGGCTCACAAAGGCGGTATGCCTTTGAAACTTCTCCTTCGTGAACCCTGCCCATCCTGGGGGAGGAGGCTTGGCACCTCGTCCCAGGATGTGCATTGTTTCAGGACCCCGAGAGCAGCAAGCTCTCGACCCAGGGGTCCAGAAACATGTCTGGGGGTGGCAGCCTCGGCAGCCACTCAGTCAGGTCACTGGGAGTTGGTCGAGTTTCAGAGGGCATCTCTAAGATGCCCTCTGTTGTGCATTTTACATTAAATCCCACACTGGCATCAGTGTGGGTTTAATGTGCTGAGAAGTTTGATACCAAACTTCCCAGTCTTCAGTGTAGCCATTATGGTGCTGTGGAGTTCGTACTGACAAACTCCCAGCACCATATACTCTTAATGGCAGCACTGCACTTACAGTGCCCAGGAATGGACCTGGGTACTGTAGGGGTACAGGGCTCATGCACCTGTACCCTCACCACTGGCATAGGGCACCCAGCTAGAGGGGTGACTGATGTATGCAAGGGCAGTGGTTTGTGGGCATGGCACACACGGATGTGTGCCATGTCGACTCTTCACTTTGTTCTGCACCAAGACACGCAGCCTGCAGAGGCAGTGTGTGTGTGTCAGGGTACAGGGCCTCTAAGGGTGGCACAATAAGTGCTGCAGTCCTTGGAGGCCTTCTCTGGTCACAGTGCCCTGGGTACCAGTGGTACCATTTACCAGGGGCTTACCTGTGGCCAGAGATGCCAATTGGGTTTAGGCTTCAATGTAGTTTAAGGGAAGGAACACAGGCCCTGGGTACCCGATTGGCAGGAGCCCAGGGCACACTCAGTCAAAGCACATCAGCAATTCAGCAAAAAGTGGGGGCATACCATGCAAGAAAGAGGGCACTTTCTCACAACTCTGTAGTGTGGTATTAAGTATAGTAAATATATAGCATGTTATTTTGTTCTTTAGGTATGTCTATTGTTAAAATGTAGAATGGGATGATGCTTTCATTAGGGATTCTAGAATGTAAGCACTTGGCAAGCACTTGTGCTACAGTGCAGGGAAATAGTTGTGGGTTTCTTATCGGATTAAAGATAATTTTCTAATCACATGGACCTTCGTGTATCATTTTGCCTGGAGGTTTTAAAACATTTTAATGGCAACGAGCGTTGCTGAATTTGACGCTTTGTGGACCCACCGACACACTGCCACTTTTATTGGATTTGTGTGCATTTTTTTTTAAAGTACTGTTACGTTTGACTGCATTGGCAGTTGAGACTTTCCTTCCTTTCTACATGGATATTGCTGCCCTTCTATTGGTATACCGGCCGTTTCCGGTTACATTGCGGTGATTCATATCTACCGGTCATTGAGGCGGTAAGGCTTACCATAGACGTGAGCTTGCGCTTTGGATATTCGCACCGCACATGTTTTGGCAGTTGGATTCCTGCCGCATCTTGGAGTTACCAGCAATTTTTAATTCCTCCTGCGTACGTGTGCTCGTGTCCTGGTTTCCTCGCAGCACACGTAGTTCCAGGTTCCTCTTGGTAGGTGTTGTGTGCCCTACTTTCTTTAGAAACTACACGTAAAGCACATTTTTGGCAGCCATTTTAAGAGATTGGGCTGCTTTGTATTGCCGCGATCCTTTTCCACGAAGTTCTTCTCTCAGTTTGCTCCATGTTTCGGTAACAGGCTCACCTCATTTGCCTGTCTTTCAGCGATAGGCACACTGAAAATACTGCAGTTTCATCGTAATCGTTTCTGTGACTGGCACACAATTGCTGGCTAATCCTTATAAAGAAGGAAATAACTGTAACTTATTTATTTATTTTAATGTTGTTCTCTTCTGTCCTTAGTGCATTTTGACTGTTTTGTCAAAGGTACTGTGCCTATATTCTTGCATTACTTAAGCATTTACTTAGAGTGAAGTGTTTTTCTTCTGTTTTTGTTTTAGTACTTTAGCACTTTCCATTATGTCTAGCATGTCAAGTAATGTTGTGCAACTACCACCATTTTTGCAAAATATGGGTATACAATCCACGCCTTGGCGTAAGTGGCTTAGGATTTAAAAAAATTATTTGGTGGCTATTGATGCCTCAAATTTTAATGCTATATGTTGTGCTGCACTGTTGTTCAACTATTTAGGTGAATCCGGCCAGCAGGTTTTTGACAATCTTCTGGTGGTTCCTGCGCCCGCTGGTGATGAAGCCTGGGATGTTTACATTGAAGCCCTTGCCAGAATGTCTAGGCTGTACAAGGATGAGCCTTCGATCATGCTAGAAAGGCACAATTTCTTTAAACGTAAACAAATAAACAAAGAATCTGTGGAAGACTATTTGGCTGCTCTTAGAGTTTTGGCAGCCAAATGTGAATTTGTGTCTAACTTGAATACTTATTTAAGGGATCAGATGGTGTCTGAACAGTTCTAATAAGAAAATTCAAGAACGTATCTGGACGTATAAAAATCCATCTCTCGAGGACGTAACGGATATTGCTCGCAGCATTGAACGCTCTGTAATATCCTCAAAAATTCTGACGGAGGATTTAAGGAGTAAAACTGTGGAGGGTCATGTTGCCACTGTGTGTAAAAGTAATGATGTTGATATCAATACAGTTTCCAACAAAAGTAAGGATAAGAAGACGTTGTTAAAAAATATTCGGGTCAGTGCTATAGATGTGGTTCTAAGTATCACATGGGAAACAGTGCTTCCTGTCCGGCGCAGGGCAGGAAGTGCAACAATTGCAAAAAAGTTGGTCCTTTTTATACTGTGTGTAAATCTGTCAAACCCAAAGCCAAGGTGAGCCATACAGGTGTGGAAGAAGACAGTCTGTGTGAGGAGCTTAATAATGTTTTGTTGATGGTGGAAATTAATACCCTGGAAGAACAACAAAAAAGGTGCAAAGGTCAAATTTGTGATGTAAATATTGGGACCGTTAACTTGGGCCTTATGGCTGATTCTGGTTCGCCTATCACGATTCTGGCTGAAATCACTTTTGATAAGATATGGTAAAAAAAAAATGTATTACCACCTGATGTCAATCCCAAGGCATTTGGGGAATATGCCATTTTGATGAAAGGTTACTTCTCTGATCTCATCTGTTTCAAAGGAAGGGAAGTTTCAGAAACATGTATATGGCTAAGAATGTCCGTGATTTGTTAGGATGGCAGGATCAAGCTAAATTGGGTATTGTGCTGAAACCGGGCCAAAAAGAACCTGTGGTCTTAGGAGAAGTGCCTGTGTTTTCTGTTGTGCATAGCGCTTACATGGATGGTGTGGATGAGTTCAAAGCTCTATTTGATAGGTTTTCTGGTGTGCTTTGTGAGAAAGTAGGTCTCATAGAGGATTTGAGCACACCATTAAGTTGAAAAGCAATGCTTCACCTGCCATCCAAAAGGTTAGAACTGTGCGGAAGGATTTAAAAACATTGTTGGATAATATGTGTACACAGGGCATTATTACTCTTGTCGAGTCCTCTGAATGGGTTTCGGCTGCCGTTATAGCCCATAAGATGAGTGGGGACCTCCTCTTATGTGCAGATTTGAGAGTCTTGAATTGCAACATTCTTGTTGATTGCCATCCCCTTCCCAGGATTCATGATATGCTTGCTAATATAGGATCAAGTAAAGTTTTTTCCATAATTGACCTACGGTTAGCTTATCACCAGATCCCTTTGACAAAAGAATCTCAACCCCTTACAACGTTTATTCCCTTTTGGGGCATATATGTACAAATGGATGCCATTCGGATTTGCATCTGCTGCGAGTGTGTTCCAAAGATTCACGGATAAAAGTTTTGAGGGACAAGTTGGGATTCAAGCATTTCAAGACGATATCCTGATTCACACAGATGATCTTAGTCATCACTTAGAACTTTTGGAGGTGGTATTGCTAAAACTGGAGAAGCATGGTATGACTGTTAATAGAGATAAATGCAGGTTCATGGAAGGTCAAGTTGACTATCTGGGCCATAATTTATCGCATGAGGGAATCAAACCTAAAGGAGTGCCTTTTGAAGGCAATTAGTGATGCCCCAGTTCCTAAGAATAAAGATTCCCTCAGATTGTTTTTAGGGCTCAGTGAATATTACGCCAGATTTGTGCAAGGATATGCCGTCACAGTGCAGCCGTTGAGAGCCCTTTTTAAAAAAACGTAAAATATGCATGGTCAAAGGAAACTCAACAGGCTTTTGATTGCGTCAAAAACCTTATTGTAAATGCTTCAGCTATCAAACCTTTCACTTGTGGTTTTAAGAGTGCCATCACTGTAGATACTAGCTCCAGAGGAATTGGAACAGACTTAAGTCAATTTGTGGAAGGTCAGGAAAGAACTATTGCTTTTGCCTCCAGAATGTTGAGCTTGGCTGAGGTAAAGTACAGTACAAACGAAAGAGAAGCCCTTGCTTGCTCATGGGCTGCTGAAAAGTTCAAGATGTATATTTGGAGAACGAAATTCGAGCTAGTCACTGACAATAAACCATTGATATATATGCTTGGTGATAGTTGTTCAAATAAGGCTTCTATCCGCTTGATAAAACTGTTATCAAGACTGCAAGAATTCAATTTTGAAATTAAATATATTCTTGATGGGAAAAACATTAGAGCCGACTGCTTGTCGCGTCTTCCAGTTAAGGATGCGGAACATAAGGGTAATGATGATGAGGAGTTTGAGTGTGTTATGACGGTAAATTATGCCACAGAGCCATTTGGTATTCCTGAAGTGGAATGGGATGAATGTTGTGCCAAGGATGAGTGTTTGGGTTTGGTTAAGAAATACCTGGTTAAAGGAAGGCCGTGTGACAGGAGTTTAGATGTTGAAAATAGAGCTTTTGCACAAGTGGCATCAGAATTGTCGGTGATTAATGGCATTGTCGTGAGGCAGGATGTTTTCATACCACCTGTAGGGTTACGCGACAAGATTATTTCATTAGCACATGCTGGCCATTTAGGTATTTCTGCTACAGAAAAAGAAAAACAAGCAGTGTTACTGGTGGCCAGAGATTGATGGACTCGTGATGAAGTATATTGATTCTTGTAGAGAGTGCCTATGTTCTGACAAGCATTGGAGAATGTCAACTTCCCTTATGTGTCCTGTTGAGTGGCCCAATGGTTCTTGGGAAATAATTGGTGTGGATTACGCAGGCCCATACAATATTTTGGGTACTGACAAGAAATATCTTATTGTTTCCGTGGATTATTTTTCAAAGTGATTAAACTTTGCGTTTGTGAGGACAGCTGATTCTAACAATGCTTTGAAATTTCTGGAACATTTGTTTTATCTGGAAGGTAATGTGAAGGAGGTGGTGTCTGATAATGGTGTGCATTTTGTCTCTGAGGAGATGTCTAGGTTCTTCAGTAAACACTATGTTAAACATGTGAAGGTGCCTTTGTACAGTCCATCTTCGAATGGCTTGGTGGAAAGGGCAAATCGTTTACTTAAGGAGGGTGTACAGACTGCCATTGCAAACAAATTGAATGTAACAGAATTTTTGCAACAAAAGGTGTTATAATACCACCCCACATAGCACTACAGGAGTTGCACCTTTTGTCCTGTTAAGAGGCAGAAAACCGGTGTCCGAATTAAGTCCAGCTTGGTTGGTTGACAGAGTATGGCACCGTAAAGTCAAAGTGGACTTGGACAAAGTTTGTGAGCGTGTTAAATCTAAGCAGGAATCCAGCAAGAAATACTTTGACAGTAGTAGAATGGTGAAAGAGATTTGTCTCATGCCTGGTGATTGGGTTCTTATTAAAAAAAACAAGAAAGTTGTGAAGGGAGAATCTAGATATTCTGAGCATGTGAAAGACATGAAAGTGTCCAGAATGGCTGCACCGCTGTCCGAGAAAGGGTGGTGGAACAAGAATTCCTTGGTTAAAGTGAGCCAAGAGCAGGCTAAAATCATTGATGAAAGATGTAATTCCAGAGAAGCGAGAGAGATAAACGGTGATGGTTGGTTTCATTTTGGTACTTTGGGTGATGGTCAGAGGGTCTGTTGGTTTGTCTTTGCTGGGCAGAGGGGATTGTGAGTCAGAGGGCAATGATTCGGGAGTGAGCAATCACAGACTGTTCACTTCTAGTGATGGCGATGCTAGTAGTTTGGTTAGGAGTGATAGAGTGAGATCAGTCCCTTGTGAGGTTCAGAGATTATGTTACTTACTAATCTCTTCTTGTAGATTCTTTTGCTTCCTTTAGGTTTTTCTGTTTTTTTTTTGTTTTGTTCTATTAGAGGGGGGATTATGTAGTATGCTAATAAGTATATTAAATATATTGCATGGTATTTTGTTTTTAAGTATGTCTATTGTTAGAATGTAGACTGGGATGATGCTGTCATTAGGGATTCTAGAATGTAAACCCTTGGCAAGCACTTGTTGTGCTGCAGTGCAGGGGAGCAGTCGTGGGTTTCTTATCGGATTAAAGATCATTTTCTAATCACATGGACCTTCGTGTATTATTCTGCTTAGAGGCTTTACAACACACCCACAACTGCATTAGGGGTTACACCCTCCTGACCCAACAGAATGCTGTATCTGCTCTGGGGTGGACTCAATGTGTCCAGAAGAAACTGGAACTGTGGCAGTGGGCTCACGGGGCCAGTCCTAAGGATGGCACAGCAGTTCACATCCCCCTTTGAGTTCTCAATAGATGAAGTGGTAAATTGAAAGGGGAGGCTAGTCAATATTGTGACCACTCTTCCTGTGGTAGTACAGGAAGATGTGCCTCAATCCTGTGAGACTGACTTTTTTCTGATTTGGCTCCGTCTCCTATTCTATCAACTTTGGATGAGCAAGAAAATGAGGTAAAGGGCAAAAGGGTTCTCAGATTCCATAACCTCATTTGGCATAAGACTGTGCTGAAAAAAAGGCCTCTCGTGGAACTAATGCTAGGTGTGGTTTGGGACTAGTTGGTCGACGAGGTAACAGCAGGACCAAGGATTTAGGCTTCAGCTGGCTTTTTGTTTTGTGAGAGAAAGTCACCACGATTATGACAAGTGGCAAGCAACTAATGCTAGCAATGAAAATTGCGCCATCACCTGGTTTGGTAGAAAAAGAACAGCTGTAATTGGGGAGCAGAGAATCCCTCAAACCCCTGGGTCCTGGTGCTCATGAGCATGCAGCACTTTTCATAGCTACGTTCCTGTTTGAGACAACGTTTTTCCAACAGCTTGTACACGAAGTTCATGTGCTTTCCCTGAATATCAATATTTATGTGTTATGTGCCTCTTTTACGATCACAGGCCAATGGTGGACCCTGTGCGCTTTTGCCAGACTGTGCAATGCAGCTGGGATGAGAAATGCCAAGTGCGCATGACTGTTTGGCCGTCCCAAGAATGCCGGCCAAACCGTCATGCACACTTAGAAAGTGCCCACCACTCCTCCCCCTGCTCTGTGGGCAACACAGCCCCACCCCGCCCCTACAGAGCCAGTAGTGAAAAATAAAATGATAATAGCATGGTGTTATTACAATTTTATTTTTCCTGTGGGGCGACGCTCCTCCGCCTTAGCAGTGGAGCTGCCTCTGCTTCCAACAACACATTTTTTGCCCAATTCCCACTATCTTGAATGTTGTAAGCATGCTTCCACTCCGTGCATCCTAAAACCAGTAACTTACAGCTACCTTTATAGCCCACATATAATCACCATATACTTATGAACAATCTTGCACTTCCAATGTTACTACCTGCAGTGCTCCACGCAACTTGGATTTTCACCACTTACTGAAACACTGTGGCATTCAACTTATAAAATGAAATAACAGGCAAACTGGGTATGTTCAGGGCCACCTTTAGCATTGATCGGGCAACAGTCTCTGTTGCTGTCCGCAACCACACACAAACATCAAATGATGTTTTTCCTCTAGTGCTTTCTGCATGTACATCAACTGCTGTCTGCCCACTTCATTTTTCCTAGAATTATAATTCCAAGTTGCCTGTATGTGACTCTTGCTCTGTCTCCATAGGTCTCAGGCACATAGCACATAGTCCACCTGGTCTTCATAACAGAAAGGGCAATGGAAGGGATGATGTAATGTGCGACAAGGAAGGAACACACAAGAAGTGGGGCAGCGATTGGGGAACCCTTGGAGGCTAAAGCTTGGCTCATGCTAGATGCCTGGCTCTGGCTAACCTTGGAGTCTTCTTGGACCCTCTAGCTGCAAGAAAGCGAATGGAGCCTGGGCCCTTGCTGATAGTAGGCAAACAAAAACGCATTGGTAAAGTTTAAAAAAAAAAAAAGCGATATGACACAGTCAATGCTTAACGCATCATAGCGTTTTTTTTGTTGCACAGCACCTCATGCTGCTGTTTAGGATGTAAACAAAAATAATTGCCAAAGCAAATAGATCTCCCATAGGCGAAACCTACTAGCTTTGCCAATGCTTATTTTACTTTTAAGGCTCCACGAACATGCAGTTGGTTACTGACTACAATTGGAAGCCCGTCCTCCTGAAAACATGCAAACAAAGGTTGCCAAGGGTGTATTTTGCCCAGCTGCTGTTCCTGTGGCCCCTTAACACAAGGTACGCATACCTGAACTGAGCCTCTCTACACTCAGCAGAAGTACAAAACAAACCTGTACTCAATTTCTTCTCCAAAATATTAGAAAATTGTTTAAACTTCTTGTGCATTCCACACATTTATCAACTAGAAACATTATGATCAAGCCTCCCTGTTATCCATTTTTACTGATTTTTACAGATAAATACAGACAGAAAAACGTGTTTTCCGGTCTGTATTTCTATTTAAATGTGCATACAAACGGAGATTGAATACTTTTTGAGTGACTCTCAATGCTATCAGTCATGACTGCTTGGCCTATAGCCAGGGCCACTGGAATTATCTGGCAGAAGAGGGCCAAATTCTGTAGCAGCATCGAGTAAATTATGCGGCAAGAAAAGGCAAATTTTTTAATAGTATTACTTAATTATTTCATATTTTTTGACTTGGTAACATTTTTTGGGCCTTGGTTGCATTACATTAGTGCCAATTTAATACTCAAATATATCAATAAGCAACAGAAAGGTGACCAGTCCTGCTTTTCGAAGGTCCTTCCACTACACTGCAATATGTGTTGACACATTTTTAGTAACTTCTGAACCGTTTGATCTAGAAACTATTTTTTTTCGGTTAAAATCTGCAGATTATGCGGCAGATGATGGATTATGTGGCAAAATCGGCAAATCTATAATTATGCAATAATCGTTGCGGCCGCACAATCGCATAATTCCAGCATCCCTGCCTATAGCTGCGAAGATTGACAGGTATGGGGTTAAAAAAAAGAAAGGAATTTTAGTAAACAGGCTTAAACAACAGTAGATATGCACAACCTTGCCACTAAAATGTTCATATTTTCATATATGTGCATTGATTTATCATCTGTGGGTGCTAATATCATTGAAACCTATCAGGCATGAATGCACATTTATCGGGTACATAAAAACGGAAATATGATAGTTTCACCTTCATTTTTCACAGAACCCAAAATAAATATGGATTTATACAGATAATTTTAGCAAAAAATAAATATGGATAAATAATGGCGGAAATGTCAAAAAAATAAATAGCATAAAACCCGGAGCCTTAATTATGATGTGCACATCAACCTCGTGGCATACCAAATAGGTTACTGTCCGTTTTCAGTTTTATAGTAACACTAGAGACTTTCTCTTCAAAGGCAGTAAAGAACAAGGGAAACAACAGGGGTCGGGGACTAAACAAGGACAGGTGTAGGGTTGGGCTATGCTTTAAGTTACGACGTGGGGTGGGAGGCAAGCAACAATGGGGCAAGCAACGGGTGGAGGCAGGCAGTGAAGGAAGGAAGTGGTGGAGACATGGGACAAGCAAAAATGGAATACGAGTCGGGTGGGAGGGATGTGTTTCAGACGGCCTGCAAAACGATGCACTCATAGAGTTTTACACTATAAAGCTTTTAAAAAAAGCACCTCTGCAAGCGTGTGGCCAGTGGAAGGACACTAGCTGCAGACAGTAAACTGTACTTTGTGCATGTTCCACAGAACGACTAAATATAGGTAGAGAAAGCAATGGAAGAGATGCTGACCAATGAGAATCAAGGAAATGCAACTGACATGAAGGCCAACCAATGGTAAGTAATAGGCGGGCTCTAAGCAACTTTTAAGTTTTTTTTTTATTTACAAGAGATTCTGCAAGCACTGTGCGTACGAAACCTAAAAAGCAGCTATCCCTCATCCCCTCCGGTCTTCAACTGTCTTCCCAGTGCAGCGGGTTGTAAATTACATGCTATTGTTTAGAAGTGAACTATCGTGGTAGTGGTCATGCCAAGTCACACAGACGAGAGATCATGTTTAGAGTCAGTGCATTACTGCCCCAAGGCCATGTTTGAGCTACACAAAACCGCAACAAAACAAAAAAACAAGTGTGAACCAAGCTCAAATAGCTCATGCAACTGCAATTATTCTAAGCACTTAACAAATTACTCCTTGCTCGACCTGTAGCTCCAGTCAGCTCTGGCCCCAAAACCAGCACAGCATTATTTATTATTATATATGTTTACATTTGAAGCCGACACTGCACAGGGAGAACCATGTCTGGTCAAGGTCGTGCACTGCATCAGAGGCGAGCGGAAAGGTGCATTATGAATGTAACACGTACTATTATTGACATCTGAGCCATGAAGTGTGTTTAATGCACAGCAGACACCTTGTGCCATCACCTCTGGGCAGAGCAGCAGCACGAGACTGATACACACCGCCCGGACCTCTTACGAGGCAGCCACGAACAGCTACGTTTGAAGTGAGAAGCCCGGGCTTTACCTGGCACTGATTGTTCCCTTTCTTCTTCCAGACTCATTTGCATTCTACACAAGTTACTAATCCTTGCTCTGGGAGCCACGAGTGGGTGGGGAGGAGGGCCCAGCTTGTGATAGTTAAATATCCTCTCCTGACCTAGGAATAGATCATTGTGTGCTGTTGGTTTGAAGTTAAAGTTCATTTTAGTGACAATGGCATGTGCTGTCATAGTGCATACACAAGTGGCCCCACCCCCACCCCCACCAAGCTTGTTGCCCTCGTGCGGTGGCACCGCCCCAAAGTGGGCGCTGGCTATGCTAAATAACCAATCGCCCGATTTATAGCCGTTTCTAGGGTGTTTTGCCGCCCTAGGCGAGAATTGAAAAATGCCGCCCCCTCCCTTTTACTACCATCTCGTGGATGTTTCTGCAGCACCACTTGGGTAACCTATAAATAGTGCAGGGTCACTAGGGTTACCTTTTACAGCTTCACCAAAGGTGTGGGCACTACAGCCTCAGCAGAGGAGTAGCCATAGACACCACATCAATACCAGGATGCACACAGACACTACTGCTGCACAGTAGGATTACCACGCGGACAGATCCACATCACCACAGGAGTTCTCCTGATTCACCAGAGCATCACCCCATAGATAGTGCATCACCACAATGCTATCCATACACACTACAGTACCACTAAAGCGGTGCCTTACAGAACCAGTGCCTCACCAGATAAACACCACGTAGGCGCTACGGAATCATCTGACAGCAGCTTGTACACATTGCTGCATCACCCATAGATGGCAGGGATCCCCAGAAGAGTGACCATAGACACTACGGAATCAAAGAGGGCACCGCACACACACTGTCACATCACTGGATGGGAGCCTGTGGTTACTACAGCATATCTGTGGCAGTGTTTAATATGAAAACATATAAGTGCCAGGGCCCGAAGGTCTGCTCAGAAGCCCGTGCCATCGAATGCCAGAGGGCCGAATACCAAGGCTGCCTAGTGTTGATTGCACCCTGTGCCTCTTTCATCCACCCCCAGACACTCACTCCCTGGTCCTTCATCTCACTCTTTCAGGTTCTTTTGCATCCCTGCTTTCTTACTTTGTTTCCCCTTCTTTCTCTTCCTCCTTCATTCCCTGTTTTGTGTTTTTCTCTCTCTTGCTCTGGATCAAAGCCTGATGAGGTCAAATAAGTGTGAGTCCCAAAAATGAAGGACGTTGGGGCTCACCAGCAACCACCTAACTAAGCACTGGTCTTTAAATACCCCTCAATTGAAGCTGTAGTGTCCATGCATTACCCTTAGACACTACAGTGTCACCAGAGGTATCAGTATAATTTCTAATCTAAAACCTTCCTCCCACACTATGGACCCCCTCCCATCCACAATTATAAAAGAACTCAACCACACCATTTCCCCTTTCTGGACAAAAATCATCAACGCCTCTCTCACTTCAGGCTGTGTCCCAGACTCCCTTCAACTAGGACAAATTACACCCATTCTCAAAAACCAGGGGCCGACCCTAATGATCTTAACAACCTCAGACCTATCTCCAACCTCCCGTTCCTTGCAAGAACATTGGAGAAATGCGTTCTCCACCAACTCAACAAGCACATTGATGAGTTCAACCTCCTCGACACCTTTCAATCAGGATTCAGGAAAGGCTGTAGCACTGAAACAGCTATGCTCAACATCTCTGACGATATTCACAAGGCTTTAGATGAAGGTGATGCCTGCCTACTCATCCTTATTGACCTATCTGCGGCATTCGACACAGTAAATCATCCAGCTCTTCTGGAGACCTTGTCGAAGCGCTCCGGCATTAATGGCACAGTACTAAAATGGTTCATCTCCTTCCTTCAACACCGCTCGCAACAAATTAAAATCAACTCGTCTCTCGAAGCCAACAAAAGTCACACTAGGGGTCCCGCAAGGCTCGATCCTCTCCCCATCCCTCTTCAATCTCTTCATGGAGCCCCTCACAATCATCTTGAAAAAAGCTGGAGTGAATTACCACCTTTTCGCTGATGACACCCAAATCTATTTCAAAATCAAGTCTCCCAGCGACATCCGACACCTCAATGTCACTCTAACCGAGATCCAAACTTGGTTCAACGCTAACCACTTAAAGCTCACCCCAGATAAAACGGAACTAATCCTTTTCTTTCCAAAAAGCAACCATCGACCAATCCAAGAGTGGCTCAAGAATCTGGTTGCCCTAAACTGCCCCCTCGTCCTATCCGACTCAGTTAAGTCTCTAGGCATCACCCTTGACAAGAACTTATAAATGGAGGCCCACATCAAAAACTCTGCAAAAAGTGCTCTTTTCTCACTAAAACACCTCAAGAAATTGAAACCTTTTCTTCCCCATGATGACCTCAAGTCAGTAGTTCAATCCCTAGTTTTCTCTAAAATCGACTACGGGAACGCCATCCTAACAGGGACTCCAAAAGCTCACCTAGCCCCACTAAGGGCAGTGCTGAACATGGACGCTCGTCTCATATCTGGAGTAAAAAGATTTGAACACATCACTCCAGCTCTCAACTCCCTCAACTGGCTTCCCATGGAAGGGAGGTGTATTTACAAGCTGGCCTGCATCACACACAAAACCCTTCACTCTCTGGCCCCCAACTACCTGAACAACAAACTGGTAAGAGCAGGTCAATCCAGAACGCTGAGAAGCTCCAACTCACTCCTTCTTATCCCTCCGAAACGGAAAAATAAAACCACCCAATACCGATCGTTTTCTGGCAACGCTCCCAGGATGTGGAACGCTCTCCTAGAGTCCTCAGATGCAACCCCTCCTTCTCCTGTTTGAAAAGGGACCTGAAACTCCATCTCCTTAACAAATACTTTCCTGACCAACGTCAACTAACCTAGACTTCAATATCCGAGTTGACTCCTCTCTCTTGACATTCAAGGATAGTTGGTGACCGGACTGTGCTAACCACCTTCGTTTGTTATCTCTCCCTCCGCTGCACTGTTTACCTATTTTTCATGTTGTATTTCTGTTTTGCTTCCTTACTGCCTTCCTACTATGTAATGAAATTTCCTTCTGTTTATAGTATGTATGTAAAGCGCTCTGATACCTACTGGTCAAGCTAGCGCTCTATAAAACTTTTTAAATAAATAAATAAAAAGAGGTGCACTCTATGGACCCTACAGTATCAACAGCAGGGTACGCACAGACTCCACAGAAGCAAAAGGGGGACACTGATAGACACTCAAGCGTCACAAGCATATCACATGCACAGTACAGCATAACAGAGGGGTACGCGCAGACCCCACAGAAACACAAGAGGGGTACGCAGGGACAATACACCATCAGCTAAGCACTCCACACGTAGAGCGATACCTCTTAGTTTCTACAGAATTAACATACATGTTTATAGCACAGCATCACCATGGAAGCATCTCGGACTGTATCACCATAAAGAGAGCCCATACATATTACAGCATCACCAAAATACCCCGGGTACCTCAGTGTCACCAAAGGATACCACACAGACACTTCTGCATCAACAGATGTGCACAATCAGGGCATACCAGCATTACCAAAAGGATTTGACATTACTTCATCCAAACAGCAGTACACGAACAAATCTACATCATTACACGGGTACCGCATACACAGAACAGGGTCAACAACATGTTACTGTGGTGCTGGTGCACACCACAACATCTCCACAATAAAAGCTTGGATGTATTACTGCACAAATCACCAGAAGCAAAGTAGACTGCCAGACAGACAATGCTCCATTGCCAGGACACATGCACACTACACCTTCAGCTGTAGTGTATCCCATAGTCACTACAGCATTGTGAAAGGAACTCCCCACATACAATACCACATTAGTAGAGAAATACTAATGGACATTACAACCTCTCTAACAGGATTACCAATGCACCCTACAGCATCACCAGAGCAATAATCCATGCACACTACAGCTTCTCCAGAGGATGTAGTGTGCCTACAGCATCTCTGGAACACTAGGGGGGTAATCTTTGCACACTGCAGTATCCCCAGAGTGAAACCCTGTGCACACATCACCAAAGGAAGAGAGGGAGAGTATGAAGTCCCTGAAGGAAGAGAGTGAGAGAATGACGTCACTGAAGGAAGAGAGGGAGAGCATGAAGTCACTGAAGGAAGAGAGGGAGAGCATGACGTCACTGAAGGACGAGAGGGAGAGTATAAACTCACTGAAGGAAGAGAGGGAGAGCATGAAGTCCCTGAAGGAAGAGAGGGCGAGAATGACGTCACTGAAGGAAGTGAGGGAGAATATGAAGTCACTGAAGGAAGAGAGGGAGAGCATGAAGTCACTGAAGGAAGAGAGGGAGAGCATGATGTCATGAAGGACGAGCAGGAGAGCATGAAGTCACTGAAGGAAGAGAGGGAGAGCATGACATCATGATGGAAGAGCAGGAGAGTATGAAGTCACTGAAGGAAGAGAGTGAGATCATGACGTCATGAAGGAAGAGCAGGAGAGTATGAAGTCGCTGAAGGAAGAGAGGGAGAGCATGACGTCATGAAGGAAGAGAGGGAGAGTATGAAGTCACTGAAGAAAGAAAGGGAGAGCATGACGTCACTGAAGGACGAGAGGGAGAGTATGAACTCACTGAAGGAAGAGAGGGATGATTATCCAACCGGAGGGAGCCGGCCACACCCGCGGCTGAGTGAACCCCCTGCAGCGAGCCACAGAGCTGGATTCGTTCATCCCAGAGCACACCAGCGGTCCATACGCTCAGCGAGGCAATTAAGGTGGCGGTAAAGTAAACATAACCTTTAGAGCAGCCACCAAGATCTTTAATTTTTGTGAGGGCCGTCATCTGATTACGATATGAAAACAGCACTAAGTTGATAAGGAAAAGCATTTTTAAAACCGGCAAGTCAGCCGCTTCTTCATTGTTTTTTCCATGCCCAGTTTTGGCAGCTAAGTTTGCTCTTTGTTCTTGCCAAGATTCGCAGGCACTCGCCAGTGAGCCCAGTGTTAACTCTGACCCTGCCACTCCATCTGGCTTGTAGAAGTGTGCAGATTAAGTCCTCTTAATATGACTCTGTCCTATCCAGCACTGCAGGGGACTGCTACGACCAAAGTGATAATAGATATTAAAGACGGACGACATTACATATGTAGAATATATTGGGGATGAGATAGTGATTACAGTGTTGTAGATTCGTACTGCAGATCTTCCCTGGTGTTTGTTTTCATTTTAATTGGTCATCCACGGACGAGGTAATAAAATAACAGCTCTCAGACATAAGCTGCCGGAGACCGAGAGTAAGAATGAAAGTCAGTGACTTTATTTTACTTCTCGTCTCTTTCACCACCTTTCTAGTCGATTCAAACAATAAAAAACCAGTTCATTCAACTGTACCACGTGTCTGCAGAGTGCCGCTTTTATTTATTTACACAAAATAAGGCACAATACACTTTATGACCATGAGCACACACACTTTTCTTTTAATTTAAGAACAACTGCGTGTGCCTCCGCCTCACTCTTCCGAGGCTTGCACAATGCCCAGTGCAGTCTTCGGCGGGGGCTGGCTGGGGCGAGTCCGAGACGTCCTCATTGCTTGGTTTTGCTCGCTTGAAAGTGTCACTCATAGTGGTTGAAAATGTCACTCATAATTACACTGATATTATGAAAATGTCACACATAGCAGACTGAAACCTTGGCAGCTCTGCTGCAGTGCTGCAGCCGCCCCGGATCCCACCCCGGCCTCCCCCGGTACCTGATAGGCCTGCAGGCCGCAGCGGGAACTCTCTCTGCCTCTTGCCTCTTGTCTTGCCGGCCGCGCGCGCACAGCCCCCCTGCTGCCCGTGGCGTCACGTGATGTCACGTCGACGTTCGAATAGAACAGGCGCTTTCGTTTTGAAATTTGAGGAGATTCGGATTCCCGGCCAACATGAGTTCTTCTGACTTCTTCTGCTGTTTGATGGCCGGGAATCCGAATCTCCTCCTATTTCAAAAGTTGATTGAAGAAGCTCCAGCGTTTAAGTCCATTTCAGGTCATTGTTTTTTGCCGCGCCCGCGGGCCGCCTTCCACCTTTTGCCGCCCTGGGCGGCCGCCTACTCCTGCCTAGTTGTAGAAACGGCCCTGATTTAGTCTGTGGCATCAAGGCAGGTGCATGAAGTGTGGTACACAGAAAAGCTTTGACATTCGAGCTTTTAAACGCCATAGTAAAGAAAGCACGTGTGATATTCTAAAGGCCCTTTTTAGGTCTCGCGCCTAGCGTTGCAGTGCGCAGCACTGCTCGCGCAGCACTGCTCGCGCAGCGCGAGACCTTTAGAAAGGGCTTCTGAAAACGACCCACACGCTCGTGCGTGTGGTTTTGTTTTCAGAAGCCGACATTGGCTGGAGCGTGCGTTTTTTTAAAAAAAACGGCACGCGGTTGGGCAAAGGCGGGCGCATGTCCCGCCTTTGCTCCTCCCATTCCCGACGGTGGCCAGAACGCGCAGCAGCGCGCGTTCGCCTCGCTGCCGCTGCCGCGCTCCCTGGCCCCCGCTCCTCTGTGGTGCGCGCGCACCACTGTTTTTCTCTGCTGTGGTTCCGATGTTCCATTGTAGGTAACCAGGCAGCCATTGTATTTCTATTTTGTGTCAACCATGATTTGTTTATTTGGTATTGAGAAGGTTGCTTCATTGTTGACTATTGTTTTAGGGGCCGTCACTCGTACAACTAACCCCTGCAAAGGATAAATGTGTAATCTGCCGAGTTTTCTCTTAAAACGTTGCCCTTGGTGATCACTGTTGACTATGAAAACCCTTTGAAGGCTGGGAGGCACAGATTGAAAGAGTGCATTATTTCCGCTTCTTTAGAATTTCTCAACTCCAGCATCTGTCCCCATCGGCTTTTACGCTTTAGCAAGCTAAGTATAGACTGGAGCTCGCTCGCACATTTTGTTTGCACCCAGCCCTGTCAGCTCCTCACACTGCATAATCGATTACCACGCAGACCGGTATTTGTCGTGTCTGACTTCAAATTGCCCTTTCTGTCAGCGCATTTGAAGTTCCTGCCAACTTTGACGCATCCTCCCTTATTCCAAGTTTAGCATAATAAGGGGGTGGGGGGGTTTGTCGCTCTCGTTAAATACAGCCACCAAGGGCTGTGAGATATTTACTAGCTTTGGTAGATATCGCCCATTCAAAGTTTTCGACGTGAAAATTAAGCTTAACATGCAGAATTTGAAAACACAGAATTCTGCTTCTGTGTGTTTTTTTCTGGACCTTTTCCCCTTCGTAAAGTTTGACCTAGAACTGTGAGGGGAAAAACTATCACACAAAAATGATCACACAGTTTAGAATTATAGTCCCTGTGCAAACTTTTGCTGGCACTAGGATCATAATTTAGCCCTGAATTTGTAATCGAAGCCTAGAGTTTTGGTGGCTAAATTGGATAGCAGTGTTTTGAAAAGTTGGAGTACCAACCTTGAGTTATACTTTTATGAACTACTTTGATACAACAGGCTTACTTACCCTACGTGTTTTATTGCAGCCTCATTCATGGTAATAAGTGGAGAGTGTGCACACATGTATGTAGATGCTGCTATGTAATAACACTTTCAAGATCACAGTTCTGGCTAGTATGATGCTGGTTTCCCCTCAGTGCCACATAATTACACGCCACATAATTGCACTGTACTAAATGCAACATAAATACACGCCACATAAATGCACTCTATACCACATACCACCATGAACATAAATGCACTCCACACCATGACACAATTTCACTAAGCATGATTTCACTCAACACCACAGTTCCAGGCCACACAATTCAACTCCACAAATTTCCAATACACACCGCATAATTATACACCAAACAACATATTTCAACTCCACAATCCACAACGTACCTCCAATCCACACCATATAGTGTCACCACCTGAGCACCAAACATTATTCACCACCACCATTTTGCATCAGCGCACCACCTAAGCATCACGTCAATCTGCCCTTGGAATCTGGCATCTGTTGATTCTCCCCTAGTGTCCGTCTGCTGCTCGTGTTCTAATTAAATTACTGTTTTCCTACCTCCACTCCCCGTTATTTATGTCCCGCTCCCCCATAACAAAAAAATTATAACAAACAAGCATGAGAACAGGCAGGAAGAAGTTGCCAGCAGTGCAAGTACAAAAAAACTAGAAGACATTTTTTATGTTAAAATCTTTTTTAATCAGGTTTTTCAGTTGTATATAATGTCGTCTTCGTTTATATAAAGGTAACAAGAATGCTTAACACTTTTTATTATAACTTTTCAACATAATGCACAGCAGCCACAATGCTCTACAACATAGCCAAAAGTTCTGGCTAAACACATAATTTTAAAAGTCGCTGCTTGTTTGGTTTACTTTTGGCCAGTCACTCTCCAACAGAGCATTTTGGCAGTCCGACACCAACTGCTCCCTCCATCCTCCCTTAGTAGGTAACAGACATTGCCATTTATAATGCCAATAGCTCTAACTTAAAAAAATGCGAGACCTATTGCATTTCCAATGCTTGTTTTTCCAGCTAACCACCAACTCTTATGAGCTGCGACTGCCAGGAAAGCAATATTAGAACAGGTGGCTCAACTTATACATTGTAAAAAAGGAATGGGTTTCTCGGGGAGTAAAGATACTTTTTTCACCGCAAATCCTACTCTTACATACATTAAAGGGGAGGCTCCATCCAAAACGTTTTTGGGACACTCACTGACCTACATTACAAACTCCTGGAACCATCCAGTCATTTTTTCCCCCACTATAGGTTCTGCAACTTCCATTCAACTTTAACAGCTGAACGTCAACACTCTGCTGCAGTGATGTTGCTCTCTCTTTGCCATTCCCTGGCACAGGCACAATTCAGGTGGAAAATACGCATAAAAAGCTTGGTTACACTATGTGGAACACTCATGCCAGTATATAGTATATCGAAATAAAGTCGAATGACTGAGAGATCTTTTCTCTCTACTCGACTATTTTTGATGCAGTTATGCACATTCCTTTCCTCATTACTCCTGATTTTCACTTTGTTAGTGATATTTTGTTATTACCTTTTTTACTACTTTGCAATCCATTTTAATGTGTAACTAGATTGTAGTTGAGTCTCTATTAAGTGTCTAACTTCTGTTCTGCTCCTATACCCTTGATGCCTCAAAAGTCAATGAATCGTATAAACAAGGTTACTGGCAAAATGGGATTCTATGTCCATGGATAAGGCATGCATAAATATGTGTTTGCTGCACTTGCTACCTATCTACTGTGTGCTACATAATTACAGATTTCACTATAAATAACTTGTTTGTAGCTCAAACTGATTAAAAGTTATAAATGATATTGATGACTGAGTGCAAATGCCATGCCATTATGCAAACGTTAACTAGTTTACTCTCGCCAAGTTTCCTTAATTTTTGCAGTTTAATATTGCGCAAATTCGACACAAAGGTATTGGAGCGCTTTACATGAGCACTGGTTACGTTACACAAGAACACATTTTTTTGTTTTTAGGCACAGGGAGATTAAGAGCCTAATTACGAGTTTCTCGGTCTATCAGTCCGCCGAACCAGTGGTGGAGGTCCATCCGCCGTATTACGAATACGGCGGTGGGACTGCCACAGGACCACCGGGGATCATGGATCCCACGTCGGTGGCGTGGGGGTCAGAGACCTAATATGCTGGTGGTGCCGCAGCGGCACCACCGAGAATATTAGGAGTTTCCTCACCACCACGTTTTTCATGGCGGCGTGGCCGCCATGAAAACTTTGGCGGTGACGAAACAAAAAGGGGGCTCTACAGGGCCCCTGGTTGTCTCAGGGCCAAGGGGTGCCTGCAGGGGGGCTCACGTTGTGCCCTCCTGTGTGCAGTCACCCCCTTTCCTGCATGGCATAGACTTTACAGTCCATGCCGTGCAGGAACAGGCTTTGGCGTTCCCATTGCGGTGCCTTTTTAATATAGCATCGCCGTGGGAACCCCAAAGGGCCACCTGCCAGACCACAAAGTTACTGATAATCTGGCTGTTGGCCAGTGGTCGAGTTTAGCAGTCCTGGAGCGGGGCGCTGGCTTGGCAACCCGCTCCAGGACTGCCAAACTCGTAATCAGGCCCTAAATGATTTGCCCAGACTCACAGGATGCGGAGCCGACGCCGAGGCTGGAACCTAGCTCCCTAGTTCCAAACTCGCCAGCTCTGGCCGTTACGCTGCATTCTCTACCCCTCAGAAATTTAAATTGGTGACATTTACAGAGGTAGCCTGCATCAATTCTTAGCATGAAAGTGTTATTTTTTCACAATTCACACAAATTTGTATTTATTTCACAGGGGCAATTCTCGAAGCAGCAATTATTTCAAATGAGGGCAAAACACAATCTATTTTACTCTGGGAGGTAGAAATGGAAGTGCTAAAAACGGTGCTGCTGTGCTTCCATGCAGACATTATTCATTGTCGGTGAATAACATTATGCTGAATGCCTGTATTTTTCTTTCTTAAGAAACCTATGTGTTTTTATAGCCCCGGGAACTCTTTTGTATCAATGAGTGTTAAAGTGTCAAAATAGCTCCACGGTAATTTCACAGAACGAGATACATAATTTTCCTTTCTTCATATGATGTGCCTTCCCTTGCTGCATTGTTTAGTCAACAGTTCTGCATGGCTTGGTACTCCCCTACAGCATAATTCTCGTGCCTTGGCTATAATGGCAAATGCACTCGGATAAATCATACCAACAGGGCGGGGGAGGGAGAGTCCAGGAATTGGTATCTGAAGTGAAATAGAAATGGGTCCTTGAAAGTACAGGCAGTCAGAGAAAATGGTTCATGTTGCTGCATTTAAACCCTACAAGAAAGTAGAGATGATGGGTGCTGGAGAGTAAAAGGATTCTTTGATGTGCCAGAGATCAGACCAGATGTGGGATGGCTAGGTAATTGCAAATGCCAGGGAGAATAGATGGTCTCTGATGTTAGAAGAGTTCTCACTTATCTTTACTCTCTGCTTTCAAACTCCACAGAACAATGTCTCCCTAGGACTGCCCTCAAGAACTTTATCCGGAGACTGATCAGAAGATCTCTGCTTCACTTTCACTGGTCCTGTTCCATCCTTTTTTAGCCCCTACCATTATTCCGCTGCAGAGCGCCCATGTATTAAGTCGCAGCCAATAAATAGATTCTCGGATAACTGATGGTGTTGCTGCTAAGCAGGGGACGAAGAAGTGCAGCAAGACAGCATTTTATTGCTGTTGGACTAAGCAGAACGGATTTACAAACAGCTCTGGTCGGGTTTTTGTGCTAAATTCTCCTAGAGAGATTAAAAAGACAAGAGTAGCCTTATCCAGGCTTGATCCAGTGCCCCGGCTATACAGAATGTTATAGCTTGTGCATTAGCCTACTGGGTGATCACCTAACCTCGATTCCAACATGTCTAAACAGATCCGCTTCCCTATTCCAAATATCGGCTCACAACCCCCTGCAACAGACAGATCTATCACAGAGACATCATTAAAATGCATGATCTGGGTACTGGAAGGAGCCAGGAATTTTTCTGAAATTGGAGTGTGGTCCTCAGACACAACGGATAGAAGCAAGGATAACCCAGGGCATCTTTGATCTTCTGAGCTGGGCTAGCACACTTCGGCAGAGTGCTGGAGCTCTGCACAGCAAGTCTGGATCAGAGGACACTTTTTCTGCACCTAGGCCACTTGTGGTGTTGATGGTCCTTTGCATCACGACACCAGGCAGTGGCTTATATGTGCCATCAAGAGACGAGGGGAAGGGCTCCACAAATGTGAAGCAAGAAAGCTAATTTAAGCACATGCAGTTGGAGTGTGCATGCCAGGCAGAGTCACCATGCAGCTCACATGAACCCGTAGATCTTAAGCAGCCACCCTCTGGCAGAGGGTCGAGAGGGCTTCTTGATGTTATATGGCCAGGTCTCTGGATTCCTTGGGCTTGATGGGGGCTTTGACACGGGCGGGTCAGCAGCACAACAGGCTAGCAGGGTTTCAGTAGGGGATCAAGCTTAGCCCTCAGTTGAAAAGGCTCCACATTCACAAAGCAACATAACATATTCCATGCAGTCGGAGTTAAAGGAGATATATGCTCAGACATCGACAGCTGCAGTTAGAAAACCTACCGGAGCAGGTTGAGGCAAATTCTCCCTCCACAAACGAGGATGCCAGTTCGTGCAGTCCTACCTCGCTCCCAGACGGGTGCTTGCAGGAGGCCAGGTAGGCACAGAGTCCAGGGGTCAGCTCTGGCAGGAAAGCTTGGGCATTTCCTTTAGTCAGTAAGAAAGAGACAGGAGCAAAAAGGGACAAAGGAGCCAGAAGAAGAAAGGAAAAGGTGGGTTGTGGCCTATGTTCCCCCTAAGCTGCGCGCCTGCGCGACCACGCATTCTGTGATTTCTCCCCGCGCAGAGCCTCATTCGATGCGCGCATTACAAAGGGTATTCAGTAATGGGAGAAGAGCTATTTACGAGGTGTGAAGAGAGATAGAGCTGAAACAAACTGCCTGCCAGGGATGCCAAAGGCATTCAGTCTCCTACTGTGAAGCACTTTTGAAACGGGACCCATTCCCTTCCCATGCAGCCACTGGGACTGGATTTTCCACTTTAGGAGGTATTTCACTGGACTGGGCCAAAGAATGGCAGTTTTAACTACAGAACTTATATTAGTCTCCCACAAGGCATCGCTTAAAATTAATGCGTACTAATAAGCTTGCCTTTGAAACTCAGTTAAATCAAGCGCATAGTACGTTGTCGGGAAGACTGTGCTTGGGTGTAATCTAAATTTAGTTCTAGGAAGTCTTTCCCAGTAAGCCTCGAAGCTGTCCGTACTGTATGCTCAGTAGAGTGCCCTACAAAACGATTGCTGCCCCATCCACTCCCTATTCAAAATTTGACTCGTGTTGACATATTAATTGCACTAGGTATGCTGTGCATTCTTGTTTGTTTCACACGTTTGACTTAAGTGTACATTCCCTAGGAGAATTAACCCTTTCAGGATGTTGTGTTTCCGTATTTTTTATGTAGCATATTACTCTTGCATTGTGCATATTTTGAACTAAGTTGCTTCTATGTGTTTTTAACAAGCCACGATTGAGCACTCCAGGGCGGAAGCTGAAGACAGTGCGAGTTTCTCACAGGGCCTGTCAGTGGGACATAAAAGTGTTCAAAATACATGGTCATCCAATCCTTGGCCTCTTTGCAGAGCGCACAGAGCAATACTCATGTATTCTAGTCACAATTGTGATTCTGTGCGAATGTTTTTCTAAAGGAGGTTCACAGTTTCAAAATATTGAGAAGGTGAAAGAAAAGATAATACGGTGTTTACACGTGAGTGGATGTGGTGTGTGTTTGGGGGGGTAAATTGAAGGAGATGCAAGAAAGTGCATTCAAGAGATAGTGAAAAGAGGGTGCTGAATAGGACAAAGATGAGGTGTTAGATATGCAGATTTGGCAATAAAATGGGCTTAAATTTCTAACAGAGTGAACACGACGGGTGTGATTGAGACACGGAAGATCACTACCCCTTTCACAGTCGCAGTAAAATTTAATTAACAGTCTCACAATTGAAAATTTTCAATAATAATTATTTACAACACAATTATTGTTGCTATTAATTTACCTTAAACAGCTAACAACCATTGACAAAGCCAATAGTCCTGGCTGGTTTTAGGTGTATGTCAGTTGTTATGATATGTATGAATAGAAGCATTAACAGAATGCATACAGAGGAACCAAAATACTGGTCGAATAGCATACTATGAAAACCACAGAAATTTAGATTAGGTGTTTAAGTCACTCCCTTAATTATACAGGCCACACTCCTTTTTAAAGACTCTCACTTTTAGATCCCACTTAATACACTGCTTCCAGTGCTTCACCAGTGTTATTCTCCAGGGCTGTATGTTTCCCCCTCCTCGTCATGCTCTTCTCTGATGCTGTCTGCTGAACCCTTCTCTGCTTGCTCTAATCTGTTACTCTCTTCCTGTGCTCCCCGCTCCTCCCTCTTCTCAGTGCTCTATGCTGTTCTGTTCCAGTGCTCTCTGTTCTTGCTCTTCCCTAGTGCTCTCTGTTGCCCTCTCCTCTTTCTGGCCTCATCCAGTAGACTGGGCTGTTTTCTGATTTACATGCCATGATAGAGACTTGCCTTTTAATTTCCAGCGGATGGAAAGATAATCTGTCTCTTGGTGCATGCTTCTGCGCAGAGAAGGCGGGAAACCAGTTGGGAAGTAACAGCAACATGCAACTCTTGCTAATGCAGCCAACTCCACAGTCAGTTTCTGGGGTACTCAGTTCTCAAATATTGGCAGATAAATAGGCCCAGGCACAAGGGGAATAGGATTTGCTCAAATTCAAACGGTTTGGCAAGCTAGTCAAACTGAAACGGCAATGTAATAGTGCTAGCTCCAACAGCTGTAACTTTCACACGTAAGCATATTTGGTAAACATACCATGAGACTAAGTGTTGTCTCTCACAGGGTTGTAGCCAATGAGTTCCAGTCCAGTTTTTTTGAAATCTCATATTTATTGCAGCCTTCAGCCTGACTATAAATTCTCCCATTGTTGTCAAAACATGAGCGCAGAGGAGTACGTTCAAAAAGTGATTGACAAAGAACACATAGTCTGTCCATGTGGGAGGGAGGCTGGGATTAGAATCCATTTCTCCTGACTCCACAGTTTTCACCCTGTCCACTAGACCCCAAACTATGTGGGGTAGTTCTAATGGCACGGTGAAGACACTGCCCTTCTCCGGTAAATGCAACTATGTTGGGGGCCATGCACACATTTCTATTATAATGTTTATTCTTAGCATGTTTAGGTAATGGTAAAGCTGGGATTTAGATGTTGAGTATCCCATTTCCACAGCTAAAATTGATCCACTGTACCACATCTAGCAGTGGTGCTAGCCCAAACCAGTGAATTGCCCACCTTGCTGAGGGGGGCCCTGTAATTTTTATTTTTTTATAGCATTCACTACATGAATCAGACTCTGTTTCGAAGCACTCTTAAAGTTTGCAGAAAAAAAGAGACTAATAGCATAAATAAATCATCACAACTGGGTGTTTTTGTTTGGGCTCTGGGGCCGCATGTGGCAATGGGGCAGTATCTGTGGTGGATACTGTTGTGTCCCATTGGTGTCCCTGGAACAAGACACTCTTTTATTCCAAGGGATCAAGAAAGGAAGGGTGAAGAGCTCTGGCATCACCTAGGAAGGAATGATAAAAACTTTAGCATTTGAACCAATTTATTTTAGCAACATATACAGGATAGATGAAAGTCTGATACGGCAATGGGAATCAAATCAGAAGCACTATTTGTAGCATTTAATATCTCACATAATTTTGCATATTGAATTGCCACATACCTTTTGCGCACTGTAGCCTTGGTGCAGTGCACAGAGACCCTACATTGCCGCACAGAGAGATAAAAAATTAGGGGGAACATTGGTTGTGGCTGATTCTGTTGCTTCTGTGTACGCTGCAGCCGTCCTCTATCTTATATTTAACTTTTATACAAAAATAGGTTCAATATCATCTAGAGTTATTGTAAATGCATCTGCATGGAAGTTGAGTGTGGTCAGTCTCCCATCTCTTCTCATTCTGCTTCTTGCCATTATTGCAAATACAATCCCAAAAATATGTACACATATTCACAGTCACTGGAAGCAATTTACACCAAGAGCAGGTTGCTATTGCACCTTAAAATTAAACAACTGCTATCATCAACTAGGTCTTAGGTAAAATGGTCTCTAGGCTGTGGGGGTGTACCAGCTAAGGGGCTCCCTTTCCTCGCGTACACCAAGAGAGTGCCCAGGGCGTATTAGGTATGTAGTTTGGGGCTCTCTTGGAATTACGGACACCTAAAACTGAGGAAAAATGAGTGATTACACTAAGGACAAAAGAAAAATGACAAGGTTGAAATAGTTGGCACAGTCAGTGAGAGACTTTCATCCTCGCAGCTGCACCATTCCCAAAAGAAACTTGTATTGAGGACTAGTTCTCTAGGAGGGGAGTCCTGCTCGTTCAATTGGTTGAAGTTTCATTAATGTCCATCTGAAAACCAGCCACTGTAGAGAAGTGGCCCAGTGGAGCAATTTGGGAGTATCCCATTTTAATTCCATTAGACATTTGGAGGGGTTGTGATCAGTTTAGATGACAAAAGTGGACCAAACAAGAAGGGATTGAACCTTTTCACTGCCCACGTAATCAGAAACCATCTTTTTTCTATCGGTGCCCAGTTCTGCTCACTGTGTAGCAATCACTGGCTAAAGAAAGCTGCTGGGTGTCACCAACTTTTTCACAGAGGTGAGATAGTAAGCTTAGAACACCCTGGTCAGACGCATTGGTCTGCACAATGAATGGCTAACAGACAGAAACCTGGCACCTGCAAAATGTGTGTCTCACAAAGGCCTGTTCGCAATCTGCAGGTAAAATTTAGTTCCTTGAGTTACTTCTGGGACGTTGTTGATTCAATAAGAGCTACTCTGCAATTGCATTTTTTACAAACTTCGAGTGGTAGTCTATCATCCCAAAGAATGACAGCACATGGATCTGGGTGGTTGGAGTCTCCCAGTGCATTATGGTGTGGCATTTACCATTGAGAGGTCAAACATTCTGCCATCCACTATGACTTTTGCTCACTGACACAGGCTTCAGTCTTTTCACATGAAACACCTGGTATGGTTCATGAGCGGACGCTGGGGCGGCTCCTCCACAAAGGCAGAGGAGCGTCACCCCACTGCTCTCAGAGCAGTGGAAAAAGGAAAAATAAAATGATAACATCATTATCATTTTATTTTTCGTAGCTACGGGGCTGGGTTAAGGTGGGACGCGGCTGGTGTCACAGCCTGGGAGGAGTAGTGGTTTGTGCATAATAAGTGTGCATGACAGTTTGGCCGGCCGACTTGGGCCAGCCAAACCATCATGCGCACTTAGCATGTTCTCCACCGTGCTGTAATACACAGCCTGGGTGGAAACATGCACAGGCTCTCAGTCCCCGTCTGAGCGCCGAACCACAGTGCTCAGACCAATCACAACGCTGCTAACAGCAGCATTGTGATTGGGTTAGGGGAGCCTAAGGGCTTCCTGCTTCCGGGACTCCCAGGAAGAGAAGCAACAATGGAGTAGAAACGGCGGCCGTTGTTAAAAGCAAAACGCTAATCATGAACATTACCTGCGCCATCTTGTCTGGTGGAATTCTATGTGCACATAAGTTGCAGTCATTTTAATCTATCACAGCCATTTTGTACTCTGTTGGTCACCTTTGTTTCACCCTGCCCTTACTAGCATCCCTCTGACCCTCTGACCGACCTGGTATGTGTGCTGGGGGCTATAAACTCTATTGCCACAACAAACCTCAGCGCCACTTGCTGCCACAAACTCGTTTTTCCTCTCATCTCTGTTTTCAGGAAAACCTTTGGACACTCTACCCCTCACTGCACCTAGTTACACAAACAGGTTCCAAACACCAACTCTTGCAACATGATTTATTGCACTGCAAACAGCAAGACTTGTTGTTACCAACAATGGGACCTGTTTTTATCAACAGAACGGACTCTTAGATCTGGCCGGTCTCACATGTTTTAGACCCTGAAGCAAGGTCCAGCTGCAAGATAAGATTGTCTGTTTGACCTGGGTGGGAAGAGAATTACTGTTGGGCTTGTGTGACAACCTGCCCGGGGCGGGACCCCAAGCTTGTGTAACCATGTTGACAAAACAAATGCATTGTGTCAAACCTGTATAAAAGGAAGAGCCAAAGGAGTATCAGCAGAACACTTCCCTCAGACATCCCGGTGTCTGCAGTTGACGTGATCTCCTCATGAGAAATAAACCTTTTTCTTGTCTTCCAGTTTCCAGCGCTTGCCTCATTATTTTGATAGCGAACCCAAAGTGAATTAGAGGTGGAACCCTGCACCGGGCAGCATTGAGGGTCTTAGAAGACTCGCTGCCTTTCACAAATTGGCGCCCAAACGTAGGGGCCCATCGGCGACGCGTGGGTCCGGTAGAGAGGTCCTAACGACGGAGTGAACGACTAAACGATTGGGGTATACCTGCCTGAGAAGACCCTTGTCTGGCTGCCGATCGACTGAACTTCACCGGTTCTGAACGGACCTCTCTCGAGTGACCTGCGGTCCTGACTGGGACCTTAGAGGAACGCCGCATTGATTGTTGGAGTGAGAGGACAACCAGGCGCTGGAAGGGGAAGACGAAGAACTGTCCATACGGTCCGGGTAAGGTCGTGAAAAAAACAACTTAAATTGATTGATTGATTGAATAGTTTGATTGAAATACTAGTATTCCTTTTTTTTTATATTGAGTTATTTGCGACATTTCCCTGTTTGCAAACAACGAAGAATAGGAATATTCTCTCTTTGCAGGCAGCGAAGGACAGGTAGTGCAGACTTTTTGTCTAAATTGATTGATTGAGATATTCATTTTTGACCGATAAATACGTCATGCCTGTTTTCTCTAGATTGTTTGATTGTAATTGTTTTGGACCCGACCGTTCGTTAGAGGTCAGTCGGCCGGCACCGCCGGAAGGCACCCCTAACAAGGACATGTACGTAAAGTATGGATTAGCCACAGTAGCTTATAGCAAACTATGGCATAAATACACTAGGAAGGACCGGGTAAATCAGTGGCCACTGACGGGATCTTTCGATCCCGCTAAAATAGAAACGTTAGAATTAGCTCTCCACAAAAGGAAAACTAGACCAGCCATGTTTGACAGTTTTGGTTTATGGCGAAAAGAGGCAGCTCAAAGAAAGAAAAGGGACGAAGCTAGACAAGATAAAGAAACGTGAAAATCAGCTTACCAAGCCTGTAAAAGATTAGAAGAAAAACTAAAAGAAAAGGAAATCGATAAAAAGGAACAGGAATCAAAAATATCAGGTCAATGCCCTGTTAGAACGCCCTCGACTCTTTACCCCAAGTTACCAGCAAAACAAAGGGTAGATGATGATTTGTTAGGTCCCCCAATCATATACATGCTACCCCCTTACGCCCCTACTCATCCCGTAGCACAACGCCAGGACCACCAAAGTATAGCCGGAGATGGCACGATCGCCTCAGTCTCCACCGCCTCTGCTCCCACCGAGTCACCCACACCAAATGCCTCAAAGGATACAGTAATAGAGGTAGGATCAAAAGAAAAAGGAGCGCCCAGGGTCCCGCGATTAAGTAAAAATGAGCGAGCAGGCATTGATAAAATAGTTAAATCCCTCATAGATAGGAAGGAGACAGAAGAGTATGTAACTGACATATGCAACTCCTATGTTGAAAACCGCAAACGATACTTTATTGTACGTCTCTGTTACCACACTCTTACTGCATATGAAGAGAAGTACCAAGATGTAGGGCCCGAGCGGCTAGTGGCTCTCTATAGGAAGGCAAAAACAACAATTGATGGACAGAATGCAGAACAATGTCATACATTCACCCCAGTACAGAGATCTGGGCCTAAATCCATCGTTTTTTTGCTCACCATGCCATTCCAGTTTGGACCCAGCCATATGCAAATCAGTCTTGACCCTGCGCCCAATGGGAACAGTCCAGCCCGAACTGCCAGGCCAGGTCCTCCCTGGACTGGAAACAAGCATCCTAGGACCGGTTTCGGGCTTTCAACCCTCATCAGCCAGGATAGCTTGACTCCAGTGGCATGTAGAGCACGGGACCCACGTATGGGCATACCCGTCCCACTCGGGGTGACAAATGCAAAAACAACAATTGATGGACAGAATGCAGAACAATGTCATACATTCACCCCAGTACAGAGATCTGGGCCTAAATCCATCGTTTTTTTGCTCACCATGCCATTCCAGTTTGGACCCAGACATATGCAAATCAGTCTTGACCCTGCGCCCAATGGGAACAGTCCAGCCCGAACTGCCAGGCCAGGTCCTCCCTGGACTGGAAACAAGCATCCTAGGACCGGTTTCGGGCTTTCAGCCCTCATCAGCCAAAAACTAAAAGAAAAGGAAATCGATAAAAAGGAACAGGAATCAAAAATATCAGGTCAATGCCCTGTTAGAACGCCCTCAACTCTTTACCCCAAGTTACCAGCAAAACAAAGGGTAGATGATGATTTATTGTTAGGTCCCCCAATCATATACATGCCACCCCCTTACGCCCCTACTCATCCCGTAGCACAACGCCAGGACCACCAAAGTATAGCCGGAGATGGCACGATCGCCTCAGTCTCCACCGCCTCTGCTCCCACCGAGTCACCCACACCAAATGCCTCAAAGGATACAGTAGTAGAGGTAGGATCAAAAGAAAAGGAGCGCCCAGGGTCCCGCGATTAAGTAAAAATGAGCGAGCAGGCATTGATAAAATAGTTAAATCCCTCATAGATAGGAAGGAGACAGAAGAGTATGTAACTGACATATGCAACTCCTATGTTGAAAACCGCAAACGATACTTTATTGTACGTCTCTGTTACCACACTCTTACTGCATATGAAGAGAAGTACCAAGATGTAGGGCCCGAGCGGCTAGTGGCTCTCTATAGGAAGGTAGACACCAGAGATGAAGGCGACAACGATGTTACAGAACTCTTTTCATCCACACTGGAGGTATTCCGTCACCTCGTGGAACAAGGACGGATAGATAAGGACAGGACATCTAAGATAGCAGGACCCCGGTGGAAAAACCAGATAGCATGATGCCGATAAAAGAAGCTGCCCCTTATTGGGTACCTCCTAGAGGACAAGGGACTCATGACGATATGAACCATCAAGACGCTAGAGGAAGGGTGGTCTACAATTGGGTGTATCAACCATGGGACAGACAGGACATTTTGACGTTCCGTAAATCTTTACCGGATTTACGAAAGAACCCCACCGCCTTTTACACCGAGCTAGGTACCGCTCTGGGATCAACAATAATGACACTTGCCGACATAGACTTGTTCTTCGGGTTATGTTTGCCAGCAGATGTGTGGAAACAGATTAGGAAAATAGACCATACCGAACTGCTTGGTCATACCTGGGAACAACTCAACACATTAGATAAACAGCGGAACCCTGGTCAAAAACCGGTTAAAGCAATATTGGACCTCCCTGACAAAATAGTGCAGAAAGTGAAAACGCTGATCCCAGAGAAAAAGATAGACTGGTCCATAGTAACCGCATGCCGCCAGAAACCACAAGAGGATGTCTCAGAGTATTTCTCCAGATTTGAAACGGTGTTCTCCGATTACAGTGGACAAGACATGTCCACCGCAACGGACACCACTTATTTGTGCAGAACTATGTCAAAGGACTACTGCCAGATGTATCCCAGAAATTACAAGCCAGTGAAAGTAGTTGGGCAGCATCTAAACCGGCGGCCATTCTCCAAATGGCCCAGTACTATGAGCATCAGAAAAACGAAAATGACAGGGCTACAGAAAGGAAAAAGAAGGACTTGAAGGAAAGGGTAATGGTAGCACAACTCCAGGGGGCGAATACAGGAAGGGAGCAATATAGGGGAGGATACCAGCAGAATACCCCTAGAGTACAGCCACCTAGAAACAATTCATCGACATCATATGTAGGACGCCAAGACCTAGGACAGGATCAATGTGCATTTTGCAAAGAATATGGACACTGGAAAACCCAATGCCCGGCTTTGTTAGGAGCTGGTAGGGGCAGAGGGGCGAGGGAAATAGCAAGTGGACAGAGAGGAAGAGGACGTGGGAGAGGGTACGCGAGTGAAGCAAGCGAGGAAAGGCCAGGAAGAGTGAACACATTTGACCATCCCAAACAGAATCAGTACCAACAGACAGATTATGACAATACGTACGACTTTGCATTGGACAGCCAGGGGCAAGGGAGGGATCCAGTCGAGCTCTATGTTGATCAGCAAGGCCCTTATGTTACCGCTGAGGTCCTGGGCACAAAGTCGCCATTTCTGGTAGACACGGGAGCAACACGTAGTGCACTATCCAAACGACTGATTCCAAGGGCACCCTTGTCAGGCTCACATGTGACCTCAATAGGATTTGACGGTACGCCCTCCACCAACCCTTTGTCCCGACCGATCCCTTTTAACCTTGACAACAATAGCGTCGAAACGACATTCCTCCTCTCTTCCAACACCCCAGACGCCATTATGGGTCTCGACCTTTTGAAACACTTCCATGCGACTATCAGATGCTCACCAGACGGAGTGCGTTTCGTCCTGTATGACAACCCCCAGCGCCATAGAGAGAACCCTTCTCAGCACATGTTTCCCATCTCCGAGACTGACGCATCCCTACTGGACACTTTGCCATCACACTTATGGGCTAGGGCTGATTCAGACGTAGGACGAATGATGATTGACCCAGTACACGTAACAATACGACAGGACGCAACCCTACCGAAAGTACCGCAGTACAAAATATCGCCAGAGGGTGAGAAGGCACTGACAGAGATCATACACTCTTTGGTAGAGGCAGGGGTGGTAGAGGAAGTAGTGAGCAACGTTTGTAACAGTCCCATACTACCGATTGTAAAGAGACAGGGAGAGGGAGACGGAAAAGCCTACCGCTTCATCATTGACCTGCGGGAGATAAACAAAATCGTAGTGCCACAATACCCAGTAGTTTCCGACATCACGACAATTTTGACTTTAATCCCCTCCACTGCCACCACCTTCACTGTAATTGACCTCAAAACGCATTCTTTTCCATACCTATACACAAGGACAGCCGCTATCTATTTGGATTCACCCTAAACTCCCGTTCGTACAGATTTTGCAGAGCACCTCAGGGGTACACTGAGAGCCCAAGCATCTATAGCCAGGCGCTTAAAAGACAGTTAGATGCCATACAATTGCCAGATGGAGTGGCACTAATACAATATGTAGACGACATCCTTCTAGCAGCGGACACCATACCAATAGCCGTCACCGCCACCATCAAACTACTCCATTTTCTTGCTGAGAATGGTCACAAGGTCTCCCGAAAGAAATTGCAGTTCTGTAAATCACAAGTGACCTATTTGGGTCACCTTTATCCAAAGAAGGGAGGAAACTCACGCCAGACAGGATCCAGACAATTCTAGACACCCCTGTCCCCAAAGATCAGAAACAAGTCCGCTCTTTGATAGGTCTCACCTCATTTTGCCGACAGTAGTTACCGAGCTTTAGCCTCATTGTCAAACCCCTTCTCTCCCTCCTAGCTAAAGACATCCCCTCACCTCTCCCCTGGACCCCCGAATGCCAGTCAGCCTTTAAAGAACTACGCAATGCCCTTTGTTCAGCGCCTGTCCTAGGAACCCCGGATTACTCCAAACCATTCTTCCTCTACACGCACGAGAGGGAAGGATGTGCATTGTCTGTCCTAACACAATCAATTGGTCACAAACAACGCCCTTGTGCACATTTCTCTGCCACCCTCGATCCAGTAGCCAGAGCGCTGCCAGCGTGCCTGCGCGCTGTGGCAGCTGCAGCAGTATCGATACGCCAGAGCGAAGGAATAGTACTCTCCAATCCAGTCACTGTTTTAGTACCCCATGCAGTCGACACACTACTAAACCAGACCAAAACCCAACACTTGACTAGCGCCCGACTGACAGGATATGAGTTGACCCTGCTAGCACCGCACATTACCCTAAAGCGATGCACCACCCTCAATCCAGCCACACTGTTACCCCTACCCGAAAATGATCCTAGCGTGACTCCACTACACGACTGTGTGACACTAACCGATGAACAAACAAAGAGTAGAATAGATCTCAGAGACACCGCCTTTCTAGAACCAGATGGAGAACTATGGGTGGATGGTTCGTGCATCAAACTCCCCGACGGCACCACCTCAGCTGCATACGCTGTCACCACAGCCCGAACCGTTCTGGAAACAGCCCGTATTCCCCAACGTTCAGCCCAGGCTGCAGAACTCATTGCCCTCACACGAGCATGTATCTTAGCGACTGACACGACAGTTAACATATACACCGACAGCCAATATGCCTTCGGGGTGGTTCACCATTTTGGGATCTTATGGAAAGAAAGAGGGTTCCTGACTTCACACGGTACACCCATCCTGCATGGAGATTTAGTCTCCGCCTTGATGCAAGCAGTCCTCCCCAAGAAGTTAGCAGTGATAAAATGCCAAGCACATAGGAAAGTGACTGATCTCATTGGACAGGGAAATGCACTAGCAGACGTTACTGCCCGAGCCACGGCAGGAGACAGAACTACGACACGAATGTATGTGACCAGGTCACAAGCTGAACGATGGACTGACGCTAGGACCACTGTAAGGGACATACAGACTACAGGCACACAAGACGAATTGACCGAGTGGGAAAAGGTGGGACTAAAAGACGAGGAAGATTGCTGGAGAACTAAAGACGGAAATAAATGGCTGTTACCCAATGCCTACCTCATCCCCATATTGACCATGGCACATTTACCAGCACACATAGGCTCCACCCCCATGATTGAGCTAATCACCAGAGTATGGCATAACGTCAAGATAGCAGAATCTGCAAAACGCCTAGTACAACAATGTATAGTCTGCCTACAACACAACCCAGGGAAGGGGACAGTAGTACCACGGGGAGGGTTTGGAGTCCCTGACCACCCCTTTGAAATCCTTCAAATGGATTACATTCAACTAGAGAGATGCCTTGGTCTAAAATATGTCCTGGTGGTTGTGTGCGCTTTTAGCAAATGGGTGGAGGCATATCCCACCTGCGACAATACCGCCTTAGCCACTGCAAAAGTATTGCTGAAAGAATTCTTCCCCGATACGGCCTTTGCAGAATTTTATGGAGCGACAACGGCCCCCACTTCGTAGCCGAGGTGATACAGAACATACTGAGAGGGTTGGGGGTAAAACAAAAGTTCCATGCCGTCTTCCACCCCCAATCAGCGGGCCTGGTAGAGAGACACAATGCAACGTTGAAACTAAAACTAGCCAAAATAGTTGCCACGACCGGGTTGAAATGGCCCGACGCCCTCCCATTGGCATTGTTATCGATGCGCTCCACCCCAACCAAACACCGACTGACCCCGTATGAGGTGGTCTTCGGCAGGCCTATGAGCATTTGGGCGGCACCAAGACCCACCTCCATTAACGATGTCCCGAACATATTAATGTCGGATTATTTGCATAAATTGACAAACGAGCTAACAATTATCCACCAACAGGTGCAGCAAGCCTTGCCTGACGTATCCAGGGGCCCGGGACATGAAATAAAGCCAGGCGACCATGTATTGATTCGCAACTTCCAAAGAACGAAGAATCTGGAGCCTAGGTGGACGGGCCCCTGGCAAGTCCTGATCACCACCCGAACTGCCCTCCGAGTGGAAGGAAAACGAAACTGGCTGCATGCCCACCACTGCAAACGAGTCCCTCCAACCCTGGCAACCTGTGAAGGGGTGGAGGTGCAAGAGGAAGTACTCGCGAGAGACCGACCAGCTCTGAGTTGCTACCCACAAGAAGACACCCTCGAACTAGCAGAATTTCCCGACCCCACGGTGCCATCCAGGAAAGGGTACAACCTAAGATCGACGAAAGGAGGGAGCTCCAATGACCAGGCCACCAACTAAGTCAAGGTCTCAGATCGGTAGCACAGTCAAACAACGCTACCAGGAAAGCGCCAGACAAAAGTCTGTGGTCCTAACAGTTGTTGAGCTCCTCGAAGATGATGGAAGAAACTGAACACCTGCAAAACCACCGCAAAGACACCAAGACTGCTAACCTGCACAGCATAAAGACAATTGCACTTGTAGCCGCATTTCTCACCTGTCTCCTGCTAATGGTCGCACTCTGGATCATTGAAGAGAATGCACCTGCATACAGAACATTGTCACCCACCATGCAACCAACCACCAAGAAAGAACACTACCTGGTATCACTACCGCCACATCTCCGAGAACGACGCAAAGAATTCTGGAATAATTATTTCGTGCAGATGTTGCACCAGCACAATCTTGCCACCAATGCTACCAACTGTTGGGTCTGTGGGCTGTTACCACATGCCACTGAACATTCCATCCCTTTCATCCCTTCGCCCTTTTCTATTCACGGATCTTGCCTTGCCTGGATGATGCTCCTACAAGAAAGTTACAAAGACAATGCCACTTCCGACGGAACAATCGCCCAGTTCTACAACGAGTTCTGGCGAAACAAAACAGGAAGGACAGCCGCCCCTTCTGCCCTCACACCTTCAATGCGACATTCCAGATTAATGTCCCCTCCAAAGAACGAGTGGAAATGCAAGTGTTCAATAATCCTAACAGAGCCACATTTTCCTACCTGAAGAAAAGAACTGCTGCAACACTGACTGTGGCCCTATCTGTGGTGAACGTCTCTGGCCTTGTATGCATTGAAGGCCGTGGGACTAAGAATGTGGGTCACAGCACCTGTAGCATTGTAAGGACTTTGAACACTGCCAACCCCCAGCGCTTGTTGCATCACCCAATATGTACTTTGTTTGTGGAACCAAAGCCTACACCTGGCTCCCAAGAAACTGGGGGGCACGTGCTACATCGCCTTTGTTTTGCCACCAACCTACACAGCCCCTGCAGGGCATCATCGAGAAAAGCGTTCTAAAGACATTGATCAAGCAGACTCTGCCTCATCACAGTTCCTCGACGCAGCAAAAGGGCTCGTACCGCTATGGGGTCCGATGGCAAACAGCCGAGCCATCAGACATCTGTCCCAAGCGGTAGAGACCGCCCTGAACGTCACTGCTGGCATCCTCACCAACAACACTGCTGAGCTCCAAGCGATCCGTCTGGTTACCATGCAAAATCGCATGGTCCTGGACGTGGTACTAGCGGACCGTGGAGGAGCATGCTGCATCATCGGTGCCAGCTGCTGTGTATACATTCCTGATAATTCACCTTCTGTCTATGAAGCAATCGAACATCTCCATAGACTATCTTCAGAAATTCATCAAGGATCAGAGACTTGGACAATTGGAAGTTGGCTTTGGGGCATCTTGAAGGAGTGGGGTTGGAAAATATCAATGATTCTCTTGGTCCCAGTATTGACAATATGTGGTTGTTGTTTGGGTATACACTGTATACCACCTTTGTGTTCTCTTTGTATAACTACCTTGCACCCTAAGACTATGGACACTCAGCTAACAAAAATGAGAGTAATGTATGATCAAGAGATACGGGACATTATGGAGATCGAAATAGACTGACAAGCTGGCTAGTTATTTTCAAAGGGGCCACTGTTAAAAGCAAAACGCTAATCATGAACATTACCTGCGCCATCTTGTCTGGTGGAATTCTATGTGCACATAAGTTGCAGTCATTTTAATCTATCACAGCTATTTTGTACTCTGTTGGTCACCTTTGTTTCAACCTGCCCTTACTAGCATCCCTCTGACCGACCTGGTATGTGTGCTGGGGGCTATAAACTCTATTGCCACAACAAACCTCAGCGCCACTTGCTGCCACAAACTCGTTTTTCCTCTCATCTCTGTTTTCAGGAAAACCTTTGGACACTCTACCCCTCACTGCACCTAGTTACACAAACAGGTTCCAAACACCAAAAAGACTCTTGCAACATGATTTATTGCACTGCAAACAGCAAGACTTGTTGTTACCAACAATGGGACCTGTTTTTATCAACAGAACGGACTCTTAGATCTGGCCGGTCTCACATGTTTTAGACCCTGAAGCAAGGTCCAGCTGCAAGATAAGATTGTCTGTTTGACCTGGGTGGGAAGAGAATTACTGTTGGGCTTGTGTGACAACCTGCCCGGGCGGGACCCCAAGCTTGTGTAACCATGTTGACAAAACAAATGCATTGTGTCAAACCTGTATAAAAGGAAGAGCCAAAGGAGTATCAGCAGAACACCTCCCTCAGACATCCCGGTGTCTGCAGTTGACGTGATCTCCTCATGAGAAATAAACCTTTTTCTTGTCTTCCAGTTTCCAGCGCTTGCCTCATTATTTTGATAGCGAACCCAAAGTGAATTAGAGGTGGAACCCTGCACCGGGCAGCATTGAGGGTCTTAGAAGACTCGCTGCCTTTCACACCGTGAAGAGGTAAGTGGGTTCTTTTTTATATATTTTGTTTTTTCATCCCCCGTTCTTTGCCAGCCGCCACTGAGCGGACGCAATGTCAATAAAATAATTGGCATTAATTGACAAAGCTGATATTATTCAGAGCAATGTAGAAACCAAACTCTCTTGAAAGGGAGTCTCATTTATCAGAGTCTGAGCTTCAGGTGAGCCATCATGCAGCTGCTGTTGTGCATGGTCCCAGAAATGATTCCCAATGGGATCCAAGGTGGCTTTCTGGATAGGACCAGAATAGAAACCAATACCAGCCCTGCCAAAAAAGTTTAAACCAGGTGCCCCAGCTTCCCCGCCCCTCCCACCCTCCCCCACAGCAGGAGTCCATGGCTATAATGGGGTCATGGAGGCATGGTTGTGTCATTGTTGCCCACCCTGATCTGAATCAGCCTCCTAGCCAGCAGCCAACTGGGAAATGCCCGAGTGGCTGATTTCCCACTGCAGCCCTGTGGGTGAGCTCCTTGAAAGAGGGAGCTGCTTCAAATGAAATGATATCCCTTTGCAAGGAGGAGTATTTTTTTTTTGACACTGCGCACTTTGACAGCTGATGTCCAAATGGCTCTTCTAGTTTTCATGGGTGTAGTGCTGTGGTCCTGGCAGCTTGCGGAGATGGTGCCACTGGTGGCCATTTTGTTCCATCCCTGAGGCGTGTTTGGCATATAGCGAATATTTTTTGCGGAGTGAAGAGGCAATGGGGGGGGTTTGCTGGCATCAGAGTTAGGACTGAAAGTCCAGAACACATCCATTTGTTTCTTTGACTACTTCCACTGCCTCTCAATGCCACTGTTGTGTTTTGATACATTACTGTACTAGGCTCAGGCCTAGAATTCATTTCTGTGCAGACTCGCCATAAAAAGAGCTGCTGCAAAACATAAAGGGACTGCCTAATAAGGAGAGAGGCCCAAGGGCATCCGAAAGGGGTGAAAATGAGGGGGGGGGGTATTCCCCCCCTCCCTCGCTCCCTCCCCCCCCTGGATTTTTCACTTGCCCTGTAAAAAGTTTTACAGAACATGCTGCCGGTATAATGCTGACAGCGCAATCTTGAATTTTTTAAAATTATGCCCCCCCCCCTTGAATAAAATTCTGAGGATGCCCATGGTGAAGCCCTAATGTTTTATGATGCCTGGTTGTCGCAACCCATCGTAAACAGCAACCAGGGAGGAGACTCAGGTGACAACAGGTGTTCTGATGCAGGTGACAACAAATGGAGCTACCCTGGGGAGGGGGGCTTGCCTTGAGGCTGCTGGATCCAGCCCTGAATGGTATCAAGCACACTGCATCACCCCTCCACTGGCCCCACCAGTGTCTGGTAGCCAGAGAGAGTTAATTGCAGGACCACCAGCTTGGGGAACTGAAATCATTTGTTGTTCTCTCCTGTGTGCAAGATGCTTCCTCCCAAAGCTGAGACATCCCGACAGGCTTAGTTCCCACCTAATCTGTCGTCTTCTTGTGTGCTAGAGCAACAAAAACACACACTCGGGTAGAGGAGTCCGGAGAAGTAGATCAAAGACAGATTCTGCCTCTCCAGGCGACTAATGAGGCCTCTCTTTCCACAGTCCCTGTCTTCTTCCAGGATCTGAGTAGACAAATAATCTAAAAAATAATTTAAGTGGTAAAATATGCCTATTGCAATAATCTAGCCTGTTGCAGTAGAGTATTGCTGCCAATATCCAAAATTGAAAAGTAAAAGAAATGAAAAGTTTTCAATCATATGAAGTCAAAGCAACTAAAACCTAATCCACAGACTCCAGACCGAATAGGAGCAACAATATATGCCGGAATGGTCAAAATACATACAACATCGTCTATTCCCACTAAGGAACACAGGAGGAAAACCTAGTGGTTAAAGTCTACTCTGCGGCCTCCAAACCCAGCAAGGAGCATAATGAGAACAGAGCAACCAAGTTATAAACCACAAAGTGCAAACCTAGCCTGGAGCACTATAGGAAATCAGTACGCTCCAAGCCTAACCCCATCTTAATCCACAATCTCCAAGCCCAGCAGAGAGCACCTGAGTGTCTGTGTCCTCATGCACAAACTCCATGTGCATCAGGGGGGTACAAGAGAAAAGCAATGTAAAGTGGAACTACCCACCGCAAGTTTCAAGACCGACAGCAGCACAAGAGCTTTTTAGAGCGCCAAAGATCTAAAGTACAGAACCATACCCAGCCAAAGGGACTCTCATAACCCAGAGTGGCCATGGTCTAGCACCTCACACTCCATGCCAACCAGGGTGTCAAGTGAAAGCAAAAGTGACCACAGTCTAACACATCAAGGCCCAAAACAAGTAGGGAACATAAGAGGAAACTAGAGTCATCAAATTTTAATGCACAAAACCCCAGACAGAGACCATTTGCAACAACTAGAGTAGCCATGGACTATCACTCCACACCCACCAGGGAGTACAAATGGTGGTGGGCATCACACTGCGTAGTAGGCTGACTTGGGTGTTTTAGCCAATGAGAGGGAAAACAGGTGTTGGAAATTGTGTTTCTATTTGGCAGAGGTATGCACCCTGTCCAGCCAGGAGCCCCAATCCTAGTCAGGGTAAGTGTAGTACACACTGAAAGTTTACCTGTGCTCACCCTCTGGTAGCATGGCACAGAGCAGTCAGGCTAAACTAAAGAGGCATTGTGTAAAGTATTTGAGCACGCACACACACACACACACACACACAGCAACACAGTGAAAACACCACAAATGTACTCCACACCAGTTTAGTAATATAGCCAATATTTATCTCAGCAAAACTAGACCAAAATGACAAAAATCCAACATACACTAGTCAAGATATTATTTTCGCAAAATGAAATCAAAATGCAGTGCTCAGAAATCAATAGCTCCCACTGGGGCTATCTGGTCGCGCTTGATAGGGGCTAATACAAAAATTCGGTCCGACCGCGATTGAGCGCTGGCTGGATACAGGAGTCATGCAGATCCGCTGACAGTACCTTGGATGTGTCGAAGCTCGGAATGATACGTTGAAAAAGGGAGGGGATGCGTCGCTGTCGAAGGGGATGCGTTGGTTCTGAAGTTGGGCAATGTCGTTGATGCCTCAATGTCAAGAGTGCCGTGTGTTGGGATCCGAAGTGTCTATGTCGAACCGCTGGGCTGTAAGCGATGCGTTGGCGCAAAGCCGCAAGGGGATGTGTCACAGTTGGGTTGATGATGCTGTGTCCGAGACTCATGCATCAGTGATGATTCGGAGGCGCTTCGCCAGCAAAGTCGGGGCTGCGTTGTAAGTCGAGGGCATTGCATCACGCAGTTGGCTAGTGGTGTCCACAGCTTCGGTGCAGGCAGTGGCTATATCGCAGAGAATGTGCCTGTTACAAACAACACTTCCATGTCGATGTGTTGGTTTCTTGGGTTGCAGCACCAAGCACCTACTTCCATGGGCCCAGGACTGGATTTGGCACCACTTGGCAGAGCAGGACTCAAAGCAGAGGAGCCCAGGTGCTGGTAGCGAGATGCAGGTGAAGTTGTTAATATCCCTGAGACTTCAGAAACAGGAGGCAAGTTCAACAAGCCCTTGTAGAACCTTTAGAGATGAAGGATTTAGAGAGTCAAGTCCAGTACTCTCTCTCCCAGGCAAGAAGCAGCAGGCAGAAGCCAACACAGCAAAACAAACAGCAAAGTGGCAGTCCCTCCTGGCAGCACAACAGCTCTTCTTCCTGGTAGAATGTCACCAGTTCCAGAAGTGTTCCTAGAATATGGGGTCAGCGGTCCAGTACTTGAAGTAGGGAACAATACCCTGCCCTTCCTGAACCTGGCTTCAGACACACTACAGGGGATATACAACTCTTTGTGTTGGGACAGGCACAGCCATATTCAGGTGGAAGTGTCAGATCCTCCCTCTCACTCCAGCTCAGGAAGACCCACCAACCTGGTGATGGGCTATCAGGATATGCAGGGCATACCTCAGCTTCCTATGTATGTGACTGTCTAGAGGAAATGCACAAAGTCCAGCCGTCACCCAACCCAGACGTGTATTTCAGAGACAGGTAGAGGCACAGAATGGTTAAAGTAAGAAAATGCCTGCATTCCAAAAGTGGCCTTTTCAGACCTGCAATGGGTTTTTTAATTGAGAGTCCAGAGACAGCAAACTTGCTCTTCCTAACTTTTTCCAATTGGAAGTTACACTGGTAAAGTGTTACAAGGCAGCTCTAATGCTAAGTCATGGGAGTGACAACTGTAGTGAAATACGAATTTGAGAATATCTCACTACCAGGACATGTAAAACTTAAAAGTACATGCCCTACCTTTTAAATACACTGCACCCTGCCCACGGGGCTACTAGGGCCTTTCTTAAGGGTGACTTATATGTAAGAAAACAAAAAAAAGAATGGACGGTTTAGGCCTGGCAAGTAGGTAAACTTGCCAGGTCAAAATGGCAGTTTAAAACTGCACACACAGGCTCTGCAGTGGCAGGCCCGAGACATGTTTTTAAGGGCTACTCATGTGGGTGGCCCACTAGTAGCATTTAATTTACAGGCCCTGGGCACACGTGTGCACTGTTCTATGGACTTATTGTTATACCTTGATTTCTTATAATGCATCCTTTCCCTGGTTACCCATTCCCTGCTGCTCAGCCAGTATGAATGTGATGTGAATGTGGAATGTTAGAATGCATGATGAGGTAGTGGAATGCTGGAGTGCCTGGTGGAGTGGCGAGAGAGACAGTTGGAGAGTGTGGGCTGAGCAACAAGGATGCTGCTCCTGGTGGGGCTCTACTTCATACTTCTCTTTCATCCTCCTATCCTTAGTTCTTCTATTTGTGCAGTTATTATTTGTACATTGCTTATTTCTCTTTCATGCTGTACTGCTATCGTTAAGAACTCTAATTTGTTATAACCATTTGCATATTGCATATTTCTCTTTCGCACTGTACTTTTATTGTGCATTGTTGTAGAAATCATTATTTATTGTTTTCCCAAGGGAAGGGGTTGCGTTATACCTTGATTTCTTATAATGCATCCTTTCCCTGGTTACCCATTCCCTGCTGCTCGGCCAGTATGAATGTGATGTGAATGTGGAATGTTAGAATGCATGATGAGGTAGTGGAATGCTGGAGTGCCTGGTGGAGTGGCGAGAGAGACAGTTGGAGAGTGTGGGCTGAGCAACAAGGATGCTGCTCCTGGTGGGACTCTACTTCATACCTTCTACTTACCATCTAGACCTGACCAATAACTAAGCTAAATAAACCTCTTACTTACAACTTACCTCATGGCTAGCACTGGACTTCATTCCGTTGTAACACTTATCAGTAAATCAAATATGCCAATCATGGAGAAACCAAATGCCATTACATTTTAGACGCAGGGCACATGCACTTTAGCATTGGTCAGCAGTGAAAAAATTAACAGAGTCCTAAAGCCAGCAAAAATGAAATCAAAAACAGGAGGAAGATGGTAAAAAGTTTGAGGTAACCCTGCTAAAACTGCAATTTTGAACAACAGGCATCCACTATTGTATGGAGAGGTTATTGTGTTGGTGGTGGTAAAATCTATATCTTCTGACAGGAGAAAACAGTAATTACTAGATTACTGGGTACTTTCAACACGCACTGAAATTTCAGCACTGGGTGTTATGAATTGGTATATTTTGAACAGTAATGCTAAGCTTCATATTCTTTTGAAAAGTAAAGTCAGGAAGACTCCCGAGGGCAGCCTTCCAAGAGACGTCGTCCCAAGCCTTTATGAAGAACAAGGTAAAACAAGTACAGGAAGAGGAAAGGCTTCTTTTCCAAGAACACTATGAAGTAGTAGTTATGATATATTATCATTTATGGATAAAAACAATTAAAAGAGAAATACTAAACCCTTAATCAAACCTAGAACCAGTGTCTTGACTTCTGAACCAGTCTGGGAGCTGGTACTGGAACGAGGTAGGATTGGGGAGGTGATGTATTTTAATAGGTGTGTTTGTGGGTGTGTCAAGACCGGGGTGGGGGGTGAAGGCTGGAACTTTGTTGTGTTTTGGTAATCATCATTTGACACAGTCATTTAGCTTTTTGATCAATTGCTACACGCTAGCATTTGGACTTGGGTTTCGATTTGGTGATCATATATCTAGATTTTTGGACCGTCTTGAACACAATGTTTGATTTGCCTCACTGACCCCAAAAAATAGCACCCCCCTGAGCCTTCCCAAGCTCCTGCCTGTTCTGCCCTCCCGCTGTAGTTATGAAATGCTACAGGCTCCCTTTGTACCAAGGCAACCACAATTTAGCGCCGCATATCACTACCTCCTATTCCGCTTGTCTCATTTAGAAGCTCTGCAAGGATAGATCATGTCTAAGGATCAGCTAATGCTGCTGCATAATTCAGAAATAATGAAGTGACGGTGACATGCAGAGAATGGAGAGTTTGCTTAAAGGCCATCACCAAGAATGCATTAGCCGCTGGCGGAACGGCTCTCCCATTTTATAAAACCCCATAGGTAGAGTGACTCGCTGCCTGCTCTACCTACCCCTGCTCTCAGCAGGGCCACTTCAGATTTTTCTTCCAATTATGGGAGAGACTAGTGAGCAGACATGCTCACTACAGCAGACAAAATACTACAACTGGAGTGCTTCTCAGAGGGCGGCAAAAAGAAAATGTCAGCAAACAGGTAATGTGGCTTCAGGCGCGGCTCACAATAGCCAAATCTGCAAGTTATGGAATACGCTGAGGACTATCTCGTTATTTATTGAAAAGTACGTGTAGCACTTTCCAACGGGACAGGCTATGTCAAATAAACCCTAGTGGAAGCCCTGCCTTATGTTTTTGGTCTGGCCTAGAGACAGCTTTATCTGTTTAGACAGCCTCATATATTTAAAAATAGTCTAAATTAGCTTAATTTATATGCTGCTTCTACCCGTGACAGCATGCAACATGGAGCAGTGGGTTAGCTCACTCCGGCTGCTGGCTGTACTGCACTTTGAGTGCATGCATTTGACTGATTACATGTGCATATCTGCCTAAAAATACTGTACTCGGGTCCACGACTAGCGGGCCAAACGCTGTGTTGGTTATTTTTTATTTTAAAGGAAAAACCCATCACCTTTAGGTTGTAACGTTTTCTCTTTTTTCCTTGTTTTATTTTGTCTTGTATATGCTTAATTAAAATAAAATAAATGCTGACGAAGGCCAAACCTATTGCCATAGGCAATGCAATGAATTTGCTGCTTCAATAACACTACACTAGCAGCCGCCTTTGTCCAATACTCGCACTGCCCCCAGGAAATTCCCACGCACATGCACGCTCCTATATTGCCAGGGAAACGGATTTGTGCACAAGCAAAAATGTTTTCCATGTGGAGAGAATAAGGGGAAACATTGCACAAACGCGCCTTTGCACTTAGGCAGTGCCGGCGCCAGGGAATTTCATGCCTTACCACTGAAAGGAGGTCTGCTCCCGGAGGGTCTGCTCCCGGAGGCCTTCTCCCGGAGGTCTGCTCCCGGAGGGCCCCTATCCTGGGTGGAGAGAGCTCGGAGCAGATCCTGCTGCCAATCCTGCCTCCCAAGTCCTCAGTCAGAGGCTGTGGGTGTCTTGTCTTTTTGCTACCTCTGTTTTAGTGTTTCGCTATGTAATATTTTGGTATTGTTACTTACATGGCTCACATCTCCTACTAGAATGTGGTCCCAGGTGTAGGTAAGGGCCCACACAGATATGAACTCTATTTTCTACCAGTCCTTCCTCACCCTACAGACTACAGTCTACTTTGCAGGAGTACATCTGAGTAAAGCAGACGTAAGTAAACAGGTCTGCAAAATGTCACATTTCACCGTCCGCTCCTAGCTTTTTATGTGATCCCCAAAAACGTGGAACTCTATAAAAAAAAGTATCAATGTTTTGATAGGCAGTCTTTCGATCTTTAAATGAAGCAGTGTCTGAGCTGGCAAGGCTCCATCCAGCTCAACACACGAGCGGAGGGGCAGAGCAAGTAATTCACCAGTGCAGATTTCCCGTAACAATAGAGCCTGAATTATTTTTGTGGCAGACATAACGGCCTGAAGGCTGCAGCAATCAACTGTTATTAAGGGGGTGAAAAGAGGATTTTAATAGCAGTCCCCTAGTCAAGTCATCGGCAGGCCTTCCTTTCAGGCGGCCTGGCGGGTGGCCTCCTCGCTCTGTCTAGGAATAACATGGCGAATTATCTGCCTCCTTATTGTCTCTCCCCACACGGCAGACCGCAGCTGGACGGCAGCGGCAGGGGTCTGCTTGTTATCCAATGCAAAGCCACAGGCTTAACCTGCATCTGCCCCTCCTACACAAAAGCGAGCTCTCCAGCAGAGAAGAAGGCACGCTAACAAGGCCACTTTCAACCTGCCTCTTACAGCACCTGAATACGCGTGGATCAGCGCACGCGTGCAGAGAGGGGCACGCAGTTTACGTACGCTTCCCACTTCCGCCTCAGCGCTGAATGCCATGTGGCTCTTGCTAAATGAATACTATTTCAACAGAAACGGAGGAAACCGTACCATAAACATTTGTGGTATATTGCAAGGTTATTTATTTAAAAACAATTGTATCTCGCATGTTGTATGATACCATTTGATGGGTCAACAAAGCACACCTATACAATCCGGATACTTTCGTGTTTCATGTTTCGTGTTTCATTTGGTGTTCACCAACATAGACAGTTCCTCTCCGTAATAAGTATTGGCAAAGCCAATAGGCCTGTCCTGCATTTTGAGCCTTGACCACAATATATATTTTTTTAAAGTGCTGCAGTGAAAATAAACAAAAGAAGACATTTTTTCTTGTGTATATGAGATTAACGTGTCATGGACAGTGTCCTTTTGAATTGTAAAATAGACTCACAAGCAGGCGCGGCCGGTACAGGTAAGAGAAGTGGGGTGGAGGAGGGGAGTCGACATACAACGTGATATGGAAAATAAAAAATAAAACCACTTACCTTGGTCTTGCCGCATCGCCAACTTGGTGATGTGGCGAGCGCAAGGTAAGCAGTTTTATTTATTTTATTTTTCCTATCCCGTCGTATGTCGACCCCCCCCCCCCGCCCCGCCCTACTGCTCTTACCTGTACCGTCCGCTTGCTCTCAAGCATTGCACTGCAGCAACTTCACAGGAGGTGGAATGATACACTAAACAGCCAATAGCATGAGATGAGAAAGAAATATGTTACTCTGGGTTGAGACAAAGCCTACTCTTTATATATTATTAAAAACTGGTGGCAGTCGGTCTTGTAGACAGCTGCACTGAAAAGTAAACAAACAATAAATAAAGATCAAAGATGTTGCCTCAACTTATGACTTTAAGCTATGTTGGCTGTCTACCTGTTCCACAGTTAACTAATGTATTCTGCAAACCAAACACCCAAGGCTGTACAATGCAAAGTGTCAAAAGCACAGAGCAAGGTCAAAGCTGCTTTTTGACTGGTGCTACAACAAGTCAATAATTATGATGGAAATAAGCAACAATCAATCAATGAGAGTGTACTGAAATCCAATTTGCCCATGAAATGTATCCTAAGACATGCTGTACCCTGAACACCACTGACACTTAGTGAAAGAACCTGTTTGATGCTGACAAGTCCTCACCTTTAACGATAAGTGACAGGTTGCTTTGAGAGATTATGCCCTACTGGAAAAAAGCTACGTTCAGTGTTCCAACTCTAAAATATTGTTTGCGGTTTACAAATGCCCATAAATACATATTTCCATCAAGTCCAAAGACATTGCTTTCATTAGTGCAGCAGGAGCAGCAGCACCAGCCCCCGCCAGAGCGAGCGTTTCACTACACCCCAATTATAAATGCCTTTTACTATTGAAGCAGGAAAGAGGTGAGCCCATTTTTCTTGTTTGCATTGCCACAGATAACATTCTTTTTACAGCATTGCTGAAGGTCTTAGACCAGAGCCAATGGTTTGAAGAACAAGAGCCTGATTCACAAAGGTAACTTACACTATTGAGTAATTTACACTTTTGAGTGAGTTTGCTACTTTTTACGTATTCACAAAGTCCAAGTGTAAGTTACTAGTAGAGAAAAACAATATTAAATCCAGCAGCACACATGGCCAAAAGCTGGCACTGCAACACCCTCCCTTAGAAAATAATGGAGGAGGAAATTAAAACCCAATAGGAAATTATGTTAAATCAAATTAAATTATTTAAAATAGATAAGATATAAATGGATATCATTTAATTTTTAAAATATAAAAAATAGCACTTATTTATTATTTAATTCTAAAATATTTTGACACTATTTTGCATTTGAAAACGAATGTAAAATATTTTTTATTAAAATACAACTGAATTAATTTTGGTACATTAATAATTATTAATGCATATTAAAAATTATTTAGGTAGGAGTTTATTTTTAAGTTAAACTTGGGAAAATAGTTTTAGTTTCATTTAAAATATTTCCATTCATTAAAGTTTCAGTTTAAAATTCAGTTACTAATGCTGTAGTATTTCTTTTATTTTGCTCTACATATAAACTCAATACATAAAATTAATTTATAATAATATTTAACATAAAAATATTGTTCATATTTAGTTTCGAGTAAATCACTTGTTTATGTTTCTCAATACTTTATCATGCGGCGATCCTAGGATCTAACATTAATGTAGTTATGTTTTAAAAAAACTATAGTTGCATTAATTTTTTATTCAAAATAGAGTATTAAAAGATTGTATAATTAAATAATGAATATGTACTATTTTTTATATATTTTAAACATTATTGGTTATTTAAATATATTTTAAACTGTCATTTAACATTATATCCTATGAGGTTTTATTTTAATTCCCTACCTCCATTATTTTCTTTAGAAGGGTGTTTTAATACCTGTGGGTGGCCATGTGTGGTCCTGGACACGCTACTGTTTTTAAAAAAAAAATTTTTTAGGGTCGAGCCTGCGAGAACATGCTCTAGCGAGACACTGATGTTCACAAAAAGGGCTTGGAGCCTGCCCATTGCTTACCCATTTGTTTGCTTGCATGGAACTCTATTTTAAAGCCTCCTAATTCGTCATTGCAGGCCTAACATCATTTCCTTTCCTCTCCGTGGAGCAGGGACCAAGCATTGATTGATTCAACTTAATCAGTGCCCGTTCGTTGCGTCCGACATGATTGAGGTACTTTTTTGTTCTGTTTAACTTTTTGTGCCTTGCAAACAGAAGGCGTTTTACTGGCAAAAACGTGCCCAGTAGGACACACAAAATTGCCTCACTCCAACCCAAAAAAATGTGCCCCACCCCAATTCAAAACAATCTGCCCCACTCCAATTCAGTCTGTCCCACTCCAGACTGCCCCACTCCAATCCAAAACAATCCGCCCACTCCAATCTGCACCACTCCAATCCAATTCAAGTCACCCCAAACAAATCCACCCCTCTCTAATACACCTCACACCATCCAATCCAGCCAAATTCAATCTACTCCACTCCAAACCACCCCAACCCACTCCACTCCAAACCACCCCACCCAATCTACCTCAATGCAATCCATCTCACCCCATCTAGTCCACCCCACTCTACGGCAGTCCAATACACCCTACCCCACTCTACTCCAATCCACCCACTCTACCCCAACCCAACCCACCTCATTCCAATCCACCCCACTTAATCCCATCCACCTCATTCCATTCCACCCCACTGCAATCCAATCAACTGTACTCCAATCCACCCACCTCACTCCATTCCACCCCACCCCAATCCATTTCACCCAATTTCAATCCACCCCACCTCAATGCAATCCACCACACCGCAGTCCACCCCACTCCACCTCAATCGAACCCATCCCATCCCACCACAATCCAATCCACCCCACCCCACTCCAGCCCACCCCACTGAAGTCCACCCCATCTAAATCCACCCCACCATATTTCAATTCACCCCACTCCAATCTAAGCCACCCATTCAGTCTACCCCGCTGCAATCCACCCCACTCTACCTCAATCCCTTCAACTCTACCTCAATCCAATCCACCTCAGTTCAGTCCACCCCACTCAATCGAATCCATCCATCTCACTACACTTCAATTCACCCTACTCCAATCCAATCCACCCCAGCCCAGCCCACTCCAATCCAACCCACTCCGCTCCAGTTCAATCCATCCCACTCCAATCCAATCCACCCGCCCTCCAGTCCAATCCGCCCCACTCCAGTCCAGCCTAATCCACCCCACTCTAATCCATCCCACTCCACTCTAATTCGCCCCACACCAACCCACCCTTCACTAATCCAATCCACCCTAATCCACCCCACCCCAGTCCTATCGCTCCAAACCAAACCAATCTAATGCATCCCACTCCAATCCACCTCACCCCATTTCAATCCACCCCACTTCAATCAATCTACCCCATCCAGTTCACCAATTCCAATCCACCTCACTCAATCCAACCCACTCTACTCCAATCCAATCCACCCCACTACCTCAAGTCACTCCAACCCACTCCATCCTTTTCTAACCCACTGCACTCTGCGACACTGCACTCTACTCAACTGTATGACACTCTACTCCCCTTACTGAAGTCTACGACACTCTATTCCCCCCACTCCACTCTAGGATACTCCATGCCACTAACATTTAGCCATGCTGAACAGCAACCACACTGGTGTACAACATAGCATTGCACGTAGCACATTGCCATGTGTATAGGTCAGACCTTTTGGCTTTGCCAATGCTTGTTTTTAAATAGTAACATACACTCGGATATTGTAAATAAATAAAAAGTAGTAAACTTACTCAAAAATATATATTACTTAGAAGTGTAAGTTACCTTTGTGAATCAGGCCCTAAAAACATACAATTACAGTATTTTAAATCACTTATGGCTAGATTCACTCTGAGGTTTTATAGAATATATCTATGATTTTATTTCCTCATTGCAGGGTTCTCACAAACCGGTCTAGCCAGGACTAATTTCCCAAAAACACCACTCTTTTTCAGTGGTGGCTCCTCCGGTAAGGCGGAGGAGCGTCGCCCCACTGCTATTTCAGCAGTGCAAAAAATTTAAATAAGATTATAATAACAGAACGTTATTATCATTTTATTTTTCTATGTGGGACTTTGAGCCGGGGCGGAGCTCTGTGACGCCAGAGCAGAGTGAGGAGTGGTTTGCACTCCTCTAAGTGCGCATGACGGTTTGGCCAGCCCTCTTGGACCACCCAAACCGTCATACGCACTTAGCATGTTCTCCACTGGGCTGTGTTGCACAGCTGCGTGGAGAACATGCCCAGGCACTTCCTGAGCGGCCAAACAGGCCGTTCAGACCAATCACGACACTGCCCATGCAGCGTTGTGATTGGCTGGGAGAGTACGGGAGCCTGGGTGCTTCCGGTGCTACCAGCAGATGAAGAGGACGGAGGAGAAGCGTGAGGAGGCGAAGGTAAGTTAATTTTTTTAAATCCCCCCACGCCTCACCACCCCCGTTCCGAGGCAGCCGCCACTGCTTTTTTTGCGGCTCCATCCTGCCACTGCTATATCAAGTTATGTATTACAAAGGCAGGCTTAACATGCTTTTGTGATATAGTATCGATAAAGCAGATAACATGAGCCGACACTAGACGCCGCCATAAAACCAGAGAAAGCCCACTAATCGCGCTTCCCACTAAAGCTTCTGACAAGCCTGCCCCCTTGTGGTCTCTACTAGCTAATGGCAAGCTCAAGCTCCTAACTTCGCACATGCTCATCTGTTGTGCACATGTTGATTAAACCTTCTGACATGGCAGTGTTTTGATCTTTGTGCCTCACGGGGGCAGTATACCTCAGTGCACAGGAACGTCTCAAATTGTATCATTTTAATACTAGATTTTAATTATACGTGCCTCTCCTCTGTCTCAACTGTGACTCAGCTGGTAGTGAAGTCAGGGGGCTCATTAAACTCTCATCAAAGGCCTGCAAATTTGAAGTGGCACGTGCTGCAACGGTAGTGCAGTAGTGACTTGCGCCGTTTATATGTGTCCACTGTTATTTTGTTTAAATGTTAAACAAAGACCGATCCACATTGTTGTGCAAAATCTCCAAGGTTGGAAGGGCCTTTACACAGTCCGTGTGTCCACAGAGACCGTGATTGGTGCATTTCTTAAGCAAAATGATGGCTCCAGTGTATTTTAACAACTTGCCGCGCTAAAAATGTAATACAAAAGTGGAATTCAAGAATGGGGCATCAACTTAACCCGACTTAAGATTTTTAGAGGCACAGGTGATGGGGCCACGACGCGTCAACGGGCACAGACATCATGGGACACTAGGTACACACACATACATACACATATACATACACATACATACACATATACATACACATACATATATATACACATACATATATATATATATATATATATATACATATATTCATATATACATATATCGTGATACAACTGAGCCGTGGGGGGATGGAGTAGAGCATTCCCCTCAGAGACAGGACACAGGTGGTCTCCCTGTATGCAGATGATCTGCTATTATACGTCTGGGAAGTGGTGTCAGGCTTGCATATTAACTGGCAAAAGTACTGCCAAAGATTTGGAATGGAATGGAATGGAATGGCTTTTATAGAGCGCATGGCTACCCGGAAGCATCCCAGCGCTGCGAATCACTAAGAGAGGGCCGCACCTCTAAGGAAAGAGCCAGGTCTTGAGCTGTTTACGGAAGGCTGAATGATTACATTGACTGCGGAGATGCAGTGGGAGACTATTCCACAGCTTGGAGGCATTATACGAAAAACATTCAAAAAGAGAGAGGAACCCTTGGTGACCCAAAGGACTGGGGTTCAAACAAGAAATTTTTGCAAAAAGACGTCCTCTGGGATTATTTAATATCCACACCTTCACTCACACACATAATCAGAATACATATATTCAAAACCCAATCATACCAGTTCCCCCAAAACTTTGAATCTGCTACGTATTGGCACAAAAAACCTATAGTTAGTAGAATGATGGTTAAAATTTATTAAAACAATATATTTTGCAAAACATTACACAGTAAAAAACAATTCTATCAAAAGGATCACAATGTAACAATTGTAATACATTCAATATAAAATCAATTCATCACAATTAAAAATTAATCCAAAAACATTTTTTTACACGAGAGTTTAAAAACAAACAATAACCTTTGTCATCAATTGCCACAATCATAAATAAGATTTGTACACATAAACCCCGATGCCTTTCGAGTCATACACATCTAAGGTAATGTTCATACAGATGGATTTGTGGCTACAATACAGGCGTCGACGCGTTTCGAAGGTATATTCACATAACTCCTTCTTTTTCAAGACAGTGATCTTTTTACTCCTGTTCTTTTAAAGTTTGAGGCGATAATAAACAAGTCTGCCCCAGAATCATGCAGACAATATAGTCTTAAATGGTACTTCTAGTAGAGTGGTCCCAGTTGATCGATTTCTTATCTCATAGAGTCTGTATCAGAATATGGCATCTAATACACAGCGGCTGACCAGCTTCGGTTTAGGGATCACAGCAACCGCCTCAGCCCTAATATTAGCTTATATTAAAACCAATGTTCAAGGATCCATTAGGTCAACTTCCTCTTGTTGTTGTGAGAAATAAATTAAGAACGTTTTCTTCAAACTGTTCCTCGAAAGGAACTCCTTACACTTCCTTTTCGAGTGGAGCTTTTTAAATATATCAAGCTCATCTTAGTTCAAAATGGAAACTGGCGGCATTTCAATACGTCCGTCCTGGTGCCGTGTTAGAGTAATGTTTTGCAAAATATATTGTTTTAATAAATTTTAACCATCATTCTACTAACTATAGGTTTTTTGTGCCAATACGTAGCAGATTCAAAGTTTTGGGGGAACTGGTATGATTGGGTTTTGAATATATGTATTCTGATTATGTGTGTGAGTGAAGGTGTGGATATTAAATAATCCCAGAGGACGTCTTTTTGCAAAAATTATACGAAAAACGCCTGCCTCCACTTCTGGCCTTCTTGACCCTTGGTACCACTGCAAGATGTAGCTCATCCGAGCAGAGGTTTCTATTGGCTTAGGGGCGGATCAATGATTCAATAATGCGAGGATAATTTCCTCTCAAGGACTTATGGGCAATGCATAAGGCCTTGAAATCAATTCTTTCCTTCACTGGCAGCCAGTGGAGCATCTGGAGTGCAGGTTTTGCAGAGCTGTGTTTCTGGGTGCCCCTTAAGAGCCTAGCCGCAGAATTCTGCACCGTTTGCAGTTTAGATACAACATTTTTGGGGGCTCCAAGATAAAGAGCATTGCCCTGGTCTATTCTTGACAAGATGAGAGCTTGCACCAGAGTTCTTCTAGCCTGGTCTGGTAATAGCGGCAGAATTTTACGAATCATCCTTAGCAAGCCGAAGCAAAGTGCAGTGGTTTTTCTGGCTTGCACTTTGAACGAGAGATTTCATTGCAAACAGCACAAATGGACATCAATATAGGTGCTTGAAGCACAAATGTGGATCTTGTTGGAACCTGACATTGGGAGCCTTCAAAAACTGTAATCATTCAAATCTGCCTGTCCAAGAAGTGTTTCATGTTCCTCCCTGAGATGACATGGGCTACCATCCCCATCCTAGAACAAGCATTGGCATAGCCAATAGGTCTCGCCTTTGGGACCTTATAAGTATTTAGTTATGCAGCACAATATCCTTGGTGCAACAACATCAACTATTGCATGGCTAAACACTTATAAGGTCCCAAAGGCGAGACCTATTGGCTATGCCAATGCTTGTTTATGTTAGTGCCGAGTCGAGTATACAGCAGCCCAGTGCTGCTGCTGTTGAGGGGCCGCATGTAAAGGTCAGGAGGGCCGTACTTTGAGTATCACTGTACTAGACAATCCTAAACCAAAATTCATGCTCTTAGATGCGGTTCCGTTCTTGGACAATGGCAATGTGGAATTCTATGCACCAATGCTATGCATGAACATAACTCTGCAATGGCAGAATTTAACAGGAGCTACAGATTGAGTCACCTGCTCTGAGGTCATGCTGAATGAAGAAACCGACCCTTTCCTAATTGCCTTGAAAGAATTGAGCAGAAAGATATGTGGTGCAAACAACGCAACTTCTTAATACCGATTTAGCAGCATGAGAGGAGGCATTCGTGACACTGTTCTTACAGGAAGAACTGTACTACAAAATAAAACCACTCACATTAGTACTGAGGACACTTCTGCTTTAGAGACCACAGAACACACACACTGGATTACAGCATAGAGATGCGGTGGCGCTAAAACTAGGGGGAACAGGAGGAGCTTTAGCACCCCCCAGATAAGCTTGAAAGAGTGCAAATAGGGAATGAGCAAATAAAGAAACCAATGAAGTGTTTCTTTCAGCAGGATTTGCTGTGTTTTCAAAGATAGACTGACTATTGAATATTTGACTACATCTTACCGACACAATGCTGCTAATTGTAATAAATCTGAGATAGGTTTTGATTTCTTCTTGTTGACCGCCAAATAAAGAAAGTTTGTAACTGTGATCTATGATCAGTCACTGGGGTACAGAAGTGTGTGAAAGGAGAAGGCTACATCATGACGAAGAGTTTTTAGCACATACATAAATACAACACAAAACATTCTTGCTTTACAAACTAAACTCTGCAGGCATTTCTAAATCCTGAATCATGATGAACTATTTGTGGGCTAAAGGAAAGCAAGATTCTTTAAGCTTACTGGCCGCGATTCATACAAAGTTAAAATCTGAATTAGTATTTCTCTGTTCTAATTATATATGTTTTCCTTTTGAATTAACATACTTGCAAAACCAAAAATGATGACAGGCCATTACATTAGCATTTACCTTTCATTATACACGCTGACACGATTTGTAGTGCCATGCAATATATGAGGAGACCTGCTATTTGCACACTTTCCTGTTGGTACCGGTAGCATGTATTATGAGATTGACCACATTAGTGTCAAGGTAAAACTGCATTACAGCATACAAAAAGCATCATGCACCACCGCTTGCAAATGATTTGTAAAAAAAAGTTGGAAACAAGAGGCCCAATGTAAACAAGCATTGGCCGCGCGGCCGCGAAAGTGAAAGCGATCGCGCTCCAGATGGTGCCTCGGGCGCTGAAAGCTGGCGGCTGCGCGCGTGCACACTTGCGTGCACGCAAGCGCTAGGCCAGCAAAAGCGTGTGGGGTAGCACTTTGAAAACCCCACTTACAAAATGTCTTGCAGAGCAGCGCATGCGCTGGCTCAGGCGAGACCTAAAAAGGACAGAGGCTTGTGGAATGGGACGACTGCTCAGAACATACCTAATTCATATATCTAGTCTCACTTCAGAAGGAGATGGGTTTTCAATCTTGATTGCCTGCTCTTGCTCCAGCATCATTAGAGGGAATTTATATAAAAGCCAGTACTTGACAATACAGTGAAGTAAATAAGTACATATGTATTTATATTTGCCTTATTATGTTTCCCTTTCATCTCCTCTTGTACCATCTCCCCTTGACACTGAAATTCTTAACTCTTCCTACTCATTCTCCATCCCACATTTCTAGGCTCCTGGCTTTTTACCAGAACAAGTTGGCAGCAGAGCATTTATTTCTTAACTTTAATGGAGCGGCAAAATGATGGCTTATAAAAGGCTATTAAAGGCACATTACCAGATACACCTATCATCATCTGCAGATGCATCACACAGGAGAAATCAGATTTTCTCTTTCATTATACAAGCACTTCATGCCATTAAACCAGTTGCTTGACAAGAACAATTCTCTTTCGAGTGATCCAAATATCAAAGATCCTCAAACTACGGCTAGTCATTCCTCCTTTTTTAAGTTTTCGTTGTATTGATTTTCTCACTGCAATGAGGGATTAGCTTCAAAGTACACTCACATAGGTCATGTCAAACAATCATAATGCTAAGCATATTTTTATGTGCTTCTAAGTATGGAAATATTTTAATAGTCATCTGCAGGATGCCAATGAAAGACTGCCTTCAATGATGCCTTTCACTGATACTAGAAAGTTTGTATCTGAGTTCCAACCCAGTCCAGAGTGCCGACACACACACACGGAGGAGCACTCTCCTCAGGTTATGGTCTCATTACGGATAGGTGTTCTTGAATTGGATTGGAATTGTATGTGAGGAGACACACTGACGACTATATATGATATTGGTTTTCTTGGTAATATTTACGTTCCATACTGGTCTGAGATTGTGGAAATTTGTACAAGGTTACATGTGAGGAGCTCTGATGAAGCCAATGGTTGATGTATCTTGTGACGAAACACATGTTGGCTACGAGTTTTGTTGAAGATTTTTGAACACATATGAAGATAAAGGACGGAATGGAAGAAAAGGAACTTTTAATTCAGACTGATTTGAAATTTTGGACACAGATGGCAGCTCGGGAGATTCTTTAATTGTTCATTTGGGGGCAGTTTTGCTTTCAATGCTGGGAGTGTTTGTGGCCACTTCTCTCCCTGGGAGCACCCAGGAATAAGCTCAGGATTTACAAGGGGGTACACATAGTTTGAGCAACCAATAACCATGCCACGTGTTTTTTATATGTCTTGGCATTTCAGTTGTTAATGCTAAACCCTTCTGGATTCTAGATACGAGTGGTTCCTTGGTCCACCATGGCATATGCAGACTTTTCTGAAATCGGACCTATCTTTGCAAAGTGCCCATACACAAGTAACAAGGACATTTGTGCTCTGAGAAAATACAGCTCAACCTCGTACGTATTTAATTACTGAGCTATTTGTACACAATTCAACAAATCCCACTGCAACCACTTCAGGGCGCATCACATTTTTTAGGGTGTTCAGAATTATTCTCGAAGATCAGCTATATCACAGAGATAAACCTCAACCAAACTCATCTGTGACTGGTGAATGTATTCAAGAGGTCTGTCTTTGGCAAACCAAGTTATAGTAGGCAGGATGCTGGCTTTAATTTATGATATTACTCTTAGATTTTGTGTTGACTTTTGGATAGAGGTGAGTGAACCAACAGGTTTACAGTGAGAGCCTAGACCGAGCCGAGCCAAGTGTCTGGCTCGGCTCTTAGAGCCAGTTCACGCGCCGAGCCCTGAAAATGTTTGCTACGCAAATCTTACAAAAAACATCACGTACAATATGATAACGTTTCTTCAAAATTAAAAAAAAAAGTATTTCGTTAACATGTGGAAGCTTTGACATTAATACGTCACATTATAGCACTGCATTGAGAAGTGCTCATTAAAAGTGACTTTTAAACATGAACCATCAGTGAACTAAGAGGCAAGAGAGTTGTTATGTAAACCCTGTACATGGCCCACATTATAATAGAGCAACATTTTAGTCTATTAATTCAAACACTATAGGTTTTTGCACAACTGGTATTCTAAACTCACATATTTGAAAGTGCTTTCCTGCACAGTGAAGCTAAAAGAGTTTTGGTGAAATACAATATGTGCCTAAGATCACACAATTTAATCTTGGAAGCTTCGATTTATCCAGGTTTTTTAGTTTCACTTTGTGCAAATCAGCTAGTAAATAGGTACCTATTTTTCTTTCCTTATGTTAAGGCTTTGCTTATACCTCTTTGTGCATTTTTCTGCACTGAATTACACCAGCACCAGTTACATTACACAAGGTCATGCTCATTGTTTATAGGCAAGGAGAGATTAAGTGATTTGCCCACCATTACAGGATGTTGAGCCAACGCCGAGACTCAAACCTGGTTCTCCAGTTCAAAAGTCAGCAGCTCTGGCCGTAAAACATATGCTTTGTAGGGGGAAGGTGGCCAGCAGAAGCCACGCGAAAGAAAGCTCGGCTTGTTATGGGCTCGAGGTTCCAACAGGACCTCGAGCTAGGCCAAAGGCAGGATTGAGCATGGCTCGCGCTTTCAGTGGTTCGCCCACCTCTACTTTTGGGAGTAATAAAGAGGGCCCTGTGAAAATAAATCTATTTCTGAAGGATTACAGTGATGCCTTTACACTATGCAGACAATTACAGGGAACGATTTTCACAAATATCCTTTCTGCAATTTACATGAAAAATGATAGCCCTTTTTAGTGCAAGTAAGAGATAACTGCAAAATGAAAGGTGGCAACATGTTTTGATCCTCCCCAGCGCAGGGCCATATATTAAACCACTGCAACACGTACCATGCACGTTAAGCCACAGTGAATTTAGTTTCACTTGAGCCAAAGGGCCTCCAATTGAAATCAGCACACATGAATCATGTAGATTATCTGCTACATCATGGATGAAGAAACCTACATGTATACCAATCTGGCATTATAGTGTATTGGCAAGTCTCACACGCACATCATAGCTGTAAAACAATGAGTGTATAATAGCATAGAAGCATTACACACAATCAAAATGAAGGGAAGAGAGTAAAAATATAACAGAGGCATATTTTCAGTGAAGGGAGGAAAATAAAAAAAGACTGCCAGATGGATAAAAAGTGAAATTAGGGACAAGAAGACACATAAGGCAGCACAATGATGGAGCATGATGGGGCCAAGATGGGACAATTGGTGAGAGGAGATTCTTGTAGTTCTAAATGAATTAGAACTGTTGCAAAGTGACCAGTTTATAGGTGGTCACCCAGTTTTTTATTTTTTTGGGACTCATCTGCCCGTAATTTTGAAATTGAAACACTGGGACACTGCTATCCAGTGCCCAGTGTATATGCCCTGGCACCTAAAAAAACTGAGATGTGCTTAAAACCCAATTTGGCATATTTCATTTCACTATAAGGACACTGTATATGACGACACAACTACACCTAGGGCATGTAAAATTAAATGTCACATGTGGACTGAAGTACTATATTGTGACACACTTTGACATGACACAGGTCTCCAATGAGGCCTGACGCCCTACAGCCTGCAAACTCTCATACTTGCAGACAGACCTGACTCTTTCAAAGTTCTCCCTAAAATTAATTTATTGTCCGTAAGATAGGGTGCATAGTGCCTGTAAGTGGTACATACCTAAATTAGTATTGACTTGTTAATAAATCACCAAAAGGTATTTTCACTGTATTGGGTGTAGCTGTGCCCATTGGAAATATTGGTAAAGCAGACAGAACCACTATTTCTGTACTATCGACTAGGAAACAACTGCAGGAAGAGTTCAAGAACTTTCCCTGTTTTTACAAATCCAAATTATTCCTAAAGTCAGATATTTCCTAACTAGTTGGGAAATATAACTTTTAGAAAAGTTATATTTACTTGCCTGAACCACTGGCTAATTAGCCTTAGTCTGCAGCTGCCGCCATGCCTGTAATGAGGTGTGGAATTCCTTCCAGGAGCCACACAATAAACTACTTTGAATATCATGCCGACCTGAATGGGCAGGGATGACCAATCTGAGATCAGCAAAACATTCAAGGTGGCGGCTGCTGCCCCTCCTGCAGGCACAAGAGTGTTAAACCCTGCATGATGGGCCTGACTGGGGCACATGTAAAACATTTAAACCTCTGAAAAGGATCAACCAGGCCCCAATCACAATCCGTGTGTATTTCCTGTCTGGTTACTGAAGGGCCTTGCTTTGTCTTACTGGACATCTGTCTCATTTTATGTTGTGGGCACAAGTCCTGCTTCAAACTGGATTTTAGTTTTAGATGTGGGAGGACACTAGCAATTTCCATAGTACACTCCCTTACACACACACAGCTATCAAAGCCCAATTTTAGTTTGCTGAAGAATTTAGTTATTGGGGATTTACCCAGACACATTGCATTTTGGGCCTGTTTGCATCAAGGCAGACCAGAATTACTGAAAAATTAGGTAGGCCAGGGCCTGGGAACATTTACTCAGTTTATCAGAGAGGGACTAGGAGAGTCTTAATGTCTCCCCACCTACATATTCACAAACCCTACAAAGCCAGGCCCCCACCCAGCCTTCCTCAGAACACTGCTGAACTTGTCAAAGGCTACAAGCTGGACTGAACTGGCTGCACTTGGCATCTGTGACTTGTGAGAAGGACTTGAGGGGGTTGCCCCCCTCTCCATCCACTTGCAATCCAAGGACAGAAAGAGTTGCAAAGCCAAGGTCATAAGGCTGAGACACTGGGTGGCTCCAGAAACACAACAAAGCTAAGGAGAACATTCCTGTGATGAATCCCAGTGGACCAGTAGCAAAGGGACTAGACTTTGCTGTGGCCTCTGCTGGACACCCCGAGAGAGTCTAAGTGCCTTCCTCTGATGTCCTAGGGGCCTAAGAAGTGTGCTCCTGTACTTTCTTGGTGACCAGAAAAAAGTTTGGAACCTTCTGAAAACCTTTCCACCAGACCTTCAGCGGGACCCACTAGAAACAGTATCTAATCAGCCATTCCACAGTGACGGATTGGATTTCAGCTTCATCTCACACTGAGATCTCTACACCTCTGAAAAACCAACTAAGTGCCATTCTAGGTTTTTAGCCCGGGAGCTCCAGAATGACAGTAGGACCAATCAGCTTCTGGTATTCGGACTTCGGTTCCATGGCGGACACTACAGTTTCAGTTGAATACTGCAAAGAGAGGATTTTTCTTCTCAAAAAGTGAGAAGGTCCTATTCTGATGTGGGTGTTAGAAATGTTTTCAAACTTTTTGACTTCAAGACTTTCACGTGAACCCGTCCTCTTGGTGTATCCAACTCGGGCTCTATAGCGGTCAGCAGGAAATTGCACCTTGGTTCTGGCCTACTGTGACTATGGACGCTTGGTGCTTTTTCACTTTAATACTTTAAAAATTAATATCTCGGGTTCCCCTTATTAGATTTTGTCATTTTTGTCTAAATTTACTCAGAAAAAGTTTCTATTTATTTTAAAATTGGTTGTGGCGTTTTATTGTGTTTTGTGTGACTTTTTCTACTGTTTATGCACTGCTTAAATACTTTACACATAGCCTTTTATTTAAGCATGACTGCTTTGTGTCATATTACCATGAATTGAGCATAGGATTATTGTGTGGTGGCCTTATCCTTTGAAGTGGGCACTTGTACATCCCATATAATAATCTACTTAACTACAACAGCAATTTACTTAAAATAATAATTAAAAAATACTTAAACTGAGGCCAGCGGCCAGCAAATGAGAATCAGGGACCTGAGCATAGAACAGAACAACATGCAACAGTGTGTGGAGAAACGGACAGAGGAGCCGGGATCCAAGCAAAGGAGACTTTATTAAATTTGTATAAAGAATAAATTTACACCATCTATTGTTTAACCCATGCGGGAATAAGGCAGCTAAAGTGTAATTTAAAACCATCCTTAAGAAGCAGAATGAAAGCAAACACAATTCTATCCAGGTAACACACACTCCCAAGATAAAGGTTAACTTAGACAAATTCACTACGTCAAGTCTGGCATAGCTTCTGAATGTAAGAAAATAGTCTAATTCTGAAAAGAAGTTATTTTGAAAGTTTCCCATGCACAGCTCTCATTTCTAGAAAGTCTCACTTCAGATGCTAAGTTACGCGTCATTGGCTGTCTGAACTTCTAAAAAGCATGTCAGTCTCACTTTGAAATCCCAGTTGCTGATGATGGCTTAGAGGCAAAGAACCAGGTTCTACAGCTGGAGAGCTTCTTTAAATGTTGGCGGACAGTCCCGTGTGTGGAAGTTGTAACCCATCAATATCAACTAAAGACAGCCGGGGGAGACGTTTCAGCCCTTGGCTTTGGTGTCCCTGGTACTGCAGGTGAAAAACCAGAGTCTCAGACGTCTTGAAGGCAGCGGCAGGAACAGAATGTGAGCAGATTCTAAGATCCTTTCATGCTTTCTTCAGTGCTCACATCTTGTCCTCTGCTTAGCTGTTGCTGTCACCATCTCTCGATAAGTGACAGCAATAGCTTTGACCAGAACAGCCTGGATTTGTCTAGTCCCTCTAAAACTCTGCCAACATTAATGTTGAGGTCCTCTGTCTCATGCGATTGATGATATAATTTGTTAAATCCCCCATGACATCGTGCATAACATCATGAGAAGTGCACTGTGAGTAGTTATGTCTATCGTCGCTGATGACATCCTTTGTAATATCCCCTATGGCATCTTGCCTGGATTTACGAGAAGTGTACCGAGAGGGGTTACGCCATTTGTGACATAGTTTGTTATATCCTCTGTGACAACTTGCATGAGATCAGGGGAAGTGCAGTGTGAGTGGTTCTGTCTCATGTCACTGATGACATCATTTGTAAATCCCCTGTAACATCTTGTATGAGGTCACAAGACGTGCACTATGAGACGTTATGTCATTGATGACACCATTTGTAATGTCATCTGTGACATCTTGCCATGGGGTCATGAGAAATGTACTGTGAGTCGGTTTGTTACCGATGACATCATCTGCAGTTTCCTTTGCAACATCTTGCATGGGGTAACAAGAAGTGCAGTGCGAGTAGTTATGCTTGTGTAACTCCCCGCAACTTGTATATTTCAACTGATTCTCCATGCTTGATTGCTAACCTTACCATGCCCTTTATCAGAAGGTTTTAACAGGATTCATTAATCCAGAGTGGGCGAGGCACTGCCGCTGGCTGCATCCAGTGACCCCTCAGAACCTCTATCTACAACCACACACATGTTCTTCAAATCAGACATTCTGCATTATTGGTGTTAAGTATCACAGACCTACGGTGGGTAACTTTGATAATCATAGACCTCCTTGACCTGCCTGTAAGTTCTGTGAATAGTAGATGGAAACCACAGGTAGTTGCACGCGTGCTCACAGGCATGCTGTGATTTCTGTTATCTTTGTGGATCAGGCACTTAAAGCTGGTCCTCAGATTCCAAGGATCCACCAATTATCCAGCAGGTGCCATAAGGAGGGATCCCCTTAAGGGATGTCCAAAGGGTGTCTTAGAAGCTGTTGATAGCTCTACAGCTACCTGTGAGTAGCTCTCCTATGTGCAACCCAAACTAATACATGAAAAGCTTTTGTTTGGTTGAATTAGATAGGTTTCTGAAATGAAAAAGGATCTATATTAAAGTAAAATGTGTTTCAGAACTAATAAACTGGTGTTTGGAGAGCATTATATTTAAGGCAGATAGTTAAATGGTAATTCATGCTGTGTAGGGGAGCCTTTATTACGGATTTTCTTTTTTAGGTGCAAGGGGGCATTATGTGTATAACTACTATGACTTGTAGAAACATTCAAAATTAAAAGTGCTAAAGCCTTTTTTTATGTTATTGCTGGTGGCCTTGCCTCATGCACTGAGGTTATCACTGCCAGTAATCCGGCATGTGATGGCCACCTCTGGAACTGCTGCTGTCACGCCGGGAGAGAGAGCTCGTCATGGCTCCGCCTCCTTCGAAGGTGAGAGAGGAAAGCGTGAGAGGGGACATGTGTACTGTGTGTGTGTAGTCGGTCGCAGTGGGGAAGTCAGGGGGCCAACGCCACCACGCTCCTATGCACGAACCGCCACCACTGGAATCTTGTCTAAAGAGGTCACTCTTGTAACACTGATCATTTTTAGGTCTCGCCTAGCGACGCAGCGCATGCGCTGCTCGCTTGCGAGATCTATTGTTGTCGATTTAGCTTCCGAAGGGGGACAGGTGATGTGCACGCGCCCGGACAGGCGATGTGCACGTGTACGGCTCGCACAACGCGCGCATGGCGCACTTTCACTTTCCTAGTTAGTTTTTGTGGCCATGCCTATTTTTTGTCCCAGTCAGACACTGATCCTTAACCACGTCCTGAGATCATAGCAGCATATACTGCCATGTAAAAACGAAAAGGAATGGCAACTTGTCATGGAGAAAGGACAGGGAATGAAGTGGACCGGCAAGAGCAAAATAAATGTAGGAAGTTAAGACGATAAGATTCTAAGAAGGGTCGAGACAAAAAGAAAGAGGAAAAAGAAGCATTGATTGCCAAGTCAAAAATGCCCAATTAGTGACCCCAGCCCATTACATGAACTACAGAGCCCGGCTCTTCGTCTGCTGAGAGCTAAAGGTACTCAATACATTACGTACCGTTCTGTTGGGGCAACTTGTGAATAATCTGTAAATTGGGCTTTGGGCAACATACAACAAATCCCCGCTGCGTGCTTTAAAAAACACACGATACATAGGAAAATCACAATTGAAACTTCGGGGTCTCTGCGTGAGCACGTATCCGTGAGTGACAACACTTGCAATCCAGCGTCGTCTGTCTGTGACGTCACACGCATTACTCGGTGACTGAGCAGCAGGCAGTTTCCATTTATAGGAATGCTGGTCGCTCTGGGCACATCAATAGGTCATTACCCGTTCAAAGCAAAATGTCTAGACGTTGAAGCTCTCATTTTAAAGGTAACACCAACTTAACATCCTTCCTTCTCAGGATTCATTTTCTTCTGCTTCCTCTTCTGCTCAATGGCGTCTCTAGAAGTGAATTTTAGGGGGTCCCCCTTTGGGCCTCAGATAAAACTGGTGGGGCCACCTACAAAGGTAATGTCTTGTGTAGGAGGGATAGGAGAATGACATGGCTCATCACGTTAAAGGCTGGTGATAGATTCAGTAGACCTAGTAGGCATGGTTTTCCTTTACCAGCTAGTTGAAGGGTGTTATCGGCTAGCTGGAAGAGGTATGCCTGATCAAAAACCTGATTGAAAAGGGCTAAAGAGTTGACATTTGTTATTGCATTCATTTAACTGGCGTACCTAGCATATTTCAACAATTTTTGTCAAGTCAGAGAGTCCAGTGATGGGTCTAAAGTTTTATGTGAGTTTGAGTTCATCGTCAGCTTTGTGTGTATTTGTATCTGTGTGCAGCTTTGGGTCTGGTTCTAACTATGTGCAGCTTTCAGTTAACTCTACCAGTGTGCAACTTTGGATGTAATTCTACCCCCATGCACTCTGGGTGTTGTTCTACCTATTTGCAGCTTTAGACATAGCTGTGACTGCATGTCGACCCTGCATACAGTGCTACTAAATGGTAAAAGCTGAGGGGTAGTGGTTACATGTGTGCAATGGGATAAAATCTGGTGGCATAAATATATCTGTACATACATTAAAATAGGGACTGTCTTTGGGTATCAGTCTACATGTGCACAGCTTTGGGTACTTTTGTACCCAAATGTGCTGAAAATGCATGCTATATTTTATTTAGAACTTGTACTTCATTGTATTGTATTGGTATGACTATTGTACGGGTAGTGCATCTTTTAAAGGGGTGTACCGGGTATTCAGTTTTGTTCAAATCAGAAGGAGGCCCGAGGAAAACAGAGGTAAACAACTCAATTTGTTACCTTCGGAACCTATTAGCCCCTGACTGCCCTGAAAGCTCTACCCACCCACCCATCTCTCAGAGGTAAGGGTGTAGGTGATGAATGTAACTAGTGATTTCGAATGTAAAGATGCAGTAGGCTGTGTAAGTGGTAGGGTAAGATGTAGTTTGTGGAGGAGGGTGGGATGTAGGTGGTTGTTTGGGGTATAGGTGTGAAAGATCTAGATAATAGTGTAAATGGTGTGGTGTGGTGTAGGTTGTGTTATGAGGTCTTGTGAGTGTAGGGTGTGCTTTTTAGGCGTTATCAATGTTTGGTTTAGGTGGTCGTGTAGGTTTAATGTAGTAGTGTGTGTGGGGGATTTACATTATAGTGTGAGGTGTACGTGGTGTAATGTGTAGGTGGTGGTGCTGAGTATAAGTGGCTGTGTAGGTCTAGGTGGTGGAGCCAGTGGTTTGGCAAAATGAATAGAACAACAAATGCTAGGGGACACCAGGGTGGATGGCTTGGTAGATCTTAAGCATGGTTGTGGTCCCACAACACACAAAAGTAGCCGTAGGCACGAAGAGGAAAAATGCACTATTAGGGTATCGGTGGTGGTTAAAGGGGGTATATGTAGAGGTGAGTGAACCACTAAAAGTTCGAACCAGGCTCAAGCCAGATGCCTGGCTGTGGCTCAGCTCGAGGTCCTCGTGAACACTAAAGCCCAAAACTGTAACTTTCTTGTGGCTTCTGTCTGCGACCCAGTTCTAACCTCAAGCGCTAAGAATGAAAGACAAAGCATTAATCTTTCATTTAAAACAGGAGAACGAGATTGTGATGTAGTGGCTGAAATTCACAATGTGAAATTAAAAACCTGGGATCAATCCCAGCTTTCCTGCTTGATTGTGTGATACTAGGTGAACATTTTATTTATCAAAGTCTCCTTTTTAATTACCTCGTATGAGAGAACCTTCAAATACATGAGTTCAGGATGTGCGTTGTATAAAAACCTCTCTTTGTTTTAGTACACTATAATGTTGCTCCCTCAATAATAAGAATCTAGGCCCCATATAAGGCACACATGGCACAAGTCTTGTCTTTTATTTCATTATTGGCATTGTTGTCAAGCGGGTGCAGTTCAATGTTTCTGAGTTTATGTTTAAAAACTACCAATGCCTCTCAATGCAGTGATATATTCTGTTAACAGGTTAATGTGAAATGCTTCTTCATGTTAAAGAAATACATTTATTTTTGTAGAGACTTGATTATAGTTTCAAACAATGTTTTTTCTATGGTTTACATAGCAAAACGTTTCAGGGCTCGGCTTGTGCACAGATTCTAAAAGCCAAGTCAGACCCTTGCCTCAGCTCTGGCCCGACTCTCCCTGTTAAGTTGGTGGTTCGCCAACCTTTTGGTGTATGCTGTGTAGGTGGTTGTCTAGGTTGTGTTGAATATAGGTGGTACTGGAGGTTGTAAGAAGTAGAGTAAGATATAAGGAGTATATGGTGATGCAGGTGTGGTTGGTGGTGTAGGTGGTAGTGTAGGTGATGTTTAATTTGGAATTCAGGAGATGTGTAAGATGCAGATAGTGATGGAGGGTGTAGGAGTGAAGCAGAGTAATGTGCAGCTGGAGTGAAGTATGGTGGTGTACATGTTATAAGGCAAAGGTAATGGTGAGGGGGTAGATGATGCTCCTAGTGTAAGTGTGATTGGTGTAGTAAGTAAGTAGTGTGATGTGTAGGTGTATGGTATGTAGTACCAGTATCAAGAGTGGTGTACAGTGTATATTGTGGCATGAGCGGTGATGTAGAGTTTATGTACCGGTATAGGCTGGCAACATAGGGGCTGTAGGGTTGAGGTGGAGTTATGTCCACTTCTGTCCCAGTGGATGTTGGGCCATGCGAGGGAGTACTCCTTGGAAAGTTGTTAGGATGTATGATGAGGCCTTGATCACGCTAATAACATTTGCCCAGGAAAGTATTGAACGCCCAACACTAGCTGCTGCGCCTGACTAACTCCTTTCACTTAACCATGAGCTTGACTGCCCCATTGCCTCCTAAACATTAGAAAACATGTCTCCAACTGGGAGGAACCCACTGGAGAAACTATTTCCCAAATACAACTCGTGGTTCCAGACATATTGACCATGGAAATGTCCCCGGAAGCCCTAATTCTATCCCACTGGGCTCCTTGGACCAACCACAGGACAGAGCGAACTCTGAGTGCAGCCAACCTTTTCTGAGATACTCGTCAGTAAACAACTCAGTAGCCAGAAAGTATGTGAAAAAGCGACCCGAGACTAAGCAGTTGTGAGTAATGTCCATTTTTGCCTCCTGGTAGTACCAACTCACAACTGAGAGCAAAAAGAAGGCTCCAGGACAGCAGCAGCTATTAAAATTAAACAACCTTTTCACTGCACCAAGCAGCACAAAAAGCATCTCTGTTTCTCCACAAACATTCTCTTTCACATTTGGTCAACTTTACTGAACTGTTTAGCCTGAGATCAGCAGAACTCAGATGAGCTACCTTGACCTTTGTATCAATTTGTATCAATTCCTTGACAAGAACCTACTCACAACCTGGGCCATAGACTTACATTAACTGTATTTTGCCTGGTAGATGGATTGTGCAGGGTGCATTGTGGATAGTGTATGGTGCCCTGTCTTGAGTTAATTTCTATTGTAGCATTTGTATAGCAATTTATACCCCTGATGAGGCTCCAAAGCCCTTTCTGGATGGTCAAATAAGTAGCACTCCGTTTGCTGCACATGGTGGGATTATGGTGTAAACTATGGTCAGGATGTTGTATCGTTGAGTGTGGTTCAGCGATGTGATCCAATTGTGTCGCAGTTAGCTGGTAGCAGTACTTATACCTGACAGTGATTGAGAAATAAGATTGCATGTTTTGCAGACACACTGTTCCGTCTTGTTTATACCTGTCACCAGAGGATGTCAGTTTTATTCTTTTCAGACGTCTTCTGATGCTTGCATCTATGGCAGCTTAGTCAGTTGTCCTAACTTCTGACCTTTGGGTGATTTATTTTTCCTTCTGGGTGGGACTAATATTGTCTTCACAGTTCTGTCTCTTTCCGCTTGTAGGTTTAGGGATGGTTGTTGGTATGGGACTCTTGCCTTTGTTGCAGTGAGTACGTCTCTGAGGGGAGTGACACAGTTCTATTGCTCCTCTATTTGTTTTTGTCCTCCACTTCCATTGTTTAGGATTACCTGCTATTGATAAGGTTTGTTCTTTCATATGGATAGCATTGCCTGGTTTTCTTCACCGGGTATGGGTAGAGACGATGTGGGATGCTATGCACCTAAAGTACGGGTTGTCGCTTGACGCCCATCTGTTTAGGTTGTGTATAGTAGAAACACATTGTGCCTTTGGGGTACCAAGGTGAAGGTATTTTTAAACAGAATAACAGTTACATCTGATATTCACTATGTCTGTCTTGCATGCATGCATGCATGCATGCATGCTTGTTGGCCCATCTTCTTGCCTAGTAACATGTGTTTTATCTTGCGGCTGTAGTCTTTAATGAGCCTGTTTGATCCTAGTTATGGACAGGTTTGTGGTTACAACCACTTTCTGTTTTGCATCGGTTCTTTAGGGGTTTGGGTTGAGTCAGAGTTTCACCTTATGTCCTGACCGATGTATTAGGGTGCTATATCGGCATATGTCTACTTCTGTCTGTTTCTGATAGCCATCTTGAGTGCGACATAGGTAGATGGGACTTTGTAATTCTTAGTTCTACCTGGTTTTTGGTGTTTATCCATTGACTTAGCCAGTGTTTTGGTTGGCTGACCCTTGGTCAGTATGAGGGATGGTTGACGTTGAAATCTACTTATAAACATTATGGTATGATCAATCGAAATAATAATGAGTCGGGCATTTATTTGTTCCTACATATTAAATGTTTTGGAAATCTTTCCCTGCCATCCAAAAGTATCCATAGACAGGACATGCTTTGGCCTGATGCAAGCATCTCGTTCTGTCCTCGTCAAAAATTATTGTTCCCTCCATGCGCTTCCAGGGATGGTTGCCTACAAGGTTCTCCATGGCACACTGTTGTACGAGTTTCTCCTCAGAACTCTGCTTTGCTTTGGTATTGGTTGCTCAGTTGAGGAACCTGCAGGTAGAAGTTTCTGTCAGAAGAATAAGTTACTTACCATCTGCAATGATATTTCTGGTGCATATTCTGTCTACCTCCAGATTCTTCTCTGACTCGTGCATCTCCCCGTTCAGAGGACTATTGTTGTTTTAATAAGATTCCAAGTTAGTTTTTTTAGATTGCATTTCTGTCATTTTCATCATTCTTTTCTACGTTGTCTCCACCTGTATGGGTGTCAAACAAGCATTTGCAATGCAATAGGTCTCGCATTTACGCAAGTTTGAGCTATTGACATTGCAAATAACAATTCCTTTTATTTTTGTTTTCGTTTTTAAAACATAAATAAAAGGCGTTATCATTTACAATGCCAATAGCTTAAACTCGCGTAAATGCGAGACCTATTGCATTGCAAATGCTTGTTGTTAGTAGCGTGGGATGATTTTCATCAGTGCTCAATTTGAGCCGGTGGTTTCCGGTGCTCAGCACCGGTACTTAATCATCAACACCAATGCTCTTCGTGAGCACCAGTTAAGGACACATTCATTTACCAGGAAATTAAGTGATTTGTCCAGAAACACAGAATGTCAACACCAAGACTGAACCTGTTTCCCCAGCTCTGAAGTCTGCAGCTCTGGCCGTTACGCCACATCCTCTCCCCACTTTCATGGTTAATAGTTGGTTCTATTTTAGGCGGCACTAACAGGAGAAATGGGCTGGTGCAAGCTGCCTCATGACGAGAGCCCTGGCACGTATTATTTTTTTTACAAATTATCCACTGATTTTCATTGAACATAAGTAGCTCTTATTACAGAAAAGGTTGGCGATCCAATCATAAACACAGACCTTGCTGCTCACTGACTCACAGACTGAAGCTAACATCAGGGTAGCTTTGGTTCAAGGCCAAATTTAATATGCCTCAGAAGCACAACGTGGTTGGCTCGCAGATGGAAGCCTTATCGCTTGGGGAAGGACCGCCCCCAGGACTTCTGTGGAGGATAGCTCAGGAGGAGAAAATAAAACGTAGTACGCGTACTGTACTCACTTTGACAAAACAGACTCAAAGTTAATGACAGCATCACAATTTACTCTTATTTACAGTTTAAGCAGTGTTACAAGGAATATAAACTGGATAAATTAAAATTATTTTAGTTTGGATGATATGTTTAAAATGCAGAGTAGAGAAAAAACTCCTCAAAACTTTGAGAAGACTTGGCACAGATGGCTCCTGCTGCTGCTTTTCTCTAGTCCATCTGCGGCAGTTGTTGAAGTGTTTTTTGGCTCTGAATGTTCCTAGTGGTAAAAAATATTGGTATTTTTAGCTGACTTTCAATTCAAAATTGTTTTTAAAAAAACACCACCCCAAGAAACCAGTAGAATTCAAGTACGAGAAAGAGCACAGAGGGAGTAAAACCATTTTCTTCTCAGTTGTATTCTAGCTGAAATTTAAAACCTAACGTTGTCACTTCTAGAACATTATTTGAAACAAAAGATGACGTAGAGTGTCAGGATTGTGCAACTCTAAGAGCTGTGACTGTGGGCACTCTCTACAGCATAATTATTTTGACGAACCTCTATAGCTCACTACAAACAACCTAGCTTTAGTCTTGTCCTACCAAAGCAGGATGTGACGACAGAATGCGGATTCCTCAAAGTGCCGGTGGTTGCAGAAGTGACATTGTGTGCTCTTTGACCTGTGATGACATCACAGGTTTGCGTCCTTATTCCACCATTGGTCCCTACACAGCCTCCTGAGGCTCCTGATGGGCTCTTGTGAAAATGATTAGACTTCCCAGGCGTCTCTACCTGCTTCTCAGGATGGTGATTCAGATATTTAAAACACTTGCTAGCCAGATGTCATCCATAGTGTGGGCTGATGCGTTACTTTGTGTTTGACTAAAGACATTAGAGCGCCCCATGATCAGGGTGCATTGGCACTTAATTGAAATACCACTCTCTGACCTCTCATTCACAATAGTTTCTAGAATGGGAGGAAGGTTGAAGTGGGGGAAAGACAACAGCGGGCGTGAGGGTAGCTTGAGATATTCTGCGGCTCGAATACTGTGCAACATCCCCAGACACCAATCTGCTAGACAAGCCATGTGCTCTCTTCACTGAATCACTGTGACCGAGAGGATAACATTCAAATCACTCAGTATTGCCCTTAGGGCACTTCTCGGTAAAGGCCCTTTGATCTCCCGTTCCCTTGTATCTCCCTACCTCCCCCCGGAGATCTCTGCACTCTTCAAATGCACATCCAACCACAATTCCCATCATTAATAGGGCAAACAATGGAGGGTGGTCCTTCACCTACAATGTGGCCAAATTGTGGAACAGCGCCCCCCCCTTCCCCCCCCCATAAGACTGATCGAAAAGGAACTCGACTTTAGGAAATCATGAAAATCTGCCTTTTTTTAAGACTGGCCCTTTTAAATCCCCTTAATGACTCTGTGCCACACTTTCAGCAATGGGATGCCCATGGGTAGCTATGCGCTGTACAAGTATTGTATTATTATAATAATTTCTGCCTGGAAAAAGAATGGACTTGCCCTGAAAATCCTCATTTGGTAACGTCACATTTCTGGAGAAGATAAGAGTAATATAGGTGGGGTGATGCAATGCAGCTCAAGGGGGCACTATGGTCCACTCTGGTTATTCACTGATGAGGTGCTTATTAAAGGATGAGGTGCTGTGTGAGGAAATGGGACATTTAAAGAATAACAGATTCTTTGATGAATTTGCTACAGCCCAAATGAATTTTGCTGTAAAATCAGTTCCTAGTCTATGAAAGACCGCGGAGGCAGCGAGGGCAACATGGCCCTATTTTCCGATGCAGAACCCTGTAGTACTACAAGAGTACTTTTTTTTTTTACATACTCCAACATGACTTTTTCAATCAGCCCCAAAACTTCAAATTCCTTATTAGTAGAAGCGCAAAGATTGCACAGTCCTTTCTACTTCCACTAGTTGCATATGATTATTCCTCGAATATTCGCATTTTAGATGTTTTGAGGCCAATTCACAAAGGCATTCAAGGCTACATAAAACAGTACTAAAGGATCAATAGTATACATACTCCAAAATTCCTTTGTGAATATGCCCCACTAAATGTATTGGCAAATGAGTCGTGGGGCAGACATGCTCTGTCCCGACTATGTATTGCAGTATGAAGCCTCACCGGCGACTTCAGTACAGATGCATGAAAGGGAAGTGGAATGTGAGCCATCTTTACCAGATGTGTGTTTGCTTACTACATCCCAGATGGTCAAGGAAATATTTGGCAATGCACAATGTAATCTTGTGCAGTTTAAAGTTTCTGTAGAGGATTCATATGACTCCTGCAGTACTTCATAAGATCTCATCTGACTGCTCACATGTTTGCATGTGGTGTGTTGAGACAATGGCCGATATTGTGCATTGGATGTGAAGGTGGACATTCATCGAAGATTATTGGAAGCAGATGTTGAACAAGTTTAATGCTTTGGTGAATAGTCTGGCTGACAAGAGGAAGGATCATTACCTTCTGGTACTACATAGCAGGTCTCAAAAAGTAAGATTAAATAAATTTGCTGCTTTCTTTTTCTGTTGGTTTACCGCAGGATTGACATAGATTGGATTCAAGCTGTTGAACTCCCATTAGCATTTTCCTCTTGACAAATCTGAATGAATTAGAAACGACCAAAAGGTGTTTCACATTTTTCGCATTGATCATACATATTTTTGATATTGGGCAAAAGTTAATAGAAAAATAAAGCAAGCACTGACACAGCCAATTAGTCTCTACTCTGTTTTATTGGCGAGGAGGGCCCCCTTCCCATGCCTTTAAGGTCCTGGGGACCAGATCCCATGGGGTCTAATGAGGGTACTGTGGTGCCCACCCATGGCACCAACAACAAACAATGTTGGTGGCAGCGGGTGGAGGCCCAGGGCCCCTGTGGCCCTGCCGGATCCCTGCATGCACCTATCCTGGGTGAAGTGGGAGCCAGCATTGCTTTCGTCCGACAGGAGCCAGTATTTTTCACTGCTCCCACTGAGCATGGGTAATCTCAGTTACCCTGCCCGCAAGAGGGCGGGCAGGTACACAAATGCCTGCTCCCACCCAGCAGAAGCATTTTTGCAACTTCCGTCGGGTGGGAGTAGACAAGTTTTCCCTGCCTGTGCTCTCATGGGCAGGGAAGGAGTGTCCTGGGGTAGGCTCTCCAGGGCACAGTGAGTGAGCCAGCCAGTCACAGGGGATAGGGTCCCTGGGGCCTTAGTTGACTCAGTGAGGAGGGCCACGTGCCCCCCTCCCCATTGAAAATAGCAGTACCCGGCAATGGGTTCGCCGGGGCTAAGAGGCTCGGGGAGGAGGGCTGCACGCCTCCTCCCCCCATAAAAAAAGAGAATGTCCCAGTGATGGGATCCCCGGGACCTCCAAGAGGTCAGGGGAAGGGGGCAGTGCGCCCACTCCCCTTTCATTTACACTGTGGGCCACAGAAGATGGGGTCCCCTGTGCCTAAATCAGCTAAGGGAGGGGGGCTCCACACATGCACCCATCCCCAAATAGTGATATCAATTGACTCCTGGGACCTGGCCCACCGCAGGGGTTATTTAAAGTGAAAAGAAATATGGTGGCCGCCATTTTTTTTGCCACAATCCCACAGGAGTACAGTAGAATCGCGGCAATACCCCCCCCACCCCATTTTCTTAAAGGTTTTGGCACCACAAGGGCTGGGGGGGGCAAGCCTGCCCCCATATATCTTTTTTTTTAGGACAGAGGACTAATCCCTAGAGTCCTGTAATGGATGTTGCAACACTTTTGTTCATGTTGCGGCCAGCCAATCTGAGCAGCGACTCCTGAGATGGTCCAAGGGTAAAACCCCCTTTAAGTTGAGCTAGCGGGACTCTTGCAGGAGTCCCTCAACCCCAACCATCCAGATATACAAATATATCTAAACCATCATTTTTCAAAAACTACTGAACAGATTTACACCAAAGCACAAAAAGCTTCCTGGACCAAGATCTAGCTTCCTGCCAAATTTGTTGTAATTGTGTTCAGCCATTTTGGCTGTAGCGCTGTTAACAAATCCCTATGGAAATTGCATGGAAATTTTGCGTTTGGGAACTCCCCACCCAAACCTTACTGTAAATACCTGTGGCGATGGCCACTGGGTGTTTTAGGAAAGTGCCCTTTTTGGATGATCATCCCCCCCACCCCCAACCTTTTGCTTTAGATGCTGTGGTAATTGATCTGAAACTATACTGAAGCCTGCTAACCAGGCCCCAGTGCCAGTGTTCTTTCCCTCGAAGGCAATGTGAATTGGTACACCCAATTGGCAATATATTTTAACCCCCCTATAAGTCCCTAGTGCATGGTACTAGTGGTATCCAGGGCAAGGGTCTTAAAGGGGTCACCAGGGCTGCAGCGCTATTTGTACCACCTTGAGTGACCCAAGTAAAAGTAAAGTCTGCAGGTCTGCCATCGGAGCCTGCACAATCAGCATCCCTTCTCAAGATCGACTCTGCACACACCATATGCGACAGGGTCTCCCCACTGTCATAATGTAAGTAAGTCACCCCTAAAGTAGGCCTCCTATATCCCAGGAGGCAGGGTGCATTATATTAATGGTGCAGACATATATGTGCAAGCATATATGTCTCTACAGTAACCTTGCCATTCAAGATTACTTTAAGTGAACGGCGGTTCATAGGTTAACATGGACTGGCTGCCGGGCGACCCTGAGTTAGCCAACTCCATTATGGTACCAACGAATTGTGTTGTGTTTGATATCAAACACCGTGCATTTTCACCCATGACACGATTCTCGTGTTGAGGTGAGCTGGCATGTACACAGGTGACATCCTTAGAGGTAGCCACCGAGTTGCCTCAGTCTCTCTGTGCTTTGGCGGGATTTCTGAGCCGGTTGCCGCCGAGACAGGAGACTGACCTCCTGCTGGGAAGTGCCATCACTCCCAGAGGACGAAGACAAAAGACCTGGGCAGGAAGGAGGTCACACCTCCGCCCTCACAGGATGGCTAGTGAATGGCACATCATGGTGGAGAGCCTCAAAGGCTACACCGCCTCTGATATGCAAGTGACTTGTCTCCCAATGAAGACAAAGACCCTCCTTGCCCCCAGACACTTGTGTTTGTGAGCAGGCAGCAAATCAGCCAATCAGGAGGCGTACACTCCCAAAAGATTAGCCACACCTCTAGGATGGGGTACCTGGACTGTACAGCCAAAGATGGGTCGTGCCATCTTAAAAAGTCCCAAGAAGAGTGGGCTCTGGGTAGAAATGTTACATACACCACCCCGGATGTGGTCACCTCAGGAGCGTATTAGCCGCTGGACCAGTAGCCTATTGGCTACCTACCCTCAAAACCCAAAACCCCCCTAAATCTATGATTTAAGGGGCACCCCAGCCACCATAACTCTAGGTCTGCTCTGAAGAAGAAAAGAACAAAGAAGAGACCCATGTTTGCACAAGGCAGGACTCTACAAAAACAAGGCACAAAGTACTGAATCTCTGGCAGCCCCCTGTACCCGCTGAACTATGAGTCGTCCTGGACCAGAGACAGGTTCCAAAAGGAAGGTGAACCCCTCTGCAACTGAAATACATCAAAAAAACTTCCTAGCGCTAGAGGTACTAGTCCCCTGAAATCGGCAGGCACAAACTGCACTTCCAAGACCAAAGAAGGACTGTCTGCCAGGCTCCGTCGAGGACCAGCCCGAAAGTAACCAGCCAAGTGCCTTCTGGGAAGCGTAGTCCTGAACCTCAGTGAGTCTCTGTTCCCAGGACTTCTGGAAGATTTCTCAAATCACTGCATTTGCCGTAGCCAAGGATTGCTGGTGGTCTACCAACTACGGACTGCTTTACTTGACACTCCAAGAGGAGAGAATCATCCTGCAACTTCAACCCTCCACCTCGGTGGTGCAGTTGTTGAGTGTTTGCATCCCCTTTCTGCCTGCATTGGCACACCTAGTAAAGACAGCCTCTGCAGCTCCTATTCAGCACCATGGATAGCCAGGTACACCTCTACAACCGAGAAGCCCGAGCTAGTTAGAGCTGCTCTGCCTGGTCATTCCTGGACCACGGTCTCCTCCAAGCTTTACCTCCAAGGGGCTCCTCCGAACTTAGCCTGCAAGTGACCAAGTGTCACAAGTACTGCTTTTTTTCAGCAACCGCAGCTCCCGCTTTTTAGCACCAAGGACAGCCAAGTCACCTCTGCACCCGGACTCCCTGGGCAAGGTAAAATTGTTTTGACTGTCGAAGCTTGGTCTGAGGACCCACAAGTCCTTTACATCAAGTGGGTTCCGTTGAACTCACCCTGCAAGTGACTGAGCGTCACATAGTGTTTTCTCCATTGACCGCAATGGTAAAATTTGACAGATCTGCAAAGTATTGCTTTAATTCTCAAGGTAAAATCTATAACTCTGGTTATACGAACTGTATTTACTTCATTTTGGTGCCTAAATTTATATAAAAATAAGCTCTATTTTTATAAATTGGCGTCAGATTTCTTTCGAGTCATGCCCTGAAGAAATCCCCATGTCTAGGGTTGAAACACATTGGCTGTGTCCTTGTCTTCATTTTAGGTGCAAGCAAAGAAATGAAATAAGGAATAAACACTCCTAATAGATGCGTCTCGAAATGTTTGTTGTCAATGACTGAGTTTTCCATGTAACTCTGTTTCTTGACTCTCTCTGGGAATATGAGGCCCTTTGCTTAGTTTCTTACAACTCATATATATTCTTTATTAGATTGCTTCTCTCTCACAATGACTGGGAAATTGGGGGCCACAGGGGAGCACCAGGGCCCAGGCCTGCTCCTCAGTCACCACTGTGGCGGGAGACAGCACATTTTTAATTTTTTAATATTTTGAGTGGGTGTTCCAGTGCCCACCCAGGGCACCCACACTCCTGCCTTCATTGGTGGCTGCGGGAGGAGCACCAGGACCCCAGCCAGCACCATAGTGGGTGTTGGCCTGGGCCAGCACCTTATTTTGCTTCTGCTTGGGTGGGAGCAGCTTTGTTTTTACTTCACTCGCTGGCCAGGAGCAAAGCTCTGTTCCCTGCCTGGGAGAGTACAGGCAGGGTATGCCAGCACTCTCCCGGGCAGGGAACCACAGTGTCCAGAGGGTGGGCTCCCCCTCACGTGCACTGCTAATTACCCCACATATTACATCACCAATGACATCTTCTATGACATCATTGATAATATTACTGCAACATATGTACTGAAATTTTTAATAAGAAAACTGCATGGCGGGGGACGTAATTTATAATTACCTTAAGGCAAGAGTTATAGTTACTAGAGATAAATATAACTGGTGAATTTCAGTGATTCTGTATGTTAAAAATTTTACATTGTTACTGAAATCTTCACCTAACTATAACATTACGTTAACCCTTGTATTTTCAGTGATATATATCACTGAAAAACACAAAGGCTAAAGTAACATTATAGTTAGGCGAGACATATATATATATATATATATATATATATATATATATATATATATATATATATATATATATATATATATATATATATATATATATATATATATATATATATAAAATCCCATTCAAAGATGGCCACCATGGATGCATGGAATGAGATCCGAAAAAATAAAGCTGGTCTGTTGTCTGCTTGTTTAATTGAGTCCCTAGTGATGTGTTGTAGTTGAGGGGCAGGGCCTGTGTTGTGTGTTAGTTGTGTTAAAAGTGTGTGCATTAACTGATATGAACAGAACCTAAAGGGGTGTGTACATTGGTGTGTATGTATGATGCCTCTGCTCTTAAAGCTCGTTTATTTAAAACTTTAAGATGATATGTGCATGCGTCTGCAAAGATAGGAGCTGAAGAAGAGTTTGGTGCAATATTTCCCAACTTGGGTTAAACTAAAAAGGGAAAACAACACATTCAGCACTATTAGAGTAATAGCCAGCTGAGTGGCAGTCTTACCTTCTCCGGATGAATCCATCGGATCCATTTAATTGGTACAAACCCGACTAAGCAACACAGCAGGAGGCTGCAAGGCAGAGCGTTCACAGCAGCTGGAGCTTATGCTTCTCAGCATGCTCTGTGATGTCAGCTCATGCACGTTCATTTCCAAACCCAGCTCCTAATACTAAGAAAGAGGAACGCTAGACTAATGAGAATCTGCCTTTGACCACACTTTACCATTTTCTACGAGAGTAGATTTGGCCAGCCAGACACGGACATCCCACTAAAACCTGTGACAAGTTGGGACAGAGCATGATCAGGAAAGGGGTGACTTGCACAGAGCTGAACTTCAGCATAAAAGAAAAGGGCTAGACTTGTATTAGTCTTCTGTTAGCCCTTCCAGAGTTTAATCTGAATCCGAGTTTTCACGGGAATGCACCTGACTACATTTACCACATATGCACATGGGTGTAGAATTCCTATAGCCCGACGCCCAGGACATATTGCTTGGGGTCAAGGACAACAAGTTTTCATGTTTATTTTGTCTTGGGACAAGTAGGCCCAACCCCCTACAGCACAAAACCTTTGGCTACCAGTTTACAGTACCACCATGAATCAGGAAAGGGCATTGTCTGCATTTAAGGTAATTTTTGTATTCATATGTTAATGATGTTCGAACTTGTATTTATGATTCATTAATGCAAAGCCTTTAGTATTAGAGTGAGCGTTCTAAGGAAATGTTATAAGCTCGGACTGCACTACTGACAGCGGTTCTAGTATAAACATGTGTATACACGTTTTCAAAGTTTAGCAGTATGATGCTATGTATAATGCTCTCTGATTAGATGCAAATATTTGCAGAAGCTTGAAAGCAAGATGGATGATTATTTGCTTTCAAAATTAAATGCTCACAAAAAAAGCAACTAGGAAAAAAAACATTTTGCTAAACTACTGTAAAATTTGAGGTACCATTTCTTTGCAGCATCATTTATAAAATGTGGTGATGCATTCTAGTATTTCCCCAAAATATTCCTAATGGAAAATCGATGTAACTAGTTGCAACAAGATTATAGGAAAGATAAAAAACAAGAATTGGCAAAGTCAGTAGGTCTGAAATTGGCGGTCAGCCTTTTGGTTTTGTCAATGTGTGTCTTGTTTTGGTATGGTTTTTGTAAAACCTTATTAGCAGTGGGACTGCCGGGTACTCACCTTTATAACCAGCATTGGCAAAAAGCAAAACAAAATGTTGGTCTCAAAAAGCACACATTGCCACATTAGTTCCTTGCACTGAACAAAACTACTTTGTGTGCCAATATGCTCCTTGTAAAAGAGCAGAATGCTGTCACTCATAGTGAAGCCAGCCAATCGTTAGACAGAGAGAGATAGAATTTAAGGTTTACATATTTTTTATTGATTTTATATAGCATAACAACAATACAGCATAAGCCACCTACAACCCTTGGCCAGTGGTATTTGCAAAGGGAGGCTTGCTTAGTAGGTAGCGTACAAAGTAAGAGGAACAGAAATTATAGACAGATATAGTAAGAGAGGGGGAGGGGAGAGGATGGGGGGAGGGAGGCGCGCTGCCCCTCTGGTGCGAAGGTGTCCTGCGAAGGTGGTTGCGATCTAGTGTTGTGCGGTGTGTTCAGTGGCTGTCAGCCGCAAGATCCGTAGGTATTGGGGACAGGATAACTCGTGAAACTCGTCCGACAAATACTGTGGACAAGGTTGCCACATCTTGTCGAACCGGAGAAGTTGTTGTGTGGTTGCTGCAGTCAGCTTCTCCATTCCCAATATTTCCCATACTTTATGTTGCCAGTCTTGGTGTGTGGGTATCTTGTACGTCCCCCATCTAGCTAGAAGTTGCTTCGCTGCCCCCAATGTAAGAGTGATAGCTTTGCCTCTAGGCAATTTCAATGGGTAGGTGAGTGAGTTAGGCAATCCCAATAGTATGTAGCTTGGAAATTTGGGTATGTCCATGTTGAACCTTGTGTTGACGGCGTCCAAGACCTCTGACCAGACCTATTCTATCCTGGGGCACTGCCATAGGAGATGTGTGAGTTTGCCTTGCTGGCCGCATTGCCGCCAGCACAGCACATTCCCCCCTAGGGTCCCACGCCGCTACTCTGGCTGGAGTGAGGTAGCAGTAGTGTGCTATTTTGAGGAGCATTTCCTTACTAGTGGTGTTGAGGGCGGATGTTCATACTCGATGTTAAATGTCATTCCACTCTTTATCTGAAAAGGGGCGCTCGCACTTTCTCTTCCATCTAGCTCTTGCAGGAGAGGGCAGTGGGTGTGTGGGCTGTGTTAGAAATGCGTAAATATCAGAAAGCAACTTCTTCTCTGTATACTATGTAAGGAGCCACTTCTCAAAGGGCAGTAAGGGTCTACTAGTATGTGGCTGATTCCACTGGCGGGTCACCCAGTGTGCCACTGCCAGATATTGTCATCTCGCCGTGTCTGGGAGGGTGTAGCATGTCTGTAATGTGGCGAAATCCATGAGTCTGTCTGCGTCAAAGAGGTCACCCACCCACTTGCAATTAGCCTACTGCCACACCCTGAAACCCGATCCCGTAGCCGCCGGGGAGAAGTCCGGATTGCCTATCAGCGGTGTCTGTGGGGCTATCTGGGTGGAGAGGTCATGTTTCTGCTGTACCCTGTCTCAGACTCCGATCGCCGATCTCGTGATTAGGGAGATCTACACACCCACTGGCCTATGTGAGTTAGGTAGCCATGGTATTTTCCAAATGTGTGTACCCGCGATGGCTTGGTCTATGAAACACCAGTGTTTTTCCGTGAGTGTATGGGACCACTCTACCATGTATCACAGCTGGGATGCCTGGTAATACTTGCAGATGTTCTGAACCCCCAGCACTCCTGCAGCCAGTGTGAGAAAGGCCCGTGCTCTGGACATTCTTGCCCGTTTACCCTCTCAGATAATATCCCAGAACAGAGCCTGCAGTTTATCTGGTATCCGTGGGGGGGATGGAGTGGCAGAGTTTGCATTACGTAGAGTAGCTTAGGGAGTAGTGTCATTTTGACGGCTGCCATCCGTCCCAGCCATGAAAAGCCCTGTGACTTCCATTTAGTGAGGTCCGATCTTGTCATGGCGAGGAAGTTCACGTAATTATGTTCCGTGGTAGCCTAGAGCTTGGGAAATATCTGTAGTCCGAGATATGGGACCCCATCCTCCGCCCATTGAAACGGGAACAGGTTGCGAAGCTGGGTTCTTTCAGGCTCCTGAAGGGTCAGGTCCAGGATCAAAGATTTCTGTGGGTTGATGTTGAAGCCTGATGCCCGCCCAAACTCCGATAGCTCTGTCAAGGTGGCTGCCAGAGAGTTAGATGGATCCGTTAGAGTCAGGAGCACATCGTCTGCATATAACATGATCTTGTGCTCCCTCCCATCTGGATGAAGGAGAGGAGACAAGGGACAGCCCTGTCTGGTCCCTTGCCCTATTGGAAAGGTGGGCGACTGCACACCATTGACGCAGATGCTAGCCTGGGGGCTGTGTAACCAGACTGCACCCAACTGCAGAATCGTGGTCCAAGGCCTACGTATTCAGCACCCGGTACAGATACGGCCAGAGCACCCGATCGAAGGCTTTCTCTGCATCGATCGCCAGTACGAGCGCTGGGATCCGGGAACGCTGTATTTTGTCCAATAAGTGCCAAAGCCTCTTTGTGTGGTCACTTCATCCTCGCTCCGGGATGAACCCGGCCTGGTCGGGATCGACCAGACCCTGCACGTAGGGTGTCAACCTATGGGCCAGTACACTAGTAAAAATCTTCGCATCCACGTTTAACAGGGAGATTGGGCAGTAGGAGGCGCAGCTTTTGTGGTCTTTGCCTTGATGGTGATGGTGGCAAGTCGCATTGAGTTTGGCAGTGCTCTTTGTTTATCAATGGAGTTGAATAAGCGCATGAGAATCGGGGCCAGATGGGAGGCGAATGTTTTGTAAAATTCCCCTCCATAGCCGTCGGGCCTGGCGCTTTATGGGGTTGTAGCTTGTGTATAGCAGTGAGTACTCCTGTATTGTAATGTCCGTTTCCAGGGCAGTATACACAGGCGCATCTTCAACTGGGGGATAAACCTGAGCCAGGTATGTCGCCATGTCTTCATCCTGTAAGGGTTCGGCGGTGTAAAGAGCCCTATTAAATGCTCTGAAGGCGTTCGCGATGCCCTCATTTGTATTGCATATAGAGCCATCCGCTCCTTGTATTTCTGATATCCGCCATTCCGTGACCTGCGCCCGGAGGCGGTGTGCTAACATGCGTCCCACCTTATTGCCCCCAGCATAGTATTTCTGGCGCAGCCGTAACAAAGCGTATTCCGCCCTTCCCATGTCTATGGCGTTTAGCTGTTTACGGATAGCTGTTAGTTGGCGGGGGACTGCCACAGCACGTGACTGGGCATGCGCTGTCTCCAGCTCCTCAATCTGAGCTTCTAGGCGGCAGCGCTTGTCCTGCCGCTAACTGTTATAGCCTGTCGCAATTCCAACAAAGTGGCCCCGAAGGACCACCTTTAAGGTCTCCCACAGTGTGGCTATGTCCGTCTCGGGAGTATCATTGAAATCCAGGAAGGAGGTCAATCCCCCTAGGGTGACCATTCGTACTTTGTCGTATGTGAGAAGTTTTGTATTAAGTCGCCAGCAACGAGGTGTTGCCGACTGCGTACTAGGGCTGAAGCGCAGACTAATGGGGGAGTGGTCGGAAAGGGCGGCTATCCCTATGTCTGCAGTTGTTGTGTCCCTTGTTATCCCTGAGGTTGTGAGGAAGTAGTCAATGCGTGTGTATGTTTGGTGAGCCGCTGAGAAAAATGTGTAGTCTACTTCCGTGGGGTGTGTGTGGTGCCAAATGTCGGTTAGCCCTGCTTCATCCAGCCAGCACCTAGTACCTGGAGTGAGTCCCCTGTCTTGGCCCACTCTGAGGATAGATCTGTCCCTCTGCATGTCCATTACGACGTTGAAGTCACCCCCACCACCATCTCCCCATCTGGGGTGGAAATCAGGCGGCCCAAAACGTCCCTGAAAAAGGTTTCCTGCTTGTCATTGGGTGCGTAAACAGTGGCAATCGTGTACCTGGTACCCTGTATTTGTACATGCAGCGCTAAAAGTCAGCCTGGGATGTCCAGAAAGACCCCCTACACCTTCCCTGCAAAGTGTGTGGCAAACAGGATGGCTACCTCAGCTTTCTTGGCGGGCCCAGACGAAATATACTGTTGGTCGAACCAGCGAGAACGTAACCGTCGCCAGTCTTTTTGAAGCAAATGGGTTTGTTGCAGCATGCAAATATCGCACTTTGCGTCCTTGAAGAATGAGAGAACTGCTAGTCGCTTCGTTGGGGAGTTAAGACCTCTGACATTGAGGCTAAGCAGAGATACCATGGTCAACGCACAACATTGTCCACTCATCCAGGTGCCACGCTATTCCACCCATCCCCCGGGTTAAAGAACTGGGTTGAGCAACATAAGGGGAGAAAGAGAAAGAAGAATGGAAATTAGAGAGCAAAGAATAACACGGTAGAATCAATGAGTCAAACAACTTCTCCCACCAAGGAGCTATCGAAACATCAAGTTTGGGGTCCATGTCGCAGGCAGGTGCGTGTTGGAGTTGAGCTCCAGATGAAGCTCCGCCGGAGAATACCATCTAGCCGGGTTGTTTGGGGCGTTGATCCAGACCATCCCTGCAGCTGCCATCCGGGGATTTGACAAGAAGACCAGGAGGCCAGGGGGAACCAGGCACCACGAGACGCTCAATGACCGTCAGTGGAAGGCACAGGGTTCCCTTCCTGATGTAGGTGGTGGAGTAGACTCGAGTGCTCTTCACGGCCGTCAGCTTCGGTAGGCTTATTCAATGTTTTCCATCTCCACCTGGATGGCTGCTCAACTCACCGCCCCTCACCCACGGGCTCTCGGACCGGCGACTCGAAGGACGAGGATTGTCAAAAGTCCGGTACGTCTGGCAGGTCGCGAGTGTCATCCAAAGTGCGAATCATCCAGACTTCCTACTACCATACGAACTGCACAAGTCCCACAGCTACCCCTCCCGGGGGGTACTGTTGCTTGCTGGAATAGGACGGGCCAGTCCACTTGAAGTGGACCGCAGCAGGCCACAGACGTCGGCCCTCATCCAAGCCCCCCCTGGGGAGCAGCGAGCAGGTGCCTTGTCCGCACCCTATTGCTACAGGCCCAGGCTACCGATGGTCCGACTGCAGCCGGGGAAGATATGTAGGGGAGAGGGGGCGAGTCCACTGCCCCTGGCCGCCAAAGCCTCCCGGACCATGCACCATCCCCACTACACTCCTGCGCCATGATTCCAGTGGGCTCCGTCCCCACATGCTTTGCACCCATCGCGGCTCCCCCGCCCCGCCAGTCCCAGGCAGAATCACTCATCGCCCCCAGTACAGGTCCCGAGGGGCAGCCAGTCGACCGCCAATCAACAGGTGCCCGAGTGCCAGGCCAGCAGGAGCAGGCGGGTCCCGCGTCGTCCCGGGAGGCTCTGAGCCAGAGGTCTCCGCGTGCCGCCAGATGGCTCCGTTCTAGGCGGCCGGGTCTGTGTCCACTCTCGTCACCGCCGGACTCCCCGTCATGCCCCCGCCGGTGTCCCGCGGGTGGATGGCTGCTGCTACTGGGTCAGGAGGCCCTTTTCCCCTGCTATGTCGCTGCTGGGCATAGAAGTCCGGCGGAGCTCCAAGACAGGCATCCTATGCTGCCGCCATCTTGGACACGCCCACCGAGAGATAGAATTTTAGTAAACGCAAAAGGTCTTGGTTAACTCCAGACCTAATTAACGGCCCAATTATTGAAGAAATATCAAAAGTGCACCCATGGTATATGTCCTTGCATTAGTGCAGATTTACAGCTTTCATGAATTCACAAGAATTTACAGAAGTAGGTCAAGAAATTGTAGTCCTAGAAATATCTGTGAACTGCATTTTAGCACGATCAAACATGCATGTGTAGATTTGCTCATGCGAAAATCTGTTGAGCGTTTGCAAGTTCATCTTCCAGCCATCCACTTTTTTCTCAACTCTGGAAGAAGTTTTACATCTGCCATTGTCAGGAGTACATTTCCAACCTTTCTCAGTATGGGAAAAGATTAGAGAAGAGCTGGTGAAAACCCTTAAAACATGTAAGTTAGTAGGTTTGCATAGACTCAAAAGGGCATTCCAATCCTGGAACTATTGCTTACCACTACCTCCAGCCCCAGTATGTAGATCTGCGGAAAGGTGGTAAAATAAGGGAATTACTAGTATTCAAACTCTACTATTGTATGATCCCTGGCATATTCAGAGAAACTATATCCGAGCTCTTAATTAATGAGATTGCTGCTTAATTTGTCACTACACTACATGGCACGAAAGGGACAAGTGGATTTTGTTACAGGGCAAGCAACCTGCACCATGGACAAGTAGATATTTTATTAAATTTCACACCCCTGAATGCAGGGGGCCACCCAGTGCCCATCACACTGTGAGTGCCTGAAATGTGGATCACATGAGGATCACATGAACAATAGAATGCGGCTGCAGCAAAAATAAGCACATGCTGCATGCACAAGCCACCACTAGTTGGGAAGAACCGAACACCATACATGGGTCTTTAAAATGGTCGGATTTGCCCCTTAGCAATAGCTTTAGATCATCACCTCCTGCGTTCTTAACTGGACCAGACCATGGCACTCACAAAGTCTAAACGTTACAGTGCTTATGCTGGGTCACAAAGCAAGGGTGCACTGAACACAATGAGATTTTCTGGATACAAAAATAAATAGGAGGCAAATGGGGCTCTAGCTACTGGACGCAAAAGACAAAAGAGGGAGGGTGGGAGTTAGCAATGAGGAGCTGACATACAGGGAAAAGAGGAAGTGGTGGTATGTTGAAATGACAAGCAGATACACGAAAGGAGAGCGGAAGTGTCAGAACATGCCCCTTCAAGTGCGCAAATTCAAGTGCTACCAAAAAATGGACAAGGAAAATAGTTCCCTGAAATCAGCAGTGGAAGAATCCAACTCATACAATCAGAAAACCATGAGCCCGACATGCGCCTGGGTGAGACAAGTACAAAAACAGGGAGGAAAGCCATTAGTCATCCAATCACCAGCAAGAGGCAGAACAAAGGCCCACTAAAAGGATACGTTATGTATTGGAAACAATAGGGCTGCCTACAGTCCGCTAAAGCTGTTTTAAGCAGAGACCCACAAACACCATGTGCGTAAATTACACATACTACAACTGCAGTAAGTGAACGCAGGGTTTACTTAATTTTTCAAAGCCACAGTTAGATTTGACACTGAAGCAAATATGTTACCTCAGTTTACTCTTTACACCACTGAAGTATCTTTCGGTATTTACACATCTGGAGCCAGATGTACGACCAGTTTTTGCATGCGCAAACGGGTTTGCGACTCGTTTGTGCTGTAGCAAAAACCTACATGGCCAATGTACTAACACTATTTTGCGACTCGCAAAAAATTGCGACTCGCAAAATAGTGTTTTGCGACTCGCTATTAGTAAGGGGAGTTCCTTTCCTAATAGCGACTCACAAGCCATGTATGAATGTTTTGCAACCGCAAGGGACGCCTTCCCCTTTGTGACTGGCTCTAAAAATATTTTTCAAGGGCAGGCAGTGGTCCCAGGGACCACTGCCTGCCCTTAAAAAATGAAACGAAAACTTTTCATTTTTTTTTATAACCCCTTCGATGCTCATGACGGAATGGTTCCGTCATGAGCATCGGTGCTCCTGTGCTCATGACGGAACCATGGGGCAGATGGGGGGCAGTTGGGGGCAGTAGCCCCCAATATGCCCCGCCGGCGGGGGCAAAAAGCCCACTTGACGCCAGGGATTTATTTTGGGCAATTGAAATTAGGGTGTGGGCTGCCCAAAACAGGCATGTCAATGCCCCCACCCCCCAAAAAAAATTACAGTCTTTCTGCCCCCCCCCGGGGGGGGCAGAAAACCCACTAGATGCCAGGGATTTTTTTGGGGCAATTTTACTTAGGCTGGGGGCTGCCCAAAACGGGCATGCCAATGCCCCCATCCCCCCACCAAAATTAAAGCCTTTCTGCCCCCCCCTGGGGGGCAATTGGGGGCAGTAGCCCCCAATCTGCCCCCCCGGGGGGGCAAAAAGCCCACTAGACGCCAGGGATTTATTTTGGGCAATTGAAATGAGGGTGGGGGCTGCCTAAAACGGCATGTCCATGCCCCCCCAAAAAAAATTACAGTCTGTCTGCCCCCGTGGGGAGGGAGGGCAGATGGGGGCAGTAGCCCCCAATCTGCCCCCCGCTCCCGGGGGCAGAAAGCCCACTAGAAACCAGGGATTTTTTTTTGTATTCATGTAGGGGTGGGGGCTGCCCAAAATGGGCAGGACAGTACCCCCACCCCCCCAGAGAAATTCCAGTCTTTCTGCCCCTAGGCACCAGCGATTACGCTGGCTTTTTTTATGCGTGGGGTTGGGGGCTGCCCAGAATGGGCATACCAATGCCCCCACCCCCCATAAAAATAGCCACAGTCTTTCTGCCCCCCTTGGGGCCATATCGGGGCAAACACGAGTGAGGCACCATTTTTATCGGGAGACCTGGAGGAACGCTGGGTGGTAGGAAATTTTTGTCAGCCCGGTGATGCCACAACTTTCCCACACAAAAATGTGTGAAAAAAGTGATTTGTTCAGCTAAATTTCAGGTTTGCAGAGGATTCTGGGTAAGAAAACGTTGGGGGATCCACGCAAGCCATACCTCCCTGGAATCCCCCGGGTGTCTAGTTTTCAGAAATGTGTGGGTTTAGTAGGTTTCCCTAGGTGGCCGCCGAGCCCCGGGCCAAAAAGTCATGGGACCCCCTTGCAAAACCAGGTCGTTTTGTGATAGGCAATTTTGATGTCGCCTCAATACGTTTTGGGCCCTTGCCTGTCGCGGGTACTTGGGCCTCCCACACGAGTGAGGCACTATTTTTATCGGGAGACCTGGGGGAACGCTGGGTGGTAGGAAATTTGTGTCAGCCCCGTGATGCTACAACTTTCCCACACAAAAATGTGTGAAAAAAGTGTTTATTTCAGCTAAATTTCAGGTTTGCAGGGGATTCTGGGTAAGAAAACGTTGGGGGATCCACGCAAACCATACCTCCCTGGAATCCCCCGGGTGTCTAGTTTTCAGAAATGTGTGGGTTTGTAGATTTGCCTAGGTGGCCGCCGAGCCCCGGGCCAAAAAGTCATGGGTTTGTGATAGGTAATTTTGATGTTGCCTCAATAGGTTTTGGGCCCTTGCCTGTCACGGGTACTTGACCCACCCATGCAAGTAAGGTACCATTTTTCTCGAAAGACTTTGGGGAACGCGGGTGGGTGGAATTTTGTGAATCCACGCAGATTCCAGAACTTTCCACCACAGAAATGTGCGGAAAATGTGTGGTTTTTTTTTACAATGTTTAGGTTTGCAAGGGATTCTGGGTAACAGACCCTGGTGAGAGCCAGTCAAGTCACCCCATCCTGGATTCCCCTGGGTGTCTAGTTTTAAAAAATGTATAGGTTTGCTAGGTTTCCCTAGGTGCCGGCAGAGCTAGGGTTAAAAAACTACAGCTAGGCACTTTGCAAAAAAAGGGTCATGTTTCACTGTGAAAATATGGTGTGTCCACGTTGCGTTTTGTGCTGTTTCCTGTCGCGGGGAATAGGCCCACCCATGCAAGTAAGGTACCATTTTTCTCGAAAGACTTTGGGGAACGCGGGGTGGGTGGAATTTTGTGGATCCACACAGATTCCAGAACTTTCCACCACAGAAATGTGAGGAAAATGTGTTTTATTTGACAATTTTTTAGGTTTGCAAGGGATTCTGGGTAACAGAACCTGGTGAGAGCCAGTCAAGTCACCCCATCCTGGATTCCCCTGGGTGTCTAGTTTTCAAAAATGTATAGGTTTGCTAGGTTTCCCTAGGTGCCGACAGAGCTAGGGTTAAAAAACTACAGCTAGGCACTTTGCAAAAAAAGGGTTATTTTTCACTGTGAAAATGTGGTGTGTCCATGTTGCGTTTTGAGCCGTTTCCTGTGCGGGCACTAGGCCTACCCACACAAGTGAGGTACCATTTTTATCGGGAGACTTAGGGTAACACAGAATTGTAGAGCAACTGTTATTACCTATTGACTTTTGATGCATTTCTGCCTTCCAAATGAAAGACAATGTGTAAAAAAGAAGTCATTTTGAAAAATGACCTATAATTCTCATGCTAGTATGGGTACTCCCAATTTCGGAAATGTGCAAATATCTACTGTTTCTAAACTCTATATTTTGTTCCCATTTCAGAAATACACAGGTGTCTTTCATACCGATTTTTCCATGTATAAATTTTCCCAGAATAATTGCTATATACCCGGTACATAATAAAAAAAACATTGCAAGACGCTGCTCAGTTATTGGCTCTGGGTTCGTCGGGTTCTTGGTAAACCTACAAGTCCTATATATCACCACAGCCAGAAAGGTCTAGCGGATGTAACGGTATATTGCTTTCAAATAGCTGTCATAATTGGAAGAAGTTACAGGTGAAAACGTTGACACAAATGGCTGTTTTTTTCAACTAATTTTCAATTTTTCCTATATTTAACTGTTTGTTTCTATAAAGAAAACTTGAAGGATCTACACAAATGACCCCTTGCTGAATTCAGAATTGTGTCTATGTTTCAGAAATGTATAGCTTTCCAGGATCCATTATTGATTTCATACCCATTTCTACCATTAACTGGAAGGAGGTTGAAAGCACAAAAAATATCAAAAATAGGCTATGTCCCAGAAAAATGCCAAAACTGTGTAAAAAAAATTTGGTTTTCTGACAAAAGTCTGCTCGTCCCTGAAAGCAGGGAAGATGTTGATTTCAGCACCACAATCCCTTTTTTGATACCATTTGCAGGGAAAAAACCAGACGCTTTCATCTGTAGCCCTTTATTCGCATTTTTCCCCAAAAAACCAAAATGTAGCTGTATTTTGGCTAATTTCTGGGTCCCCTCTAGGGGAATTTACAAACCCTGGGTACCTTTAGAATCCCCATGATGTTGGAAAAAAAGGACGCAAATTTGGCGTGGACACCTTATGTGGTCAAAAAGTTACAGGGGCCTAAGTGCGAACTACCCCAAATAGCCAAAAAAAGGCTTAGCATAGGGGGGGAAAAGGCCTAGCAGCGAAAGGGGTTAAATGCATCCCGTTTTCCTTTAAGGAAAACGGGCTGCATTTAAAAAAAAACTGCTTTATTGAAAAGCAGTCCCAGGCATGGAGGTCTGAGCCCAGCAGGTAACCATCCCTGGGGGGGCCAGCCATTCCCAGTGGGGTCGCAAATTGCGAGTGGCTCATTAATATTCATGAGCCTCGCATTTTGAGACCCCATTGGGAATCGCTAACAGTGTCTCTGACACTGTTGTACATTGACTTTTGCGACTCGCAAATTGCGACTCGCAATTGTTCACAATTTGTGACTCGCAAAAGTCAATGGTCATACATATGGCCCCTGGTACCTTATCTATTAGTGTGGCAAAGATGCGTCTAGCAGTGGCATAGCAAGGGGGAGGGGTGGGGGGACCATCCGCTCTGCGGCTGTCCGAGGCCCCCGCAGGGGGCCACTAACGAGGGCAGCCCTCTAGTGCCAGCTGGGCACCCCACACCCCCGCAGGGACTCAGGGAGGAGTCCCCCAAGCCTTGGCGCAGCGCGCTAGGCGAGCATCACTTCCGGGGCGCGAGGACAGGGGGAGGGGTATATATTCCTCCCCCACCATTTTGTCGTCCTCTTTCGCGCGCCCGGACACGCCGTCTGGTTGGTGGTGCTGCTGTTCTGCTGCGGGTCCCGGTGTCCTGAGTTGGCCGGCTTTGAAGCGAGGTTAGTCAATCTCCTGAACCCCAGGGCCCTCCACGCACGCCATTGGCGGAGTGGCCTCCCCGCCCCAGCTGCAAGCTCCCGGGACCGTCCCTGCAGGAGGCCCGCTGAGTTGGTGCCTTTGACCTGGGCTGTGGCGAGGGACTGGGTTGGGGCTAGGCTATAGGAAGGGTTCAGGCTTCCCGGCATCAGGCTGCGCAGGCCGGTCCTAGCAGCGGCACATGACAGAGCTTCTCCGCTCCTCGTTCCACCCTCGGCGTGTTCCCTTTAGCCCTCCCCCCCCCATGGCTCCGGTGGCGATGCTCCAAAGGGCAGCAAGCGGAGCAATGGGCCCGGCAGCCAGGGCAAAACCCGAAGAAGGGGCCGGCCTCAGGGGCCATGCCAGGCCTTGTGTGTCTTCGTTAGCTGGACACGAGGTCCACGCTATCCTGGAGTTCGCGCTGGTTGTTGTGGAGGTAGTAGATTGTCTCCCCGTGGGTCCCATCGGCCGCCAGAGGTCCGGTGGGGACTGTGCTCGCTGGGCGGGGAGGAGGTGTGGGAACGCTCTCTTCCGGCCCATCCGGCCTGGCCACTTTGGGTGCATGTACCGGGCTGTATCAGGCCAGCTCCCCTGTCGAGGACCTCAGCATGGACTCCTCACACGCGGCAGATCCCCGGGCAGCGGCGGTGAAGTGCTATTATCTGGGGCTGGCAGAGTGCCGTTTCCAGCTGTGGTTGTGGTCTGGGATTGGGCCGGCGATAGAATCGAGGGGTATTGACCCCGGGTAGCGCAGAGCGGGATGTCTTTTACGCCACCACCCCACCCCCCCCCCCAGTCAGGGGGCGACCAGCACCACGCTTTATCGGCTCGTCTGGAGCCCGGCAGCTGCCCCCCACCTCCCCATGGGTTTGCATGGGCGGTAGGGGCGTCCGCCAGCTAGCGCCCTCGAGCTGGTACTATTAGGCACTCCAGCTCGAACGGGCGAGTCACAGCGCACGATAGACTTCGTCCGCGACCACAGGTCCAAACGAATGTTCTAAGGGGATCATTTAGATGTTTAATGTGTCGTCGCATTCCGCTTGGATCACGACATCAGATCAGCATATGTTGAAAGGTCAGGGGCATGTTCGTGCCCGGGTCCGACGGCTTTGTTAATGCCCGGCGGCACAGACTGACCCTAGCCCTTAAGGGTGCGGTCACGGGAGCCCAGCCTGCCGGTGGAGGTTCGACCAGTTTCGCCATGGGGGCGGGGAGATTAGTGCAAGTCCCCCGCTGTTTGCACGGTGGCTGGGGCAGTGCCACATCCCTGGGTCCGGAGTTCGCGGTCAGGGAGGGGAAAGGGCTTTAGCTACCGGCGAACTTGGGGAGATCGTTTCCAGGAGTGGGGGAACCATTGAGTGGCATATGCGGACTGACCCCTCCCCTCGTGGTCTTGCCGAAGCATCAGGGCATTCTGTGTGGTTCATATGCACTTTGAGAGCCACCTAGTGTCTCGTCCTGTCGTTGGCGTTGGGTAGTACAGTCGAATGTTGACTGACCGGGTCTCCCTCCCCCCGCTATTTTCTGTCCGGCTGAGCAGAGGGGTAGGGGTGTGGGATTTGGTCAGTGGAGACTGAAAACATGAACACCTCGCAGCTGTGCATTTAGGTGGGTGCCACGAGGTATCAAGGCCACAAAGTGTCACTGCGCATCCCGTGCTTTGTTGACTCGAGGGGTCTTTCACTTACTCGTGCAACGCTCCTATCACTGGGGAATACGTTTTCACGAAGCCGGGTCTTGCGCTGGCTGAATTTTCTACAGCCTCTTCTCCATAAGGGGGCCCCTATCCCCACTCTTTTATAAGTGTAAAGCTGGTATCGGTACGGTTCGCAAGATTGAGCCATGCTGGCCTCAAAAGCGTCTGAGAAAATCTGAGCCCACACAGGGCTGAAAACTGTCATGGCCCAGAACAGTTTGAGGTGCATGTGTGGAAGACGTTCGGGTTTCACTGCTCAGGTTATCAGCAGCAGTCGTGTGGTATGTTTAGCGGCCTGCTTGCAAACTGTGCTCCAGTGTTAAAACACGATGGACTACCTGACTTTGTTTTGTGAAGGGATGCCCCTTGTTTTGTTGGAAAGTGGATTAGAAATGTAAATAATTTCTAAAAGGTGCATTGCATGTGTTAGCGAGGGTTCTCCATGCCAATGGTATGCCATCTGAGAGGAGTTCATATGTGATCCCAGAGGCCAATGGGTAAGACACTGGAGGCGAGCGCTTGTCTAGTTGGCCTCCCGGGGGTGCTCATGTGTGCCGGGCTTGTTTCGTTGGGAAAGTGGGGGGACATTGAAAGTCCCGGTCAGGACCGGTAATCACCGCATTTCACGTAGGAGAGCCCCTGAGGCTGCTATACTCCTAGCGGAGAGGATTACCAGCAAAAGGGCAACAAGGGGCTCGAGAAGGTGCACCCTAGTGCCTGCATGAGGAAAAGTCGGGAAGAAGATTGTTTAAGTGTGTGTTACACACACCAAGTGACAGGGGCCTCATAGTCTTTTGAATGTTGCACTGTGACACAGACCCATTTACCTTGGCGCCTACCCACGACGGTTCGATGGGTCTTGGCCAAACAAATCCCTATGGTGGGCCGCTGTAGTTTAAGATCTTATTACACCTGCCTCCGGCTGTAAGTTTCATGTCGGGAGGAGTTAAGAGTTGTCATTGACAAAGGGTGTCAATGGTACAACGGTGATGGGTTTAGGTGTTTGCGCCTGAATTTATCTTATAAAGCATTTTACATTTTGGACCTCAGAGGCTTGATCAGTTACAAGCGGCTGAGCGTGAGGATAGCAACATTTTGAAGTGTATGCTTGAGTATGTCTGTTATATGCAGGCCCGATAAGTTTTGTTTTGAATATACATTTAGGCCAGCATTGGGATGAGTTTACTACCACTTGCATTGGGCGTCGCAAACGGAAACTAATTTACAGCGTTTTATAGTTAAGAATTTATTAAGCCTATTTGGTGTTGTAGCCAGCGTTTTTTGGGCGCGTGTTTTGGACCGCGGACTGCTGTTTTGGGCGGGGCGGCCAGTTTACACCGCTATAGGCACCAGCTGCAACATGGTATTATGACAAGGTCAAGTAGGTTCAATGTTTTAATCTTTCCATCTGTTCAAAATGAGCGCAAGAATCATACCAAGTTGAGCCAGTGTTTTCTTGGCAAGTCAAGTTGTGCATTGTCCTTTATATGGAAGTGAATGTTGCGAGACTGATAGATTAAGCGACTGCGTGCTTGGGTGTACTGAAGCTCCAAATTTGACCACTCCTTCCTGGTCCCGGGGGTACTATTTAGCCCTGGGACTTTGGGTTGTCGCTCAGATACGTGCAGCAAGGGCCCGGTAACGGCGACAGTTTCCCCTAGCATAACAGCGCAAACGGTTTTTCAGTGGTTGCCTCTGTAAGTTATTATCAGTCGCAATTCTAATGCTTGCCCCGGTAGTGAGAAGCCCACATCTACACCTTCCACAGCATTAGAGCACCTCCCCTACACCAGGCATAGGTGCACGGCCTGGGGGCTGAGATCAGAGTTAATGGAAGGGTCAGCCGGTTGGCAGGCAGTCTAGATCGGGGTTCCTAGTTCGGGCCTGTCCAAGCATGGGTTCAAGTGCCAGATGTCGGCCCTGGGATATTTATCACAGGCCTGCAGAACAGATTGTGGCGAATCTGGTGAATACAGTGGGCTCACTCCGCAGGGTAGTAAGCAAGAGCCCAGCACTTTTCCATGGGGCTGTAGGGTGGCGCAGGCAACCATGTTGTCACAGCCAAACAACAAAGTTTTCATTAACGCCACAAGTGCAGGGGCATGGGGGCCTCATGAGAGTAACTAGCCCACTGCACCCTTACAATGTACTGTGTAACCCAACTTGAGGGGAGGGGGTGCTTTACTTGTGCACTTTCAACCATAAGCCAAGTTTACTTCACGGGGCTCTGCTCACACTGATGTGGGCCAAGATCACACACAGCATAGGATGAGAGTGAGGGGTCAGTCATATATGGCGATTTATGAGTATTTGCCAGAGGTAGCGAATGCGACCTCACAGACTTGATCAGTGATAATCTCATGGTTAATCTTTTGTCCCTATTGCGGACAGGCTCTGTTTTGCAAAGAATAGTACTTTGTCTCATTCGAGTGCCGCACTTGCCTCTTTCGCAGTATAACGAGGTCAAGTTTGTCTCCTATGCGGAATTGTGCGCCGCCAGTCCGTTTGCAATAGGGCTGCTGCTCTGGTTTCGGCACCTGGCATGCGCGCAGGTGGCCTGTCTGGCTGTTGCGGGAGTGCGGAGGGACTCCGGTGGTCTCTACAGTTCCCTGATAAACTGCTTCTAGTGGTTTCGTCTGGCTACAGCTGGGTTTTACACACATGTCGACATGTTTATTGGCTGGCGCAGCACTGGGTCATCAGCCGTACCCCCGTACTGGGGATCACCCAGGGAAAAGGGCACATTAGTGCTTAGTCACCCATGAAGGATATGTACAAACTGGCACGCGGTGCGTTGGGGTTCGTGCCACCCAGAGCTGGGGGCGTATGTGGGCACACGCATTGCCCGTGCATTGTGCTTTGGCCGGTTTGTTTAATCTTTTCATAGGGAAGAGATATGCAGGGTACCTAATCGCTCACAGCATGGCACATCAAGGGACGCAAACCGGGTTGTTACCCATTAAATGTTTTATAATATATGCTTTGGGGCACCTGCAGCAGTGAGGGATGCTTCCTGAGTGCCTAGGACCTGAGGTTTGGTAGCACTCCCCTCCCCTGGGCTTTCAGCAGAATGGCCACAGGCTAGGGCAGGTCAAAGGGGGATTCCTGCGCGGTGCTGGTAGAATGTCACGTACCGTTAAGGGCATGTCACTACTAAAGTCGTCCCAAAGTTTTGGGGTCAAAATGGGTGGAGCAGTAAGACTACAGGCATTGGGAAGCTTTTCGCATTCCCTCAATTTAGTAAGGGCAGCTATCTGTACAGAATTACCAGCGAGTGGGGTAACATTCACCGGTTATTCAGCGCCATCATGTCTTCCCACGAGTCCTAGTAGTGCTCCCACCAAGTCGGACGCTATAGAGAAGTTGGAAACGTGGCGACTAGCATTGGCACGATCGCCGAACCTCACATGGGCCTTACAAATCCAGTTTCAGCATAGGTACTAGTGGTGAAATCCCGGCATATGGAATTTGGTTGACCACAAAGGAGAGAACTGGTTAACATGTTGGTTATGTCATTGAATTGGACGATATGTACACAGCAACAGGTGGATAGGGCATGGGTGCATGCGGCACATTTGTTAATGGTGCTGGATAATTATTGTTTTCTCTAGGTAACTGGGATCTCGTGCCCAGGTGCTGTCTTTTTGGCCGTCAGTTACCAGCAAAAATGGTGGGAGATTCAATTTTACATTTACTCTGCTGTGTTACGCTAAGTGCAGTTCCTACCGGCAGCTAACGGGGTTGTGCTAACGGAGCTGTAGGACAGTGGCCTGATTGGCCTAGTGAGTTATGTAATCCCTGGGAGGTCATGATGAGGCTTGGTAGCACAGGGTAATAGTGGCAGATGAAACTAAGTTTCTCCCGTATGGTCGATACAAAGGGTAATAAAAATAACCTGGTATGGAGTCTCTTCTGTAATGTGCCACTATGGGAGTGCGGTTGGCACATTAAATTTACACTGCCTCTGGGATAAGCCAAAGTCCCTGCCTGGCCACCAAGGGGTGGGCAGGTGTCCGCTTAAGTATGTACTCCCTTCTCCTGACCAGAGAGGTGGGCTCGGACATGCTTAGGTGCATACCCGAGCCAACCAGAAACTCCATTTACTACATGGTAGAGAATGCATAGGAGTTGTTTGCAGTCCATTCGCATCCGCCCCACAGGGCGAATGCTTTAGGACACAAGGTTTGTGGAGGGCTCCTGTTTGGGAGGGTGACCAAAGGGACACAGGTGGTGTGACGGCAAAGCGAGACTGTCAGCTGATGCTGGGTAGGAGGTTCCGTATCACCTACCAGAAGGGTGCCAGGTGGCAAGACCAGTAAATAATGTTTAAGCATGATATAGATGCTGGTCTGGAGAGGTTTGTCAAAGGTATTACACTTATGCCTGGCATTCACAACCCATCCACACCAAGCCTATTGCCCAGGTCCTGGGCCGCATACACACAGCCCGGTACTAGGCACCTGCGGTTGTCAGGCCATGAGTTACTAAATTACAACTGTACAGTGGGCATACTTGCTGACCGGGCAGATTGCCACGGCCTCCAAGGGCTGAATAGTCAGACACCAGTCGCCTCAATCACAAGGAACACGACCAGCATAACTTGAATCTTGGCCTTGAGAAAGCCCTCGGCCGATGGGCCACACGGGCGAAACACGTGTCGACTGTCTTTGTCTTATGCCTGTCTTTGTCTTATGCATGTGAATAAGAATAAACACCAGGCATTTGAAACCTACCAAAGAAATATTGGAAATTATTCCGTTTACTAAACACAATTTAAGAAGGCACAACCCTCCACCCCCTACCTAAACCAGTAGCAGTGAGTGTGGTTTGCCCACAGTGCAGTTGTTAGAAGAATTGAAATTCCATGTACAGGTTATGCTGAACTTGCCACCAGCGGGTCTAGTGTGTGAGCGGGTTAACTGAGCAGGTAATTTTCCACCGCTGGGGTTGCCCTGGGGTGGGCAGTGTGAACACCCCTGCCCCCTATCCGGGGGCTCTCGCAGGGAGGGTTCCAGCCTGTCGACTTTTCCTGCAGCTAAGGTCAAATGCCCTGCCCGGTTAGCTATATTAGCCTAACTGGGCAGGGGTGCTGTCAGCTAACACATTGTGCTGCGTCCCCAAGAAAGGGGGAACAAGGTGCCAAGCACAAAAGGCAAGGCGAGCAGTGTGAACCCCCCCTCCTATTCGGGAATATTCTGGGAGGAAGGGCAAAGTAGGACTTAGCCAATCCTTAAAGTTAGGCACCATATGGCAGCCAGTGCGCACTGCATTAATCACACGGATTCTCTAGCTGGTACCCCTAGGGGGTCCACCACGAAGGGAGCTGAGCTGGCGAAATTCCCATAAGAAATAAGGGATGCACGGCAAGGGCAGGAGGGCACCCTGGCTCATCGTCACACACGTCTAGTTATGGACATTCCTGTGCGTCATGAGTTAGAAAGCAAATGGACGGTGCAAAGGTTAAAGTATAATCCTTCTCGCCCGAATAGCCAGAAGTAGGCAGGTGGGTGTGGGAGCGGTCTCCCAACAAGCGGGCAGCTGTCCCTTAAGTGGGGACACAGGTGTGCTAGACACACCGTCCTAGTAGGACGGCAGCTAGGTGAGCTCAGCAAATTCATGGGGCAATGTGAGCCAGGGAATCTGATCTGCCCCGCCCAGAGTTGGCACGGGGCTGAGTTATGTATGTGAAGTAGTGGAACCTTCCCACAGGAGGGTGGATAGTTTTTGGCACAAATTCACAGGGCAGAAGGGCCTTTGTGTTGCATTAGACACTAGCTGATCCAGGCTATCGGCAAGGGCTATTGTGATACAGATGGGGTTCATCTAGCACCAGTGGGAGGGATCTCTTCCCTAGCTTTGCAGGAGGCCTGGAAATGAGAGGTTTCAGGTAAGAAAGGAGCTTTTGGTGGGGGGCTCTGGCGGCGACGGTGGCCACCTCCAGAGCTGTGGCGGAGTTACAGGGCGATCTGGAAGCAGAGGGGTACAGAAGGGTACCTCTGCGCGGCACCATGGTGGGTGCCAGAGCCAAATCCTAGGAGCCTCATGGAAGGTTCCTAGAAAACCGTGTCGGCGCCCCGTTAGTCCTTCGGGCGGTTGTGGGCCTGAACAACCGGGGGTTTGCTATGCTACGCTCCGCCCTGAAAGGGGCGTGAGTAATAAGGAACCATGTGTCACGTGATCCGGGAAGAGGATCACCAGAAGTGGCAGCACAGATGGGGTTCGCCCCAGTGCTGCTTGGCTCATCAGGCGGGCAGGCGGCCCAGACGGTTGCCTGCCCTTGGATCGCCCGTAAGATAACCCACCATATTACATAACGGTGTATGTAATAAACCTGCAGCAATTTTACCCAAACAAGAAATGTGTTGTGTGTTTATTTATGAGCATGCATGTTACGTTGGAGGGGTGGGGTAGGTTGCCAATGCTGGTACTATGCGGCTGTCCGAGGCCCCCGCAGGGGGCCACTAACGAGGGCAGCCCTCTAGTGCCAGCTGGGCACCCCACACCCCCGCAGGGACTCAGGGAGGAGTCCCCCAAGCCTTGGCGCAGCGCGCTAGGCGAGCATCACTTCCGGGGCGCGAGGACAGGGGGAGGGGTATATATTCCTCCCCCCACCATTTTGTCGTCCTCTTTCGCGCGCCCGGACACGCCGTCTCCCACCCTACCGCTTACCCGGCGTGGTTCGTGGCAGGCAGGAGGCAGAGAATGTTGTAATGTTGTCTTTTTTCGTTGCAGGCGGAGTTACAGGGCGATCTGGAAGCAGAGGGGTACAGAAGGGTACTCTCTGCGCGGCACCATGGTGGGTGCCAGAGCCAAATCCTAGGAGCCTCATGGAAGGTTCCTAGAAAACCGTGTCGGCGCCCCGTTAGTCCTTCGGGCGGTTGTGGGCCTGAACAACCGGGGGGTTTGCTATGCTACGCTCCGCCCTGAAAGGGGCGTGAGTAATAAGGAACCATGTGTCACGTGATCCGGGAAGAGGATCACCAGAAGTGGCAGCACAGATGGGGTTCGCCCCAGTGCTGCTTGGCTCATCAGGCGGGCAGGCGGCCCAGACGGTTGCCTGCCCTTGGATCGCCCGTAAGATAACCCACCATATTACATAACGGTGTATGTAATAAACCTGCAGCAATTTTACCCAAACAAGAAATGTGTTGTGTGTTTATTTAGGAGCATGCATGTTACGTTGGAGGGGTGGGGTAGGTTGCCAATGCTGGTACTATGGGCAGCACGAGTTTTGAGGGTGGCCGCCTCCCCCCAGCTCTTACCAGCCGTCTCGGGGCAGCAATCGCCAACCCTCTCTTCAGTGTGGCTGTCGCGGGCGGCAACAATCCGAGGAATCCGCCAACACACCCCACCCACCCCGGCTCTTCAATGCAGCCACCGCTGGGCAACAAACGCAGGGACCGCCCCGGGCGGTCTAAGGTCTAGCTACACCAATGGCGTCTAGGGATCTTATGCTTACTTTTGTTTGATATGCTCTGCTCACACATATAGATATGATGTGCAGGCCTTTTGCAAAACCTAGCAAGAGCCTGATAAATAGCACATTTCCAGAAAAAGGACTACTCTGAAACTTCAGCTTGAAAGATAGTCTGGTAAATGCAAGTGTAATGCACAGTGGTATTTCCATCCGTGGCACAGTAATAACAGAGCACCTTTACTAAGAGTGGGTTACTTTCAAACAGGCTTCCTAAAAACACCAAGTCACAGGAGTTGTTGTTTCTTGCACAACAGATATTTAGTAAAAAAATAGATTTGTTAATGAACGAAACCACCATACGTTTCAGAATGCTTAATTTAACCAATGGGATCCTGAGGAAGGCCTTCAACACCAGGGAGATAGATGGAAACAGTTACATTCTTTGGCCAGAATCCCGTACATTTCTATGCATTTGCTAAAAAATATTTCCATCATGCAAGAGCTACAATGCTGGACCTTAGAATCAGTAGCGGCTCGTGGAGGGAGTGCTACGGGGCGGTGAGGCGGGGCTGGGGAGGAGCAGGGTGGGGGGTAGTAAACTGCGGCATACGGCCGAACAGAGGTAAGTAAACAAATAAATAAATATAACAAATTTAGTTGCGCGCGCTGCATCGCATTTGGCAATGCAGCGCGCGCAATGAAATTTGTTTTATTCATTTATTTGTTTACTTACCTCTGTTCGGCCGTATGCCGCAGTTTACTACCCCCCACCCTGCTCCTCCTCCGCCCCGCCGCCCCGTAGCACTCCCTCCACAAGCCGCTACGGCTTAGAATTTTATAACCTAAAAAACAAATGGATAAAGGCCTGAAGTCGGTTTTTATGGTGACACAATGAGGACAGCAGTAATGTCAGCAGAGTGTTAGGGAGATACAATAGGGTTTTCTGTCAGGGAACAATGAAAGAAGGCTCTTCGTGCATTCACTGCTTCAAAGTGCTGCACTGGTTCGAACTGCAATATTTTTTGCAACGTATTTCTTTTCACAAAATACTGCAAAAAGCCAGCATCATTGCCGTGGCATTGTATAGAGCATAAAGAGTAGGGCCTATACCCAAAGTCCCAAAGCTCTAGGATGGGGGCGCTGATGTACCAACAGTGTTGGGTGTGGGGAGCTGCAGGAATGATACACTGGCAGTTCAAGGACAAATGCAGTGTCTAATGTGCGCTTTAAAAGCAACAGAAGTAAAGACAATGAAAGCAGGTCTCTGGTGCTGGCGAATAACGACTTTAAAACGTACAGTGAAACATGACAGAACCAACAAGGTGAAATCCTCAGCTAGGAATACTCGATGTTCCATTTCTCTGACAAGGCGATTTACATAACCTTTTACCTCAAACTCTCACTCAAATATTTAGCAGAAAATTCCATTCAGTTTACACTCGTTCTGCAAACCGTAGAGCAAACATTAACCTCAGCCAAATATGTCAGCCTCTATCTGGGTCACTGAAACAGTGAAGCTGTAAAAACAGCAGATTAAAATTTATGGACTGTGGTAAAATGATTGCCATTATGGATCATATCCTTGTCCGCTGTGCATGGGCAAGCCCCCAAAAGTGGGGAAAGTTAATAGCCGTCGCTGCGTTTTGGAGTCACGCAGCAATAACCACTCAATTCCACATTCAGTGGCCTGCCGTTTAGCAACGGCTGAAGTTTACGGCCCAGCACCACGTGGCTGCCTCCAAAGGGCAGGTTTCTACTCATGGTCTTCTGACCTCTTCACGGGCCCAAAACTCTTTCTTTGTAAATCCGTATTTGTAAAAAGCGAACTACTCACCCGTTACGGGTCTCAAGGCGCTGGGGGCCGGAGTGGAAATTAAGTGAGCTATTGCCCAGAGTCACATGGTGCTGAGCTGAGCTGCCGCCGGAGCCTGGGATCGAACCGTGAGCCCTGTGCTCCGAAGTCAGCTGCCCTGGCCGCTGCACCACACCTCTCTTGGACATTTATAGCACTGTGTAGTAAGGAAACTCCCACCGGTGACTCCACACTGTAGCCTCCTCCTCAGCCCAGGAGCTTGCAAAATGAACACGCCGCACACGGAGCTCGTAACTCACGTCTTTATTCACCAGAGTACAACATTCAACTGAACTTCTCATTACCTCCTAACTGTTAAACCCCTCCCCAAATGGTTACGTAATTCTCTCATTGAGTTCGCCCAGAAGTGTGGGGTCCTGGCGCTCAAAGTCTTACAACACTACACACACCTCACAATCGGGTCCATATTTTGCTTCTATACAGTGATTGGAGCTCGGGGCAGTATGATGCTTAAGCTGTTGAATTGGCTGCTAAAATCACTTTTTACTGCAGGCAATTCCAATATTACTGTACATGAGAATACCGGCATTCAGGGTTTATGGTGTTGCTGTGATGAAAGTAGGAAAAGTGACAATGCGCACAAAATGAGACTTGAAACAAAGTAGGCTTTCAAAGCTATGGACGATCTTGCTCTAGCAGGAAATAGAAATAAATGAAAATGGAGCAAACAGCAAAATGGACAACAAGTTGTGACGTGGGCCAGTGAGGCAAAGCTGGACCAGCCAGGGGCCCGCAGGGAATCACTACCGGTGGCGGGAACACCAGAAACGCAATGGGAAAAGCCCACGAAAATTGACGCGCAGCGATTGGGTGCGTCCTTTGAAAACCACGAACCACCCAATGGTAGAAGGAGGGCGGGACAGACAAGGAGGTCAAAAGATGGGCACGGGCCCCCTTGACCACAACTGACCATCGCCTTGAAACCCACCCACCCACCGCCGTAAGAACTGTGGGAAAGGGCAGGGCAGAGACAGCACGGAAAGATACCCAGAGGAAAGAGTAACCTAGGTAGAAGAGCTACTCAAACAGTGTCCTTGGGATGCCTCACGGCAGGGACACAGGGAGCAGGCAAGTGGCCAGCAAAGGTCCAGGGCAAGCGAAACGGCACTTGCAGCCCGGGCCGTGTCTGACGGCCATCCACGAGATCGGTAGCAAGGGAAGCCTAGAACGCGCAGAACACTGAGACACCTGCAAAAGGGGCCATCGCGCAGGGTCAGTGCTGTCAGCCAGAAATAGAGGTAAAACCATTGGGACAATTTTTTGATTGATAAGTGTGATGTGTAACAAGCAAACATGGGTTTTCGAATGACCAACCAGTAAGTTGCGAAATGTTTTTAAAATAAACTGCTGCCTTTGATGCACCATAAACTGTTGTACCCAGAGTGATTTGAAGGGGGAATGCTGCAATGGTCTGGCTGACAAGGAGGTGGTGAACTTGCACGCCTAGGAGGGGTTACACACCAGTGGAAGTACATGTGTCAAATCACTGATGCTCTAGTGCCTGCTCAGAGTTCATCTGCCACTGGTGCCACTTCCTAGTATTGTGGGCTGACAGCTTCCTCCACATTGTTACTACCTTTGACGCAGGTTTATGAACATTCACTGTGAGATACAAGCAGTGCTTCCAAGGGACAGGTACTGTCCGGTACTGAGTACCCGCACTTCTTTAATTTGCTGCAATACATTTAATGGGAGAGTATACCGGTAATTCTCAGGAGCAAATAGGCACTCAAAACAGAGAGTACCACTTCTGTATTTCCATTTAAAGCACTGGATACAAGCAAGAATTGATAACGAGGCAGGTGAAGGAATGGCACTACTTTGCCTTGGAAAACAAGCATTGGCAAACCCAAAAGGTCTGGCTTTATGAATTGTGTGATTGTGCACACAGGCCGTTGAGTCTCATAAAAAAATCAAATAAGAAGTAGCACAAAATCACTTTCATTAGTGTCACCTTGAAATAAGGTGAAATATGTCATCACGCACGAATGGAAGAACGCTTGTTTAAGATTTTTCGCCATGGTTAATTGTTTATTTTTGGTTTCTAATTGGGGGAGATGTCTCTATTAAGAACGATTGGAACCTTGAGCAGCCCCAATTGTCTATTAAATTCTTTTTCTCATAGGGCTTCTCACAGCTCTTGCATATTTCCCAGAATAAAAATATGTAATGTGTCAAAAATTCAAATTCCGAAATCTGTATTGCTCAAATAATTAATTAATTGCAATCATAAAAAGGGAAAATAGGCAATTATCAAAAAAATAGAAGTGAACAATAAATTTTAGGGGCAAATAACTGTGAAAGTGGTTTATATTAAAAAGACAATACACCGTCAGTTAAAATTCAGTGCAAAAATGTGAAAAGTTTTGTTTAAAGTAAATCCATAAATAAAAAAAATAAAAAAACGCAGTTAATTAGGTATCAGTGCCACTTAAACAAACTGCAACCGCGTCTGTGCATGCCCCAAATGTCAGCAAAGCATAGTGTGTGCAGAATGAGCCATCACACACAGCACACATCTAATTTTAATTTGAGAGGTGCAGAAAGCGCTTCCAAACACATTAAGGCACCACCATCCCCAGACATGTCCGAATGAATATATTAAATACAATTTTACTTGATTATCAAAATATTTATTTGTACTTTAGGACCTGAGGTCACATTCAAGGGGTGGCACAGGAAACACCATTGATTCTAATTTCACCACAAGGCTCTGAATTCCTGTGTGTATGTGCAGAGAGGAAAGGAAGCATGGAATAAGCAAAACACCAACACGCAGGAATGCACTGAACAAAAATGTCACCAAAAACACACAGATAAACTGCACATCATGACTTTGATAAGCAGCGCAATAAAATATAGTAAAGCATGCACGCCTGTACCGAGACAAAAAAAACACAAATAATAGGTCAATCATTTTTGATTTCAAGTAGTTTTTATTGAACATTTTTAGAAAATTGTTACACAAAGGAAACAAGGAGACAATGAACAAAAATACCAAACAGAAAGTAAGAGAAATAAGCAATAAGAAAAGCAGGTGGTCACTGGCGAACGTATCCGTCATACTGTAGAATTTGTAACAACGAGATTAGGTCATACATGCCAATTAATATGAAATCTGCACAAGGCACTTTCATAGACGTGCACGCCGACCATATCACAATGAACAATTTACATGAAATGATCAGCCTGAGCGGATACACTGTGCAGACGTTTGGGTCCGAAATCTTCACAAAGCATTTTAAACACTTCCATATATTCCCCATTCCAAAGCTTCTCCTTCGTAGACACCACGAGGTGCACCCCTAAAGACTTCATAATCCCCATATATGGCACCTTCTTTATTTTCAACTCCTCACTTTGTTTTTTGTCCTGTGACTTCTACCCCCGCCCATCACCCGCCTTGTCCTTAGGGTCACCTGCTGACATCGTATCATCTTTCCCAAACGCTGTGCCCCCTTGCGCTCCACCCTCTGCCTGCTCGTCTGTCCCTATACCCCTGTCAGCTACATATCAGCCTTTACACAGTCGCACTTGTCACTCTCCTCGTCCTTCATCGGAACCCACATCCACCCCCTTCCAGAACATCATTGGTCGCAACCCTCCCCCAGCCGTCTTACTTGATTTTAATGTTGGCGCCCGCACCAAAGCTTGTCACCTCGCTCTCGTATCCAACACCAATCTAATTGAAATCATTGCCGCTCTACTTTGCTGCTCTGCAAAACACTTATTGCTCTGCAAAACACTGATTGCAGATGGATTAGCAATCCCCCGTCATTCCTCCCACCCCTAGCCCATCAGCTTTCTCTTCAGCCCTCTGCCCCTCATCCTCATTGTCAACCAGTTCCTCATTTCCATAATCCAACAGCAAACCATCGTCTTCGTCCCTTGCTGCCCTTGATATCCCTTGCACACCTGTTTGTCCAGCCAACACCGCTGTGTCCCACCAAGCATCAGGTGCCCGCTTATTTTGCCGTTCGCAGGGGGCCACACCAGACCTTTCCACCATCGCAGGGTAGGCCACACCAGGCATTACACTACTCATTGCTGAGGAGGCCACACCAAACCTGTCCTCACACCTCCAACCACTGCCAGTGCCGCATTCGGGCCATTCTTCCTGGACCATGCCATCTCTTCTCCTTGGGGTAGGTGGACCACATTGGACTCTCCTTAGTCTGGAACTTTGTCGCAATCTGAAACCCAACCACTAGGAGTGATACCCGGTGTGCTGGAGTCCCCACCGACCCTCAAACCCCGTAATTCTCCTGACGGCACCCAAAGCCCCCTCCCTGTCCCTGGCCTGTCCGAGGGGGCCCTCTCTCCCTGATCCCATGCACCATCCTCCTCCCCAAAACGTCCTGACCCCTCCAAGGCGCCACCCAAAAAACTACCCCATCGCCCTCCCAGAATGCCCCCTCACAGAATGCATAGCCCCACCGCCACGCGGTCGCCTGCTGTAGACTTTTAAAGACTTCTCTGCCTGTCCCCGAAACACCCCTCCTGACTTACCTTCACAGTCAGTACCCTACCCCACACACTCACTCCATTCAAGCTTGGCAGCCACTATGGCCAAAGCTTTCCCCTCTCCTGAACCACCCCCCACAGTCTTCTGGCACCCCTTACCTGCCGCCTGCTCATTCCTCACTTTAAATGACCACCCCTAGGGCCTGCTGCCTTTTCCCAGGCCTGATGCCAGCACTTGCATGTCTCCGGCTCCAGCACTACTAACCCCTGCCTGAGGCAGCAACTCCCTGCTAGGGCCCCCGTCAGCCCTCTCCCCACTGCCATGCTCTTTGACCCCTACCCACTCTGCCCCTGCCTCCACCCCATACCTCTGCCTAGTGTACAAGAGCGGGGGCAAATATCACTAGGCCCGAGTAGGCCCCACTCAGTACACTCACTGACAGAACATATGGACACTTAGCTCTCTGTATCACCGAAGAACCACGCGCGATTCTCGGCCATTTATTTATATCCGGGGGCTGTGCCTGGCCCTTGGGGTGAGTGAGGGATACAATGTATGGTAGAGGCCGGGTGGCACTCTACATCCCTTCCAACCTTTAATGGTGCAAAACAGAAAGAATGAAAAAAACAAGAAATTAACATAACTCCTATGGCAGATACCAGGCACGAGTCTCTTTTCATCTGTTCAGGATGCTGCATGCATAGTCTCTGAGTCGTTGACTTGGAGCAGGGTTTGGACGGAAGTGATACTTAACACTTCCATGTGCCCTGCCTTGGCTGGGTGAGGCGTTCTCAGATTCACCTTCCTGCCCAAGTTGTGCAGGTCCCGGGCTAGCAGTCCCACCAGGGCTATGCGCAGCGGTCTCTTCCAGCAACGGAATCTCTGGCCATTCGAACTCACCGGTATCCTCTTGCTTGCTAGCTCTTGATGGCTGTTGGCTTGGCCTCTGATCAATTGGCTTAGACCGGACCTTCTTGAACCATGAGATGTTATAGTCATTTCCCCTCTCTTGACTGTCACCATGATTCCTTGTACCTCATTCGCCTTCCACACTTCCCTTTCAAATGGGTTCCTGTACTTCCATCCGGGATGGCAATTGCGCATGAAGATGCTGTCGCCCACCAGTATTTCCGGGACCTCTGCTCCATGGTCTCTGCTTGCCCTGTCGTTGACTTTCCTTTTCTGCTGGGTGGCTTAAAAGTCAATGACTGCCAGTATCCTTCAAGGGCTTACACGAAGGACATCTCTAGTACTTTGTTTCATGATCAGATCACTAGGGGCACACCCTGTTGTGCTGTGGGGGGTCTGTCAGTACGCCCAGAGAAATTGGTACAGGCAGCACTCAATGTCACCGCTTAGATCCACTCCAATCCGGAGCGCACAATTTAAAGTCCTCATGAAACGCTCCGCTTCGCCATTGGCATATGGCCACTGCGGAGTGATATTACAATGTTTTATACTGAGTCCATGTTGATAATCTTGAAACTCCTGACCCTGGAAAGGTGGACTGTTGTCTGTTTTGATCTCTTCTGGGAGAACAAATGTTGCAAAGATCTTTTCCAGAGCTGGTCTGACATTGGCAAACGCCGTGGACTTGACTAACTCCACAGCAGGATATTCTGAGTGTCTGTCTATGACAACAACATCAGTCTCCCATCTGGGAAGCTCCCAAAGTCCAGGCTAAGAGACGACAAAGGGTGCTCTGATGCTTCCTCAGTGATCACAGGGGTTACCGGGGGATCCCCTCCAATGATGGCGCAGGAGTGACAGTTTCTTACTCTTTCATCAACCAGTCGATCCATGTCAAGGAACCATATTTTATTCCTAAGTCGGGCCTTGGTTTTGCCAATCCCTTGATGACCCTGGTGAGCTATGTCCTGCCCCATAGCTTCTGGGGGACCACTATCTGTTGACCTCTTAGCAATAGACCTTCAGAGCTCACGCACAGTTCGTTACACACCCTCCACATCTGTTTTTGGGCTGACTGTTTTTCAGCAATCAGCGTCCTAGAACCTTCTAGAAAGTTTTTCCATTGTCGATTCTTGAGCGCTTCCGTTACTTTTTGTATGCACCCATCTTCAGTTGTTGCTTGCAAAATCTCACTTAGAGAGAGAGTGTGGGGGCACGCCTCTGCCACAATCATTTTGATGAAGGTCTCCACCTCTTCACTGTCGACCTCAGACTTAGTTACATCAGACCCCAGGGGACGCCGGGACAGGTAGTTGTTTGCACCTGGCTGGTATACCACCTCAGATGAGTACTGATCGAGTTCTTCAGCCCATCTCTCGATTTGTGGGGATCCATTCCTGGCAGTCCCATCAAAAAGGGGTACTGGTGGTTTGTGGGCTGTAACCACCACAAACGCCTGTCCACACACATGCAGGTGGAAATATCTGCACGCCAATCTGATGGCCAGAGCCTCCCGTTCTATCTGGGCATATCGCATTCCCCTTCAGTGGCATAATCAATGGGTACCCATTGTTCTGCTCCTTTTTCCTGTAAAAGGACAGCTCCAATACCCACCGGGCTTGCATCTACAACCAGTTCCATCTTCTTCTGCAGGTTGAAATAAGACATAGTGACATCATGTAGAAGTGTGCCCTTGATTGCTTTGAAGGCCTGCACTGCTTCTGCCGTCCATTCCCTTTGATTATCATGCTTGGTCAGGGCCCTCAGTGGTACGGACAAAGTTCCTAGCTTCGGGATGAATCCTCCACAATAATTTGCCATCCCCAGAAAACTGCAGAATTCTGAGACAGTTCTAGGTGTGGCTGCAGCCCTGATGGCTTCCACCTTTTGAGGCTCAACCAGAAGACCTTTGCCACAGAAGTGGTATCTGAAGAATTCTATGGAGTTGGTACAGAACTTGCATTTTCGGCATTGTAGCGTCAAACCACTTACAGCCAGGTGCTGGAGTGCGCCTCTCGAACGTACTTGGTGCTCTTCCAGGGTCTCTGAAAATATGAGAATGTTATTGCTGACGTTAATCACACCCACTAGGCCGGAGAGCGTCTCCCTGATTGCCTCCTGGAAGACCTCTGCAGCTGATGAGATGCCAAATCTAAGGCTTCGATATTTCCATAATCCTACGTGAGTTGAAAATGTCGTGATGTAGCGACTCTCTTCATCAAGGGGTAGCTGATGATATCCTTCATTCAGATCTATTTTTGAGAACCATTGAACTACATTTAAGTCAACCACAATTTCGTCTATCATGAGTGTGAAATGTCTTTCACATCTGATTGCTTTATTGGGCAATCTCATGTTCACACATAGTCGTATGGCCCCAGGTTGTTTTGGCTTAGGGGCAATCACGAGCGGAGATACCCAGAAAGTGGGCAATGGCACCCTCTCCATGACTCCCAATTGCTCAAATTGCTTGTTCTACAAGGGGAGGTAGGTGGAACGGTAACCTTCGGTGTCGCAGTGCCACGGGCGAACCCCCTTGTCAATGTGTAGTGTGAATTTTACGTCCTTTAAACATCCGAGACCCTTTAACAACTTGGGTAACTCCTCCAAAATGGCATTGGCATGTGATTGATGCACTTGGCGAGCAAAGAACCAAGCCTAAATCTTTAGCCATATGGCACCCTATCAGCGTTCCTGTCTCTCCTTTTGTCACATGGAATTTGGTGAAGGCCATCTTGTCACTCTTTACAAGCACTTCTATCACCCCTCTTAGAGCAATGAGAGTCATTCCCACCATACGTGTAGATCTTTGCCTTGGTGGGCGCCACGGTGGGACGGGGAGACAGTTTTCGAAATTGGACTTCATCCATTACATTTACTGATTCCCCTGTGTCAATCAAGGTGGTGATCTGGACACCCTTGATGGTGACATGGCATATTGGAGAGGATCTTTTCCGCTGGTTGTCTCGCCCGCCAAATGATATTGTTTAGATTTCTTCCTCTTCGCCCTCTCCTGAGGCCTGGGTATTGCGCTCTGACTGCACTTCCTCATCATCAACCACTGACAAGCACCTAAGGGTGTGTCTGCCGCGCCCAGGGGTGTTGGATCCCAACACTTGATGGGTACGATGGCATGCTCTGATGAAGTGGTTTAGCCTGCCACACTTGAGACAGTGTTTCCAAGGAGAGGAGCACACATTGGATGCACGATGGACAGATCCACAGTTTCCACACGCCTTCTCCCCCGACTTCAGGTTGCCCCTGTCTGTGCCGGTCTTGGCTGGATAGCTTCCAATTTTTCCTCTTCGACCAGCATCCCTTTTGAACTCGGTGTCAGTGTTGTACCCCAGGCCAGGGCCGCTTCCATGTCTTTCGCATGGCTGTCTGCTAACTCATGAGATCTAGCCAGGATCAGTATCTCATACAGCGAGATCCCTGGTTGTCTTAGAATCAGCTTTCTCAAGTTCGAAGATCAGCACCCCTGGTTGATCTGGGCACAGATTTCATCCGCCGGGCCAATGGAGGTGCAGGTGCTGGCAAGCCGGTGAAGGTGAGCATAGAAGACATTCACAGATTCGCACTCATTATGTCGGGCCTGCCTCAGTTTAAACCTCTTTTAGTACGGATTCACGTGGGGGTCAAAGCAGCAGTTGAGGACAGCAACAGCCATGTCAAATCTGTGGAACAATCAATGTTGGGAAGGTCTTGGAATAAGTCATTTAGTTAATCTCCTCCCATGTGAAGCATCATTGAGTGCTTGACAGCCATGTCTGTTTCCCGGGTGGTGCATTGCACTATTGAAGTGCAGACAGGTGCTAGCTGGCTGAAAGGCTGCAACAGGTGTATGCGCACCTGGCCAGGTGTCGGGTGGTGTCTCCTGCCCAGGTGATGAGCCTGCGCCATCCCTTGGCGATGCAGACATATTGATCACCACTTACTGATATGTTTCCCTTCACCCTGTGAGATAGTTTAATTGACAGGCACTGCCCAAGTCCTGAAAGGTGTGCACTTGCTTGGCCTTCTGACGTTTCCTTCGGTTAAATGGCCATGCTTTCAGCCACGCAGGCATACTGCTCCTCTCAGTATACTACCAGCAGCACTAGCTGGCACCAGGCTGACAGTCTCATTAATCACACGTGGAGCGCCATGTTGCAGATCCATACAGTCTCTCTCTCTCCCTCTTGCAGCCGGCTTACACAGGTGGTGGTCAGGACAGGCCACGCCCACCAGAGCACGGTGCCGGGGGAAGCCGGCACACAGCCATGTCTTCTATTCCACCCCTTGGAAAGCCCAGCTCACCTTCCGCACTGCAAGGGGGTGCCTCAGCCGACACACCATGCTGCCTCTCCAACACAGCGGCCTCTTGCGGCCCCGACGGTCCCATGAGGCCTGGACGCTCAAGTAGCGCAGTGTTGCAGCAGGCCCTGCTACAGTCAATCAACACGTGAGGGCCGGGTTTCACACACGGCTGTTCCCAGCACCGCGGTTAAATATGGGCATACAGCGTTCTCACTCCGGCCAGCACAACATAGCCATCAGGTCTCTCTTTGCAGGACGGAGGGGGAAAACTGTTGAGTCCACTTCACCGTTGCCCCTGGCTCACCTTCACAGCCTCTGGTGCTGCTCTCGGCGACATCAGTGCTCTGTCACAAAACTCTTGTGGCGCACAAAGCCTATCTCCGCAGAATATGCCACGTACATTGCATGCTTTTTTAACGCATGCCATTACAACGCGGTCATTACAACGATCGCTTTGTAACAACGCATGCCATTACAACGCAAGTCGTAACAATGACTTGCTCTAGGGGGGGCGCTGGATGTTGGAATAGTATAATTTACATTCTAACTCCAGTCTGTGCAACAGTAGGGAAGGTGTTGGATTTTAAATCCAACACCTTCTGACCCCTACAGCAAGTCGTTGTATTGGCATGCGTTGTTACAACGCGGTCATTGTAAAGACCGCGTTGTAATGGCATGCGTTGTGTTGCATGCGGTGTAAACGATGTTTACCATCTCCGCATAGCACAGATGAGAGATAGGCACTCTCACACGCGGAGAGAACTCCGGCCACGTTGCCAGTGTAAAAGGGTCGGGGGCAACCATCACTAGGCCCAAATAAGCCCCACTCACTACACTCACTGACAAGAGATACATACACTTGGCTCTCTGTGTCACCGAAAAACCACAAGCGATCCTCAGCCATTTATTTATACCTGGGGGCCGAGCCCGGCCCTCGGGTGAGTGCAGGATACAATATATGGTAGAGGCCTGGTGGCGCTCTACACCTAACAATGATGACAGCAGAGGACTTCCCGCCTGCCAACATGCCTCGAGGCTTGCCTCGCCCCTCCCCTCACATACGCAGCTGGCCTGACACTCCACAACATGCTCCCCCACTAGGCGGCAGGCAGTCTTTGCGCAGCTGCCGTCCTCACCTGTCTTACGAAGTTTTTTCTTGGGGCGGCGGGCAGAGAAATCTATGACCTCCACCCTGTATGAGGCCCAACTCGCTCGCCGCAACTCCGCCCACTGTCTTGCAGCAGGTCCCCACATCCGGCTTTGCGGAGGAGGCAGAGGACCAGCTTCACTTAGTCTGCCATTGCTGCGGCCCAACTAATGGGTAAGTTGGGCTGCGCTGCAGCACCTAACTAAAAAGGGGGAAAACCAAAAACGGCCTTTGGAAAAAAGCTTCATTTGCCTTAACCTTGGTGTTACACTACCAGCCACTATGTTGCTACACAAAATGGTGGCGGGTAGTCGCCCACCCAGCAGCGGCTCGTGCAGGTACTGGCGGTGGGGCCCGGGGGGGGGGGGGGAAGGTTGATTTTGACGGACGACAGTAAGGGAAGATTAATTATTTGTTTAATTTTGCCTCATCATCATCCCTCTAAATCCGCCCCCTCCCGGCCCCACCGATCTTACCTGAACGGGCCGCGGCTGAGCCCAACCTTAAATACCCATGCCACCTGAGGTCGCCCTACCTACTAGCTGCCGCCCGACCCCTGGGCTGAAGCACCCCGCTCAAAATCCCCAGCTGGCACATTCCCTCTGGTCGCCTGCCACCCACTCCCCCGAACCTTCAATCTACATGCATGCCGCATGATCTGGTCTCAGAAAATCAAGTTTTGGCAGCGTCCAATGAAGCACTGAAACAACCATCTCTTTGAGTGCTTCGCACACGAACCAGACACGTTCAAAAAGATGGGCCTCGTTTGAAAACCATCCAAATCAGACAAGGTGGCCGCCTGAGGAGTGCGATACGGAGTTCCATGCATATCCTGCTTGACTTCTGCTGCAGATGAGTTAGGAGCTCTCAGCAGCGCCATTAAATAAAGCAGGACTAGAAAGAAGCCTGCGCAATTTCTCGGAAGGTGCATTCGCTGTAATGAGATCACAGCGAGAACAGAAGCATTTGTCTTCATAATTTTAAAACACAAAGAGAGAGAGTCATTTTATTTCTTACTTGCACCAATAAAATATTAACGCTTTGATCGCCCTAAGTTGGCAGGGTATGCCCAGACGTGGGTCCCTTGCTCACTTTGCCACTGGATTCAAGCTAGCCTGGCTGATGAGGGCTGTTAGCCCGAAACCGGTCCCAGGATGCTTGTTTCCGGTCCAGGGAAGACGTGGCTTGGCAGTTCGGGCTGGACTGTTCCCATGAGGCACAGGGTCAAGACTGATTTGCATATAGCTGTGTCTGAACTGGGGTGGCGAAGTGAGCTAAAGAACGATGATGGATTCAACCCAGATCTGTGCTGGGGCTGAGTGTCTGAAAAGTTTCAGCACTTCGTCCATCATCTCCTTGTGTTTGCTTTGTTCGCCCTAATTGGCAGGTTATGCCCAGACATGGGTCCCTTGCTCACTTTGCCACTGGATTCAAGCTAGCCTGGCTGATGAGGGCTGTTAGCCCGAAACCGGTCCTAGGATGCTTGTTTCCGGTCCAGGGAAGACGTGGCTTGGCAGTTCGGGCTGGACTGTTCCCATGAGGCACAGGGTCAAGACTGATTTGCATATAGCTGTGTCTGAACTGGGGTGGCCAAGTGAGCTAAAGAACGAGGATGGATTCAACCCAGATCTGTGACTGGGGGTGAGTGTCTGAAAAGTTTCAGCGCTCCGTCCATCATCTCCTTGTGTTTGACCCATATCTTCTCCCTTTCCATGGGGCATCCCCTCCCTTGATACACCACCTGCTCTGCTCTCTGACACTAGTCCATATCTGACATCCACTCTTCTATGCCCCGGGGTTCCATCTTGCCCCATGCTTGGGCGAATGAGTGAATATTCAAGTTCTGACACCATTCTCACTCAGGTTGTCTCCCACGTCTGCATCTTCAAAGTCCTGTTGTTGTCACTCAGGGAACTACTGTTTGTGTTGATTATTTGTTTTCAACGTATTGAGAAGGACTCATTACCTAGTAGGACAAGGAAGCTTGCAGTCATTTCGACGAAACTGTCCTTGAGGAAGGGCGTATGTCAGAAACGCGTTGGACAGAGAGGATTTCAGGAGGAAGTATGTCAGTGGCAGCGGCTTTCGCATACAAGCTTTTACCTCCCTGAGGGTGCAGTCCCATCGAGGGGCAAATTTTGTTTTGGATGTATAGTGGTCAACCCAGCCACGGGACAGCACTACTGCAAGACCTGAGCGGGTCCATTTCTGCTTATTTGGGCAGGAGTCATATGGAACAGGAGGAGCTCTTCACGTGCTAGAGCGACTGCATGAGACATTGTTTGCCTTTGAAAAAACTTTATTAAGGTGGATGTACAGCAGCGACCCATAAGGGTTATTATTGACACTACCAGTCCCATAATGCAATAGTCACTTATTTGAACATGATTATTGAAATAAAAGAGGGGGATATACTGGAGACTAAGCTTGCAGTCATTTCCACGAAAGTGTCCTTGAGGAAGGGCGTATGCCCGAAACGCATTGGACAGAGAGGATTTCAGGAGGAAGTATGTCAGTGGCAGCGGCTTTCGCATACAAGCTTTTACCTACCTGAGGGTGCAGTCCCATCAAGGGGCAACTCTTGTTTTGGATGTATAGTGGTCAGCCCGGCCATGGGACAGCACCACAGCGAGACCCGAGCGGGTCCATTTCTGCTTATTTGGGCAGGAGTCATATGGAACAGGAGGAGCTCTTCAGGTGCGAGAGCGGCTGCACGAGACATTGATTGGCTTTGAAAAAACTTTATTAAGGTGGATGTACAGCAGCGACCCACAAGGGTTATTATTGACACTACCAGTCCCATAATGCAATGGTCACTTATTTGAACATGATTATTGAAATAAAAGAGGGGGATATACTGGAGAGTAAGCTTGCAGTCATTTCCACAAAACTGTCCTTGAGGAAGGGCGTATGCCTGAAACGCGTTGGACAGAGAGGATTTCAGGAGGAAGTATGTCAGTGGCAGAGGCTTTCGCATATGAGCTTTTACCTACCTGAGGGTTCAGTCCCCTCGAGTGGCAACTCTTGTTTTGTATATATAGATATATAGATATATACAACTTGTCGCAACTCCCCTTATTCTGCATCTACATGCACAAGTTGTGGCCTAGCAGCTCAAGAAGCCGCCTTTGGAACCTGGTGAAAATCCTGCCCTTGGCAGGTGATTCTGGGTAAATCACTTAATCTCCTTAGTTCCTAAATCAGTGTAAAATGTATTTGAGTAATCCCCACTAGATGTGCAGGATCTACGATCATTTCCGAACCCCACACCTAGAGTACAGTGCTCTGATTCTTCATAGCTAGCTTTGTACTATATAAATACCAACACAATTGTACACATACAACTTGCATTGTAAAATGCATGAAATACAGTCGCATATTAAGTACCGCAGATACCAGGACAATGAGATGGAAACTCTTTCAGTAGGGTGGCTGGGCATAGCAACAGCAGGGGTTGACAGGTACAAACAACACAAGAAGGATGAAGGTGGCAGGGCACAGATGGGGGAGAGAAAGGTAACGGAAATGGCGGCAAGACAACAAAGTAAGATCAGTAAAGCAGTTAAGCATAGTCTGGAGGAGGACATGGTTGTCATTTAGGGGTCGCAGCTGTGATCCCTGGCTTGCCCCTTGTGACCCCTAGCACTGCCTGTGCGACCCCTGGCCTTAGAGGTGGCAAAATCAGTGCAAGAGCACAAGAATGGCCCAGCAGTCCTTATTTTCTGTACATTTTTCATTATACAATTATATTGTAATTTAAAAAATAGAGCAGACTTAGCTGGAACGGGACATTTGGTGGCAGCTGTGGTATGTAAAAATGGTTTGAAATGTATGTTTTGTGCGTGCTTGCGGGTGAGTGTGTTTATGTGAGAGAGTGTGTGTATGTGTGAGCATGTGTGTCTGTATGTATAAGTATGTGTGTATGAGTGAAAGTGACAGGCAGTGAGTGAAGCTGTGTGAGAATGAAGGCCAGAGGAACTATTCTCTGACACAAAAAGTGTCATATCTACTTGTGCCCATGTCTCTCCCAGTGCGCTGGTGCACTCTTGGTAGCCATGCACCAATGCACAAACCCCTTATGCCATACTGCAAGCGTGTGACCCTTCACTTAAGCGTAGGTTATGTACTGGAAGGGATTATTTCCAGAACAAAACTATGCTTTAAGGCTTTTCTCACTTTGTATGTGTGCAGTATATTGAAGTACAAGCAAAGTTGGAAAAACGAGGAGCAATGAAAACATTTCTCCTTGTTATGCCTGCCTCAAGGAGGTGTAAGATTTTGGGGCAAATTCCTGTCTAATAATACTTGTAAAAGGGATTTGCTTAAAGACCCAAGGGTGGGTGCATGCGGAATGGCCCTTGACACAAAGTAACGTAAAGCAGTGCATAGCACAACTTTGCGTTACTTTAGGATACTATCCAATGCAAATCTTGGATAGTAAATCCCACCTTCAAACTTTGCACCAGGTTTGCATCACAAGAATGACACAAACCCAGTGCAAAGCATAAGTAAACCTGGGCATGATAAAAATAATCACCTTACTATATAGGTAGGTCTTCAATTTATTAAAATAATTGACATGAATATCATTTCAAAGTCTTATGTATTTAAATGATATACAATAAAAAGCATTAGAGTATTATTGGACATGTTGATCTGGTGTTTTATAAGTCGAACCAAGTATGTTATTTTTTCCAATCTTGACTTCTCTACAGATAAATAGTGTAGACTTTTGTAATTTGTGACTTGCATTCATGTAATTGAAATTGATTTATATAGCAATGCAATGAGCTTCAACTAAATGGAAATGCCAATAAAAAACTAACATGATATCCCCCAGTCCTATGTTACTATGTATGCAATACTAGGCATCCAGCAAAGGATGTTTCTTTATTTGATAGATTTAAATGGTGGTAAAACCGAGGTGCTGGTCATAAGAGGAGAGTCCAAGATCGGTCCCCTGAATGATATGCTTTCTACATCTCTGTAGAACACTGAGTTCAGTTTGCCAGCCACCCCCCTCCCCCTCACTCCCCCTCCCCGGCACTAAGCACTCAGGAGATAGAACACCAATTGGACTGTAACCACCCTGCAACACAGTGAGCAATATTTGAGTGAGATGTGTTTCAGGTAACGATAAATTCCATGGGACATTAGAGAGATAGTTATTGGAACCCCATACACTTTGTCATTAGTTAATTACACACTCAAGAACATTAGAAAATGGGTAATCTATTTTTAAATTTTATTTTAAAATAAAAATCCTATTCTAGTACACATGGTTTGAAGTATAACTACAATGAAGACAAATAAAATGGCACTAGCAATGGTTACTAAAAGTGTAAATAAATAAAACGAAAAAAAACAAACATAATTGCTGTATACTTTTATAGCAATGTTACCTTGAATCTGCTACTTCTAATCACTAAACTAATTCTAGCACAACAAAAATAAAAACCTATTTCACGTTTCAGGGATGTTTCTTACCCTCATCCCTGTTTGAACAATAAGGCTTGCGTTTAGTTTGGTGGCAAAGCACATTTTTGTGCACAAGGGCAGCTGGGCTTTAGAAACACTGACTGCCTCCTTTCCCAGTAGCTTTCAATTGGAATGGGTGATATGATTTTGCACAACCTGTCTCGTTGTCACCTGCCGTGAAGGTTCGTCTCTAATCCCCAACTCTTTGTGCTCAGCTTTTATAACATTATTTCACTGTTGTTGTAACTCTTCATTATTCATGACAAATCTTACCATTAGATCTGCTATTCTAATGGTAAGATCTCCTTGAATTCTCCTTAGCAAAGGCACTTTTTCCTGGAAATGACTGAAGCTATTCACTAGTTATCACCAAATACTACGAATTTAATGTCTGGGTGGATACTGATTTATCTTTGAAGGTTGTAACACTAGTGAACAATGTATACATTTATTAATGGTGGCAAATGGGAATTTGCATAGGTCATTTGATGCCTCTGAAATGGCCACAGCAGTTTTAAAACAGATAGTCCTTCTAAATGTGTCTAATGTAGTGGTAAACTCTTAATAAATGCCTTTGAATAATGAAGATTGACACCATTAAAGGTATCTATATGTAGGACATGTTCCGAAGAGATACTCATATTCATCCATGGGTCAATATTCATGTTAGGCAATAGGAAATTGTGCCAAAACTGCAATTCATCTCTTTGCAGCCAGAGGGCAATGAATGCTGAAAAAAAGAGCCATATCACATAGTCCCAATACCGGCAACATCCCCCCACTTTCCCATAGGTGAACATGCATAATAAACCACAAGACACTTTGTTTATGGGAAAAACTGTCGCAGGTTTATTCCATACAAGATTATGCAATAAGGTGGGTTATCTTACGGGCGATCCATGGGCAGGCAGCCGTCCAACCTATGCTGCCCCTGCCCGCCTGATGAGCCAGCACTGTGGGATGTATGCCCGGTCAGCGCTACCTTTGTTGATCCACCACTAGATCACGTGTCCCTTGTTACCATCTACTCACGCCCCTTTCAGGGCGGAGCGTATCAGGGCAAACCCCCGGTTGGTCAGGCCCCCAACCGCCCGAAGGACTAACGGGGCGCCGTCGCGGTTCCCCATGACCCTGCCCTGAGGATCCTGGTCTTTGGCTCTGGCACCCCTATTGTGCCGCGCAGAGGTACCCTTACTGTACCCGTCTGCCGCAGTGGTACCCTTACTGTACCGGACTGCTTCCAGATCGCCCTGTAACTCCGCCACAGCCCTGGGGGCGGCCACCGTCGCAGCCAGGGCCCCCCACCACTGCACCTCCTATTACCTGCAACCTGCCCTTTCCAAACATTCCTGTAAATCCAGGAGAAACAGGTCCATCCCCACCGGGGACAAGTGGACCCCGTCCTCCTCAAAGTACCCTTTAACGTTTGCCTGGATGAGTTCATGCCTGATAAAGCCCAACCCCCTCTGCCCCAGGAACTTGCGCATCGCACTGTTGACCCGCTTGCGCAAATGTTCTGCTGCCTCCCTTGACCTGGCGCCGCGCCAATGCAAGCGGGGGGTTATTTCAGACCAAAACAGTTCGCAGTGACCCAAACGCTTGCTTAGTTCGCCAAAGTCCGTTTTAATGGCCCTGAGTAATCCCCTCCTCCCCATGGTCATGAGATCATTGCCCCCCAAATGGATCACCAAGACATTGGGCGGGGCTCCCCCCAGGGCCAGGCGTTGCTCGAGCCGGTTAATGATGCTGTTCCATCTCATACCTGGGAAACCCATCCAAATAAATTGAGTGTCGTGAAACCCCCGCATCCAGTTCCTGCTCTTGGCCCACTTTTCCAACCTGGCCACGTACGAATGGCCGATCACCCATACGCGAACACCTAAAGAAACGAACGCCAATCTTTATCAACTGTTTATTGCTCAGATAATCATATTTGAACACGACACTGCAAAACACGGCACTCCAAAATTATTTACATATTGTGCAGTCAGAGGCGAATATACCGTTCAAAACAGCGCGACTGCCACCGCCCCACTTTTTAATGCCTGCCGGTTCCATGCCTGCTTTGAATGCAGCCGTGGCTGCCCCAATCCTGAATGAATGGCTTGAATACTTTTTGTCAGGGCTGGCCAGGCCGGCACGCGCCAAACATGCACCCATAACCCGCTCCACTTGAAACTTAGTCAGGGGGGTCAGGTCTGCATGTACCAGGAAATAACCCTGTGTTGCGGGGCGCACCGCTAAGTAGTCCCCTACTCTAGCGACCGGGCAGTACCTGGGATCCCCTAGCGGGTTAAGAATCACCTCAACCCCACGCCCTGCCTGGTCAGTCTTCGACCTTCTTATGCGGAGCACCAGCTGGGCGGCCAGCTTCACGTCTTGCATGTCAAGTGCATCCCCAGACCTATCCGCCTTGGATCTGGCCACCAATTCGCTCATCCTGAATGCCCCAAAGAATGCTAAACAAAAGGCGGCTGCTAGTAGGCTGGCCTCGTAAGGAGAGTGCGCAACCTGCTGCAGGACATCAAGCATACCCTGGAGCCTGGGGAAATCGATGGCCCCCTGTTGTCCGGCACCCTCACTTCCTCCCTGGCCCAGCCCTTAAGAGCCGCCCGTAACCGAAAAGACCTGGCCGGATCAGTCCCACCCTTTAGTTTCTCATCGTGGCACACTGCCGCCAGGTGGCTGGACACCCAAGAGTGGCTCCTCCCTTGGTCCTTAGCCCATACCACAAAAGCCTCCACCTTCTGTTCCAAAGGAAGGGGGCTGGTGCCCAGAATATCAGAGACGCCCCAGAATGTTGCACAGTGGGCCTTGTACTTCTTCCTGGTTCCTGGAGCCAGGGACCGTTCCCCAATCTCCCTCAGCCGTTGCTCCACTGCAAGATGAGCCACAGATGCGCTGGAAAGGGGTCATTTCCGCTCTCGCTCGCGGCCAGGCCTCCCGGAATCGGAGCCACTGAAAACGAGAGAGAGCGTCAGCGGCAACATTCTTGACCCCCTCAATGTGCCTAGCCCTGAACTCAATGTTGTGGCGCAGGCCGGCCCTGACGAGCTCTCTCAGTAGGCAGAGCACTAGTGGGCACCTAGCTGACTGACCATTTATCGCTTGTACAACCGCCATGTTGTCCGACCAGAAGACCACCCTCCTGTTCGCTAGCGCAGAGGGCCATAAATGCAGGGCGATGACGATGGGGAAGAGCTCTAGTACTGTGATCTTGGCTGTGATCCTGCGCCGGTGCCAAGCGTTGGGCCATTTCTGCGCGCACCACTCCTCCCCCATGATGGCTCCAAAACCCTCCCTCCCGGAGGCGTCAGTGAAAAGGCACAGCTCAGTGCTGCCTGCCCATGGCGCCCTCCAGATCACAGTTCCGTTGAATTGTACCATGAATTCCGCCCATGTCGCCAGGTCTACCTTAATGCCTTTTCCCAACCTGACCAAATGATGTTTCCTGCGGACGCCTGACGTGGCCCTGGCCAGTCTCCTTGAGAACACCCTCCCAGCCGGGATGACTCTGGCTGCAAAATTGAGCTTGCCCATGAGACTCTGGATCTCGCCCAAGGGTGCCCTGTCCCTGCCCAGTAAGCTTTGGATGTCATTGCGCAACTCCTGCACCTTCCCGGCAGGGAGCCTGGACTCACCCTTGACGGTGTCCAGCTCAATGCCTAGAAACGTGAGAACCTGCGCCGGACCCTCAGTCTTACCCGGCGCCAGGGGGACCCCTAGGCGAGCCGCCAAGTCCTGGAAGCACCGCAATCCCTCACTGCACTCCCGCGACCCTAATCTCCCGATGAACAAAAAATCATCCAGGTAGTGGGTCACTCCCTCCTGGCCGTGTTCCCAGTGAAGTGCCCACTGCAAGAAGGAGCTAAAGGCCTCGAAATACGCACAAGACACCGCACAGCCCATGGGCATGCAACAATCAATGTAAAGTTGACCCTGCCACTTGAACCCCAACAGGTGCTGGCTGGACTGGCAGTAGGCGAAAAGCAGATTCTATATCCACCTTGGCCAACCATGCCCCTTTGCCAGCCCTCCGCACCATGTCAATGGCCATGTCCAGTGAGGAATAAGAAACTGAACAAGTGCCCTCCTCCAACCAGTGATTCACTGAATCGCCCTCAGGGTATGACAAGTGGTGAATCCACCTAAAGGCCCCAGGTTCTTTCTTGGGCACTACACCCAGCGGGGATACTATAAAGTTCTCCAGTGGGGGTGAGTTGAAGGGGCCAGCTACCCTGCCCAGTGCCACCTCCTTTTGAATTTTTTCCCCTACGACTCTTGGCAGTTCTTTGGCGGACCTCAAATTATCAGCATCGCGGCTACAGTGCGGCCCCTGGAACGGAATCGTAAAACCTTCGAGGAACCCCTGCGCTAGAAGCAGCCTGTCTTTGGTGTTGTGGTACTGCCGCAGGAGCGGGAGGAGGTTCTGCAATATGATGGGGGAAGGCCCTTTGTTGGGAAAGTTTGGTTGAGCGGAGACCAGGTCTGGTTGGCAACAGGGGGGGGGCGGCGCTGGGGCAGTGTTCCTGACTGGGTTATTAACTGTTCTGTTTACCAGGGGAGGGGGTGGGACCATCCCGTTTTGAGTTGCATGACATGGCCGGATGTGCGGCCCCACACTTGCTGCAGTTGTGGGCGAATTTGCATCCTTTGCCCCAGGTGCAAGATCCTGCATTGTATAACCGGCATGAGAACCTCTTATTCCCTTGTTGCTGCCCCCCCCCTTGCTGGGTTCGAAAAGGCTGTTTGAAGGTGCGCTTACCAGATTTTTTGGAGGCCCCTTGATTATCACCACCTTTCTGCGCTTTCGCCCCCTTTTCCCTGCACTCTGTAGTTGGTCTACCCATATGTTGGATCCAGAATGTATTCCTCAAAGCCAACATGTTGTCCATTGCCTTACCGATTTTAACAATGTTCGCGTCGCCCGTTGTGGCAGGGGGCGGAGGGTTAGCAGGAGCAGCCACCGGCGCTGGAGGCTGTTGCGCAGCCACCACCCTGGCCTTGGCCGGGGGGGGGTCCGCAGGGAAGTCTTTGTTGGTGGGCCTTCGTGACCGCTTTGATCTGAGAGGCGCCAGCTCGGGTGGTCCCGCCTAGCTTCCTGACGGTTGGTCTAGTGACACCCCGGAATCCTCCTGCCCACAGGCGTCAAGCATCCCTTGAGCCCATTCCACTCCCTTGGCTTTTGCCATTGCCATAAAGGTCCCCCACACTAAATCCTGGGACGTGCTCGGTTGCGACTCATCAACACAGCTGACTTGCGAGAATAAGAGGGCGGGGGTCCCTTGGCTGTTCATGCTGTACTTTGTCTGGCCGACTGCCAAGCCGCGCCCTAAAACAAAAGACAAAGGTGAGTCCCAGCACTGAGCCAGCAGTGAAACCTCCCAGCCGCAGAGCACCGTTCCCATGTGCCCCCCGACCCCGGCGCGTTTACCGCCCAGTGCCTCCCCGGTACTTACTTCAACACAGCTCCTGCCCTAGCGACCTGATCGAACGGACTAGTTTGTTGCCTTTTCCCTTGTCCTGCGGTCACGTCCCAATGGTCCCCGGGTGGCTGCGAGTACCGTGGATGTCCGGATGAGCTGCGATGGGGAAATAAATTCGTTTAGATGAGGCCAACGCAAGGCCATGCGACCACCGTGATGTGTCGCCCTTGCCTTCCTGCCGCGCAGTCGGCTGTAAATTGGCATGGTGACTGCGGGATGGGGAGGACTAGCGGTGGGGTGGGGGGGGCGAGGGGGGTGGTTTGCGGATGAGTCCCATTACCTGCACAGCGCCTTTGCCCGGGCCACGACCCAGCGAAACTGCCCCTCGACGTCCGGGCCCAATCTACCTGCGAGGTGCCTCTGCACCAAGACTCAATCCGGCGTAAGCAGCTGAAACGTCCGGTCCCGACCTGCTTAGAAACAAAACAAGCGTAAGTGAGTGGTCCCCAACCCATTGTGCGACACCTCCCGATATCCAGTGAATTCCCATATCTTTTCCCCAGACACCATGTTACAGTGAGGCACCGCAAAGTCACTAAATGTAGCCTCACAGCTCCATGGGCCTTAGGGAGGAAGGGTGAGAGGAGGCTTTATCACCATCGCCACGATTTAATTGAAACATTGATGGCAGCACTCCCCCTCTGGAAATGCCTGGCGACAATACACCCACATGTTTTAAAACAACACCGATGAGAGAGGGGGGGGGAGGAGGAGGTAGCAAGCTGCCTCCCCCTTAGGCTACCATGGACAGGCAGCACTACCTGGGGACCTTCACAACCCTTTTGCTGCAGGGTCCCCATGCCCCGCTTGGCTCCCATCCGTTACTGCCCCCCTCTCACTACCCTCCCCAGTGCACATCATACTATTTTACCCCCAATAAGTCACTGTCCGCTAGACGGGCTCGCACCCTCCAGTGCGGCCTGTGGCACCCGAGGTACCAGACATACCGTTTCTGCAGATCGACCTAACTGTATGGCTTGGGAGCACGGCGGAGCCTAGCGCGCGCGTGAGTGTCCCTGGCCCGCTCAATTGCCACAGAAAACGGGGGCGCCCCGCATGGCGCTTCCCATCATGACGCCTTGCCTCCAACTTTCAGCTGCGCGCGGGGGTAGTAACGCCGGTTGTGGCTGTAGCGGTGGGGCAGTGTTCCTTCCCACCATGCCGCGCGGGGGTGCAGCATACGCCGCCAATGATGCAGTGCACGCCGTGGAGCCCCCCCAGCGCTGCCCCGCCACTCTCCGGGGATCGTTGAGCAGGCAGGCTGGTACAAACGTGCCTCGGCCCAGCACTACCCGGGCCACCTCGCGACTGCGCACCCGTGCACCCCGCTTCCAAGGTGCTCTGCGCCGCTGGCTGCCATATCGCCGCAGCCCCTGTGCGAAACAACCAATGAGCGACAGCAGGCAGCACGCATATCCCCGTACCGGCACCATCATGGTTGGGCGGGCGGGTGGGGGGGTGCAGGGGCACACCTAGCGGGCCGTGCAACAGCCGTGCCCACGTCCACTCTGCCCCCTCCCACACGTGTGCGCTCCCGCAAGCGCCCTCGACCGCCTGGGACCACGCGGACTGGGGCGGCCACGCGCCTCACCGCCCGAACGAAAAACCCCGACCGGTTTATCCCGCCCCATGTGGGCCACACGCGCAAGCCCCGAATTTAGACCACACTCGACGAGTCGGTTCGAGTCGAGAAGTGCTCCCTGCAGGGAAGGAGTCACTCGGGGGGGCGAGGGGGTAGATTGCTACCGCAAATACCGCGGCAAGAAAGCTCCGAGCCTGAGCCAACCTTTGAAGCGCGGCCTCCCCCAGGGGTAAAGTTACGGAACAACCAGTCGCCCAAAAACTCTTTTTATCCGCCACCCCAGATGGGACCCGAACCCACAACCCCTGGCTAGGAGGCCTGTGCCTTATCCATTCGACCACTGGAGTTACATGACGGCGCGGGGGGCGCGACCTCCGGCCAACTCGCCACCCGCCCAACCGGGAACGGAGACGCGGTGGTCGCCTGCGAAGTGAGCAGGCTTGAAACCGCCATCCGGGAGGCCGCAACCTTGACTCAGCTCAAGAGGGGGCCCCAAGCACCACCCTCACCTCAGCCCGCCAGACAATCGCTAACCGCAAATATAGCCAGGCCAAGCAGCCCCGACTCCCCTTTCAGGTAAGAGTGGCAGTAGGGGCTCGGGAAGCGTTGCTCAGCAACCCGCGGGCTGTGGCCAGCTGTGGGGGCGAACACTAACCTCATTTGCGGAGATGTGCGGACCCGACCGGGGCGCATGCGGGGGAGAGCACGACCTCAAACCCACGACGCGATGCGACCGTTGAGACGGTCACGGCCCAGTCGCACAACCCCCATCCGATGACCCCTCCCGACGGCGATGCCGGCCGCAAAGAGGAGCAGGAAGAGAAGCCGGAGAACCCACGCTGGCACACCGTGCCAGAGAAGGAGGTGGGGGGGGGGGTCGAGCACCGCCACAGCACGACCACTGCACGGCACAGCAGCCCGCAACCCTACCGACACTGCCCTGAGCCCTCGGGGAGCTATCCTCCCCCCCCTGTGACTAGGGGGCTGGGGGGGAGGATGTAAACTCACCAATATCTACGTGGCGCAACGACGACACGGAGGGACCCGGACGACCTCCTCGATGGCGAGGCTGGCGGCAAAGAGGCCGCTGGGAGGGTCAGAGGGGTATACATACCCTCCCTCCCCCCCCCCTGGGCGTACCGGAAGTGACGCCCACACCCCCACCGAACCGCGGGCTCCAGGCGGAAGCCCTCTGCAGCTAGGCGAGGGGTAGGCTTGTGCCGCAATGGCACTAAAGGGCCGCCCTTTTAGGGGGGCCCCCTTTGGGGGCGGCGGGCAGCCACAAAAGATGGGGTGCATAAACACTGGCTTTAATAAGAAGATAAATCCCAGCAGCAAACCCATATCCGGCAATAGGTAAGTCCGACAGCCAGCCACGAAGAGGAATTAATTCAAATTAATAACTTTCAAAATGGTCAGATGTAGCAGGAGTGAATGGTGTTAACCCAGATACTGTGATCAATTTTCTGAAAGATGTGACTTGCATGGAAGCAGCTCTGTGCACTGCGAGCAATTATTATGGAGTGAAGGACTGCAATTCAGGCCCGGAAGCTGTATTCAGGACAGAAAAGATTGAAACTTTCCTGAAGGTGGCTGGTATAAACCATAAGGTGACTGACTTCTCTGTGTCACCCATGTGGTAATGACTTAGTAGATAAGATTCAACATGGTGATTAAAGGATTAATTTATGTGGCTACAAATGGTTGGTCGGCTAATAAAATGAATTGTGGAAGATTGTGTAATCTTACACTAATCACGGACCACATTGCCGCATATCTGCCAACTCACATGGAGCCACAGTGTGATACACGATTTCGGCTCCCATCACCCGGTCACCGGGCGAGGAGCTGATATCACACTGAGGCAGGGAAAACAAGCTGAAAACCACTGTAAATAGTGGTTTTCCAGTTCGTTTTCGAGGAGCTTTGAACTGCCGACGTCCAGCCAGCCTCTGCAAGATTTTTGTTTTTTTGGGAGGAATGGGGGGGGGGGGGGAGGGGTGTTTCAAAAATGCCTCATAGGTACTTCTCAGCACGAGGCCCCGCCCCCTTCAAGGCCCTGCCCCTCCTCACACTGTGACATTGTTCCTCAAGTTGCCAGGTATGTTACTGCCTGAAAGAAAAGCACATTGCCTCATGGCGCATCAATAGTTTTTAAGAGGTGTGATAAAATAGTTGAACATGCATTTCACTTTTCACAGGCCTTTTTCAGCCTTCAGAAATGGCTACCTCAGATTTCTGGGATTTCACAGACACTATAACGACCAACTGCCCCAATATCACAGCGATCAAGTTTAAGCCAGTCTTGCCTTTTTGGCCAATGGTGCTCTGCATTCTGGGACTACATATATATTTTGGTGAAAAGTTAGCCTGCAAGTTATTCATCTTTTATTTTAAACTGCTCTATGAAAATACTGCACAGCATATTGCATAAGGCACCCTGTTTAGGGCAGAGTGCACTTTTGCGTGCTTTAACCTCTACCTGGTTACATTCAGTTTGTTAAGTTATATCTGTGACATTATACTCCATTACACAGTACACAGTCGCACTGCGACATCAATCTCTTGAACAATGTGCTCTGCAGCCACTGATTCCCACATCTTCGTCCAACTTAAGTGGCGGAGTGTAGTGGACATGCAGGAAAGAGGAAGTAACTCTTCTAATGCATTATCCAATGCAGGGTTTGGCCTCCACCACACCCACCTACAAAACAGCCTTACTCTGTCAAAGCAAGTGGCGTTAAATGCTGTTGTAGTGTTGAAACCTTCTACACAGTTTCTTTGGGCTATTTGTTCTGCAGCTGCTGTATGTTTGGCTACTCTCTGTGACTCGTGAGAGTAAGTGGGGTAGAGTAGTGGAAGAGCTAGAACCAGTAGCGGTTGATACAGGGCAGTAATGGTGGGACTAGGAGGGGGGGGGTAAAAGAAAAAAGTTTGAATTCACTTACCTGCAAGCCGCCTCTTCTCCTCTGATGTCCAACGCAGGAAACCAGGAAACAGGAAGCCCACAAGCTTCCAGACTCGCCTAGCCAATCACGATGCTGCTGTCACCAGAATGTCAGCAGTGTTGTGATTAGTCTGAGCACCGTGGTTCGGCGCTCAGAGAGGGACTGGTAGCCTGTGCATGTTCTCCACCCAGGCTGTGCAATACAGCCGGGTGGAGAACATGCTAAGCGTGCAAGACCGTAAAACTGTTTGGCCGGCCCAAGACAGCTGATCAAAAAGTCATGTGCACTTAGAAAGTGCCCACCACTCCTCCCCCTGCTGTGTGGACATCCCAGCCCCTCCCCGCCCTGCACCTAAAGCCAGGACGGAAAAATAAAATGATAATAACATGGTGTTATCATCATTTTATTTTTCCTGTGAGGTGCCGCTCCTCCGCTGGCTAGAACCCATTCTAAGGTACCACGCTTATCTGCATAAACAGACAGATTTAAGTTATACACCATTACACTGTTGCAATTGTCTACACTGTTAAGTTGAATCCTTGCCCTCTGGTTACGGCGGGTTCCCTACCCATCAAGCAAGTGACTGGAAACCAAAAGAAGCCCTCGCAAAAAGTTTCAAACCAGCCTCACACTGCAGGGGGCAATGACAAAAATTGGGCCATGGGGAAATACTTGGGTGATGGCAGCCATCCTACTCTGAAACCCAGTGCTTAGTTGGTAAAAGAATTTGTGCCGGTGCCCAAAACCTTGCTCAGAAGCCTGCAGCAGGTGCAATTATATGTCGGCATGATGAATACCAAGCCTGCCTACTCTTTAATCCACCTCATTCCTCGTTAATTTACTACCAGACACTCACTGCCGCTGTATCTTACCCATGCAGGTTACTGCTTTCTCCGTTGTGATGTTTTTTTCGTCTTCTTTTCCTCTGACTTTCGCTTTGTGTGTTTTTCCCCTCTCTTCCTCTCTTTAAATGTCTACTGCAGAAAAATAAGTGCCAGTCCCATAAAAATTTGTGCCAATGGTCCCCACCAGCAAACCACCAGGTCAAACCTGCTGAAACCGCCCCACTAGCCTACAATCCACGTGGAAAATTCCAGAGGACAAGCCATACTCCAAACCCCCCTTGCTCGCGAGCGAAGGCGGTGCACAGTGGGGATTGGGCTGGCTGCAGGGATTTGGGTTTACGGTCTGTCATGGTGATCTGTTAAGCGGGGGCGAGAAAAAGGGTTGAGGGTCCCAAAGGGCTTTTGCCCCATTAAATTTTCCTTAGGAAAATTGAACAGCAATACTATAAAAACAGTTGAATTGACAAATTTGACAGAAAGCTAGATCTTGGTCCAGAGAGTGTGCTTTTTTTGATTTGATGCAAGTCCATTCAGTAGTTTTTGAGAAATTAAGGTTAAAAATGTATGTATATTTCATGCTGCAGAGGATCGGCGGAGCTTACAGATCAAAAGATAAGATCTGATCATATGAACAAAGATGTGGCAGCAGCCATTTTAGGACACAGGGATTCAGTCCCCTCCTCTGTACAAAAGAAGAAAAAAAAACATAAGGTGTCAGGGAAGAGATACCTTGCCCCCGAGGTCTGGTGAGGCCAAAAACGGTATTTAATTTTTTTTAAATGTCTTTTAATTATTTTTCTATAACAAGGTAAACACAACGAACATGTACCAGTTAACTCCCTTTCACAGCAGCACATCATACAAGTGAAACCAGCCTTCTCAAATGACTGCTGAGATAAGTTACAAGGTAATAGCATTTCACCTCCAAGTGCACTCTCAAGGCGCAGCATCATAAGTTTGCTGCAGCAAGTCATGAAAATGATCTAACCAATTGCTACTTATCTTTTTATGTTTCCCTGGACATCCACGGGTTTTATAAACTGTGGCTAAGGCCAAGACGCATTGGTTCATGCTACGGAGTCATTCTGCCAGTGAGGAGGCTATGGGTGAGCAGCAGCAATTAGCAATCTCCCTTTTGCCACCAGGCAGCCAATATTGTACAGTATTTTCCACCTAGTCGGTCCATCCCAACCTTGGTGAATGCTTAGAAGGGCCCTGCGTCACTTGGGAGCCACTGGAAAGCCCAAGATACATTGTAGGTTGGTGTGGACCCTTGACCAGAATGTGCAAAATGGAGGGCAATCCAGGATCATGGGCGCAAGCTTCCCACCCCTGACCCACAGTGGGGGCATTTATCAATTGGGGATATATGTATTTTGTATAGTTTCGGAGTGTAGTAGATTAGGTGAAAATATTTAAATTGCACAATGCGCAATCTCGAAGACATCTCGGTCTGTAGTCCATCGCTCCCTCAGTAGCGAGAGCCAGTCCAGCGCATTTATCACTAATGTTTTGTAAAGTCTTGAGATGCTTTTACTCTCTATCATCAGGTTTGCTTTGAGTGGGCTGTGATCAGGAATTAATGGGAATGAGGCCTCTTTGCATCTTTCTAAACCATGACATAATCGGAGAAATTAAAAAAATAGTGATTTGTGGAGATCGTATTCCGCCCCCAGTTCGGCAACTGATTTCATGTGTGAAGCGACCCACACATCTCCCAAAATGGGAATCCCTATTCCGTTCCAGGAATGTAATCCATGTACACGAGTAACTGAGTGTTTACATTCACCCACCCAGAGTGGTGTTACCTGGTACAGCTGTTTCCACCAGCTAATACATTTTTAGGGCCGTGGGCCAACAGTTGATTGCTAGCTTTGTAACTGGGAGAAGGTTTACCCGTGGCCTGGCTCTGTACAGAAGCTAAACCAAGAGGGACCAGAGGCAGATAATGGTCCAGCATACAGGCCCCCACAAGGACTATGTGAAAAGAGGGTATGCAGTTCCTATCAAGAGAGAAGGTCAAAAGCTACCCAGGGGGCAGATAAGGGGATCTGCTCCCTTAGGAGCAAGGACCCTAACACGCCCCAAGGGATGTCATGCTTCCTCATCGGGAAGCTCCTCGTTGGGCCGGCGCTGCAATGCCCAACGGGCCCCGCAGGGGGGCTCTTTGCCAGAGTTCTTTTGATTTTGCCAACGTGAAGAGTGAGGTGTGTTGGTGTGTATGAAAAAGTGAGTAGATTGGTCAAAAAAGTGTGAAGTAAAAATAACTAAAAGAACCCAAAATACTATTTAATACCTGGGTTCCTTTGTTATGGTTAAAAACATAAGGTCTATTTGTGAAAAGCAGCGAGTCTCCTGAGATCCCCAATGCTGCCCGGCGCAAGGTCACCTTTAATCCACTTTGGATTCGCTATCTAAAATAACGAGGCAGGCGCTGGAAGCTGGAAGGCAAGAAAAAGGTTTATTACTCTTAGAGGAGACCACGTCAACTGCTGACACCAGGATGTCTTCAGGGAGGTGTTCTACTGGCAATGCTTTTGGCTCTTCCTTTTATACAGGTTTTACACAATGTATTTGTTTCATTTATCATGGTTACAAGCTTGGAGTCTCCGCCCCGGGCAGGTTGTCACACAAGCCCGACATTGTTTCATCAGCATGGTTACACAAGCCCAACATTGTTTCATCAACATGGTTACACAAGCCCAACATTAACTCTCCTCCCGCCCAGGTCAAAAACAGACAATTTAATTGCAGCTGGACCTTGCTTCAGGGTCTAAACACAAGTGAGACCGGCCAGATCTAAGAGTCCGTTCTGTTGATAAAAACAGGTCCCATTGTTGGCAAAAAACAAGTCTTGCTGTGTGCAGTGCAATAAACCATGCTTGCAAGAGTCTGTTTGGTATTTGTAACCTGTTTGTGCAGGGATGAGAGGAAAGACGAGTTTGAGGCAGCAGGTGATGTTGATGTTTGTCGTGGAAATAGTTTATAGCCCCCAGCACACATATCAGGTTTGGTCAGAGAGTCAGAAGGCTGCTAGAGGACAGGGTGAAATGAAGGTGACCAACAGAGTACAAAATGGCTGTGGTCAATCAGAATGACTGTAGTTTATGTGCACGTAGGAACTTTCATCAGACAAGATGGCGCAGAATGTTCATGATTGTTGTTTTGTTCTTAACAGTCGCCCCTTTGAACATAACTAGCCATCTCGTCAGTCTATTTCGATCTCCATAATGTCCTGTATTTCTTGTTCATACATTACTCTCATTTTTGTTAACTGAGTGTCCATATTCTTAGGGCGCAAGGCACTTATGCAAAGAGAACACAAAGGTGGTATACAGTGTACACCCAAACAGCAACCACATATTGCCAATACTGGGACCAAGAGAAACATTGATATTTTCCAACCCCAGTCCTTCAAGATGCCCCAAAGCCAACTTCCAATTGTCCAAGTCTCTGATCCTTGATGAATTTCTGAAGACAGTCTGTGGAGATGTTCGATTGCTTCATAGACAGAGGGTGAATTATCAGGGATGTATATGCAGCAACTGGCACCAATGATGCGACATGCTCCTCCACGATCCGCTAGTACCACGTCCAGGACCATGCGGTTTTGTAGGGCCACCAGACGGACCGCTTGAAGCTCGGCAGTGTTGTTGGTGAGGATGCCAGCTGTGACGTTCAGGGCGGTTTCTACCGCTTGAGACAGATGTCTGATGGCTCGGCTGTTTGCCATCGGACCCCATAGCGGGACGAGCCCTTTTGCTGCGTCAACGAACTGTGATGCAGCAGAGTCTGCTTGATCAGTGTCTTTAGAACGCTTTTCTCGATGATGCTCTGCAGGGGCTGTGTAGGTCGGTGGCAAAACAAAGCGATGTAGCACGTGCCCCCCAGTTTCTTGGGAGCCAGGTGTTGGCTTTGGTTCCACAGACAAAGTACATATTGGGTGATGCAACAAATGCTGGAGGGTTGGCAGTGTTCAAAGTCCTTACAATGTTACAAGTGCTGTGACCCACATTCTTAGTCCCACAGCCTTCAATGCATACAAGGCCAGAGACGTTCACCACAGATAGGGCCACAGTCAGTGTTGCAGCAGTTCTTTTCTTCAGGTAGGAAAATGTGGCTCTGACAGGATTATTGAACACTTGTATTTCCACTCGTTCTTTGGAGGGGACATTCATTGGGAATGTCGTATTGGAGGTGTGAGGGCAAAAGGGAGCTGCTGTTCTTCCTGTTTGGTTTAGCCAGAACTCGTTGTAGAACTGAGCGATTGTCCCATCGGAAGTGGCATTGTCTTTGTAACTTTCTTGTAGGAGCATCATCCAGGCAAGGCAAGATCCATGAACAGAAAAGGGTGAAGGGATGAAAGGGATGGAATGTTCAGTGGCATGTAGTAGCAGCCCACAGACCCAACAGTTAGTGGCATTGGTGGCAAGATTGTGCTGGTGCAGCATCTGTACGAAAGAATTATTCCAGAATTCTTTGCGTCGTTCTCGGAGATGTGGCGGTAGTGATACCAGGTAGTGTTCTTTCTTTGTGATTGGTTGCATGGTTGGTGACAATGTTCTGTATGCAGGTGCATTCTCTTCAATGATCCAGAGTGTGACCATTAGTAGGAGGCAGGTGAGAAATGCAGCTACAAGTGCAATTGTCTTTGTACTGTGCAGTTCAAAAGTCTTGGTGTCTTTGCGGTGGCTTTGCAGGTGTTCCGTTTCTTCCATCATCTTCGAAGAGCTCACCAACTGTTAGGACCACAGACTTTTGTCTGGTGTTTTTCCTGGTAGCGTTGTTTGGCTGTGCTACCGATCTGAGACTCTGACTCAGTTAGTGGCCTGGTTGTTGGAGCTCCCCCTTTTTGTTGATCTTAGGTTGTACCCTTCCTTGGATGGCACCATGGGGTCGGGAAATTCAGACAGTTGGAGGGTGTCTTCTTGTGGGTAGCAACTCAGAGCTGGTCGGTCTTTTGCGAGTACTTCCTCATGCACCTCCACCTCTTCACAGGTTGCCAGCGTTGGAGGGACTTTCTTGCAGTGGTGGGCGTGCAGCCAATTTCTTTTTCCTTCCACTCGGAGGGCAGTTCGAGTGGTGATCAAGACTTGCCAGGGGCCCGTCCACCTGGGCTCCAGATTCTTCGTTCTTTGGAAGTTGCGAACTAGGATGAAGTCCCCAGGCTTTATCACATGTCCTGGGCCCCTGGATATGTCAGGCAAGGCTTGCTGCACCTGTTGGTGGATAATTGTTAGCTCGTTTGTCAATTTATGCAGATAGTCTGACATTAATATGTTCGGGACATCGTTAATGGAGGAGGGTCTTGGTGCCGCCCAAATGTTCATAGGCCTGCCGAAGACCACTTCATACGGGGTCAGTCTGTGTTTGGTCGGGGTGGAGCGCATTGATAGCAATGCCAATGGAAGGGCGTCGGGCCATTTCAACCCGGTTGTGGCAACTATTTTGGCTAGCTTTAGTTTCAATGTTGCATTGTGTCTCTCTACCAGGCCCGCTGATTGGGGGTGGAAGACGGCATGGAATTTTTGTTTTACCCCCAACCCTTTCAGTATGTTCTGTATCACTTCGGCTACGAAGTGTGGGCCATTGTCACTCCATAAAATTCTGCAAAGGCCGTACCGGGGAAGAATTCTTTCAACAATACTTTTGCAGTGGCTATGGCAGTATTGTCGCGGGTGGGATATGCCTCCACCCATTTGCTAAAGCGCACACAACTACCAGGACATATTTTAGACCATGGCATCTCTCTAGTTGGATGTAATCCATTTGAAGGACTTCAAAGGGGTGATCAGGGACTCCAAACCCTCCCCGTGGTACTACTGTCCCTTTCCCTGGGTTGTGTTGTAGGCATACTATACATTGTTGTACTAGGCGCTTTGCAGATTCTGTTATCTTGACATTATGCCATACTCTTGTGATTAGTTCAATCATGGGGGTGGAGCCTATGTGTGCTGGTAAATGTGCCATGGTTAATATGGGGATGAGGTAGGCATTGGGTAACAGCCATTTATTTCCGTCTTTAGTTCTCCAGCAATCTTCCTCGTCTTTTAGTCCCACCTTTTCCCACTCGGTCAATTCGTCTTGTGTGCCTGTAGTCTGTATGTCCCTTACAGTGGTCCTAGCATCAGTCCATTGTTCAGCTTGTGACCTGGTCACATACATTCGTGTCATAGTTCTGTCTTCTGCCGTGGCTCGGGCAGTAACGTCTGCTAGCGCATTTCCCTGTCCAATGAGATCTGTCACTTTCCTATGTGTTTGGCATTTTATCACTGCTAACTTTTTAGGGAGGAGGACTGCTTCCGTCAAGGCGGAGACTAAATCTCCATGCAGGATGGGTGTACCGTGTGAAGTCAGGAACCCTCTTTCTTTCCATAGAATCCCGAAATGGTGAACCACCCCGAAGGCGTATTGGCTGTCGGTGTATATGTTAACTGTCGTGCCAGCTGCTAAAATACATGCTCGTGTGAGGGCAATGAGTTCTGCTGCCTGGGCGGAACGTTGGGCAATACGGGCTGTTTCTAGAATGGTTCGGGCTGTGGTGACAGCGTATGCAGCTGAGGTGGTGCCGTCGGGGAGTTTGATGCACGAACCATCCACCCATAGTTCTCCATCTGGCTCTAGAAAGGCGGTGTCTCTGAGGTCTACTCTACTTTTTGTTTGTTCATCGGTTAGTGTCACACAGTCGTGTAGTGGAGCCACGTTAGGATCGTTCTCGGGTAGGGGTAACAGCGTGGCTGGATTGAGGGTGGTGCATCGCTTTAGGGTAATGTGCGGTGCTAGCAGGGTCAACTCATATCCTGTCAGTCGGGCGCTAGTCAAGTGTTGGGTTTTGGTCTGGTTCAGTAGTGTGTCGACTGCATGGGGTACTAAAACAGTGACTGGATTGGAGAGCACTATTCCTTCGCTCTGGCGTATTGATACTGCTGCAGCTGCCACAGCGCGCAGGCACGCTGGCAGTGCTCTGGCTACTGGATCGAGGGTGGCAGAAAAATATGCACAAGGGCGTTGTTTGTGACCAATTGATTGTGCTAGGACAGACAATGCACATCCCTCCCTTTCGTGTGTGTAGAGGAAGAATGGTTTGGAGTAATCTGGGGTTCCTAGGACTGGTGCTGAGCAAAGGGTATTGCGTAGTTCTTTAAAGGCTGTCTGGCATTCGGGGGTCTAGGGGAGAGGTGAGGGGATGTCCTTAGCTAGGAGGGAGAGAAGGGATTTGACAATGAGGCTAAAGTTCGGTAACCACTGTCTGCAAAACGAGGTGAGGCCTATCAAAGAGCGGACTTGCTTCTGATTTTTGGGGACAGGGGTGCCTAGAATTGTCTGGATCCTGTCAGGCGTGAGTTTTCTCCCTTCTTTTGATAAAAGGTGACCCAAATAGGTCACTTGTGATTTACAGAACTGCAGTTTCTTTCGGGAGATTTTGTGACCATTCTCAGCAAGGAAATGGAGTAGTTTGATGGTGGCTGTGACGGCTATTGGTATGGTGTCTGCTGCTAGAAGGATGTCGTCTACATATTGTATTAGTGCCACTCCATCTGGCAATTGTATGGCGTCCAACTGTCTTTTAAGCGCCTGGCTATAGATACTTGGGCTCTCAGTGTACCCCTGAGGTGCTCTACAAAATCTATACGAACTGGAATTTAGGGTAAATCCAAAAAGATAGCGGCTGTCCTCGTGTATAGGTATGGAAAAGAAGGCGTTCTTGAGTTCGATCACAGTGAAGGTGGTGGCAGTGGAGGGGATTAAAGTCAAAATTGTCGTGATATCGGAAACTACTGGGTATTGTGGTACTACGATTTTGTTTACCTCCCGCAGGTCAATGATGAAGCGGTAGGCTTTCCCATCTCCCTCTCCCTGTCTCTTTACAATCGGTAGTATGGGACTGTTACAAATGTTGCCCACTACTTCCTCTACCACCCCTGCCTCTACCAAAGAGTGTATGATCTCTGTTAGTGCTTTCTCACCCTCTGTCGATATTTTGTACTGCGGTACCTTCGGTAGGGTTGCGTCCTGTCGTATTGTTACGTGTACTGGGTCAATCATCATTCGTCCTACGTCTGAATCAGCCCTAGCCCATAAGTGTGATGGCAAAGTGTCCAGTAGGGATGTGTCAGTCTCAGAGATGGAAAACATGTGCTGAAAAGGGTTCTCTCTATGGCGTTGGGGGTTGTCATACAGGATGACACGCACTCCGTCTGGTGAGCATCTGATAGTCGCATGGAAGTGTTTCAAAAGGTCGAGGCCCATAATGGCGTCTGGGGTGTTAGATGAGAGGAGGAATGTCGTTTCGACACCATTGCTGTCAAGATTAAAAGGGATGGGTCGGGACAAAGGGTTGGTGGAGGGCGTACCGTCAAATCCTATTGAGGTCACATGTGAGCCTGACAAGGGTGCCCTTGGAATCAGTCGTTTGGATAGTGCACTACGTGTTGCTCCTGTGTCTACCAAAAATGGCGACCTTGTGCCCAGGACCTCAGCGGTAACATAAGGGCCTTGCTGATCAACGCAGAGCTCGACTGGATCCCTTCCTTGCCCCTGGCTGTCCTATGCAAAGTCGTACGTATTGTCATAATCTGTCTGTTGGTACTGATTCTGTCTGGGATGGTCAAATGCGTTCATTCTTCCTGGCCTTTCCTCGCTTGCTTCACTCGCGTACCCTCTTCCACGTCCTCTTCCTCTCTGTCCACTTGCTATTTCCCTCGCCCCTCTGCCCCTAGCAGCTCCTAACAAAGTCGGGCATTGGGATTTCCAGTGTCCATATTTTTTGCAAAATGCACATTGATCCTGTCCTAGGTCTTGGCGTCCTACATATGATGTAGATGGATTGTTCCTAGGGGGCTGTACTCTAGGGGTATTCTGCTGGTTTCCTCCCTATATTGCTCCCTTCCTGTATTCGCCCCCTGGAGTTGTGCTATCATTACCCTTTCCTTCAAGTCCTTCTTTTTCCTTTCTGTAGCCCTGTCATTTTCGTTTCTCTGATGCTCGTAGTACTGGGCCATTTGGAGAATGGCCGTCGGTTTAGATGCTGCCCAACTACTTTCGCTGGCTTGTAGTTTCTGGGATACATCTGGCAGTAATCCTTTGACGTAGTTCTGCACAAATAAGTGGTGTCCGGTTGCGGTGGACATGTCTTGTCCACTGTAATCAGAGAACACAGTTTCAAATCTGGAGAAGTACTCTGAGACGTCCTCTTGTGGTTTCTGGCGGCATGCGGTTACTATGGACCAGTCTATCTTTTTCTCTGGGATCAGCGTTTTCACTTTCTGCACTATTTTGTCAGGGAGGTCTAATATTGCTTTAACTGGTTTTTGACCAGGGTTCCGCTGTTTATCTAGTGTGTCGAGTTGTTCCCAGGTATGACCAAACAGTTTGGTATGGTCTACTTTCCTAACCTGTTTCCACACATCTGCTGGCAAACATAACCCGAAGAACAAGTCTATGTCGGCAAGTGTCATTATTGTTGATCCCAGAGCGGTACCTAGCTCGGTGTAAAAGGCGGTGGGGTTCTTTCGTAAATCCGGCAAAGATTTACGGAAGGTCAGGATGTCCTGTCTGTCCCATGGCTGATACACCCAATTGTAGACCACCCTTCCTCTAGCGTCTTGATGGTTTATATCGTCATTAGTCCCTTGTCCTCTAGGAGGTTTCCAGTAAGGGGCAGCTTCTTTTATTGGCATCATGCTATCTGTTTTTTCCACTGGGGGTCCTGCTACCTTAGTTGTCCTGTCCCTATCTATCTGTCCTTGTTCTATGAGGTGACGCAATACTTCTAGTGTGGATGAAAATAGTTCTGCAACATCGTTGTCGCCTTCATCTCCGATGTCTACCTTCCTGTAGAGAGCCACTAATCGCTCGGGCCCTACGTCTTGGTACTTCTCTTCATATGCAGTAAGGGTGTGGTAACAGAGACGTACAATAAAGTATCGTTTGCGGTTTTCAACATAGGAGTTGCATATGTCAGTTACATGCTCTTCTGTCTCCTTCCTATCTATGAGGGATTTAACTACTTTATCAATGCCTGCTCGCTCATTTTTACTTAATCGCGGGACCCTGGGCGCTCCTTTTTCTTTTGATCCTACCTCTACTACTGTATCCTTTGATGAGGCATTTGGTGTGGGTGACTCGGTGGGAGCAGAGGCGGTGGAGACTGAGGCGATCGTGCCATCTCCGGCTATACTTTGGTGGTCCTGGCGTTGTACTATGGGATGAGTAGGGGCGTAAGGGGGTGGCATGTATATCATTGGGGGACCTAACAATAAATCATCATCTACCCCGTTTTGCTGGTAACTCGGGGTAAAGAGTTAAGGGCGTTCTAACAGGGCATTGACCTGATATTTTTGATTCCTGTTCCTTTTTATCGATTTCCTTTTCTTTTAGTTCTTCTTCTAACTTTTTACAGGCTTGGTAAGCTGATTTTCGTGTTTCTTTATCTTGTCTAGCTTCGTCTCTTTTCTTTCGTTGAGCTGCCTCTTTTCGCCATAAACCAAAACTATCAAACATGGCTGGTCTAGCTTTCTTTTGTGGAGAGCTAATTCTAACGTTTCTATTTTAGCGGGATCGAAAGATCCCGTCAGTGGCCACTGATGTACCCGGTCCTTCCTAGTGTACTTATGCCATAGTTTGCTATAAGCTACGGTGGCTAATCCATATTTCACGTACATGTCAATGTTAGGGGTGCCTTCCGGCGGTGCCGGATGACTGACCTCTAACAAACGGTCCGGTCCAAAACAATCAAACAATCTAGAGAAAACAGGCATGACGTATTTAGCGGTCAAAATGAATATCTCAATTAATGTTAGACAAAAGTCTGCACTACCTGTCCTTCGCTGTCTGCAAAGAGAGAATATTCCTATTCTACGTTGTTTGCAAGCAGGGAATGTCTCAAATAACTCAAAAGGAATACTAGTATTTCTATCAATCAATCAATTTAAGTCATGTTTTCTCACGACCTTACCCGGACCGTATGGACAGTTCTTCGTATTCCCCTTCCAGCGCCTGGTTGTCCTCTTACTCCAACAATCAATGCGGCGTTCCTGTAAGGCCCCAGTCAGGACCGCAGGTCACTCGAGAGAGGTCCGTTCGGAACCGGTGAAGTTCAGTCGATTGGCAGCCAGACGAGGGTCTCTTTCAGGCAGGTGCACTCCAATCATTTATTCGTTCACTCCGTCGTTAGGACCTCTCTACTGGACCCACGTGTCTCTGATGGGTCCCGCGTTGGGCGCCAATTTGTGAAAAGCAGCGAGTCTCCTGAGATCCCCAATGCTGCCCGGCGCAAGGTCACCTTTAATCCACTTTGGATTCGCTATCTAAAATAACGAGGCAGGCGCTGGAAGCTGGAAGGCAAGAAAAAGGTTTATTACTCTTAGAGGAGACCACGTCAACTGCTGACACCAGGATGTCTTCAGGGAGGTGTTCTACTGGCAATGCTTTTGGCTCTTCCTTTTATACAGGTTTTACACAATGTATTTGTTTCATTTATCATGGTTACAAGCTTGGAGTCTCCGCCCCGGGCAGGTTGTCACACAAGCCCGACATTGTTTCATCAGCATGGTTACACAAGCCCAACATTGTTTCATCAACATGGTTACACAAGCCCAACATTAACTCTACTCCCGCCCAGGTCAAAAACAGACAATTTAATTGCAGCTGGACCTTGCTTCAGGGTCTAAACACAAGTGAGACCGGCCAGATCTAAGAGTCCGTTCTGTTGATAAAAACAGGTCCCATTGTTGGCAAAAAACAAGTCTTGCTGTGTGCAGTGCAATAAACCATGCTTGCAAGAGTCTGTTTGGTATTTGTAACCTGTTTGTGCAGGGATGAGAGGAAAGACGAGTTTGAGGCAGCAGGTGATGTTGATGTTTGTCGTGGAAATAGTTTATAGCCCCCAGCACACATATCAGGTTTGGTCAGAGAGTCAGAAGGCTGCTAGAGGACAGGGTGAAATGAAGGTGACCAACAGAGTACAAAATGGCTGTGGTCAATCAGAATGACTGTAGTTTATGTGCACGTAGGAACTTTCATCAGACAAGATGGCGCAGAATGTTCATGATTGTTGTTTTGTTCTTAACATGGTTAGAGATGGATATAATGGTCCAATCCAGCACAAGGTTATGTTTTCTAAAAGAAGGCCAACATGTTTCAAGCCCTATTACTGTCATAAAGATCATGGCATTTCGTCAGGACCGAAGTCCTAATCTACTCATGTAGGAGTAGCAAGTTGTTAAATTTGTGCAGTGTCGTAAAAGTGAATAGATATCCATTGCAGGGCAGAATAACTGGGCTTTTCGCTGAAGTCACACACTGAAAGAGTAAGTCTTCAATTCTATGTATTTAGAATCACTCTTTTACGGAGCTTTCATCGGACAGAGAATATGCAATGTGATGGTTTTAAAACAGATCATTCATGAAAGCCATGATCTTGGATATTAAAACTGAAGATTGACCATCTTATCTGGAGTTCAGTATTACCTGTATATTGTCTACTGACTTAGAATTAAATATATATTGGTGTCTACTTAATTTGACTTAATAAAATTTAAAAAAACAATACAATGGGATATATAACTATCCAATTCACTGTCCATTTAATTTCCTATTTTATCATATAAGGGTTCGCTAACAAAACATATCCTTTTATAGATCATTCTATGTTTGAGTCCGACATTTCAGGAAGAGATTAGATTTTGCATTATGTCATGTTGAAAGCTTTACACAGCATCATAAAATAACTGAGCAGCAAGAAAAGCACCAGAAAGGCATGGGTCATTCCAAGAAAGAGGGTAATTTTCTGAAACCAGGAATCAAGATAACACTTTTTAAGCATTTGGCTTATTCAAGAGATGCCTCTGTTAATCCATAATTTCAATCCACACTACTGCAAAACAATATCACTTTGGCACGGATGTTTGAGGTTACCATGCAAGCCTTTACCACGTATTCCCTTCACCAAACGTCTCCTGCCAAGCAATACCTTTACCACGCAAGTATTTAAAACGGATATGCCTTTCCCACGCATTCCTTTACAACGAAAATATAAGTATATATCAGGTAAGTGACACCCCTTTATATATACATATATATATATATATATATATATATATATATATATATATATATATATATATATATGTATGAAAAAAACAAAGGTTACAGGGACGTTATAGTTAGGAAATAGAATTTTAAAAAACATAGAAATTCACTGAAAAAAACCAAAGGTCAAAGGGATGTAACTCACTCATACAAAACCATTGAAATTCAGCAGTTATAGTTAACTGAGCTACCTATAAATTATGCCCTGCAAAGCACTGCTTATGACCTCACATATTATTATTATTATTAGTTAGCATTTATAGAGCGCATGGCTACCCAAAGGCATCCCAGCGCTGACGGCAATTAGGGCTAGTAGGGGAAGGCTAGCAGGTACTGTTCTGGAATAGCCATGTTTTAAGACCCTTCCGAAAAGAGAGATGAGTAGTTTCATGGCGGAGATTAAGAGGGAGGGAGTTCCACAGTCCAGCTATGTTATATGAAAAGGAGCGGCCTCCACTCCGCTGCTTGTTGATTTTAGGAATACAGGCTAGATTTAAATTCTCCGATCGAAGAGATTTCCTGGGGAGGTAGGCGGTGATCAAATGCTGATTAATTCTGGGGCCTGTGCCCATAAGGGTCTTATGAGCAGTACATAAGGCTTTGAAGGAAATTCTTTCCTTTATTGGTAGCCAGTGAAGGGCTTTCAGACTGGGGCTAGCTGACTGCCTACTACTGCAGCCTGTCAGAAGTCGTGCTGCGCAGTTCTGGGCCACCTGGAGTTTCCTTAGGGTGGATTTTGGGGCTCCCAGATACAATGAATTGCAGTAGTCCAGCCGCGAAAGAATCAGGGCCTGGACTACTATCTTCTTCGCTTCAGTGGGTAATAGGGGAGGACTTTCCGTAGTTTCCTAAGGATGCCGTGACACCCCCCGTCACTGCCACTGCCTGCTGGTCAAATTTGAGTGAGTCATCCAGCCACACACCGAGGCTCTTGATCTTGGACTTCGGAATTGGAGGGGCACCCAGGCACTGAGGCCATGATAGTGTGGGAGTTAGCTTGGCAGTGTTGCCCATATACATGATTTCTGTTTTTTCTCCATTCAGTTTAAGGCAGGAGTGTTGCATCCAGGTAGCTACCTTTCCTAGGCAGAGCTCCAGGTCTGCAGGATCAGTCCGTGGATGATTAAGAGATATCACCAGCTGAGTAATATCCGCGTAGGTGACCACTTTGATCCCAAATGGCTGGATGACCTCCGCTAGTGCCTCATATATACGTTAAATAACGTAGGACTTAGGGAGGATCCTTGGGGCACTCCATAATTCAGAAGGAGAGGGCTGGAAATGGATTCCTTCGAAAAGACCTGAAAAACTCTGTCATTAAGGAATGATTGAATCCAGGCGATAGCACTTCCTGCTACCCCGATTCTCCTTAGCCGTTCAATAAGAACATTGTGGTTGACCGTATCAAATGCCGCACTAAGGTCCAGGAGGACAATGGCCGCCACTCCTCCCTGATCCACTATCCTCCTCTCTCATGACATGGACAGTGACAGATGATATGACATGGCATCTCTCATGACATGGACAGTGACATCTATGATGACATCTCTGATGGCATCACTGATGACATCATCCAGTGATTGTGAGTGTTGTCTAAACCTTTCTGAGAGTTAAACATAAGTACTAAGGTACCTCAAAAGATAAATTAGTTTAGTTTGTGTACTACTGAGTGATTCTTTTTTACAACATAGATTATGTGAGTGTCTGTGTAACTGTATATATCCATGTGTAAGTGGCTGTATCAGTGAATAAGTGGGTGTGTGAATAGCTGTATGGATGAATGACTGTTTGAGTGCCTGTGTGGGTGAGTGAATGGGTGATAAGTGGTGTATGGATGAGTGAGTGGGTATGTGAGAGACTGTATAGATGAATGAGTGGGTGTGTGAGTATTTCTACAGGTGAGAAAGTGGCTGTGTCAGTGGCTGTATGGGTGAGTGGGTGTGTGAGTGCCTGTAAATGGTGAATGAGAGGGTACATGAGTGGCTGTATGGTTGTGTGAATGGGTGTCTAAGTGGGTGTAAGGGTGTTGTATTCCGCTTTAGGTGTCCGTATATAGGTTTTCCTGAAACATGTCCTTATATAGGCACAATTCGCATTGCCCTTATATAGGCATAAGATCCCAATCCCGGCCTGACGCACTGACAAGAGACGCTGTCATCCCTGCTCGCAGAGAATCCAGCTTCCAGTGTTCTGACTCCCTTCGCGGGGTGTTAGAGTTCGAGACCCGGAAGGAGATTCCCACCTCTCTCATTCTCAAGGTATGGAGCTGACTAGAACCTAGAGGGACTCTTGGCATACTAGACTTGGCATACTAGACTTGGTATACTATAGCATACCATACTATAGAATGCATCACCTACTTCTTACCTTGCACTACACTTAGGTTAGGTACACTGGGGTAGAACTAGTTAGAGAAGCATCTTATGAGTACTCGCATTTTTAGCTTATGTTATTTATGTATATGAATATATGTGTCATAGCTAAAAGATAATGCTAACGCAGTATTATTTCTTTCTACTGCTTACGCTGTACATAATATATCTCGCATACTGTCTTACGATTGTAACAGCTCATATCTCTTACACGAGAAACAAGACTGTTCAATAAATCCTTTTATTGAAACGCCCGTCAATTCTTTCGGTGTAACTCAGAAGAAACTAAGCATGCACGATTAGCTGAGTGAAACTGTTATCTATTGTTTCCATGATTCTGAGAGTGTTCCGATTCTAAAGGGAAACAAAGTTGTCATGTTTATGCGGTTGCCAGAAACTACTCCCTTCTTGTTTACAAGGAGTTTCTAGTGGCCTCTGAGTTAGCTGGCACAAAGTAATTAAGTTTAATATACTCGATAGGGACATACTGACCTCAGTCCTATGTCGAATCTATAGGGTATATTATTCCAATGCGCAGAGCCTATTAGGGAAATAGGAACTACACTACATGGCGCCCAACGTTTGGTAAGGCACTAATTTAACGCTAGATACTGAGTAACTCAGTCGTGCTTTTCTCTCAGAGACCCCTACTCACATACTCCATAAGACGTCTGGAGTGGGTAGGGTTAAGTATCCGCCAAAGCTAAATAGGAAAAAAAACCTATAGATTAACTATTTGGTTTGTTCAACGTTGAAGGATACAGTGTTCCAAAATATTGTGCACCTTATCTTTTGTTTCCTTGAAACTTGTTCTACATTTTTCAAAAAACAAATGTCCCTACACGGGGATAATAACACAGAGAACGGTGTAGCTGCGGCTGACCCAGTCGTAACAGCTTTTAATTTTACAGGTTTAAATGAAACCGATGAGGGTGTTATAAACATCCATCCAAACTTAAGGAGAGCCATCACTCTAAAACTTATAAAACACGGCCTAACACCAAGAGGTGGTAGAGCAGTTTTCGTGATAGAGGCACACGAATCCTTTCAAACAGAGGTATTCTATTCATGGTTAGTATTCCCAGAATCAAATCCAGTAACAAAACTAATTCACTTCTTTAAAGAAGATGAACCACCAGAGGAATATATTCCTTTCGAGGATATTGAAATTCCACTCACATACCAGGAGCATAATCTCTGGTTTAAAGGCGCCCTAAAACATCACAAAAACATTACTAGGCTCGGTCCACTAGGTAGACCAGGAGCAACATGGCCGATTCTAGCTGGCTACACACTTCATCCTGACATCGATGTAATGTCAGACGAGGAATTACTTACTCAACTACAAGAATTAATAAAAATTTACAGACAATTAGTCCAATATGTCATGCGGACATTCACAGTCCAACCACCAATGACCATTCCAAATCAAACCCCTCAACAGGGGAATACACTAAAAATTACTCCACAGACTTTACACGCAGTCATGGGGAAAAATGCCCACAAAACGTGAACAAATTCCATTCTGGATAGCTCAAAAAATTACTCAAATCGAAGCAGTATTTCCAACTACTAGCCCTTATGAGAAACACAGAATCCTAACAATCTGTTTACCAATGGAGATCACACCACAACTGGAAGACTTCACCACTTGGGGCGCAGTCTTTGCTGCCATCTATACTAAAACACATGGTGTTCCATCAATTGCAGTAATACCAGATGTCCTGAAACAAATTCAAAACGAATACGGGGCAGAACCTGCTCTGAATTTAGGTATGAAATTACCGAAAAACTTCGACCAGGTCTCAACAATAATATTATCTAATATTAAAGGGGAGGCAGCATCAGTGGCGATCCGCCAACGCTTAAGGGAATTTGATGTAACAGAACATCAACATGAACTACCCAGAATAATAGAACAATCTTATGCAGAATTAGGCAGAGATAGTTTGGGTGGAAAACCTTTGAAGACAAAACTATCTGAAAGTCCTGAGAAGGACTCTATTAAACAAAATCCTACATCTTCTAATAAGAAGTGGGAAACTAATAAACAAAATTCAAAAGAGAGACGTTCTCAATCCTGAGGTAGGTCTCCTCAAAAGGAGCCCTCTGAAAGGAGGTATAACCTCAGGAATAGGGATAATTTAAGAAAACCTGACAGGTATCAAGATACTGATACACGTTCCTCTCGTATCTTTCAGATATCATCACAGACATCAGAAAGAAGAGGACGGTCAGATCACAAAGAAGAACGCGTGAAATCCAAAGACGATAAACACGTTCAGAAAAATAAATCAAAACCTCAATTCACAAAAAAGAAGGTAGCAGGTCTGAAGATCAGACATGCCGGGAATACTGAGAACACAGCTCAAGAACGGAGAATGGGCTCAGACAATGCTGGACAGTGCAGCAGAAGTAACAATAGCTCGCCAGAACCTGAAGGAACTTCTGGAGATAGTGGACTTGAATGAGTACATCACAGTAGAGACTGTAGACACCAGGGTTAGTACTCCACAAAAGTTATATGAAATAACACTCCGAATGGAGGGAGACATACCAAGAAAAGTGAAAATACTCTTTTGGGAGAAACTTTCAAGGGGTTATGATATACTTCTAGCAGAAAGGGACTGGCCACCAAACTTTGTCAGGGAGTGCCCACATGGCGAGGACATCATTATGCCAGCCTTCTCCAACCATATTCCAATTCACCTAAAATATACTTATGCCAGGAAATGGGCAGTTGCCCAGGCCCCAGCATTATACAAAAATCATGTAGGATGGGATGAGGACTCACCTCACCACAAAATACATCTAAAAATCAACCTACTGCACAAAGGCAGTACCCAATAAAGCAAGAAGCTAAAAAACAGGTCAGGGAGATCTTAGATCAACTTGAATACCAAGGGGTGATTGAAACATGCACCTCCTCAATGAACAATCCTTTGTTTCCTGTATCCAAACCAGACAATGCATATCGTCTAGTTTTGGATTACAGACACTTAAACACTTGTTCCAAAACATTTGCAGTGCAAAATGCACATAGTACAGCATTAATGAATAACATTGTGCGTAAAAAATATAAAACCACATTGGACATTTCAAATGGTTTCTTTTGTCAAAACATAGCACCTGAAAGCAGGTACTTAACAGCTTTCTCAATAATGGGGACCCAGCGTCAATTTTGTAGACTCCCACAAGGGTTCAAAAACAGCCCGAGGTTATTCTCAGCAAGGGTAACAGAGTTACTACAAATTTATGATAATGAGGCATTGTCATATGTCGATGACATCTATCTGACAGACGATGACCTAGATAGGCACTTGAACAGGGTGAGTACCATTATATTGGGCTTCGCCTCTGAAGACTATAAATTCAACTTTAAAAAATCTAGAATTGCCCATCTCAATGTCCTTTTCCTAGGATATGAGCTTTCAAGTGAAGGCAAGAGCCTGGCAGCTAACTTTTAGAAAGGTGCGCGCTGCTCCAACCTCCAAAAACGCTGAAAAATTTACAATCCATCTTGGGTTTTCTAAATTTTGGAAGAACTTACATTCTAAATTACGCAAAAAGGGTTAAACCTCTCTACGAATTAATCAAACCTGATTTTTCAACAAAACATTGGACACAGGAACACACAGAAATCCTGCGTTCACTCCAAGCTAACATGTTAGCAACAAATCACTTACAAACACGGGTAAATACACGCAATTTAGTGATCCGAATAATTTCGGGTCAATGCGGATTCACCTATTTAACATTTAATGAGGGTGAGAAAGTACCAATAGCATACAAATCACATTTGTATACACAAGCAGAAATGCGCTTCACTTAAACAGAAAAAATACTCACAACAGTTCAAACCGCTGTAGCAAAAGAAAGAGGTTTAGCCCAAGGGAAACGCATTATTGTCGTAACTCCAGTACCAGCCTTAGAGGCGGTTACAAAAGCGAGCATTCCAAATGCAAAAGCTTTACATCCTAGATGGATACAATGGGTTAATTCTCTTGCTGCAACAGATGTTGAATATGTTTTTGATCCTGATTTAAAAACACAAGGGTTCCTGCAATATGAACATGAATGTCCTCTGCCCACTGAAATTCTGCCTCTAGATCAGTACGAATTTATAATTTATACTGACGGATCAGCACAACCCACTACAGGGAGTGCAGCGTGCGCAATCGTTAAAGGTCGCATGCAAGATGGTAACTTCAGACCAATGGTCACTAAAACTCAATCTCTAGGAGATTGTACAGCTCAGCGAGCTGAGCAACAAGCATTCAAACTGGCACTTGAAAATACAGATCGCGAATTCCCCACACTTATAGTGTGCGATTCTTTTACTGTGTTCAGTCGTATAATGAATATATACAGAATTGGCTTGAAAACGGGTTCAAAGATGCAAAAGGTGGCACAATAAAGCATAAAACGCTTTGGGAACAAGTAGTTCAGTTAAGAAACGAACTACCAAAAGCTCACGTGATACACACGCTGAGTCATCAACGTGATGGCGTTCACGTTGCAGGAATTCATTGGCTGATGAAGCCGCAAAGGGGGCTGTTCAGACGGCTTCCGTAGCTGCGATCACTCGTTCAAAAACGAGAATAGACAGTGAGATATTGTTGGCTGTCAATGCTTCAAGCAAAGGCAGTGGTGCAGCGTTACCAAAGAAATTTCCACTCAAATACTCTTATGTAATTGATGCAAACAACGTTCCTTTTGCTCGAATCCCTGGAGTGGGGGATAGGGTAATACCAAACATGGAACATAGAGCAGCTTTGATTTATGAAGCACATCTGAGGGAGGGTCTGTCACATCAAGGGATCTCTAAAACAATATTAACATTAAAAGAGATGTACTGGTGGCCTGGAATAAATACACAGATTCACATCTTCATCAATGACTGCAGAGACTGCAATAGACAGACTAGTGCAGAACGCCACCAGACACCATGCTACAAGGTAGCTTGCCCAGTGCAGACACCATTGTTAGACAGCATTAGACTATCTATGCGCAGGAGTCCTTTTGGACAAATGCAATCCCACAAATACTAAGTCAAGGTTCCTATGGATATGGCCTCAGCGCTTGGCTGACGCTCGACCTGTTATAAAAGATTTGCGAGTTTTTATCGGCACATACGCAATTGGCACACTACATTCTGACCAAGGCCCTGCGTTTAGCTCTCGGGCTTACAAAGAAGCCATGGCCAGTTTGGGCGTAGCATTGCGGTACTCCTCTCCGTTTCATCCTGAGGGAAATTCTGTTGTGGAAAGGAAAAACCGGGACATAAAGCAGTCTATAACAGCTAGAGTATTAGGTTCGGGTGATGGGTGGGTCAAACATCTTTATGGGGTCCAACGCTCATTAAATAATTTGCCAAGAAGTTCTCTAGGGGGTTTACTCCATATGAGGTCCTATTTGGGACAAGAATGTGCGTTCCTGATCTCGAATGTAAAGGCACAGTGGTGGAAAATAAACCCTTTGATATCAAAGATCGTTTGGCTATTTTACAGGATCTAAATGAACTAAGATCGAAACAAAGCAACGTGTTCCTGAAGCCAACCACCACTGGGGAAACACCGGCAGCCCCAGCAAGGCCTGTCTGGATCCCAAAAGTTGGGGATCTAGTCAGAGAAAAGATTGCGGACAAGAAGGAATTTGGACCTTCTTACAGGCAACCAGTAACTGTCCTAGCCGTCCACGGAACAAGAACAGTACTTCTGCCGCCCCTTGCTGGAAAAAAGGAGAAAAGATTTGTGTCAATCGACCTCATCAAAACACAGTATGTGGCCAATACTAAATAGTAGGCCTCGTGGACTCCGACCTAGTAGCAGACGCACTCCTCTCGCTACTATCCAAGAGGTTCAGACTGAAAGACTCATAACCATCGAGAATTCAGCAGTAACAGATGAAGGACTAAGCAACAATGCTATGGAACTCATCCCTCTTGAAACTCAAGTAACAGTTCGTCCAGATACACCTGTCTACACCAACGTAACAAGTGATCAACTGGTTCCAGCGATTTCAACAAATCCTGATGCAATTCCAACAATTGACCGAACTGCTTCTGGCTATTTCATTAACTTTGATACGTTTTCTGAGGATCCGAGTGAGCCTGAAATGACGCCAGCCTCAAAAACTTTCAAACAACAAGTACAAGACCTTTTTCAATTTTCTGAAAAAGACTTATCTGGTTTTACCATGGATTGAAATATGGATTATTTCTGGAATATTTTTCTTTCTGCTTTGGCTAGCTTTGGATATGACTATCAGCGTGCTTATAAATGGCAGATACATCCATTTGGACACTGAAAGTAAAAATGTGAACTTACTTTTAAAACCACACAAATCATCCCATCATGAAGCAAGAGACTTGTCAGCAGTGAACATCACAGCCGTTCCTATACAGGATGGTATAGTGTGGGACAAAACGATTTCGACATATTCGGCCCAATGGAACTTTTGAACATTCCACATTTATTTAAAATTTCATTAAGTGATTTTATTACCTCCAGTAACTATTCTGATGATTGGGACTTTGAGACTATAAATGACATGATGTCTGATCTGGAAAGGTCTGCTGCATTCGCTAACAATGAATACTTAGAGGGTTCATCAGACTAGGAACAGCTTTATTGTTACAACCACTATGGTCATCATTTCTTGCATAAATCTGCAACACCTAGAAATGTGTTTATGTTTAACCAATGGGAACATTGTCCTACACCGCCAAAGGGTAGTTCAAAAACGTTTGCAAATAAGTTTCCATATTTTTCAGGGTACAATACATCCGATCCAGAAACATTTTACTATAAAAATGTAAACAAAACAGGCCAGAAAATTATGTTAACTAATACAAAACAGATTTATTCTGCAGCCTTTATTACCCAACTGTCTAGACAAGGATTTGACTTTTGGAAAGACACAATTGACACGAAATCTGTCTGGGGTTCTAAAGATTGGCAAGTGCAGGGGATAGAAGCTTTGTTTAGAGCATGTATCATCCCTCAGCAAATAATGTTTTTGAATGACACTGTGCAACAAACGTCTTGCCTTGGTTTAGCCAAGATCAAAGACATGAACACACCTTCTGTACCAACACCTGCAAGTAATAGCACTACACAGGGAGCGGTCACAGTAGACACAATACTACAAAACAACAGAACAGATCCTGATTGGAAAAAATGGTTGCTCTGGCCCACAGACACAAAAATCTGTCAAGAAAGATTCCTAAATAGAATACAGGGCTTTACTATCCATAGGCCAGACCCACGTTATGTTCAACGACAACATCCGGGGGTAGTAACAACATACAGTGTAGGAAAATTGTGCCTCGACTGGTTACAAAAATCTACACTTGAGGATGTGAAACAACACTTATCTTTACTTAAAGAAGACGCAGACCTTAGGGATTTCTTGCTAGGACCAAGAAAACTGCGTCAAAAACGTTTCATATATGCCGGCATTTATGCTGCTTATAATGAAGTATGGAAGGTTTCACAGGCAGAGGCCGCAGAAAGAATACGTGAGCTTGATCGTATTAAGTTAGAGAAATCTCTCACTGTGGTCCACAATGGGTTAACAACTTTGTCATCCAGAATTTATTCATTGGACAACATTGTATCCTCTGCTATTGACATACTGGAACAAGATTTAGCCATGTTACAACAAGGCCAATCTCAGTTACGTTCTATTATGTTATTAGGCTGGACGCTGCAATCTTTGCGTGCAGGCTATGTGCCTTGGCGTTTTATCAACACGTCGTCTCTGTTTTCAGAATACAATCTAACGGATAAACAGATCGAACTGGCACAAAGGGGAGCAAAGTATACCGTGCTGAGCATTGAAAAACTGGAAAAATTACCATTTACGGTAGCAGAAAAACCAGCTACAGAATGGCTTATCCATGGCAAAATAACTCTGCCTGTCACTACTTTTCATTTTCAGTATTGCCTCAAACAAATGCAAGCAGGCAAATATGAAACGTTGGGTAAAGAATACATTAAGACATCCTGGAATTTACCTTACGAATACAGATGTTGGAGTGGGGATCGTGAAGTGTTTCTAAGCGGTACACACTGTGAAAATGTACTAAGCGGTTCACTCATATGTCAGGACATTTCTTTACACGGGGCTTGTAATGGTTCTGTGGCAAACTTGTCCTGCTACCAGCAGGGTACACCAGCTACTGTGATTAATCCAACGTTTGGCCAACTTTCTAACAGGAGTTACCTCATGTTGAATGATCAGAGTTGCTGTGGCATGTTGCCAGGCATCCCATATCTGGTAACGGTTAGCTCCAGGGTTACTTGTTGTATGCAAGTATTGTTCCCCCCAATAGACACAGTCAGGGAGTCGCCTCTATGGCCTTCATTGAATGTTTCTTTTATACGTTTTGATACTCTAAGCAGAATGAAAGCCATGCTTTTACAACAGACCGTGCCTTTGACCTCGGCCAAAGAAATCTATGATTTACAAATTGCAAGGACTTCGGCTGAGATACAGGCTTTAATTCGTACAAACTGCCCTATACATTTTATAGAAATGATGGGACGTATCTTTAACATGTCTGATACGAGCGGGATTGTACATGTATTTAAGACCATCTGCTCAGGACTGTTAACACCTTTTCAGGCAGTCCTCGGAATCATTCCAAACTTCGCACATTCGGTGTTTAGTGGTGTGCCATTAATTCTAGCACTGGTTGCGGGAATCCTGTTTTTATTCCTACTACTACGCTATGGCAAGCCTATCAACCGGCGTCACTCCCAGCAATTTGGAGAAAGCTCTCCTAGAACAGAAGTGCCGTGAGCGCATAGTGCAACTTTTGGGCATACCTCGTCTACGGGAACTTAATACAACATGGTTTCTGTCATTTAGACCAATCTGGCAAGATTGCATCTTACCTGTTCTACGCTGCGTGCTATGCGGTGAAGAATGCGTGCTACACACTTGTCTAACACACCCATCAGTCATGCCAACGGATATCGATACTCTGCTGGACCCGATAACGGCCCATGCTCTGTGTTGTCCCCAGAGGCTACCAATCCTGATGACGGCATTCCTTGAGATCTCACAGACGCTTCCTGCTGCTGCTGAGGTACGAGATGGATCAACAGGCACACAGGTAACAACTGACGCGAACATTGCTGCGGCATCCTATGCTGAAGGCGATGCTTCACATCTCTGTGCAGTTAACCTTCTGAACAAGGTATTCCAACTGTCACCGACATCGGTAGACGATCTTTTGTCTACAGAAATAGATGATTTCATGTTTACACCCGACCCATACACTGACTTTGATTCGGCTCACAGTGTACCAGGGAAGCAATGAAATTTGACCTCCATATTTTCAAAACAGAACAAAACTTGGAACTCTTCCTAAAAATTGACTTTTTTTCTTTCTCTATTTTTGAAAATACATGGCAATTCAATCTGCTTACAGTAGAACTATTCATATAGAACGCACTTCTTTGAATTCTTCCAGGGACACATTGTCACCTTATTTACCACAATTTCATTTAGTACCATGATATGCAATGGCTTTGATTTTTGAAAACTTGTCAACCATTTCGTCATATGTATATATTTCTGTTTATTCATTCATGTTGCATTTATTTCCAATATATGCTTAGAATGAACAAATGCTGTAAATGTACAGTACCTATTGCATTACATGTTTAGCAACAGTTTGTTTTTAAAAAACTTCTTTTAATATGCTTTTAGAAATGTTTTTAGCAACATGTGGTACTCAGTTTAATGTTTAGCATTTAATATTTAGCATTTAGTACTATCGTTCATTCAAAAGTGGAGTGGGTGTTGTATTCCGCTTTAGGTGTCCGTATATAGGTTTTCCTGAAACATGTCCTTATATAGGCACAATTCGCATTGCCCTTATATAGGCATAAGATCCCAGTCCTTATTTAGGTATTAGCCATGCTATCGAAATACAGGCATGGTCACTTACATCCGTCCACCCTAAGGTCACAACGAGTTCTTAGAAACCAGACCCTTAAGCTCTTGGGAGTTCCCCTAGCACAGGATTATTGATTTCTCCAAGAACTCATTCATTATGCATGAACCGCTATACCTTAAGGGTTCATTCCTGACGTCTTCCTCTGCCCGACTTTACGTCAATGCTAACATTCCAAGGCACCTACCGGGTATAAATATACCTTCCCTTGCCCAAGCAAGTAGGAGGAGACCTCGACTTTAGAGGAGCCCGTGTCCCGGCCTGACGCACTGACAAGAGACGCTGTCATCCCTGCTCGCAGAGAATCCAGCTTCCAGTGTTCTGACTCCCTTCGCGGGGTGTTAGAGTTCGAGACCCGGAAGGAGATTCCCACCTCTCTCATTCTCAAGGTATGGAGCTGACTAGAACCTAGAGGGACTCTTGGCATACTAGACTTGGCATACTAGACTTGGTATACTATAGCATACCATACTATAGAATACATCACCTACTTCTTACCTTGCACTACACTTAAGTTAGGTACACTGGGGTAGAACTAGTTAGAGAAGCATCTTATGAGTACTCGCATTTTTAGCTTATGTTATTTATGTATATGAATATATGTGTCATAGCTAAAAGATAATGCTAACGCAGTATTATTTCTTTCTACTGCTTACGCTGTACATAATATATCTCGCATACTGACTTACGATTGTAACAGCTCATATCTCTTACACGAGAAACAAGACTGTTCAATAAATCCTTTTATTGAAACGCCCGTCTATTCTTTCTGTGTAACTCTGAAGAAACTAAGCATGCACGATTAGCTGAGTGAAACTGTTATCTATTGTTTCCACGATTCTGAGAGTGTTCCGATTCTAAAGGGAAACAAAGTTGTCATGTTTATGCGGTTGCCAGAAACTACTCCCTTCTTGTTTATAAGGAGTTTCTAGTGGCCTCTGAGTTAGCTGGCACAAAGTAATTAAGTTTAATATACTCTATAGGGACATACTGACCTCAGTCCTATGTCGAATCTATAGGGTATATTATTCCAATGCGCAGAGCCTATTAGGGAAATAGGAACTACACTACAAGGGTGAATGAGTGTGTGAGTGGCTGTGTGGGTGAAGAAGTGAGTGTGACAGAGGCTCTATGAATGACTATGTGGTTGTCTCAGTAACTGTTTAGGTGACTGAGTACATGTGTTAGAATCTGTATGAGTGAGTGGGTGTGTGAGTATCTGTATGGGTGAGTGAGTGGTTGTGTGAGTGGCTGTAGGAGTGAGTGGTTGTGTGAGTGGCTCTATGCATAAGACAGTGAGTGGGTGCATGAGTATTTGCATGCGTTTGTGAATGGGTATATGAGTGGGTGTGTGGGTGTATGAGAGGTTGTATGGGATGTGAGTCGGTGTGTGAGTGGTTCTGTGATGTCTTCAGTAATGTAATTTGAGATGTCACCAGTGATGTCACTGACCATGTCATGAGTGATGTAATATGTGAGGTCATATGCAGTGCATTGAGGGGGCGTAATTTATAGTTAGCTGAGGTTACTATAACTGCTGAATTTCACTGGCTTTGTACAAGTGAAATCTGAGCCTAAATATAATGTCCATGTAACCTTTGTCTTTTTCAGTGAATTTCTAAGGTTTTTTAATTATATTTCCTAACTTTAACATCCTTATAACCTTTGATTTTTTAGTAAATTTCTATGTTTTTTAATGTTATTTCCTAACTATAACGTCCCTGTAACCTGTGGCTATTTAGTGAATTTTTAAGGTTTGTTAATGTTATTTCCTAACTATAAAGTCACTGTAACCTTTGTTTTTTTAGTGAATTTCCACAGTTTTTAATGTTATTTCCTAACGTCCCTGTAACCTTTGGCATTTTTTGTAAATTTCTAAGTTTTTTAAAATGTTATTTCCTAACTGTAACTTTTGAGAGTGTGTGAGTAAGTTAGTGCATAATTGTCTCAGTGGGTGTGTGAGTTTCTCAATGGGTATGTGAGTGGGTACGTGAGTGCATGAGTGTCTGAGTGGGTCTGTGAGTGGGTGTGAGGGTGTCTGAGTGGGTTTGCGAGTGCCTCCATGAGTGTGTGAGTCAGTCTATTAGTGAGTGCATGAGGTCCTCAAGCCAGCTCCCCTTGCTACGATCCACCTGTCCAGCTTGCCCGCAGTCTGCTACCCTCTGCTGCCTTCAGTTTTGTGCATCCTTTGCTTGTTTTCTGCTAGTTTTTCTGCCTTTTTTCTGCTCGCTCCTGCCCTCTATTTTTCCCCTTCTACTCGTTCTGCCCTCTATTTTGCCTCTTATAGTCATTCTGCCGGTTATTTAGCCTCTTTCTGCTAATTTCTGACGTCGCATCTACAGTGTCCAGATACCCCTGGGGGTGACAGTGCTGCACTATACAAATACTAATTGATTGATTCATTAATTTCTCCGTGCGTGAAACTATTTCTGTGAGATGAACTGAATTCAACTGTTTTCAGATTTCTATATCAATCTGGGTACAACAAAATGATTTATACTGGTTTTGTTTACATTTTCTTTTTTCTTCCCTTATAGGACTCTTACAGCTGCTCTAGACTAGCCAGAGTGGGCCTCTTTCAAGGCATTCTGTGCAGCGGAGGCTGCTGTGATCGTGCGCACATCACTGGACAGATGAAGCGCACACAGAAAGATAGTGTGTATCAATGCTTGTTTGTGTATATCAGACTTTGTGTTGCATCAGATCGTTTATGTCTCTGTGTGAGAGAGAGAAATAGATTGTGTATATCAGGTTGTGTGTGAGTGTGCGTGCACTAAGGGCTGGCCATACTTCAGAGGGAGGCTGGGGCAAGGCTCTGAGATGGAGTGCGACTGCGAGCTGTACACGAGGAGAGGCCTATTTCACATGCACTCAGTTCCCCTTTCACAATAGAGTGCTTTCATACCTAGGCACCTCCTAACGGGGCATATGCACTGACTCTAGGAGCTGCTGTGTGTGGGGAAAAGTGAAGTGCCTAGAAGCAGGGCGTGCACCCTTAGCAAAAATATAGATTTAAAATCACTTCCATTTCGTTCACCGCTACCCTCACAATAAGCCCTGTTCCTTGTCTAAACAGGCGGGCAATGTGTATCGGGGCACGTGAGCTATCACTTCTTCAGTAAGGGAAGGGGCACAAGAGTCAGAGATGGCAGGTACCCGGGAGCCTCTGAACAAGCAGGCAGTGCTGCACCTCTAGACTGGAGCAGCTCAGCACCCATACACCTTAATTGGGGCATGCCTCCCTTGCCTTTCTTCATAGAGTACATCAGCTGCAGCATTGTACGCATCCCACGGCAAACAGCGCAGCTGTGGTTGGGCTTGGTATGCCGGACTGCTCTTTAAGGCTGGGCCCTGGGCAGAGAACTTCCCGGCACCCCAAGCAAGCTTTATTAGAGTAACTTTCACTGGGGAGGAGAAGCTGGAACATTAACCAAGTAATCGGCGGGGGCTTGTGCTCAGTGCATTGCATTTGACTTTTCTATTGGTGCTCTCGCACTTCCCTCAATGGAGTGGCCTGTGCCGCTGGTGCGCATCCCCTCTCCTAGAAATGTACACGTTGTTGCAAATTACGAACAGCACTGGGTGTGATCGGAGTAAGCTGTACAGGGGAACAGGTATCGCCTTCATCCACAGGGTCACACGGTGCACAACCAGTCCAAGAAGCATCAACAGCCAATACCTCCTATAAGTTCTCACCATTCCCCCATAATACTCAGGCGTGTGTGCAGGAGGAAGGAGAAGGGTGGCCAAGGGCTCCACCTCACGGCAAAGCTGTGAAGGACACAAAAACAGTCCTCCGAGGTAGGCCACGTGCACCCTCTCCTTTTTTTTTCTAATGCCTTCACGCCCACGGGACCTGGCCCACCCTGGTTCTAAAGTGAAAACAAGCACAGGAGACCATGTTTGTGTTTTATTTCAACATTGCCACGGATACACCCACGATTTTTTAACACCTACCACCAGACCTTTGGGATCAGGGAATCAACATGGAGAAAACATGTTTTGGGGCCCCCTTTTTCTCTGCCCCAGCTTAACGGATCACCCCAAAACTTTTGAGACAGCAACTGAAGTGAGCGTCAAATTTCTTTGCAATATTTCAGGACGATTCATCAACCGGTGCCAAAGATATAGGCAAGTCAAAAAAAACGCTTTTCCTATGAAAAGTAGGTCCTAACTATGACTACCTACTGGGGACTACCAGTAGGAGATTTTTTTGTTTTGCCTCTAAAGAACGTTTTTTGCAATGTAAAGGCATACAGAATCTCGTACAATTAAATAGAAGCACCATAGAGACACCATTGGCATTTTTTGAGGAACTCTATTTCAACCAGTTGCTCAAATTTGGTAAATCCACCAGTTATTGCATTTTGTAACTTATTTATTTTATCCCAGTTTTGCTGTTGCATCTTATGAGATTCTCTGCAAGATACAATCCTCCGTGATTAATTCATCTACTTGTACATTCAACATTCAAAAACCTTTTTAAAATCACTTAATAATGCTGCTTTTTTGTAGATTTATTTCAGCTGCACTTGTAACTAGGATACAGCACCATAAGAGTCCCTTACCACCCAATACCCCTATCCACCCTAAAACCTAAAAATACCCTTGTTAACACCCAATACCCTTACCCACCCCCAATCCCTGAAAATAACCTTACCACCCAATACATTTACCCACCCCTAAACCCGAAAAACACCTTTACCACCCAATACCCTTGCCAACCCCTAAACCCTAAAAATACCCTTACCACCGAATGTCCGTACCCACGCCTAAACCCTAAAATCACCCATACCATCCTATACCCTTATCTAAACTAAACCCTTAAAATGCCCTTACCCTAATTTCAAATATATATAATTATAATATATATATATATATATATATATATATATATATATATATATATTGTCGCTCCTTTTCCTTAAATCGAAAGAAAATCAGCACTCGCGGGGGCGTTTGAAGATGTTTATTTCATCCAGCAACAACAAACGCGTTTCGGTGGTCTGCCTTCATCGGTGTTACTGCCACACCGGAAGCGACAATCTTTAAAGTCATATTACTTGCGCATTGACAGTGAAAAGGTGACAGACGCATCGCGCAAAAAGTAGGCGCCATTTTATAATGTCTGATAAACATACAATTTTCATTTTGCGTCTTCATGTTAACCATACATATGATATGTAATCAACCACAGTATTTCATAATTTCATTTGATATTCAAAATCAATCACAGTTATTTTACATTCATTGCTCTGAATTAATTTACTACCATTCCGTACTTTCTCAAAGCTTAAATAAGCAATTCCGTCATTATAACAGTATGTTGTATTCCTGCTATAAAAAAAAGCAAATGTCTGCCCAAATGTAATATTTCAAAATCCATTTTGTAAAATATCATGCCGTATATCGGCCAGAGCAATAATATAACAACGTGGTATATTGCTATCTTGCCGTGGATCGGCCAAGGTCCCTTTCATCAACGTCTCAGTGATGCACAATGTGTAAAACAATAATACTGCTAAGAAACATGTCTAGAAACTACACCTCATAACGCTGTATATCAGCAAATCAATTATTCATTTTAACATCTAAACACCTAGATGTACCGTCAGCTCTTCCCCACTGTTTAGTCCCTTCGGGAATTTAGTCTGTAGATCCACAATATAACGTGACTCTAGCCTGCATAACTTAAGAATCCTATCTCCTCCTCTGATTTTTTCGGGGACATGATCCAAACCAAAGTACTGTAACATATTTCTGTTGCTCAGATGTTGACTGGCAAAATACCTTGCTACCGGGTACAATGCATCTTTTTTAGAGATGGCCCTAAGATGTTCTAGTATTCTGATTTTAAGTGGGTGAATCGTACTTCCAATATATCTTAGCCCACATGGGCATTTTAAACAGTACACTGAGTACGCCGTATTGCAGGTTATAAATTTTGTTAGGGGTCTACACTTATCTATGTCAGGTATGTTATATGACAGAACTCTTTTACTATTGGAGCAGGCTTTGCATTTCCCGCATGGGAAAAAACCTCGCATCTCTTTTAGGGTGCCTATTCTCTGTGGTATTTTTTCAAGGTGACTTAGAACCAGCATATCCTTGAGTGATCGTGCCTTTTTAAAAGTAACCAAGGGATGTGCTGGAATATCATTACCGATAATATTGTCTGTTTTCAAAATGTGCCAGTTCTTCTGGAGCGTCCGTTTTAAGAAATTCGCTTCAGCTGAATATGTAGTGACCATCCTGAATTTACCCTCTACAGTGGTTTCGGTGATGTTTTTATTTTTCTCCATCAATAGCTGATCCCTAGGAACCCCTTTCACTTTCTTAAGAGTATTATTTAGAAGTGTAGATTCATAACCTTGCTGGGTGAATCTAGCCACACACTCCTTGGCGGCTACTTCAAAGTCACACTCTCTCTCGAGCTGTTTCTTTTTAATCTTAGAAGCTCGCCGTATGGGATACTATGTTTCAATTTAGGCGGGTGATTGCTGGTCGCAAATAGTGTTGAATTCCCTGCTGTTGATTTCCTGTACAAGGCTGTATTAAGTTTACCTTCTGATACAAATACCTTCAGGTCCTGGTAGTCCACTGCCACTGGGCTAACTGTACCTGAAAAGTGCAGATTCAAGTCATTGGTGTGCACAACAACAGACAGACTGATACAGACATTCACACAGTTTAGTCACTAACCCATGCATTCAGTAAGACAAATTTAATCACTCACTTTTACAGTCAGTCATGCACCTACTAAATCCTCCATCCAGACACTTATACACCCACTCATTCTTCAATACACCTTGGAATATATATAAAACATATTTAAACTTTACAGAAACACACAGTCACTGGATGATGTCATCAGTGATGTCATCAGTGATGTCATTTGAGATGTCATCAGTGATGTCACTGACCATGTCATGAATGATGTAATATGTGACGTCATGAGCAGTGCATTGCGGGTGCGCGAGTTATAGTTAGCTGAACTAACTATAATGGTGGAATTTCTATGGTTTTGTAAGAGTGAAATGTCCAGCTATAACGTCCCTGAAACCTATGGTTTTTTCAGTGAATTTCTAAGGTTTTTTAAATGCTAATTTCTAACTATAACGTACCTGAAACCTATGGTTTTTTCAGTGAATTTCAATGTTTTTTTAAAATGCTAATTTCTAACTATGACATCCCTATTAAGTCCCCTTGAATCCTGAAGGTCCCTGGTGGCCAAGTAGCCCACCAGGTACATCCAGTAAGCGCCACAGACCTGCGTTTCAGAGAGGTGTTCTGAGGCCACGCCCCTTTTTACACCACGCTGCAAACGCGGCTTCTGGCGCACTGCTGCTCAGAGGATGAAGTCCATTTGTGTCTTGAGGTCCTCAGGACACAAGAGGACCTCATCGCCCCACCAGCAGTGCACCAGAAGCCGCGTTTGCAGAGTGGTGTAAAGGGGCGTGGCCTCGAGCACCTCTCTGCAACGCAGCCCTGTGGCGTTTACAAGAGGTACCTGGTGGACTAGTTGGCCCCAGAGACCCTCAGGATTGAAGGGGAATTAATCCTCAACTTAAAATGCGCCACAGGGCGCATTTGCACTGTGGTGCAGGGAGTGGGGCGGGGCCTGATGTGACAAGTGTGCAAACGCAACCTGTGGCGCGTTTTAAGTTGGGTGATTAAGTCTCCTGGAATCCTGAGGGTCCCTGTGCACCAACTAGCCCACCAGCTACCTCCAGTAAGCACCACAGGGCTGCATTGCAGAGAGGTGGTCCGAGGCCACGCCCCTTTTTACACCTCTCTGCAACGCAGCTGTGTGGAGCTTACTGGAGGTACCTGGTGGGCTAGTTGGACCCCCTAGACCACCAGGTACCTCCAGTAAGCGCCACAGAGCTGCTTGCAGAGTGGTGTAAAAAGGGGCGTGGCCTTGGACCACCTCTCTGCAACGCAGCTCCCTGGCGCATACTGGAGGTACCTGGTGGGCTACTTGGCCTCCAGGGACCCTCAGTATTCAAGGAGAATTAGTTCCCCATCTTACAACGCGCCAGGGGCGCGTTTGCAGAGTGCTGCAGGGAGGGGCGGGGCCTCCGGCGCGATGCCGGCTTTTTGTTTGTTTTGTTTTTCAGAAGTGGGGCTGTGTGGCCCCCTTATTTTCCCTTTTTTGTGGCCCTGGGGACCCCATCCCCCAGGGCCTGACCCCTATTTTTAATTTTTTTTTTTTTTAAACGGGAAGGGGGCCGCGTGGCTCCCTCCCTGAGGCCGATTTCTGCCCCGGGACCCCATCCCCCGGGGCATGGCCATATATATATATATTTTTTTTTATTTAGAAAGGAGGGGTTTACGTGGCCCCCCTCCTGAGGCCTCTATTAGCCCCGGGGACCCCATCCCCCGAGGCTCTGCCTCGTTTTAAAAAAAAAATTACAATTTTTATTGGGGAGGGGGGCCACGTGGCCCCCCTCCCAGGCCACTCCTGGCCACGGGGACCCCATCCCCCGGGGCCTGGCCTCTCCGTTGGGGACCGTGGGAAGGTCCCCAATTCCCCCACAGTCCCGCCGGCTCCCTGCCTCCTGCGAGAGCCGGCATTGCTTTTCCACACGGGGAGCTGCTGACATGCAGGTCCCCATGTGGAACAGCAATCTGGTTTGGATTTTGGAAGCGAGAGCAGGTTACCTGCTCTCGCTTCCAAAATCCAAAGCAGAGTTTGCTATGGTAGGGCAGGAGCCGCACCGCTCCCGCCCTACCATAGCAAACAGCAGTGTCCCGGGGTGGGCACCCCGGGACACTGCAGGAGCCGGCCCTGGGGGGTGGTGGTCACCAGGGCCATCACTGGCTCCACGAGGGGGGCCACGCGGCCCCCCTCCCTTCAATTAGAAAGCCCCGGGGAGGTGGTGGTCCCCGGGGCTTGGGGGTCCGTAACGGAGGTGGTGGTCCCCGGGGTGTGTGGGGGGGCTCGAGCCACCCCCACACAGAAATTTTATTTTAGAGAAGAGCTCCGGGGAGGTGGCGGTCCCTGGGGCTGCGGGGGGCTGCGAGCCCCCCGCGGTTTATTATAAAATCCCCGGGGAGGTGGCGGTCCCCGGGGCAGCGTGGGGGGGATTGGGACCCCCCATGCTTTTTTTTTTTACAGCCCCGGGGAGGTGGCGGTCCCCGGGGCTATACATTTTTTGCATGCCCCCAGGACCTGGCCCACCCGGGGGCTCAAAAATAACAATGCGCGGGAGCCCGCGCTTCGTTTTAAAAAAAAATTTCGGCCGGATTCGGGCACCCAGCGCGAATTCTGCCGATTCTTTTTAAAAAAAATGCTTTTTTTGGCCTTGGGGGTCCTTGTGGGACCCCCTGAGCAGGCCTAGGGGGTCAGGGTGTTTTTACCCTGCCCCCTTTTCTTGTTTTTCATGCTTAATTCTCTGTTTTCTTGTGACTCGTTTCTACCGAGTCACGAGATGTCTGCCAACACTTCCTGGTTTGGAGTGTTGGCAGCCAATCACAGTGAAGCTCGTGGTCGGGAGGGTTCGCGAATCCACCGCGGCCATAGATATCGAAACTTTTATTTTTTGAATTTCTCACCAACTACTGAACGGATTTACACCATTTAAAAAAAAAGGACGCTTTCTGAACTAAGCACTACCTTTTTGCCAAATTTGGTGTAATTCCGTTCAGCAGTTCGAGCTGTAGCCGTGTCTAAAGTTTCCTATGGGAAATTGATTTTCCGACCCCTATTTTTGAATTTCTCAGGAACTACTGAACGGATTTACACCATTTAACAAAAAGGACTCTTTCTGAACCAAGGGCTACCTTTTTGCCAAATTTGGTGTAATTCCGTTCAGCAGTTCGGGCTGTAGCCGTGTCTAAAGTTTCCTATGGAAATTAACATGGAGAAAACACGTTTTGGGACCCCCCTTTTTTCTCGGCCCCCACTTGGCAAATCACCCTGAAACTTTCAAGACAGGAGATGACCGGAGCGCCCCACTAGTTTTTAAAATTTCGCGAAGATTCGTCAAATGACGCTAAAGTTATTGGGAAAACAAAAAATGCTTTTCCTATGGAAAATAGGTCCCAACTATAACTACCTACTAGCGACCGCCAGTAGGTAATATATATATATATATACACTGAATTTACCAAAGGTTACAGGGACGTTATAGATAGGCTCAGATTCTACTCATACAAAACCAGAGAAATTCAGCAGTTATAGTTACCTGAGCTAACAATAACTTACACCCCAACCATGCACTGCTTATGACCTCACATATTACATCACTCCTGACATGATCAGTGACATCACTGATGACATCATCCATTAAGTGTGAGTGTTTTCTAAACATTTATGAATGATAAGTATATATAGTAAGCTATTACATTACTTAAATTCCTAGTAATGAATAAGACTAATTTCTAACATATATTATGTGAGGGGCTTTGTAGATCCATATGTTAGTGGGTGTCTGAATGGCTGTATGTGTGTGTGAGTGGCTGTATGGGTGAGCGAGTGGCTGTGTGACTAGCTGTATAAGTGAGTAAGTGGGTGTGTGAGTGGCTGTATGGGTGAGTGGGTGTGTGAGTGACTGTATGGGTGAGTGGGTGTGTGAGTGGCTGTATGGCTGGGTGAGTGGGTGTGAGTGACTGTATGGGTGAGTAAATGTATACTCAGAGACTCACACACCGACTCACATACCCTTTCAGAGACTCTCACACCCTCTCAGACACTCATATACTCACTTGCAGTCCCACTCATACGCTCTCACACCCACTTACAAACCTACACAGACACTCATACACCCACCGAGACACTCGTGCACTCACTCACACACTCAGTCTCAAAGATTAGGGGTTCAAGTTAGGAAAAAACAATTAAAAACCTTACAAATTCACTTAAAAACCCAAAGGTTACAGGGACATTGTAATAGGAAATAGAATTTAAAAAAACGTAGACATTCACTGAAAAAAACAAAGGTTACAGGGACGTTATAGTTAGGAAATAGGATTTAAAACACTTTAGAAATTCACTGAATGTTATATTTAGACTCAGATTTCACTCATACAAAACCAGAGAAATTCAGCAGTTACAGTTACCTGAGCTAACTATAACTTACACCCCTGCAATGCATTGGTCATGACCTCACATATTACATCACTCATGACATGGTCAGTGACATCACTGATGACATCTCAAATGACATCACTGATGACATCATCCACAGAACCACACACACACCCATACAACCTCTCATGCGTCTACACACACAGCTACACAACCACTCACATACCCATTCACAGACCCATACATTCACTCACACACCCACTCGCTTACTCATGCAAGTACTACTAACACATGTATTCACTCACCTACACAGCCATTGACACAAGCACACACTCACCCATACAGGCACTCTCACACTCACTCACCCATACAGTCACTCACACCCACACAACACTTATGCACCCACTCACCCATGTAGCCACTCACACACCCCATCACTAACCTTTACATGCCTCTCACATACCCATACACCCCTGACGCGCTCACTCATTCACCCATACAGCCACACATACACATTTTGGCTGTAAAGGCATGCATGCAAAAGGCATATGTGTGGTAAAGACTTGCGTGGTAAAGTCAATGCATGGTAAAGGCATTTCGTGGTAAAGGTATTGTGTGGTAAATGATGCGTTGTAAATCAGAATCTAGTGTAATTAAATTATGCAATAAATGGAAGCACCATAGAGGCACCATTGGCATTTTGAGGAACTTTATTTTCCCCCAATAGCTCAAATTATAGTAAATCCACCAGTTATTGTATTTTTTAACGTATTTAATTCATCCCTGTTTTGCTGTGGTGCCTTGTGAGATTCTCTGCATGATATGAGATTTATAGGGAGAGATGCACACCTCGTAATCCTTATTTTAAACTTGCTTTCACCATTAGAATTTTACCAGCGTGCAATGCCTGCTTTGCGCTTCGTCTCGTTGCGCTGCAACGTAACAAATCCAAAAGAAGGAACCCATTTCAGTTCCGTCAGGCTGCACAGCCCCAACATAGTTTGAATCCAATGAATCAATTACTTATGCTTTTCTCTTATATTTTCTTCATTATTTCACCATACGTTTTTGTCCATTTCTCGTTCAATTCATTTTATACAATCATAGCTTGACGTAGATGTTCACAAAAACACAGGAGTGTAGGATGGGTTTCACATACCATGACTTTAATCCATTACCCAATGCATTTCGGGAAATACATTCCCTTCATCAGGGGCATCTACAAATACAAATATATATTTTATGTTTTAGCTGACTTCAATGACTTGATAAGGTATTTGCTTAATAAAACACTACACAAAATTTAAAAACGAAATTCATCAATTATGGACTGTAATCGTGTTTTCTGAAGCGTCTATGAATTCATTTACCACATCCCCCAAACCGCTAACATATTGCATCCAATCTGTTACATCCCATCCTTGATCATACAAATTAAACCCAACGCATTATCTCCCAGTGATTTTACCCCCTCGATATACTAAAAGACGGTATAACTTTTGCCTTGAATGTAAATACTAATATTTATTCGTGTACGCTTACCATGGCCTGCTGGTCAACCCGTGATCTTAAAATAATTCATTTCATCCTTTCATTCCCTGGCGTGCAAAGACGCTTAAACCACGTTCGTGTACGAACTAAATCCATGAGTACTGAGACATACTTTTATATGTTCCAGCCCTTGTTTAACATCTCCTGGTGATTGACTACACGTGTATACACCGGAACTCTGAACCGGTAATGACAAATAAACTAACTAAACCGCGCTTCAACGGTTATTTGAAAATGATCTCACTACATCTCCAAGGATACCATATGTTCTTACCCCCTCCATGTACTGAATCACATATCACCCCATTATAACACTTGTTTTTCATTAAATGAGTCCATTCATCATCTTTTCATAAAATAGTTCGTTCTTGTCAAAAATCTTCATGGTGATTTTTATGTGAAGTACAACCCTCTTCCTGATGATTTAACACGGAAGGAAACCCGGCTCCTGTGCATTTTCGTCATCTGTATCGTAACATTAATCACAATCTTACTTTCTACTTCTTGTAACTTCCTGTATTCTCCTTGTAATCGTGGGTGCAATCTCAGTTGAGACGAAACATTTCATGAAATGAGATTTATAGGGAGAGATGCACACCTCGTAATCCTTATTTTAAACTTGCTTTCACCATTCGAATTTTACCAGCGTGCAATGCCTGCTTCGCGCTTCGTCTCGTTGCGCTGCAACGTAACAAATCCAAAAGAAGGAACCCATTTCAGTTCCGTCAGGCTGCACAGCCCCAACATAGTTTGAATCCAATTAATCAATTACTTATGCTTTTCTCTTATATTTTCTTCTTTATTTCACCATACGTTTTTGTCCATTTCTCTTAACTTATGTTCAATTCATTTTATCCAATCATAGCTTGACGTAGATGTTCACAAAAACACAGGAGTGTAGGATGGGTTTCACATACCATGACTTTAATCCATTACCCAATGCATTTCGGGAAATACATTCCCTTCATCAGGGGCATCTACAAATACAAATATATATTTTATGTTTTAGCTGACTTCAATGACTTGATAGGGTATTTGCTTAATAAAACACTACACAAAATTAAAAAACGAAATTCAATGCATGGTAAAGGCATTTCGTGGTAAAGGTATTGTGTGGTAAATGATGCGTTGTAAATCAGAATCTAGTGTAATTAAATTATGCAATAAATGGAAGCACCATAGAGGCACCATTGGCATTTTGAGGAACTTTATTTTCCCCCAATAGCTCAAATTATAGTAAATCCACCAGTTATTGTATTTTTTAACGTATTTAATTCATCCCTGTTTTGCTGTGGTGCCTTATGAGATTCTCTGCATGATGCAATCCTCTGTAATTAATCATTTATCTACCTTTACATTAAAAATAACTTATTAATACTGCCTTTTTGCATACTTATTTTAGTTGCAATTGTAACCAGGATACAGCGCCGTAAGAGTCCACGAGATCCAGAAATACAGGAAATATCTCAGCTGGATCTGAAAATAATAGCAACCTACTTTTGCTAGTGTCTTCTGCTCATTAAGGCCAACTGGGGATCCATTTATACTGGCTTTTGTAAGGGGTTCATGCTTCACATCAGACAACAGGTGGGGGCGGAAGCCACCCTTGCCCTTTCTCCTTATGCAGGTCAAATAAATCCATGGAGAACAAACACTTTGCTTATTGTATGCATTTGAAAATGTGCTAAAATAAATAATAAACTCTATTCACCTTTACAGTGGCAAAATGTTAGTTTTCACATTTCCCAGCTCTTTATATATTGTACACTATCACAGTCATTCTCCAAGAACGCCTTTTATTGAACACCATTGAGAAATTAAGAATTACTCCAGGCATTGCATTTCATTAACAAGGGAACTAGAGCAAATAGGAAACTCAATCCCTTATGGAAAGCAGACAGAGATACAAAACACAGCACCTCAAGAACGGAAGCTAACACCCAGCATCCTCTTCTTTGAGGATGCGAGGGCCATGGAAGTCCCCGGGCCATCGCTCCTCTTTAATGTACTAACTCCCTACAATAATGCTATGCTAATGACATTGCAGCATGAGGGGAGGTTTCACAGAGCATGGCATGAACCCAAAACTTGCCATTTATCATAGGAAACTGGCTGGGTAATCGTGGCTAAATAAGGAAACATTAAATAACAATTAGCAATTAGCAAGGAGTGATTAAAACATCATCTGCGGCTTACATTGCCATCTCTACCAAAAAGGTCGTGGAAATATGGGACAAGTTCGAGGTAAAACGAGGCCTTACTACTTTTTTATCACCTAACACTGCATTGGCAAGCAACCCAGACTTTACCCCCGCGCTGCAGCCTCACTCATATAGCCATTGGAGAGAGGGTGGCTGTCGCTCTCTTAGTGATCTATTCGAGGGTGACTCCCTAAAGTTATTTGACCAATGTTGACAGGAGTTTCGTCTTCCTGAGTCTACCAGACTGCAATATGATCAGTTACGCCATTGGGCTCCCTCCCCACCCAATGTGCAGGGGGCTACCCACCAACTGACTGCTTTTGAGACTTTGGTGCGGTCATTTGACGGGACCCGTGGGCTCATTTCGCGTACCTACCAGGTCCTCCAGCACTCTACCCCTGTCCACCCACATTCCTACCAATCACAATGGCACGCAGACATTGGGAAAGACTTATCCACAAACGAATGGGAGCACCTCTGGCATGACATCCCGCGGATTTTGAGATGCATAGCCCAACGCAAGACGGTGTACAAAGTAATAATGAGCTGGTACCACACGGCTCCCACCTATCTTTGCCTCAAGCTAGCCCCACAGCCCAATGGTTCACATGCCTGTGGCAATCAATCAATCAATCAATTACAGAATTTGTAAAGCGCACTACTTACCCGCGAGGGTCTCAAGGCGCTGGGGGAGAAAAAAACGGGGGGGGGTGCTGCTACTGGTCGAACAACCAGGTCTTGAGTAGCCTCCTGAAGGTCAGCAGGTCTTGGGTCTGTCGTAGGCTTAGTGGAAGGGTGTTCCAGGTCTTGGCGGCGAGGTGGGAGAAGGATCTGCCGCCGGTGGTGGTTCTTCGAATGCGAGGGACGGTGGCGAGGGAGAGGTCGGCGGAGCGGAGTTGGCGGTTGGGGACGTAGAAGAGGAGTCGTCTGTTGAGGTAGGCTGGGCCAGTCTTGTGGAGTGCCTTGTGTGCGTGGATGAGGAGTTTGAAGGAGATTCTCCTGTCGACGGGGAGCCAGTGCAGGTTCCTCAGGTGGGGGTGATGTGGCTGTGGCGTGGTACATCGAGGATCAGGCGTGCGGAGGCGTTTTGTATGCGTTGCAGTCGCTTGATGAGCTTGGCCGGGGCTCCCGCGTAGAGGGCGTTCCCATAGTCGAGTCTGCTGCTGACGAGGGCCTGGGTGACTGTTCTTCTCGTGTCTGTCGGGATCCACCTGTAGATCTTGCGAAGCATGCGGAGGGTGTTGAAGCAGGAGGATGAGACTGCGTTGACTTGCTTGGCCATGGAGAGCGTTGAGTCGAGGATGACTCCCAGGTTGCGTGCGTGGTCGGTGGGTGTCGGGGCTGCTCCCAGCGTCGTTGGCCACCAGGAGTCGTCCCAGGCTGAGGGGTTGGAGCCGAGGATGAGGACCTCTGGCAAATCCTAGTGGTGGAATTACTTTCTCATAAAATAACCCACACAGAAGGGAATTTTACTAGTATTTGGCAACCTCTTCTACGATATTTTATCCGTTTAGAACACTCTTGCCTTACACCACCTAGACATAAAGCACTTCAGCTGATTGACTGAGCTTTCACTCCTAGTCCTCATCCATGGTCACCATCCCCTCCCCCCATTGGCCCCACTCCTTGGACTCCCCAGGAGCATAGGATTGCAGCAGATGGTTGCTCCCAGCCTAGAAGAATACGCTTTTTCTTCGTTTACATTCTTTTTTGTTTTTTCTTCCTCTTTCTGTTGTTAGGAGGGGGCTTTCTAGCACCAGTACTTCCTGGGATTTCCAGTACTTCCTGGCTGCCCTAGTACTGGAAGTGAAGCATGCAACTCATGATACTGTCTGTAGGGGCTTTTGTTAACGTACTTGACTGGAATACTGTGGCCTTGCCGTGTTCAAGGAAATATGGCTTTACTTGCTGTCTTTGTACCTCAAAATCATCAATAAAGAGCGTTTCGTAAAAAACACCATCTGCGGGTAAGAGATTTTCCTAAAAAATGTACATATATCTCATGGGGTGAGCCTTTGCCCCATTCTAGTTTACACTTGAAACATAATTTGCTTATAGTGATAATGTTAAAGGCCTCTTTAATAGGGATGTCTAGAACACTGACCCACCATGGAAATCTGTAGGTCCATTTCATCAACTTTTTAAAGACTTTGGGTGTATATGGGCACTGCAGCTTTAGGGCCAAGCTGGTGGGGGGGGGGGTGTATATGCCAGGTCCCCAGCTGACTGCTAAATTGTCAGTGAGGGCCATGCGAGGACTCTGGGCATATCTCACCTTATCTCTGAAGCACTGGAATATGCTGCACAGATAAAAAACATATGTCAAAGTTTGTTACAGTTTGCTTTGCCTTTCATGCTGGAACAATATAGTGACTTGTGAACAGGGGTCGATTTGCATAAGAAAATGATGGGAGTGTGATGTTGAGAAGAATGGAGCTGGGTCAGGGGAGGGTCAGTGAGTATAAAGGCGGGGTCACTGAGTGTGGGGCCTAGGGGCAGATTACAATGTCAGGCGGAAACTTTCCGCCCAACTCCTTCCCGGAATCGGTTCCGACCGACTCACGATCGGCAGTTCCGCACGACTGATTATGATGTTTCAGAACACTTTTCGGTCGGACTCCCATTGACTCCTATGGGAGCCCGTGTGAAAGGCAGCGAGTCTTCTAAGACCCTCAATGCTGCCCGGTGCAGGGTTCCACCTCTAATTCACTTTGGGTTCGCTATCAAAATAATGAGGCAAGCGCTGGAAACTGGAAGACAAGAAAAAGGTTTATTTCTCATGAGGAGATCACGTCAACTGCAGACACCGGGATGTCTGAGGGAGGTGTTCTGCTGATAACTCCTTTGGCTCTTCCTTTTATACAGGTTAGACACAATGCATTGGTTTCATCAACATGGTTACACAAGCTTGGGGTCCCCGCCCCGGGCAGGTTGTCACACAAGCCCAACAGTAATTCTCTTCCCACCCAGGTCAAACAGACAATCTTATCTTGCAGCTGGACCTTGCTTCAGGGTCCAAAACATGTGAGACCGGCCAGATCTAAGAGTCCGTTCTGTTGATAAAAACAGGTCCCATTGTTGGTAACAACAAGTCTTGCTGTTTGCAGTGCAATAAATCATGTTGCAAGAGTCTTTTTGGTGTTTGGAACCTGTTTGTGTAACTAGGTGCAGTGAGGGGTAGAGTGTCCAAAGGTTTGCCTGAAAACAGAGATGAGAGGAAAAACGAGTTTGGGGCAGCAAGTGGCGCTGAGGTTTGTTGCGGCAAATAGAGTTTATAGCCCACAGCACACGTACCAGGTGGGTCAGAGGGATGCTAGTAAGGGCAGGGTGAAACAAAGGTGACCAACAGAGTACAAAATGGCTGTGATAGATTAAAATGACTGCAACTTATGTGCACATAGAATTCCACCAGACAAGATGGCGCAGGTAATGTTCACGATTGTCGTTTTGCTTTTAACAGTGGCCCCTTTGAACATAACTAGCCAGCTTGTCAGTCTATTTCGATCTCCATAATGTCCTGTATCTCTTGATCATACATTACTCTCATTTTTGTTAGCTGAGTGTCCATAGTCTTAGGGTGCAAGGTAGTTATGCAAAGAGAACACAAAGGTGGTATACAGTGTATACCCAAACAACAACCACATATTGTCAATACTGGGACCAAGAGAATCATTGATATTTTCCAACCCCACTCCTTCAAGATGCCCCAAAGCCAACTTCCAATTGTCCAAGTCTCTGATCCTTGATGAATTTCTGAAGATAGTCTATGGAGATGTTCGATTGCTTCATAGACAGAAGGTGAATTATCAGGAATGTATACACAGCAGCTGGCACCGATGAGGCGGCATGCTCCTCCACGGTCCGCTAGTACCACGTCCAGGACCATGCGATTTTGCAGGATAACCAGACGGATCGCTTGGAGCTCAGCAGTGTTGTTGGTGAGGATGGCAGCAGTGACGTTCAGGGCGGTCTCTACCGCTTGGGACAGATGTCTGATGGCTCGGCTGTTTGCCATCGGACCCCATAGCGGGACGAGCCCTTTTGCTGCGTCGAGGAACTGTGATGAGGCAGAGTCTGCTTGATCAATGTCTTTAGAACGCTTTTCTCGATGATGCTCTGCAGGGGCTGTGTAGGTTGGTGGCAAAACAAAGGCGATGTAGCACGTGCCCCCAGTTTCTTGGGAGCCAGGTGTAGGCTTTGGTTCCACAAACAAAGTACATATTGGGTGATGCAACAAGCGCTGGGGGTTGGCAGTGTTCAAAGTACTTACAATGCTACAGGTGCTGTGACCCACATTCTTAGTCCCACTGCCTTCAATGCATACAAGGCCAGAGACGTTCACCACAGATAGGGCCACAGTCAGTGTTGCAGCAGTTCTTTTCTTCAGGTAGGAAAATGTGGCTCTGTTAGGATTATTGAACACTTGCATTTCCATTCGTTCTTTGGAGGGGACATTAATCTGGAATGTCGCATTGAAGGTGTGAGGGCAGAAGGGGGCGGCTGTCCTTCCTGTTTTGTTTTGCCAGAACTCGTTGTAGAACTGGGCGATTGTTCCGTCGGAAGTGGCATTGTCTTTGTAACTTTCTTGTAGGAGCATCATCCAGGCAAGGCAAGATCCGTGAATAGAAAAGGGCGAAGGGATGAAAGGGATGGAATGTTCAGTGGCATGTGGTAACAGCCCACAGACCCAACAGTTGGTAGCATTGGTGGCAAGATTGTGCTGGTGCAACATCTGCACGAAAGAATTATTCCAGAATTCTTTGCGTCGTTCTCGGAGATGTGGCGGTAGTGATACCAGGTAGTGTTCTTTCTTGGTGGTTGGTTGCATGGTGGGTGACAATGTTCTGTATGCAGGTGCATTCTCTTCAATGATCCAGAGTGCGACCATTAGCAGGAGACAGGTGAGAAATGCGGCTACAAGTGCAATTGTCTTTGTGCTGTGCAGGTTAGCAGTCTTGGTGTCTTTGCGGTGGTTTTGCAGGTGTTCAGTTTCTTCCACCATCTTCGAGGAGCTCAACAACTGTTAGGACCACAGACTTTTGTCTGGTGCTTTCCTGGTAGCGTTGTTTGACTGTGCTACTGATCTGAGACCTTGACTTAGTTAGTGGCCTGGTCGTTGGAGCTCCCTCCTTTCGTCGATCTTAGGTTGTACCCTTTCCTGGATGGCACCGTGGGGTCGGGAAATTCTGATAGTTCGAGGGTGTCTTCTTGTGGGTAGCAACTCAGAGCTGGTCGGTCTCTCGCGTGTTCTTCCTCTTGCACCTCCACCCCTTCACAGGTTGCCAGGGTTGGAGGGACTCGTTTGCAATGATGAGCGTGCAGCCAGTTTCGTTTTCTTTCCACTCGGAGGGCAGTTCGGGTGGTGATCAGGACTTGCCAGGGGCCCGTCCACCTAGGCTCCAGATTCTTCGTTCTTTGGAAGTTGCGAATCAATACATGGTCGCCTGGCTTTATTTCATGTCCCGGGCCCCTGGATACGTCAGGCAAGGCTTGCTGCACCTGTTGGTGGATAATTGTTAGCTCGTTTGTCAATTTATGCAAGTAATCCGACATTAATATGTTCGGGACATCATTAATGGAGGTGGGTCTTGGTGCCGCCCAAATGCTCATAGTCCTGCCGAAGACAACCTCATACGGGGTCAGTCGGTGTTTTGTTGGGGTGGAGCGCATCGATAACAATGCCAATGGGAGGGCGTCGGGCCATTTCAACCCGGTCGTGGCAACTATTTTGGCTAGTTTTAGTTTCAACGTTGCATTGTGTCTCTCTACCAGGCCCGCTGATTGGGGGTGGAAGACGGCATGGAACTTTTGTTTTACCCCCAACCCTCTCAGTATGTTCTGTATCACCTCGGCTACGAAGTGGGGGCCGTTGTCGCTCCATAAAATTCTGCAAAGGCTGTATCGGGGGAAGAATTCTTTCAGCAATACTTTTGCAGTGGCTAAGGCGGTATTGTCGCGGGTGTGATATGCCTCCACCCATTTGCTAAAAGCGCACACAACCACCAGGACATATTTTAGACCAAGGCATCTCTCTAGTTGAATGTAATCCATTTGAAGGATTTCAAAGGGGTGGTCAGGGACTCCAAACCCTCCCCGTGGTACTACTGTCCCCTTCCCTGGGTTGTGTTGTAGGCAGACTATACATTGTTGTACTAGGCGTTTTGCAGATTCTGCTATCTTGACGTTATGCCATACTCTGGTGATTAGTTCAATCATGGGGGTGGAGCCTATGTGTGATGGTAAATGTGCCATGGTCAATATGGGGATGAGGTAGGCATTGGGTAACAGCCATTTATTTCCGTCTTTAGTTCTCCAGCAACCTTCCTCGTCTTTTAGTCCCACCTTTTCCCACTCGGTCAATTCGTCTTGTGTGCCTGTAGTCTGTATGTCCCTAACAGTGGTCCTAGCGTCAGTCCATCGTTCAGCTTGTGACCTGATCACATACATTCGTGTCGTAGTTCTGTCTCCTGCCGTGGCTCGGGCAGTAACGTCTGCTAGTGCATTTCCCTGTCCAATGAGATCAGTCACTTTCCTATGTGCTTGGCATTTTATCACTGCTAACTTCTTGGGGAGGAGGACTGCTTGCGTCAAGGCGGAGACTAAATCTCCATGCAGGATGGGTGTACCGTGTGAAGTCAGGAACCCTCTTTCTTTCCATAAGATCCCAAAATGGTGAACCACCCCGAAGGCATATTGGCTGTCGGTGTATATGTTAACTGACGTGTCAGTCGCTAAGATACATGCTCGTGTGAGGGCAATGAGTTCTGCAGCCTGGGCTGAACGTTGGGGAATACGGGCTGTTTCCAGAACGGTTCGGGCTGTGGTGACAGCGTATGCAGCTGAGGTGGTGCCGTCGGGGAGTTTGATGCACGAACCATCCACCCATAGTTCTCCATCTGGTTCTAGAAAGGCGGTGTCTCTGAGATCTATTCTACTCTTTGTTTGTTCATCGGTTAGTGTCACACAGTCGTGTAGTGGAGTCACGCTAGGATCATTTTCGGGTAGGGGTAACAGTGTGGCTGGATTGAAGGTGGTGCATCGCTTTAGGGTAATGTGCGGTGCTAGCAGGGTCAACTCATATCCTGTCAGTCGGGCGCTAGTCAAGTGTTGGGTTTTGGTCTGGTTTAGTAGTGTGTCGACTGCATGGGGTACTAAAACAGTGACTGGATTGGAGAGTACTATTCCTTCGTTCTGGCGTATCGATACTGCTGCAGCTGCCACAGCGCGCAGGCACGCTGGCAGCGCTCTGGCTACTGGATCGAGGGTGGCAGAGAAATATGCACAAGGGCGTTGTTTGTGACCAATTGATTGTGTTAGGACAGACAATACACATCCTTCCCTCTCGTGCGTGTAGAGGAAGAATGGTTTGGAGTAATCCGGGGTTCCTAGGACAGGCGCTGAACAAAGGGCATTGCGTAGTTCTTTAAAGGCTGACTGGCATTCGGGGGTCCAGGGGAGAGGTGAGGGGATGTCTTTAGCTAGGAGGGAGAGAAGGGGTTTGACAATGAGGCTAAAGTTCGGTAACCACTGTCGGCAAAATGAAGTGAGACCTATCTAAGAGCGGACTTGTTTCTGATCTTTGGGGACAGGGGTGTCTAGAATTGTCTGGATCCTGTCAGGCGTGAGTTTCCTCCCTTCTTTGGATAAAAGGTGACCCAAATAGGTCACTTGTGATTTACAGAACTGCAATTTCTTTCGGGAGACCTTGTGACCATTCTCAGCAAGAAAATGGAGTAGTTTGATGGTGGCTGTGACGGCTATTGGTATGGTGTCCGCTGCTAGAAGGATGTTGTCTACATATTGTATTAGTGCCACTCCATCTGGCAATTGTATGGCGTCCAACTGTCTTTTAAGCGCCTGGCTATAGATGCTTGGGCTCTCAGTGTACCCCTGAGGTGCTCTGCAAAATCTGTACGAACGGGAGTTTAGGGTGAATCCAAATAGATAGCGGCTGTCCTTGTGTATAGGTATGGAAAAGAATGCGTTTTTGAGGTCAATTACAGTGAAGGTGGTGGCAGTGGAGGGGATTAAAGTCAAAATTGTCGTGATGTCGGAAACTACTGGGTATTGTGGCACTACGATTTTGTTTATCTCCCGCAGGTCAATGATGAAGCGGTAGGCTTTTCCGTCTCCCTCTCCCTGTCTCTTTACAATCTGTAGTATGGGACTGTTACAAACGTTGCTCACTACTTCCTCTACCACCCCCTGCCTCTACCAAAGAGTGTATGATCTCTGTCAGTGCCTTCTCACCCTCTGGCGATATTTTGTACTGCGGTACTTTCGGTAGGGTTGCGTCCTGTCGTATTGTTACGTGTACTGGGTCAATCATCATTCGTCCTACGTCTGAATCAGCCCTAGCCCATAAGTGTGATGGCAAAGTGTCCAGTAGGGATGTGCATCATCTCGGAGATGGGAAACATGTGCTGAGAAGGTTTCTCTCTATGGCGCTGGGGGTTGTCATACAGGACGACACGCACTCCGTCTGGTGAGCATCTGATAGTCGCATGGAAGTGTTTCAAAAGGTCGAGACCCATAATGGCGTCTGGGGTGTTGGAAGAGAGGAGGAATGTCGTTTCGACGCTATTGTTGTCAAGGTTAAAAGGGATCGGACGGGACAAAGGGTTGGTAGAGGGCGTACCGTCAAATCCTATTGAGGTCACATGTGAGCCTGACAAGGGTGCCCTTGGAATCAGTCGTTTGGATAGTGCACTACGTGTTGCTCCCGTGTCTACCAGAAATGGCGACTTTGTGCCCAGGACCTCAGCGGTAACATAAGGGCCTTGCTGATCAACATAGAGCTCGACTGGATCCCTCCCTTGCCCCTGGCTGTCCTATGCAAAGTCGTACGTATTGTCATAATCTGTCTGTTGGTACTGATTCTGTTTGGGATGGTCAAATGTGTTCACTCTTCCTGGCCTTTCCTCGCTTGCTTCACTCGCGTACCCTCTCCCACGTCCTCTTCATCTCTGTCCACTTGCTATTTCCCTCGCCCCTCTGCCCCTACCAGCTCCTAACAAAGCCGGGCATTGGGTTTTCCAGTGTCCATATTCTTTGCAAAATGCACATTGATCCTGTCCTAGGTCTTGGCGTCCTACATATGATGTCGATGAATTGTTTCTAGGTGGCTGTACTCTAGGGGTATTCTGCTGGTATCCTCCCCTATATTGCTCCCTTCCTGTATTCGCCCCCTGGAGTTGTGCTACCATTACCCTTTCCTTCAAGTCCTTCTTTTTCCTTTCTGTAGCCCTGTCATTTTCGTTTCTCTGATGCTCATAGTACTGGGCCATTTGGAGAATGGCCGCCGGTTTAGATGCTGCCCAACTACTTTCGCTGGCTTGTAATTTCTGGGATACATCTGGCAGTAGTCCTTTGACATAGTTCTGCACAAATAAGTGGTGTCCGGTTGCGGTGGACATGTCTTGTCCACTGTAATCGGAGAACACCGTTTCAAATCTGGAGAAATACTCTGAGACATCCTCTTGTGGTTTCTGGCGGCACGCGGTTACTATGGACCAGTCTATCTTTTTCTCTGGGATCAGCGTTTTCACTTTCTGCACTATTTTGTCAGGGAGGTCCAATATTGCTTTAACCGGTTTTTGACCAGGGTTCCGCTGTTTATCTAGTGTGTTGAGTTGTTCCCAGGTATGACCAAGCAGTTCGGTATGGTCTATTTTCCTAATCTGTTTCCACACATCTGCTGGCAAACATAACACGAAGAACAAGTCTATGTCGGCAAGTGTCATTGTTGATCCCAGAGCGGTACCTAGCTCGGTGTAAAAGGCGGTGGGGTTCTTTCGTAGAATCCGGTAAAGATTTACGGAACGTCAAAATGTCCTGTCTGTCCCATGGTTGATACACCCAATTGTAGACCACCCTTCCTCTAGCGTCTTGATGGTTCATATCGTCATGAGTCCCTTGTCCTCTAGGAGGTACCCAATAAGGGGCAGCTTCTTTTATCGGCATCATGCTATCTGGTTTTTCCACCGGGGTCCTGCTATCTTAGATGTCCTGTCCTTATCTATCCGTCCTTGTTCCACGAGGTGACAGAATACCTCCAGTGTGGATGAAAAGAGTTCTGTCACATCGTTGTCGCCTTCATCTCCGGTGTCTACCTTCCTATAGAGAGCCACTAGCCGCTCGGGCCCTACATCTTGGTACTTCTCTTCATATGCAGTAAGAGTGTGGTAACGGAGACGTACAATAAAGTATCGTTTGCGGTTTTCAACATAGGAGTTGCATATGTCAGTTACATACTCTTCTGTCTCCTTCCTATCTATGAGGGATTTAACTATTTTATCAATGCCTGCTCGCTCATTTTTACTTAATCGCGGGACCCTGGGCGCTCCTTTTCTTTTGATCCTACCTCTACTACTGTATCCTTTGATGAGGCATTTGGTGTGGGTGACTCGGTGGGAGCAGAGGCGGTGGAGACTGAGGCGATCGTGCCATCTCCGGCTATACTTTGGTGGTCCTGGCGTTGTACTACGGGATGAGTAGGGGCGTAAGGGGGTGGCATGTATATGATTGGGGGACCTAACAATAAATCATCATCTACCCTTTGTTTTGCTGGTAACTTGGGGTAAAGAGTCGAGGGCGTTCTAACAGGGCATTGACCTGATATTTTTTATTCCTGATCCTTTTTATCGATTTCCTTTTCTTTTAGTTTTTCTTCTAATCTTTTACAGGCTTGGTAAGCTGATTTTCGCGTTTCTTTATCTTGTCTAGCTTCGTCCCTTTTCTTTCTTTGAGCTGCCTCTTTTCGCCATAAACCAAAACTGTCAAACATGGCTGGTCTAGTTTTCTTTTGTGGAGAGCTAATTCTAACGTTTCTATTTTAGCGGGATCGAAAGATCCCGTCAGTGGCCACTGATTTACCCGGTCCTTCCTAGTGTATTTATGCCATAGTTTGCTATAAACTACGGTGGCTAATCCATACTTTACGTACATGTCCTTGTTAGGGTGCCTTCTGGCGGTGCCGGCTGACTGACCTCTAACGAACGGTCTGGTCCAAAACAATTACAATCAAACAATCTAGAGAAAACAGGCATGACGTATTTATCGGTCAAAAATGAATATCTCAATCAATCAATTTAGACAAAAAGTCTGCACTACCTGTCCTTCGCTGCCTGCAAAAGAGAGAATATTCCTATTCTTCGTTGTTTGCAAGCAGGGAAATGTCGCAAATAACTCAATATCAAAAAGGAATACTAGTATTTCAATCAAACTATTCAATCAATCAATCAATTTAAGTCGTTTTTCACGACCTTACCCGGACCGTATGGACGGTTCTTCGTCTTCCCCTTCCAGCGCCTGGTTGTCCTCTCACTCCAACAATCAATGCGGCGTTCCTCTCAGGTCCCAGTCAGGACTGCAGGTCATTCGAGAGAGGTCCGTTCGGAACCGGTGAAGTTCAGTCGATCGGCAGCCAGACAAGGGTCTTCTCAGGCAGGTATACCCCAATCGTTTAGTCGTTCACTCCGTCGTTAGGACCTCTCTACCGGACCCACGCGTCGCTGATGGGCCCCCACGTTTGGGCGCCAATTTGTGAAAGGCAGCGAGTCTTCTAAGACCCTCAATGCTGCCCGGTGCAGGGTTCCACCTCTAGTTCACTTTGGGTTCGCTATCAAAATAATGAGGCAAGCGCTGGAAACTGGAAGACAAGAAAAAGGTTTATTTCTCATGAGGAGATCACGTCAACTGCAGACACCGGGATGTCTGAGGGAGGTGTTCTGCTGATAACTCCTTTGGCTCTTCCTTTTATACAGGTTTGACACAATGCATTGGTTTCATCAACATGGTTACACAAGCTTGGGGTCCCCGCCCGGGCAGGTTGTCCCACAAGCCCAACAGTAATTCTCTTCCCACCCAGGTCAAACAGACAATCTTATCTTGCAGCTGGACCTTGCTTCAGGGTCTAAAACATGTGAGACCGGCCAGATCTAAGAGTCCGTTCTGTTGATAAAAACAGGTCCCATTGTTGGTAACAACAAGTCTTGCTGTTTGCAGTGCAATAAATCATGTTGCAAGAGTCTTTTTGGTGTTTGGAACCTGTTTGTGTAACTAGGTGCAGTGAGGGGTAGAGTGTCCAAAGGTTTGCCTGAAAACAGAGATGAGAGGAAAAACGAGTTTGGGGCAGCAAGTGGCGCTGAGGTTTGTTGCGGCAAATAGAGTTTATAGCCCCCAGCACACGTACCAGGTCGGTCAGAGGGTCAGAGGGATGCTAGTAAAGGCAGGGTGAAACAAAGGTGACCAACAGAGTACAAAATGGCTGTGATAGATTAAAATGACTGCAACTTATGTGCACATAGAATTCCACCAGACAAGATGGCGCAGGTAATGTTCACGATTGTCGTTTTGCTTTTAACACCTGTGTTCCGACCGACAACACTGGCTCCTATGGGGAAAATGGGTGTCTGCGGAAAGCCTTGCACCCTGTCTCGGGCCCCCCCTTAGTGCCTGCCACACAGTGCATACTTTTAAAAGGGGGGTCCCTTGGGTACCCCCCCAACCCCCGACCGGAGGCCTCAGGATGAATGGGGGCCTGTTAGGGGCCCCCAAAGTCAGGAAAGGCTGTTGAAATCCGACATCGTAATTGGTCGGTCGGAAACGCTGTCCATAGAGCTGTACAATTCGGCTACAACCAACACGGATTCTCTGAGAGCCAGTCGGAACCGATTCGGAATGTCCGAACGGTTTCCCTTCCAACCGCGAACATCGTAATCAGTCGGGCGGATTGGATTCTGACCAAGTCGGGCGGATGTGTTCCGACACAGTCTAGGAGAATCTGACTGTCGGTCGGAGGCTTTCCGCCTGACATCCTAATGAGCTCCCTAGTTTTGGAAATGGCCCTTTCTGCAGGGTCATCCCCAAACTTTTTGCCTCACCTCCTCCATTTTTACTGACCTTATTTTTGTTGGCCTTAGAACTCTGTACACTTTACTACTGCTAACCAGTGCTAAGGTGCGTGAGCTCTCTCCTTAAAACATGGTAACATTGGCTTATACCCATTTGGCATATTTAATTTACATTTAAGTCCCTAGTAAAGTGCATACATGTACCTAGGGACTGCCTGTAAATTAAATACTACTATTGAGCCTGCAGCACTGAGTGTGCCACCCCCCTTAAGTCGCCCTTTAAACATGCCTTAGGACTGCCACTGCAGAGCTTGTGTGTGCAGTTTTAGACTCCCATTTCAACTTGGGAAAATAAACCTTTTGCCAGGTTCAAACAAGCCTTTTTAATACATATGGCATCCTTAGGGTAGGCCCTGGACAGCCCAAATGACAGGGTGCAATGTATTTAAAAGGTAGGACACGTACTTTTAGAATTTTTATGTCTGAAAGTATAATTTCCAAATGAGAAGAGATCACTGGTTGGTGACTCTGGAATCCTACTTTAAAATCACAACTTATGGTGAAGTCAGATTTAAAATTACCATTCTGAAATTGCCACTTTTAGAAAGCTGGCATTTTCTTGGCATTTGGTGCCTGCAGCCTGTCTCTGGTCACATGACTGGGTGTAGTTGGGCTTTGTGTATTTCTCCTAGGCAGCCACACACAATGGGAGCTTAGTTGTGACTCGATGGGCCATCACTGTCAGGAGTTAGGCCTACCCTCACACCTTAATAGTCGGTGTTCTGTCACCACACAAAGAGCTTAACAACCCTGCATTGTCCCTTCAGCCAGCTTGGAGTCAGGGGAGGTAGAGAATTCCAGGCACTGTCTCACCTTCCAGGACCAAGGCACCAGGGTATAAAGAGGGACCTAAGACACCATCACTTCAGTACACTTCTGGACCTGTGGATACTCGGCTAGGAAGAAGGACTGCTGTGCTGCTATAAGGACTGTCACTCTGCTGGGCTGCTGCTCTGGAAGAACTGCTGAGCTGCTGTCCTCTTGCCTGGGGTGGAAGGATTGGACCTGAAACCAACCTTGAGCCCATGACCCCAGATTGACTCAAAGGGCTAGTCTGCTGATCTCCTGATCTGAGCCTCAGGGACATATTAGGCTACACATGATCTCCTGGACCTGTCTCAGTGAGCCTTTGCCCCATTCTAGTTTACACTTGAAACATAATTTGCTTATAGTGATAATGTTATAGGCCTCTTTAATAGGGATGTCTAGAACACTGACCCACCATGGAAATCTGTAGGTCCATTTCATCAAATTTTTAAAGACTTTGGGTGTATATGGGCACTGCAGCTTTAGGGCCAAGCTGGTGGGGGGGGGTGTATATGCCAGGTCCCCAGCTGACTGCTAAATTGTCAGTGAGGGCCATGCAAGGACTCTGGGCATATCTCACCTTATCTCTGAAGCACTGGAATATGCTGCACAGATAAAAAACATATGTCAAAGTTTGTTACAGTTTGCTTTGCCTTTCATGCTGGAACAATATAGTGACTTGTGAACAGGGGTCGATTTGCATAAGAAAATGATGGGAGTGTGATGTTGAGAAGAATGGAGCTGGGTCAGGGGAGGGTCAGTGAGTATAAAGGCGGGGTCACTGAGTGTGGGGCCTAGGGGCAGATTACAATGTCAGGCGGAAACTTTCCGCCCAACTCCTTCCCGGAATTGGTTCCGACCGACTCACGATCGGCAGTTCCGCACGACTGATTATGATGTTTCCGAACACTTTTCGGTCGGACTCCCATTGACTCCTAGGGGAGCCCGTGTTCCGACAGACAACACTGGCTCCTATGGGGAAAATGGGTGTCTGCGGAAAGCCTTGCACCCTGTCTCGGGGCCCCCCTTGGTGCCTGCTACACAGTGCATACTTTTAAAGGGGGGGTCCCTTGGGTACCCCCCCAATCCCCGACCGGAGGCCTCAGGATGAATGGGGGCCTGTTAGGGGCCCCCAAAGTCAGGAAAGGCTGTTGAAATCCGACATCGTAATTGGTCGGTCGGAAACGCTGTCCATAGAGCTGTACAATTCGGCTACAACCAACACGGATTCTCTGAGAGCCAGTCGGAACCGATTCGGAATGTCCGAACGGTTTCCCTTCCAACCGCGAACATCGTAATCGGTCGGGCGGATTGGATTCTGACCAAGTCGGGTGGATGGGTTCCGACACAGTCTAGGAGAATCCGACTGTCGGTCGGAGGCTTTCCGCCTGACATCCTAATGAGCCCCCTAGTTTTGGAAATGGCCCTTTCTGCAGGGTCATCCCCAAACTTTTTGCCTCACCTCCTCCATTTTTACTGACCTTATTTTTGTTGGCCTTAGAACTCTGTACACTTTACTACTGCTAACCAGTGCTAAGGTGCGTGAGCTCTCTCCTTAAAACATGGTAACATTGGCTTATACCCATTTGGCATATTTAATTTACTTTTAAGTCCCTAGTAAAGTGCACTACATGTACCCAGGGACTGCCTGTAAATGAAATACTACTATTGAGCCTGCAGCACTGAGTGTGCCACCCCCCTTAAGTCGCCCTTTAAACATGCCTTAGGACTGCCACTGCAGAGCTTGTGTGTGCAGTTTTAGACTCCCATTTCAACTTGGGAAAATAAACCTTTTGCCAGGTTCAAACAAGCCTTTTTAATACATATGTCATCCCTAGGGTAGGCCCTGGACAGCCCAAAGGACAGGGTGCAATGTATTTAAAAGGTAGGACATGTACTTTTAGAATTTTTATGTCTGAAAGTATAATTTCCAAATGAGAAGAGATGACTGGTTGGTGACTCTGGAATCCTAATTTAAAATCACAACTTATGGTGAAGTCAGATTTAAAATTACCATTCTGAAATTGCCACTTTTAGAAAGCTGGCATTTTCTTGGCATTTGGTCCTAGGCAGCCACACACAATGGGAGCTTAGTTGTGACTCGATGGGCCATCACTGTCAGGAGCTAGGCCTACCCTCACACCTTAATAGTCTGTGTTCTGTCACCACACAAAGAGCTTAACAACCCTGCATTGTCCCTTCAGCCAGCTTGGAGTCAGGGGAGGTAGAGAATTCCAGGCACTGTCTCACCTTCCAGGACCAAGGCACCAGGGTATAAAAGAGGGACCTAAGACACCATCACTTCAGTACACTTCTGGACCTGTGGATACTCGGCTAGGAAGAAGGACTGCTGTGCTGCTATAAGGACTGTCACTCTGCTGGGCTGCTGCTCTGGAAGAACTGCTGAGCTGCTGTCCTCTTGCCTGGGGTGGAAGGATTGGACCTGAAACCAACCTTGAGCCCATGACCCCAGATTGACTCAAAGGGCTAGTCTGCTGGTCTCCTGATCTGAGCCTCAGGGACATATTAGGCTACACATGATCTCCTGGACCCGTCTCAGTGAGTTCCTGAACCCCAAGAGGTGCCTCTCAGGTCCTGGACCCTTGGTGTTGCTCTTGAGCTCTTGAATTCAAGCCTTTGGCCTCTCTGCAACCGTGAACAGGCCCGTTCACATTGGAACCGTGCCGCTTGCACCGGAAATCAGCAAAAGCCACCGCCAGCCCATCTCTTTGCACAGCAGCATCGACTTCTAACGGAAGACCGCCAGCGCAAAGCACCAGCCCACCCATCAACGATGCCTGGCCTGGTCCTCAAGCCAGGCCTATCACCGACCACGACGCTCTCCTTGCTACTGGTGACTTTCTTCCAGGTGAATGGGAATCTTGGCACAAAACTTGAGAATGTAAACCTTCAGCAGGACTAGTCTGGGACTGTATCTCATCCACGCTTCATAAGGGTCAGCTCGTACTTTTGACTTTAATCCGGCCCAGCGTGACCAGATAGCCACGGTTGGTACTCTATGCTTTTAGGCACTGTATTGCCATCTATTCTTTAAAAATTCATAACTCTGGTTCTACTGATTGGATTGTCATTTTGGTCTTGTTTTGTTCATTAAATTAAGCTCCATGTATCTAAACTGGTTTCTGTTTGTATGGTGTTTTCTTGAAGTGTTGAACAAATACTTTGCACACTGCCTCTAGTTAAGCCTGAATGCTCTTTGCCAAGCTACCAGGGGGTTGAGCACAGGTTAGTTTGGGGTTTGCTTGTGCCTTGCCCTGACTAGGATTGTGGTTGCTGCTTGACCAGGGCTCATACCTCAGTCAACCAGGCACCCAATCACTAACACCTAACTAAAAAGAACACAATAGTCCATAACTACCTACAGGTAACTTCACATAACAAATAATGGCCAGGCTCACCCTTGACCTCCCCAGAAGGACGCAGATAACCTCACCTCAGGAAACTCCACTGGCTACCAGTCATGAAGAGATGCCAGTACAAACTGCTCACCCACGCTTACAAGGCATTACACAACGAAGGACTGGCGTGCCTCAACCAACACGTGACCTTTCACCAGCCCACCAGGAAACTCTGATCGGATCCCTCACCCTAACCCGTCGCATCCGCCGGACATACAGCGGAAGCCGCTTCTTCTCCCATCTTGCGGCCAAGACCTGGAACAACTTCCCCCTGCACCTCAGAACCTCACCATCGCTCCAGCAATTCAGGAAGGACCTCAAGACATGGAGTTTCAACCAATAGGAGAACAGGCAGCACTATCGGACAGCGCCTCGCTCTACAAATCCTGATTGATTGACATAATGTACACACCTTAAATGAAAAATAAATGCAAGTTAAACTTATCTGTACTGGGGAATAGTGATGTGTATTTATAGTGCTATGAGGGACGATCCTGTGACAGCACTGTGGATGTATATGTCATTAGTTTAAACAATGCAGTACGCATAGTATAAGACAGGCTGCCTTACCGACGTGGCTCGCGGGCTGGTTGTTTGCGACCCTGACTGAAAAGCATTGATTTAGACGATTGTATGATTTATTGTCTCTGTATAATGTGTGTGTGTGTAAAGTGCTCTCACACCTTACACTGGGATGTGTTGCACTACAAAAGAAATGAAATAATTTTGAGATAGATGTTATGGAGAGATGTGGAGCAGCGCCAGATGGTGGTAGTGAGGGAATACGTGGAGAATGAACGCCATTGGGGGGGCACGGGAGGGCGACAACAATTGTTGCACGTTGCGCCACCATCGATAAAGTCAGTCCTGTTTGCACAGCATAATGGGTAACTATGAATTATGGCCTTATGATGTCATTAAGAGATTCTGCTGCTCTGATTATAAAGCATAAGTCTAAGGGATATCTACTTCAAAAATGTCACTAGAACCGCAACATGGTATTATTCGGATATTACGAATGCTACCTGTTATACTTCCTCAACTGCACAGTTATTTAGACTGACAGTCTTGGTGACAAGTGGTATATATCCTAAAATCATAATAATTATGATGGAAACTAGTTATTACATAACGGATCATGCCACTGTGTGCTGTAAATAGCAGGTGTTACTATTACCCAATGACACCTATCAGCCACCAAAGGATGACAGGCTAAATGGGCCTTGCCATGATTCAGCCTGGTGCTCTGCAGATGTCAATGGCAAGAGTTTAACTTACTGGGCTATCGTGATGGTAAACTAACAGCTGCATTTGTAACAAAACTGTGCAAAGACCAATGGCTGAATCTTCATCGTCAAAACATTGCCTCATAGCCGATTGGTCAGCACAACGAGCATCCAGTTTTAGGTCTGGCTTGACAGCGACACGGTCTGCGTGATCCTTTGTTATCAATTCTTTAAAATATACGTAGTGTCAACTTTGGCTCCACCTAGAGATGTAATACTCTCTCAGCTCATGCTGTTGGCTATTTCAAATTTCATTCCACCTCCTAATGCGTGCTTATTTGACATCTGGAAGGTACACTAAATCATCACACATTAAAGTGTTTATTTCAAACATGCTTTTTTAGAGAAAACAACTTTTTTGTGTGTTTTTCCACTGTAGGAGGATTATTCAACGTTTTATTTACGAATCATCTGTGTATCACACATACAACTATACAAGTACCTTTAACTATACACACACACAAATATGAATAAGGGTGCCCAATCCAGCTGCCTAAACCAAAACAAATATTGGCAAGGCCAATAGGTCTGGTTTTACTGTGGTAACACATGGAAACATAGGCATGCACACACTCAATTTGCATGCACTTGAACAATGAGGCCAGACCTATTGGCTTTGCCAATTCTTCTGTATATTTCTTGTTATGAATAAAATCATTCAGACGACGATAGCCCAGGTAAGAAAGCAAAGAGAAAAGTATTCCCCAGCAGTCTTTGGAACACATGCCCTATAATAGTCTAGTATGCCAAACTCCACATTCCAGTATAAGTGCTACTGCAAAACTGCGTTTATACTAATACACCACTCTGTATTCCGCCAATGTAGATTCCAAAGTGCTTTAATGTGTTACATACCTGCCATCTTGAAGAACAATCTCACCGTGTGAGGAGAGGGCGGGCCTCGTGCCAAGAAGTACCTACGAGGCACTTTTGAACCCCACCCCCAAGCCCCTTCCTTCCTTCCTACCAAAAAAAAAAAAAAAAGCTCACACCCCTTAATGGACGTCGTCAGCTTAAAGTCTCGTAAAACAAGTTGGAAAACCACTGTTTACAGTGGTTTTCAGCTTGTTTTCCCTGCCACTGTGTGATATCAGCTCCTCACCGGGAGACCTTGTGATGGGAGCTGATATCGTGTGTCACACAGTGGCACTGTGTGAGTTGGCAGGTATAGTGTTATGTCTAGTTTAAATTTGCACAAGCCCAATGCCTGCACCATAACACTTAGGTCCTGCCTAGGCCGATAAAGCAGCTTCTGTGGAAGTGCAGAATGATTGGGACCTCACGGGCAGTCACCCAAGCAATGTTTGCTTGTAATGCATCTTAACTGTTTCACTAAATTAGGAGGGAAAATACTTTTTAAAGTTTGGACCAAATGTTTTAATGTGTTGCTTTTAGGCATCCCTTGGACAAGGCTACAAGCCGCACAGTGGCACTAACAAACTAAGCATCATAATCCATGCAGCACTATTTGGAGGCAGGACTGTCTGTAACTCTTACATGCTAATCATTATGCGTGAACTACATATCCATCACATCCTTTGGGAGAGATGGTCACACACTAACACCACGTCACCTGAACTGCGACCAGGCCCACGACTGAGCTACACTTGACCTACATATATGATGACTGTTGGGATAGCCAGCAGTTATTGCAGCAGAAGAGGATGCTGGCTTTTGCTCAAGTGCCAAGTGAATGGCAATTATCAAAAATGAAAACAAATTTGATATGCAAAATTCCTACCACGTCTCAGATATATATATATATAAATATATATATATATATATATATCACAGCTCCTTTTTCACCTGTACGGCGCGGACGGGTGCTGTAGTTGCCGGGGTGCACCCGCATAAATACGCAAGCTCAAAACCTCCAAAGGGTAATCGTACCCTGAAATGAAGAAAGCACTAACAGGGGTGAGTTCCGTTATTTTAATCGGACTTTTGCACAGACAGACGCGTCATGGCGGAGCACTGAGCAATAAATATATCGCACCAGCAAAAGTGGAGTCCATGTCCTGCTGTCTCTGTGAGTACGGAAGGAAAGCGAGCAAGGAATTGAATATATATATATATATATATATATATATATATATATATATATATATATATATATATACAAAAGAAGCAGAGAACTCTGGGTAGTTCTCAAGTTTAGGTGGAAAGCAGCTCCAGTATAGAGCACCCTCAACATCAGTGACACTCTAAATTTGCTTGCCTCAAATGTCTGCTTTTCTATCAAAGTGTTTAAGCATAGGATTAGCACAGTGCTATCCATGCCGTTCTGTAAAATGGCCAAAGCCTTTTACCACTCCAGTCACAGTATTACAGCTTTGGATTGGTAAAATACCATCCAAGCCAACCTGAAATGAATAAAAGCAACCCCTGACACGTGTTTCGCTCTTATTAAAGCTCTTCAGAGAGGTATAACTTTGTCCAGACACAAGGGAGCACCCAGTATAAGTCAAAACAATACCCTTTCAGGCATTGAGTGACGCATAAATTATGCAAAAAGAAGCAGAGAACTCTGGGAAGTTCTCAAGTTTAGGTGGAAAGCACCTCCAGTATAGACCACTCTCAACACCAGCGACACTCTAAATTTGCTCACCTCAAATGTCTGCTTTTCTATCAAAGTATTTAAGCGTAGGATTAGCACAGTGCCAAGACTTTGTCCCTTTCTATCTCGGCGTGGATGGCACTGTGTTAATCCTACGCTTAAAGATTTTGACAGAAAAGCAGACATTTGAGGATGGATTCACATTGAAACATAAAAGTAATGGGTGGAATGCCAGTAATTTGCATAAGACTGGTACTGAACTTCCTGACTAAGGTATAAGAAGAACGTGACATATTTACTGATGTTTATGAAGCATGAGGCTGGTCAGTTCAGAGGACATGGAACTAAGTGAAGAGTCAACAGGCAACGCTTAAGTTGGAGTAAGATTGAAATTCAATCCCATCACCTTCTGGTGGAACAACAATGATCCAAGTTAACAGGGGGAGTGACTATAATGATGACTGTAGGTAGGCATTACATTGAAAGGAAGTGCTGATATATTGTACACACTACATAGCTAACTCTTGGGTTTGTTTGCTTGGTGGACAATAGTCTCCAGCATGGCTTGTGTTTTATAATAGGGCGGTAGGTGAAGTTCTTACCAATTCTCTTGCACAGATAATGGCACTTTCACCTCTTGGCAGCTTTAATTCTTGGGTATTCCAAGCAGGAATGTTGTGGTTGAATTAATGTGGGAACTGAGTTACAGGAGTCTCTCTAAAGCCACCTCAGCTGTCCTGCACATGGGTCAAATGATGCTGGTTTTGCATATTGCTTCTTGCAGAGGATCACATCCCATTTGGACAACTCTCACCTCTGAGTGCCCGATATGGTACTCGTTCAGCATCCCACCCCTTCAGATCAGATTATTAGCACCTCCAGATCATGCTGCGGCCAATGAGATTGGCGGGATTTTAAGAGGACCGTTCACGAAGACAACTAATTGGATTCATTGCTTCTCTGGATTTGCACCTCACTGATGGAACATCCAGTCTTCAGCCAGGTAAAAGATTCCAGTAAGCAACTGAACATTTGTTATTCTTTGCTATGTTTACTTTTTAGAAGGATTTTGCAAACATACATATTTAAGGGCAGTGCACTGGTGGTACTAAAAATATGGCACTTTGCATATTTTTATGTATTGTTGGGGAGATTACAGGCATGGTTTGTAGGCGTTGTTGATGAGGTTGTTGGTAATGTGTGCTTGGATCGGGAGGTAATGCAGGCATCATTGGAACGATGCGGGCTCTCCTGTTACTCTGAGTGATGACTTTGGCTATTCTATTAAGAGGTTTCTGAAACTGAGGGATCGATTTCTTCAGCAGTATGCCTGGAGGTACACAAAGTTTTGCTACAACCATTGTGCTAGTGATTTCGCGATGTGTTTTCTGGATAGTAATGGCTGAATAGCTTGGAGCATATTGGATTTTAGAAGTTGTTTATTCTGGGTTCCGTTGTTATGCTGTCACTTTGGCCACAATGAGGATCTGGTGTCACGGACTAGTAGTGTCCTAATATATGTAGTTGAATATTATTTGTAGGGTCACCTCCTCAGTCCATGTCATTACGCACAGTTTACAGCCCTGGGCCTGCACGTGTCAGCTTAATACATTCTGGTTGACAGGGTGGACTGGGACAGAAAATAGGCCCAGGTACTAAAAAAAGTGACCTGAATAGCCAATCAGAAAGCTTAGGAAGTGGTCCATATTCCCAAATGGAGATAGTGTTGAACCTGTATAGCTATGATGTATGGGAGATTTGTAAAGTACCAAGAATTTATAGGTGAAAAATTAATGATTGAAAGGGTCCCTGATGACATGGCGTTGAGTGGCCAGCATTTTCATGAGTGATCAACAGGGATTCTGTTTTTGATCTTTAAAGATTTGGACTCTACCGTGAGTAATCTTGGGCACATGCTAGTTGCTGTGCCTACACCTACATAGATGTAGTTAGGAAATGGAAATAAATGTTTTTGCTCTGCGTGTGCAAGGCCATCTAGCTCTGTGAAACAATCTTCATTTTAAATGCAGGGCACCATTCACATGTATGTATGTTTGTGTATGTTATGCAAAAAGAGCAATTGATGAACAGGATGCTGCACAATGTCAAACATTCACCCCAGTACAGAGATCTAGGACAAAATCCATCGTTTGTTTGCTCCCCAGGCCATTGCAGTTCAGACTCACTCAGCCATATGCAAATCAGTCTTGACCCTTTTCCCCATGGGAACAGTCCAGCCCGAACTGCAAGGCCAGGTCTTCCCTGGACTGGAAACAAGCATCCTGGGACCGGTTTCGGGGCATCACCCCCTCATCAGCCAGGCTAACTTGACTCCAGTGGCATGCAGAGCATTGTGTATGTTATTTCTACACAGCAAGGATAACGACAAGGCAGAGGAGCCCTGTACGTGGTCAAAGCTGAGCTTTCAAAGAGAGGGCCACTCTGAATTGCTCAATAATCAAGACCTGCGGTGCCTTATTATGCAGGGGGAGGTAAAGCAGTCTGATGCTGAAAGAAAATGCAGCTAATCAGTGTTGCTCAATTGGCAGCCCTTGCTAATATCGCCTCAACCCCCTCCACTGTGTCAGCTAACAGTGTACGAATGAGTTCTTTCTCACACCTACCTTCCTAGAAAAGGTTAAAAAGCAGGGCTATTGTTAATTGTTACGACCTTTCACATCAGAAAGACTGACTTTGAGCGTGGGCAAGCTGTCCTGATACTCAGCAGCCAAGGGGAGAGGACGTGGCCTTACGGCTAGAGTGGTCAACCTCAACGCTGGGGAACCGGGTTCGCGTTTCGGCAAGGACGTACAACATCCTGTGATTCTGGGCAAATCACTTGATACCTTCGGGTCAAGTTCGCGCTATATAAAACTCCGGGGAAAAAAACTGCATATATATATAATCGTTTGTTTGGAAAACTAGACTCCCTTTCACACCTAGGGATGCTTAAAATCAATGTACATTTCACACAGTCTTTTGGCTAGATTAAAATTGAATCTTCAAACTCCATTTAAAGAGATGATAAAAGTTTCATGGAGTAAGCACTGTTCAAATACCTTATGAATGGGATATAAACCTACAGGGACATAGCAGTAGGAACAGTGGACAAACATTGGTAGTTGTCTTTGTGAACTCTTATCTGAGCAAATGCCTATCCCTGAAGAGCTGCACAAGTTGGGAGACTAGTACGAACAATCCTCTGACTTTGAGTGACACTTCTGGATTCAGTTCCACAGCTAAATGCAGAACCCGGTGAATCTTCAGGTACTGGCTTCCTGGCTGGGGTATCATTAATACCCCATGGTCCCTCCAGGACTTGAGTAGCGCTGATATTCTCCACTGTTAGAAGACTTCGTATAGATCCAAAAGCAGCACTTTGCCCAGTTGTTCACTATGGGAAGATGATCAGGACATAAACACATACTGACAGCTTTACTAAATTGTTCATGGTGGAAATCTAAATAAAAAACAAATATAGATACTGATCACCATCGCAATAATGTAGATGTAAGATGCGTATCAAAAGGCGATATTTTTAGAACAGGTCCTCTTCCATCCAAACATGAAACTGACAATAATGCACATCAAAAACAACAGTGATTTAACCAACAAGGAATAAAGGCAATTGATCAGAGCACAAGGACACACCATCAATAAACCACCTTTGCACTCTGTTTTGTACACAACTGGCATTCAAGAAATTCTCACATTATCAACAATATGTCTCAAAACACCAGGGTTTCCTCTTCCTCAAGCAGCACCTATTTAGCATTTAAGAGTATTGGAAATAATAGTCCAGGAGTACATACTCTTACATGCCTTTGTGAATCAGCCCTGAATGTCAAACTCTATTAGTAAAATTGTAAAGCGGGCACAGTCCTTTCTGTTTGTACTATTGTATATCAATATTCCCACAATGTTCCAATTTAAATGTATTGGGACAATGCAAAAAAGTATGTAAAGAGTACTACAGGAGCACTATTTTACGTACTTTAAAATGCCTTTGTGAATTTGCACCATATTGTTGTCTTACCCCTCATTTCATCCCCACTCTTGACATTCTCTTCCTACCTGGGTACTCTGTAAGGCACCGGTTACTACCCTTGCGAAATTGTACTCTCACTGCTTCCCGCTTACCTATCTCGTTAAGACAGCTTATCACCAACTAGTTTTGTTGCAAAACTCACTCAGGTTAGAGGCAACATCTGAAGAACGCAAAAAAACTCTGCAGCCACCATCCAATGACCCACGAGCTCCCACTGCTAGTGAGAGCAATCAAACCTAAGGTGCACCCCTGTCAAAAAAATCCAAGTAAATCAAACTACTCTTGTTCAATTTTTGCACTATCCACGTCTGCACCGGGCCCACCATCAACTAAGTGTGCCCAACACAGACAGAAACTGAGTGCTAAATTACATAAACAATGTGCTGCCCCCACTGCAGACTCAAAATTGTAACTGCGCTGGGGACAGTCAGCACTGAAAGTCAGACCAGCAGTTTAACCCTTCTGGTCTGCATTTCCAATGCAGAGAGACTGGAAAATGTGGAAGAGGTGGGCAGGGATCACAACTGGAAGCAAACTCTTGTTGCACCCCCTGGGCACTTTCTGTAATACGGTCCAAGTGTCCACCCTTAGTGCAGCATTGTGGGAGCAACCCTACAAATGACTAACGATACCATCTCCATTGTAAAGAGGAATATACCCGCAGGTGCTACTGGGCCTCTTGTCAGCCTTCAAAATCAGCAGCGGCTGCTGCCAATCCGACTTGGGGGGGGCAGCAGGGGCAGTGCAGGAAAAAATCATTAAAAAAAAATAGTTTAAACACTTACCTTTCACTGTTCTTCCGCTCCATCGCCGCACCTCGCTGATCTTGGCACTACAATCCCCAGGAGCACAGGCTCCCAGACTCCCTGCCCAATGCCAGCGCTTCTCTCATGCAATTACTCCCAGCATGAGAGAAGCGCTGGGATTGGGTGGAGCAGGCCAGTTTCACGCTCCAGCAGGGACTGGGAGCGTGTGCCCCTGAGCACTGCTGATATCTCCGAGGGACAGCCTGGAGATATCAAAGTGTGCATGTCGGTTAGGCCAGCCGGCCAAACCGACATGCGCACTTTCAGGCCTTGAGGGGTTTGCTCTTCGTATTACTCTGCTCATTTGCACGTTAATTCTTTGCCTATTTGCACGCTAATATGGCTGCTAATATTTTAAAACTATTTTAAATCATTTTATCGTACTGTTGGAAATTCACTGTTGCGCATTGGCACTGTATGAATTTGATGCCTAGAACTCTATTAGGGGGGCTCTGTTTTAGTCGCCACACACACTCACCTGAGTTAGGGGATTCTGGACCGGCTACCACTTCCTGGTCTTTCCCGATCGACAGCTGGAGACGCCATTTTGGGCAGTGCGCTCTCTAGTTGTCAAAGGCATTTCCCCATAAGTAAGCGCGCTGCACAGACGTGCCACTGGCGCGTCTAAGGCGTGCCTAAGGCAAGCCCGTCTGTGCCCGTCAGTGTCCCGGAAATGGCCAGCGCCAGCCACGCTGCCCGTTTCCCCCCCAACCCGAAAGCTTGCAGATCTACAGCAGCGATGAATTGCAGATACTCTGCCCGCGCCCCTGCTCCTATTCAAGCAGATGGGATGTGTCAGTGCACCCTTCAACATATTTGACCTCCTCTCTGACAAGCCGGTTGATCTCTTGTTCATCACCGAGACATGGCTGAACGAATTTTCCAATCCTATAGTTACGATGGCCATTCCAGAAGGTTATAAGATCTCTAGAGTGGACCGCACAGTCGGTAGAGGTGGAGGTGTGGCAGTTATCTATAGAGATAAGTGGGCCTTCCACCATGGTGAAGCTTTATTGCTGGGAGAGTGTGAAGCTCTAGACTTTAGCATCTGCATTTCTTCACATTTTTCACTGGGAGGCACTCTGGTCTACAGGCCCCCGGGGCCGGCAGGGGCTTTTCTTAAAGCACTGGAGGAGCTTATTGTCCCCAGCGCACTACAGTTCACCCACTATCTTCTCCTTGGGGATCTGAATATCCACCTAGATGAGGCTGATGCTGGGGATATCCGGGAATTCCTGGACTTACTCAACCTTGCCCAGCTTACTCAATGGGTTAGCCTACCGACTCATCTTGGTGGTCATATTCTTGACCCCATTTGTTCTAACTTCCCCATTATGGTGGAAAATCCCCTTCCGGTGCCTTGGTCTGACCATTTCCTGTCCCACTTTACCTGGGTGGCGGATGGCATTAATACACCGGGCCGGACAGGTCATGGCCCTGCCTCTGCCAAAATTGACCCTCTAATTTTTAGTAATGCCCTGGCTGATCAAAGCCAGCACTTTCTAATGACCTAGAGGGGGCGCTTGCTAGCTTTACCAGCTGGATCTCGCAAGCAGTGGATCTCCTTTCTCCTTCACCCCCCCACAGGCGGTCCAGGGATTCTCCTTCGAAACCCTGGTTCACACCTGAACTCAAAGAACTAAAGCAGCAATGTAAGAAATTGGAGCGGTGTTGGCTTAAGGAATTCTATCCTTTGGCGAAGCTTACGCTTAGGAAAACCCTAAAAATCTATTATACCGCTGTAGCCCATGCTAAAAGCCTTTACTATACGGCTCGCATTGATCTAGCCAGAAATAACTCCAAGGAAATTTTTTCCATTGTTCAGAGTTTTCTGGCCCGAAAAGCTGAATTGATTACGCTCCATTCTTTGAACGCCTGGTGCGAGAAACTCTCAAGTTTCTTTATTGATAAAATCCGCACTATACAGGCGTCGTTCACTACTTGCAACAAGGCCACGGCCGTGACCTTGCCTTTGGAGGTTCCGCCTGCCTCATCTCCTTCTTTGGTGGGCTTTACACCCATCGATTTACCTGACTCACTTAGGGTCCTCAAGGCTTTGAAATCAGGCTCTCCGTCTGACCCCTGCGCAGCTAGACTACTGGCTTCGGTAGCAGAGATAGTCAATCCGGAAGTTAACAGGCTTCTCAACATGTCCCTCCAGGAGGCTCTTGTTCCGGCCGCGTGGAAACAGACCAAGATTTTGCCACTGTTAAAAAAACCGTTGTTAGATCCGCTGAACCCAGTGAGCTATCGTCCCATTTCCCTTTTACCCAGTGTGGCGAAAGTCTGTGAAAAAGTTGTTAGTAAACAGCTTACTGACTTCATTGAAAGCTCAGGCCTACTACATCCGGCCCAATCTGGGTTCAGAGCCTCTTACAGTACTGAGTCAGCTCTAGTGGAAGTTTCCGAAGCCATTCGGGAATGCCTGGATTCTGGCGGAAGGGCAGATCTGATTTTGCTGGACCTCTCGGCAGCATTCGATACCGTTCCTCACTCTATGCTGCTTGCCCGACTTGCTGACATAGGTTTCTCAGGCACTGCCTGGAGCTGGCTGAAATCATTTTTGGAGGGCCGGACGCAACAGGTATGGCTCCCCCCGTTTGCTTCCTCACTGCAGAGGGTGTCTACGGGGGTTCCGCAGGGGTCCCCTCTGAGCCCCCTTCTTTTTAACATCTATGTTACTCCCTTGGTTCAATTGGCGGAGGATCTGGGGGCCAAAATTATTGCATACGCCGATGATACTCAGCTTTTGTTTACTTGGGGAAAATCTGAGTGTTCCACCTCCTCTGCAAAAAACAGCCTGACAGCAGTCTTTCATTGGCTGTCCTCTGCTCAACTAAAATGCAATGAGGACAAATCAGAAATCCTCCTTTATGGAAGTTTCCCCCCTCAGTTTAGGGAAGCTCTTTGGCCAGCTGATTATCCTTCGCCAGCCTCAACAGGGCAACCTGCCAAGAATCTGGGGATCTGGTTTGAAGAGAATCTCTCTTTCTCCACTCAGATCAAGAGGCTCGCCGGGAACTGTTTCGGAATACTCAAATCCCTCAGGAAATTTCTTCCACTCCTCCCTAGGGCAGCAAAAGAAACGGTTACCCGAGCCCTGATTCTTTCGCGTATAGATTATGCCAACGCCTTGTACGTTGGCCTACCGGGCTACTTGCTTAACAAACTACAGGTAGTCCAGAATGCGGCGGCCAGGCTTCTTTTTAACATCCCAATCAGACGCAGTGTAAGACAGCATCTGCGTATACTCCACTGGTTGCCCGTAGCCGAACGAGTTAAGTTTAAAGCCCTGGTTATGGCACATCGTGCCTTGTATGCTTCCGGCCCTATCTATTTGCGGAAACGTTTTATGTTCTACACTCCAGCTAGACATCTGCGCTCTGACTCTCAACTCCTAGCCCATGTATCTCGCTTTCGCCTGCAAAGGATGGGCGGCAGCTCCCTTGCTTTTAGGGCTGCTCTGGCTTGGAATTCGCTTCCTTTTGCTCTCCGTAGCATCCAGGACCCCACTCTTTTAAAAAAAAATCTGAAAACGTTGCTTTTCATTTAATCAATTTCCCCTCACTCCTTAAGGTCCGCGCCGGGACACTTCTCGGAGTATCTGTGCACGTTACAAGCTCCAATAACATAACAGAACATAACATTTACATTTTGTCTTTATCTTTCCATATTTGCTCTGCGTTCAAAGACAGAGGTCAAATGTCTTCAGGCAAATTGCTGCTTATTCATTTATCATGGAGATTGGGCTTTACTTTTCATTCCCTGAATGCAAAATGAGAGCATTTTGTAAAATGAACTATGTGGCAATCTTTCTGGAGTAAATGTAGCATGAAAGGAAAGGCTGTAGTTAGTCATTTTTTCTAAAACACCATTTAAATACCTTCAAACGGGCTGTATAAATATTTCAAATATATCAGCAGTTAAAGCTCAAATGAAGCACTTTTTGTAATTTTAAACTGTGATAGAAACAAACAGTTTCAAAATAAATCAAGACACTTTACTTAGTGATGTGCAAATGATAATTATTCATTGAAATGCGATTTCCACACATTGCCATTTGTGTGTTTTATAGTTTTACTAGCAAGTTTAGTGGCCATTTGAATGAAAATTGTGCTGTCTGTAAATGACAGTGCACCACCACACCATACTTTAGTAATATATTTATGACAGTGTGCTCCAAAATTCACATCAGCTGGCTACATATTGCACCTTTACCACGCTCCTGCTTAGGTGTGTTTGGAGGTGTGACATTGATGGCAGCACTCCCACTCTGAAAATGGTTCCAGCACCACTGAGGCCACCAAACAGCTGCAGCAGCAATGGCACCCCCTCTGGTGCCCCAGCCATAGCTTGCCTCCCCTATTTAAGGTCCCAATGCATATGGCAGGAATTTTTCACCAAAAGTGTTTCTGTCGACATGAAGAGAGCACTTTTGCAATGCCAGCCAGCCTGCCATGATGGAATTACATCACAACTGGCAACCAATAAACACGGTCATCCCCGTCATGCTGCGTTCAATCGTTCAATCACATCACATTCTTAAACACAAACATTCCAGGATATTACAGGTAGGCATCAGTAGCGGCTGCTACTGATCGGGAGTGGTGAGGCAGGGGTGGGGGCGGGGGGATCAGGTGCTGGACAGAACAAAATAACAACAAAAAAATAGTTACCTGGTCTGGACAGCAGCCGCCTCTTCTCCGTCCTCTTCTTTCAGTCGCCGCCAGCTGCAGGAAGGGATACAAAAGGGGATGATGGACGGAACGTTTGAGCCAATCAAACACTCACCCCCAGTCAACTGATCTGGGTTTAATCCATCATCATTCTTTAGCTCACTCCACCACCCCAGTTCAGACATGGCCATATGCAAATCAGTCTGACCCTGTGCCTCATGGGAACAGTCCAGCACGAACTGCCAAGCCATGTCTTCCCTGGACCGGAAACAAGCATCCTAGGACCGGTTTCTGGCATTCCAGCCGTCATCAGCTGCAGGAAGGAGCAGGAAGCACCCAGGCTCCCCATAGCCAAAATGCACACAATAAGAAGGGGGGAGAGGTTAAATCCCTACTCCAGCCTCCCCGTCCAATCACTGAAACGCACACAGAGGAGTAGGGAAAGAAATAAAATATAAAATGTATAAAGATATAGGAGAATGGTGGCACGTGCTCCCTGTGAGAAAACTGCCCTCACTCACAAAATTGTGACATGCTTCATCATAGGCCAGGCTACAGACACACCTGTGCAGACCAATGCCTGGGGTGGAGCAAAAGGGAGGGGAAGACAATACACACAATGATATTCTTGTGATCACTGAAGAAAAAGTGCAGCCAGTGAAAGTTAAAACTAGCTCGGATGTGTACCCACTCACAATTTTATTCCGGGGCCATCCGGCTAGGTTTACAAACGTGAAGGATGGGCGTGAAAGGAAAAAATTAAGGTTCCTTCACCCCTCCTTACTGCCAAGGAGTCGACATGTTTCTGCCGCCAAAGGTGTGCCCATAAAAACGGGTCACTCCGGCTTTCATCAGGACCCTTCGGGACCCAAAAAGGGAGGTCCCCTCTGATCCTACCTCCGGTATCTGTGTATTGTGATCCTAGCAATGCAGAGATACCTTGATCAACACACAATCTGTGATCGAGTTTCATAGAGTGAGTCTCTAGAAATAGCGAGGTGTTGGGAGTGACTCCCTGTAGTCAAACTTACGTCAAGGTGGGTGCACCGCCCGGACAATATCCAAATCCTCGCCGCGAAGGTGGGGGTCTGGTGCGGGACAGAACCAAATAACAAAGAATACCACTTACCTGGGTCTGGACGGCAGCTGCCTCTTCTCCGTCCTCTTCTTCCTGTCTCTGCCAGCTGCAGGAAGGAGCATGAAGCACCCAGGCGCCCCATAGCCAATCACAACGCTGCAATGCAGCGTTCTGATTGGTCTGAGCTCCGAAGTACGACGCTCAGACGGGGACTGGGAGGCTTTGCATGTTCCTCACCAGGCTGTGTAAAGCAAGCCTGGTGGGGAGGATGCTAAGTCTGCAGGGCTGTTTGGCAGGCCCGAGAGGGCCGGCCAAGCAGTCATGCGCACTTAAGGAGTGCAAACCACTCCTCTCCCTGCTCTGGCCAGCCCCGCCCCAAGAGCCATTCACTTCAAAGGAAAAATAAAATGATAATAACGATATGTTATTATCATTTTATTTTTCCTGTTGAAGTCAGTGAGGCGACGCTCCTCTGCCTTAGCGGAGGAGCCGCCACTGGCAGGCATTACAAAACAGCAGATTGTAACACAAAGCCCAAAACCAGATATTTGGTTCTGAAAGAAACAATCTGTGTCTCTGACAAGCTGGCAGTATTTTCCCCATTTGTGGTAACATTGTTTGCTTTTGATGCCTGAGACCACGATGAAGTACATGGTGGCCCCCAAAAGGAAAATAAGATGGCAGATAAGAAGTCAGAAACCATACGAGTAAGTCGATGGTGGTTCAGCATCTGGACTCCTAGGAAGGTTTCATTTGGCAGAGCGGACGGTGGCTCTACCATTACGGCACAGCTCATGTCTCACCACTAAATGAGATAGGAGAACTGAGAGTTGGGCGGATGGGACATCCACCAATTTCTGCTGGATGTCCTGTTACTGCCCAGTTCCAATTGAGATCCTAAATAAGTAATCTTGCACTTTCATTCTGTAGAGCATGCTCTTGTCCAATCAAGAAGAGCGTACTGAGACAAAACACTCTGAAGGACGCTCTCAATGGGGTACGCATCTAATCTATGGTGCAGATGCTTTGAACAGAACCCCCTCTCCCCCACCCCCCCCCCAAAAAAAAACACTTTCCACTGTTGCTTAAACTGTCATTTGGCTCCAACAAAACGAACGACTTCAAACAATTACCCTGTATACCCAGGGCTTTAAGTGGGCCGGGTCTCACCGGGTCTGAGCACCGGCAGTTTTTTAAAGGGGGCCTCGAAACGGGTCTCTATCGGGCTCTGTTTTATGCCCTGGCACAAGTGGTCCGTTTTTTTCCCGGACTGCAGTGACAGCAGGCACATCGAGGTGCGCCTGCTCTCACTGCTCACCAGTGGAGAAGTTACGGCATGACATCATGCCAGGTGAGGGTTGTAGGGGAAGGGAAATCTTTTAAAGAGAGTCATTTTCTCTCTGGATTTCCCTTCTCTTTTGTAACTCAGGAGCAGCAACATTGTCTGGTGTCACCAGGGCTTTATGTGGAAGCTTTTTCAATATTATATACAAGTCATAGTTTCTGCTTATTTATCTTATGCAACTAACCATTGACAAAGCCAATAATCCTGACTTGCTGTAGGTATGATGTTACTTGTTGTATCATATATCTGGATGCAATGACAGAAACAGCAAAATACAAGTCGGGCGGCACACTATGCTAAGCACAGATTTTTAGCTTACGTGTTTTAAGCCACTCCCTTAATTACATTGGCCACGCCCCTTTGAGAGACCCTCCAGTTTTTACATCCCACTTAAAGCCCTGTGTATATGTATTCACCTAAGGAGACCCACCAAGATGAAGCCGATATGGTCTAATAATTAGCGTTATTTCTGATGTTTACCGCCAACGCTCTCTTCAACATTGTTTCTCCATCACCCAGCATGCCTTGTATTGTGTATGCAAAATATATACATTTTTACAAATAATTAGCTCACGTTTCTCAAAGGATTTGTTTTCTGCACATAGGAAGAGATGTTCCCTTCGTTAGCTTAACACAGTCTTTAGCCAAACCATAGAGTATTCCAACACTGCCTGTAGTGTGAGCATACACCATCGTATGAGGCCAAACGCCCTTACATTGTCAATAATATTTATAAATGCAACATTTCTCATCAATGCAAATCGTTTGCAGTGTACGAATTTAATCACACATGGATATTTGTTTTACTCAGACAGGATAGAGACACAGTTCCTCTTGCAGGGATCTGGATCTGTCAGCCACGGACGGTGAACTCCTCTCCACCAAGCACAAGGTGAGTTATTTAATGAGGAGCAGCCCAGCTCGCTGCGCCACCGCCTGATGCTCAGCGCGCGGCAGAGGAGGCGAGCGCCCCGCGCGCGAGACACGCTTCTCGTTCCAGCAACTTGGAGGGAACGGGAGCCGAGCCACGGATCAGGCATCAGCGCTGCGTGACATCTAATTGGACTGCCAAGCCGCATCGCTGCAGGAGAAGCAGGGGAGATATTAAAAGATGATGAGGCGCTGGCTCCAGATATTGCTTTCATTTGTCCAGCTCTCCATAATAAGGCAAGAGCCGAAACGAAGAGTCAATCATCCGGGGTCAAGGGCAGCGTTTCCACTTAGACGCTTTCCCGCCCTTTTATACCAAGATGCTCGCACTGAATGTCTTTCTTCCAGGGCCGACTTTTGGACATGGGTGAGCTGGGCCCAGGGTGCCCAGATTTAGAGGAGGTGCCCGTGTAGCTGGCCTTCAAAGCTGCCTTGAGTGATGCCTTCATTCCAGGACGCCGGTTCAGTTCATTACATCTCGGCTGTCTATAAAATCGTGTTTTCTTTACTTCCCTTCCGTTTTCCCTTGACCTCACTCCCCTTTCCTGCTCCCTCTCACTCCCCCCCCCCCTCCTTGGACTCTCCCCTCCAGTTTAACAACTTTAAAGGGGATTCAGGTGAGGAGACAATGCGTAAATGTGTGTTCACAGGCCGCTCTCTGCTCGGAGATATTGAGCAGCACGTGACCTGTGAGCACAAAAGGGTCCCCACTAGGATCACCAATTGGAAGGTCCAAATGGGGAAAGGATGGGGGAAGAGATTCAGGAAAGGCGTCAAATTTAGTTTTGCCTGTGGTGCTGTCTGAGAAAACGCCGGTATTCCTTTCTTGTAAGTTCAGCATGGTATGACTGTAGAAATAGACCCAGTAATGTCTGCCAGACATCATTCATCACAGGCCAGCGGGAGATGGGAGCAGAGAAGAGTATTGATGGAACACAAAATGATGGGGGCACCCTGCAGAATGTGGTGAGGGGTCCCTGGACTCCCATATCGCACACATAGGTGTTAGGCCAAAAGACCCCCCCCCCCCTTTTGCAGGCGCCCAGGTTACCCCCCGCGGAGTTGAGTAAAACCTATGAAAGTTCAACGAGTTTCAAAAACACTCCTACTGCTGCGTTTTTTAAGTCATGCCCAAGTAAGTTCTTTTTTTTAATCCTAGTTTTGATTCTGGCGTCTTACTTTCAACAGGAAAAGATCAAGCATGTCGCAAATACACATCAACAACTCAGCCACACACAACCAATGGATGGATGTCCCACGAGGGTAGGACATGGCAGCCTAGATTAAGAACGTACCATAGTAGAAGGCCTTGTACAAATGCTGATAACATAACAAAAAGAACATCTATTCATCTTAGTTTTAACGTCGGTGCACACTTTTGTCTTAACTATTGCTAGGTGTCGGACATTTACATTGAGAGATTTTGTCTTTGACCCTGTACAACTCTCTGCTGCCTTTCGGCGAGGTTCATGCTATACAAATACCATATATATATATATACATACATTAAGCAGGGCTACTGGAATCCTGCGGCAACGGAGGATCAAATTATGCAGCTAAGTTGACAACATTCTGTGGCACAAAATGTAAAATTATGCAGCATTCTGTAACATAATGTGGCACATCCTGTGGCAGTATTATTTAACTTATTTTTGCCCACATTCATTTGCTATTTTTTCATTTTAACACATATATGTGCTCTTTGAGCAAAGATTTCATTTTATTAGTACCAGTTTAAGACCTGGATACAGCAATCAAATCCTTGAAAAAAGACCATACAGCCTCTGCAAACCATGCCACGCCATACCATTGTGCGGCATAAACACTTTTTGTTTTATTAACATTTGATGCATTTTAGTTCAAACCAATTTTTTGCTGTTCAAATCTGAAAATCACACAACATGCAGTGGGTGGATAAAGTGGAAAATGGGGTCAAATATATATTTATGCTGAAAAAGGCTGCAGTTGCAGAATTGCATTATTACAGTGGCCCTAACAATAAGCTGTGTTGCTAAGGAGAGGTGCTTCTCAACAGAAGACATGGCTGTGAGTCAGGCCTCGTTTTGTCTTCATGTATGATGACAAGGAAAGCATGAGTATGTACCTTGTGTGAGTAGCTGAAGGTTTCGGACTTCCTCCCGCACCTTCAGCTGCAGGACCTGCTGCAGGACATACTGTCGCTGGTTCTCCTGCGCGATCCCCATCCGCTCGAGCTTTTTGTCAGTCAGCCTGAGTAGGGCACGACCTAGATGTAGAAGAAAGCAGGTTTAAACGGACAGGAGACACCTTATTCAAGTTATGTTAGATTTACTTGACACATCTATTGATAGAACCAGATCTGACCAGTCAGAAACTGAGACCTAAAGGCACTGTGCGATATGTCCATGCAATAACTAGTTTCTATGATATACCATATGTTGTTATTGTCACTTCTCACAAAATCTAATTTGGTCCTCATTTTCCTCTACTTCAGGGTTCTCCAAAGTCAGTCCCGCAGGGCCAGATCCATGCCAGATTTTTAGCATATCCACATTTAGATAAATGTAGTTATCTTAAAAATCTGGCATGGATCCGGCCCTTCAGGACTGACTTTGGAGAACCCTGCTCTACTTAGAACCAGATACACAAACGTCTTTGACATATATTTGAAATTGATAACTTTGAGGTTTCCTCCAAAAAGCTACACAGATATCCTACATGCCAGGCATGTATAAAATTTGCCATGCATGTGCGTGGAAATCTACACAAATTGTAGGTTTATGTATATGCTGCAAAGGCCTCATTCTTAAACAAGAGGGTTGTCTGGAGGAGGGTGGTGAAAAAGTGCATTTGCAAATGTAACTTTGTTCTACTAAACATAGAAAGCATTTTTCTTTTTGGGGCGATTCCTTCCCGAGACCATAGAAAAATAACCCATGGGGAATGTTTATGAATACCCACAACGCTATAATTTTGTAGATGTTCTGTAGACGTTTGCCACCATAATAACAGCCGCAAAGTTACCTAAGCAGGAGAGTGGCACTTTAGTGTGCAGGTCACACGCATTTGTACTGCTACTACACATTTGTCATTTTTTGTGTGCACGCAATGTGCTGGATTGTGCATAGTAAGGCCAGATAATATTGTGCATAGTAAGGCCACATGGCATTGTGGTAGATGTAGTGCTTCCATCTTTCATTTCCTTTATCGGTCTTCATTCAGCAGGGTGGACAGGTCGACTGGGCAGCAGTGAGTAACTTGGGGCAGAAGCAGGGAGGGTGGGGTAGTCGACTGGGCAGTGGTGAGTAACTTGGGGCAGACACAGGGTGGGAAAGTCGACTGAGCAGCAGTGAGTAACTTGGGACAGAAGAAGGGTGGGGAGGTCGGCTGGGCAGTGGTGATTAACTTGTGACAGAAGCAGGGTGGAGAGGTTTATTGGGCAGCGGTGAGTAACTTGGGACAGAAGCAGGGTGGAGAGCTAGACTGGGCAGCAGTGAGTAACCTGGGACAGAAGCAGGGTGGAGAGTTAGACTGGGCAGCAGTGAGTAACCTGGGACAGACGGAGGGTTGGGAGGTCGGCTGGGCAGCGGTGAGTAACTTGGGACAGAAACAGGGTTGGGGGGTCGGCTGGGCAGTGGTGAGTAACTTGGGACAGAAGCAGGGTTGGGAGGTCGGCTGGGAAGTGGTGAGTAACTTGGGACAGAAGCAGGGTTGGGAGGTCGGCTGGGAAGTGGTGAGTAACTTGGGACAGAAGCAGGGTTGGGAGGTCGGCTGGGCAGTGGTGAGTAATTTGGGACAGAAACAGGGTTGGGGGGTCGGCTGGGCAGTGGTGAGTAACTTGGGACAGAAGCAGGGTTGGGGGGTCGGCTGGGCAGTGGTGAGTAACTTGGGACAGAAGCAGGGTTGGGGGGTCGGCTGGGCAGTGGTGAGTAACTTGGGACAGAAGCAGGGTTGGGGGGTCGGCTGGGAAGTGGTGAATGCTGCTTGTAAAAAGTGGTGTGTCCTCAGAGACCTTGAAAAGAGCACACACCTTTAAGGATAAGCCTAGAAAGGTCTTATGCTTCAGAAATTAAGCAAAGTTTAAAAGTAACTTAGAAGGAAAGACCCGAGATACAACTGAAGACACCTGAAGAGGGCGTAGCTATTGAATGGAGTGAAACCGAGAAGACACATAGGGGTCACTAAGAAAATGGTAATTTCAGAACGTGGGCATTTCTGTCACGGTGCTACTGCTTAAGACTGCTGGTACTTCAATAAGGACTGGAAGGTAGGGGTGGTGGAAGGCAGGGGTGGTGGAAGGCAGGGGTGGTGGAAGGCAGGGGTGATGCAAGCCAGGGGTGAAGCAAACCAGGGTTGAAGCAAACCAAGGGTGAAGCAAACCAGCTGTGCTGGAAGGCAGGGGGATGGTGCAACTGCTTGTTGACAGGTTTCAGTATACCCACCTCTATGGCAGTTGTTTTATGGACGTCGGACGGGGTACAAGCATGAAGGACTGGCTATAAATTAAACATGTGTCCCTCTGTTTCCATGAAGCAGACACCTGCAATGGATGCGTTAGCACCATTATGGGACACCGACCGAAGAATACTGTTCTACCCTTCGGATTCTTCCCTGTTCATTCAACCCAGACATGTACAGCACTGCAAGGTGACACAAACCTCTAAATAAAAAATAAAATAAAAAAAATATAGGTTTTAAGGATGGCTACAATGAAAGTAGGCTCCCAAATGAGGTGATCTGTAACTAAAGTCAGTACATTCATCAACAGAGCACACCTACTGCTACCAAGAGCTACCCTGTGCCACAACAGGCGGAGCTAATGAAGTTTGCCACATCCGATTTCCTGACCACTGTAAGAAACTGGGTTTTTGGTTGACTGGGATGTAAGCCCTGGTCAAGCAGCAATCACAATCCTTGTCGGGATAAGGCACAAGTAAACCCCAAATTAACCTGTGCTCAACCCCCTGGTAGCTTGGCACAGAACAGTGAGCCTTAACTTAGAAGCAATGTGTAAAGTATTTGTGCAACACTTCAATCAGTAAAACAGCGAAAACACCACAAAAAACTCCCACACAAAGTTAGAAAAATTGAGCAAAATGTAATTAAAAAAACAAGACCAAAACGACAAAAATCCAATCAGTAGAACCAGAGTAATGATTTTTTAAATAAAAAAGTGAAAAGCAGTGCCTAAAAGCACAAAGCGCCAACTGTGGCTATCTGGTCACGCCGAACGGGGTCAAATACAGAAGTTCAGGCCGACCGCAATGGGAGCAGGTTGGATACAGCCCCTAGTAAGCCCAGCTGACCTTTTACATTCTCAAGTTTTGTGCCAAGAGTCCTGTTCGCATTGGAGAGGGTAGCAGGGAGCACAGAGAGCGTTGTGGGATGTTGTCAATGTGGCGCAAAGAACAGGCCCGGCGTCGCCGATGGGCAGGCTATGGCTTGCGTTGGCGGTTCCCCACAGGCTGTCAATGCTGCTGTGTGAAGAGACAGGCCGGCAGCGTCTTGTGCTGATTTTCGTTGAGAGCGGCGTGGTCTCCGTGCAAATGGGCCTGTTCGCTGTCACAAATAGCCCAAAAGCTTGATTTAAGAGCCCGTGAGACACACCAAGGGTCCAGGACCTGAGAGGCACTACTTGGGGGTCAGGAACGTGCTAGCTGGGTCCAGGAGCTCTTTGGGGAACCCTTTATGTCCCTGCAGTTCAGATCAGGAGGCCAGCAGACTGGCCCTTGGAGTCACTTGAGGATCCTGAGTTGGCTAAAGCAAGGAAATGCCAACTTTCTAAAAGTGGCATTTTCAGTACTGCAATTTAAAATCAGACTACACCATAAATTTGGACTTTAAACTGTGATTCCAGAGACACCAAACAAGGAGGGCTTACCTGTTCCCAGTTGAAAATGACCCTTAACAAATGTATAAGGTAATTCCAATGTTATCCTATGGGAGAGGTGGGCCTTGCAGTAGTGAAAAAGTAACTTAAGAGTTTTTCACTGCTGGGACATGTAAAACTTAAAAGTACATGTCCATCTTTTTTAATATGCTGCACCGTACCCTTGGGCTGTCCAGGGCCTTCCTTAGGAGTGACTTATATGTATTAAAAAGGAAGGGTTTGGCCTGGCAAAAGGATTACTTTGCCAGATTGAAATGGCACTTTAAAAACTGCTCACAAATAGTGCAATGGCAGGCCTGAGACGTGTTTTAAAGGGCTACTTAAGTGGGTGGTACAATAAGTGCTGCAGTCCCACTAGTAGCATTTAATGTACAGGCCCTGGGCACAGGTAGTGCCACTTTGCTAGGGAATTATAGGTAAATTAAATATTCCAATTGGTTATAAGCCAGTGTTACCTTGTTTTAAGGAGAGAGCTTAAGCACTTTAGTACTGGCTAGCAGTGGTAAAGTGTGCAGAGTCCTAAGGGCAGCAAAAACAGGAGGTCTGAAAGCAAAAGGTTAGGGGAAAAACATGCCAAGGATTCCAAGTCTAACATTCCCCTTCAGGTCAGATCCATAATAACGTCTGCCTTCTTCAACAGAGGACCGTCATCCTTCTCCAGACCAGGGCACATTGTGACAAACACAACTAAAAGGTTGATGACAACTCAACAAACCCCACAATGCTTCTGGCTTTATCCCATTATCATACCCAAAACATCTAAGGGTAAGTTCCATTGGCCTGGACACAACCGTCAGTGTGATAAAAGGAAGCAGACATCAGGTCACTGGAGCACATCTTAAAGAAGCAGAAGAATGTACTTGGAAGTAAAGCAAAATGGTTTGCATCAAACTATTGATGGAGGGAAGCAGTTGACTGTGTGACAGGCTGCTTCAAATATTTATCATCCCCATGGGTACAAACAAAATGGAGGAGGAGAGAGGAAGATGGAACACAGGTTCCGGAGCCCTCAGAAGGCTCCGTCTTAACCTGAGTATCAGATCACGCTGCTTTCCTCTCCCAATAGTATTTTCTTTATTGCTTCTCAGAGACATTTATTCGCTAACATGCAGCCGGAATGTCCACACTTAAAGAGCCCGAAAGGGCCTATTAAGTAGCGTGCGTGTATTGCATGAAGGGGCTGTTCCAGTGATGAGCATGCAGAAAGGTAAGCGGCATTTACTATGCAGCCGACTCTGCACTTAAGAGGAAGAAAGCTGCTCCGTGTAAATGAAAGAATGATTTGCTGAGCAAAGAAAGGAGAGGTGCAGTTGAAGGGAAAGGCCATTGCTGACTCAAATCAAATGAAGGCACAGGCAAGGATCTTTCGCCTTGCATGGGTGTGGGTGGACACAGCGAGAGCTGTCCTGTAGCGCCACCCACGGGTTGCATGGTGAAGTGACGGCTCACAAAACGCGCTCCTGCCCGTCCGTGTGTAAGTAACTAGTGTCTCATTATTGACTCTACGATTGCCTCATCTACACATCTGCACACGGCAGCAACCCGGAGGAGGCTGCTCGGTGTGCCAGCTGCCCATGACCAGTCCTTAAGTGCAGTGCTTGAGTGAGAGGATGTGGCGTAATGGCCAGAGCTGCCGACTTTGGAGCTGGGAAACCAGGTTCGAGTCTCGGTGTCAGCTGAACATCCTGTGATTCTGGGTGAACCACTTACTCTCCCCGTGTCTACCAATAAATGAACGTGTCCTTGTGTAACGTAACAGGTGCTCATGTAAAGCGCTCCAATACCTTCTGGTCGAGTTCACTGTATATAAAACGGCAAAAAATAGGTAATAAAATACATATATCTATATATCTCTTTTCAAGTAAGTAATAACTTGCATCCCTGTCCTTTATTTCTCTGCGAACAAACGCGCTCGATGGACACCAATCGCTGCTGAAACCAATTTGGCCAACAATGGAACAGCCACACTATGAGAAAATCCTGTGCCCCTGGGGCCATCCATTGCCATGCCAAGGTGTTACTTAGTAGGCAGCGTAGGGTGTTTTGTACCTAGGGATTCGTATTGCGTTTGCACCATGGGCAAAGCACACAAGGCATTTCAGGCTTTAGTGACATGTAGCAGCCGTGTTCAGCTCTATTTAGTATGGAAACAAGAAGCAAATCTCAACGAAATGTCACGCTTTCTATCGACCCTTGAAGAATGAAGGGCTGGCTCAGCCCGGCCTGAATTCAAACCTGTGAGCTGCAGGTCAACTCAGCTGAGAGCTCCATCATCTTAACCCACTACGCCACCTGGCTTTAAATGAACCCGCAGCTGAGTGTTTGCACTTTCACTCCGAGATAGCACACAGAGATTGGGGTAACACTTAACCCGCGAGAAAGTCCCTCAGGACATAGCGGCTACACCGCCAGCACACTATCCAAGCGAACGAGGCACCTAAGATCAGTAAACATTAAACACATATTTAATTCTCACGACCAGGCACTGGGCATCAGAGCCATTATGGCAAGGAGCACAGAGTAGATGCGACACAACATAAGTAGGAATGGTTGTTTAAGCACCGGCATTGTTAATATTACCTGCTTGCTGAGAGAGGGGCCAGTGGGCGGAGGTCGTGAACACTTAGAAAATGTGCTGCGTTCTAACAACATTCTCACTTGCGTTGTATAGTTAAGTTGGGCACCTACACTTGGGCCCTCTTTCAGAGTTGACCATGAAAGCCGACTTACGAGTGCAATGGCAATAAAGAAAGGACAAGACACGGCGACCACCACACTGATAAACAAATACGATGGTTAATAGAACACCACAACGGGGAGCAGGAAATCCTCCATCATTCATGGATATTGGGAGAAAGGTGGAATCGGGGTCACAGGCCCGGGAACGCACAGACGAGGGCCATCAGGGAGATAGCCAGCATGCTGGCTTATGTCCACTGCCGAAGTAAAGTAAATAATAATAAAAAAAAACAACAAGCATTGACATAGCCAACAGGTCTCCAATATACGAGAGCTATTGGCTTTGGCAATGTGTTTTAGCCATTATGTACACCAGTGTGGCTGCTGTTCAGCATTGCTAAAGTTTAGTGGTGTGGGGTAGATTGGTGTGGGGTAGATTGGGGTAGAGTGGAGTAAATTGGCGTAGAGTGGAGTGGGGGTAGAGTGGGGTAGAATGGAGTGGGGTGGATTGGGGTACGTTGGGGTAGATTGCAGTGGGATGGAGTGGGATAGATTGGGTAGGTTAGGTTTGGAGAGTTGGGTCGATTAGCATGGTAGATTGGAGAGGGGTAGATTGAATTTGGGTAGATTGGGGAAGAGGGGGGGTCGATTGGAGTGTAGAAGATTGGGGTAGATTAGAGTGGGGTAGACAGGAATAGGGTAGATCAGGGTAGAGTGAAGTGGGATATATTGGGGTAAATTGGAGTTGAGTGGGGTAGACTGGGGAAGAGTGAAGTGTGGTGGATTGGGGTTGACAGGAGTAGAGTCGGGTAGAGTGGAGTGGGGTAGGCTGTATGGATTATAGTAGGGTAGAATGGTAGGAATGGGGTAGATTGGGGTAGTTTGGAGTGGGGTAGATTGGGGTAGAGTGCATTGGAATGGGGTAGATTGGGAGAGGAGGGTAGATTGGAGTGCTGTGGGGTAGATCGGATGGGGTGGAGTGGGGTAGATTGGGGTATATTGGGGTAGAGTTGAGTAGATTGGATTGGGGTAGATTGGAGGGAGGACTGATATATTAAATTGGGGAAGATTGGGGTGAAGTGAAGTAGGGTGGAGTGGGGTAGAGTGGAGTGGGGTGGATCAGGGTAGAGCGGATCGGGATATAATGGGGTATATTGGAGTGGAGTGGGGTAGATTAGGGTGGAGTGGGGGAGATTGGAGTAGGATAGATGTGGTGGAGTATGGTAGGGTAGATTGGAGTGGAGTGGGGTGAGATACATTGGAGAGAGATTGTTAGGAGTGGGGTAGATTGGAGTGGAGAAGGTCACAGTGGAGTAGACTGGAGTGGAATTGGATAGAGTGGTGTAGGGTAGATTGGGAATGGGTGGGTGGGTTGGAGTAGGGTAGATTTGGAATGGGTGGGTGGCAGTAGCGTGGCTAGGCCTAAGGACGCCTGTGGTGGCCCCTGCGTTTGCCGTCCACGGCGACCTGATCGAAGAGCGGAGGGATGGGGGTGCACACGAATCATGCAGCCGCAGGTAAGAGCGGGGAGAGGGTGTCAGCCGCCACCCTCAAAACTCGTGCCGCCTGGGGCGGTCTGCCTCCACCGCCCCCCCCAGCTACGCCACTGGTGGGTGGGTTGGAGTGGGATAGGCTGGGTTAGGGTGGGGTAGATTGAAGAGGAGTAGATTGGGATAGATTGGACTGGGGTGGATTGGATGGGATAGATCGGAGTAGGGTAGTTTGGGGTGGAGTGGGCTAAAGTAGTTTTGAGGGGAGTTGAGTGGGGTGGAATGGGGTGGAGTTGGCTAGATTGGACTGGAGTGGGGTAGATATGAGTAGCATTTGGTAGATTGGAGTGAAGTGGAGTGTGAGAGATTAAGTACAGTGGAATCAATGTGGTAGATTGGGGTAGAGTGGAGTGGGGTTGATTGGAATGGAGTGGGCGGAGTGGAGTTGGATAGATTAGAGTGGAGTCAAGAGTGGAGTGGGATGGATTGCGGAAGAGTGGAGAAGGGTAGATTGGCGCGGAGTGGGGTAGAGTGGAGTGGGGTATATTGGGTGGATTAGAGTAGGGTAGATTGGAATGGAGTGTGGCAGATTGAAGAGGGATGAGTGGAGTGGGGTAGATTGGAGTAGAGGGGTTTGGATTGGAGTAGTGTGGGTTGGGTTGAAGTGGGGTGGGAATATATTGCAATATGGTGTGGTAGAGTGGGGTAGATTGGGGTACAGTGAGGTAGGGTGGGGAATATTGGAGTAGGGTAGATGGGGTGGAGTGGGGTAGATAGTAGTGTAATGGGGTAGATTTGAGTGGAGTGTGGTAGACTGGAGTGGGATAGATTGGAGTGGAGCAGATTTGGTCAGAGCATAGTGGGGTAAATTAGATTGAAGTGGGGTAGCTTGGGTACATTGAAGTGTGGTTGATTGGAGTGTAGTGGGGTAGATTGTGGTAAATTGGAGTGGGGTAGATTGGTGTAGATTGGAGTGGGGTAGACTGTGATAAAATGGAAAGGGGTAGATTGAGGTAGATTGGAGTGGAGTGGGATCTATAAGAGTGGAGAGGAGTTGGATATATTGAAGTGAAGTTTGGAGTTGAAAGGATAAAATGTAATGGAGAGGGATAAATTGGACTGGGTAGATTGGAGTGCAGTAGGATGGAGTAGGGTAGACTGGAGTGGACTCAGGTAGATTGGAGTGGAGTGGCTTGGATTGGGGTACACTGGAGTGGGTAGATTGGGATAAACTGGAGTGGAGTAGGGTAGATTAGGGTAGATTGGAGCAGAGTGGGGATGACTGGGTGAGATTGAGTGGGGTAGAATAGAGTGGGGTAGAACAGAGTGGAGTAGAGTTGAGTAGAGTGGAGTGGGGTAGAGTGGAGTGGGGTAGAGGGTAGTGAAGTGGGGTAGATTGGATCATAGTGGAGTGGATTGGAGTGGAGTGAGGTAGATTTATTTAGAGTGGGGTGGATTGAAGTGGGGTAGATTAGAGTGGGATGGGATAGATTGGGGTAGGGTAGATTGGAGTGGAGTGGGGTAGATTGGAGTGGATTGGGGTAGTCTGAGTGGAGTGGGGTAGATTAGATTGGGGTAGATTGTAGCGAAATGGGGTAGGGTACATTGGGGACACTGGAGTGGAGTGGGACAGTTTGGAGTGGAGTGGGATAGATTGGAGTGGGGTGGGGTGGGATAAGTGGTGTGATTGGAGGGGCGTAGAGTGGAGGGGCATATTGTGTTGTGAAGTGAGTGGCATAGATTGGAGTGGTGTGGAGTAGAGTCGCGTGGCATGTCATAAAGTGTCTTAGAGTGGAGGGGCGTAGAGTGGAGTGGAATGTCATTGAGTGGAGTTGTGTGGCGTAGAATGGAGTTGTGTGGCATAGAATGGAAGGGCATAGACTGGAGTGGCATAGTGTAGAGTATCCATGGTCTGGTAGCGCAGTGCCATTACAGACAACACATTTTCAATAGAAATGACCATTACATTTGCTCCAAAATAAGTTTTTACTGCACACAAATGATACTGTGTGCAAATGTCATTACCTAGTGTACTGATGTGTTTTGATCAAATTCAAATATTTGTTTCAACCACACTTCAGAATTACAAAAAATGTGCTTCATTTGTACTAATCCTGATATATTCTGAAACATCAGCACAGTTAATTTTTGTTGTTGTTGTGTGCTAGAAAAAACCAACATCCTACACCCTCTCCTCTTACATAGATACTCAGCAGGATTGTCACATAAATTCTCTCACTTTGAAATCAGAGAAAGAAAATAAACACCAAGCTCCATTTGAAGAGAGAGCTTGACATTTGACCTCTGTCTTTGAATGCATAGCGAATGTGACAAGATAACAACATTTAAAGGCATTTTTACAGAAAGCGAGTTCATGGAAGAATACAGTAAACAAGGTTTGGCCAACGGGAGGGACAAACTTAAGCTGGACAGCCTAAACAAACAGAAAGTCAGAAAATATGAGTTAAAAACCACAAAGCCTATGGTAAGCTTTCTGAAAGTCCCCAAGATGTCTTTAGCTGTCTGCGCTGTCTGGGAGGCTTCGACCTAAATAAAATGCTTGTTGGTGGCAAGTAGTCTTACGGGCCGCCCTGCAACACGACAAGGAGCAAACAGCTTGGAGCCACAATCAGGGTCACAAATCATGCCTACATTTCACATAGTCACAGGCATCTTTCTCAGCACAAATTTTGCCAATAATTTTGTCTATTAAAATTTGTGTGTAACCCATAAAGCAGAGTTAATACTGAATAGGGGAAACCATGCCCCACAACTTTGATTTTCCTTGGGCAGTTTTACCTTCAAAGTGGACAGCAGGCTCACAAACACAACAGGTTCAGTAAATATTATAAAGTACAAATGTATATATGCAGGCAACCTGCATAAATATTTATTTATTTGTCTTGTACTACCCTGACTCCTGGCATGCAGCTGTTCTGTATCGCAGATGAGCCTCTAAAAGAAAATGTTTGAATAAAGGAGAGTATTGGTAATGGGCGCCGAGCATCCAACGAGGATTTTCAGATTGATTGTCGGTGGGGGCTGAACTGCACCTGCGGGGTGGGTGGCCCTTTTAGGGGAGTAGTCAATGGGAGAACTGAAGTAATAGAAATGCCTCTTCAAAAAGCCTAGTCTTGCTTCTGAAGGGGGTGGGGGGGGAGTTCAAGATGGATTTCTAATAAGTAGGTTTAAGCGGATTTGATGATGGTTTCTTTAGCCAAGGGGGTGACTTTATTGTCTTTTGAAGCCATCGAGGGATATTGTAGTTATAATTATGTTCCTCATGTATAAACACATAGGCACAGTATAACATATTATGGCCCTGATCAATCTGGACTTTCTGTATATGATCGTAAATTGTGTTTTACTATTTTGGACAACAGAGACTTAGGGGCCGATTCCGATCTCGGCCGGTAGGGCTCCGAATCGGATTCGGCTTAACCGGATCCGATTCGGAGCCCTATTTCCCGACCGATTCGTACGCGCGTCCGGGCGAGCGAGTACGATGCGAAATCGCCGACCGACTCGTCCGGGCGTCCCGACCGCTCCGACCGACTCGTTCCCGGGTCTAACCGCACCGACCGACTCGCTCGGACTCGACTCGCACCGCGCAATGGAGACGTTCCCCGGCCGGGTAAGTACGATGCGCGCTGCGAGCAGTCCGACCGAGCCGCGCACTCCGGCTCGAAAGAGCAGTCGGAGCCGTACTTTGGGGGTCCGTGTCGGACCCCCCTGTACGCGTAGCCGCGCGAGTCGCACACAGGGGGGACCCATGGGTCCCCCCTACCTGTGCGTGTACGGCGTGAGTCGCTTCGCCACGTACACGCTGTAGGGGGTGCCCTTGTCCGCCTCGCACCCATTGAGTCAATGGGAGCCCGCGTACGCGTTGTACGACCGGCTCCCATTGACTTCAATGGGAGTCCGACCGACTCGAGTCCGATGGCATACGTGCGCATCGTACTCGTTCGGTCGGGCTGCACGGGTCCGATTCGGTCGGAAATCTCTCCGGGTCCGGCTCGGTCGGAGAGATTTCTGGCCCGAATCGGCCCCTTAATGGGTCTGATTCACAAAACACGTGCGCACATTCGTATGCGTGAAATAATGTGTTTTCATTGGTAATTGTGAATCGTAGTTCAGATAATTTAGTGGAATTTTACAAATGTAGATTTTTTTTGTCCCCATAAATTTAGGACTAGCACTGGAAACATGGGTGTTCCATAAGGAAGGGCAGGGAGATAAAGATCGAAAATTGGTAAATAACTACTAAGTTTGTGTGAATTCACCAAGATATCCAAAGGACTTTTTCACATCAGTTCCACACCTAATACTACTCCGAAAAAAAGATGAAGTGTGAAAATGGGGCGATACAATCCCCCCAAACCTCAATATTTACATGTAGGGTAGGGAAGTTCTTTTTTCTTCATATGGAGATAATTTCCCTTTTGAGGAAGAAAACAAATATGTTAAGAGGCATTGTACCTTACATCCCAAACACAGTGGACTATAAAGCAGGTCCCCGTGCCAACCCCCCTTTATACGTGTCGCTCGCCTCCAGTTGACTGTTTCCTGCATTCATGCTGTGTCAGCGCTTTCACCATCTGCTGTCTTCATAGCCTTTTTCTGTAACTTAGTATCTCCATCTGCTGTATTGCCTACTGTATAGTCAATAACGTTTCATTGCATAGCCTCCTTCTGTATCTTGCTGTAACCTGTTAATTTTGTATATATCCCCTCATAGCCATCTCTACTGTTATATTGCCATTTCTGTTTTTTGCTGCCTTTTCCTGCTGCTGTGCGTTTCCTGCAATTTTGCCATATCCTCTCTCCCATGCCCAGCGCCCCCCCTCTCCCAGGAACTACTTAGTGGAGGCTGCAGCGTGGCCGCACCCAGTGGGTGCACTGCTGGCACACCACATGCTGCACCCGGCCACTCCCATGCCAGAAACCCTGGTTCTTCCACCCTGCGCAGTTACACCGCTGCAGACCTCCGAGCTCTGGATCCCGGTGCACCGACAACAACTGCTGCTGCACATCTCCACGCAACACCGGAGGACCGTACTCCTGTCAGCACTACCGCTTTACCTGCAACATCAAGGCAGCAAGCAATGCCGGAGACACCACAAACACGACTGCGTCCATCACAGCAACCGAGACCGGCACAGCACAACTCCAGTGCATCCTACTCAATGCACGATCACTCAGAAAACATGCCATGGAGATCTGAGACACGATCTCATCCCTCACTCCGGATGTCATCTTTCTTGCAGAGATCTGGCTGAACATCACCTCCACGCCGGACATCGTCATCTCCACCCCCGAAGGACACCAGATGACACACCAGGACCAAACCAACAAACACAGAGGTAGAATTGCCATCATCTACAAGGGCACAATCTCCTGCACAACCTCATCAGACGACTCAATGCCGATAATGGAGCATCTCAACTTCCAACTCCACACAAATGGAAAAAGCACCATCAGAGGCACTCTCACCTACAAACCACCAGAACCACACCACAGCTTCTGCAACACGATCCTTGACCCCATCACCCCAATCGCCATCGACTCTGAGCACTACATCTTCCTAGGGGATCTTAACTTCCACCTCGACAACCCCACTGACACCAACCGACCTCCTGGAAAGCATGAGCAACAGCGACCTCAAGCAAGTAGTCACTGACCCTACCCACATCGCATGACACATGCTCGACCCCATTTTCATGTCCAGTGACAGAGTCAAGTACACCCCTGTCTCACAGCTCACATGGACTGACCACTACAGGGTCCACTTCACCATCTCAGGACCTACCAACACTGGAACCATGCACCCCAGCTCTATCAACAAAAAACTGGAAAAAGATATCAGAAGACCAGTGGAGCAACACTCTCAACTCCCACCTCCCAGACACAACATCCAACCCAGAACAGGCTGCGAAGAACTGCTCCCAGTGGATCACAGTTTGCTGACACAATCACACCCGCCAAACCAGCTAAACCCAAAGGATCTGCCAGAAGAGCCACCTGATTCACTGCAGAGCTGAAATCCACCAAATGCAACTGGCGGCAACTAGAAAGAAAGTGGTGCACCAGCAAACAGACAGAAGACCTTTCCTCCCTTAGGACAGCACTCAACCAGTACCACTGCCTACTGAAAGAAACAAAGAAGTACATTCTAGCAGACCAAATAGAATCCAGCACAAACCACAGCAAGGAGCTCTTTGCCATCGTGAACCAGTTCTCCAACCTCGTAGTCGCTGGGAACTACATCACTTCTTCCCGAGACCTGTGAGACACAGTGGCGGAGTTCTTCCACAACAAGATCTTAGTCATCTACGAAAACTTCGAACCCCAACCCTCCACCGCCAACAGTATCAGTCTGATCACACCCACGAACACAAACCCTGAACACCTGCTCACTTATTGAGACCTTCTCACAGCTCAAGCCACAATCTCCATCATGAACTCCGTTCACTCAGGAGCACCCACGGACCCCTGTCCCCACCACATCTTCAACCACGGGAGCAAGACGATTAATGAAAAGCTCAAGAAAGTCCTGGAGACCTCCATAAAATCGGCCTTCTTCCCTGAGGACTGGAAACATGCTGAAGTGAGGCCCCTCTTGTAGAAACCATTCGCCGACCCAGCAGAATTGAAGAACTGCCGGTTTATCTCCCTGCACCCCTTTCCAGCAAAGGTTGTCGAGAAGGCAATCAGCATGCAACTCACTGAACATAACAACATACCTCCTGGACCCCTATCAAACCGGATTCCGAGCCAACCACAGCACAGAGACAGTCCTGATTGCAGCCATCGATGACATCAGAGCCATCCTGGACTGCGATGAAATGGCAGCCCTCATCCTCTTGGACTTGTCAGCCGCCTTTGACCCCATTTCCCATCACATTCTGATTAACAGACTCCACCACATCGGAATCCAGGGAGACACCCTCAATTGGATCTCCTCATACATAACCGCAGTAGCGGTCCGTGGTAGGAGTGCCGGCCGGGCGGTGACGTGGGGTGGGGTGGGGGAGGGGCAGGATGGGGGGTAGTAAACCACGGATTACGGCCGAATACAGGTAAGTAAACATTTAAATAAATAAAACGAATTTCGTTGCGCGCACTGCATCGCATTTGGCGATGCAGCGCTCACAACGAAATTCGTTTTATTTATTTAAATGTTTACTTACCTGTATTCGGCCGTAAACCGTGGTTTACTACCCCCCATCCTGCCCCTCCCCCACCCCACGTCACCGCCTGTCTGGCACTCCTACCACGGACCGCTACTGCATAACCGGGAACCCAGAGACTTTGTCTCCCACAGTTCACCTTGGAACCGAAGAAGATAATCTGCGGCGTCCCCCAAGGATCGTCCCTCAGCCCCACCCTCTTCAACATGTACATGACCCCCCTGGCCAACACCATCAGATCTCACGAATTTAACATAATCCCCTATGCCGACAACACCCAGCTCATCCTCTCGCTGTCAGAAGACACCTCCACCACCAGAGCCAACTTTCACAGATTTATGATGAATGACACCGACTGGATGAAGGACAACTGTTTCAAGCTCAACATGGACAAGACGGAAATACTCATCTTTGGGAATAACACCTTGCCATGGAATGAAGGACTGTAGCCTGCTGAACTCAGCCCACCCCCCGCCCCAACAGACAACGCCCATAACCTTGGCATCATCTTGGACAGCAAGCTATCCATGAAGAAACAGGAAAACACAGTCTCATCTGCCTGCTTCCACACTCTACGAATGCTCCGCAAGAACTTCAGGTGGCTCCCAGTCAACACCAGAAGGACCATCACGCAGGCCCTCGTCACCAGCAGGCTAGTCTATGGGAACACACTCTACGTAGGAATCACCACGCGCCTCCTGAAGAGACTACAGACAATGCAAAAGTCAGTTGTCAGACTGATCCTCGACCTCCTAAAACAAAATCCCATCACACCCCACCTCAAGAAGTGACACTGGCTTCCAATCCAGAAGAGATGTTAGTTTAAGATGTTGACCCACGCATACAAAGCCCTGCACAACGAGGAACCTGCATACATCAACAAATGCATGACCTTCCACCAACTAACCAGAAACCTACGATCTGCTTCCCTCTTCCTCGCAGACACCCCCTGGATCCACTGAGGCAACAGCGGAGGATGATCCTTCTCACATCTGGTGGCCAAAGGTTGGAATGACCTTACCCTGCACTACAGGTCCGCCTCATTGCTCCATTCATTCAGGAAAGGACTCAAGACCTGGCTGTTCGAATGAACAGATCACCACGAAGCAGCTAGCAAGCTAGCAACTCCAGCGCCTTAAGACAATCACAGGTGATTGCTGCGCTTCAAAAATCCTTGATTGATTGATTGACTATCCATCAGTGGAATTTTCAATGTGCAAATGAATCAAAACATTTTATGGGTCAATGGGTGTGTGTTTGGAGACTTTTGGAACCCCATAAAAGTTACAAATCTACTCAAATCAAATGTTCTGAGGAGGAAGCCTACAAGGAGTTGATTTTCAAATATCAGAAATATATTTTGAAATTGGGACCTAGGTCTAAACTATTAAGAGCCAATTGAAAGCCTATACTCATCACTTTTTGGTCAGGTGTTGACAATCAGCTTAAAAGCCAGGTCTTCTACTCTCAGTGTCTGCACCTCAGTCACCTCATTGAAAGAGACACTGCTTTGTCAAACAGCACAAATAAGTTTGCTCTACTTTTTGTGTCTGTTAAGTGCCAATACACAAAAATAGCACATATATGATCAAATGCTATCACAGTGTATGTGCATGGGAATTTTTGTAAAGCAAAGTACTTATGAAATATAACACTTCATCGTGGCATCCCCTGTGCAATTTTCGCTGGCACCTCTAGATAGGGGCCTGAGTGACCCCATCTCTCCAAACCAACATGAAGCACTGCCCTTGCATCTTTGAAAATGGCTGGGGGGGGGTAAATCATCTCACAGCACCATGCTGGCAGCAAGGTGAAAGCACACTGCAAATCAATCTGTAGTTGACAAAGTATCTGAAAAAATTAGCATTTTTCAAAGGCCAAGGCTACAGTCCCTGCAGATGAAGAGTCAGAATGTGCCATGTGCCTAAAACTCACTCAAGCAGACGCCACAACAGATTGACTTGTGCCCAAAAGTCATCCTGCAATTTGATACAATAGAGGTAGATAGAGGCAAACAGAGGCGGACAGAGAGAGACAGAAACAAACAGATACAGAAAGAAAAATAGCGGCAGACATAGATGGATATATGGATAGATGGATAGATAGATAGATAGATAGATAGACAGACAGACAGACAGACAGACAGACAGACAGACAGACATAGCTAGAGATATATAAAGAGACACACTGATAGAAAGATTGGTATGTGTAGGCAGGGATAGAGAGAGTTAGGTAAAGGTAGAGATGTGTACACTTAGGTAGGTAGATATCAGCAGGTACTGTGCAACACTGGTCACAATGCACTACAACTTGCCTTTCCTGTAATGAGCTTGTGGAGCCATTTTTCACACAAGGCCTCAACATAGTTGACCAGAATGCCTACACAGTACTGTGTAGCTCAGTCACATGGCCTGAGACTCTGGCTTACGCTTTCTTGAATCAATTTGTAGGGCCATTTTCACCACTCAACATGCTAATAATGTAACATCTTGAAGCACAAAAGCCACACAAGGTGCCCAGTAGCTAGGGGTGGGCGGAATTTGCGTAGTCGCGTTACGCAAAGTTCCATGAAGATGTAAAAAATCTCTGCGAGCTACGCAGAATTCCGCGAGCACACAGAATTGCTTGTCCTGCCCGTTTGCGATGCGTTTTTCCTGTTCGGGGACGCTGTTTGCGTGCTCGGGGGGAAATATCTTGCGAACTTGCCCATGCGGTCGCCAATTGGCGCGGCCATCTTGTTTTACTTGTCCCGCCCGTTCACGATGCGTGTTTCCTGTTCGCGAACGCGGGTGTCCGATGGCGCGTCCGAATGACGTGTTCGCGATCGCACACTCTCGCGGGATTGCACGGCCGGACAGGAAAACTCGTCGGCGAACGCAGGGATCCCGGTAAGTCGCTACCGCGTGCGCGAACACGCATTTTGAAAGCGCGAACAAGGAAAAAATTCCGGAACGCCGCGGATTGCGGAATTTTCAGCAATTCCGCGTTCTCCGTGGAACGCGGAATTGCCAAAATTCAGCAAATTCAGCGCGCGGAGCGGATTTTGCCGCCCAGGCCTACCAGTAGCTACTAGGCAGCACAGGTCTATACCTAGATCAAGACAGAGACCAATTTAATAGGCAAAGGTGCATAGAGAGCTAGAAGTACATACATAACACCAGCGTGCTCCAGTAGGCACCTTGCAGCACAGGTCATAAGACCTGCTGTTCTGAGCAACCATGACTCAATGAGGTTATAGAGCCATTTTTTACCCCATGGACAACTGGAAAGGTCCAACCACATGCACCAAACAAAACACCTGTGCACATCAGCAGTTACAGTATGGCACCTATGTTATATCGTTTTTCGGGGTTACTATTTTGTGCATTAATAATGATGATTTTCTTTTCTTTCTAAAATGTGTTTATTAATGTGTTTTAGTTATGTCACATTCTCATGGAAAACACCATTTTAAACAAGATGGATGCCATCTCTGCTATTCACTCCTGCTTTCTCCCACCCAAGTTGACATGTAGTCGTTAATTTCTAATGTTATGGTTACATTGCTTTCAATGAACTTTTCCCTGTTCTCTATGACTTGTAACGTTGTCAAGGTACCGTCCACTGCCTTCCACTGTGATCGCTAGTCTATTTATTCACTGAAAGTTTATATTGTTTAATGTTTCATGTTCATTAAAACTTCTCCGGATGACAGTAGCATAGAGAGGTGCTGAATAACTTTCTGAAAACTGGGATGGAGCTTATGTGTTAAGGTAATGACGTGTATTATTCTTGTGTTCTGATTTGCTAAATAAATGATACTTTTGCTCACTCCACAAAGATTTTGCAGTTTTTTCAATTTGTTATACAAGAAATGTGTATAAGAACCCCTTGATTTGTGGGGTGAGACAAATTTTGAGAAGACTTTCCTAAGCTGCTATAAATGCTGCTAGACTTCCTTCTAATTTTGCTTTTCATTTGGGACTTAGAATAATTCTCCAATTTTGCACACTCTGCAATACTTTGCATCTGAGATCCTTCATGCCATTAACTCTGTACTGCTTATTTTTAATTTTTGTAATAAAACCATTTAACTTTTCCATTGATCTAGACCTTAATTATTGAGTGGGCCTCATTATTTAATGAACTGTTTCACACCGGTCATGTGACCTAGCACTCCAGCTCATCCTTGCTTCAATGAATCTTGTGAAGCCGGTCCCTCCCTTTACATGGGAAAAATCATGTTGTATACACTCGGACACCTTTAGACACCTTTAGATAAGGGCTAACAAGGATTGGGTTTTCCCCACTCAGGTTATAGACTGGTAAGAGCACAGAGCCATGTCTCACTAATCCTATAGCCACTCATTACTACACTTGTGCATAATCACAACCACTTTCTCCACTTCATATCTTGCATATCTCATACATTTATAAAATGCAACCCCACAGGTCTTGACGCAACCTAAACAATCGTATCAATATACCACTTAACCCCACCCACAGCGAAATCTCAGAATATATTTGCACGTTCTTGCTCATCAACAGATGCTTAGCAGTTATACAAGCACCTCTATAAATGTGGATCTTATTTTCATTACAGAAGCCAGACATCAAAAAGGTAATGGGAAGAAAACTTACAAAATATTCTAAACCACTGGCAATCATTCTGGGCAACATTCCAACCCATTGTTTTTTGGCCCCTGTGCCACTCTAGACAGTTGCGCATTTTGAAAATCATTACTGACCCTTAAAAAAGCAGTGTCAACTCAACTGCCACACAAACATTTGATGTGTTGTTATGCAAGATCATAGGAGGTTACAGTGGTACAGCAATAAAATGCAAGAGATGGCTTCATCATCTACCATTCATCTTCATGACACTGCGCTCTCCGCCAACGAACTGGTCCCCCCTCAAGGAAGTCAGACAAGTGAGAACAAACTCACATGACTGTGAAGCAGGGTCTAGTGAAGCAGGGTCTAGTTTTTCCCATATAGTGCACCAGGCCCATTCCGTCCACATCTGAAGCATAAGAGTCTCAATTGTCCCTGCCAGCCCACAGACAGGGTTGTGTTAAAATTGTCCACACTGCATTGAGCGTCTAGAGAGGCAGTAGGTCCCAAGCCCTCCTGTATACTCAGATGTATCTCTCCTATGACATCTTTCTGAACATCAAGATGTAGCAATAACAGGATGCGTCTGTCATTTAGGAGAACAAAATTGGCCAAGAGTAGGAGGAGGGGGCAGACTGGGCCAACTAGGACTTTCCACCATTTGTATTCTTCTGCTTTCTTATAAAAAGTTTCAGAGAAGTGACGCAAATCATTTTCGATAAATGTTCAATTCCATTATGATTTACGGTCAAACATCAAGTGACCTTTTGGTAAACTTTTGTAATGTAAGTGTCACTTCTGTGTTCCTAATATTTCCGAGAAGTGACCAAAGTGCGTCGGGCCTGATTCACAGAACTAACTTACGTCAAAAACGTAAAGTTAGTACTTTTTGGTATTCACAGAATACACTTACTCATTTTGGTATTCACAGAATGAACACCGAAATGAGTAAGTTCATTCTGTGAATACCAAAATGAGTAAGTGTATTCTGTGAATACCAAAAAGTACTAACTTTACGTTTTTGACGTAAGTTAGTTCTGTGAATCAGGCCCGTCATGTTCTGCGGTCAAAGCACCTGATAATGTTGTGATTCTGTGGTCAATAGTTCCTCATTAAAAGAGTATAAATGATCTGCTCTTCAGTCCATTCGACGGACTACCTCGCACAATTGATCCCATGGCTCATGACGCGTGTGTGTGTGCCCCTCAGCCATCTTCTCTAGCATCTTTGGCTGAGGCTATAATGCTTATTATATTTTGAAATTGTCTCTTTCTCTCTCCTCTGCATTGCCGTGCTTTGTAAACTTACAAAATTGCATGATTTACTTTTTCATCTAGGAAGGTGTCTCTGAAACTTGTTATCTTCTAGATTACACAATGCTATTTTTGATTAACATTGTGCCTTTGACATTCATTGTTTAAAATTGTTCTTTAATAAAGTGCCACTCTGACTCAGTTCCTGCATCTCATACGTGTGTTTCCTTATTTAAGATAGAGCACCCCTGCTCAAATTAAGCTGGTGTAGTGCACCCTAAAAAAACCACCCTGCAACAACTGCTGGTACACAGAAGATCTGAGAGACTTCAAGCGCCACTTCCAAACAGCTGGAAAGGAGATGGAGAATAAACAGAGACAGCACCACAAGGGAAACCTACAGAGCGACCCTCATGAGATAACACTAACTGATAAAAGTTGCCAGAAAAGTGGCCCTCATCCAGAGACTAGATTCCACATACATCGCCAAGGAATTCTTTAACATCATCAAAGAATTCTCCTTCCCTGCTGCATAAAACCAACACCATCACCCCTGCTCAAGACCTCTCAGACTTCTTCCACAACAAAATTTCCAAGATCTACAGCAATTGTAACCCCTATCCCACCACAGAAGTCTACCATGGACAACCACTGCCCACCATCAAAGCCAATCTTCTCACAAAATGGACACCCCTTTCCACTGAAGACACCTCAAGAATCATGAACATCATCCACTCAGGGAGCCCCATCGACCTCTGCCCACCCCCCATCTTCAACCTAGGAAAGAAACAGAGCAGCACCAACCGTACCACAATCCTCAACACCTCAATCTACAGCAGCACCTTCCCAGATGACTAGAAGCACGCTGAGGTCAAAACCCTCCTCAAGAAACCATCAGCAGACCCTGAGGAACTCAGCAACTACAGACCCATATCACTCCTACGTTCCCGTACAAGGTAATGGAGAAGATGATCAACAATCAACTATCAATCCATCCATCTTGAACATAACAACCTTTCGGACTTCACACAATTAGGCTTCAGCAGCAACCACAGCACAGAGACTGCACTCATTGCAGCAACAGATATTAGGACATTCATTGGCGACAGAACCCAATGCACTAGACTTCCCCCTTACACCTCTGAACGCAAGCAATTCATCTGCAGAGTCGCTGAGGGATCCTCCCTCAGCCCAACCCTGTTCAAGGTCTATATGACACTCCTCGCCCACATCATCACAGCTATCAACTTCAATGTAATCTCCTACGCAGATGACACCCAGCTCATCCTCTCCCTCATCGACAAGAACAACACTTCCAAGCACAATTTCACAAACTGCATGACCAACTGGATGAAGGACAGCTGCCTCAAACTTCACATGGACAAGATAGAAATCCTAATTTTTGAAATCAGCAACTTAATGTGGGACTCCTCCTGTTGGCCAGCAGAACTTGGTCCCATGACCACCCCCACCAACCACTCCAAAAACACCAGGATCATCCTGGAGGGCAAGCTAGAGATGAACAAACAAAGGAATGCTGTTACCTCTTCCTGCTTCATAGTCCTCAGAATGTTCCATAAAGAACTTCACATGGCTCCCCACAATTCAATTCAATTCAATTCAATTTTGTTTTATTTTGATATGGAGCTCCGACGAAGGTCCACAAAAGTACACAAATAGATTAAAAAAGAGGTACTTTATGTACAATGCAAAATTCTTCCGTATTCAACCATCAGATATTACAATATACAAAAATAGCATTTAAAAATCATCTAATAAATAACCAGAAAAGTTTTAAAAAATTGATATATCTTGAAACAAACCATTTCATTTGGGGGGGGACATGACAAATGAGCGGGCCTCCTGGGCAGAATGAATATTATATTTGATGTCAGGGTTTCGGGCTTCTCATAGTACCGAATCGGCCCTGGTTGAGGTCTCGGAGGCCATCCGGGAGTGTTTGGACGCCGGCGGGAGGGCAGCATTAATCTTGCTTGACCTCTCGGCGGCGTTCGACACGGTCCCGCATTCACTACTTCTTGCGCGACTTGCCAGGATCGATGTGTCGGGCACTGCCTGGGGCTGGCTTAGGTCCTTCTTGGAAGGACGGGTCCAGCAGGTCTGGCTTCCACCGTCCTCTTCCTCTCCCCAGTCAGTGACAACGGGAGTCCCCCAGGGGTCCTCCCTTAGTCCCCTTCTCTTCAACATTTATGTCACACCTTTAGTATATCTGGCCGAGGGCCTGGGGGCCAAGGTGATGGCTTATGCCGATGACACCCAGCTGCTTTTCACATGGGACAAAAGTGCGGACTCAGTCTTCTCTGTTCAAAATTGTCTCTCTTCCATTCTTAAATGGTTGGCGGCTGCGCAACTCAAGTGCAATGAAGAGAAGTCTGAGATTCTCCTCTTTGGAAAATTTTCTCCTAACTTCCGGGAATCCCTCTGGCCACCTGAGTTTCCCCTGCCCACCTCTACAGGGAAGCCTGCCAAGAATCTGGGGGTGTGGTTCGATGAGAGCCTTTCCTTTTCGACTCATATCAAGAAGCTGGCCGGCAATTGTTTCGGCCTTCTCAAAACCCTAAGGAAGTTCTTTCCTCTCCTACCCCAGGCGGCGAGGGAAACGGTTACCTGTGCACTTATTTTGTCTCGGCTGGACTATGCCAATGCCCTTTACATTGGCATCCCGGGCTATCTGTTGAAAAAGCTCCAGGTAGTCCAAAATATGGCAGCCAGACTCCTTCTGGGTATTTCCACCAGGAATAGTGTGCGTCATCATTTGCGTTCACTACACTGGCTTCCCGTGGTCGAAAGAGTAAAATTTAAATCGTTGGTTCTGGCCCATCGCGCTCTTCATGGCCTCGGCCCTTCTTACTTGCAGAAACGTTTCTCCTTTTATGCTCCCTCTCAACATCTGCGATCTATGTCCCAACGCCTCGCCCAGGTCTCTCGTTTCAAATTTCAGAGGCTAGGAGGCAGCTCCTTTGCTCGGAAGGCTGCCGTTGCTTGGAACGCCCTTCCTCTTACCTTACGTAATATTCAGGACCCAGTGGTTTTCAAGAAGAACCTGAAAACGCACCTCTTTGTTTAAAGACCATTCTTTCACCCCTCACGGCTCCGCGCCGGGACACTCGTGAGTATCCGTGCGCGTTACAAATATAAGTAACATAACATAACATAACATGAATACAGGTCTTAAAAACATATACCTGGCCCTTTGTAACTCCGTACAAACAAATAACACGATTAAAATCTTGAGTTTGCGTGTGACACATTTCACAGATTCTCTCCTCACTAGGAATTTTGTCCCATATATCAGTGACATCTCTTAAGGGCAACAAATTAATTCTTAATAAGAGAATTAGCCTTCTAATACCGTGAGGAAGGTTCCAGGTTAAATAAAGCTGAGGTCTATTCCCCAAAGCACTCCCACAAACGACCTCATTGCGAGGTGTGGACTGACTTAAGCCAGTGTCTCTAGCCAAGCTGATAGAGGATGCAAACTTCTTTATAAACAGCTTTAGTGCAGTTTTTGGCATGGGGGAATCAATATTCAAGGTAAGCCCAAATGAGTCACTTGCTTGTACATGGCTCCCCACGCACACAAGACAAACAGCAACCAGAGCTCTAATAACCAGTAGATTAGACTATGACAATGCACTCTACGGAGGTATATCCAAACATCTCACACGAAGACTCCAGACCACTCAGAACGCTGCCACCAAACTTATATTAGACGTCCGCAGCAGCACACACATCACTTCTCACCTAAAAGAACTTTATTGGCTTTCTATCTAGAAAAGCTGCCACTTCAAGCTGCTCACACACACACCTACAAAATCCTCAACTACTTCGCACCTGCATACCTCACAATCTTCTACATTTCTACCAACCCTCCAGACCCCTACCATCAGCATCCCTCGCACGGGTCCCACACATCCACAGAAGCAAATCAGGAGGATGGGGCTTCTCCTACAGTGCTGCCAAAATCTGGAACAACCTCCAACAAGACACCAGGACCCTCCCCATCTCTCCTCAATTTCTCCAGAAGAAGTTGAAGATCTCGCTTTTCAACTATGAGCCCTCTGGACCTACTCACCCGCTCTAGTGCCTGGATACTCTAACGTGTGATAAGTCGCGCTCTACAAATCAACATAGAGGAACATAACAAACTTCATCTTCAACACCTTCAAACCCATAGCCCTGCACTTTCACGACAGCCACACTTGTGGTACCTGACCTCATGACAAAAACTTTCACCCGCACAACCATCACCTTCCTCAGCAATTTCAACCTTCCAAGGAATGCTTTTATCAAGACCATGAAACAGGCTGTCCATGACCTACTGCATGCAGCCAACATGAAACAGCATTTCACCCAGTCAACGTAGGGTAAAGGAAGCACAAGGGATCTGGTCTGCACCTCACTAACCAGTGTCACCTGTCATCCTGCACAGCAGCCCAATTTCATTTTCTGATTTATACTGGGTGTTCCCTTGTGTCTAGACAAAGCTAAACCTCTCTGAAGAGATATAGTGATAGCAAAACACGTGTCAGGGGTTGCTTTTATTAATTTCAGGTTGGCTTGGTTGGTATTTTATCAATTCAAAGCTGTTAAACTGTGCCTGGAGTGGTAGAAGGCGTTTGTCATTTTACAGCTTGGCATGGCTAGCACTGAGCTAATCCCATGCTTAAAAACTTTGCAGTGGAAATGACAAAATACTTTGTCCCTTTCTAGCTTGGCGTGGATGGCACTGTGCTAATCCTATGCTTAAAAACGTTAATAGAAAAGCAGACATTTGAGGTGAGCAAATTCAGAGTGTCACTGGTACTGTAGGGTGCTCTATACAGGAGCTGCTCTCCACCTAAACCAGAGTTCTCTGCTTCATTCATATATATATATTGAATGGATATAAAAAATATAAATGTACTCAAAACAGATTAAACGTATCTATATGTGTACTAAAGAAAATGTAAAGATAAATTTAAAAAAATTAAAAATTAAAAACGTAAATTGAAAATGCTTTTAAATTCAAAAATAAAAATATGGTCAAATGTATAAATAGCATTAACCAAAAATGTAAAAATGAACAAAAATCTACAAATACTTTTAAAAGAATTAAAAACACTACGTACATAGTACACAATATAAAAATCAGAAAAGTATACATAATTAATAAATCATGAAAGTTATGTACAAAAATACATTACTAGAGCTTATATTTTCCAGAAAACAAAAAAAGTAAAATAAAAAGGTAAAATATGTTAGTCGTTTATCATTAAATTACAAACAAATCTAAAAATACTAAAGCAAATACAAAAAATTAACAAAGTTCATATAATTAAAAAAAATACACACACATACTGCAATAAATAAAATCCAACAAACCTGAATAAAAATAGATTAAACTTACATACAAGTGGAAATATAATAACCAGTCTATCTCCAATCTAATAAACATTGCAAAATACACATTATAACTCCATTTAAACACAATATGTATTATGAAAACACATATACATCAAAATAAATCAAGTTCCCACTCCAACTGAGCAACAGTAGCGGAAATGTGAGAGTTTGAAGGGTCAGATCTACATTTCCCACTCCAACATGAGCAACAGAAGGAAAACATTTGGACTTACAGTGGCAGTCTCAGCTCTTCGTCCTTTATCAAGGCTCGCTGCTTTCATTATTGTCGCGATCCTGAGCCAGGGAGAGACTCCGGGTCCGTTAGCTCCCTCATCCCCTTGTAAGGTGTGCATGTGGAGGACAAGGGGGAACAGGGCTCACCATACGTATGTGAGGCACAAGAACTACAATGCCCAGAATGCCGCGGGACATCGTCAGGTGCAGCACGGCAGGAGCCGCCTCGCTAATTGCTGACTATATAAGCTCCGCCCCTTCCAGGAAACGGGGCTTGACAAACAGATGAGTCCGGTCTTCTTCGACGCTAGCGGACGGTGTTCCCCGCTGGAGGACGAGCGTTGGAGATCGATTACTAAGCCACCGTTTCCTTGCTTTTCATATCCCCGAAGACTCGGCCCTTAGCGGGGGTTGTGTGTTATCGGCATTCGGCCGGTATTATCAGCGCGCTAAAAACTTCCACAGGGCGCGGAAGCCCTTTCAGGTATTTAGGATTTGGAGGGTGGGTGAAGAAGAATTCTCCACTCGCTTACAGCTAAAGATTTCTTTTCTGTTTTTACACTGGGAAACGAATCCCGTTCACGGAGCCTTACAGAGGTAGGCTCTCGTCATCACTGACATTGTGCTTTCTACCGCTGTGAAGTTAACAGCGTTTTGGTAATGCTCACCAATAATAGAGCTGTGAGAAGAACAGCTTCGTAACTATCCACGGAGTATTATTGGGACGTATAGTCTCCATCTTGCTGAAGTGTGTGCCCTGTTTTGCACTCTTGGTCTTCGTTTCTTATTCCTCAGGAGTCTCTGTGGAAACTTAAGTGAGTACGGGAGCATAGGGGAGCTAGGTGTGGGGGAGGTTGTTTGACTGCTATCTCAGGGCATCCCTCCACTTCACACTTCTTTCTCTGTTGTTTTATCCACTTGCAGTTATCCCCTGAGTGTCCTCGACTCGAAGCTGGACTGCCCTTCTTACCTGGCGCAGTCCAAACACTATACCAAAAACCACAGAGTTTTATCATTTGTTTCTTTCCTTTAATCCCCGGGGAACTTCCGTACGCAGAGGTTTTCATGGTCTTCTGTGTGGGGTTGTTCTCAGGGAAGGAAGGGGACTCTCTTCACGCCATCGTCCCTGCTGGCCGATCTTAGAGGTTAGTGGCCTTCTTGGTTGTATGCTACTGACTCGTGACAGATTGTCAAGCCCAAGTTAGTTGCCCAGCCCGGACGATGGACACCAACACGGTTTTAACCTCGTTGCTGGAGAGCTTTCCGGCTCTGCAGCAAGAGGTTCATACCTCTAGGCAGGAGAACCAGGAGTTAAGAAAAGAGATGGGTACCATACGCAGGGAGGTAGCTGGGCTTGCTAGAAAAGGTACAGGGAAGGGGTCCTACATTAGGGAATGGACGCTACCCCCTCCTGTCTCTACCACCACCTCATTACCAGGGGGAGGAGCACAGAACACTGGGTTCTTTACGGTGCCCGCAACAACTTCCTCTCCTGATGGGTCCACACCTACAGTCCATGTGATACAGAACCATGGTATACCCCTGGCACCACCTGAGCGTTTTTATGGGGAACCCAAGAAATTCGAGACATTCCTAAATCAATGTAGGCTACACTTCCTCTGCAAACCTACTGTATTCCAAGAGGATGCGGCAAAAACTTCCTTCATGATGTCATATATGGGGGTAACGCCGCCAGTTGGACCATCCCATTAATGGAACGGAATGATCCTATATTGCATAATGTGCAGGACTTTTGCTTGGAGATGAGGAAGCTATTTGACCGGAAGACACATATGATGTCGCTGGACCGGGAACTTATTACGCTTCGGCAGGGGTCACAAGATTTGTTAACCTATATCACCACCTTTAATCGCCTCCTGGTGGAAACAGACTGGCCCCCAGAGAAACGGACCACATTGTTCTATCAGGGATTGCGGGGAGAACTAAAAGATGTACTGTCGCAAGTAGTCCAGCTACCTCCCACCTGTGAGGAGTTAATCAACCTCACAGTCCAATTGGATCACCGTCTACAAGAAAGAAAGGGAGATAGGAGCAGAAACGACACCCGTTTATTCCTCCCCCGATCTAAACCAACGTCTGAAGAACACATGAAACAGCCTGAAGGGCCCGAACCCATGCAAATCGGAGGACTCCGTGGCCCGCTCACCTCTGAAGAGAGAGAGAAAAGACGGCAGCAAAAGCTATGTTTATATTGTGGGAAGAGTGGGCACTTTATCAGGGAGTGTCGAGCTAGAGCAAAGATACCCGAAAGGCCAACGATCTCCAGGACACAAGCTGTCACTGCTCCACAAACGACGGAAAACTAAAAAACCCAAGCCAGGAAGGGGTCTCTGTCTTGGGTTCAGGAAACAAAACAATCTCTTTGTCTCTGGCCAATACCATTCAGCCTTCCGTGGCTCACATGAATGTTTGTGTTACCCTGTGGATGTCCAAGAAGAGCTCCGTAGAAGTAGCTGCCCTGTTGGATTCCGGAGCCACGGGAAACTTCATTGATCAACAATATGCCTGGAATACAGGGGTACCTTACGAAAGTAAGATCACACCCGAGATAGTGAAAGCAGTGGACGGAAAGGCACTGACCTCTGGACCAGTGAGGTATCATACCTGCCCCCTTACAATGCAGGTAGGGGAGAACCATTTTGAGACTATCCGGTTCGACCTAATAGACGCACCTCACTTCCGTCTGATCCTGGGCATGCCGTGGTTGACTCTCCATGACCCCGTCATCCGATGGGCGGACCGTACTGTATCCTTGACCTCCGGCTATTGTAAGGACCAGTGCATCAAGCAACACACACAATCTGACATTATCACGGATACGCAAGCTGGACTCCTAGCAGAAGGATGTGTTGAGGCCTGCTACTGCTGTTCCACCACTCTACCAGAGGTTTACCAGAACTACCAATCAGTCTTTGATAAGCAGGAGGCGACGCAATTACCACCTCATCGGACATACGACTGTCGAATTGACCTCTTGCCGGGAGCTAATATCCCTTGTAGCAGGGTGTATGCCCTGACAGAGCCGGAAACCCGCTACTTACAAAACTACTTAGAGGAGAACTTGGCCTCTGGATTCATACGGCATTCTTCATCACCTGCTTCGTCTCCCTCTTCTTCATATCAAAGAAGGATTGTGAGGAATTAAGAACGTGTATCGACTATAGAGCGATCAACAAAGTAACTATAAAAAATAGATACCCCCTGCCCTTGATCCCTGTACTATTGGATCAGTTAAAAGGAGCCCGAATATTCACGAAACTGGATCTCCGAGGGGCATATCATTTGGTAAGAGTCAAAACAGGCGATGAATGGAAGACCGCCTTCAGGACCAAATTTGGGCTTTTTGAATACCAAGTGATGCCCTTCGGACTCTGTAACGCCCCAGCCGCGTTCCAGTACTTTATGGATGAGGTACTACGGGGGTTGTTGGACACATTTTGCATAGTATACATTGACGACATCCTCATTTATTCACCTACCCCGCAAGAGCATGTCGTCCATGTAAAGACCGTGTTGGACAGACTCCAACAACATTCGCTGTATGCCAAACTAGAAAAATGCATATTCCACGCTACGGAGGTCACTTTTCTGGGGTATGTTATAAATGCACAGGGTTTCCAGATGGACCTGGGTAAGGTGGAAGCAATCACAGATTGGAAGGCACCCCAGCACGTCAAAGCAGTACAAAGCTTTCTTGGGTTTGCAAATTACTACAGACGGTTTATCAAGGATTTCTCGAGGATCATACACCCTATTTCACGTCTGCTGAGAAAGAACACCTTATTTACATGGGACCAGGAAGCGAACCTTTCCTTCAACGAATTAAAAGACCGATTTACTCATGCCCCTATTCTACGTCACCCCAACCCGAGCCTGCCGTTCGTGGTAGAAACGGATGCTTCCCAATTCGCAATCGGAGGTGTATTGTCGCAAAGGCACCCTGACACCGGTCAACTCCATCCAGTGGCGTATTACTCCAAGAAGCTCACCCCAAGCGAGGTCAATTATTCCATAACAGACAAAGAGCTATTGGCGATCAAGAGAGCTTGTGAGGAATGGAGACATTACCTCCTGGGAGCCAATCATACGATCGAGATCTTTACCGATCACCGGAACCTGTTGTTCCTGAAATCCGCTAGAGCCCTCACACCGAGACAGTTGCGGTGGTCTCTGTTTTTCTCCGATTTTGACTTTGTCATAAAATACAGACCCGGATCCCAGAATGGTAAGGCCGATGCACTGTCAAGAAGGGACGAAACCACGGACCATGAACAGAGGGAACCTCTTAAACCCCCTTCCATACTCCCTGAGGATGCCTTCCAGCACGAAACAGTGGCACTGATCACGACAAGAGACTTCCTGGATGATCTACGAAAGTCCTTGGACCAGGTGGATGGTCAAATATGGATACAAGAAGACCCTGACCACCGGACCAAGAACGACAACCTCTTGTACCACCACCATGCCTTGTATGTTCCCAACGTTACTCAACAACTGCAGGTGTTGGCTTGGGCCCACGACTCGACGTTAGGGGGACACCTAGGGGAACATAAGACCATCGCCTGTATTGAGAGATCTTTTGGTGGCCCTCCTTAAGAACCGACACCAAGAACTACTTAAAAATTGTGCTATTTGTGCACAAAGCAAAGCCAGCCATTCCAGACCCATGGGGCTACTACGCCCGATTCCCATACCCCCACTCCCTTGGCATACCGTGTCGATGGACTTCGTTGTTGAGATGCCACCCTGTGAGGGATTCACAACCATCCTAGTGGTAGTCGATCATTTGACCAAGATGGGTCATTTCATCCCAATGAAGCGACTGCCTACATCTGCCGAACTGGCTGTGGTTTTCCTCCAGCATGTGGTTAGGGCTCATGGCCTGCCCAGGGTACTCATCACTGACAGAGGTACTCAGTTCACCTCACGATTCTGGAGGGCGTTATGCGATACCATGGGCGTGGAAGCCCGCCTGTCCACCAGCTACCACCCCCAAACAGACGGGAAGACGGAGCGGCTAAATCAAACGCTCGAACAATATTTACGATGTTTTACCCTTCAAAACTCCATGGCCTGGTACCCTCTGATTTGGACAGCAGAGTTTGCATACAACAATGCAGAACACTCCACACTGGGGTGTTCCCACTTTTTCTGTTTGTATGGGTTCCATCCGAACATGCTCCCTTTCGAATGGCCTGTGATAACCAACCATCCCACCATACAAGAGCACCACACACATCTTAGAGCAGTGCTCATTGAAGCTAAACGCCAACTAGAGGTATCACAGACCACACAAAAACATAACGCAGATAAAAAGAGAAGCCCGGAACCCTCGTATCAAGTGGGTGATAAAGTATGGCTGGCAACAAAGAATTTAAAGCTTAAAGGTGTGGGTAAACTAGCTCCCAAGTATGTAGGACCTTATGGAATTGAACAAATCATTAATCCTGTTGCCATGAGGTTATCCTTGCCCCAGTCATGGAACATCCACCCTGTGTTCCACGTATCCTTGCTCAGGCCCTGTCCCCTCAGTGTGAGGTTGCCTTTGACACCAGTGCCTGTAGAAGTTGATGGGCAGGAGGAATACGAGGTCAGAGAACTATTGGATTCTAGACTTGTAAGGGGTAGAGTGCAGTATCTAGTAGACTGGAAGGGATATGGGGTGGAGGATAGAACCTGGGAACCCTTAGACAATCTGAACTGCCCAAGGTTGCTACGGCAATTCCATACTAGGTATCCGGGCAAACCAGGACGACCGCCGAGTCGGCAGTCCTCGAGAGGGGTTCTGTCGCGATCCTGAGCCAGGGAGAGACTCCGGGTCCGTTAGCTCCCTCATCCCCTTGTAAGGTGTGCATGTGGAGGACAAGGGGGAACAGGGCTCACCATACCTATGTGAGGCACAAGAACTACAATGCCCAGAATGCCGCGGGACATCGTCAGGTGCAGCACGGCAGGAGCCGCCTCGCTAATTGCTGACTATATAAGCTCCGCCCCTTCCAGGAAACGGGGCTTGACAAACAGATGAGTCCGGTCTTCTTCGACGCTAGCGGACGGTGTTCCCCGCTGGAGGACGAGCGTTGGAGATCGATTACTAAGCCACCGTTTCCTTGCTTTTCATATCCCCGAAGACACGGCCCTTAGCGGGGGTTGTGTGTTATCGGCATTCGGCCGGTATTATCAGCGCGCTAAAAACTTCCACAGGGCGCGGAAGCCCTTTCAGGTATTTAGGATTTGGAGGGTGGGTGAAGAAGAATTCTCCACTCGCTTACAGCTAAAGATTTCTTTTCTGTTTTTACACTGGGAAACGAATCCCGTTCACGGAGCCTTACAGAGGTAGGCTCTCGTCATCACTGACATTGTGCTTTCTACCGCTGTGAAGTTAACAGCGTTTTGGTAATGCTCACCAATAATAGAGCTGTGAGAAGAACAGCTTCGTAACTATCCACGGAGTATTATTGGGACGTATAGTCTCCATCTTGCTGAAGTGTGTGCCCTGTTTTGCACTCTTGGTCTTCGTTTCTTATTCCTCAGGAGTCTCTGTGGAAACTTAAGTGAGTACGGGAGCATAGGGGAGCTAGGTGTGGGGAGGTTGTTTGACTGCTATCTCAGGGCATCCCTCCACTTCACACTTCTTTCTCCGTTGTTTTATCCACTTGCAGTTATCCCCTGAGTGTCCTCGACTCGAAGCTGGACCGCCCTTCTTACCTGGCGCAGTCCAAACACTATACCAAAAACCACAGAGTTTTATCATTTGTTTCTTTCCCTTAATCCCCGGGGAACTTCCGTACGCAGAGATTTTCATGGTCTTCTGTGTGGGGTTGTTCTCAGGGAAGGAAGGGGACTCTCTTCACGCCATCGTCCCTGCTGGCCGATCTTAGAGGTTAGTGGCCTTCTTGGTTGTATGCTACTGACTCGTGACAATTATTAATATCACCATCTCGTCTTTTTAGCTTTTATCTCATCTCCAAGGCCTAGCCCTAACCAATGATAAACATTCAATTATTTTAGTATTATTTATTTTATACATAATTAAATGAAAGCATAGTTAATTATGGATCTCTAACTTATCACTGTTGATAATCTTAAAGCTACCTTAAGCTATATTAAACATTCAATTATTTCTATTTATTTCCATCTTATTTATTTTAATTAAAATAAATCTCGTCCATAACTCAGACTATCTCTTACTAATAAATGAATATCATTAATTCAAATCAATTTAATTTACATTAAAATCAATTATTCTAACCCTAATGGTAATGCTAATCACAACAAATATTAAATAAACATTTTATACCCTAGCTATAATGCTAATACCAGCAAGTGTTTACTAAAGACATTCCTACCATAACTCTAACCCCAGCAGTAACTATCCCTCTCACCAAAGAATGTTAATTTTTCTGTTGGTTGTATCTAATACATTTTAATGGAATTTTTACCCTAATGCTAACCCTAACAATAACTCTAACTAATGATCATTTTAATATTAGTTTTAAATATATTTCATAAATTAATTTCAACCATATATGATTGTAATTATTATTATTATTACAAACACTTGTAGAGCGCATGGCTACCCGGAGGCATCCCAGCGCTAGCAGCGTCGTACAGACAAGCAGACTAGGGTCCAGATGTACGACTATCGGATTTTGCGACTCACAAATTGCGACAAATTGCTAGTTGCAATTTGCGATTCGCAAAATCCACTGTACAACAGTGTCTCAGACACTGTTTGCGATTCCCAATGGGGTTGCAAATTGCACGCCTCATGAATATTAATGAGGCTGTCGCAATTTAAGACCCCATTGGGAATGGCTGGCACTCCCAGGGATGGTGGCCTGCTGGGGTCAGCAGACCACCATGTCTGGGACTGCTTTGTCGATAATGCAGTTTTCTTTTTTTTTTTTAAACACAGCCCGTTTTCCTTGAAGGAAAATGGGATGCATTTAAAAAATAAAAATGAAACATTTCAGTTTCATTTTTTAAGGGCAGGCAGTGGTCCCTAGGACCACTGCATGCTCTTAAAAAATATTTGTGCATCGATTTCCAAAGGCGAAGGGGTCCCCTGGGGACCCCTTTCCATTTGCGTGTGCTTTACCACCCTTCTGAGAAGGTTGGTAAACTGCGAGTGCTTTGCAAACACAATTGCGATTGCAAAACATTCATACATAGGTAATGAACTCGCTATTAGGAAGGGACGCCCTTGGCATGCCCCTTCCTAATAGCGAGTCGCTAACCCTATTTTGCAAGTCGCTAATTGATTAGCGACTCGCAAAATAGGGTTAGTACATTGGGCTGACCTATTTTGCGGTTGCAAAGGGGCCAAAATCCCCTTTGCGACCGCAAAAAACGGTGGTACATCTGGCCCTAGGTGGCTTATGGTGCAGCATTTTGGAACAGCCAGGTTTCGAGGAGTTTCCGGAAGGGAAGATGTTGGGTCACTGAGCGAAGATGATAGGGAGGGTGTTCCATAATCTAGCGGCATTGTATGAACAAGAGCAGCCACCACATCTTTCCTTTTTTATTTTAGGAACTGAGGCTAGGAATAGGTTGGGTAATCGCAAGCTTTTACAGGGACAATAGAAAGTGATGAGAGAATGATTGATCGGGGGCCCTTTACCCCAAAGTGTCTTGTGAGCTATGCACAGGGATTTAAACTTTATTCTCTCAGTGATTGGCAGCCAGTGTAAGGTATTTAGTGCAGGTTTGGCAGACTGAGTTTTGGGGATGTTAAGCAGCATCCAAGCTGTACAGTTCTGTATGACTTGTAGTTTATTTGTGATTGACTTAGGGGCCCCTAGATAGAGGAAGTTTCCATAGTCCAGGCAGGAGAGAATCAGAGCCTGGACCATAAGTCTCCTCCCCATGATGGGAAGTAAAGGTAAGACTTTACGAAGCATGCTGAGAATGCCATAGCAAGTCGCTGCCAACTTCACTGCTAGGTGGTCGAATTTAAAGGACTTGTCCAGCCACATACCTAAACTTTTGATCTTTGTCTTAGGGACAGGGGCAGAGCCAAGGCAGTTTGGCCATGCCAATCCATGTTCTAAGATGGAGGGGTTGCCCAGGATCATCAGCTCCGTTTTGTCTCCGTTGAGCTTAAGACAGGAGTGTTCCATCCATTTTGCCACTTTCTCTAAACAAGGTTCAAGGCAAGATGGGAAGTTCTGGGAGTGATTCAGAGAGAAAACCAGTTGAGTGTCATCGGCATATTTGACAATGTTAATCCCATATGGCAGAACAATCTCTGCAAGAGGTCTCATGTACACATTAAACAATGTGGGGCTCAAAGACGAGCCCTGAAGCACTCCACAGCTAAGCGGCAGGCTCTTGGAGATGTTATCTCCTTCAAAAACTTGGAAAGTTCTACCTTCTAAGAAGGATTGTAACCTGGTGATGACGTCTCCTAAGACTCCGATATTTCTAAGTCTGTTTATAAGGATGTCGTAGTTTACCGCATCAATTGCAGAACTCAAATCGAGGAGGATAATAGCAACTGTTCCTCCTTGGTCGAGGATTTTCTTAGACTCCTCGACCACAGTGAGAAGAGCGGTTTCCATACCATATTGCGGTCGAAATCCAGTTTGGGTGGAGTGAAGTAAGTTATGAGTTTCTAAAAACTTCGATAGGATCATGTTGACATGTTTTTCTAAAATCTTGCTTATCCCAAGGAGAAGGGAAATGGTACAGTTGTTACCCAGAATCTCAGGGTCTAAATTTGGCTTCTTTAGCAGCACCCTCACCATGGCACGTTTCCAGGGTGAAGAGACTTGGCCGGCGGAGATAAGTTTATCAACTCGAGTATGACCGGGAATACTACTTCAGCAGCCTTAAGTAAAAACTGAGAAGATGCCGGATCGGAAGGAGAGCCTGATTTTACTTGGAGAAAATTTCCAATAACGTGTCCATATTCATGATTGGGAGTTCCTCCAAAAATGCTCAGTATGAGGAGGAAGTTACCCTAAGTGAGAAAGTTACCTGGGAAAGAGGAGTGAGAGAATGTATTGTATATATCCTGGAGTTTTTGGGGAAAAATCCTGCAAGTTTATTGCAGCGAGCTGGTGTAGCATCGAGTAATGTATCTGGTAAGGGAGGCTCCAGAAGATTTTTCGCAATAGGAAAAATTTGCCGAGGGGAAATTAACTGAATTACATTAAATGACCACTAAATATTTCATTATTGTAATACTTAAACCCTGCAACAATATAACAGTGCACTATGTAATAGCAAATGATGTAATGGTTTAGAGGTAATTTTGTAGCGGTAACGGCCAGAAGAGATTAGTGTGTGCCCGCTGACAAATGCAGATTTTATATGGAATGAAGATTACACAACACCAGTAAAGCGACAATCAATAATTTCACCAAATGAATCCACTCTGCTGCGATAAAATGGAGATCTCATTAAAAAAACAAGGACTCCAGTGTGGCCCACCATACAAACCTTCATCAGTGAACACCATGAGTATAGAGCAGTGTGTGCCACTTGAACATTTGCACAAATTCCTTAAAGCATAGGTTCCAATGTGCTACTTTCAAGTAATAGGACATGAATATGATTCATTCTAATACCAAAACTGAGCCCTGGATGGAAACAAATTCTAATGGTTGACGTGTGAGACTTAAAGACAGGTGTTTGTAGGTAGTAATAAAAAGGAATATCTTCCAGACTGGACTATGTAAATGTCCTGTACCTAGGCCTTCCTGAGTGTCTGCTCAATTGCTTACAGGTGGCCCAAAATGCAGCCGCTAGAGCGGTTCTTATGCTTAAGCCCAGGACTCATATGTCCCCGCACCTCAAGGCATTACACTGGCTACCAGTAAAAAAGAGGATTAGGTTTAAAGCTCTAGTGCTATTTTTCAAGGCCCTACATGGGAGTAGCGCGGGGTATCTGAGAAGGAGAGTAACCCATTATGTGCCACCAAGAACCTTGAGGTCATCCACTTTGGGCCTGGCTTCCATTCCCAGAATACACCTCGCCCGGTCGGGTGGCTTTTCCTTTAGGTTCCAGGGAGTCCAAGCCTGGAACCTTCTTCCGATGACTCTCAGAACTGTGACCGACCTAGCAGTTTTTAAGAAACTGCTTAAAACCTGGTTATTCCGCAACTGACCTAGCCCTCTTTCTTCAAGGAGCAGCTTATAACCTGGTTTCCCGCATACAAGGGCGTCAGCAGGGTAGATAGAGTCTATTTTAGTGCCGGGACACTCTTGTTGAGTAGCTGTGTGCTCTATAAATGCATTCATTCATTCAAGACAGCTCCAGGTATGTTTCAGGTTTATCTGAGGGGCTATCTTGACCATAAAAATACTCAAGCTGTGTTCTTAGGCTCTGGAACACCTTCACCACCCAGATCTGACAAGCTCCTTAACTATTTCTCTTTTGGAAGGAACTGAAGACCATCTTCTTCAAAAATCACATCATATACATGCAATCCGCCAGTGGATGGATTCCATCTTTGTACGGTCTACACCCCCTTCCTCATCCCCTTCCTCCCTCCTCTCCAGATTTTCCCTCTACCCAACCTTTGTACAAACTCAAGCACCCTCTGGAGCTGAACAGCTTCTCCCTTGAATCTCCCAAGCCACTCGTTACTCATCTGTTGCGATGGACAGGTTACGACTGAGCCACTGATTGCTGCCTCTTGTGGCCTATTGGATGAACTGCAACATCTGGAACCAGGGATTAAATCAAATCTACCCCACTTGATCAAACTGTCTCATTCTGAGCAAATCACTTTAATTTGGTCTCAGTTGTCAGTATCTGCCAACAATCTGGAGCATCTACAGGTGATCCAGTCTGTTGCTCTGTCTTATACCAGTTCATTTACTCATTTGTGCTCTTTTCCCCTCTTTATATATTAAATTCTCGTACATTTGGGCCTTTCCAAAGCTGGCAAATGCCTTAGGGACACTTCTGTTAGCTCTGTGCACTGAGAAGATGCCACAGTTTGTATGACTAAAACTCGTTTGTGCTTTAATTGTATTTTTCAACACGTGATTTAATCCTATTACATTCTGAATTAATGATCCTCGCGAAAGAGTGGATCATGTCACACACAGAGCTTCTAATGCAATATGATGCAGGCTCTAGAAAACCTACTATTTTCATCAGCCTATGGCTAATCAAATCAGCAACGCAGTGATTATGAACTGACACCCTATTTAGAGGCCTTCTTTTTGGAATTAAACTTTCGATGGAGCAAATTAATATGCCTCTCAGGCTATGTAGTGCAGGTGCATCACATACAGTCTCAGCTGTAGCACGCTCTGCATTTTCAACGGCAGCCCTCAGACCAAGGCTGTGACAGCACTGGCGCTATGCCCCGTCACAGGCATCAGCATCTCAAGTCAACCATAAGGGACCACATCAAGAACTCAGAGCAGAGCTGAGGGATTTTTTTATTTGCATTGCTTATAGCGCATACATTCAATTCAGAATTTCTAAGTGAATGCATGAGATGCTGACCACACAGTTCGGAAACAGTGAGCAGTGGTTGCCTCTCTCTGGTCTGAGCTGTGCCATCTTGGTCACTGCAGAGCAACAGGAGAGTCATCACAGAGCCTAAAACTACCAGCAACGATTAGGGTACCAACAGCACAATCGAATGCCAGGCAAATACCCCAACTAGGCATTTGTCATTCATTGACCTTGTAATGCTTTCAGCAGAATGTTAGTCTAAAGAATCTGTTTTCAAGAGTTTCCTGAAGCAAAGTAGGTTGGGGTGAACTCTCAAGTTGTGGGACAAAGTTCTCCACAGTTTAGGACTCTGAATGTTTAGAAATCTGGGTCAATGTTTCTGTCACTCAAAGGTTTGCTGGTGAATCAGTCGTAAGCTGGCTGACCGCAGGTTCTGGCTAGAATGGAGTGGGGAGCAGCTTTTTCAAACATCACAGGCCTTTGTTTCTAGTAGACCTCGTGGATAGCATAAAAATATTTTCGATTTAATCCTATGCCTCACCAGGCACCATTAAATTAAATTCAGATATGGTTTCACGTGGTCTAGTGTCAAAAGGTTTAAACATAGTTTGCCACTTGGTTTCACGCCTTTGCATTCTGTCCATGGCCTTTTTCTTAAGACTACTATAGATGATGTGACAATAATCCAGGTATCCAGGACCAAGGCAGGTGTTAACTTTATCTAATGTCTGGTTTGCGGAAGGAGGAGATTTTCCTGAATCAAAATAACTGAAGATTCACACCCATGACAACTGCATTTATTTGAGGTTTGAATGACTGTTGTGGATCACAAATGGTCGCCCAGATTTATAACATTTACTGATGTTGCTGGGCAGGGGTGGGCCCGGGCTTGATGGTCACTTGAAAGGAAACAGGCCTCCCTCTCTAGTACTAGTATTTCTGTTATTTCTCCATACAGGCAGAGAATGTTTCCTTTCTTCCAGTGGCATGTGATCCAGCGCTATCAATAACATTTCTTTTCCTCTAAGTATTGACATCCAGGTTGGAAAACATTCCTCTTCACAACTATACCAATATGACGGTGGGGCCCATAACACCGTATAAACATTCACTCTCTCATTTATTCCCTGGAACACATCAGTCTTTACTTAGGAGAAAAAGTTAATGACTGGCTGGAAGGAGACGGGATACCTTTTTAAATCAACATGATAATTCTCAAATTTCTCAGGTATTCCGCTCATTGGTCGATGGACCAACTAGTAGGAATCAGTTGATGGTGATTAAGACCAGCTCAATCACTATAAACTCTTATTAAACATTTACATTTATTATTGAGCTAAAGAACCACAGACTCGTAAATTTAATTATAATATAGTTTATCTAATTTTTAAGCATGAATAAATTCAGTTTTTATTACTCAGATCAATACATTTATTATCATTATAAGAATAAATTGAAATTGCAATGCATACCCTTTAGATGGAAAAATAAAGTTCGTCACAGCAGTTAAATTCAGATCTCAGCATGGAACTCCCAAAAACTGACTGTCTGTCCTACAAAACAGGCCTCCTCGACGGACCACCTATATAGGTTTACCGCCACACTCTCGTTCTTTCTCAATCAGAATTATGAGTAAAAGATTAATCGTATTAAAAATATAAAGGCCTATAGAAAAATAGCAGCGGCTTCTTCCAGCGTCAGCGTCCTGTGCTCAATAAAAATATGTAAAAGCAGCAGCTCCTCCTACTTAAGAGTAGGTCTTCTTATACCCTAATACTAGCTTACTAAACAGAAATGTTACGTTTTGGGGGCGAGATTCACTCTAATTGGTCCATTTGAGGGGTGGCATACATCTCATTATTACCCTCCTTGCTCAAACCAGTTCCGAAGAATGTTCATAACTTTGTCCTTTCTCACGGGTTCAAGACATTACCAATCCATTTGACAGTCTTTATTTGTATCTTCTTTCCGATACTTTATTTTAAACAGTTCATTGTCCATTCACGAATACACTGCTGGTTCTCACACTCGTTCGCTAAGTCCCCCTTGGCACACGCTTGGGTAATAAGGTCATCACAACCTTGATACCTCTTCCATCCTAGGCTTTGGAAATAACCACGTGATGCATTCGTTCACAGCTTTTTCTTCCGCTTGGAAGCCATCTTGCGCACGCGCATTCTAGCTTGTTTGCCTCAGCAGCCATTTTTACAGCACGGCCTAGCAGGCCTGAGTGAACTATCATAGAAATAAACAGAAAATAGTTAAGAATAAAGAAAATAAGCCTTTTCGTTTCCCTCAGGTCATTCTACGTACCCCAGTTAGGTGTTACCTAGCAAAAGCAACATATAAAGCTATTTCTTACTTACCAACCGCTTTATTTTGCCACCATACAATTTACTACGAAGCACAAATCATGCAATATTATTCTAATTAGTACGCCAATTATTATGTTAGCGTTATTCACATTAACAATTGTAAGTAGATTAGTTTGCACAGATACGGCATGTTACCAAGAACACTTATAAAGAAAACATACGTTGTTGGTTATTCACTGAAACGAACCATTGTATTAATTATTAACGTTAATATTAGGGGGTTCAAAATTTTCTCGTTTACCTTGCTCCATCAACTCCCCCCTTTGGTGATTTTTAATATCACCACAAAAACCCATGTTACACAAATTTTGTCAGATAGCATATTTCTTGTCCATTTGCTTCTTGTTAGTTTTACACAACTGTATCCCTTTTATCTTGTCTTTTTGTTTTCTTATACATGCTTTCTTTCAGTTCTTCCAGCTCTATTTCACCTATCCCTCTTTCTCTTTCTTTATTTATCTTATTTTCTTTTTCTATTTTGTTTTGTCTTTTTCTTCTTTTGATACATATAATAACAAATTTCACAAATAAAACTACTAGGATTATTACTGTTGCTGTTATCATAACTTTCCCTATAATAAAACCACTTATTCTAGTAAACCATTTTGATACTGAGTGTTAGACTTGGCATCTTTTGGCGTGTTTCCCCTGACTTTTTGCTTTCTGACCTCCCGGTTTTGACTCTGTTTTTGCTGGTGTAATGATTCTGCGCACTTTCCTCACTGCTGTCCAGTGGGAAAGTGCAAGTGCTCCTGTATAAAATGTGTTACGGATTGGCGTTTCCATGATTGGCCTATTTGGTTTATGTGTCAGTCCCTTGTAAAGTGCACTGCGAGTGCCAGGGCCTATAGACCAAATGCTGTTGGTGGGCTGCAGCACTGGATTGTGCCACCCACGCAAACAGCCCGTAAAGAGTAACTCGGGCCTGCCATTGCAGAGCCTGTGCGCAGCCTGGGGCTGCCATGTCGACTTGGCAAGTACGCACACTTGCAAGTCCCGAAACCTTCCCTTTTCTACATGTTAGTCACCCCTAAGGTAGGCCCAAGGTACCCCTGTGGGCAGGGTGCGTTGTATGCGAAAGGTAGGACATGCCCTGGTGTGTGGCATGTCCTGATAGTGAATTACAGCCTAGATCGTTTTTCACTATTGCAAGGCTACCTGTTCCCCATAGGCCAGAACGGGCAGTTTTGATTATTACAACTTATAATCCTAACTGACCCCGGGAACATGGTAGAAACTCGAGTTTAGTATGCCTGGACTCAGAATGATAAAATGCAGCTTTTAGTGAAGTTGGTTTTAACATTCTGTGTTTGAAAATACCACTTTTAGAAAGTGGGTATTTTCTTGTCTAACCATCCAAGCCGGCCTCTGCGAGGTTGTGTATTCCTTGTCTGGAGTGTGAGTGACAGGGGCTGGGGGATGCCAGGAGACAGGGTGAGTCAGCACAGGGCTTAATAGCAAGATCTACATGTAGATGGGTGGGAGGAGTTGCACCTGGGCCCTGAATAGGACAGTGCCTTCCCTCCACAATGCTGGCTCCACCTCCTGTGGTGCGTCTGATGTCCCTGGCCTACTCTCTGAAAGAAGGGACGGAGACTTGTCAACAAAGTGCTCCAGAACTGGTTTGGACTAGGCAAAGGCCTCTCTGCCTTCAGAGAACAAAGGAATTTGGGATATAAATATTGGGGCCCTGACCCCATGAATTTAGATCTCGCTGGAATCAAGGAACCTGCCAAGACGAAGAGCTGGAAGAGCTGCCAGGAGGAGTACTGCCCCTTTGCTGTGTTGTTGCTTTGTTGGGTTGGCCTGCAGCTGCTGCTTCTGCCTTGGGCAGTGAAAGGACTGAACTTTCTACAAACTTGTGCTGAGTATCTCCAAGGGCCTGGAACCGAGCTGGCCTCCTGTTAAGAAGTCTCAGGGACTACAAAGACTTCACAAACCTCTGGGTACCGCTTCTGGAACGCTGTTTCAGTTGCCACAGAGGAAGGGAACTGCAACCGACTCCGTCAACCGAATCCATCCCTGTCCGGTGACCTGTTTGCACCACAGACCGCATCGCCCCGCTTCGCACCGCAACCCTGGTCTCACCGTAGGCGACGTCCGACGCCGTCCACACAGAGCCGCTGCTTGCACCGTGACCTGTGGGCACCGCAGTTCGCATCGCTTCACTGAACCAGCCGGACCCGACCGATGCGGACGCTGCAACTGGCCCAACAGTCGTGACCGCATCGCATTTGGGGCACCGCTCGCACGTTTGCGACGCACCGCTCCGACTCGCACCGCTGTCCGACGCCAGCTCCCGCACTTCGGCTTGGTCGCCTGCATCGCAACCTGTCAGCACCGCATTGAGCATCGTCTCACCCTGCATCGCACGCCTTGGACTCACCGACTCCGTCTGCACGACGCTCATCGCATCGAGGGACACCGCACCTTGCATCGCATCGAGGGACACCGCACCTTGCATCGCTCCGTCTTGCACCGCAACCGCGACGAACGCCGACCGGCTCGTACACTCCGTACCAGCCACAACGAGAAAGGTACTGTGACCGAGTCTGTTCACGACTCTGCTGGCCCGTATCGACGCGGTCGGCTGGAACTGTTAGACTCTGTGGTTTTCAGCATCGCGGTAGACTCGGACGGAGCTACCGACTCGTACGAACTTTGCTTTTGTGTTATTCCTGCAAAGAAGAAGTTACCTTATCAAGCATTCATTTTTAAAGTATAGTATTGTGGATTTTTGTCGTAATTGGTCTTGTCTTGAGTATATAAAAATTGGTTATTTTTCTAAACTGGTGTGGTGTCCGTTTGTAGTGCATACACTGTATTACTGTTGGTTATGTGCAAATGCTTTACACACTGCCTCTGAATTAAGCCTGACTGCTCGTGCCAAGCTACCACGAGGGTGAGCAGGGGTTACTTCACGAGTGTAACACCCTTACCCTGACTAGGAAGAAGGGTCCCTACTTGGACAGAGGTGCAAGCCCTTGCCAACTAGAGATCCCATTTCTAACATTGGTTGTCAGCGGTGAGGATAGGACTTGTGTTTGCACTTGACTTACAGTGATTGGTGTGCACTACTACCATATCGCAGACCATTACGTACCACATACTGGTTCTTTTTCTTTTGGCCTATGTGAGAAGTTGGCCTGGTATATGCTGTCCACTAATTATAGTGGGCACCTTGCACCAGTCCAAACAACCCCTTATTGGAGATAGGTTAAAGACAACCTTATTGAAAGCTATCCTAGTGGTAGCTATGGAGAGCAGCCTTCAGGCTAAGTCTTGAAGGAATGTAAAGCAGCTTGTTTTACCAGTCTATAATCTCTTGAGTGACCAAATGAAAGAGCAGCACACCAGGTATATATTCAAAATATATGTATTTATTGCTAAACACACCCCTCTAGTCTCTTTATGAGGCTAGAGTTCGAAGTACATAAGTTATAAGTTATTAAATCACAGTAATAGCACAAATACACGTTTGGGCCCTAGGGGCGTACCAAACCATATACCAATAAAGTGGTATGCGAACCACGACTGAACTAGACACTAGGCCTAGAGCCTCTAGAAGTGCTTGGACCACAAGGAACTACCCAAGGTAGTGACACAGGGGACCTACGGGAGACGCGTGCAGTGTAAATACACAACCGCGATACGCCGTTGACTTCTATGGAGAAAGTCGGGATCGGGAAAATAGAGAAAAGGGACACTTAAAAGATGACTAGGACAAAACCCTTTGAGATCTAGGACTTTGAAGAGTCTCTACCCACGGGAGCACCGGAGTACTCGTGTTACCTCACCCAGGGAAGCCGGGTGCATAGGTGCCTTTCGGGGTCGGGTTTCGTCGTCGATTCGAATGGCGATCTGCTGCAAAGTGCTGCTGGCGGCCAAGAGAAAAGTGTCCGGGTGGATCCAAGAGTGGATCGGAGTTCTGAAGAACCTGAAAGCAGAGGGGACAGAGTCTGGGTCACTAGCCAGTGACCAGGAAGGCGATGGACAGATGCCCACCGATGTCGAGTGCTTCAGGTGCGTTGACGGTCGTCTTGACTCTTCAGCCACGAGGTCCAGGAGGCGTTGTCGGCGACCAGGAGCAGGATTCGGGCTGGTACACGATGTCTGTCGAGTGCTGAGGTGTCGGCGACCGGATTGGACCCAACAAGCCTTGGCAACGGCAAGTCTCGGTGAAGATGTAGATCGTCGACCAGCAAGGTCTGTGGAACTCACCCAGCGAGGGTAAGTGAGGGCAGGCCTGGAGCAACCAGGATGCCAAGTAAGAAAAGGATTGGCCTTCGTTAAGGGCTACTAGCCAACGGGCTAGCGACCGCAAAGGAGCCTCGTGACGCCGCACGTGGATCTGGCTTACAGGACACTCGTGGAGTGGGGGCCAGTGATCTTCGGTGCAGGTGGTGCTGGAGGCTAGGGCTACTCGGAGCCCAAAGCACGACTTCTTGGGAGACCCAGAAGATGATGCACTTGCAAATGTGCTCGGTGTCCAGGGGTCACGGTCTCAAGTCACCCACGATAGCCATGGGCCTCAGCTTTGCTGGGGACTCAGGGTAGCCTCGGGGAAGTCTGAGAATCCACCTCTGGTGATGCGATGACTTCGGCGTCCGACGGGAGCTTCAGAAATGCGAACCGGACAGATGCTTCTTTGGTGCCTGCCAAGCAGGGGAGTCACTCCTTGACCCCAAGGGAGATTCTTCAGTCCTCTAATCTTGTCGTAGAGCGTCGAAGGTCCAGGATTCAGTTTCAGAGTTTCGTCCAGGGATAATCTAATCCTAAGGACTGGGTTCCTACCTTTATTCTAAAGATAGGGGTTGGACTACTCTGTGGCCCCACCTATGGGTGGCTACACCCCTTTCCCTTTGTCCAGTTCGCGCCAAAGCAGGGGCTGCAAGCCCCTGATCCGGTTTGAACTGGGGTATGCACAGGGACACCAAATGTGCCCCCAGTGCAGGACTTCAAAGCACCCGAAAGTGCTCCCGCCCAGCCCCAATACACATTATCCTGTCTGGGGAGGTGGTCACACCTCCCTGGGACAGGAAACCTATTGTCCAGGCCTCCCCTGCCGGAGTTTCGTCCAGCAGCAGGAGGCCAGACTCGTGTCTGTGGCAGCAGCATCCATTTTGTGATGCCAGGGCTCTGGAAAGAAGTTACCGGACTCGTCAGAGTTAACATGTCTTTCCCTCTAGAAGGGTGGAATGCTACCCCCGCCGCCAGCATTGGCGGGGGGTAGTATTCCAAGATGTTTGACACCAAACACGACATGTTTAGGTGCAGCCATTCCAAAGTTAGCATTTTACCGCGAGGATATAATGCGCTTAAGAGTATATGGTCAGGCTGCACTACAAACAGCATCAGAGATGGTCTCCGAACGCTGCAGAGGGGCCCTGCTCATGCAGGGGCACCCTCTCACATAGGAACCATGCACTCTGCCTTTAGGATTGATAAGGCCTGCCTTAGGAGTGACTTATAGGTTTATATGTGTGTATGTATTTCGTGATATAGGTAACCTATATCACAGTAAGAGGTGCATGCACCACCTTACCCAGGCTGCAGTAGCAGACCTGTGGTGTCAGTTTGGATGGCCTTCCAGGGGTGGCATAATACATGCTGCAGCCCCTGGCAGGCCTCTGAGGTACCTATGCCCTTGGTACATAGTATACCATATACTAGGGACTTATAAGGGCACTCCAGATTCCAATCAGTGATGTGCCTAAGGCACATGGAAACCATTTTACAGAGAAAGCAGATAGACTGGGGCCCTGAATAGCAGGATCCCAGTCCAACTAAGTCATAAACCAGCAAAACACCATAAAAGAAAGTGGGGGCAACCATATAGTCAGATTCCACCTTCCTACATAACCCCCCCCAAACGAAAGGAGATAAGGCTAACCTTGGCCAGTTGAGCCTTCATTGACTAAGTGGTCATATAAGGAAGCACCTGCACTAGCATGGTTGCCCCCTGTCTTATGGTCCACTAAGCAATCCCTCACCCTAAGGGTATGAGAGGGTCTCCACCATGGGGAATCACTACCTGTGGTGTGCTTAGGTAAAGAACAAGGCTGGTGAGGTGTCTGAGTAGAGAAGTGAGGCCCTAGGAATGTTGGCCTCAGCTTCCTCAGATCACTGGTCACCATGTATGCCTGTCTTTCCATGACTGAGTTGCACTTTGCTCTAAGGGTCAACCTTTGGCTGCCTACAGCTGGGGGTTGGGTCCCTTTGGATGGACTACTGGAGGGACATGGCAGGTTTGGAACCTTCTGGTCCCAGGTTTGCCCTTGCCTACCAGAGTCCTTCTGGGGAGGTCCCTACATAAAGGTATGGGGGATCCCTCAGTGTGTTGAGGAATTTTCACCTGGCTAGGGCTACTAGACTGGGTGCCCCTAATCTGCTGATGGGGGCTTCCTCTGGACAGGGGGCCCTGGGGGTCCACTGACCTCCCTGACCTCTGCAGCCCTGGGCTGACTGAGGCAGGGTAGAGAGGGGCAGGTTACCTGCTCCAGACTGGGTACCACCTTGGAAGGGTCCTCTGCCATCAGGGGTGTGGCCAGGCCAGGCCTGACTACCTCTGGGGCAGTTCCTTCACTAGGGGTAGGGTCAGTTCCCTGAGGAGGCTGACCCTTACCTACTGTCTGGAGGGAAGAAGACTTTTCTTCAACCCTTGTGCTCTCTTTTGGGGGAGAGTGGGCCATTCTTTCAGGCTCCATCTCTCCAAATTCTTGGGCTGGGGCTGTGGCCATTACAGCCCCACTAACCTTTACAGGGACGCCCAGCATCCTAAGATGGGTTTGGTGTTCAACTTCAGCCCAGGCTGAAATTTCCAGATGATTGCCCATCAGGCAATCTACAGGTAGGGTTGGGGACACTGCCACTCTCTTTGGGCCTGTGACCCCCTCCCAGCTGAGATTGACTATGGCCATGGGGTGATCTGTTCTGACACCATCAATGTTGGTCACCTGGTATTTAAACTCAGGTAAAAGCTGGTGAGGGGGGACTAGTTTCCCTGCCACCATGGTGACACTAGCCCCTGTGTCCCTAAATGCCACAGCTTTCTGACCATTAATTATTGGCTCCAATCTGTACCTGCCCAATGCTATGGGACCCATGGTAAAGGTGGCAATTCCTATACCACCATCAGAGTCAGAGGAGTCTGTTGAGGGGTCCCTGTCTAAACTAGGGCCCACCTCTGTTCCTCTTGCAAAAGCACCTAACTTTTTGGGTGCACTACTCCCAACTGGAGGATTACTACTGGTAGTACCAGGAGGGGTGGTAGTAGTTGTGGGAGGAACATTTTCTTTATTGCCAATCCTGGGGCAACTGGGATCAGTTTTCCAGTGCCCAGGCTTTTTACAGACATGGCAATAGGGTTTCTTTTCAGGAGAGGAAGGAGTTTGGGACCCACCCCCAGAAGAGGAATTTTGGGGCCTGTAGGGGACTTATCCTTAGATTTATCCCCACCTTTCTCTTGGGACTTAGTAGAATCTTTCTTCTGGTCACCACCCTGATTTCTAGTTTTTACTCTGGTTCTGACCCATTTGTCTGCCTTCTTTCCCAATTCTTGGGGAGAGGTCAGATCAGAGTCCACCAGATACTGGTGCAAAAGCTGGTTTTGACAATTATTAAGGATCTGCTCCCTCATAATCAAATTGTACAATCCTAAAAAGTCATGCACTTTGTTGCCATGTATCCAACCTTCCAGAGCCTTTGTAGCACAATCTACAAAATCAACCCAGTCTTGAGTCTGAGCTTTTTGGGTGTCTCTGAACTTCAACCTATACTGTTCAGTGGTTAGGCCAAACCCATCTATCAGAGCACTCTTCAAGACTGTGTAATTGTCAGCATCCTCTTCTCTTACAGTGAGGAGCTTGTCTCTACCTTTGTCTGCAAAGGAGAGCCACAAGATTGCTGCCCACTGCCTCTGGGGGACCTTCTGAACTTTACAGGCCCTCTCCAGTGCAGTTATCCATTTGTGGATGTCATCCCCACTCTGGTAGGGAGGGACAATCTTGTTTAGGTTTCTATGGTCATAAGACCTTTCCCTATCTCTAGGGATATTGCTGCCACCATGGGACTCTAGTCCCAACTTTCTTCTCTCTCTAAGGAGATCTAGGGATTTCCTATCTAAAGCCAATTGCTTTTTTCTGATTTCCAGCTGAGTTTCCTCATACTGGACCAGTCTGGCTCTCCTCTCATGAGAGGATTCCCTCCTGTGAGAGGAGACAGAGCTCCCTATAGAGGTGCCAGAGTGGTTAGACTCCTGAGAAGGAGATCTAGACTTCCTGGGCACACTCTTAATCCTTCCTGGGGGGACAAAGAGGGTGTCATCTTGATCATCCTCATCATCATCCACAGGAGGGATTGGGTTTTCCAGGTCAGGGTCATTGTCACCCTCCTGGCCAGTTTCAGAGGGGGGGCTGGGGGTATTGGTACCCCTGGCCTCGTCCTCTTCCTCTGCCCCACCCTCAGCTCCTACCCCTTCAGTCCCTACAGGCTTACTAAGGTCATAAGCCACCAACAACTCCTTGAGGTGTTGGGTGGTGGGGCTTTGGCCTGTCCTTATTTTTCTCAAGTTACATAAAGCTCTCAATTCCAAGAATGGGAGTGTATCATACTTGGAGGGTGGAAGCTCAATGGCTTCCTGCAAGGATTCTTTGGATCCTGCCCTTAAAGACATTACTAGTGTGGTGTGGTGTATGCACTACCTACTCTAGTGTGGCCTACTAAACTCTCTTGAGTTGTAGAAAGGGTTGTGCTATCCCTTAACACACAACTCTAAGTTCAATAGAACTTACTGTATTCTAAGCTTAAATTATATGTACCTTAGGTACCTTTAGTGGTTTTCAGTTGATCAATTCAATTGAGATTATCTGGTAAAACAATAGCAAGCTGGAATCCCACACGCTGCACACCAATGTGAGAAGTTGGCCTGGTATATGCTGTCCACTAATTATAGTGGGCACCTTGCACCAGTCCAAACAACCCCTTATTGGAGATAGGTTAAAGACAACCTTATTGAAAGCTATCCTAGTGGTAGCTATGGAGAGCAGCCTTCAGGCTAAGTCTTGAAGGAATGTAAAGCAGCTTGTTTTACCAGTCTATAATCTCTTGAGTGACCAAATGAAAGAGCACCACACCAGGTATATATTCAAAGTATATGTATTTATTGCTAAACACACCCCTCTAGTCTCTTTATGAGGCTAGAGTTCGAAGTACATAAGTTATAAGTTATTAAATCACAGTAATAGCACAAATACACGTTTGGGCCCTAGGGGCGTACCAAACCATATACCAATAAAGTGGTATGCGAACCACGACTGAACTAGACACTAGGCCTAGAGCCTCTAGAAGTGCTTGGACCACAAGGAACCACCCAAGGTAGTGACACACGGGACCTACGGGAGACGCGTGCAGTGTAAATACACAACCGCGATACGCCGTTGACTTCTATGGAGAAAGTCGGGATCGGGAAAATAGAGAAAAGGGACACTTAAAAGATGACTAGGACAAAACCCTTTGAGATCTAGGACTTTGAAGAGTCTCTACCCACGGGAGCACCGGAGTATTCGTGTTACCTCACCCAGGGAAGCCGGGTGCATAGGTGCCTTTCGGGGTCGGGTTTCGTCGTCGATTCGAATGGCGATCTGCTGCAAAGTGCTGCTGGCGGCCAAGAGAAAAGTGTCCGGGTGGATCCAAGAGTGGATCGGAGTTCTGAAGAACCTGAAAGCAGAGGGGACAGAGTCTGGGTCACTAGCCAGTGACCAGGAAGGCGATGGACAGATGCCCACCGATGTCGAGTGCTTCAGGTGCGTTGACGGTCGTCTTGACTCTTCAGCCACGAGGTCCAGGAGGCGTTGTCGGTGACCAGGAGCAGGATTCGGGCTGGTACACGATGTCTGTCGAGTGCTGAGGTGTCGGCGACCGGATTGGACCCAACAAGCCTTGGCAACGGCAAGTCTCGGTGAAGATGTAGATCGTCGATGGTGCAGACCAGCAAGGTCTGTGGAACTCACCCAGCGAGGGTAAGTGAGGGCAGGCCTGGAGCAACCAGGATGCCAAGTAAGAAAAGGATTGGCCTTCGTTAAGGGCTACTAGCCAACCGGCTAGCGACCGCGAAGGAGCCTCGTGACGCCGCACGTGGATCTGGCTTACAGGACACTCGTGGAGTGGGGGCCAGTGATCTTCGGTGCAGGTGGTGCTGGAGGCTAGGGCTACTCGGAGCCCAAAGCACGACTTCTTGGGAGACCCAGAAGATGATGCACTTGCAAATGTGCTCGGTGTCCAGGGGTCACGGTCTCAAGTCACCCACGATAGCCACGGGCCTCAGCTTTGCTGGGGACTCAGGGTAGCCTCGGGGAAGTCTGAGAATCCACCTCTGGTGATGCGATGACTTCGGCGTCCGACGGGAGCTTCAGAAATGCGAACCGGACAGATGCTTCTTTGGTGCCTGCCAAGCAGGGGAGTCACTCCTTGACCCCAAGGGAGATTCTTCAGTCCTCTAATCTTGTCGTAGAGCGGCGAAGGACCAGGATTCAGTTTCAGAGCTTCGTCCAGGGATAATCTAATCCTAAGGACTGGGTTCCTACCTTTATTCTAAAGATAGGGGTTGGACTACTCTGTGGCCCCACCTATGGGTGGGTCAGGGCAGAGGGGTGGCTACACCCCTTTCCCTTTGTCCAGTTCGCGCCAAAGCAGGGGCTGCAAGCCCCTGATCCGGTTTGAACTGGGGTATGCACAGGGACACCAAATGTGCCCCCAGTGCAGGACTTCAAAGCACCCGAAAGTGCTCCCGCCCAGCCCCAATACACATTATCCTGTCTGGGGAGGTGGTCACACCTCCCTGGGACAGGAAACCTATTGTCCAGGCCTCCCCTGCCGGAGTTTCGTCCAGCAGCAGGAGGCCAGACTCGTGTCTGTGGCAGCAGCATCCATTTTGTGATGCCAGGGCTCTGGAAAGAAGTTACCGGACTCGTCAGAGTTAACATGTCTTTCCCTCTAGAAGGGTGGAATGCTACCCCCGCCGCCAGCATTGGCGGGGGGTAGTATTCCAAGATGTTTGACACCAAACACGACATGTTTAGGTGCAGCCATTCCAAAGTTAGCATTTTACCGCGAGGATATAATGCGCTTAAGAGTATATGGTCAGGCTGCACTACAAACAGCATCAGAGATGGTCTCCGAACGCTGCAGAGGGGCCCTGCTCATGCAGGGGCACCCTCTCACATAGGAACCATGCACTCTGCCTTTAGGATTGATAAGGCCTGCCTTAGGAGTGACTTATAGGTTTATATGTGTGTATGTATTTCGTGATATAGGTAACCTATATCACAGTAAGAGGTGCATGCACCACCTTACCCAGGCTGCAGTAGCAGACCTGTGGTGTCAGTTTGGATGGCCTTCCAGGGGTGGCATAATACATGCTGCAGCCCCTGGCAGGCCTCTGAGGTACCTATGCCCTTGGTACATAGTATACCATATACTAGGGACTTATAAGGGCACTCAGATTCCAATCAGTGATGTGCCTAAGGCACATGGAAACCATTTTACAGAGAAAGCAGATAGACTGGGGCCCTGAATAGCAGGATCCCAGTCCAACTAAGTCATAAACCAGCAAAACACCATAAAAAAAGTGGGGGCAACCATATAGTCAGATTCCACCTTCCTACAGCCTATTTTTGATCTTGCCAGTTTTCAACTCACTACTTTTGTCATGCCTGACTCAGCTGCATCATCCGTTGCATCTCTGGAAGTTATCTTTGAGGAGGATAGGTTGGAAACCTACGCCGTAAAGGAACTACGAGCAATTTGTAAAAACCTGAAAGTCCAAATTAAAGGCCTCACAAGGAAGGAGGAGCTACAGAAGGCGCTGAGGGCCTGGGTAGCAGCCAGACATGCCAGTGGGCAGCCTGGTAATCTCAGTGAGGAGGTGGAGGAGCCTATTTCCAGGGTGGATGTGCTTTTGGGTGGGGGGGAACCCGCCAGGTCAGGCAGCAGCAGTCTGTCCCCAGAGGAACTGGAGGACAGGCGAGAGGCAAGGCAGTTTGAGCTGCAGAAGCTCAGGCTGGAGGGTGAGCGGGAGGAGAAGAGGGAGGAGAGGAGATTGGCCATGGAGGAGAAGAAGATGCTCTTAGAGCATGAGAGAGAACTGAAGGAGCTAGAACTTAGGAGTAAGTCAGGCTCAGATGGTGGCAGCAATTAGTCCAGGAAGGCAGACAGGATTGTGCACATTCCCAAGAATGTAGGCAAGGAGTTCAAGAAGGGGGATGACATACAAAGGTGGTTTCAGGGTTATGAGGCAGCCATACACATGAATGGGGTCCCTGAGGAAAATTGGGGAGCAGGATTGTGGCCACTTTTCCCTGAAGAAGCAAGGGATGCTCTGATAGCTTTGGGTAAGGGGTATCACCTCACCTATGCTGACATGAAGGATGCCCTTCTCACTAAGTATGGTCTTACCCCTGAAAAGTACAGGGATCAGTTCAGGTCCAGTAAGAAGTCTGATGCCAACACTTGGTTGGAATGTGTGGATGTGTTCTGCAGGTCGCTGGATGGTTGGGTAAAGGGCAGTGGTGTAACAGATTTTCAGGGGCTCTACAACTTGATTGCATGGGAGCACTTGTCTAGTCTATGTTTTGCAGATCTGCGCCAGCACCTAGTGGATAGTAAGCTAACTGACCGCAGGAAGCTTGCTATGGCAGCGGACCGCTGGGTGAGTACCAGGGTCCACAAGAAAGCGTTTGGGGGAGACTCAGCCAAAGGTGGCCAGGGTCCCCAGCAGAAAGGTGGGGGGGACAAGGGTAAAGCACAGGAGTTCTCTAAAGGGCCCCAAACTAGTACCCAGGGTAAAGGTTCCCAGCCCCCCGGTGATAAGAAGAAAGGGGTCTCTACAGGGAAGCCTGTTGAGACCGGCCCCCGCAAGTGTTATGCCTGTGACCAGGTAGGTCACTTTAAGGGGGACCCCAAGTGCCCAAAGGGGACACAGCCACCCACTGGTGGACAGTCCAAAGTGTTGGCTAGTGTAACGCTTGGGGAGGAGGGGTGCCCACAGGAGGGTGGGGATCCCGCAGAAATGACCCTTGTCTCACTAGGGGACAGTGAGATGGTCCCAGGAAACCAGGTGCCCCCTAACACAATGAAATATAGCACCTGGGTGACCATCAATGGGAACAGGGTAGAGGCTCTCAGAGATACTGGAGCCAGTGTGACCTCAGTCCGGTGTCACCTGGTCTCTGAGAAGCAGGTAGTCCCAGGGGCATTCCACCAAGTAGTTGCTGTAGACAACTCTGAGCGCCAGTGTATGGTGGCGCAGGTTCCCTTTGAATGGGGGGGGTCTCAGGTCCCTTGAGGGTGGTTGTGAGCCCTACCATGCCTGTAGATTGTCTGCTAGGTAACGACCTGGAGCAGTCCTTATGGAAGGATGTCTCACTTGGAGATGCTTGGGTTGCCAGAGTGGGCATGCGTGTCTACTCGGTCAATGGCAGCCAGAAAGGGCGATCAAGAGGACTTGGAGCCTGGAACAGTGGCCCAAGTCCCTGCCAAGAGAAAGGGCAGGGGGCACGGGAAACCGGCCCCCGAAGTTCCCACGGACCGGGAGGAGGCGGACCTCGAGGGGGACGCCCGGTGCCTACAGGGGAGCAGGTAGCCGAACTGGGAGACATCTCTGAGCTGACCCATTGGCAGCAAGAAGGGGGTCCCACCAGGGAGGAGTTCTGCAGGGAGCAGAACGAGTGCCCTACTCTGGAGGGTCTGCGGCGGCAGGCTGCAGACCAGGCAGCTGGTAATCAGTCCGGGTCACATCTGATCTACTGGGAGAGTGGTCTCCTATACAGTGAGCCTAAGGTTGCTGAGCCTGGGTCAGCCCGTGTGCTGGTGGTACCCCAGCGCTTCAGGACCTTCCTACTGGGTCTGGCTCATGACGTGCCTTTGGCAGGACATTTGGGGCAGGACAAGACCTTTGACAGGCTTGTCACCCACTTCTTTTGGCCCCAAATGCGAAGGCAGTCAGATGCACACTGTAGGTCTTGCCAAACTTGCCAGGCAAGTGGTAAGAGTGGGAGGAAGGTCAAAGCTCCTCACCAACCTTTTCCTGTTGTTGGAACACCCTTTGAAAGGGTAGGGATGGATATTGTGGGGCCACTGGATCCCAAGACAGCCATGGGCAACAGGTACATCCTGGTCTTGGTGGACCATGCCACCTGGTACCCGGAGGCAATCCCTCTCAGGACAACGACGGCGCCAGTGGTGGGCCGGGCGTTAATGGGGATCTTTTCCCGTGTGGGATTCCCCAGAGAGGTGGTTTCTGATAGGGGGACCAATTTCATATCCAAGTATATGACATCCCTGTGGAAGGAGTGTGGTGTAACCTACAAGTTCACCACTCCTTATCACCCACAAGGAAACGGTCTGGTGGAGAGATTCAACCAGACCTTGAAAGGCATGATCAAGGGTCTAACAGAACCCATGAGGCGTAAGTGGGATGTCCTCTTGCCATGCCTACTCTTTGCCTACAGGGAGGTGCCTCAGAAGTCTCTTGGGTACAGCCCCTTTGAGCTCCTGTATGGCCACCCTGTCAGAGGACCTCTGAGTTTGGTAAAGGAAGGCTGGGAGGCAGCTCCCAGGAAAACTCCCCAGGATGTGTTTAGCTACATGCTGGCCTTTAGAAACCAAACTGCCCGCTTCCAGGAAACTCGCTCAGGCGAACCTAGAAGCAAGCCAGGAAGAAATGAAGCGATGGTATGACCAGAATGCCACTCTGGTCGAATTTCAACCTGGGCAAAAAGTGTGGGTCATGGCCCCAGTGGCACCTTGTGCCTTGCAGGACCATTGGACTGGGCCATATGAGGTGGTGGAGCGCAAAAGTGACGTCACCTACCTGGTGGATTTGCAAGCTCCAAGTAACCCTTTGAGGGTCCTTCACGTGAACCGCCTCAAGCCCCACTTCGAGAGGTCCGAAGTGAGTATGCTCTTGGCGACAGATGATGGGGTGGAAGAGGAGAGTGAGCCTCTCCCTGACCTCCTGTCTACCAAGGAGCATGATGGGTCAGTAGAGGGTGTGATCCTCTCCCCTACTCTGACTCAGGAGCAGCAGGGGGACTGTCACCAGTTGTTGGGACAGTTCGCCCCACTGTTCTCTCTGACCCCCGGTGTTACTCACTGGTGTACCCATGACGTGGACACTGGTGACAGCCCTCCTGTGAAGCACAAGATTTACAGGTTGACTGACCGGGTCAGAGCCAGCATCAAGGAGGAGGTCTCTAAGATGTTGGCGTTAGGGGGGATTGAGCCCTCCCACAGTCCTTGGGCCAGCCCAGTGGTCTTGGTCCCAAAGGCTGCTGCGCCCGGTGCCACACCAGAACTCCGGTTTTGTGTGGACTACCGTGGGCTCAATGCCGTCACCAGGACTGACGCGCAGCCCATCCCTAGAGCTGAAGAGCTCATTGATCGGCTGGGAGCTGCCCGGTTCCTCAGCACGTTTGATTTGACGTCTGGGTACTGGCAGATTGCCTTAACCGATGTGGCCAAGGAGAGATCAGCATTCTCAACCCCAGAAGGTCATTACCAATTCCGGGTGATGCCCTTTGGGTTGAAGAATGCCCCTGCCACCTTTCAGAGGTTGGTCAATCAGGTGTTGGCTGGGCTGGAGGATTTCAGTGCCGGCTACCTGGATGACATTGCTGTGTTCAGTTCCAGCTGGGAAGAACATTTACAGCACCTTGAGAAAGTGTTGAGGGCTCTGCAAGGTGCAGGCCTCACGATCAAGGCCAGTAAGTGCCAGATCGGGCAGGGTTCTGTGGTGTACTTGGGACACCAGGTAGGAAGCGGCCAGGTGGCGCCCCTACAACCCAAGATTGACACCATTCTGGCTTGGGAGCCCCCAAGACCCAGACAGAGGTGAGAGCCTTCCTAGGTCTCACCGGCTACTATAGGAGATTTGTTAAGGGCTATGGCACCATCGTTGCCCCCTTAACAGAGCTGACTTCTAAGAAGCAGCCCAGGAATGTGATCTGGACTGAGTCCTGCCAGAAAGCTTTTGATGCCCTGAAGGCAGCCATGTGCACGGCGCCCGTGCTCAAGGCACCTGACTTCTCCAAGGAATTCGTCGTGCAGACTGACGCTTCAGAGCATGGTGTGGGAGCGGTGCTCTCACAACTGAACAAAGAGGGCCTGGATCAGCCTGTAGTCTTCCTTAGCAGGAGACTACTCCCCAGGGAACAGAGGTGGAGTGCCATAGAAAGGGAAGCTTTTGCTGTGGTCTGGGTGCTGAAGAAGTTGAGACCATACCTGTTTGGGACTCACTTCCGGGTTCAGACAGACCACAGGCCCCTCAGATGGTTGATGCAAATGAGGGGTGAGAATCCAAAACTGCTGAGGTGGTCCATCTCCCTACAGGGAATGGACTTTACGGTGGAACACCGTCCTGGTACAGAACACGCCAACGCAGATGGTCTGTCCAGGTTCTTCCGCCTTAGTGAAGAGAACTCCAATGGGGTTGGGTAGTTCTCCCTACTTTCAGCTGGAGGGGACATGTGTTAGACTTGGCATCTTTTGGCGTGTTTCCCCTGACTTTTTGCTTTTTGACCTCCCGGTTTTGACTCTGTTTTTGCTGGTGTAATGATTATGCGCACTTTCCTCACTGCTGTCCAGTGGGAAAGTGCAAGTGCTCCTGTATAAAATGTGTTACGGATTGGCGTTTCCATGATTGGCCTATTTGGTTTATGTGTCAGTCCCTTGTAAAGTGCACTGCGAGTGCCAGGGCCTATAGACCAAATGCTGTTGGTGGGCTGCAGCACTGGATTGTGCCACCCACGCAAACAGCCCGTAAAGAGTAACTCGGGCCTGCCATTGCAGAGCCTGTGCGCAGCCTGGGGCTGCCATGTCGACTTGGCAAGTACGCACACTTGCAAGTCCCTAAACCTTCCCTTTTCTACATGTTAGTCACCCCTAAGGTAGGCCCAAGGTACCCCTGTGGGCAGGGTGCGTTGTATGCGAAAGGTAGGACATGCCCTGGTGTGTGGCATGTCCTGATAGTGAATTACAGCCTAGATCGTTTTTCACTATTGCAAGGCTACCTGTTCCCCATATGCCAGAACGGGCAGTTTTGATTATTACAATTTATAATCCTAACTGACCCCGGGAACATGGTAGAAACTCGAGTTTAGTATGCCTGGACTCAGAATGATAAAATGCAGCTTTTAGTGAAGTTGGTTTTAACATTCTGTGTTTGAAAATACCACTTTTAGAAAGTGGGTATTTTCTTGTCTAACCATCCAAGCCGGCATCTGCGAGGTTGTGTATTCCTTGTCTGGAGTGTGAGTGACAGGGGCTGGGGGATGCCAGGAGACAGGGTGAGTCAGCACAGGGCTGAATAGCAAGATCTACATGTAGATGGGTGGGAGGAGTTGCACCTGGGCCCTGAATAGGACAGTGCCTTCCCTCCACAATGCTGGCTCCACCTCCTATTGGTGCGTCTGATGTCCCTGGCCTACTCTCTGAAAGAAGGGACGGAGACTTGTCAACAAAGTGCTCCAGAACTGGTTTGGACTAGGCAAAGGCCTCTCTGCCTTCAGAGAACAAAGGAATTTGGGATATAAATATTGGGGCCCTGACCCCATGAATTTAGATCTCGCTGGAATCAAGGAACCTGCCAAGACGAAGAGCTGGAAGAGCTGCCAGGAGGAGTACTGCCCCTTTGCTGTGTTGTTGCTTTGTTGGGTTGGCCTGCAGCTGCTGCTTCTGCCTTGGGCAGTGAAAGGACTGAACTTTCTACAAACTTGTGCTGAGTATCTCCAAGGGCCTGGAACCAAGCTGGCCTCCTGTTAAGAAGTCTCAGGGACTACAAAGACTTCACAAACCTCTGGGTACCGCTTCTGGAACGCTGTTTCAGTTGCCACAGAGGAAGGGAACTGCAACCGACTCCGTCAACCGAATCCATCCCTGACCGGTGACCTGTTTGCACCGCAGACCGCATCGCCCCGCTTCGCACCGCAACCCTGGTCTCACCGTAGGCGACGTCCGACGCCGTCCACACCGAGCCGCTGCTTGCACCGTGACCTGTGGGCACCGCAGTTCGCATCGCATCGCTTCACTGAACCAGCCGGACCCGACCGACGCGGACGCTGCAACTGGCCCAACAGTCGTGACCGCATCGCATTTGGGGCACCGCTCGCACGTTTGCGACGCACCGCTCCGACTCGCACCGCTGTCCGACGCCAGCTCCCGCACTTCGGCTTGGTCGCCTGCATCGCAACCTGTCAGCACCGCATTGAGCATCGTCTCACCCTGCATCGCACGCCTTGGACTCACAGACTCCATCTGCACGACGCTCATCGAGCCGCTGCCTGCACCGCATCGAGGGACACCGCACCTTGCATCGCTCCGTCTTGCACCGCAACCGCGACGAACGCCGACCGGCTCGTACACTCCGTACCAGCCACAACGAGAAAGGTACTGTGACCGAGTATGTTCACGACTCTGCTGGCCCGTATCGACGCGGTCGGCTGGAACTGTTAGACTCTGTGGTTTTCAGCATCGCGGTAGACTCGGACGGAGCTACCGACTCGTACGAACTTTGCTTTTGTGTTATTCCTGCAAAGAAGAAGTTACCTTATCAAGCATTCATTTTTAAAGTATAGTATTGTGGATTTTTGTCGTAATTGGTCTTGTCTTGAGTATATAAAAATTGGTTATTTTTCTAAACTGGTGTGGTGTCCGTTTGTAGTGCTTACACTGTATTACTGTTGGTTATGTGCAAATGCTTTACACACTGCCTCTGAATTAAGCCTGACTGCTCGTGCCAAGCTACCACGAGGGTGAGCAGGGGTTACTTCACGAGTGTAACACCCTTACCCTGACTAGGAAGAAGGGTCCCTACTTGGACAGAGGTGCAAGCCCTTGCCAACTAGAGATCCCATTTCTAACACTGAGGAAAAACTCTTACCAAGTTTTTCCCAGGCATTTTCAACCTCCAGTGGAACAAGTTCTTTGTGCAAATTTGTAATATTCTTTATATACTTTTGTATATTTTCACTTTTATCTGGAATATAAGTGCAACAATGTTGGACTTTCAGCATTCCACAGACTCCGCCCTCTTTTGCCAAAAGAATATCAAGGGCAAGTCGATTTTGCATCACCATAGCTCTCATGGCAACCATCTCGGTATTTACCATCAAGAACCCTCCAGCAGTATCTGTAGATAAACGATCTACTACTGTGGATAACTTCCGAATTTTAAATGCATTCAAAGATATTCCCACTGCTGGTATCAATGCTCCAAAAATATCACCCACTATTTCTGAAAAACTTTCCCTTTTTCTACGTGTAAATGTCTTACCCATTTCGTGTGTTCCTTTTTCTTCTCTATCTACATGAAAAATCTTTGGAAAGACCAGGCCTAAGTAGCACGAGCCATACCAATGGTCCAGCAACCTGTAATAAGCTCTGTTTCCGCAAATATAATAGATCCCTGGAAATATTGGATCTTTTCCCCCTTTGAATCCCCAACCTCCTAAAATTTTATAGTTGTCTTGACAATCACTGGAACCCACGAAATAGTTATCATACCTTGTTCTATTTCTACTAATGCACAACCTTCCCTGTTGGGGCCAATCCAAAGTCATAGCTGCATTTGTCTTTTTCTTATCATTATTTTCTTCTTCAAATGCCCAAAAAGGTGTTTTTGTCTCTTTTTCTATCACTCTTCTTTGAAATTTTACTCTTCTGTTTTCAACCATTTCTAAAAACACTTTTTCCTCCTTCCTCAACTCACAGGTAAGGTTGTGTTTAACTATGTCATCTGATGAAAGAACTTTATTTTCTAAGAAAAATTCTCCAAACATTCTTGCCTCTTTCACCTTGTTTAGTTCAGATACTATAGGAATCATTGCAAAAATCTTATCCATGTCAGTATAATAATATTCTAGCCTTCCTGTTCTATAAAATAGACTAGCTAAAACACTACATGTTATTCCATACGTCAAAGGAAGGTGATGGTAGGTCACACCTTCTGCAACAGACGCAGGTAATTGCATACAAACATAACAATCTCTCACATCCATTGTTTCTACATATTCATATAATAATTTTGTGAAAACATTTTTGGAAAAATCTGTTATTGACCTATCTTTATGTAATTCTACACTATCCTTTAAAATGGCTGTTTTCTGCATGTTAGCTCCTTTATCCTTTTCCGTGTTATTCTCTAATATGGATGTTTCTTCTACAGCTAATCTAATTGGAATGGTGATTGCTAAAATAAACCATACGAACATTAATAATCCTGTACAAAAGAAACACATCTTACACCATCTACGTAAGAACTCACATCTACATGTTCTATTTTTAGTATCTACCACCCTGTATTATTGTCTATATTTATGACATGTACAAAAAATGTGTCACCACACCTCAAGAAATGACGTTTTAGCCACCCTACTTTCCCACTTTGTCTCGTTTGGTACTTTCTTTAGTTCTTCTCAGAACTCTTTCTTGTCTTATTCGGGGTTTTGTCCAGTCCGGTAGAAATTTCCTTCTAATTTCTTTAAACTTGTTGCACTTCACCTTCACCCATTAGGTTGTAGCTTTGTTCAGGGTTCTCGTGAGTGATTTCTTCTTCTTTGATATCAGTCAACGCAATGTATAGCCATTCAGGTGATTTATATTTCAGATTTGCTTTCTTTACTCTTTTTGTTTTCTGCAAGTGTTTTCCACCTTGTTTTTCTTGTTCCTTTTGACTTGTTATTTCATTTACTTGTTCTGCATTCTTTCCATTTAGGTTTATGATCTTGTATCTCAACCTTTTAACTTCGTGGGGCCAATTATCTCCTTTTCGGTTCACTTTCTTTTTCCTCTCTTTCTGTTCTCCAAGTTCTCTTTCTTGATTCTAATTTCTGGTTTCTTTCTTCTCCACTTTCTTCTGATTCTGTTTCAGACCTTTCTTTATTGTCTCTTATCTTGAACTTTATGATTTCACTTCTTTCATCTAGTTCTGATCCTCCTTGTGTTTTTCTTTGATCGCCTACTTCTGTCCCTCCTTGAGGTTCTTCCGAATTTGTGTCGATCTCTCTATCTGTTTCTATATTTCCCTGTTCCTTTGTTCGCCGGTCTGTCCCTATTGCTCCTCTGGAGTCTTCCGATTCTTCTACCTTTCTATTTGAAACTATCCCTTCTTCATCTATTAAAATGATTTCTGAAGGATCTTTACTATGGCTTGTACTTGGTTGCTCACAATTGCTGTCTTTTTGCTCAGTCTCTTCTTTTATGATATCAATTTTCCAATCCCTTTTCAGATTTTCATCACAATCTGAGTGATCTGTATCAGAGGCTGAACTGGTGTCTGATATTTCCAGATGTCGACTTACAGGTCGATCTTCAGATTCTGGAATCGTTGCTATTTCATTTTCTCCTCCTGTCGTTGAACTTGTACTTGGGTCTTCCAGATGTCGACTTACAGGTCGATCTTCAGATTCTGGAGCCCTGTTCGTTTCTTCTTCTGCATCGGATGCTGAACTGGTATCGGATATTTCCAGATGTCGACTTACAGGTCGAGCTTCAGGATCTGGAACTCTGATGGTGTGGCTGGCATGTACCCAGTGTTTCACTCCTGCACATTTTACTGCAGTTGTTGTCACCAGGATCACTTGTCGTGGTTGGTCCAGCGGGGAACCAAACAGTTTCTTCTTCTGTGGACTCTTATGCGGACCCAATCTCCTGGATTCAAATCATGAGCTGGTTTTCTTTCAAGAGTGGTCGCATCCGGTCCAACCTGATGAAACACAGAACGTACCACATCAGCCAATCCTTTGCAATAATCCAACACGAGATCATCAGTTATAGTCAGCAGTTTGTTGACAGGTACATGTGCTTGCCTCATTGCTCGTCCCATGATTATTTCGTGGGGACTCAGACCTGTCTTTCTTTCAGGTATGCTTCTGATAGTCATTAAGACCAATGGCAAGGCATCTAGCCATTTAAGTCCTGTGGCTTGACACATTTTCCCTAACCTGTTCTTTATCGTTCCATTCACTTGCTCTACTACTCCAGAAGCCTCTGGTCTGTATGCACAGTGTAGTTTCTGTTTAATACCAAGTGCTTCACATATCAATTGAATTAATTCGTTCTGAAAATGTGTTCCTCTATCTGTTTCAATCGTTACTGGAAAACCGTACCTAGGAATGAATTCTCTCAGCATGAGTTTTGCTACTGTAATCCCATCATTCCTTCTGGTCGGGTAGGCTTCCACCCAACGAGAAAACAAACAGACGACTACAAGAACATATCTTAGTCTATTGCTTGGGGGCATTTCAATAAAAACCATCTGCATTCTCGTGAAAGGACCTCCCTCTCGTCCTATTGTTCCTAGACTCACTACTGTCTTCCTTCCTGGGTTTATCTGTTGACAGATAAGACATCTTTGACATAGACTCTCAGCTATGGCTCTGAATTTTGGGTTATACCAGGTTTGTCTAAAAAGTCTGATCATTGCATCTCTTCCAATATGAGCTTGTCCATGGTACATCCGTGCCATGTCAGAAATCATGCTATCAGGCATAACTGGTCTTTCATCTCTGTAAACCCAAACATCATTTTCCTCCCTTTTCCTGCATCCTGCTTTTATCCAGCTATCTTTTTCTTCATCATCTGCTGCTTCCTGTAATTGTCTCACCTCATCCCATGTCTCGACAGGGTTAGTAAAAAGCAAAGGACATGAAACATGCTCTCTTTCCCTGCCTCGGTTCAATGAGACTACATTTTTGGCACAGTACTGAGCTATTTCATCGGCAAACTTGTTGCCCACAGTTATGTAGTCTTCCCCATTTTTGTGTGCATTGCACTTCACCACCGCAATCTGTTTAGGCAGCTGTATCGCCTCAAGCAACTTTTTCACAAACTCACCATTTCTGATCGGGGTCCCTGCAGACGTCAAGAAACCTCTCTGGGACCAGATCTGCCCAAAATCATGAACCACTCCGAAGCCATATTGGCTATCCGTGATTACTGTGATTCGGACATTCTTTCCCAATTTGCATGCCTGAATTAGTGCAACTAGTTCAGCCACTTGGGCAGAACGTATCCCTCTCAAACAAGATGCTTCCATTACGGCAGTTACTGTATATACTGCATATGCTGCACTCAAAACTCCTTCACTCGTTCTCAAACATGAGCCATCCACAAACAGTACATAATCTGATTCTTTTAAAGGCTCCTCTTTAATGTCCGGACGCGGTTTTGTACAATATTCGAGTACATTCAAGCAATCATGGTCAACTTCATCCATATCTATCACACTCTCTTCATCTGGCAATGATGTGAAGGATTTACATTTGTGCATCTGTCAATGGTTACATTGTCTGCACTCAAAATCACTTTTTCATACCTAGTCAGCCGAATATGTTTCATGTATTGAGTTTTGGTTCTTGTCAAAAGAATTTCCACAGAATGAGGAACATATACTCTCAATGGATATCCCATCACAATGCCTTCACTCTGTTCCAGACTCACACAAGTAGCAGCTACTGCTTTCAGACATCCAGGCAACGCTTTTGCTACCGGGTCTAAAACAGCTGAAAAATATGCAATGGGTCTTTTCATGTTTCCATGTCTTTGCACTAAGACTGAAAGCGCACACCCATCTCTCTCACTACAATACAGCTCAAAATCTTTTTCATAATCAGGCATTCCCAGTGCCGGGGCTTCACACAGTTTCGTTTTTAATTCTCTGAACGCTTTCATTTCCTCATCATTCAATTCCAAGGGATCTTTAACATCCTTTTTGTCAATCGCTGTAATGGTTTTGCAATTAATGAAAATCCACGTATCCATTGTCGACAATATCCAACCATTCCCAGGAACATTCTTACCTCTCTTTGTGTCATTGGAGCTCTCATTCCTTGAATTATTTTTATTCTCTCAGTCGTCACTTTTCGCACTCCCTTTTCAATCTTATGACCTAAATATTGGACCTCCTGTTGACAAAACTGTAATTTTGATGGTGATACTTTATGTCCTCCTTTTGCTAAATGGTTCAGCAAAGCAATTGTGTCGATAACACATGCTTCCTTTGTTTTTGATTCCACCAATAGGTCATCAATGTACTGAACCATCACAGATTTTTCGGGCATTTTTAAATCTTCCAATGATTTCTTTAGAATTTGATTAAAGATCGAGGGGCTTTCTGTATACCCCTGAGGAATTCGACACCATGCCAAAATACGCTCTCCGAACCTGAACGCAAATAATGGCTGGCTATCTGAATGTAATGGGATAGAGAAAAATGCATTGCACAAATCAATGACTGTGTACCATTCTGCTTCACGTGGAATCTGATATAGAATTACTGCAGGGTTTGGTACAATTGGACAACAAGGAACAACAATTTTATTGACCTTTCTCAAATCTTGTACTATTCTATATGTTCCGTTCGGCTTTTTCAGTCCCATTATAGGCGAATTACATGGACTGCTCATTATTTCTCTCAGAATTCCTTGTTCAATCATTCTGTTTATTACAGGTGTTATTCCTTCAATTATTTCTGGCGTCAATTTATACTGTGGAGTATTTGGGTAACTTGTTCCTTCTTTAACAGAAATTTTAACAGGGTCTACTCCTTTCATTAACCCCATATCTTGACCCGTAAAATCCCACACCTCCTGTTTTACTGTTTCTTTTAGCTCAATTGGGATTTTCTCTACATCAAACACTGGAAATAAATCATTGACTTCTGACTCTAAATTCACCATTGTCATTTTATACAGTACATCTTCATCGGGGGTCTGAAATGCAATCCCATCTGGAGTACAATAGATGGTGCCATTCATTTTGCAAAGTAGATCGCGTCCTAATAGGTTCACAGGACTGCAATCACACACCACAAATCGGTGCATTTCTCTGAAAGGTCCAATCTTTACCTCTACTAATTTGGTAAGAGGCACCTTAATTTGCTGATTTGAGATGCCAACGACTTGGATATGTTCACCTGAGAGAGGAAGGTTTGGAATTTCCACTGATCTAACAGTAGAACGGGTAGCTCCAGTGTCCACAAGGAATGTTACATTTGCACCATTCACTTCTCCATCCACAAATGGACCTGCTTGATCTACCTCTAGAGTTGCGCCAAGCACGCACTCTTCCTCCTCTCCTAGGCACCGTCATAAACTTTCATCCGACTCATTCCCATCCTGCCGTAACCAATATTGTGATATTGCGGCTGCGCGCGGCAATTGTGTTACCTGCTCTCCTCCGTAGAATCCTGTTTCTGCACTGTATCTCTGTGGATTTACACTCTTGGGAAGTGGTGGTTGAGGCACCTGACTCTGCTGAGTAACTACCTGCGGTTGCTGCATCTGTTGGTAACTCACCTCACTCTGCACCTGTGGATTTAATGATTGATTTTCCGCATTAGCTTTTGGAGGGAATTTACACTCGTTTCTCCAATGCCCTAAGTTTCCGCAGTTGTGGCATGGCCACTTTTCTTTGCCTCTTCTATACTCATTTGGCCCTTTCCTTTGCCTATATTCGGTTTGGATTTAGTTTGTCCTGCCTCATTAACCTGATTATTTAGTTGAGCTTCTTGTTTTTCTGCGACTTTCACTTGTGCCCACATTGCTTTCTCTTTTAATTTACACTGTCTACACTCAATATCATCACGACAGTATTTTGCATATCTCAAAACTTCGTCTACTGTGCTGTTCTGCCAACAGATCATATGCTGTTTGATCATTTCACTTATCTCTGGTTTTAACCCATAAACAAATCTATATACAAAATGACTCATGTCTTTCTCATTTAATGTCTCATAGCCACTATACTGTTTGAAAACCAGAAGTAGCCTCTCATAATAGGCATGTACAGATTCCTTACTCTCCTGTGTGGTTCTATCAATTTTTACCCAATCGGTTTCTTTGGGTGGAATTTTATTTTTCAAAAAGGTAATAACTTGGTCGTATTTCCTCATAACTTCGGGTCCTGGCGCTCCTGTTTTTGCATCTCTTGGGTATTCTACAGTTGGCCAATCAATGGTAATCTTACATTCTGTCCATAAATCAGCTGGTACTACAATGTCAAATAATCCATCCAAATCTACCCACAACACCTTCGAAACCTTAACAAACCTTTCCACTTGTCTGTACCATTCCACTGGCTTTTCCCTTAATTTTGGGAAGTCATTTGTAAATGACAGTATATCTTGTCTGGACCAAGGGACATGCACATAACTACCTCCTGGAGTTTCTCTCATCGGATACTCCCTTACAATTGGTTCCTTGTCTGTCACCGCAAAAGCCAAAGACGCTTTATCGGTCGTTTTCTCATTCCTTTTAGTCCACCTGCTTCTCCATCTGTCCACATCACCCCATTTTCTCAACAAAACAATGAATTCTTTTATTTGGGTTAACCGTCCTGAGGTGTTTAAATTTTCTATATCTTTCTCACAAAAGTCTACCCTATATGGTTTCTGCAAACTTCTCACTTTTACAAATTCTACTCCTAGTTCGCTCGCTGTCTCTTCTAATTTGTCATGCAAATTTCTAGCTCGCCAAGTAATGCTCTTACACAAAAACATAATCTCATCGTCCTGATATGTTTTCAATTTTTCTGTACCAATAGTCCCTAAAATTAACTCTTCGATATCTATTTTTAGCCTGATTACATCTAGTGGTTTTGGTTCTGTCTCTTTCTTTTGCAGGGTTTTCATACATTCATTCAATTCATCTGGAGTTGGACCTACAGGTGTACTATTTAGTTCTACCCAATTTCTACTCCTCTACGGTGTTTCTGATGCTGACTCAGTTCCCATAGGAATCCTCCTAAACTCACTCTCATTTACTGTCAAATTTGTAGGTGGGCTCGGTCTATATGAGCTGACCAAATTTCTTGCTCCTTCATTTTCTAGTTCCATCCCTTCTTTGCAAATTTGAATTCATGGGAATAACTAAAGAATGTTCATCTATTTTCTGATTCTCAAAAACTGGTATTACTGGACCTATTGTTACTGGTACAGTTACGGCTTCCATATTCATTGTTAACTCTCTTATTTTCTCAGTCAATTCTCTTGTGGTTTTTGCTAATTCGGTTGTATTGTCACTTTCAACCTTCTCTCTTTGTGGGGTTTTCAACTGTTCTTTTGACCTATTTGTTTCGTATCTTCGTTCTGGACTTTTATTCCTCCCAGTTTCCATTGGCGGTGCATTAGGTGTCACCACCGCAGAATTCTGTTGGTATGGAGGTGGGTTTCGGTTTAAAATATCTTCCAGCAATTCATCCTCTGTCTCGCTACCACCATACCCGTATCTTTCAGTAACTAAATGTTTCCTTTTCTCTGTACACTTTCTCCTTGCTTCCTCTTCAACTGTAAAGGCTGGAAACAAACCTCCTGTCATATTAGCATATCTCCAACGCTTTATTCTGTCCTCATGATTCACTCCCCACAGCCTTCCAGGAACAAAATCATGATTCTTTAATCCTCTGAATCTTTCTCGTTCATACATCTCATCTTCCCATTCGCTTAACGCTTCAAACTGTGTTGGTCTAGGTTTAGGCTCAAGCTTCGTCATTTTCTCTCTCAAATTCCGAAGTACAGCTACGCTAAATGAACCATTCTCGGGAAAGGCTAATACTCCATCATTTTGAGTATATTTAGTCCAGTTTTCTAACCATATGCAGGTATGATATCCGTATTTCAGCATCATATGCGAAGCTGGTGATTTCGGCGGAGGAATTACTTGTCCCTCTCTAGTCACTACCTTTTTGTCTTTCTTAAAAAAGTTCTTAATTTTCGCCATCCACGACGTTTTCTCTCTACCATACTCATAATAAGCCATATTTCACGATTTCCTTTCCTTTTTCAAACTCGTAACCCAACTCTGTTCTCTATGTGCTATTCGGACCTATCACAGCGCGACTCACACCAACGCTCCAATCCGAGGCTTCTACGTCACTGCTTATCCAACCTATCCTAGCGTGACTCACACCAACGCACCAATCAGGGCGTCTTCAGTATAACCAGTGCACTGACCAAAATGGTAACGGGGAAGCCGGCGAGCACGCAGATACGGCCCGAAAGAAGTGACTGACACAGCGCGGCACGTAAAGACGGAACCGGCTGCTAGTGAGCTAAGAGTACGGAACCGGATTGCAGTGAGCCAAGAACACGAAGACACTAAAGAAAAATTGCTATGGTGCTTCAGAGAAGATGACACCACACCAATTTGAGGGTGCACAACGACGCTAAATGCCCTACGAATTACCAAGACACCAGTAGATGAGATGGCCGGATGCCTACAGCACATCATCTGAACTGTACCCTGCCCTGATGAAGACCTTCAAACTTTATCGTCTGTCCTAACCTGAAGGTCGAAACGCGTTGGCTAACTAATTGCAGAGGCCATGAGTTAACTTTTTTGAAAATATAATAAACTTTATCCAAGGTTTGAGCTTGATTCATGAAGCACAAACATAGAAGCTTGAATAATTTCTCTGGCCCATTTAGGACCTTGTATATATACCAGTCTGGATGACTCAGTCCTTTAAGTCCCAGCAAATGCAATTTATAAGACTGTAGGATATACTATAAGTTTTTTCTCACCAATATTTGCACATTGTATGTGTTTGTTCTTTAAGTATTTCTCGATTTTTCAATATGTCGTCAATGTGATTTGTTGTAAATATTTTCATTTTTGTCTTGATGTTGTTGGAAATAGTGATGCGTGTCTTTTCATGAATTTATATTTGTGTAAACTGTGATGTAGCCGTTTGGCGTATGTTTTCTTAATTTTTTAAAAAAAGGGAAAAAATATTCCTAAAAATAATTCAAAATTCAAAAAAGTGATTAATATAAGCTCAGAGTCAATAAAAGGGACTCTTGTTGAAAATTGAGTACTGTTTAATTTATGGTTGGAGAGGTTCATTTTCTTTAATACCATTCGGACCTATCACAGCGCGACTCACACCAACGCTCCAATCCGAGGCTTCTACGTCACTGCTTATCCAACCTATCCTAGCGCGACTCACACCAACGCACCAATCAGGGCGTCTTCAGTATAACCAGTGCACTGACCAATTCCAGCGCGGCTCTTTGTCGACGTCAGTTCTGCTCCTGACCCCTCCTTTACAAAATTTATCGGCAATTTATTTTCAACTGATCTTGGTTAGTTACGACATAAAAAAACACATTTCCATTGTCTGATTTCGCTAACAAAAGTGACAGTTTTACTCTATTTCGCAAGAATACAGTTTCGTTCGATAAGTGTAGCACTTCCCTCTACCTTACCCTTCTTTCAAGCAAGGGGTAAACCCGTTTCTCTGGGGATAAAACACATGTGGAGACTACACTGCTCCTGAGAACTAAGGCCAGAGTTTCACAAGAAAACCGGTTGCTATTTCACTCACACACCTTTAATACAGAAATTGTACCTATCATAACACAACCTGTGTTATCACCAATATGAAACTCAGACAATGCACTATTCCATGTGACTTCTCTTGCCACACGTGTCCACTTCCTACTTCCCGGAAGCTTCAAAACTTTCGACTCACATATAACGTAATACAATTCAACATGAAGTGTTAGACATGAAATAATCAATAATCGATAATCAATAATCACCAAACTAATCTATAGTAACCATATCTCTGCTACCAAGAAATCTGATCCAGCGCTATCAATAAAATTTCTATTCCTCTAAGTATTAACATCCAGGTTGGAAAACATTCCTCTTCACAACTATACCAATATGATAGTGGGGCCCATAACACCGTATAAACATTCACTCTCTCATTTATTCCCTGGAACACATCCGTCTTTACTTAGGAGAAAAAGTTAATGACTTGCTGGAAGGAGACAGGATACCTTTTTAAATCAACATGATAATTCTCAAATTTCTCAGGTATTCCGCTCATTGGTCGATGGACCAACTAGTAGGAATCAGTTGATGGTGATTAAGACCAGCTCAATCACTATAAACTCTTATTAAACATTTACATTTATTATTGAGCTAAAGAACCACAGACTCGTAAATTTAATTATAATATAGTTTATCTAATTTTTTAAGCATGAATAAATTCAGTTTTTATTACTCAGATCAATACATTTATTATCATTATAAGAATAAATTGAAATTGCAATGCATACCCTTTAGATGGAAAAATAAAGTTCGTCACAGCAGTTAAATTCAGATCTCAGCACGGAACTCCCAAAAACTGACTGTCTGTCCTACAAAACAGGCCTCCTCGACAGACCACCTATATAGGTTTACCGCCACACTCTCGTTCTTTCTCAATCAGAATTATGAGTAAAAGATTAATCGTATTAAAAATATAAAGGCCTATAGAAAAATAGCAGCGGCTTCTTTCAGCGTCCTGTGCTCAATAAAAATATGTAAAAGCAGCAGCTCCTCCTACTTAAGAGTAGGTCTTCTTATACCCTAATACTAGCTTACTAAACAGAAATGTTACGTTTTTGGGGGCGAGATTCACTCTAATTGGTCCATTTGAGGGGTGGCATACATCTCATTATTACCCTCCTTGCTCAAACCAGTTCCGAAGAATGTTCATAACTTTGTCCTTTCTCACGGGTTCAAGACATTACCAATCCATTTGACAGTCTTTATTTGTATCTTCTTTCCGATACTTTATTTTAAACAGTTCATTGTCCATTCACGAATACACTGCTGGTTCTCACACTCGTTCGCTAAGTCCCCCCTTGGCACACGCTTGGGTAATAAGGTCATCACAACCTTGATACCTCTTCCATCCTAGGCTTTGGAAATAACCACGTGATGCATTCGTTCACAGCTTTTTCCTTCGCTTGGAAGCCATCTTGCGCACGCGCATTCTAGCTTGTTTGCCTCAGCAGCCATTTTTACAGCACGGCCTAGCAGGCCTGAGTGAACTATCATAGAAATAAACAGAAAATAGTTAAGAATAAAGAAAATAAGCCTTTTCGTTTCCCTCCCGTCATTCTACGTACCCCAGTTAGGTGTTACCTAGCAAAAGCGACATATAAAGCTATTTCTTACTTACCAACCGCTTTATTTTGCCACCATACAATTTACTACGAAGCACAAATCATGCAATATTATTCTAATTAGTACGCCAATTATTATGTTAGCGTTATTCACATTAACAATTGTAAGTAGATTAGTTTGCACAGATACGGCATGTTACCAAGAACACTTATAAAGAAAACATACGTTGTTGGTTATTCACTGAAACGAACCATTGTATTAATTATTAACGTTAATATTAGGGGGTTCAAAATTTTCTCATTTACCTTGCTCCATCACATGCATTTGCACCTTTCTCGACAGGAACCCTCAGAGAAACAGGTAGAATGAAGAAAGGGCCTCTGCTTTTCAGGCAGCCAAAGACATCATGTAACAAGCAGTTCTACTGTGTCTGTGGATAGCTTTAGGTGACTTTTTTTCCACGCTGCAATCTGTACACAATCAGGTATGGTGGCACTTTAGAAATTAGGTTTCTGGTTGGCAGAGGTGCTCACCCTGTCCAAGCAGGAACCATAATCCTAGTCAGGGTAAGTCAGATACACACCTTAAATTCACATGTGCTAACCCTCGGGTAGCTTGGCACAGAGCAACCAGGCTTAACTCAAGAGGCAGTATGACAAGGATTTGTGCAACACTTCAAACAGTAAAACAGTGAAAACACCACACAAAAAATACCACACCTAATTAGAAATATAGAGCTTAATTTATTGAACAAAACAAGACCAAAACAACAAAAATCCAATAAGCATAACCAGAGTTATGAATTGCTAAAGAATAAACTGAAATGTAGAGCTTAAAAGCATAAAGCTCCAACCGGGGTTACCTGGTCGTTCTAGGGTCAATTCCAAAAGTTCAGACCGACTGCAATGGAGCTCGGGTAGGATACAGGGACCTGCTAAAAGAGCACCTTGATTTGCAGTTGTCGACGAGGACGAGATGTGAGGAGCAAAGAAGGCAATGCGTCAACATCGATCCTTGGCAGTGGCGTAGCTAGGCCGTAGGCCGCCCGTGGCGGCCCCTGCGTCTGCCTCCCGTGGCGGCCTGATTGAAGAGCGGGGTGCTGTTGATTCTTGCAGCCGCGATGACCGCAGGTAAGAGGGAGAGGGGCCGGCCGTGGCCCCCCAAAATTTGTGCCGCCTGGGGCAGTCCACCCCCACTGCCCCCCTAGCTACGCCACTGATCCTTAGGATGTCAGGAATGCGTCCGCTCCGAGCTGCGCAAAGTCAGAGATGTGCCGCGCAATCGGCGATGCGATGTCCTTGATCCTCACAGTAGCAGCGATGCAGCGGAATAGATAGGATGACCTCAATCTTTGCAGCAGCGGCGATGCGTCGATGGAGATGAGCCAGTTCCAAATGGTGCAACGCCGTTGATGCTTTGATTTTAGCTGGAAATAGCCCTTTATACCCAATTCCAAGGGTCCAGGACTGGATAGGCACCACTTGGCAGGGTATGCCGCGCAGATGGCAGAGTCCAGGTGCTGTAGCAAGGGGGGCAGGAGGGTCTTTTATGTCCTTTAGACTTCAATCAGGAGGCAAGCCGTTGGACTCATTTTGGTTCTGGGTTAGAGAGATAGATGTAGGTCAGTCCTTCTCATTCCCAGACAAGAGGGCAGCAGGCAGCAGGTCAGCACAGCAATAGAGAGAGTGTATCTCATTCCCTCTACATGTAAAAGTCTCTCTTCCCTTCCGGGTGGGGAATCTCGCGATATCTCATTCCGGTTTAGTCTCAAAGTCCTCTCATAAGCAACATTTCCAAGATGACAATTCTAGTCAATGTAAAGCTAGACGCAGTTCATTTCACTGAAACAATGGACTTCGAACATCACATTCACAGCTTCAAAACAAACTAATTGAATGTTACAGCACACCATAGAACTAGAAGCAGCCTTCGTCTTCTACCGTTTTTATCTCGTTCGCTATGGATGCGCGGAAAAGAGGGCTGACAAAAAAAACATACAGTGCAATATTAAGCTTGCCACTAAGTGATGGGGGCGCCTATAGAACCTGAACAGAAAACGAGCAAGCATTTAAAAGAGCCTGAGACTGGGCCGAACGAGGGGGACTTTCCACATTAAACCCTACCGCAGAGGGCCCGAGGGCCAGGGCACGAGTCGGGGGTCCACACGGGTGGACGGCGTCCCCCCACTTCTTTCACAGGGTGGATGCCGTCCACCCTGCAAAGAAGTTGGGCCCCACTAAAAAAGATGCTGAATTCGTCCCGGTGTAATTTCCAAACACCGGGACACATTCAGCAGCGCCTGCACGTTGTTGTCTGCTTTCGATCACAACAATGTGCAGGCTGGGACGGGTCTCTCTTATTTCTGACTCCTGCTGGGATACTTGGCCATAACAAAGGCCGAGTCTCAGGGGTCATCAAGCCTCCTTTTGTTGGAGTTTCCTGGCTGGCAGCAGTCAGGAGCCTCACACCTGATGCAAATGCAGCAGAGGGGAAACAAAGGCTCGCACCTTGTTAGCACTTCACACATACTTAGGAGAGGCAGCTTTTCACTTTGTTCAGGCTCTGTTTAGGAGATATGCATGCACACTGTAAGAACTTCAGATGTGTTAATCTTTCCCAGTATTTGCACAAAATAAATTGCATTTATATACGCTTATTACCCTTGAGGAGGCGTTGTAATAATTTAAATATCACTATTTCTTTTAAAGCACTATGGATATAGAAAGCTTAACGCTGACAAAAGGTAACATTGCTTTATATGTAGCGTACAAAAGTGTGAATCTTCTGCCTAAATCAGGAGGGTTTGCAAGTATACTCGAAATGTGCTCAAATGTACTCATGATACACCTGCTAAACATATATGTGAGGGCTTAAGATCTGATATCACTTATAGTGATGCCAGTTCCTGTGATGTCACGCGCCGTGATGTCACGCACCGTGATGTCACGCGCTGCGATGCCACGCGCATGCTGATTAACTAGGTTAGTCGCCCCCACTTCTTTTTTTAGGACTTGTGCCCTGCCGAGGGCCCAATACACTGGCGGATTGCTTTAGCAATTACCTGCACACATATACCTGAGTCAGGGCGTTTTGAGCACACACCTTGTCGCGTGCCCTTGCACAGGCATAAAAAAAAGGCCAAAACGTAAAACCAGTTCTAATAAATGAATGTAGGAGAGACGAGCCTGAAAAGCCATTCAGGCAATTCTCGAAGTATACCCCTCATGTGATTTATGAAAACGCCTCAATAGAGAGGCAATAAAAACACATTTTTATAAACCAGGATATGAAATATAAATATGGGCCTGGACAGAGTATACGTTGGTGTATAAATTAACAACGTCAGCCGGAGAGTAATATGAAAAACTAGAAAATATAAAGAGCAGAACTAATAGTAACTATGAAATGTATATGAAACACAAGGACATGCGTTTTCTGCGCATGCGCCCCGTCCACACTGCAGTAATGATAACAGATGGAATGCAGCAGTGCTGTGCTCAAGGAATATTTTTGGGGAGGAAGCTTTAAATGCCATTCTTAGAAATATTTACAAGGCCTCAGCCCAGCAAATTGTCTCCATGAATACTTTGAATATGGAGTAACATTTTATGGCATATCCGTGGTAAGACGCCTTTCGTTGTCGGACTGAACTACGAAAATTGTAGCAGTAACGTTGTGTGTTACAGTTACACCCGTGTTCCTTTGCTACTTTCTAACACACCTCTCTGACATAGGTGGGCATGCTAATTGTACGCTAGATGTTCGTGGTTAGATACTGGCATTTATGAAAAAGGTAGTATATAGGTGCCTTCCGCATCCTATGCATGTCTAGTTTACGCACTTCGCAAAATATGCATGTTAAGTGTTAGGGCATTTGTAAAACTGCTTTTTTCAACACTAAAATTGTTCTTTTTAGTGTAAACCATTTTCCCTACCATGTCTTCCCTGTGCACAAACGTCGTAAAACTTATTTTGACTGCTCTTACACTTGGATTTTTGAAGAGTAACTTACACGTGCTGTAAAGCGTGGGAAATATTTTCACAAATGTTTGTTAATACCTCACAAGTAATGTTAAGTGCGTATTCCTCATACTTCAATACGACCACTTCTCCAAGTCTCGGTGCACGTGAGTGTGTATATTAAGCACACAATACAGTAGTTCTTCAAGGTTAACTCAGACCTACACCTGAAACTGTCCTTCACAATGAAATCTGACCATATATATTCTGAGACGAGAACAAACTCAATGGATACCGAAAATATGCATTACTTCAAAAATGCTGAGATTCTTGCCCTCCGCTTAACCTTTGATATTCAAGGACCTCAAGGCGGGTGAGTGGGCATTAGAAATCTTACAGGCAGTAAAGAGGCAAATTATTGTGCACTTGAACAGAGAACATGTTTATTTCATAAACAGCCTCGGCAAACCAGCATTTATGGATGTATTTCCTTAATGCATCAGAAATGAAAGACACATTTAACTCTCAAGTGACATCTTTTAGGATAATTATAAAAACCAATTCGAAAATTTTACATTTTACTATTGAAAACATTATTGGAAGTCTCTCATGTTGTTAATTGTTTAGCACTTAATTGCAGCAGTTGTCAGCAAAACCGGCAATTGTTAAAGATCTATTGAATTTAGGAAGGCTTACCAACAAGGTAGGGCCCTTCACTAGTGAGGAGTCACTAGTGTGAGTTAATGGGAGTGCAGTAACTCTCAAGTTCTTTGTCACGAAGCATACTTTCAAGGACTCCAAAGTGGCCTAGGAAATAGGCTGCATTTCAGCACCACTAGAGTTACCAGTACTGGTAACTCCTGGGGTGTGGGAAATCCAGCCCATTACGAGTTGGACCCTGAAGGCTATACTCATTTTGGCTCAGACCTTTACCCTAAGATTTCTGCTGCTGAACGAGTGAAACGAAATAGGTCTGCGGTGTTTACATGAAACTCACAGTCGCGGCTCCTGGAGGGAGTGCTGCGGGGCGGTGGGGCAGGGTGGGGGGTAGTAAACTCCGGCATACGGCCGACCGGAGTTAAGTACATAAATAAATAAATAAAACGAATTACATTGCGCGCGCTGCAACACAAATGGCATTGCAGCGCGTGCAATGTAATTCGTTTTATTTATTTATTTATGTACATAACTCCAGTCAGCCGTATGCCGGAGTTTACTACCCCCCATCCTGACCCTCCCCCGCCCCACCGCCCCGCAGCACTCCCTCCAGGAGCCGCGATTGGAAACTCATAATTCCAATGGGCTGGTTAACCACACTTAATATCCCCATCATCATTAAGGAGCCACTCAAAATGAGGGCTTAGTGTATTGTGTAGATCTTTCCAGGTTCTATTTGTAAGCATTTTTTATTAATACTTTGTTACAGAATTATTGGAATTTTGGATGTATTATTTCTGGGCTTTAGTTCAATGATTTAAATGTTAATTTACCCTTAGTCAACACGTTTCAAATGCAAAACTGTTTCTTTAAGTTTAAAGTGCAAAATAAATAATCTGAAACCAATTTCAGCAAATGATACTCCTAACACCCAAAATTTCATGGAAATCATGAACACGTTGGGAACACGTTGGGTCTAAAACAAATGATAGAGGGGCCCACACTTTGCGCAGGGCACACTTTAGATGGTATTTGCACCAACACTGCCCGCCTAACTACGGATTCCCCAGTGACGGTAACTTGGTCAGATCACAAGCTTATCCTGTTCAGGATAGGTTATAACATGGCTCAATCAGCGAAATACCCTAGACAACCCGGACTCACATTGGGACGTAAGTGGAATAACATGCTTAGCAACCCTGAATTACTGGCCACGGCAGAAGCGGGTAAACCTACCCTCACGGGTAACCCCTCGATTGACAATGACCGGTTCAATGATTGGATGACCTCATTAGCGAATACTTTGGCTCCCTTTGTCCCTCCTAGGAAAGGCGCCACTAATAAAAATTCTGCTCCCTGGTTCACCCCCCCCGTCTAAAAGAATTACAAGGCCAATGCAGAAAATTGGAAAAAAATTGGAGAAAGAATTATAAATCAGAAGACCTTTTTTCTTTCAAAGCAGTTCTCAGAGTATACCATCAACAAATTAAAATAGAGAAGAAGGTATACTATTCTAACCAAATTAATCAGGCAGCAGCAAATCAGAAAACCATTTTTAATATCGTGAAATCTTACATGGATCCAAAAATTCTAGAACAGGAAATTCATCCATCACAAGGATTATGTGACCAAATTGCCGAATTGTTTGAAAATAAAATTGTAGACCTAAAAAAAGACTTCACAGAAAAAAATCCCCTCGCTTAGTGAAGCACAAACCACAGGAACAAGAAAAGTACTCACATGCTTCAAGGAGATCAGTCTTGAACAGTCCAGGCAAGCTTTTCTCTCTTGCAAGTCAGGTTCACCTTTGGATCCCTGCCCTCCAAAAATATTGCACGCACTTGTGGATATCATAAACCCAACTATAAATCAAATAATCAATTCCTCATTTAAGTTATCAAGCGTACCGGACAACTGGAAGATTGCGGCTGTAAAACCTCTACAAAAAAAGAAAATTCCTGACCCCACCACCCTCTCCAACCTCAGACCTATCTCGTTGCTACCGTGTCTGAGCAAAATAGCGGAGAAGGTGGCAAATAGACAACTGATTGACTTCTTGCAGCAAGAAAACATTTTACACCCTAAACAATATGGTTTTAGATCTGGCCACTCAACAGAATCAGTGCTGCTCCACACAACTGAAGCCCTAAAGTTTGCCCTAGATCAGGGCAAGAATGCGGTACTGATTCTATTGGACTTATCGGCCACTTTTGATATGGTCTCTCACGATATTCTGAGAGATAGGCTTGAAAATAGTGGCATTACCAAAAAAGCGCTCGCTTGGCTATCATCTTTTCTAGAGAACAGGCGTAACATAGTAACTCTTAGTAGTTACAAATCCACAGAAAGACAGCTGTCATCAGGGGTCCTTCAGGGCTCATCTCTAAGCCCGACTTTATTTAATCTTTATATGATACCGCTACTTACCTTGATGGACACTTTCGACATCGAATCCATTTCATACGCGGACGATACTCAGTTAATTCTTACCCTAGACAAGAATTCCACAGTGGCTGAAGAGAAATTTCAAAAGGGTTGCACAGCCTTATGCACTAGTGTTTGAATTTCCTCCACTTAAACCACAGTAATCAAGTCTTTATTCTTGTTAATCACACTTTTATTCACAGTTAATCCATCACACCAAAGACTCGGAATTCCACAATCTTATGCATGTTGCTTATTCCAAAATTGCCCATCCAGGCCTATTCTAGAACAGTTAAACAGATTTCAGAGTTCTTCTATTTACGATCTCTACACCCAATGCATTTCGGTTTATTTTAAACCTTCTTCAGGGGTATCTGTAGTATGTAAAAGATATATATACGTCTGACAGCCACAAGATCATAATAATAATAACATCCAATCATTGATTAAATGATGTAACGATAACATGGGAAAATCATCTTGAATAACCCCGCAATAAACTGAAACATAATGTGAATAAATCCACCCCTCTGCTCCCACCCGTGTAACATCCAACAGACAAAAATGCGTTTGTACTTGTGTCATTATTAATGTGCCCCACATTTTTAACCCAAATTGCTCTACACCAAACAACCCCATATTTCCACCAAACTCATATAGTGCGCTCATCGCTGTATGTAAACTCACCCCCACACACCATTCTTGTCATTTCTCCCATTATCCTTTATATAAGCTCTTACATACCTGATGTAATCTGCTTTTGCAAGCGCCTTGTTCTTCCCATGCGCGCACAACATAACTGAATAACCACCCAATGCTCACTCACTAACTTAAAAACTACATTACCAGCCCCACCTGCGAACACCATGATTAGCACGTATTGCGTCCACATATTGATTTTCCCATGTTATCGTTACATGATTTAATCAATGATTGGATGTTATTATTATTATTATGATCTTGAATAAAAGTGTGATTAACAAGAATAAAGACTTGATTACTGTGGTTTAAGTGGAAGAAATTCAAACACTAGTGCATAAGGCTGTGCAACCCTTTTGGATCTACAAAAGGCGGGTCCATATTTTTGGAAGTATCATTACAAGTGCTTACTGGAACGGAGCATTATAAGGGTGCATGCACGTCGAACTTGATGAATTCAGAAAAGAACAAGTGAGAAATAATATGGGTGTGCTCCAGATTATTCAAGTGATGTATATTAAAACTGTTCCAGCTCTGGTTAGCACCCCGATGGAAGAAAATAGGCAAAGAGCATTGAAGGATTCGTTTTCACGCCAAACACTGTTTATGAGAGTTATCGACATGAAGGAGTTTATATATATTAAGTGACTATTGGACATGAGGTCATGTTACGGGGATTCACGCATGTGTTAATTTTGAGATTAAATGAGGATGTGAATTATTTTTAAGCACACGATTTAGGATATGGGTGGTATTGCTTTAAACAAGGAGTGTCGGTGGGGCGGGCAAATGTGGACGCAATACGTGCTAATCATGGTGTTCGCAGGTGGGGCTGGTAACGTAGTTTTTAAGTTAGTGAGTGAGCATTGGGTGGTTATTCAGTTATGTTGTGCACGCATGGGAAGAACAAGGCGCTTGCAAAAGCAGATTACATCAGGTATGTAAGAGCTTATATAAAAGATAATGGGAGAAATGACAAGAATGGGGTGTGGGGGTGAGTTTACATACAGCGATGATCGCACTATATGAGTTTGGTGGAAATATGGGGTTGTTTGGTGTAGAGCAATTTGGGTTAAAAATGTGGGGCACATTAATAATGACACAAGTACAAACGCCTTTTTGTCTGTTGGATGTTACACGGGTGGGAGCAGAGGGGTGGATTTATTCACATTATGTTTCAGTTTATTGCGGGGTTATTCAAGATGATTTTCCCATGTTATCGTTACATGATTTAATCAATGATTGGATGTTATTATTATTATGATCTTGTGGCTGACAGACGTATATATATCTTTTACATACTACAGATACCCCTGAAGAAGGTTTAAAATAAACCGAAATGCATTGGGTGTAGAGATCGTAAATAGAAGAACTCGGAAATCTGTTTAACTGTTCTAGAATAGGCCTGGATGGGCAATTTTGGAATAAGCAACATGCATAAGATTGTGGAATTCCGAGTCTTTGGCGTGATGGATTAACTGTGAATAAAAGTGTGATTAACAAGAATAAAGACTTGATTACTGTGGTTTAAGTGGAAGAAATTCAAAAACTAGTGCATAAGGCTGTGCAACCCTTTTGGATCTACAAAAGGCGGGTCCATATTTTTGGAAGTATCATTACAAGTGCTTACTGGAACGGAGCATTATAAGGGTGCATGCACGCCGAGCTTGATGAATTCAGAAAAGAACAAGTGAGAAATAATATGGGTGTGCTCCAGATTATTCAAGTGATGAAGAGAAATTTCATCATTGTCTAACTGCAGTCATGGACTGGATGAAACTTAACCATCTTAAATGTAACAGCCAAAAAACGGAAATCATGCTGTTTGGAAAATCCAATCTCTTCACGCCCAAACAATGGTTACCATCAAATACGGTTCCACCTCCAAACACAGTAGACACTGTGAGTAATCTAGGGATCAAGTTTGACCCCACACTATCTTTCCACAAGCAAGCTCCTGAGGTGGCAGGTGTGTGCTTCCACACGATAAAGATCTTGAGAAAATTCCTCGATCTACTTCCTATGAACGCTAGGAAGGCAGTCGCGGTAGCACTAATCCTGTCCCGTCTGGACTACTGCAACAGCCTGTATGCAGGAGCAAATAAGACTGTTCTGAAAAGACTACAGGTGGTCCAGAACGCGGCAGCTAGGTTAGTACTCAAGCTACCTAACGGCTCTTCCTCAGCAGCAGCACTCAAAATCCTGCACTGGCTACCAATTCATAAAAGGATTCCGTTCAAAATGCTAATAATCATTTACAAGGCCACCAGGGCAACGGGACCGATATATCTAAGGTCCAGAATCAGTCCCTATACTACTCAACGCCTCCTGCGGTCATCTTCTGGAAACTTTTTAGCATCCCCTACCTTTCGTCTGAAATCGAGAGGGGGGAAGACAATGGCTGTACTGGGAACAAAAGCCTGGAATACCTTGCCCTCCCAACTAAGACTTGCACAACCTGAACCTATGTTAAAAAAACTGCTAAAAACATGGATCTTTACTGCCCCAGACAACACTGTGCTATCTCTCATCTGACACTCATTTCAAGCGTTACCTTATCCGTCCTCCTACCACAGATCTCCCTAGGTCCTTCCGCTAGCGCCAAGATGCTCCTTGGAGTGAACGCCGCGCTTTACAAAACACCCATTCATTCATTCATTCTACTAGTTATTACATCTAGATATGTAATATCGAATATCTTTAATTTAAAAATACACAGGAACATTTTGATGTAATTGAGATATACTTTTGAGAAATAGATGAAGAGAATCAGATCTCAGCTACTCTCATCTCATAGACTCTGGTCCCAGGTTCAGTGTAAATTCCTCTCCTCTTGCATCTCCCAGCCTCAGACTCTTGATTGCCCTCTTGATTGTCCCCTGTCGTACTCTGGTTCATGAATACTATAGCAATTTTCCCAAATATCACAGTAATCAGATCCCTCTCCCATCACATTTCCCAGGTTCAGGCTCTATCTTTCCAGTCTGGCCCACTCGGGCCTAGAATAACTACTGGTGAGTTCCAATCGACACTAATGCTGAGGAGGAGCCCTACCAGTAGGGATATATTCCAGCAATACCTATCACCTATACCCAATACCAATCCTAAATGTTAGCTTTCAGGATTTACGGGAACCAAGTAGGAAGATTCCTGGATGTGTGACAGAGGCGGCTCCTGCCCGTAAATTACCTATGGGGCAAGATTACCCGCTTATCAAAACGTGTGTGGTAACCAGACCACTGGGCGTTATTTGAAAAGGGGAAATGAGGGTGAAGTAATTAGTGGATCTATCTGACTGAAGTGAGCAAGTCGTTCACATCCATAATACTAATACAATACTATAACAAAGTGTGAATATTACAGTGTTTAGGTCCTGAAGAAAGCCGGATACCTTTTTGGGCTAAAACACGGTGAACCGGGGATGTTGGACCCAATAAAAGGTTCCCCTCGCATCCCGCCCTGTTTTTAAAACAGCCAAAAGTGCCATAATAATAAAAGCATTTGGGTACACCTGAAGACTAAACTTTCCAAATACATTCGGACTCCTGATAGGTCCTTAGGACTACCATTAAAGTGCTCCCTCCAAAAGTGTGGTTGAGCCCATCCGGCAACAATAGCTAAACCAGACGTAAAACTCAATGATGAAGCATGCCACACATTTTGCATGAGTGAGAGGCCTTTGGAAAAAATAGGGACAATATTTCCTGGTAGGAGATAGGTATTGCAGGAATATATCCCAACTGGTGGGACTCCCCCTCAGCATTAGTGCTAATCTTTTAGGAAACTGAGATGTCCTTCCAAAATATTTTTTCTCTCTCTGTATGATTTGAGTTCCAATCTACTTCATTCGCTCTCCTGCTCTCAGACATACTATTACATTGCTGTAGGAAGGGGCTTGTAGGGCATTCAACTGTGATTGCTGGGATATTCTTAAAACAGGATGGAGAGGTGGCTAGCTCATGTCCATCTTGAACTTTGGGTACCAGTGCATGTGTTACTGGGAAAACCCTGATTCAAAATTACAGCATAATGTATCTGAGGGGGAGTGGGTTAGCGATTCCGCAACACAGAGGAAGAGAGGGCATGAGTGAAAGATGCGGGTGGGTGGGTCTGGACACGCAAAAGACAATGGGAAAGCATGCAAAAAAAGGAGGGCGGGCAGGAGGGACAAGGGAGGCCAAAGGGCAATGGAGGATGGGCAGGATGGCTGGGGATGCAAACTGAAAATGCAAAGTAGGTGAGAGGGACTGGGACAACAAGCTAACAACTGAGGGTGGGAAGAAGAGGATGGGGAAGCAAGCTGCAACAAAGTGATGGTGAGTGGGAGGGGATGGCAGCAAGCTGACAAAGGGGGGGGGGGAGGACCTGGGGGAGCACACAGATAACTGAGAATAGGCAGAGCTGACATGGAAGGGTGGACTGGAGAGGATGGAGAAGCACATGGACAATGGCAAGTGAGAGGGAATTATGAAACACATGGACAACAAATGGTGGGCAGGCAGGGCTGGAGGAGCAAATGGACAAAAGGGTGGTGGGGAAGCAAGAATACCAAGGTAAGTTAGGCAGGGAGGAAACAAGAATGGCAACTGAGGGAGGACGAGAAAAACGGATGGAGAGAAGTACACGAGGGAGACAGCTGGAAAACACATGCCCTCTTGTACAGTGCTTAAACAAAAAGAAAAAAGTAGCACTTGAAAATGAGAAGTAGGAGGACACGAGTAATGTGTCCATGTTCTGGGGTTGGACAAACACAAGAGGAGGAAAGAAAGCCTATGGAAGCTGCTGAATCAGAAACAAGCAAATGAGAGTGACAATGAAGCCAACCAATGGTAAACAGTGGTTGGGCTCTAAGCCCACTGTAAGCTAACAATCTGTTCCCAACAGGCATGCGCTGTATTAGGCTAGACCTAATAAAGGGTATGGCAATGAGGTAGAGGGAGACAAAGGACAGGGGGATAAGTGAGGGTTTACTGAGCGGAGCTGTGAAAGCATGGCTTACAGTGATAACTTCGTCAGCACACGGAGAGCTAGAAGAAGCTAGTAGCAGTAAGAGAAAGTGAAGACGTAGGTGGCGACTAACTTTGGCACCGACGTGCTTAACCTTCCCTGCATCAGCACTGCGAAGTATACTAGAGCACAGAACTAATAAGCATAGTCATAAAGTAAAGAACAAAGTTGTATGAAGAACAAGTTAAAAGGTGCTGTACTGGCCAGAGAAACACATGGATAAAAGAAACACTAATTAAAACACACGATCTATATAAAAAGTTCAAACTGTAAAACAAATAAACAAAAAAAGCTTGCATAATGTGACCACCTAATGAGACTGGCCTCGGCTTCATAATATTCTAGTACATATTTTAAAAGCCTCAAAAGGGGTCAAGCCACCAGGGTCTGGATTACTGATCAGGCTCAATAGCTAATTTACAGCATGCAGTAATAACTCTTTTAGCACCACTCCCACTCATGCAAAGTGTTACTGCTAGGTCCTTTTTAAGAGGGTGTTAATTTAGCGCCTCTTCCTATGCCACGATTTTCATCATGCAGCACAGAAGTGTCCTTGGGATGCATCTTGTCATGTATCATTTTAAGAATAGCTGTCTTAAATGTATTCTTAGGTACATTAGATGCATCATGTCATATGGAACTCCAAAGATGGCTGTGTGAAATGCACTTTTGTATGCATTTTATGCATCTTTAAAATGGGTTTTCATTTTAAACACAATGTGAAATTGTTGTTGTGTTTATTTTCGGAGCACCTGCTCCCCTCCCCTTACATTTCCAAACTCGCAGTGCGCTGTCTGCACAAACAAGTACGTGAACTGATTAGTTTAAGTACACAACATATGTATTTCAGATGTGCTTCTGCTGTATTTTGCCAAACTTCTAAAATTGTTTTTTCTTTATTACTTGTAAACCCATTTTAGTTTTCCGTGTATTTTGTTTCGTTTCCCTTGGTATTCTTATAGTTTGTAAATATTTCGAAATGATATTGCTTGTGAGATGTGTGAAATGCACCGTACACGTCTGTCCTTTTGTGCGATTCCCAATAGTTTCCGAAAGTATCTATAATTTGTAATGTACTATTTGTATATCCTTTATTAATTTCGTGTCAGTTGCGTTGCCGGGGTTCATTAAGTTGCAATATGCTTTGAGTTTACAATCGCTGAAAACTTTCTTTAATAAAATATCGGATAATACACGATAGAATGTAATTCGACGCTAGCAACAAGCATTGCTCGTTTTCTGCAGACAACTGTAAACACAACAGATTATCCGAGATCCGTCCTGATGTGTACTGTTAGGTTTATTTGGAAGGTAGTAGACATCAAAAAAGGACTCTCCCTGGTTACTCAGGAGAGTATAGGAAATGTCTGAAATTGAACCACCTTTGCATTTGGATATGTCCCTGTTTGCAAGTGTGTACACTAATCGAACTACATGAATTAAGAATCTGTGGCTTAAAAGAGAAATAGATTTGCATGCTGCGGGTTCAATACTCCTATAATTTACACAGCAGCCAAGCAATAGCCTTAGAAATCATTAACTTGAGAAATGGTAGAAAGGAGCGTGAAATATTCTTTCCCTCACTGCTGCAGCCGATGAAATGTGATTTAATAAGGGAAACAGAAGGGTAGACTGGAATTATACTAAGATTAGAACGGTGTGTATGAGGCATATTTGGAGCAAATGTTTGATGGTCCACCTGTGCTGAAGAAAAAGAATGAGCAGAACAGAAGCCTGGCTGCATAAATATTCTGAAAGGAAGGGGTTAACTAAGCAATCCGGCATGGAGATTACTGGAAGGCACTCAGTGGGTAATTTACTGTACTGATGGGGGATGTTATTGATTTCTCTGCCTTGAGCACAAGTCTCTTAGTTTACTTGAGCATATTCTGCAGTTGATGACTTTAACAGAAGGAAATTGTAAAACTCCAATTCCCTTCCCTGCTACAACTCTGGACACAAATCATGTTATTGCGAATTTCCTTGTACTTCCAATGTACTCTGTGCAAAGGGTTGAACTACCGTAAGTGCTCTGAAGAAAGGCGGAGGCGCGTCCACACCATTAATACGGCAGGTTAAGATTATATTTAAACCTGTAATAGCCTGCTGATTGTCTGGGTCAGTATAGATCTGCCACACTAATTACCTAACAACACATTATGGACCGAGGGTGGATGCTAGACCCAATTCTGTTTCACTGGGGAGTTTCGCTGACGTCAATCAGAGAGTACCGCACTAATGCACTGCATGTAAAACAATTATAGTGCCCTCAAACCAGCACCTCCTGGTTTTTCTTCCAACCTTTTAAATATGTAGGTACTTTCATCACTGCTTTATTTAACCTGTCCTTCAGGCTGCATTTTATTAGGTGCCCTGTTAATCTGGTGCGCCTATGTAGCAAGATCATTAAGCGTTAATGATTTATGAGGTCCATGCAAGATAGTTAGATGATGTGGAGTCATACATGGAACGGGCAAGTATAGCATCAACGCAAGGGTTGTACATATAAAACTATTGGGAAATATGCTTTATTTTGCTGCTGCGCATGGGCATTTTGCAATCACAGACATGATTGCTTTACCATGCTGGTGGGAAGAAATAATGAGCTGGCCTGTAAAAAAGAAATCATGTCATATTATGTTTTTAAATATGACACATGATTTCCAATCTCGTTCAAGTGTCATTGCACAGCGGGGGCATGTGAACAAATAAATGCATGCATGTTTGTTTCAGAAACAGGAACCGGGAAAAGACTAAAGGCAATGTAGTCCTGGCCCCTTGATATACCTCCGTAAAAAAATTGTTGTCCAGAGATTTTCATCTGTGATTTGTGTTTTTGTATCATTAGAGAAGTAATTTAGCTTGGGTAGACATTACTAATCCAGGCCAAATTTTTCTGGATGACATTTTTAAAAATTGTGGGTATATTGCAGTGATGATGTAATATTTCACGAACCATGAGACCTATATACTTCATTTTGGTGTCAAAACATAGGTTTTGGGGGTCAAGTAGTCTTATAGAGACAGTAAATTACCCCTCAGAGCAACCCTTCTGCCATTTTCCAAAATAGCAGCTCTATAATGATGTGTTTTAGCCATCATATTGATAATTTATTTTAATATTGTTTTTGCTTCAGGTTTTCCGTTGATTCAAATTTGTAAACATGAGCGAAGCAGGTGGTAGCAAAGGATCTTTACCTCCTGACAGAGTGTTGCTAACTACAAAATTTGAGGACTCCTTCAACAAAGAAAAATGTATTATAAGCCAAACTAATCCGAAAGAAAAGCTAACATCAACTGTGGCTGGACAGACTAGAGTTCGAGATGCTGCAGAAATAAGGCAAGACGAAGTTCACAAAAGATTAAAACTGATGGGTGAAAAGGATCAAATATTTTATCATTGAAACAATAAGTGCTACAAGTCGTATACAATGGAAAAAAGCCTGGAAAAAATGTGTCAAAAAATAGCAGAAACCAGTGAATCACAACAAGAATACGAGTCTTCTGAGAAAATGACGACAACCAAACCCAATGCCCATCCACTTAGAAGATCAATGGCTACCCCTCGTCCACCTCCAACAACTGATCAGAAAGCAGAGGATCTTCAATGTGATATCTGTGGTTTAGTCAGAACAAATGTCCAAAGAGATTGACAAAAGAACAAAGTACAGAGTATGTGAGTCTCAAAGGTCAAACATGTTTTTATCTGCAGCTAGTTTCTTCCAAGATTAAGTTTTCAGCCGAGTAGTTGATCTAAACAGCGAAGTGAATGTATTTTCAGTGGATTTGAATGCTCACCCGAACTTCATATGTGTATACATTTGAAAATATGAATGTATAATGAGCTCCCAGCACCAACATAACCACCAGCCTTCAGTCAAGTTTGCACTCTTGAAAAAATCAAATGAAGTTTTAAAGCCACTCTTGAGTGCTGGCTATGGGTTCACACTTGGTGAGATCAGAGAAATAATGGTCAACATAGATAAACTTTATTGATCCACAATAATGAAATTAAGATTTTCTTGGTGAAAATGTATAATGACAGAATTAGTTTTTGTCAGTCTAACAAAAATAATGAGCCACTTACGGTGTTCTCAGCTAATTTGACTCCTTTAGTTCTTGTTGCCAAAATAAGATCACAGGATGCAGTAAAATCAGCAGGAACCATTTTAAGAAACGTCCTGTAAGATTTAGATTTTGGACTTAATGACAAATTTTGTAATGCCCCATAGCTTCACAAATCATGGGAGTCAACAAGAATGCCTGATGTTGTCTTAACATTTTTTACATCCATGTTTAATATTAGCAAAGCAAAACTGTTACAAACTAAAGTTCTTGAGTTCGGAACAGAAGCCGACAACATTGATGATCGCTTTGAAGATTTAAGCGAAGAAGTGAAATTCAATCCCATGACTCGACAGACTTATGAGGAACTTCATCCAGGACAGAATCTTCTCCAACTCCCGCAACTCCAAGGAACTCTTCAGCATCATACAAGAATTCACCAAACTCCCTAGCTAAACCTCGGACGTCCCTCCCTCCCAGGATCTCTGCAACAAACTCGGATCCTTCTTCTACCACAAGATCAAGATTCTTTACAACAACTTCGACAAACAGAACCAAGGCACAGATACCACACCAGAAATGCCACCCAGCCGACCATCACCGCCTGGACCCCGGTTACCACAGAAGACACCGCAAAGATAGTGAGGAGCATTCACTCAGGAGCCCCCACCAACCCCTGCCCGCCGCACATCCTCCACAGAGCTGCCTCCGCCATAGCACCTGAACTACGACGTACAATCAACTGCTCCCTCGAAACAGGCACCTTCCCCGATGACTGGAAATGCGCAGAAGTAAAACCCTTCCTCAAGAAGCCCTCCGCAGACCCGACAGACCACAGGAACTACAGACCCATCACCTCCTCCCCTTCGCCGCCAAAGTCACAGAGAAGATCGTCAACAACCAGCTCACGAACTTCACAGAATCCAACTCGATCCTCGACACCTCTCAATCCGGATTCCGCAGCAACCACAGCACCAGGACTGCCCTCCTAGCCACCACGGATGGCATTCACACTCTTCTCGACGAAGGCCACATGGCAGCACTCATCCTACTAGACCTCTCAGCAGCCTTCGACACCGTCTCCCACCGCACACTAGCCGCCAGACTCCATGACGCTGGCATACAGGGAACAGCCCTAGATTGGATCCGCTCCTTCCTCGCTGACAGAACTCAAAGAATAAGACTCCCGCCCTTCCTCTTCAAACCCACAGAGGTCAGATACGGAGTACCCCAAGGTTCCTCACTCAGCCTCTCATTCTTCAACATCTACATGGCCCCTCTCGCAGCCATCATCAGGAAATACGGACTCAGCATAGTATCCTACGCCGACGACACCTAGCTCATTCTGTCCCTCACCAAGAAACCCAACATCACCAGACACAGCTTCCAGGAAGGAATGAAGGACGTTGCATCCTGAATGAGCAGCAGCTGCCTGAAGCTCAACTCGGAGAAGACCGAAGTCCTCGGAACCACCCCCTCCCCGTAGGACGACACCTGGTGGCCATGCATCCTTGGCAACCCTCCCACACTCACCGACCACGCCCGCAACCTCGGCACCCTACTTGACTCCTCCCTCACCATGAACCGACAAATTAACGCCGTATCCTCCACGTGCTTCAACACCCTCCGCATACTCTGCAAGACCTTCTAGTGACTACTCTCTGAAGTCAGGAAGACCGTCACCCACGCACTCATAACAAGCAGACAGGACTACAGGAACGCCCTCTACGTCAGAATCAACAAATCTCTACTCGACAAACACCAGAACGTCCAGAACACCGCAGCCAGACTCGTTCTCGGCATCACACGACAAGACCACATCACCCAGCACCTACGAGACATCCACTGGCTCTCCGTCGAAAAGAGAGTGACCTTCAAGCTGCTCACTCATGTCTACAAAACCCTCCACAACACTGGACCCCAATACCTCAACGAAAGAATCTCCTTCCACGCCCCCAAAAGAAACCTCTGCTCCGCCGACCTCACCCTGGCCGAAATTCCTTGCATCTGGAGAGCCAGAACGTGAGTAAAAGCCTTCATCTATATCGCGTCCAAGACTTGGAACGAACAACCCCTCAGCAACAGACGAACCCCCACACTGCAAGCATTCAGGAAGCGCCTCAAGACCTGGCTCTTCGGATGACTCGGAGCTGCCTGATATCCCCCCCCCCCCCTAGCGCCTTGAGACCCTCACGGGTGAGTAGTGCGCTTCACAAATCCCTGATTGATTCTGTGCAAATGTTCTCTCTTTTCCAAATCATGATTTATGAATTAAATCAACGGCAAAAAGAAAACTCTGCTACACATGATGACTGCCCACGGAATCTATGACAAGCGCAAAAGAAGAGTGCATCACTTCAATGACTAGGATTGCTGTATCAACAAGTTATAATGACATAGTATGGAGCAGGAACTTGTTAGCAGCTAATGCTGTAAAATCTTGTGAATTCGACAGCAACCACTTCCAAGTCACTTTACCAGGAAAGGATTTACTATTGCTGCTCTTGATAATTTTGATTTTGAAGACAGTTCTTCTTTGGCTTGAGCATCCAGCACACATGATACTGCCATGGTGCTTTTTCAAGACTGCACCAATGAAGTAGCTGGTGGAAAACAAGTTGTGTCAGCTGTAGGCATAAACAAACAAAGCTGCAATCTTATAACCCAACTGCCTTGCCAACGTGTGCAAAATCACTGCAAGCCATCAACACATCCCAGTGTACCAGAAAGTTTCAAAGTGGCTGAGGACATGGATCTTCTTCCATCTGATGCTACAGTCCGCAAAGCCGATTTAACTGAATTTATTATATCGCTTATTTGGTGCGTACTGAAGGATGAAGAAAAGCCAGTTACTCCATGGGCTGGTATTCATGCTCTGATCTCCCAGAATACCATCCCATTGAAGAAGGTTTTTTTTTGTTTTGTTACAGAGTTTTATATAGCGCGAACTTGACCCGAAGGTATTTGGTATCAGAGCGTTTTACACTGTTGCGTTACAGGAGGACACATTTATTTTATTTTTTTATTTTTTTTGTTGGGCACGGGGAGATTAAGGGATTTGCCCAGAATCACAGGATGCTCAGCGTCATTGCCGAGACTCGAACCCGGTTCCCCAGATTCGAGGTCGACCGCCCTAGTCATTAGGCCAACTCCTCTCCCCAAGGTTGGGTTTTTACCAGTAATATCATCTCCAGTCACAAACTACGCAACAGTATACACATCTCTAAAGAATTCCAAAATGTGCATGCCCAGCTTGAAGACTAGCCTATCCTGCCAATTTTCTACGATTAAGGTATTTTCCGTATTGTAGCTGACATTTTATGAGCAATCCAGTAGAATTTGATGATCTTTATCCAATGGTGGGTGTTTTCCACATGACAAAAGTTGTGTTGCGGTGTGCAGGACGTTATCTCAGTGGATGTGGCATAGACAATGCCCTATTGAGGCTGAAATCTTTGGAAGCAAACCTGTCCAGTCAGTATTGAGTGGAACTTATTATGTTAGTTTGTTACAAGGTATGCTCATCATATCTGAGACGATTGAAACATTGAGTTTGAATGCTTTCTGGAACAACAAGAATGTCAAATTAGGTTTTGCAAATCATATCTTTTTTGTTTAAATTTCTTTATTAATTTTTTGTAGTTTGATAGAGGCATCACATATACATATCAACCCTTTTTAGTCAGACTTCTGAATATATATTCTCTAGTTCCCAACTGGCCGAGCAGTGTTACAAAGCACAGGTACTGGCATTTCCCAGAGTGACCGCTACATAAGCTTCTAGTATTAGGTAACGCGCAGAAGATGGGAAAGGTTGCTATGCTCGGTGCTGTTAGCTCTTGCAACTATGAGTGCCATGTCAGGATCGGGAAGAGGAGGGGGTTAGGGAGGGAGGGGGGGGAAGGCGGGATCTGGATATAAACTGTGTAAACCTTTGCCCAAATCAAATATCAGTTGCTCCCCAATGCTGCTATTCCACCCACAGCTTCTCTCAATGATGATTTCTACCTTACCTAGCAAGTGTTGTGTTTCCCTAGCACATGTGAGGGGCACAAGGATGGATGGAGGGTCGGGGATCTATCTACTGGGTTCACTGGGTGTCCTCGCTACGCTTCGTGTCATGTCTCGGCAGATGTTGCATCAGGGTTTATGGTGATTGAGGTTCATCCTCTGGTTGCCAGTTGTTACGGACGTCCTGGAGGATCACAGTCCACACATCCACCATCGGGAGTGTGCAAAGTCCCAGAGTGTACTCGCAGCGCAAGACTTTACATATCTTATCTTAGAAGTGAACAAGGCACAGGGTGCACTTCATTCAAAAGACATAATGCAAAGCCAGGCAATATACAATTTATTCAGTCCAAAATCAAAAAACCTGAAAACCAACTTTGCAGAGTTTGTCAAAGAATGTGAAGAAAAATCAGAACTTTGCAAGTACTGGGAAATGTTTTACACATGATAGCACTAGTGAAAAACGTTATACATGCTGATCGGGAAGGTGATCGGGAGCTGCATGTGAAGACTGTGGAGTCACTGATTGCTGTATTTTGTGAATTTGATTGCATAAACTACCTGAGATATGTGTCCTGATATTTGGAAAGAGTGAAGAAGTTAGAGGTGGAAAAACCATACCTCTAGATAAAATTCATCCAAAGGCATTTTGTGGTGAAAGAGAGAGGGAAGGTTTAATGCTGTGGCTCCAGATATGAAACTGGATCAGACGAACCCGATATCACAGAGAAGCTCCAAGGGAATTGTTAGTCAGGCACGTAAAAATAAATATGTTGCTCAATACCATGTAGTTTACCATGAATTCCTTTCTATTTACAATGTTTTCAGAGAGATGACAAATTCAAAATTAATAGACCATTGTGCAACTGTTCCTCACCATGAACTTGTGGGAAAGAGAGGGGAACGCTTTAATAAACATGTCGACAGCCTTCTTAATTTCACGCAGCAGCAACGAAACCCCTTTGAAATGACTGAGCCTGTGCGTCTACACAACTTGGTGACCAAACAATATGTGGATAACGATATAAAGACATGTCTACTAGATGTCATGGAACATGGATTAAGACTATACGCAGAACTGAAGCAGGAGAGATCTGTATTGAAAGAGAAAAAGCTGTTTGATGTAATCGCTAAAGCTAAACTTCCATGCTTTAATTACTATAGTAAGAGTTTCGTTCAACAAGCCACTACAAAACAGGTTACAAAAAAACAACTTTTGTAAGCACACAGAGATGGATGTAGCAAAAGAAAGGGGTGAATGTATTAAGGACATTCTATCGCATGATCTTCTTCCAACAAACACATTATTTGATGGAGATGCTGCAACCAAACCAGTGAAGGACAAACTCGTGCAAGAGCTCTAAAAAACATTTTCACCTGAAAGAATTCAATTTGTAAAGGTGTCCTCATTGAAAACTGCTGTTGTTGTGGACTACATGTCACAATTGCGAATGGTCAAAATTTCATCCATTTAAAACTTTGGAGAGGTTGTTCAGACTGTTCTACAGATATCAAAGTCAGCGTGCACCTTGCAAGAACTGCATATTGTCTTTGACAGTTATCTTGAACTATCTGTCAAAGAATGTGAGAGAATCAGACTAATGTCTACAAGTGGAACAATTGACCTTGCCTGCATCAAAAATTCGACACCTATACCTGTGCAACTTGATAAATTCTAGTCATCAACATCGAACAAGATGAACTTGGAGATGTTAACTCGCCAAAACATTGCTGATGCTTCAGGGAACACTGAATTTGCAATTATTGAAAGTAGAACGATTGTCAATGAGGAGTTGGTGCCTGCAGAGATACATTCAAAAGGTACGGGCTAGATTGTTCAAGAACTTAACAGCAAATTGGAGAAAGCTGACCTTCGTGTTGTGCCACATGTTGAGTGGGTTGTTCGCAATGGTTCCAATCAAGTCATTGTACTGTCAAATGACACAGATGTTATTATTCTGCTACTAAGATTTGTTGCAATGTTCAGACGTCAAGGATTGTCAGAGTTAAGGATAGGTTATGGAACAGGCAAGAAAAGACACAATCCCACTTCATATTCTGTACAAGAAACTTGACCCAGAGATGCCAAGGCACATATTCTTATGGGTGATGACACTATAAGCAAAACTGGAACAAGCTAAATTACTTCTAAATTACTTCTGGGTCAAGACTGATTTGCATATAGATGGGTCTGAGCTGAGGTGGCGAAGTGAGCTAAAGAACGATGATGGATTCAATCCAGATCTGTGACTGGGGGTGAGTCTCTGAAAAATTTCAGCACTCCATCCATCATCTCCTTGTGTTTGCATTGTTAAAAATGGGGGTCTCTAGTTGGCAGTGGTGTACACCCTGTCCAAGTAGGGACCCTTCCTTCTAGTCAGGATAAGGGGATTACACACCCAAGATAACCCCTGCTCACGCCCTTGGTAGCTTGGCACGAGCAGTCAGGCCTATCTTAGAGAATGTGTAAAGCATTTGTACACACAGTAAATCAGTGAAAACACTACAAATGGACACCACACCAGTTTAGAAAAATAAATTACCTTTATCTAAACCAAACAAGACCAAAACGACAAAAATCCGACATACACAAGTCAATATATGACATTTAAAAGGTTTCAAGCAATTCTGCCCATAGAACTCTATGGATGCCGTGATTTTACACAAAGTACCTCAAATGCGTCAAAATCCCCAAGGCAAAACAGCCGCAGAGGAGGAAAGCATCGGAAAACACAGTGATGCGTCGGTTCTAGAGTCCACAGGGACGCAATGAGTCAGTTTTGCTGCACGCAGGAGAAGTGTTGCGTCAAACCAGGACTGTAGGGGGAAGTGATGCGTTGAAATCCAAGACGGTTCTGGTCTGCAGGTGATGTGTCAGAAAAACCTGGCACACAGGTGCGATGCATGGAAATCCGGATGCGCTAGAGGTCGATGCAGCAGTGGCAAGCAGGTACGGCATCGATTTCTTCAGCCGCGGTCCCACGATGTGTCGATTCTTTCATCTGCACAGCAGAGCATGCGTCAGAGTCAGTGTGGGGGTCTCAGACTGAACTTGAGCTGCAGCGGTTTCTTCAGCCCCTGACAGGCGCTGCGTCGATTTCTTCGGCCGCATGCCGGCGGTGCGTGGAAATTTCTCCCCCACGGCGGTGCGGCATAAGAAAAACAGGCACTGGAAGGGCGATGCATTGATTTTGATGGTTTCAAGCAGGTCTTTGCAGGAGGAACAACCTCCCAGCGCCCAGAACTGGAATTAGCACCACAAGGAAGGTTTGAACTCCCAGCAGTGGCGTTCAGGGATGCTGCAGATGAAGACTTTGATGGCCCTGAGACTTCCAACTGGAGGCAAGCAGACACAAGCCCTTGAAGAAAATTCACATCACAAGCAGGATACAAAGCAAAGTTCAGTCCTTCTCCTCTCCAAAGCAGTAGCAGAAACTGCAGGCCAACCCAGCAAAGCAACACACAGCAAAGGGGCAGTACTCCCCCTAACAGCTCTTCTCCTTGGCAGAGGTCCCTCTTGATCCAGAAGTGTTCCAAAAGTCTGGGATTTTAGGTCCAATACTTAGACCACTTTTGGCCTTTGAAGTAGGCCTTCTTTAAAGGATTGTCTTTGTAATGCACAAGCTCTTGTCCTGCCCGGTCTTGGCTCCAGACATACTTCAGGGGGGTGGAAACAGCATTGTGAAAGGACAGCCACAGCCCTATTCAGGTGCAGGTGACAGCTCCTCCCACCACTTTATCTCAGGAAGGCCGATCAGGATATGCAGGGCGCACCTCAAAGCCCTTCGTGTGACTTTCTAGACTGAGTGCACAAACAGGCCCATATCTGTCTAAACCAGTAATTGATTCCACAGGCAGGCAGAGGCACAGGATGATTAAACAAAAAATGCCCATTTTCTAAAAGTTTTTCTAAAAGTAGCATTTTCAAATACACAATTTAAAAACCATCTTTACTAAAAGATGTGTTTTTGAATTCTTAGCTCTGAGAGTCCAAACTCTAAATCTCTAACTGTTCCCAATTGAAAGCTACACTTGTAAAATGTTACAAGGCTGTTCTGATGATAACCTATGGGACAGCTAGTCCTTGCAATAGTGAAAAACGAAATTAACAGTATTTCACAATCAGAACAAGTAAAAACACCAGAACATGCCTTACCTTTCGCATACCCTGCACCCTGCCCATGGGGGTTCCCTGGGCCGACCTTAGGGGTGCCTTACATGTAGTAAAAGGGAAGGTTAGAGCCTGCAAGGTCGACATGGCAGTCTAAAACTGCACTCACAGACACTGCAATGGCAGGTCTGAGACAAGTTTAGAGGGCTACTCATATTGGAGGCACAACCAGTGCTGTAGGGCCACTAGTAGCATTTGATTTACAGGCCCTTGGCACAGACAGTGCACTTTACTAGGAACTTAATAGCAAATCAAATATGCCAATCATGGATAACCAATCAGAATCACAATTTACACAGGGAGCACTTGCACTTTAGCACTGATCATTAGTGGTAAAGTGCCCAGAGTCCTAAAGCCAACAAAAACAGGGGGCAACAGGCAAAATGTCAGTGGGTAACCCTGTAAAAAGAGCCAGGTCCAACGGCTATTGTTAAAACAGATTAGGAGTGGAAGACTTGAGAAAACAATATGGGGTCGAGTGTGAGGGGGTGAGTGGTTCTGTCACAACATGGGGTGCAGAGGAGTGTGAGGTGGGGACAGGTGTAGGGAATAGGACTGAAAGAGGATGCCCTCTTCGAGAATCCTGACTGAGGGCAGTTACAGAAGGCCATACTGTGGTGCAGATGTACCCAAAGGTGAAATTGAAAGGTGAGTAGGGGAGAAGGGGGATGAGGTAAGGGGAGAAAGAAGCAGGCATGGTGAGCAGAAAATATGGTGTGAGAACGGTGAAGTAGATGTTTCAAGGCCCCCACCAATAATATTCAGGCAATCAGGCAACGCCAGAAGCAGTGGCGTAACAAAAACCCTGCGGTTCGTAGGGGCCCCCTCAGCTAAAGTGGTAGGTTGTGGGCCGTGGAGGGGGCCCGCACCCATGTGCTTTGCAGTTTTATTATGCCACTGGACAAATCAGATGGGCTGTTCCGACAGGTCTGTTCGTGGGCCGTTTTTTTTTTTGGCTGGTTGTCGGCCTGTTTTATGGTCTGGTGGCCCAGTTTTTACTGTCCCTGATATTACCACAAACAAGGACTCTAGCAAGCTCATATCAATGCAGCCTTCCATGCCTTGCAAAACACTTATACAGAGTGTCTATACAAGTTCAAAACTGCCCTAATTTGCAAATATGAGCCACTTTTTTAGCGATCTGATTTACTAATGGCGGCACTTTAATTTTGGTGCCTGGTCCGACCCTGATAATATTTCTTAAAATGGTGCTGCCAGGGCGCTGTAGCAATAGCGTGCTAACATGCAAACACAGGCAAGTGGCAGGAAATGGAACGCAGGAGATACACTGGAAGAGCCGGAAGCCAGGACATGGTCGAAAAATATTGTCTTGGCTTATGAAACACGACGATTGCTATTTTGAATATTCGGAATTAACTGCGCCACAGGCCATCTGTTCTCGCATCAATTAACAACATGAAGCAGCAACTCAGAGATCCCACACAGTATTAATCTACATGTGCACGATAATTGGCGTCTGCATATTTCGAATAACCCTAGCAATCCTCTCTCTAAATTCATTCACTTTGCTGACCATTAAGTCCACTGCTCAGACGGCGCGAGCTGCCTTCAGAGAGAGAAGTGCACGTGCTTTGGGGCAGCAACACTGGTCCTCGAGAAATGATAGTCCTAGTTTTTTGCCCTGAGCTGCCCCCCCAGAGCAGCACTTTCTGCCATTCAAACGGACTAGTTTTCAACCAAAAGTAGTGGTGAGGAAAGCGCCTCTTTTGCAGGGTGAGGCCGTTGTTGATACTTGCAGTGGCTGCCCGCTTCCACTGGGCTGTAAGTAGGTGTACAGACAGCTACCAGACCGGTTTCAACATGTGTCCAAAGCCATGCCACTCTCGATCGCTCTTCATTGTCTCAACCGCAGGGACTGAAAATTGCAATTCTAATTGGTATTTATATAGCGCTAACTACCCCTGAGGAGGCGTCGAAGCGCTTTTCAATGCACTCATCTGACAGTTTTAACCAGCGCTCCAGCACAAAGAAAGGGTCTAGGCGGTTTATAGTCATTTAATTTCCATACATTACAATAAAACAGGAGAAAAGATAAAATATTATATGAACTGCAGCATATTAAATCATGGAACGTGGTAGAGAATGAGTAAAGAACAGTGCAGAATGGTAATAATTTGTAGCAGGTTAGTCTGATATATTAGGAGGGAAAGGGGCTTATTTAAGGGGTGAAAAAAGAGCTTTTGTGTGTTTTCTGAAAGTGAACTAAGCACAGCTCTAATGCTTATGTGTAAATCGCACAAACCCTTCAGTGCAGGCCTCCCATTCCTATCAGCTCAAGAAAACAGATGATTTCTTAAATGATGATTTTTGTAAAGTTCTCAGTCACTTAAACATTAATCCTGGTGACTGAGGGGCATATTAGCAAGACCCACGTTAAAATTATCGCCGTTTTAGCGGCAGGAAACTGCCGCTAAAACGGCGATAATGGGCTTGCTAATATGCGTTATAGAATTCCAATAGAAGCCCAGGTTAGATGTGCAGTTTCCTGCCGCTAAAACGGCGATAATTTTAACGTGGGTCTTGCTAATATGCCCCTTAGTTTCTTAGACGGACCAGGAAGCAGATGGACATTTCATGGCTGTTAGAAATGGGGGTCTGTAGCGGGACTAAGGAATACTCGAGACAGTCAGGTATGTACGAGGACGTTTATTAGGTCTATAAAGCTCGTCGGGTTCTATGCAACGTTGTTCACACGTTCATCAATGGGGAATCCGGCTCCTCGGAGATCTCGTTGTCGTCACGGATTTCCGGATAGGGGTATGAAAGAAAACAAAAAGGAAAGCAAGCCTTAGTATCAGGCGGTTTTGCTGAGATGAGGGAAGGGGTTAGTGAAGGAGCACCAGGATTTTGGAAACGTGAGGGAATAGGGGTTTATCCAATCACCGAGGCATGGGTGAATATCTGGTACCCAAGACTGTGGACACCACCCCTGTTCAGCTGCCGCCCGGGAAGGAGGTAACCACCCGTCTCCCAGACCCCCGGAGTCGTTCACGAACCTGTTGGAGCCACGAACCTCCTGGTCCGTGGCCGGGCGCTTGGCGGGGAATGCCTCCTGGCTCCTCGTCGGTCTGTCTGGCCTTGATACGTGCCTCCTCCGTAGTCGTCTCCTGTTCTCCCGGTTCCACTGGTCTTTGGTGCTTTCTTCCGCCTTCTCCACCGCTCTTCTCGACGACTTCCTGGTGGTTGGTCCCGCCTTTTTGTCCTGGCGAATCTTGCTCCGTGTCGTCATCAGGGGCGGGGTCTGGCTGCAGGCAGGCCCCGGGGTTAAAGGGCCAGAAACCCGGGATATCCTGAGTCCCAGGGTCGCTGATGGCAACCTCAGCGTCAGGAAGCTGCGAACAAGAGAAGGGATCCGCCACGGGTGAGTCCCGAGGGTACCCCATAGGAGCGGGAGCGAACGAATCCTGACACACCCCTCCCCTAGAGTAGTCCCGGTCGGGGACACACGGCACACGGGAGAGAAAATCCGCATTGGAGTTGGCCGTACCCTTCCTATGGCGGACTTCAAACGCAAAGGGCTGGAGGGCAAGAAACCAGCGCATGACGCGAGGGTTGTTGGACTTATTCCGACTCATCCACACTAGTGGAGCATGGTCCGTATATAGCAAGAATCGTTTGCCTTCCAGATAATATTGTAGTTTTTCTATGGCCCACTTCACTGCCAGACATTCCTTCTCGATAACCGGGTATCTCTGTTCTCGGGGGAATAGCTTCCGGCTAACGAAAAGGACAGGTCTCTCACTACCATCAGGTGTTATCTGGGATAGAACTGCTCCAATGCCGAGTTCGGAGGCGTCTGTTTGAAGTATGAAAGGCTGACTGAAATCTGGGGATACCAACACAGGGCCACTAGTGATTGCCGTCTTTAGCTTCTGTATGGCTTCTACCACTTGAGGGGAGGGACGAAGGACCGCATCCTTAGTGGCGGATTTCTTTAGTAGATCCATTAAGGGGGCCGCTATTTCGGAGTATTGGGGAATAAACCGTCTGTAGTACCCCAGGAGGCCTAGAAAAGCCCGGACGTCCTTTTTGGACGAGGGGATCGGTGTTTCTGTAATGGCCTTGATCTTTTCTATCTGCGGCTCAATACAGCCGTTCCCCAGTAAGTACCCAAGATATTTCACTCGGTGAAATCCCACACGAGACTTCCTGGCGTTGATGTGTAGGCCTGCGACCTGCAACTCCTGCACTACCAAACGACAGTGTTCAAGGTGTTCTTCCCAGGTGGGACTGAAGATCACTATGTCGTCTAGGTAGGCAGAGGAGTATGCCTGGTGGGCACGCAATACCTTATTCATCAGGCGCTGGAAGGTCGCTGGGGCACCGTGCAAGCCAAAAGGCAAAACAGTTAACTCGAATAGACCGTCCGGGGTAGAAAAGGCGGTCTTTTCCTGATCACTGCTTCGCAGTGGCACCTGCCAGTACCCTTTTGTTAAGTCGAGAGTGGTGATATATCGGGCGTTCCCTAACTTTTCCGTCAATTCATCTACTCTGGGTAATGGATATGCGTCCAATTTAGAGATGGCATTGACTTTCCTGAAGTCAATACAGAAACGAATAGAACCGTCCGGCTTGGGTACTAGGACTATGGGGGACGTCCACTCGCTCTGTGATGGTCTGATTACGCCCATTTGTAACATTTTCTGTACTTCGTTTGACACAGCTGCCCGGCGGGCCGCTGGTAGTCTGTAGGGTTTTTGTTTCACTATCTCGCCTGATTTCGTCTCTATGTGGTGTTCCACCAGGTTGGTCTTTCCGGGACTATCTGAAAAAAGGTTTTTGTGGGGTTCGAAGAGGTTTAGCAATTCTGTGAGTCTGTCACTAGGAAGTTCTACATTAACCACTAGATGTTCAAGGGTACAGGGATAAACCTCCTCGGTGAGGGATATCTGAATGTTCTGTAGAGGAGCTCCTATCCATTTTTTTTAGCAGATTAATGTGGTAAGACTGGGTCTTGTGGGGACTCATCTGTAGTCGATAGGTGGTTTTTCCTATGATCCCTACCACTTTGTAGGGGCCCTTCCATTCGTTCTTTATTTTGGACAGTGATGATGGCAACTGAACCAAGGCCCAATCGTCTACCTGTAGGAAACGCCATTTCTTTCCTTTATCATAATAGTGTCTTTGTTTCTCCTGACTCCTTTCGAGGTTTTTATGGGCAAGGTCACGTAGTTTACCGATCCGGGATTTCAAATGTAGGGAGTAATCTAGGAGGCCCTGGGTGTCGTTTTCTTCCTTTTCCCAGGTTTCCTTCGTCATCTCTAACAGACTTCGTGGTTGGCGACCATAGAGGAGCTCAAATGAAGAACATCCCAAGCTGCTCTGGGTCTGCCCTCGGATGACAAATAGAGCCAGGGGAAGGAGACGGTCCCAGTCCTTTCCTTCACTCACCAACATTTTCTTAAGGGTTAACTTTAAGGAACCGTTATATCTCTCGACTAGGCCGTCGGTCTGTGGATGGTAGACAGATGTCTTAATATGCTTCACGTCCAACATCTTACACACTTGGGACATCAGTCTAGAGACAAACGGGGTTCCTTGGTCGGTCAGTATTTGTTGAGGAAAACCCACTCGGGAGAAAAACTCCATCAACTTATCCGCAATAGTTGCGGTGGTCGGGGCCCTGAGGGGAAAGGCCTCGGGGAAGCGAGTACAATAGTCGACCAACACCAAGACGTGTTGGTATCCCTTTGAGGATCGGGGTAGGGGACCTATGAGATCCATGCCTACGCGTTCAAAGGGGTGACCTATAATGGGCATTGGTTGTAGGGGGACCGGTGGGGGACGGTAGTGGTTTTTCACCTGACAGACGGAACACTCCTGGCAGTACTTTTTTATCTGTGCGTATATACCAGGCCAGTAAAAGAACCGTAGAATGTTTTCCGTCGTTTTCTGGGTGCCTACGTGACCGGCCAGTAGGTGCGAATGGGCAAAGAATAGGATCTGATCCCTAAAGTCCTGGGGTACTAGGAGTTGGGGGGGCACGGTAGGACCAGCAGCCCTATAGAGAAGCCCGTTCTGTATTAGGAACGTGGGATACGTCGGGTTCTGACCCGGAAGAATGTTTCTGGCCTCTTGCCAGGCATGGGAAAGGTTGGTGTCGTTCGACTGAGCCCAGCGGAAGTTCTTGTCGATTTTCCAGGGTTCCTGAGTTAACAGAGCAGGGACGCAGTCCTTGTGGGCTGTCTTGCGTATTCTATCTAGGAAGAGGGAAAGAAAGTCAGGGTTGTCAGTACCCAAAATTATGTCCTCAGGGAGACTAGACATGAGCCCTACGTTGACAGTCGATGGACCACTCCTCCCTTGACAGTGAATGGGTACCCTGGCTGTGGAATAGATACGTACATCCCCATGGACACACCGTATTGCTACTCGTCCCCCGGGGATTCTTTGTTCAGGCCTAATCAAGTGTTGTTTGATCATTGACTGTCGACAACCGGAGTCTAAGAGGGCGGTGACAGGACGACCATTGATAGTGACACTCACGTAAAAGCAGCTCCCCATCTCAGCTGTGTACATAAGGTTGCGTGGCACGTAACTTATATCCATGGGTTCATCCACTTTCCTTTTGGGGCATACCCTGGCGATGTGGCCCCATTTGCCGCATTCAAAACACTGGGGTTGTCGGGGAGTAAGAGGCTCTGGTCTCAATACTCTGGCCCTCTCTGGTTCTTTGATGGGTCTGAGGGGTTTCCTCGGTAGGGTGTTGGTTTTTGCTCCCTTTTCCGGTTCCCAGGATAGGACACGGGGTTGTGCCCTGGCAAACGAGGTGGCCATCTCGACCGCTTTCTCCACAGTTAGCCCTGCGTGTTGCCTCAACCACCTTTGTGTGGCATACGGGAGAGCCTCTAGGAATTGTTCTAGGATGATGGAATTCATGACGCCTTCCTTTGTTTGCTCCGTGGGTTGCAGCCATTTTTCAGCGGCTAACTTGAGTTTGAAGTATAGGGTTTTGGGGGTATCACCAGGGCCCCCTTTTCTCGTCGGAACCTAAGGCGATAGGCCTCCGCGTCCATACCCAGATGGTCAAGTATCACGGCCTTCACCTCTTCGTAGGGGGTCACCCCGCCCGCGTTCGCCACCTGGTAGGCGGCTTGCGCCTCCCCTGTCAAGAGGGGGGCCAGGAAGAAAGGCCATTTCGCTACCGGCCAGCCGGAGGCCCGCGCCGCCCTCTCAAAATTCAATAGGAAGGCGTCCGGGTCTTCACCAGGGAGGTATTTTTGAAGGGACACCGCGGGTGCGACCACTGAGGTCTTTGTATGTTTATGGGTTGTCTCTGACACGGGTATCTCTTCCGTGATCCGCAGGAGAGCGTCCATTTGGGCCTTCATCTGGTCCTTAAATGTGTCCCTGTCTGCTTGGGCGCTATTGAGCTGGCGCTCTACGGCCCACTCCAGCTTCTTCTGCCCCTCCACCAAATGCTGTATCAGCGCCTCCATTCGTGTTCCTCAATGGGGCCCGCTCCTAATTTGCCCGCATTCTCCACCATATGTAGCGGGACTAAGGAATACTCGAGACAGTCAGGTATGTACGAGGACGTTTATTAGGTCTATAAAGCTCGTCGGGTTCTATGCAACGTTGTTCACACGTTCATCAATGGGGAATCCGGCTCCTCGGAGATCTCGTTGTCGTCACGGATTTCCGGATAGGGGTATGAAAGAAAACAAAAAGGAAAGCAAGCCTTAGTATCAGGCGGTTTTGCTGAGATGAGGGAAGGGGTTAGTGAAGGAGCACCAGGATTTCGGAAACGTGAGGGAATAGGGGTTTATCCAATCACCGAGGCATGGGGGAATATCTGGTACCCAAGACTGTGGACACCACCCCTGTTCAGCTGCCGCCCGGGAAGGAGGTAATCACCCGTCTCCCAGACCCCCGGAGTCGTTCACGAACCTGTTGGAGCCACGAACCTCCTGGTCCGTGGCCGGGCGCTTGGCGGGGAATGCCTCCTGGCTCCTCATCGGTCTGTCTGGCCTTGATACGTGCCTCCTCCGTAGTCGTCTCCTGTTCTCCCGGTTCCACTGGTCTTTGGTGCTTTCTTCCGCCTTCTCCACCGCTCTGCTCGACGACTTCCTGGTGGTTGGTCCCGCCTTTTTGTCCTGGCGAATCTTGCTCCGTGTCGTCATCAGGGGCGGGGTCTGGCTGCAGGCAGGCCCCGGGGTTAAAGGGCCAGAAACCCGGGATATCCTGAGTCCCAGGGTCGCCGATGGCAACCTCAGCGTCCGGAAGCTGCGAACAAGAGAAGGGATCCGGCACGGGTGAGTCCCGAGGGTACCCCATATGAGCGGGAGCGAACGAATCCTGACAGGGTCTCTAATTGGCAGAGGTATGCACCTTTGTCCAAGTAGGTGCCCTTCCTTCTAGTCAGAGTAAGAGGGATACACACTTTAGATAACCCCTGCTCACCTCCTTGGTAGCTTGGCACGAGCAGACAGGCTTATCCCAAAGGCAATGTGTATGGTATTTGTACTTAAAACACACAATAACACAGAGAAAACACTACAAATGGACACCACACCAGTTTAGAAAAATAAATTATCTTTATCTAAACCAAACAAGAACAAAACTACAAAAATCTAAACATACTTATATCAAAATAGCACTTAAACACAGTTATTTGCAGAAATAGCACTTGTTGAAACAAATAGCTCCACCTGGGGCTATTACGATGTATTGACAGGCATAAATCCAAAGTAAGGCGCCGACCGCGAGGTGCGCGGCGTCGTGCTCGGAGTCACACGGACCCCCAAATAGGAGTACCTTGGAAAACGAAGTCTATGGACAATGCACGGCGTTGTGGAAGTGAGGCATCTGTGCCGAGGTCAAAGCTGGTTCCCTGGTTGTCACGGGGGAGGCGAGGTGTCGTGTCTGCGAGGTAGCAACGTGTCGAGTCCAGAACAGGTGAAGCTAGGCTGCGTCTGCGGTGATGCATCAGTTCCAGTGAGGTGTTGCGAAGTCGAAGAGTTCATAAGGTCACCCTCGTCGGTTATCGGCTCTGTAATAATGGGATGCAGGCCCTGGCGGTGTCGGTGCAAGAGCTGGCGTCAGGAAGGGCAATAACTGCAGGCGTCGAAGGGCGTCGCAGCTGCGGTGCAAGCGGGGCTGTCCGTCATGTACTTCACGAGAGATGCCCCTTGCTTCAGTGCAGGTCAAGATGTCACTGGCAGCGTTGCTGACAGTGTCAGAGTTGTTTTTTTTTGCTGTCTTTTAAGTTTCTTCCAGCTCCCAACAGCAGGTACAACCTCCAGAGGCCCAACAACTGGAATAGGCACCAGCAGTGGAGTTCAGGGAGCTGGTGGTGAAGTCTGTTTCCCTGAGATTTCAGAACAGGAGGCCAGCACACCCAAGCCCTTGAATATTCTTCTTCAAGCAGGTTCACAGCAAATTTCCTGTCTTTGTCCTTTCCTTGGCAGAAGCAGGAACTGCAGGCCAACCCAGCAAAACACAGCAAAAGGGGCAGTACTCCTCCTCTCAGCTCTCTAATTCTTCTCCTTGGCAAAGGTTCCTCTTGAGTCCAGAAGTGATCTAAATGTCTGAGGTTTAAGGTCCAATAATTATACCCTTGATTCTCTTTGTGGTAAGGGTCTCTGAGCCCAGTCCAAACCAGCTCTGTCCTCTCTGGTGCAGCATGACCACAGGGGGGTGGAGACAGCATTGTGCAAAGGAGAAACAGCCTATTCAGGTGCAGGGGAAACTCCTCCCACCACTCTAAATGCAGCCAAGGTCTATTCAGCTCAGCTATGAGTCACTCAGGAAAGGCAGGACACCTTAACGCCACTTGTGGCTGTCAACAGTGAATGTACATCCCCAGCCCCTGTTACTCGTTGATCGACAGTCTCTGCCAAGCACTGATCAGATGTCATTTCAGTGTCTTCTGAAATATGCGGGTTCATCGCCGAGGCCACGGGGTTTTGGAACTGAATACTTTCTCATCATCTGCAAGCTTAACATCTGTATTCTTCAGTTGTCACAGGGGCCCATGGTTCCTGGAAGTCAACGCCATGGGCACGAGGTGCACAGAACGTTGGACAGGCAGCCTCTTAATGGCTGCTCCACTTCTCTGCATCTCGCAGATGGCAGGTGAGTGTTTAGTTGTTTTGCTAGCAAGGCCTGTATGTGTTTACCTACTACTAAGGGCTCTAAAATGCTTAGGTCAACCTCTTCCCATCACCTTAATACCAACTCGTTCACTCCCGGGAGCGAAAACTCCCTTCAAAATTTAAAAAACACGTTTCTTTAACATGCAACAGCTTTGACATTAAGTAGTCACGTTATAGGTTCGTTCATTAGAATAATGAAGAAAAAGAGGAATTGGTGAAACAAAATATTTGCCGAGGATCCCACAGGTCGGTTAAGCAGTTGTATTGAAGAGATCCAGGACACCAAATTACTTCAAAAGGTAGTTTTAATTGTACAAGGGGGAGCCAATGTCCAGTAGTCCACCTCCTGTGACTTCCAACTCCAACTGACTACCAAGCAGTAGGTTGGAATCTAAAGTGAGCAGAGTTGTAACATGGAATGCACAGTGAAAGAAAACATGTTTACAACTGGTAAGTATAATGAACAATGTACAGAAAAAACAAAGGACTAAAGTTATAATAACTACACTACATAATCTCTTCCCTTTACAAATTTAATGAAAAATTGTCAACAATGCAACATTACAGTAAATGCAACCTGACTAAGTAATAATCAAAGCAAATAAAAGTCTTTGAACTTTACAGGTATGGAAGCATTTTGCAAGAGTCTAATGTCACATACTGATTCTGACTGTACATCCGAAAAACTCTGAGTATCATGCATATCTGAACTCCGATCATCCCCCAATTCACCAGAATCGGATACATTGAAAGAAGAACATGAAGAAGTGTTCTCAAGCACACAAGAATTCCCATTAGCACTACCTTCAACTGGTAATGTGAGGGAGAAAGTTGTTCCTGACTTGTTGTCAGCCACATTCTCAGCTACTGGGAACCATGAATGATCTTTAGATAACTGATCATCCAAACCATGATATGTACTTTTAAGTTTTACATTTAAGTCTTACTTGTCCTAGTAGTGAAAAACTCTCAAATGTGTTTTTTACTACTACATGGCATCTCTCCCACAGGCTACCATTGGGATTACCTTATTGCATGTTTTGTGTGTAATTCCCAATTGTGAAGAGATAGACTTTCCAAGTTTGGTGTCTCTGGAATCACAATTTAAAATCACAATTTATGGTGAATTCGGATTTTAAATTGCAGTTCTGAAAATGCCACTTTTAGAAAGTTGCCATTTTCTTACTTTAGCCATTTGGTGCCTGGTGCCTGTCTCTGATACACATCTGATGGAAATGGGGGTGGGAGGGAGTGACAGCTGGGCTTTGTATATTCCCCCTAGAGAGCCACACAGAATGGGAGCTTAGGTGTGACTTGATGGGCCATCCTGTGTGGATGGGAGTGAGGAGCTGGACCCAGCCTCACTTACACCCGAATAGGCTGTGTCCTGTCCCCACACAAAGGGCTTCATACCCCCTGTAGTCGGTCTGTAGCCAGGGCAAGGAAGGGAGGACCTCTGTGCACTTCAAAGACCTGTTTTTGATGTCCCCTCACTTAAAAAAGGCACAACTAGGTATAAGTACTGGACCTCAGACACCATCACTTCAGTAGACTTCTAGACCTGTGAATACCCTGCCAGGAAGAAGGACTGTCTTTATTTATTAACTGTACAATTAATTAAAATCATTACAGTAAAAAAGCATAAAAACGAGCAAATGAAGGAATGATCACGTTAAAAATGTAGAGGCTGCCGATTAAAAAGTTTTTTGTTCAAGTATTATATCCCCTCTCCACTGCAACCACTCGGGCTACCAGCACCGAGTCTTTATCACGAGTCCTTGCACAGAGTTTCTTAGACAGCTGCGTAGGCCTTAGCGGTTTTCTGCTACGACAGTCTGTAGGTCGTTCTCCTTGGCCCTTCCATTTAGAGCTGTAGATGTGGTGCGGTCTCTGTAGGACGAGTGAGTAGGATCAGGGCTCTTCCCTCATTTGAGGGGAGGCTGCATTACCCCCCTTGTTTTGCCTCGCAGGTAGCCCTGGTTTGATTGTGTCGTTTGCTGCCTTTAGAGCCATTCTAATCAAATGAATGAATTTCCCCAGTCTCGCCAAGGTCATCGTGGTTGTTCTAGAAAAGCACAAGGCTGATGCTTCGTGGCATATCTTGATTCCCTTGGTGATACAGACTGGGCGAAGAAGTCGTCGGTGTTCGTTCCTGAGGACGGGGCATCAGCATAAAAGGTGAAGCCAGGATTCCCTTGTGTAGGGGCACAGTCTGCAGCTTGTGATTTCCCCCTTACGAGCCCATGCGGGGTTAAAATCGGTGATTCCTAAAGTGCATAGTCTCATGGAGAGGATTTTGGTTCTGGCTTGTGGTGTCAGGGCCTCGTTTAGGTAGGGTTGTGCCTTGCCTACCATATAGGAGCCGTTCAGCGGGACTAGGTGGGGGCTATGGTGAAGAGATTTAAGATCCAGATCAAATGAGGTTTTGCGGACTTGTCTGTTTATGGCTTTTTTCCAGGCATTTAGTGGGATTTCAGGCAGTGGTATGCTCTTTTCCTCGATCTTTAAAGTCTTGAGTGCTTTGCCAAGGCTGGTGTGCCATACTGATCTTGGCCCCTCAAAGATGACTCTCAGTTGGTGTCTTAAGGAGAGTGTTGGGGCCCTTATAATCCTTAAGTATAGTTTTATGATCTCCCCTTGGCACATCAAGTCTGGCCTTACCAGGCCTACCTCCAATCTTAGCCTCGACTTCCTTGCCGACCTTGGGATAGAAAAGACTGATTTATATGCTTTGGCTTGGGTTGCGATGAGAAGGGCGTCCTGCGACCCCGGAAAAGCCTGGTGGCCATAACTAATGGCTGGCAGCAGTTTTGCTTTTAAGGCAGTTAATATTGGTCCGGCAGTGGGGCTTATCAGGTGTAAGCTCAGTTGCTTTAACAGGAATATCGCCTTATTGGCCTTGGAAGACTGCTGCTTCAGGTGGACATTTGCCTTGGCCCGTTCCGTAAGCCAAGCCCCTAGGTAATTGTACTCTGCCACTGTACTGATTTGTAAGTCTCCCATTAGCTACTGCGCTTTCTTTTTCAGGTGGTAGCTCCCAAAAATGACGACCTTAGTTTTCCCTTGGTTGACTATAAGATTGTTATCTTTGTTGAATTGATTCAGTGCATTTAGGGCTCTCTGTAGGCCCACCCTCGTGTAGTCCATTATGGCAGTGTCATCGGCATATTGTAGCACCGGCAGCCTCATGCTGCCTAATCTCGGTGCTATTAGGCTGGCGCCTTTCAGGGCGTCCCCCAAGTCCACCGTATACAGGTTAAAGAGGATGGGCGCCAACATGCATCCTTGTTTCAGACCGTTGTTCGTTGTTATTTTTGGGGACACTGTGCCGGCGCTGGTTTTGACCCGCACTCAGGTGCCTTCGTATAGTGATCTAATTGCCTTCAGTAGGTTTGGCGGGACGCCCCAATTTTCTAATTTCTGCCATAACCTATTTCGTACCACTTTATCGAAGGCTGTGCTGTAGTCAATGAAGCAGCAAAAGAGTGGAGGGTTTTTCTTTTTTGCTGCTTCCGTTGCTAGGTGCGCTAACGCCAGAATGTTGCCCATTGTCGATGACTGTGGTCTGAAGCCAGTCTGATGGCAGGGGATGATGCTTTTTCCTTCGGCCCATGTCTCCAGGTCCTTCAATTTGAGGCGGGCATAGGCCTTGGCTTCAATGTCGAGTAGAGCGATGAGCCTATAGTTTGATGGCTTTAAACGATCCCCTTTTTTAAAAAGAAGGACTGCTGTGCTGCTAAAGGACTGCCACTCTGCTGGACTGTTGCTTTACTGGACTTCTGCCCTGCTGCCCTGCTGCCTGCTGTTTCCCTGCCTGGGTGAGAAGGACGGGACCTGCATCACTTGAACGCAGAGTGACTCCAAGGGCTAGCTGGCTGGCCTCCTGATCTGAAGCCTCAGGGAGATAAAAAACTTACCTGCTTTGGCACCTGGACTCTGCCCTCTGTGAGTCTGCCCTGCCAAGTGGTTCCACCCCAGTCCTGGACCCTCGGACACGAGGCCTAAGGTGCTTGCTATAGCAAACCCATGCATCCTCTATCAAACCAGCGCATCAGTGCCATTGCGTGGATTGTAAGCAGCGCATCGCACTTGTTGCATGACCAGAACTGCTGCATCACCCTCACTGCGTGGATTGGGCCAGATGCATCGTCTTCTGAACCACCACTGCACAAGGTCACCACATCTCTTCGACGGCATCCTCGAAACTGGTCTCTGCATCACAGCTCTTTGCTCATCTGAGCCGACGCATAGCTGTCTGATGCACAAATCAGGACCGGCACATTGCTCTTACTGCATGGATCGACACCAATGCATCACCTGGTACGCATCTGCGATACCGACGCATCGCTCCAGCTGTGGCCCACATCTTCGACATCGACACAGCCAGGACTAAGACACTTTTGTTCAGCGGGCTGCCTTGGGTCCCTCTATCCGGCCCGCGCTCCAATGTAGTTGGCTTGAAATTTTGACTGTGTCCTTGTCCAGCATGACCAGATATCCGTAAGTGCTTATTGCTTCTAAGCACTATTTTACAGTTTATTCTTTAAAAAGTCATATCTCGAGTTCAGCTTATTGGATTTTTGTCGTTTTGGTCTTATCTTATTTATTCAATCAAGTTCTAGTTTTCTAACCTGGTGTGGAATCTTTTTGTGTGGTGTTTTCACAGTTTTTCTGTTTTAAGTGTTTCACAAATACTTTACACATTGCCTCTAAGTTAAGCCTGACTGCTCTCTGCCAACCAACCAGAGGGTAAGCACAGGTTAATTTAGGGGTTGCCTGCTTCTTACCCTGACTAGGATTGTGGTTGCTGCTTGACTAAGGCTCAGACCCCAGTCAACCTACAACCCAATTTCTAACAGCTACCCAATTTGAAACTTGAATGGCCATTGATGGCCACCCAAAATATTGTTTGAGATTTTCACAAGTTCCCCTCACCACAAGGTGTCCTTAATGAGCTGTTTTGATTTAAATGTCACAAACGGAGGTAGGTGGAATAAAAAACATAACTTCACTTTAAAATCTCCTTTAGAATTGAAAGTTCACTTTCTATTTGTGCAAAAGGTTTGAGGGGTGAAGGCAGCGATCTTTCTCTGGCCATCCCTTCTTAAAATATTTCATGACTGAAACAAAAACATCATCTTTTTCAGGCACATTCAACCATTTTTTTTTAGAGAAATTAAACCAGTGTAGTCTAAAACATCTTCAACCACAGCCACCACACATTCCACATCATCCCCATCTTCATTTTCCTCAATATCCAAAGCCATTCTTGAGAGGCAATCAACTCCGACATTCTTTCCTCCAGGAATGTATCTAATTGTGAAATTAAAATTTTGTAGGCATGATAGCAATCTGACTAACCTGGATGATGCCTTCCCAGAACAATTTCCATAAAGCATATGAATTAGTGGTGTGTGGTCTGAAAAAAGTTAAAAACGTGCGCCCCATAAAAATGTTTTACATTTTTCTACAGCCCATGAACATGCTAATGCTTCACATTCAATCGTGCTGTAATGCAGCTCCACTTGTTTTAAACAACAAGATGCGAAGGCAACAGTTTGCTCTCTGTTATTAATCCACTGTGATAATACCATTCCCCTCAGTCTCCCGAGTAAAATGATACCTCACTTGTGTGGGTGGGGCATGGGCCTGTGACTAGGAAGAGCCAAAATCATAGGGATTAAGGGTATAGCACCGAGAATTCTAAGCGCTACATTTTAAAAAAAATACGTTGTTAGTCAATTCTGCATTGGACACCCACACAAGTGAGGTATCATTTTACTCAGGAGACTGAGGGGAAAGCTCTGGAGTAGGACATTTGTGCCGGCACGGAGATTCCACACAAAAATATGTGGAGAATGTGGATTTTTTAGCTAAATTTGAGGTTTGCAAGGGATTCTATGTAGGAAAACGTTGGGGGATGCACGCAAGCCATACCTCGCTGGACTCCCCCGGGTGTCTAGTTTTCAGAAATGTGTGGGTTTGGTAGTTTCCCAAGGTGGCCGCCGAGCCTGGGGCCAAAAACCCAGCTCACCCACCTTACAAAACCAGGTTGTTTTGTGATAGGTAATTTTGATGTCTCCTCAATACGTTTTGGGCCCTTGCCTGTCGCTGGTACTTGACCCACCCACGCGAGAGAGGTATAATTTTTCTCAGAAGACTTTGGGGAATGCGGGGTGGGTGGAATTTTGTGGATCCACGCAGATTCCAGAACTTTCCACCACAGAAATGTGAGGAAAATGTGTTTGTTTTTTTACAAAGTTTGAGGTTTGCAAGGGATTCTGGGTAACAGAACCTGGTGAGAGCCAGACAAGTCACCACGTCCTGGATTCCCCTGGGTGTCTAGTTTTCAAATATTTATAGGTTTGCTAGGTTTCCCTGGGTGCCGGCAGAGCTAGGGTTCAAAATCTACAGCTAGGCACTTTGCAAAAAAAGGGTCAGTTTTCACTGTGAAAATGTGGTGTGTCCACATTGCGTTTTGGGCCGTTCCCTTCGCGGGCAGTAGGCCTACCCACACAAGTGAGGTACCATTTTTTTGGAAGACTTTGGGGAATGCGTGGTGGGTGGAATTTTGTGGATCCACGCAGATTCCAGAACTTTCCACCACAGAAATGTGAGGAAAATGTTCTTTTTTTAACAAAGTTTGAGGATTCTGGGTAACAGAACCTAGTGAGAGCCAGACAAGTCACCCCATCCTGGATTCCCCTCGGTGTCTAGTTTTCAAAAATGTATAGGTTTGCTAGGTTTCCCTAGGTGCCAGCAGAGCTAGGGTTCAAAATCTACAGCTAGGCACTTTGCAAAAAAGGGTCAGTTTTCGCTGTGAAAATTTGGTGTGTCCACGTTGCATTTTGGGCCGTTTCCTGTCACGGGCCCTAGGCCTACCCACACAAGTGAGGTACCATTTTTCTCGGAAGACTTTGGGGAATGTGGGGTGGGTGGAATTTTTTGGATCCATGCAGATTCCAGAAGTTTCCGCCACAGAAATGTGAGGAAAATGTGTTGTTTTTTTTTTTTACAAAGTTTGAGGTTTGCAAGGGATTCTGGGTAACAGAACCTGGTGAGAGCCAGACAAGTCACCCGATTCTGGTTTCCCCTGGGTGTCTAGTTTTCAAAAATGTATAGGTTTTCTAGGTTTCCCTAGGTGCCGGCAGAGCTAGGGTTCAAAATCTGTAGCTAGGCACTTAGCAAAAAAAGGGTTAGTTTTCACTGTAAAAATGAAGTGTGTCCACGTTGCATTTTGAGCCCTTTCCTGTCGCGGGCACTAGGCCTACCCACACAAGTGAGGTACCATTTTTATCGGGAGACTTAGTGTAACACAGAATTGTAGAGCAACTGTTATTACCTTTTGACGTTTGATGCATTTCTGCCTTCCAAATGAAAGACAATGTGTAAAAAAGAAGTCACTTTAAAAAATGTCCTATAATTCTCATGCTAGTATGGGTACTCACAATTTCGGAAATGTGCAAATAGCTACTGTTTCTAAACTCTATATTTTGTTCCAATTTCAGAAATACATAGGTGTCTTTCATCCCGATTTTTCACTATATATATTTTCCCAAATTAATTGCAATATACCCGGTATATAATAAAAAACCATTGCAAGACTCTGCTCAGTTATTGGCTCTGGGTTCGTCGGGTTCTTGGTGAACCTACAAGTCCTATATATCCCCACAACCAGAAAGGTCCATCGGGTGTAACTGTATATTGCTTTCAAACATCTGTCATAATTAGAAGAGGTTACAGGGCAAAACGTTTGCACAAATGGCTGTTTTTTTCAACTCATTTTTTATTTTTCCTATATTCAACTGTTAGTTTCTATAAAGAAACCTTAAAGGATCTACACAAATGACCACTTGCTGAATTCAGAATTTTGCCTACTTTTCTAAAATGTATAGCTTTCCAGGATCCATTATTGCTTTCATACCCATTTCTACCATTAACTGGAAGAAGGTTGAAAGCACAAAAAATAGCAAAAATAGGCAATGTCCCAGTAAAATGCCAAAACTGTCTAAAAAATGTTGGTTTTCTGACAAAAGTCTGTCAGTCCCAGAAAGCTGGGAAAATTTTGATTTCAGCCCCACAAACTTTTTTTGATAACATTTGCGGGGAAAAAACCAGACACTTTCATTTGCAGCACTTTTTCCCCATTTTTCAACAAAAAAAAAAAGAATTAGTTGTATTTTGGCTAATTTCTGGGTCCCCTCCAGGGGAATCCACAAACCCTTGGTACCATTAGAATCCCCATGATGTTGGAAGAAAAGGACGCAAATTTGGCGTGGATACCTTATGTGGTCAAAAAGTTACAGGGGCCTAAGCGCGAACTACCCCAAATAGCCAAAAAAAGGCTTAGCACGGGGGGGAAAGGCCTAGCAGCGAAGGGGTTAAAAAAAAACACAAATCAAAATATATATATACATATGTAAAAACATAGATGGGGTTTGGTCAGCCCTCCCCATCCAATGGTCTGTTCAACTGCTTTTCACTTTTTGAATTTGCCCACCACAGCTCTCTTGCCCTGTAACTGAGGGCATCTTTCTAATCAAATGTACACAAGAATAAGGGTACTTCAGTGCGAGGGTTGGTGGGCCAATGCTTTACGTGCCAGTGCTTTTTTGTTTCTACTTTTTATTTTTATTTTTGCTGTCATCCATGGGTATTTAAATTATGTTTTAAGGTTAGGATGCACTGATACTGTTCTATTAAAGTACTATTACATTTTCTTTATTGCAAACATATGGACACCATGTTTGGGCGGCATGTATTCTTTACTATTTTTGTGGCATATATTTGTAATAAAAAATAATAAAATATTTGCACCAGCCTGTCAGGCCTATTGGCTATGCCAATGCTTGCTTTCTTTTTCAATAGCCCAGTCATTCTAGGTCACAAAAGCATTTGAAAATATTTACATAAAGGTGCTAGCGACGAGACTCACGTATACCTTATTATTATTATTTCCAATTGTAAAGCTCATGGCTACCCATCGGTTTTCCCAGCACTGAGCATAGGTAGAAATGTCCAACTGGAGATAAAAATAACCAAATCTTCGGGTTCTTACGAAATAGCAGCAAAGACGTGCGGTGTCTTAAAAACTCCTGTACGCACCAGGCGGATTCTGGGCATACGGCAAAAAGCCTGATTCTCAGATCTCAATATCCGGCTGGGCTGATAAGGAGTCACCAGATCCTGGATATAGAGAGGGCCAAGTCCAGCCCTAGCTTTGAAAATGAGACATAGAGTTTTAAATTGAACTGTCTTTGCAATTGGAAACGAGTGCAATTCGCGAAGAAGAGGCAAAGCCGGGGAATGCTTCAGAAGCCGAAAAAGGAGTCTCACTGCTGAATTCACCACCCGGTTCTGACGGCGAGGGGTAGGTCTCTCATCCTGCATCTGAGGATTTCTGGACACAATACTTTATGTGTCTCAGGTCCCGTCGGACACTGTCAAGGCGAACCTCTCTAAATTGTTAGGTCGTCCTTTACTTCTGTGGGGACCTTTCCTACAGAGTACCACGTGGGAGGTAGGTCATCCACCCCACCACAACGTGTAGATAGTCAATATAAGGTCCTGATGAATTGCCACTGATCCCCCAGACTATTTAGGCAAGAAACATGTCGACCCTTCGAGAGCACAGTTATTCTGAAACATTGCATTCGGATAGCTGCTTCCCTCTCTTTACACTTTTTAACCAGGTGGTTAGCCAACCAGAATAAAGTCGTTCGTAGGACTACCCAACCTGTTTTAATCACTCCCCCACCACACCACATCTACACTTTTTTAGGCCCCTTACCCCCACAGCACCTAAACGGCAAGGAACAAAAGATCTCCGCTAAAGAGCCCCTTATTGGGTGCCCGTTGGGTATTGCAGCGCCGACCCCGACGAGGAGCAAGCCCAATGATGAAGCATGACACCTAGCGGGCTGGGTGTGTGAGGGCCCTAGTTCCGAAAGGAGGAATTCCCCTCCTTTTACATTCTTAGGACAGCCTTACGACCTACAAATCTCCTTTCTATTGACCCACTTCAGGAACTGCATACCTTCTTTGTTGTTATTTGCCTGGGCATGTATGCTGGACCTGCAAAAAGCCCCTCGTCCCTCCTTTTTGTCTCAAAGCTCATGGCTACCCAGCGGTTTTCCCAGCACTGAGCATAGGTAGAAATGTCCAACTGGGGATTAAAATAACCAAATCTTCGGGTTCTTACGAAATAGCAGCAAAGACGTGCGGTGTCTTAAAAACTCCTGTACGTACCAGGCGGATTCTGGGCACACCGCAAAAAGCCTGATTCTCAGATCTCAATATCCGGCTGGGCTGATAGGGAGTCACCAGATCCTGGATATAGAGAGGGCCAAGTCCAGCCCTAGCTTTGAAAATGAGACATAGAGTTTTAAATTGAACTGTCTTTGCAATTGGAAACGAGTGCAATTCGCGAAGAAGAGGCGAAGCCGGGGAATGCTTTAGAAGCCGAAAAAGGAGTCTCACCGCTGAATTCTGCACAACCAGCAGACGACGAATAGAGGCCTTGTCAATTCCCAGGTAGAGAATGTTACCATACTCCACTCATGAGAGTATCAAGGCCTAAAACAGTGTTCTTTGTGCCATGTGAGGAATAATCCAAATAATCTTCCACAACCACTTCATCATGGCAAAACAGGTGGAGGCTACTTTGGCCACTTTGGGACGCATAGAAAGATTTTCATCCAGCCAAAACCCCAAGCTTTTTACTTTGGGGATAGAGTTGGAAAAGCCAGTGTTGTGGATCACCGAGCTGTGGATTCCTGCATAGGACCATAACCTCGGTCCTCGGTTCCTGAAGTTAAATACGGAAAAAACTGAGGTCATAGAGTTCGGGCAGAAACCCTCGGTTTGGAGCGAACTCTGGTGGCCGCCTGAAGCCGGAACATTTCCTGTCCCTGTTCTGAAGGCCAGAAATCTAGGGTTTCTGGTCGATAAGGACCTAACGCTTGCCCTCCAGATTAATCAAGTGTCATCGGCCTGTTTTTTCACGCTGAAAGTATTGCGGAAGATTCTTCCATTCATTCCACCCTCGTTAAGGAAAACGGTAGTCGGGCGTTGGTGTTGTCTCGAATAGACTACTGTAATGCGCTATACCTAGGCGCGGGTGTCAGACAGCTCTCTAAATTACAGTCTCTACAAAATGCGGCCGCACGAGTACTGCTAGAGCTACCTAAACACCATCCAACATCCGCAAGCCTAAAATTTCTCCATTGGCTCCCAGTTCGCCGAAGAATAGATTTTAAGGCTCTCTGCCTAGTCCACAAAGCCCTCTATGGAGGAGGGGCGGCAGACATTCAACTCTTATTCCCGCGATATCTGCCGGCCCGCTGCCTCAGGTCGGCAAATACCGGACTGGTTCTTCTCTCTACGATAAGAAGAGCTAGATGGGGCGGAGGGGGTTCTCCTACCAAGCTGCTAAATTGTGGAACTCCCTCCCAATCCACATGAGACTGCAGCCCAGCAGGACTCTTTTTAGAAAGCTGATTAAAACATGGCTCTTCTCTAAGTTCTAGGCCTGCCAAGTCTGGTGGACGGCTATTACCTCAGCGCCAAGACGCCTCGGCATTAGTGCGCTTTACAAATATTTCAGTCAGTCAGTCACCGTTGAGTTTAAGCAAATTACTTTCCATCCAGGAATGCAACTCGTCTTAGACTGAGATTAAGGGCATCTGTGTTGCAACCCTGTGTGGACGACAAAAACAAAATATCTATGTGTCGTCTGCGTAAGAAAACAGTGTCAAGCCGCAACTCTCCTCCACATCCGCGAGAGGGCGAACATACAGGTTGAACAGCATGGGGCTCAACGCTGAACACTGGGGTACTAGAGAGGTCAAGACACAGATCCCTGAACTTGCCAAGGACGAAAAGATCTGGAATAACCTATCTTTCAGGAAGGAGGTCAGTCAAGCTAGGGCTGTTCCATCACGGCCAAATGTCACCACTCTATCCGCAAGCGTGGAATGGGACACGGCATCGAAGGCCGAGCTGAGATCTAATAGGATCAGTGCGGCTGTTCCGTCCTCATCCAGGAGGCTTTAGATGTTCTGTGACTCCTAAGAGAGTGGACTCTGTACTGTGCCTGGCCCTAAAACCCGACTGGGAGGAGTGAAGGAGTTGCTGGGCTTCCACAAAGATGGTGAGCCATGAGGTTACATGTTTTTACAAAATTTTGGAAATAGGGGCAGCAGGGAAATGGGTCTAAAATTAGCCCAATTAGTAGGATTAAGACTGGGCTTCTTTAAAAGTGGGAGGATCATAGCATGTTTCCAGGACCGTGGAACACAGCCCCCATAAAGTGAGGAATTGAGCAAGTCTACCACCACTTGCAACAAGTCAGGATCAAGAAGCCCCAACTTAGCTGGAGGAAGCGGGTCTAGGGGACTGTTTGATTTGATTTATTGCAGAATGAACAAAAATCAGGGAAAGTCCAACTGAGGCAATGACTCAATTTTTTGGGCTGGACCTGGCATGTCCTGAAGAGGATTAGGACCGATTTAAGGGGATTGCACAATGACACTATCGGAATCCCCAAAATGTATTCCTGCCCTGTGGTTTACCGCCAATTGCGATTGAATGGTAGCCACTAGCCACCTTATCCACAAACATGTAAACCAGTTCTGCTCATTGTGAGTAGGAAAGAAGAGGCGCAGGGGACAATTTAATAGGGTCAGACAATTCTTTGACTACATTAAAAAGCGTTTTAGGACAATTCTGAGCATGAGTAATTTTATCTGAGTAATAAGACGCTTGTGCTGCTCTGCACAGTGCGTGGTATTTATTGATAGCAATCTTATATTCAGCTTTAGCCTCTGGGTTATACATCTTCCTCCATAGTCTCTCGAGACACTTGCATTGTTTTTTCTCTAAATGAAGCATGTTTTTGAACCGTTGGCGGATGGGATCTCACCGTAGCCGCAAATGTCAATGGAAGAACAGACGCCAGATACTTTCTAATCCAGCGGTCTATCAAAAGTTGATCTGCTTCGACCTTCTGCTTTAGGTCTGGTTTAGAACTTTGAAGCAGTGAATTCAGGGTGGGGGCGTCCAGTTTAAACCTGTTCCTGGACTTGATAATAGGTTTGGGTGGGCCTGCGGATGGCAGTGGCGAGGTTCTAATAGTAAATGGAACTGCCAGGTAGTCAAACCAAGGAAGCAGAATGGGTGCCTCATATTAGAAAAAACAGGATCCAAGAGGGGGCCAGCCTTGTTAGTGCGGGTTGAATTACAAAGAGCCAGATTTAAAACATTTAAATCTTCTATAAGTGCAGTGCCCTGGTTGCACGTGGGGAGCTCTAAATGAATATTGAGGTCACCAAACAAAGTAAGATTGGCACACCTAGGAAACAAAGGAGAGAGATGATATAAAATGGTGGTGCACCAATTCCCAGCATACCCCGTTGGCCGGTAAATCAGGGCCCCAGAGACCGTAAAATTGTGTGTGAAGCATAATGAGAAAAATACTGCCTCACAATCAGCGATGGAAAGATCTTCAATTTTACATTTACATTTGTCTCTAAAAATAATAGCAATGCCGCGTCCCATTTTATACTGTCTGTCTCTTCTTACAATCGAATAGTTTGGGGAAGCGTGGCAATTACATCTGGTGCAGAGGCCTCATTAAGCCACGTCTCCGTGAAGACTATAGCATCCGGGGACTTCTCCTCCAAAAAATCAAACAAGTGTTGCCGATGTCTGGGTAGGGACTGACAGTCGAGGGTATAAAAACAGAATGTATTCCTGTTACTACCTCTGACAGAAGTAGCTATGTGGCTCAAATCGGTATTTTCTCATATTTCTGAGTGTAAAGTACAGCGGGAGCAGGTGATAGTGAGGATACTCAGGTGTACCTTCACGTCCTAGTACAGGTAGATTTCAGCGTCGCCAGGCAACCATAGAGGGTCACATTACGATAGCCCTGTTACAGGAGTTACTGGCTCGATTTGAATGACAAGATCCCCTGTACATAGACGTCGTATAGGGGTTGCAGCTGCGACCCTTGGCTTGCAACCCTTGGCCTTAGATGTGGCAAAATCAGCGGCAGGAACACAGTGGCATTTCGTCCTTATGGACGTTGGTTGGGGCTCCACTTTCTTTGTTTTCTGTCAATTTTTTATTACAGTAATAGTGAATAATGTTTAAATTATTCACTATTTGTTTAATAAAGAATGAAGTATAATTAGCTGGAATATGATCCTCCCTGGCGGCTGAAGGAAGTAAAATATTTTTGTATGTTTGCTCGTGGGTGAGAGTGTGTTTATTTAAGAATGTGTGTATGTGTGAATGTGTTTATGTGTAAACGAATGTGTGAGTGAGTGAAAGTAGAGGTCAAATGCCTTGTGATGGGGGGTGGGTGGGGTGCTAGAGAAACGCTCCGCTCCCTCTTTTGTTACAAGGGGGCCGATATTGCAGCACTGCTGCAGAACAGGTCCCCTGTAACAAAACCAGCCCCACGGGCACAAAACCGGCCCCCACCCCTCCGGCCCACCGGCGAAACGCCCTGTCCCCGCTACGGCCAGTCCGGCCCTGCTGAGCGTTCCCTTAGTGTACATGCTATAAAGCCCCAGCATCTCCTTCTCTCCCCTCTGGAGTTAAAGGTGCCCCACCCGAGGCATTGGTAACTCCAGGGCTGGTGGAATAATACAAGGACAAAAACCAGTGCACTCTTAATTTAGTGATGCCCGACTGTCGTTTTAGCTGCCCTGACTCTCCCATACAGTACCTAAACATGTACTTAAAGTTTTTTACGACGTTCATGGAAACAATAGTAGAGTTTTACTTAATTTCTTCTTACGTAATTTTTTATCATTAAAATATGGCTGAATTTGAATGTGTTTTCCGCAAAATAAATTTTGAAGAGAAAACAGGCTTTTATAAAAACAAATATGTGAAAACATGTCTATATTCCACATCATCGTCTTGTTATTTTCAAGTAAAGTAAATGAACATTTTTACTATTCATAGTATCTAAAATTCAGATCTCGAGAAAAGAAAAGGAAAACATATGCTATTCCTAACGTCTAAAATTTAAAATTCAGACCTCAAGTAAGCCTATAGTTCATATATCGGATGTTGTGAGCTGGAAGGCAGGATATTTAAAGGACCATTTTTGGTGCCAAATAGTGCATTAAGCACAGTAGTCTGCAAGGAGAATTACAAATTAATTGACTTGCCGTACTGGAAGATAACCTAAGGGGATTTTAATTCCCTTTGCTGACACCCTACAGCCTCCTGCACCATAGGATTCCATTAAACCCCTACCATGAATACCAACTGGCACTGCAGTCTATTGTATATGTTCGCCATTCTGCCAAGAGTGGCCATTCTATTTTCAGCTTACATTGCCATCAGCACTGCATATTACTAGGACCAGAGTTTATCATAAACGTCATCAAATGAATAGATGCCCCATAAGAATATTTAGGCTGGTTTCTGGTGTAGGACAAACGTGTACGAATAAAGTGTAAACTTGCACTCTATACACTCTGAATGTTAATGGGGTCTCTAAATGAAGGCTAATGACCGCCAAGGTAGAACAATTTGCATATCAATGTATAGGTAATTTTGGTACATATATATTTATCCTTTTAGGTTTATTTAGAACTTTTGTGTAAAGTTCTTAATATAATTTAGCAAGGAGTACATAACGTCATGTAATTACATACAAACAGTTGGACTTGGCCCTTTCTGCAGGGTCCTCCCCAAACCTTTTGTCTTCACCCTCCTGTTTTCAGTACCCGTTTTTGTTGACTTTTAGGACTCTGACCACTTTACCCCATGCACCCTCACCATCATCCACAAGAACACCATCATCTGCCCCACATCCGCAGACACGAACACATCGTTCATGGAACACATGCACTTCAAACTGCAAACAAATGAAAAAAAAACACCATCAAAGGACCCCTTGTGTACCGCCCCACCCACCCCCGGACCTGAACTACCTTCAGCCACCTCATCACAGACTTCATAGCTCCTCTTCCATCTGCTCCAACCATTTCATCCTGGACTTTCACCTAGAGGACTCTACGGACCCCAACTCCACATCCCTACACGAAAGCCTCAACAAAATCGGACTCTCCCAGCTTGTCCAAGGCTCAACTCACTCTGCAGGACAGACTCTGAAACCCCGTATTCACCTCCAGTGACAAGGTCAAATTCAACCATGTCACCCTGCTCACTTGGACGGAGCACTCCATAGTTCATTTAGTCAGCACGCTACAAGCCACCACACCAATAAGAGCAAGCACACCCAGACGCAGCTGGAGCAAAGTAACTGACGAAGATTGGACTAGCATCCTCAGAACCAACTAACCAGACTCCACCAATGACCTAAAAAACAACATCAATTCAACAGATGGATCTCAGGCTGCGCTGATGCCCTAGAATACCTCAAAAATACCAAACATAGGACAACCAACAAGCAAGACATTTGGTACACTGACGAGCACAGATAATCTAAACACCACTGCAAACAGCTGGAGAGGAAATGGCGAACCAGCCAAGCCACCACCGACAAAAACACCTACAAGTCTGTGCTCAAACAATACCACCATGAACTAAGGGTTATGAAGAAAAGGGCCCTGGCACTGAGAATAGAAACCATCTCTAACAACTGCAAAGAACTATTTGCAATTGTCAAAGAATTCTCCATCCCCGCAACCAACACCATCACCCTTTCACAAAGGCTCTCCAGTGACCTCTCCAACTTCTTAACAACAAAATATCAAAGATCTACAGCAACTTCAATCCCCAGCCCAACCCCGAAGACAAAATTGAACAGCTGTCCACTACCACTGACGAGGACAAACAACTGACTAACTGGAACCTACTCACCAACGAAGACACCACTGAAATCATGAAGTCAATCCACTCAGGAGCCCCTATGGACCTTTGCACCCAATACATGTGCAACCTGGTAGGAACCACGATCAGCACGGTGCTCACATCTAACACCTCCATCGAAACTGCAACCTTGCCGGATAGCTGGAAGCATGCAGAAGTTATCGCCCTCCTTAAGAAACCATCAGCCAACCCAAGCGAACTCAGCAACTTCCGGCCCATCTTACTGCTACCATTCCCAGCCAAAGTCCTGGAGAAGGCAATCAACAAGCAACTCTCTAGCCACCTAGAATTCCATCAGCTACTGGACAGCACACAATTGGGGTTCTAGAGCAACCACAGTGCCAAAACAGCCTCAACGCGGTCTCAGAGGACATCCGGCCATCCTCACAGAGAAGACATCGCAGCACTCATCCTACTCAACCTCTCTGCAGCCTTCAACACAATCTCTCACCGCACACTCGTCTCAAGACTACATCACACAAGAATACAAGGACCAGCAGTAAAATGAATAACCTCATTCCTCACAGGCAGAGCCCAGACAGCAAGGTTCCAACCTCAGAGTCCAAGAAACTCATCTGCAGAGTCCCACAAGGATCGTAACTCAGCCCAACCCTCTTCAACATATACATTACACTGCTTACAAATATCATCAGAAACCACAGGGTCAACGCCATCTCCTACGCTGATGACACGCAGGTCATATTTTCCTTTATGGACGACTCCAATATCACCAAGAACAACTTCTTGAACTGCATAACCAGTGTGGTGAGCTGAATGAAAACTGCCTGAAGCTCAACACTGACGAGACAGAAGTACTGATGTTTGGGAACAAGAGCTCATCCTGTGATTCCTCCTGGCAGCCCATGGAACTAGGACCCACGCCTATCCCATCGGAGCATGCCAGAAATGCAGGACGTATCATAGACAACAAACTCACCATGGCATCGCAGATCAACGCCGTCACCTCCTCATGTTTCCATACCCTACGAATGCTGCATAAGATCTTCAAGTGGCTCCCCCAGACCACCAGACATACCATCACTCAAGCCCTCATTACAAGCAAACTAGACTACGGCAACGCACTCTAACCTGGAATCTCAACCCATCCCATACACAGACTCCAGACCATTCAGAACACAGTTGCCGGACTCATCCTCGTCCTACCTTGCAGCCCCCACATCCCGCCTCACCTCAGGGAGCTCCCTTGGCTCCTCATCCAGAGGCGAAGTCAGTTCAAGCTTCCTACCCAGGCATTCAAGGCTCTTCACAACATAGGACCTGCTTACCTCAACCACCGCCTACACTTCTACCAACACCAGACAACTTCGCTCAGCATCACTCTTACTAGCACGCACCCCATACATCTACAAAAGCAGAGCCGGAGGTCGTTCATTTTCATACATCGCCACCAAGACATGGAACAACCTCCCCCAACACATCAGAACCCCCTCTTTGCTTCTCAAATTCCACAAGAAGCTGAATACCGGGTTTGTCAACCATCCCTGCGGTACATAGAAAACACAGCCGGGTTCAGACTCATCCTACTCAGTGCCTGGATACCCTCGCAGGTGACAAGTGCGCTTAATAAATCAACATAACAAAGTGCTTGTGCACCCTCCTTGAAACATAGTAGAATTGGCCTATTTATTTTACTTGTTAGCCCATAGTAAAGTGGTACCGCATGTACCTAGGACCTGTAAATTAATTTGCTAATAGTGGGCCTGCAGGACTTCTTGTGACATCTACGTAAGTAGCCCTTTTAAACATGTCTGAGGCCTGCTATTGCAGCCTGTGTGTGCAGTTTAAGCTGCCATTTTGACCTGGCAAAATAAAACTTTTGCCAGGCCCAAACCTTCCTTTTTAATACAAATATGTCACCAATAGGGTAGGCTCTGAACAGCCCAGAGGGCAGGGTGCAGTGTATTTAAAAAGTATGACATGTACTTTTAAGGTTTTACATGTCCTGCTAGTGAAAAACTCCTAAATTAATTTTCCACTGCTGCAAGGCCTACCTTCCCTAATAGGATAACATTGGATTACCTTATTACATTTAATAAGTGATAACTTCCAATTGGGAGCAGGTAGACTGGTTGAGTTTGGTGTCTGAAGAAGTATAATGAAAAGCCCTCTTTAATGGTAAAGTAAGATTTTTAGTCAAAATTCTGAAAATGCCACTTTTAGAATGTTGGCATTTTCTTGTCCTAACCATTAGATGTCTACAGCCTGTTCCTGTCTCACATGACTAGGCGTAGCTGGCAGTTGGTCTCAGTGTATTGCTCCCAGACAGTGAGACAAAGGGAAGATAGGAGTTGGCAGGATAGGCCACAATGAGTTAACGAGGGCGAGGAGCTGTCACCTACACATCACATCACTTGCACATCACAAAGGCACTTCCAACAAGGGTTTGTCACAAGTCTTTTGTGACCCCGAGGCAAGCTGGGGTGAGGGCATGGAGGAAGGGGATGCCCGACACCTCAGGGGGGTGGAAATCTCTACCTGCTGCCCTCTTGCCTGGGTGAAAAGGACTGGACCTGCATCTCTAAACCCAGGACCCCAAAGTGACTCCAAGGGCTAATTGGCTGGCCTCCTGATCAGAAGCCTCAGGGACAGAAAAGGCTTCCGACATCCTTGAACCCAGCACCTGGACTCTGATATCTGTGAGTCTCACTCTCCCAAATTCAGGCCACCCCAGTCTTGGACCCTTGGAAGTGGGTCTGAAGAGGTTTTGCCAGCCCATTTGTGGATTCAGCAGAATCAACGCATTTCCTCTGTGGTGCATCTCCTGCAAAATCATTGCACCGCCTCTGCTGCTCAATGCATCACCCTCGGAAATGAGGCATCGCCTCTGCTGCGTGAACTTTCCTTATGCAAGGACTTCACCTTGGCCCATCGCAGCCCATGGATCCGCTGCTGCACGATGCATCTCCACGCATGGACATTGCATCACCCAATGCAGTCCGTCGGACCCTCCACTTCATGACATCTCCACGCAAGGACATCTCATTGCACTTCACAACTCCATGTTACCACCTCTGCGCAATGCATTTCCTCAACCGGACTTCGCATCGCCTCTGCTGCGTGATGCATCCTCAACACAGGACTCTGCATCTCTTCGCAACCAGGATTAAGGTACTGTGTTCAGAGCAGTGGGTCCCTATAGCCGGCCCGCATTACATCGCGGTCGGCCTGAACTTGTGACTTTGCCCAGTCCGGTGCAACCACACGTCCACAGTTGGTTCTTTTTCGCAATATTTTCAGTTAAATCTTTAAAAATGCATATCTCTGTTTCTACGGATTTGTTTTTTGTCATTATGGTCTTGATTTATTTTTTAAAACTTACTCTATCTAAATTGGTGTGGGATTTTTCTTATGTCGTGCTTTCACTTTATTACTGTTTGAAGTGTTGCACAAATACTTTACACATTGCCTCTAAGTTAAGCCTGACTGCTCTGTGCCAAGCTACCAGAGGGTTGAGCACAGGTTAATTTCAGGTTTGCTTGTGACTTCACCCTGATAAAGACTGTGGTATCGACTTGAGTAGGCATTCACACCCTTCAACCAGTAACCCAATTTCTTACACAAACATTGAAATCATATAAAGAACACACCAAACGAAAGAGAGCCAGAACAAGAGATAGCAAATATTTCTGGCAGTTGTCTTGGACTCAGTGAGAGCATATTATGGTGGTGCAGCCAGTTAAACATGCACTCCAGTCCTTGAGGGCCAAAGAAGGAACAAGAGGCAAATAAAGCTAATTAATAAAGCATTGGAAGTAGTTGAAAAGTCAGGTGAAAAAAGGCGAGGATCAGACCTTTTTTTAGAGTTCACCCGCAGAGTGAAATGTGGCTTCAAATTCACTCCGCGGGTATAAATTAGGTCAGGGCACATTGGGCATCAATTTTCTTGTATAATTGAAGTGATTCAAGAAACGTAATGCCAAATAACTTCCATCTGCTGAAATCTCCAGCCCCAGCAGAGACACCTTTTAATGAAAGCACTATGGGATGGGGGAGTCATAGGATTTGGTATTACGTTTTTAGAATGCCAAATCCTCTGCCCCCCACCCCCACTCCCCCCAGAAAGTGGCCTAACGCAAAATGATGGGGCCCCATGCAGAATTTGATGAGGGTCCCCTGAGTCTCTCATATGTTACAGATAATCTTTCTCCTTGGGCTGATTGGGGGGCCTCTAAAAGGCTGGGTGCCCTCCTGTGCCACAGGGCTGCACGGGCCCATGTTCTGCCCCCCTCCATACCCACAGATTTTTAATAGCTGCTGTGTCCATTGGGACTGGAGATTGTAGCTTTTGCTTTCACTTAGGAAGCACAGCAGTGGCTGTCCTGTTGTTAACTATACCAGGCCAAGGACCCAGATGATAGAAGACCACAACCGTCCACTTCCAATTTTTTTCAATGGCTGGAGGCAGATACTAATCCATCCGAAAAATGCACATTTTTCACTGGATTTACAATCTGCAGGTTGAATAAAAAACATTGGCCGGCCCTAATTGGAATGCACAACACCAAGTACATGATAGATGATAATAGGAAATTAGTGAGGAGAGTGAATTAATATATCTTGTCACGATTCCCTACCTGTATAATCATGACAGAAGACTTGCCAATAATGGATCACTCTCTCAGAGACCATGCATAGCTATAAACCAACATCAGCCACTTGGAATGTACTACTGATTTCCGCCCATTTGAATCCATATCGTGTTTTTTCAGATAGCTAGGGTGCTTCCCCCTCCCAAGAACACATTTCCTTGACCCATGTCATCTCAATTCTCACTGGCTAACTACGGATGTAGGAATCCACAGAGCTCTACAAGCACTAGTCTCTGTTTATTACAGGGCATGGATGCCCATTGAAGCAGCTTTAATGTTAGGATGAGCCTCTGTTTCTAGAAGTTCATAAATCCTTGTATTGCTTTGTGTTGCAGTGAAAAATTGTGTACTAAATTGGCATTTCACAGCACTCATTCATTGCTTAATAAACAGACCTAGCACTGTCTATCAGTGCATCTCCTCAGGCATGTTAAATGTTTGCGGGGCCTCGGACAAAAAGTCATGCCGGGCCCACATCTTGCAACATCTGGTGATTTAAGCCATGCCAGCTGCCATGAATAACAAGCATTGGCATAGCCAATAGGTCTCGCCTTTGGGACCTTATAAGTGTTTAGCCATGCAACAGTTGATGTTGTTGCACCAAGGATATTGTACTGCATAACTAAATACTAATAAGGTTCCAAAGGCGAGACCTATTGGCTATGCCAATGCTTGTTTGTTGTTGCTGCTGGCGCCGAGATACTGCATTGAACGTGCGTCCTATAAATGTAATAATTATAATAATGATAATAACAATAATAATAACGTCTTCAAAGATGCAATTAACCTTCTGTTTATAGCAATACCCTCGATGGTCAAAAACATTCGACAGCAACTTGACCAAAATAAAAACTAGTTAACTGGAACATGGGTTATGCTTGAATTAAACTCATTAGGTTTTGAAATTCTACCTACACGTGCTGCCAGCTCTGCTTGCTGCCTGGCATGCAAGACACGTCCATCATGGAAGGCCATCGTGTACCAATGGCTGCATTCAGTATAATGCATTCAGTGTAATGTCCGAGTAAACCATTCCACACAAATCTGCCTGCATTCTCGGCAGGACTGGATGTCCGCGCGCGAGAAGCACTCGGGCATACAAAGGCACTTGACCCCGGATGCGGAAGAAAAGGCGAAAAAGGCCCCCGGCAATCAAACCTTGCCTCGGCGACAACATATTTCGTAGCTGCGTCTCTGCAGCATGTACCTCGCCGGAAAGCAATTCATCTCTTTCAGCCTCATTTTTATTCATCAATTATTTGTGCTTTGTTAGCCAAGGCGCTCGGGGGAGATGACTCAGTGAGAGCCGTAGATCCGCGTGTCATATTCTGCCTTCCACGGTTGTGATCAGTGCAGGCCCGAGAAGGCGCGCGGGAGCGCTCACAGGAAGCCCCGCCCCGGGCGGTGAAAGCCACTTCGGCTTATTGGTGCCATGAGACCGAGAGCCTCGCTGATATGATGTGTAAAAATGGGGGATGATATACAGTATCAGTATGATGTGCAGTACAAATGATACATCGAAACCACAACATGCTCTTTGCTCGTGGTATTTATCATTCCCACCTCCCTAAAGAACACTTGATGATAATCAGGGCACAAGTCCTAAAGAAGCGCGCGCGCCTTGCACGGCAGCAGGGGGGAGGGGAGAGAGGAGGGGGCCTGTGCGATTCCCTTGCGGGAGCGAGCAGCAAGGCGCGATAATTGCTACCATATGGCGCCAGCTGCTCGCTCCCGCAAGGGAATCGCCAAACGTGCACGCGTTGTCATTGAAGGCAATGGAACGCGTGCACGTTTTTGGCTGAAAAGCCGAAGCGATTCCTAAAGGTCTTTTTGCCTATGCAGCGCATGCGCGCTGCGTAGGCGAGACCTAAAAAGGGCTTCCATGCTTCGAAGTCCATAAATAGAGTTTGCAGCATGGGCCCTGCAAAAGCACAGGACCTGGGAATGATATCCCGTCTGCAATGCCCCTCCTGAAGGTACAGTACTGCCATGGTATGATTGTGGTATGGAACATCAGAGAAAGAATATCATGAGTCACAACATTTTGACCAGAATATTTAGAGACCAAAATATCAAAGAGGTGGGGGCGTGGCTTGGAGAGCCAACATGGCGGATGCAGCCTAGTCGGGCTCCGAGCGTCCACGCTGAAATCCTGCTATAATCTGCCTTAATCCGGTTCGGAGAAACTTGAGGCTGGGTACCGAGACCCGACAACGTCTGGAGAGCCGCTTCCGGCACGAGATTGAACCGCAAATCTGCAGAACGAGCACGCCGTCTGTTGAGGGCAGAGAGTGCGCGTAGCAGGCCGTGCCACACTGTGGGCCGCGTCGGCCTGGATTCTGCAAGCCCCGGTCGCGGCATTGTGGCCGTTCGAGGGATCGGTGTGAGGCTCTGGAGATGAGCGAAGGGCGCCGAGAGTGGGGGGGCCCCCCGAGGCGAGTGCCGGGTCGCGGCCGTGGCTGGGAGCTGAGCCGGACCTGCGGTGGGAGCGGGCCTGCCCCCATGGGCTGTCTGCCGTCCCGGGCCAGGTATCGGCGGAGATCCCCCGGCCGCGCCAATGCTGCGGTCGGGCCCGGATGGCCCCCGGGCCTGGAGAGCACCTCGGAGAGGATCCTGATTTCGGTGAGCAGTGCATGTGCCTAAGTTGGAGGCAGCACGCAGGTCCCGACGCGGCCGAGTGCAGATCCTGCGGGCGTTGCCGGCAGAGCACGTTGGCAGGTGTCGCATTCTCCCCATTTGACCACATCATTGCTGGGGGGTGGACTCAGCTGGCGGCAGCGGTGGAATTTCAGGGCGAGGATTGGTAGCAGTATGAAGTAGCAGCTGCGACCTCTCCCCCTGCCCGATCCTCAGAGAGTGCAACTGGAGGCACGAGGAGTCAGACCGGTATATGTGTGGGGGTAGAGGGGCAGTTGGGCTCCTAGGGCGACCACCTAAGCCTTGGCGTCTCTGCTCCCCTCCTTGAAAACTGCAGACAGTGCGCCTGAATCCTGGTGCCCTGTTGGTGGAGTCGAGAGGGGCAGTTGAGCTCCTAGGGCGACCACCTAAGCCTTGGCGCCTCTGTTCCCCTCCTTGGACACTGCGGACGGTGCGCATGAATCCTGGTGCTTTGTTGGTGGAGTCGAGATCTACAGCCTGACGCCCGGGGGGGAGGCGCTGCGGGCAGGTGGTCCGGCGAGTTTGGTTCCCATACGGGGCCAACTTGGCGGGCAGTCATGGGCTGCGGAGGCGGCCGGGCTAGGCTCAGGGCGTGCTCGATTCCGAGATGGCCTGCCTGCGGTGCACCCCTGGTGCGTGTCCGACGCGATATCCACGGAGTTCCCCCGCAGCCGTTAATGCCTTCCCCCATCGACGAAGTCACTGGGCTGGTGTCAAAACTCCAGAGAGCCCCCGCGCCTATCTCCCTTTGCCTACAGTCATGGGCAAGGACAAACCCGGAGGGGCAACCGCCAAACAGAGCACCCTCGATCATTATGCCTCATCTACTGGGGGTACTACCGGGGGAGACACAGGAGGGCCGGTGCGGACAACGCGGCGCTCCTGGCGGCAATCAACGATTCTAGAGATAAACTAGACGCCAAGATCAGTGCTGTGGGATCGGAAGTTTCCTTTTTGCGTCAGGACCTACGAAAAGCGGTAGACCGCATCACGGAGGTGGAGGCGCGGGTCTCGACCGTTGAGGACACAGTGACTACATTACAGAAGAAGGTCAACAAACTTACGGTGGTGTCCCAGGAACTTGCCTCCCGGGTGGAGGATGCTGAAGGCCGTGCTAGACACAATAACATACGTTTTGTGGGCATCCCGGAGGAATGTGAGGGCACCTCCATGGCCCGCTTTGTTACCCAGTGGCTCCCAGCTCTCATGCCGGCGGATAAGTTATCCACCTGTTTTTTGGTAGAAAGAGCCCACCGGGCGCTGACGAAGAAGCCACCCCCATGGGGAAAGCCCGAGGCCAGTGATTGCTAAATTGTTGAACTATGCAGATCATGATGCTGTCTTACAATTCGCCAGAGCGCACAAAGATAAACTCCTGTATGACTCAAGGCCCATAATGATTTTCCCGGACTATACACGCTTGGTTCAACAACAACGCCAATCCTTTACAGCGGCAAAGCGTAGATTGAGAGATCTTAACATGCAATACATGCTTCTATATCCTGCCCCGATGCAAGTCATATTTAACTCCAAATCTTACTTCTTCGACTCACCGGAGGCAGTCTTCGTCTGGACGGATGAACGGGCGCACCCCAAACTGCACATGCCGCCGCCGCTGGAGTCAGACTCTTCCCGGGGCTCACAATGAAACAGATCCCGGAGGACCAAATCGAAGAGGAGATATGGATCTAGCTCCGATCGGCGCTCCTCAAGTCCAGAACATGCATCCTGAACATGCCGGACTAATAATGCACTGTGACACTCCTCTAACCAAGACTATGTGATAGTGTGACTATCTTGTTTCTCACCGAACTTTGAACTGGCGTGGATGCCGAGCTGGGGGGCTGCTTTGCCCTGGCCATTTTCATCTCCCCTTGTTAATGTTGGGAGGGTGGTTTGGGTACCGTTGGCGGGGGGCCCGGTCCCCCCAGTTGGGGGTTTGGTGCGTCCTGCGCCGCGATAGATGCTCCTAGTTCATGGCAGTATCGGGTGGGGGGTGGGAGGGTATGGGGGATCTTGAGGTGGTTGTACATGGGGTTGATGTTATTGTTCTTACACGTGCAGACTTACCATACAGACTCCGACGCAGTTGGACCGACATTCACACAGACATTGGATGACGACACAAACGGGTTCCTCCCCACTCGGGGATCTCATTGTAGTATCCTGGAATGTAAGAGGTATGCTCAATAAAATCAAAAGAGGCGCTGTCCTACTCCAAGCTAAGAGATATGAGGCCGACATCCTGCTCTTACAGGAGACCCACTTACTTGGCACCAAAACCCCATGCGTGGCCAGATTCGGGTACCACACTATGTACCATGCAGGGTTCACCAGGGGGTCGAGGGGGGTTGCCATCCTTATACACCGTCGAGTCCCCTTCATGCATATAAAACATTGGGCGGATCCGGGAGGGAGATATGTCATCTTAACGGGCACGCTGTACAGAGAGCATATCAATATCGGAAGCATATATGCTCCGCCGCCGTTAGGGAGCACCTTCGTGGACCAGGATCCCCAGTTTATGGGGGGGACTCCCGGAGGCTTTGATCCTCTGGGGGGGGGGGGTGGGACTGGAATGACACCATGGCCTCGCGAGATAGACAACGTAACTCAGACCCCAATCACCCCATGGGCCCATCCAAATTGAATCTCCTGGCCACTACACTGGATTGGTCAGACATCTGGCGCGAATATCACCCTGCCGAATTAGGGTATACCTATATGTCCACGGTGCATGGCTCACAGTCTCAATTGGACTATTTTTTCACGCCTCACGCCTCCATCCATAGGTTCTCAAAAGTGTCCCACCTCCCTAGGGGACTCTCGGATCATTCCCCGGTCACCCTCAAGCTTCATACTTGCTCCCGTAGACCCCCCTTCAGATGGCGGATGTCCTTGTGGCACCTTCGGGACACAGACTATCAAGCAATGCTCACCACAGCGGTATCGGACTATCTAGATGCCAACGTAGATTCGACCCCGTCCAGGGGTATCCTCTGGGAAGCCCTGAAGCCCACCATTCGCGGGGCAGAAATTAGTTTCCGAACTAAAGAGAAATGTGCACGGACAGCGCAGCTGGCTGATTTGGAATCTCGCCAAGAGGCCATTGTGACACAACTTAATCTTGATCCTAGCCCTTCCCTCCAACATAATTTGCTGCAGATACAACAGAATATACAGCAACATATTATGGGAGAGGCAAAAGAGATCTGGGTGGCGTCACAGCAACGTATATACCAATGGGGGGACAAATTGAGTAAAATGCTCCATAGGCTATGCCAGGTAGACAAATCCCCCGCTACAGTTCCCACACTCCGCCACGCTGCCGGTGCTTTGTGCTCATCGCCAGAAACAGTGGCCAAAGAATTTGCACAACACTTTTCAGCACTCTATGCTCGACATGAGCAGCTTACCGAAGCTCAGATAGCAGAATTCCTCCGGGATATCCCACCTCGAAAACTCCCTGATCATCTGCGAGACCAATTAGATGCTCCCATCACGATGGAGGAGTTGAGTGCTGCCTTACTCGCCATGCACTCAGGACGAGCCCCCGGACCCAATGGGTTCCCCATAGAGTTCCTGAGACCCCGTATGCATGTATTGGGCCCACATTTATTGGCAGCAGTACATGATGCCCAGGAGCAGGGTATATTACCCCAAGATTGGCGCCACGTGGAGATTGTCCTATTTCCCAAGCCAGGCCACCCACCAGAAGATCCCTCGTCGTATCGCCCCATCTCCCTTATCAATTTCGAACCCAAACTGTTGGGCAAGGTGTTGGCGGATTGCCTATGGTCATGCGTTTCAGATTTGATTCACCCAGACCAATCTGGCTTCATTCCTCATCGTGCCACGTGTCATAACATCCGACGAGTCCATAACGCCATGGCGATGGCCCCGGAGTTGGGACGCCCTGCGGCTATACTATTAGCCGACATCGACAAGGCATTCGATTCGCTTAGCTGGTTATATCTCTTCCAACTACTTGATGCTGTTAATTTTGGCCCGCGGTTTTTAGCATACGTCCGGTTGCTATATAAGGACCTAACAGCCTCGATCCGCATAGCGGTACATAGATTGGCCCCCTTCCCAATGAATAGGGGCACGAGAGAGGGCTGTCCCCTGTCTCCGCTGCTCTTTGCCCTGGCCGTGGAACCCTTAGCAGCATGGGTCTGTAGTGACCCGGTGCTCCACGGATTTGAATGGCCCCAGTCAAGATCGGACCGCATCGCGTTATATGCGGACGACGCCTTGTTCTTTCTGACTGACCCATGGATTTCGGGCCCGCGTATCCTGCAGATGCTTAGAGTGTTTGGGGAGACTACAGGGCTGCATACCAACCCCTCCAAGTCAGTGCTTTTTCCGGTGTGTGGGAACCAAGGACGAGGCACTTGGGCAATGCAGTTATCACACGCGACTGGGGGCTTCAAGTACTTGGGCATTTATATGTCGCCCTGCCCAAAGATTTTATGGGCGCATAATATCAACCCTTTAATTACGAGTCTGGGCAATGAAACAGCGATATGGTCCTCCCTGCCACTTTCACTATACGGGCGCGCTGCCATCTTTAAAATGGTTTCTCTACCTAGAATTCTTTATAGATTACAAAATTTCCCCTACAACATACCACGTTCCTGGTTTGCGCAAATCAATGCAATACATAATAAGTTCCTATGGAATGGAGGGGCGATTCGCGTGGCTTTACATACATGCACACAATCTACATACTGTGGGGGTATCGCAGTGGCAGATGAATACGCCTATTATGCGGCTTCCCACCTGCTTATAATAAACGATTGGTGGTATAACTCCCCAACCGACCCGGCACATGCGCTTGAACATGCAGCAATGGAGGGGGTCCCCCTTCTTCAGCTCCTGTACAGCTCAAGGAGCCTAAACAGCTTACCTCCTGCAAGCAGAACGGTGATTCGGCTCTGGCGCTACACGGTGGGACAGATGGGATGGCGTGGCCGCCTGACTCAGGCGACCCCGTTATGGCATGATACATATCTACGCCCGGTGACGGCCCTGATGAGGTTCTTTAAATGGGACCTAGTGGGTATATCCACCCTGGGGATGTGCTGCAGGGTACCACATTGAAATTGTTTCAAAGGCTACAAGAAGAATTTCAGCTACACAAGACACAATTCTACAAATACCTTCAATTACGCCACGCGTTGAGCCCTTTGATTTCATCTTTAGAGACCCTGCCCGAATTCCATCCTCTGTAGGGCCGCTTGTTAATGGGAGACCTGGGGCCACATAAAATTTGACAGATATACCAAACATTGACAACACATACACGAACAACACTCCATAAGACTAGACGCGCTGGGAGGATGACATTCCAGATCTCACAGATGACGACTGGGCCGCAGCCATAGCCAGCCCTCGAGGCGCAGCGGTATCCACACGCTACCGCCTCATACAATTTAAGTATTTACACCGCGTGTATTACACGTGATCCAGACTCTGGAAAATGGGAGTTATACAATCCCCTATGTGCCTGCGGTGTGGTAGGGAAGAGGGGACTTTCCTGCATACAGTTTGGAGCTGTACGGCTCTGCAGCCATTTTGGCGAAAGGTATCGTCCTGTAAGGGGGAAGTATTATTGTGGGATCTCCCGTTTGACCCGAAACATTTTCTTCTTCATAGCACTGAGGGGATAGGCAGCAATAGGTACAAACAGCACCTGCTATTCCTGGCCCTTTCTATTGCTAAACGCGACATAGCCCAGTTGTGGAAGGGGACGTCCCCCCCGACAATGGGTAAATGGAGGAAAGAAATGGACAGCTGTACGGGGGCAGAGATTGCAGTGTTTCAGGCCCGGGGCTGTCCTCAGAAACATAGAAAAATATGGACCCGCTGGGCGGAGTATCAGGGTATAGACCTACCTCCCCTTCCATCGTTAGACCCTTGACAGGGATTGCCACACGCACGAACGACGACTATCCGACTCACACTACAGTATGCTACGGTTCGTTTTCATATTAACGTAAAGTCTTTACATTTACTGAAATTTGGGGATGTCTGCACTATGTTCATGTTGATCAACCTGCAGGTTGTGCAGGTGTTGCATATGTTAAAATGCTATGGTACTCCTGACTTATGTTATCGCCTAATTGCACATGTAGGGCGAAGGCCCAGACTGTATCAGGAAAACCTAATAAAATCTGTTATTAAAAAAAATATATCAAAGAGGTAAGTGCACAGAGGAAGGTATGGATTTACTAATCTTAATTCCACATCTACGTACCTTGAAGATATATATACATCCAAGGTACGTAGATGTGGAGTTAGGTATAGTAAATCTATACAAACATATCTTTCGATATTTTGTCCCGCGATATTCTGATCACAATATTGTGACCCTTCAATATTCTGTCTTGAATATTTCCCACCCACACCCCAGGTTTGGCTTCCTTCACAGGCTTCCTTAGATTCCAGCTGCTCTGTCTACTTTCTCAGTTTCCACCAGCTTTGTGAGCCTATTGTACTCAACTGCAACTGAATGTGTCCCTATTTTTTACATTTGTTCCTGTTAAACACTATTCCTTCCTTCTTCTCTTTTGAAGCTTTTTCTTAAACACACCGCCATTTGCTTTCACAGCATTTCAAGAAACTACTGCAGAATATATGCCCATTTAGGTGCTTGTCCTGCACAAAATGTAGCAATATAAAATGGGCCACCAGGACTATACAGCAATGTTATTTACATGTTGTGGCACAAAAGATAGATTATGCTGCACATTCTTGGGCAGTATTACTTTCATTAAGTTAGAAACACCTTTTTGAGTGAAATTGTCAAATTGTGTGGGAAACTGTATGGCAAATGTAATTTTTTAAAATTATCTGGCAAAAACTGCAGCCACAGATTCACATAAATCTACTGACCCTCACAGTTGTCTATTGTTTTATGAACAATTAATTAATGTAAGATAAACCTCAACATTTTAATTCCATACAGTGATCTTTGTTAGGTGCACTTGAAGAAACAGCCTTTTAATCTAAAAACCCAATATTAACCTCATGTAATGCAATAAACATGTAATATTAAAAGTACATAATGGGTATCTTGCAATGCGGTCCTATACTACTATCTTGGAGTTCTGGTGACATTTACAATCCACTCAGCCTTTAGCCTAGTGGTTTATGATGTCGCCAGAACCCCTCCATGGCAATATTAAACCACACTACATGGTTACCCATTATGTATCTCTCTCTCTCTATATATATATGACCCAGTAGAAGGCTCCGGCCGAAACACGTAGGTATGTTTTGGGATTTTACATGCACCTTGCGTTGAACTGCAGTAAAAAGCTATGAAAGCAGTTGAACTTCAATAAACTGCTTCTCAAAGGATTCATGTGTGCAGTCCTTCTGTTTCGCCTTGGACCTCAAGCATTGAGATTTGCAGGGCGTTCTTCAGGAGTTCTGAATATATATATATATATATATATATCAATTTAATACAGATAACCAGCAAGAGTTTATTAGGCTCTGAAATGGCAAAATACAAACCCAACTCTTTTTGAGATCTAGTCTCTTTGGTGAAGCGTCAAGAAACAATGAAACCAAACGTGTTTTTAAATAATTCCTAGTGCTCAACTTCATAATGTCATAAACAATGAAAGCGGACTGTGAAACACAAACCCGGTGAGTGAATACATTTCGGCCATCTTATAAAAGGTTTAAAACAAGAGTTCAACTGCCCTTTACCCAAATGTGTCATCAGTTTAGTACCTTTATATAAATGCATCACACTTAAACAGGTTCAGTTAACTACTGATAAGAGGGGGAACAGTTTACATATATTTCACACCAAGATCGCAATCCACCATGACTGGCCCCTACTAGTGCATTGTAAAATATGCGTTCTCGAGGAAATACCCTGTTACAAGTAGACAGTAAGAGGGGAGCAACCCAAATAATAAAGGGGCAACATAGCCAGAAATACAATCAAGCCCCATTATTATTTGGTATGTTCCCTTCTTTCTTTCTACTTTCACCTCCCTCCATTGAGACAGAGGACTGGGTATGGCTACAAGGTGCACCCTAATGAAATGGTAATAAGGCTGGATACTAAGCATGTATTATCAGCTATGGGGTGTGTTAGACCTGGCATCCTTGGCGTGGGTTTCCCCTGTATTTTTTGCCTTTGCCTCCTATGTTTTTACTGTGTGTTGGACTTCGTTTTTGCTGGTCTAGATGCTTTGGGCACTTTGCCACCGCTGTTCAGTGCCAAAGTGCAAGTGCTCCCTCTGTAAATTGTTGTCATGGATTAGTGTTTCCATAATTGGCTTATTTGGTTTACTGTTAAGTCCCTAATACTGTACACTGTGTCTGCCCAGGGCCTGTAAAGCAAATGCTGCTAGTGGGCTTACAGCACTGATTGTGCCACCTACACCAGCAGCTTTGCAAAAGGGTCTCAGGCCTGCCATTGCAGTGTCTGTGCGCAGTCTAGCACTGCCATGTCGGCTTGGCAAGTGCACCCACTTGCCAAGCCCTAACCTTCCCTTTTCTTACATGCGAGTCACCCCTAAGGTAGGCCCAAGGTACCCCTGTGGGCAGGGTGCCGTGTATGTGGAAGATGGGAAATGTCCTGATGTGTGTGGCATGTCCTTATAGTTAAATACAGCCAATTTCGGTTTTCACTATTGAAAGGCTATCTGTCCCATAGGATAGAATGGGAGTTTATTTATAACATCTTATAAATATAACTTCCAATTGGGACAAGATAGGAAGGTAAAGTTTAGTAAGCCTGAACTCAGAATATAAAGGTGCATCTTTTAGTAAGGATGATTTTTACATTCTGTGTTTGAAAATACTACTTTTAGAAAGTAGGTATTTTCTTGCTCAGCCATCATGTGTGCCTCTGCTAGGTTTGTGTATTGACAGTCTGGCATTGGAGTGACAGGGGCTAGGGATGTGCATTCTGTTCAGACACCCACTTGGGGGGTGAAGTGTGTCCTGCCTTTCCAGAGTGAGTCAGGGCTGGGCTGGGCTGAATAGACCTGGGCTGCATTCAGAGTAGGGGGATGAGATTTCTTTCACACCTGAATGGGCCTGGTCTGCCTTGGACAATGCTGTCTCCACCTCCTGCCGGGCAGCTGCACCAGAAAGGACAGAACTGGTTTTGGCTGAACAAAGAGCTTCTCTGCCACCAGAGAACAAAGGAATGTGTGCTAGACCCCAGACCCCAGACTTTTAGATCATTTCTGGAATTCAAGAGGAACCTTTGCCAAGGAGAAGAGCTGGAGAAACTGAAGGAGAAGTACTGCCCCTTTGCTGTGTGCTGTCTGGGGTTGGCCTACAGTGGCTGTTCCTGCCAAGGAAAGGACAAGGACTTTGCTGTGTGCTGTGTCCCCTGCTTGAGAAAGATCTCAAAGGGCTTGAAGTAGAGCTTGCCTCCTGTTCTGAAGTCTCAGGAACACAAAGACTTCTCCCCAGCTCCCCTGAACTTCCCTGCTGGGAGTTCTGACCTGCCAAGAGGTGCCTGCTGCTGTTCTGGGCCTCTGGAGGTTGTTCCTGCTGTTGGGAGCTGGAAAAGAGATGCAACTAAGAGAAGCTTGACGCATCCGCACCTGTTTCTGAAGCATCGCCGCTGTGCAGAAAGAATTTCAAAGCATCGTCATTGTGCCGCTGAAGAAACCGACGCATCAACTCCCCGTGCAGTAAGAAACCGAAGCATCACCCCCCCCTTCAGTAAGGAACCGACGCATCACCTCCCCTGCGTGGCAGTAAGGAACCGACGCATCACATCCCCTGGAGTAAGGAACCGACGCATCAACTTCGCTGCGCGTAAGGAACCGACGCATCACCATCCCTACGGCTGTTCTTGTTCATGATTTTGACGCATCCAAGGTACTTTGTGTGGAAAGTGTCGCAACTATAGTTTGCTACGGACAGAACTGTTTTCACCTTCTACAAAGTACATTTTGATTACTGTATTGTAGAATTTTGTTGTTTTGGTCTTGTTTGGTTTAGATAAAGATTACGTATTTTTCTAAACTGGTGTGGTGTCCATTTGTAGTGTTTTCACTGTATTACTGTATGTGTGCACAAATGGTTTACACAGTGCCTCTGAGATAAGCCTGTCTGCTCGTGCCAAGCTACCAAGGCGGTGAGCAGGGGTTATTTTAGAAGTGTATCCCCCTCCCTGACTAGGAAGAAGGGTCCCTACTTGGACAAAGGTGCAAACCGTTGCCAACTAGAGACCCCCATTTCTAACAGGGTGTGACTGAGTCAGCATGTTTTGAGTTCCCTTAATAAGCATGATACTGTACAATGTCGTTATTACTCTTATGTGTATAGGAGGGCTGACCATACTTTGGTGTATCCATTTCCCGGTGATTAGAATTATATACTTCAAGAGTCACTAATGTGGCACTGCCCACTCCCCCTTTTCATTTCTGTGGAGCATTGCCTTTCAAGACACAATTGGATCTATCACAAAGAAATACCCCTCAGTGTGTGTCAGATCCCATTCAAGGGGCCACGTTCAAGCAGGGCCTACTGGGCCAACCTGTGGCAGTTGGGGTCATTTGCCTCTGATGTCTCAGGTTCCATCCAACTATAGCTCTGCAAACTGGGCCAAGTACATCCCCTTTAACATTTGATTCAAACTGGTAGTGATGGCAGGTGGTCACAAGCTTCTCAGGGAAGAAGTGTGGGAGTATGCAAGCTCCAGCATCAACAATTGCTCAGCATCACACTAACCTATTGTCCAACCCAGTGTTTTAATTTAGAAAAGAAAAGCACCTTAATCTACACATTTAAAACAAAATTCTACACAGGAATGGATAGCAGAAACAAAACAAACATACTGACTCTTGAGATACAGAACATTGGATTCTACCTACCCCACCCCTTTCCCATGTATCAAGGCTCTGGTGCTGTTCAATAGAGACCCCTTTGGTTTAAGCTCACAACCTTGCAGATCTGTTTTCTCTTTCTGTGGCTGTCGGGAACCTGCACCACCCATCTCTGTTCTCTCCCACTTCTGGGAGGAGACTTGGCCTGGATCCAGGTAGGCCGCAGCAGACTATATGCATGTGTACAGTTAGTGAGCACAGGTGTATGTCAATGGAATTACACAAGTCCTACTTTTTCCTGGTTTATGCCTAATAGTTTTATGAATCATGTGATTAGTTGTAAATCATTGCTTTTCATAGATCTATGCGAAAATATAGGAAATCCACCTTTTCTGCCAAGTCACACTGTGTTAATCGCCTCTTGCTGGACTCTATATTTTTGCTAGTTTAGAACTCTGTGCATTTGACCCCTATTAACCAGTAGTAAAGTGCCTGTGCTCCCCCTTTAAACATGGTTGCATTGGCATATTCAGAATTGGTGTTTAACTTACCTATAAGTCCCTAGTATATGATACAAGGTGCACCCATGGCCTGGAAGGTAAATGCCACTTGTGTACTGAAGCACCTATTCTGCCTTCCACTATAGTGTAGTGCAAACATGGCGTCAGGCCTACCCTGTAGAAAAGTGTAAAAATTGCAATTCGACCTGTAAAAATAAATCATTTTACAGGTAAAACTCTTCCCTTTAAATATTAATACTTCACTCTTATGTAGGCCTTCTAGCCCACAAGGCAGGGTACATGGAATTTATAAGTTGGCCATGTAGAAATTTAATGTTAACATGTCTTTACAGCGACTAGCACCCAAAAGCTAATTTTCACTCTGGCAGGCCTAGCTGTCTTATGTCGTACACCAGAGTACAGGTTAAAATGCTAATACTGTACTTATGGAAAGGGACAAGCTGTAAAAATAATTAAACAGCTATTTGTAATAGTTTTAAAAAACCTATTCTATGGTGAAGTCTGATTTGTTTATAAATATTAAGAAAAAGTAACATTTAGAAAGTTACCTTTTCCCTGCCTGAAGTTCCTGGAGGCTTTCCAACTTCTCCCAGGAAGCGATTAGCATTTGAATAGGTGTCAACAGCTGTTAAAAAGCCTCCCAAGAGCAACCAATAGGCTGACCAGAATAGGCAGAGATGACTCCTCTCAATCTCACAGATTATGCAGGGTGTGGGCTGTGGACATCCTCTTTGATACTACAGTGTAAAATCTTGATGGATTGTCAAATCCTGCTTGACAGGTCTGCTGGGTTTGCATATAACCTTGGTGTTGCACTTGAAAGGAAGGAAACAGAATGGAAAGAATTCTTGTGTGTCCACTGTCTGTTTTCTGGAAAACCCTACATTTGTTCTGACAAACTTCTGTCTCTGGGTTTACTAGGGGTAAAGTGACTGCTTCAAACTTGAGTTTGGTGTTAGATGTGGGGTTATACTAGGAATGTGATGCACAAAGTGAGGGACGGGGAGCCAAAGAAGAAAAGTCCAGTACCCGTGCTCCCAAGGTAAGTAAGTCCATTTTTATATAGCGCAGCTACTCACCCTTATGGGTCTCAAGGCGCTGGGGGCCGTAGTGGAAATTAAGTGAGCTATTGCCCAGAGTCACATGGTGCTGAGCTGAGCTGCCGCCGGAGCCGGGGATCGAACCGTGAACCCTGTGCTCCGAAGTCAGCTGCCCTGGCCGCTGCACCACACCTCTCCGTATTGATCACTAGAGAGTAACGGCAGAGTGAAGTATAGGTGAAAAGACGCCTATCTGTTCCTAAGAATAAGTGTTATTAAAAATAACGTAACAGTGCCCTAAGTTTGATTTATTCTTGGGTCTGTTCGATATAGTAAAAAACAGGCAAAAAAGGAACTTTTATACCCTGCTATCAGTGAGGAGGGTTCGTTCGTTCTTGCTAAATGAGTGAATAGTGACATAGATTGATAGTCCGGTCTAGTCAGGTCGACAGGTTTCATGCCTACTTGGTCCCTAATGGATCCTATGGCGTTTCATCAGGACCAGGAGAGGTTTAAGAATAGAAAAATGTGGCACAGAGGTTTGAGAAAGAAACGCACAATACGCCCTGTGGTGTTAACCTGATTCAGGTAAGTGGTCTAGGCGTATCTGCACCCAATCGGTATCGACCACTTCTACGTGTCAATCCAACCCCAAATATTATCCGGGCGATGCCTCAGGGGCGGGAGAAGCGGCACAATCAATCAATCAATCAATCAATCATGTCACTTATAAAGCGCACTACATACCCGCGAGGGTCTCAAGGCGCTGGGGGAAGAGGGGGGTGGTGCTGCTACTGATCGAAGAGCCAGGTCTTGAGGAGTCTTCTGAAGGCCAGTAGGTCTTGGGTCTGTCGGAGGTTGGTGGGGAGGGTGTTCCAGGTCTTGGCGGCGAGGTGGGAGAAGGATCTGCCGCCGGCGGTCGTTTTCGGATGCGGGGGACTGTGGCGAGGGCGAGGCTGGTCGAGCGGAGCTGGCGGGTGGGGGTGTAGAAGCTGAGTCGTCTGTTGAGGTAGGCTGGTCCGGAGTTGTGGAGTGCTTTGTGTGCGTGGGTGAGGAGCTTGAAGGTTATCCTCTTGTTGACAGGGAGCCAGTGCAGGTCTCTCAGGTGGGGTGTGATGTGGCTGCGTCGGGGGATGTCGAGGATAAGACGTGTAGAGGCGTTCTGGATGCGTTGCAGCCGTCTCAGGAGCTTAGCCGTCGTTCCTGCGTAGAGGGCGTTTCCGTAGTCCAGCCTGCTGGTGACGAGGGCCTGGGTGACTGTTTTTCTTGTTTCGGTGGGGATCCACTTGAAGATCCTGCGGAGCATTCGGAGGATGTTGAAGCAGGATGAGGAAACGGCGTTGACCTGCTTAGTCATGGAGAGGGTGGGGTGCACAGGAGGTTACATTGACCACCTGGCATTCTGCATTCATACCTGCCCTCAACCGCTTGTTCGCTGGACAGCGTTCGGCGAACGGACCCAAGAATAAATACAGCTTAGGGCATTGTTATGTTATTTTTAACCCACCTGCACACTCCCCACACACCCGCACTCACCACTGCGGCGTTCCTCTAAAAAGAACTGCACCAAAGAGCCCTCTCGCGGGGCCCGTGGGGGACTGCAGCGCCACCCCCACGAGGAGCAAAACACCTAATGATGAAGCATGACAACTTAACAGGTGTGTGAGGGCAACTCTCCAATTTGGAGGAATTCCCCTTCATCCAACCTTTACTCATAGAGGAAGATAGGCGTCTTTTCACCTATACTTCACGCTGCCGACGCTTACGCTTCGCTGACGCTTAGGAACAATTATACTAGGAATGCCATAATACACTCCTCCACACACTTACAGTCCTCAGAGGATAGGTTTAGTATGGGCGAAGACTTTCATCATCTTGAAAATGCCCAAAGGCCGTGGGAACTTTTACCCCATTGGCTAGGGCACGCCCTGAAGCTGCTAGCTGGTGTCAGGAATTAATGTGGCCCAATCGGGCACCTCTTCAGAAGACTTCATGGGCCTGCAGAAGACTAGAAGATAATTTGATCTGCTGTCTGTGACCTAAGAGGAGCTCTGAAGGACTGGACCCATTCCCTCATACCCCATTAAAATGAAGTGGACTCCATGGGTCAAACGGCTGACATCCTGTTCAAGTTACAGGGATACAACAAGCTAAAGAGGCCTTTTTCCTGGAAGTACCTAACTGACCAGTGCCAAGTGTACCTGGACTCGACACTGCTGTTGGTCTCTGCCTGACATCCTGTAAGTCTCTCAGTGCAGCCCCCATGGTTGTTTGAGACTTAAAGGACACAGTCAGAAGGTAAAATCTTTGACCAGGACAAAGCTGTTTAGCGTATCCGTATCCGACCCGTACTCCTTCGCAGTCAGCCTCAAATTGCGACTAGGTCTCAGTCTACTGTGACCATTGACTATCATTGGAGCTTTGTGATTCTTGGCACTATTTCTACTTAAAACGTTTTTTAAATCATATTTCTGATTCAGCTTATTGGATGTTTGTCACTTTGGTGTCATTTTGTTTATCATTTTTTACTATATTTTTCTAATTAGGTCTTGAATTTTTATTGTTTTGCATTTTTACTTTATTACTGTTTTGGTACTGCATAAATACTTTACATATTGCCCAAAGTTTAGCCTGTCAGCTCTGTGCCACAGGTACCAGTTGGCTGAGCTCTGGATAAATTTAGTGATTTTAAGGGCTCACCCTGACAAGGGTTGTGATTATTCATGTGGATGGGTAGTCATCCACTCCAATTAATAATCCAATTTCGTACTCTGCATCTCTTGATATTAAGGATTTTTTAAAGAACTGTGTACCTTGTGTCTTCCTGGAGCCAATGTCACATTGAGTAGTAACTGTTGAAGGACAACCTAGATACAAAAAAATCAGAGCTGTGATAATTTCAGAATTTTATCACCTAAATCTGTTTCATAACTTAACTGAAAGAAGAAAATTAATGAACCAATTAACTGTTCAGTGCACTTGCGATATCATACATGAATCTGTGCCAAAAGCCCTCTGTCAGCAGAGCCGGTTGTCTCAGGAAAAAATAATTAGCTCCTTAATATAGATGCATCAGTACAAAACAGCGACTTCTGCAAAAAACAACATATGACTGACATTGTGTCACACTCTGTGCACGATACAAAAAATGCAGTTGAGGTCAAATTAGTAGCTGTGATCTATATTGAAAGCAGGTTTTAAAGATTTTTTTCCCGGTAATTAAGTCACATTTGAGTATGGCTAAAAATACTTTTAACAGATTTACATCAGTTTAAAGAGTAGGAAAGAGGCAATAAAACACTGTCTTAAGGTGTTATCATTCATCAGTCACTTAGCTTGCTCTCACAGTTAGCTTATGAAATAAGCCTTCTGGTAGAATAGCTTATTGGCTACATATGGTTTTCACATGAATTCGAGAAAAAATAGCATGTGTTGTTCTTTTCTTGAAAACATATTGCACCGGAAAGCAGACTGAATATGCTGGGTGGCAAAATTAGACTGTAAAATCATTCAAGCGAACATGGGGTGTGTAAGAAACTGGGCCATTAATTGCGACGGATGCAAGTCCTTCACAAGTTATACGTCTGCTACGTTCTCGTCACTGGGAACCAAGTACCCCATTGTAGCTCTTGACTCGCTGAGAGTAGCGAATCAGAGCAGCCCAATGCCTACTCAGGGGAAGTGGTGTGGGCTAGTACCCCCACCTCACTGGTATGCAACAGCAACACTCAATAAATCATTGTCCAGTCACTGCTTATGTTATAAGTAGGAAAAGTATTTTATTACATAGACAATACTAAATATTACATATTATTTACATATATGTACAATTATGTAGATGGAAACATCTTTGGTGACACCCTCGGACCAGATCACGGTCCCAGCAAGCTCTGAATCCTATAACCACAAAACCCCCACCTCTACTAAATAGAATATAAGGGAGACTTATTATCGAAAAGGCAGACTTACTGGCTTTCTCAGCGTGTCACCACATTAATAAAAAGGCAAAAGCATGCTAGAAACAACCAACACTACACAATTTAAATCAATGGGGACTGTACCAACATTCAACAATATTCATTAAAACATATAACCTTTCATTATAAATCCCATCATTGTCAATGAAGAATTATAAATGTAATACTTTGTGTGCAAGAGTATTATTTGTACTCTTACTGTACTGCTACTGCAGCTTTAGGACCAACCAATCAGAGCCCCTACACTCCACAGCCCATGTGCAAAAGCACAAGCTCTAGAAATGCCTGAAAATGTAAAGAACCGCACCCGGGGGCATGAGTCGAATCCCGGGGAGACTCGGAGGGACATACAACAAACCTTTTGTGGGGGCTTAGGTGGAGGTTCCTGCACTCCTGGCAGCCTCCATAATACTTTACAAACGTTGGTGGGACCCCTGCCCTTCCTGCGGCACCTCAGAAAACCGTACGCAAATTTAAGGGACCACAAAGGGGCTATAGTGTGCTCCTGCGGCTCCTTGTGTGAATATTTTATTAGAGGCTTCCCGCTTTCCCAATGTGGGAAGCGGCAACCTTTTTATACTTTTGTTTTCCCTTTTAAATGGATTCACGCTACATTCCCTAGTGGATCCAGGTGCCCTTTATAGCTGCAGTGCGGGGAGCCAACTCCCGCGCTGCCCAGGCAGTTGACTCTCCTATGTGTTGGCATGGAATCTGGCATGTTTCTTTCCTCCCGCCCACGTACCAGGTGTTCCCACCCCCTCAGGCACAGGGAGGCAGGAAAGCACCCAGCTTGCTCTTTGGTCCCATGGCATAGGGGCCCCCAGCATTGAAAGTTATCTTGGGGAGGTGGACCATGCATGACCCCTGCCCCATAACAATTAATGAGAAGCAGGTGCACCAACCACCGGGGGCTTGGCCCTCCTCAGGGGTACTTGAGAATTGTGAACTAGATCGCTGCTCGCTCCGTTCTCCCTGGCTCCCTTGAAGGAGGAGGGCTTTCCATGCCCATTTCTCCAGCCCTGTTGGGACAATTTTAATGAGGTGCAGTGATAATATGGCACTCTGGGACTGGGATGAGGTGCTGACCTTCCAGAACATTCCACCCTTACCTGTAGAGTGCTTAAGGAGGGTAAACTGCTGGCGGGCTGTGGAGGAGCTGCTGAGGAAGCCCTCAGGCAAAGACAAAGATCAGGAGCCCAGACTGAGAACAAGTTCAACAGTTGGAAATCAACCTTTTTTTTTTTCCTTTTTTTTTTCCTTTATTTTTATTGATTATCAAATTTTACATATCCATCTCGGTTATTATTGGTCATTGTGATTCATACATATTTTTTCAATATGAAAGTATCACGTTAATATTGAATAGAAAACACGCATCATTGTCCAGTCTCATAATAAAAATGATATACTATACATATTAAACAACTGAAATGCAATAAGCATACGTCTAATGAGTCCCTCCATATTTATTCATATAACAGGTTACGCCCGGGGATCTAAAGGGGTCCTGATTCCAAAAAACGTAGAACCATTTTGCGGTAGTGTATAAGCGGAAGTGATAACACCTGCAGCGCTGGGAGATGTCCAGTGTGACTTATTCGTACGTGAAGCCATTGAGCTATCCCACCCCTGTGGGTACTATACCAGAGCTGGACTGTGACGTGGTGGAATTGCGTAGGGTTTTTATGTAAACTTTATATGGGCCCCAGATGTCTTTGGGACGCGCTGTGCTAGGTAATGTCTGGAGTATATCTCGCTATTAGTGCTGCAGTGTGCTAAACTATGTAACCAACTTTGTAGTGTAGGGGAAGTCTTGCTGCCCCAGCGTAATGCAATTTCTCGCTTCGCCAGCAGTAAGTTAAGGGACGCCAATTTCCGGACTGATTTGGGAAAATTCACTGTGTAACCCAGGAGCGCCACCTCCGGCATAGGAACAATCTTAAGCCCAAGGATCTTACCCAGCGTCGAGTGCACTAGGTCCCAGAAGGGGCGTATGCAGGGACAAGTCCAGGAGAGGTGGGCGAAATCGGCTTGCTGAGTGCCGCATTTCCGGCACGTATGTGGTCTGCTGGGATCGATTTTATGCAGCTTGGCCGGTGTCATGTATATTCGTCGCAGAAACTTATAGTGCAATAATTTATGGCGACTATTCAGCGAAATGTCTTTTCTGGCCCTGCAGCATACTGTCCATTGTTCGTCTGTGATCTGGTGACCCAAGTCTGTCTCCCATTCTGTACGCAGTTTGTCGTCTATGATAGGGAGTTGCGTGATGCAAAGTTTGTAGAGTTTTGATACAATGTGCACTCCACTATCGCTCTCAATAATGAGGGACAGAGGAGCGAACGAGTCAGGTTCTAGCGGAAAACCAGTAAGCGTGGCTCGTAGCGCAGAATACAGTCGTTTGAGCACAAATTTATCCATGAACATGGCCTCCTGGAAGCGGGCTTCCTCAGTGGCGAAAAAATGTGGCCGTCCGGATATAAGTCACCTATCGTTAAAATATTAAACTTAGTCAGCGTGCGTTGCACAAGTTTCTCACCTGAACTAGGGAGCCAGCGAGCATTGGGAAGCGGAAGGGCTGACGCATATAAAACCGACGAACCTGCGTAGCGATGGAGCCTGCTCCATGCCCAGCTTGTGGTCGAGACCGTCTGTTTATCTACTGGGTCCCTAGGTTCGCCTCTGGGCAAGATGGCCGCCAGTCGCTCAGGGAGGACCAAGTCAGCCTCTGGGCGCAGAAACGGAATCCTGGCGTCCGGGTGGTACCAAGCGAAGGCGAAACCACACTGTGCCACTAAATAGTATAAATAAAAATCCGGAACCCCAAGGCCACCCCTCTCATATGGTAAAGTAAGTATCCTCCATCGAACACGCGGCTGTTTGCCGCCCCATACCAATCGAATAAGATGGGATCGTAATGATGAAAAAAATGTATGCGTGAGGGGATTGGGGATATTATTTAAAAAATACAAAAATTTAGGAAGAATCATCATTTTAATTATGGCAATTCTACCTGCCATGGATAATGGGAGCCGTAGCCATCGTTCCACCTGAGTCTCCAATTTGGCTATTGCTTGTCCATAATTTAATCGGATAATCTGTACCGGGTCAAGGTGCATGTGGATACCCAGATATTTGACTGAGTCCGAGCACCATTCCAAAGGGAACTCACAATCCCAAGGTGTGGTACTGGTGGTCAGAGGAAAAATGATTGATTTGCGCCAATTAATGCCCAATCCAGAATGCGGCCCGAAGCGAAGAATCTCCCTGAGGAGCGGATCAAGATTCAAATGCGGCTCCCGAACATAGAGGATAGTGTCGTCAGCATATAAAGAAACCAAAAGGGGGCCCATTTTGAACTGCACTCCCCTGTGTAAATGTCTCTCTTGGAAGTGCCGTATTAGGGGGTCCATGGCGAGAATGAACAGCAGAGGCGATAAAGGACAACCCTGGCGTGTGCCACGAGTCAATGGAAATGAGTCGGAGAGGGTTCCGGTTATGCGAAGTCTGGCCGTTGGCCGACTATATAGTAGGCCTACTGTGGCTATAAATCCAGCTTGCATGCCCATGCGACGCATGATGGACACAAAGAAGGGCCACTCCAGTGTATCAAAGGCTTTTTCGGTATCTAGCAAAATTGCCGCTGCCGGAACCTCAGGACTTATTCTATGGAGCACCGCAAACAGGGTTCGTAAATTTAACCCCTTCGATGCTCATAACGGAGCGGTTCCGTCATGAGCATCGGTTGGGCTGTGCTCATGACGGAACCGCTCCGTCATGAGCACAGCCCCTGGGGGAAGCGCTGGCGCTCCCCCCCTGGGGTAACGATCTTGCCCCCACAGAGGGGGTTGGCAGCGGAAGAGTTTCCGCTGCCACCCCAGACCCCCCCCCCACGCTTTCACATGACGTCAGCGCGCACAGCGCGCGCCGACGTCATCAGGAAGCGCTGGATGCGCTGGAAACCATTTATTTCCAGCGCGTCCAAGAGGAGGAGGTAGGTTTTGGTCTCCGGGGGGGCCAAATCTAGATGCCTTGAGGCATCGGGGGAGAGGAAACAGCGTTTCCTCTCCCCTGATGTCTCAATGCAGGGCATTCCTGGTGCACGATCGCGCACAGTGTCGTGATCGTGCACCAGGAATGCCCCACTAGACACCAGGGATTCGTTTTTGGAATGGAAAGGAAGCGACCCCTTGGGCAAGGGTCGCTTCCTAAGGGGGAAATTTAATTTCAGACTTTTCTGCCCCCCCTGGGGACAGATCGGCTGATTTTTGGCCGTTTCTGGACCCAGGGGGGGCAGAAAAGCCCACTAGAGCCAGGGAATTGTTTTTTTTTTTAAATCGGAAGCAACCCCTTGGGCAAGGGTCGCTTCCAGGGGCCCAAATTATTTTTAAAGTATATTCTGCCCCCCCTGGGGACAGATAGCCTGATTTGTTTGGCGTTTCTGGCCCCAGGGGGGCAGAAAAGCCCACTAGAGCCAGGGAATTTTTTTTTATTTTTTTAAATCGGAAGCAACCCCTTGGGCAATGGTCGCTTCCAGGGGCCCAAATTATTTTTAAAGTATATTCTGCCCCCTCTGGGGACAGATAGCCTGATTTGTTTGGCGTTTCTGGCCCCAGGGGGCAGAAAAGCCCACTAGAGCCAGGGAATTTGTTTTTTTAAATTGGAAGCAACCCCTTGGGCAAGGGTCGCTTCCAGGGGCCATATTTAAAAAAAGTATATTCTGCTCCCCCGGGGGCAGATCGGTTTGTTTATTTGGCCTTTCTGCCCCCGGGGGGGGGGCAGAAAACCCCACTAGACACCAGGGAGTGTTTTAAATTTTAAATGGAAGCGACCCCTTGGGCAAGGGTCGCTTCCTAAGGGGGAAATTTAATTTCAGACTTTTCTGCCCCCCCTGGGGACAGATCGGCCAATTTTTGGCCGTTTCTGGACCCAGGGGGGGCAGAAAAGCCCACTAGAGCCAGGGAATTGTTTTTTTTTTTTTTTTAAATCGGAAGCAACCCCTTGGGCAAGGGTCGCTTCCAGGGGCCCAAATTATTTTTAAAGTATATTCTGCCCCCTGGGGACAGATAGCCTGATTTGTTTGGCGTTTCTGGCCCCAGGGGGGGCAGAAAAGCCCACTAGAGCCAGGGAATTTGTTTTTTTAAAATTGGTAGCGACCCCTTGGGCAAGGGTCGCTTCCAGGGGCCATATTTAAAAAAAAAGTATATTCTGCCCCGGGGGCAGATCGGTTTGTTTATTTGGCCTTTCTGCCCCCATGGGGGGCAGAAAACCCCACTAGACACCAGGGAGTGTTTTAAATTTTAAATGGAAGCGACCCCTTGGGCAAGGGTCGCTTCCAGATCTGCCAGTTTATTTGGCCTTTCTGCCCCCATTTGGGTAGTGACATAGCGTGTTTTAATGTGAATTGTTTTTTTTCTTGTGAATTGCAATTGTAATGCTTTATTTCTCCCTTTTTGTTCTAGTTCAAGGCTTTTGCTCTTTAGACTGTTGCAGGTTGCGGTTTCGTTACTGGTGGTTCTGCTGTTTGTGTAGTTGCATGTGTTTGGTAAGAGACTTTTTTGTACAATGTAAATGAGTTTCATTTCTCTGCATGAGTGTGTTTTTTGCAAATCGTGTAATAATACCTTTATGTTTGGCTTCTGTTTTTTGAGTGTCAAAAACTTTTTGCATTTGTGCTTGATGTGTATTTTGTTGTCTTGTGAGTAATTGGTTTTGTTTTTTTATTTCTAGTGGGATATCGTTGGTTTTTGCTGTGTCTCTGCAGAGTAGGTGCTGGTGAGTGTAGCGGTCTCTTGCAAGTGAATCGTATAGTTTTTGAGTATATAGATCTTTGTGATAAAGGCACACATTTTTTTTACTTCCTTATTTTGCACAGTGTTGGTTGTTGTTGACTTGTTTGTGCAGTCTCCTTTCTTAGTAAGGATAATGGCTAGCCGCAGGATTACTGCTCAGCAGGTTGTTGGTATGCTTTTTGAGTCTTCCTCTGACCATGGTTCAGAGACTGACTCTGCATCTGAGGCAGAGGAGGCAGGGGAAGATTCAGGCAGTGAGCTTTCTCTCCACATTGAATCATCGGATGATGAAGCTACTCTCAGTGCGGATGAAGCTACTCTCGGTGTGGATGAAGCTACTCTCAGTGCGGATGAAGTGCCTGTGTTAGAGGAGGACATTGATGTGCCGATAGTGCGGCAAGAGGCATCTGGGCTGCAGCCTGGGGCTGCAAGGCTTCCCGTTGAAAGTGCTGACCTCTGGGTTGCCCCAGGCATGGTGCAGCCGGCATTGCCAGACTTTACTGGTGTTCCAGGGTGTAGAGTGAATACTGAAAACTTTTTGCCGATACATTTTTTTCAGTTGTTTATGGACGATGTATTTTTGGCAGAGATTGTTGAGCAGACTAATTTGTATGCCGAACAGTTTTTGAGGGACAACAGTGCCAGCCTTAAGCCCCACTCTAGAGCTACCCGGTGGACTCTCACAAATCTGGAAGAGATGAAGAAGTTCTTGGGTTTAACTTTTTTGATGGGCTTGCTAAGGAAGCCATCAATGTCTTCATATTGGTCTACTAGTCCCTTGATGGCAACTGCTATATTTCCGGCAGTCATGAGTCGTGATAGGTATTTGCTTCTGCTTCGGATGATGCATTTTGTCGATAATGGTTTAGCGTTGGCACGAGATCACCCTGATTGTGACAGTCTTTTTAAGATTCGGCCTGTCATTGATCACTTTGTTGATCGATTTTCTGAGATTTATGCTCCAGGGAAAGAAATAGCAGTGGATGAGTCTTTGGTGTTGTTCAAGGGCTGCTTGATTTTTAGGCAATACATTCCTAGTAAGAGGGCACGCTATGGAATTAAGCTGTATATGCTGTGTGACAGTCGGACTGGATATGTCTCTAATTTCAGGGTGTACACCGGTAAGGAATCCAGGATTAACCCCCTGGTTGTCCGTCCACTTTTGGAGTGACTGAGAAAATTGTGTGGGAACTTGGTAGAGGACTTTTAACAAAGGCCACCATTTATATGTAGATAACTTCTACACTGGTGTGCGGTTGTTCAGGGAATTGGCCATAGTGGACACTGTTGCTTGTGGCACAATCAGCTCTAACCGTAAAGGTTTCCCAAAAGAACTTGTTTGTCAAAAGCTTGTGCGGGGACAGTGCAGTGCGTTGCGTTGCAGGAGCTTCTAGCTGTGAAGTTTTCAGACAGGAGAGATGTCTACATGCTGACTACCATCCATGATGAAAGCACTTCACCTGTGACTGTTTGGGGTCAGGTTGCTGAAGTGCGCAAACCTGTGTGCATTTTAGACTATAATAGGCACATGGGTGGTGTTGACAGAGTAGATCAGAGGTTGGAACCTTACGCTGCTCTTCGTAAGGCTTACATTTGGTATAAGAAGTTGGATATCCATCTTTTCCACTTGGCAACCGTTAATGCTTTTGTTGTATTCCAGGATTCTTGTCCTGAGTCAAAGATGACTTTTGCTAAGTTTCAGGAGTCTGTATTAGGCAGCCTTGTTTTAGTGGAACAGGCAAGTGTTCCTAGAGTTGGAGTGGTAGAGGATGTTGCTAGATTGAAAGATCGCCACTTTCCTGATCACATTCCTCCCACACCCTCAAAAGACTTTCCCAGTAGGAGATATGCAGAGTCTGTTGGCGAAAGGGTATGCGGAAGGAAACTCGTATGTACTGCCCCGAGTGTCCTTCTAACCCTGGGCTGTGTGTGCCTGCTTGTTTTAGAATGTACCACACGCAAAATAATTTTTGGGAGCATCCATGAGTGGTAAAGTGAACTGCCTGGCTTCTATTGTTTAATATTTTTTGTTCAGTTTCAAGGTTGGCATTTGTGTAGTGTATTTAGTTTCAGATTTTGTGTTAGTAGATTTGTATCTATTTGCAATTTGTTTGTGTTTTCTTATTTGTATAAAAAAATCCTAAATGTGATGGCGGTGTGCGTGGAGTGGCGCTTGTCTGGCGGTGTGCGTGGACTGGCGCTTGGCTGGCGGTGTGTTTGGACTGGTGCTTGGCTGGCGGTGTGTTTGGACTGGCGCTTGGCTGGTGGTGTGCGTGGACTGGCGCTTGGCTGGCGGTGTGCGTGGACTGGCGCTTGGCTGGCGGTGTGCGTGGACTGGCACTTGACTGGCTGTGTGCGTGGACTGGCGCTTGGCTGGCGGTGTGTGTGGACTTGTGCTTGGCTGGCGGTGTGTGTGGACTGGCGCTTGGCTGGCGGTGTGCGTGGACTGGCGCTCGGCTGGCGGTGTACGTGGACTGGCGCTTGGCTGGCGGTGTGTGAGTAGTGACTAGCTGCTGGTCACTACACACACTGCTAGCCAAACGCCACTCCACGCAATCCGTGAGCTGGTGTGGTTGCTGTGTCAGGAATGTGGGCGTGTGAAAGTGATGGGCCCTTGAATGGTGCTGTCTGCTGATGTGAGTGTTGTAAAGTGCTGGGCCCGCGGATGGCGGTGTGAATGGTTTTGTATGTATCACACGTATGAAAGGTGTATGAATGGCCTATAAAGAGGTTGGTGCCTTGTCGTGGCTTTACAGCTCATGAGCTGTGAGTCAATGTTTCAGTTTCTCGTCCTTTCAATTATTAACAGTGCATTTCATTTTTGTGAAATCTCTGGTTAATGCAACTGTATATACTGAACCATCACTCACCCTCGTGCCAAATCCAACCAGTATGTATGTGTGTTTGAGGAATAGGTGGTTGTGCAGAAAAATTTGTCTTTTCTGTTTTTGTCAAGCAGGGTATACCTTGTCTCTTTTTGTGAATGTTGTAATGTGTTGGTTTTGTGCCTGGTGGTGTGAATGGTCTTGTGTGTATCATGTATGAAAGGTGTGTGAATGGCCTGTAAAGCGGTTGGTGCCTTGACGTGGCTTTACAGCTCATGAGCTGCGAGTCACTGGTTCAGTTTTTTGTCCTTTCAGTTATTGACAGAGCATTTCATTTTTGTGAAATCTCTTGTTAATAAAATTATATATACTGAACCATCACTCGCCCTCGTGCCAAATCCAACCAGTATGTGTGTGTGCTTGAGGAATAGATGGCTGTGCAGTAATCTTTGTCTTTTTTATCTCTCTGCCAAGGTGTACAATTCATCCAAGAATAACCTACCAACTGTAGATTTTGTCGTAAACTAAACACCCATGGGAGTACAAGGTGATGTCTCTCTTATGGATCCCAACAAGTTATCTTACCCACAATGTTCTGCAAACCTCAAAATGTCTGTCACATTTTCCTTGCAATATTGTGCCAAAATTTTCACGCTGCAGAAAGAAACAACAAATTTCCTACCCCTTCGCCTTTCTCCAAGTATCCCAATAGAAAAGGTACCTCACTCGCATAGGTGGGTCAAGGACCCGTGACAGGCAAGGGCCCAAAACCTTCTGAGGCTACATCAAAATTTGCCTATCACAAAACAACCTGGTTTTGCAAGGGGGGTCACCTGGGTTTTTGGCCCCGTGCTCGGCGGCCATCTAGGGAAACCTACCAAACCCACACCTTTCTGAAAACTAGACACCCGGGGGATTCCAGGGAGGTATGGCTTGCGTGGATCCCTCAACGTTTCCTTACCCAGAATCCCCTGCAAACCTCAATTTTAGCTGAAAAAATCACTTTTTTCACACATTTTTGTGTGGGAAAGTTGTGGCATCACCGGGCTGACACAAATTTCCTATCACCCAGCGATCCCCAGGGTCTCCTGATAAAAATGGTGCCTCACTCGTGTGGGAGGCCCAAGTACCCACGACAGGCAGGGGCCCAAAACGTATTGAGGCGACATCAAAATTGCCTATCACCAAACAACCTGGTTTTGCAAGGGGGGTCACCTGGGTTTTTGGCCCCGTGCTCGGCGGCCATCTAGGGAAACCTACCAAACCCACACATTTCTGAAAACTAGACACCTGGGGATTCCAGGGAGGTATGGCTTGCGTGGATCCCCCAACGTTTCCATACCCAGAATCCCCTGCAAACCTCAAATTTAGCTGAAAAAATCACTTTTTCGCACATTTTTGTGTGGGAAAGTTGTGACATCACCGGGCTGACACAAATTTCCTACCACCCAGCGTTCCCCGGGTCTCCCGATAAAATGGTGCCTCACTCGTGTGGGAGGCCCAAATACCCGTGACAGGCAAGGGCCCAAAACGTAGTGAGGCGACATCAAAATTGCCTATCACAAAACAACCTGGTTTTGCAAGGGGGGTCACCTGGGTTTTGGCCCGTGCTCGGCGGCCATCTAGGGAAACCTACCAAACCCACACATTTCTGAAAACTAGACACCCGGGGATTCCAGGGAGGTATGGCTTGCATGGATCCCCTACGTTTCCTTACCCAGAATCCCTGCAAACCTCAAATTTAGCTGAAAAATCACTTTTTCACACAATTTTGTGTGGGAAAGTTGTGGCATTACCGGACTGACACAAATTTCCTACCACCCAGCGTTCCCCAGGGTCTTCCGATAAAAATGGTGCCTCACTCGTGTGGGAGGCCCAAGTGCCCGCGACAGGCAAGGGCCCAAAACATTTTGTGATAGGCAATTTTGATGTTGCCTCAATACGTTTTGGGCCATTGCCTGTCGCGGGTACTTGGGCCTCCCACACGAGTGAGGCACCATTTTTATCAGGAGACCCGGGGGAACGCTGGGTGGTAGGAAATTTGTGTCAGCCCGGTGATGCCACAACTTTCCCACACAAAATATGTGAAAAATTGATTTCTTCAGCTAAAATTGAGGTTTGCAGGGATTCTGGGTAAGGAAACGTTGGGGGATCCACGCAAGTCATACCTCCCTGGAATCCCCGGGTGTCTAGTTTTCAGAAATGTGTGGGTTTGGTAGATTTCCTAGATGGCCGCCGAGCACGGGCCAAAACCCAGGTGACCCCTTGCAAAACCAGGTTGTTTTGTGATAGGCAATTTTGATGTCGCCTCACTACGTTTTGGGCCCTTGCCTGTCGCGGGTACTTGGGCCTCCCATACGAGTGAGGCACCATTGTTATCGGGAGACCCGGGGGAACGCTGGGTGGTAGGAAATTTGTGTCAGCCCGGTGATGTCACAACTTTCCCACACAAAAATATGCAAAAAAAGTGATTTTTTCAGCTAAATTTGAGGTTTGCAGGGGGTTCTGGGTAAGGAAACGTTGGGGGATCGATGCAAGCCATACCTCCCTGGAATCCCCCGGGTGTCTAGTTTTCAGAAATGTGTGGGTTTGGTAGGTTTCCCTTGGTGCCGGCAGAGCTAGGGTTAAAAAACTACAGCTAGGCACTTTGCCAAAAAAGGGTCATTTTTCACTGTGAAAGTATGGTGTGTCCACGTTGCGTTTTGCGCCGTTTCCTGTCGCGGGCACTAGGCCTACCCACACAAGTGAGGTACCATTTTTCTCGGAGGACTTTGGGGAACGCGGGGTGGGTGGAAATTTGTGGATCCACACAAATTCCAGAACTTTCCACCACAGAAATGTGAGGAAAATTTGTTTTTTTGGGCAATTTTTTAAGTTTGCAAGGGATTCTGGGTAACAGAACCTGGTGAGAGGCAGTCAAGTCACCCCATCCTGGATTCCTCTGGGTGTCTAGTTTTCAAAAATGTATAGGTTTGCTAGGTTTCCCTAGGTGCCGGCAGAGCTAGGGTTCAAAAACTACAGCTAGGCACTTTGCCAAAAAAGGGTAATTTTTCACTGTGAAATTGTGTTGTGTCCACGTTGCGTTTTGCGCCGTTTCCTGTTGCGGGCACTAAGCCTACCCACACAAGTGAAGTACCATTTTTCTCGGAAGACTTTGGGGAACGTGGGGTGGGTTGAAATTTGTGGATCCACGCAAATTCCAGAACATTCCACCACAGAAATGTGAGGAAAATGTGTTTTTTTGGACATTTGTTTAGGTTTGCAAGGGATTCTGGGTAACAGAACATGGTGGGAGCCAGTCAAGTCACCCCATCCTTGATTCCCCTGGGTGTCTATTTTTCAAAAATGTATAGGTTTGCTAGGTTTCCCTAGGTGCCGGCAGAGCTAGTTTTCAAAAACTACAGCTAGGCACTTTGCCAAAAAAGGGTAATTTTTCACTGTGAAATTGTGTTGTGTCCACGTTGCGTTTTGCGCCGTTTCCTGTCGCGGGCACTAGGCCTACCCACACAAGTGAAGTACCATTTTTCTCAGAAGACTTTGGGGAACGCGGGGTTGGTGGAAATTTGTGGATCCACTCAAATTCCAGAACTTTCCACCACAGAAATGTGAGGAAAATGTGATTTTTTGGACATTGTTTTAGGTTTGCAAGGGATTCTGGGTAACAGAACATGGTGGGAGCCAGTCAAGTCACCCCATCCTGGATTCCCCTGGGTGTCTATTTTTCAAAAATGTATAGGTTTGCTAGGTTTTCCTAGGTGCCGGCAGAGCTAGGGTTCAAAAACTACAGCTAGGCAGTTTGCCAAAAAAGGGTCATTTTTCAATGTAAAATTGAGGTGTGTCCACGTTGCGTTTTGCGCCGTTTCCTATCGCAGGCACTAGACCTACCCACACAAGTGAGGTACCATTTTTCTCGGAAGACTTTGGGGAACGTGGGGTGGGTCGAAATTTGTGGATCCACGCAGATTCTAGAACGTTCCACCACAGAAATGTGAGGAAAATGTGTTTTTTTGGACATTGTTTTAGGTTTGCAAGGGATTCTGGGTAACAGAACATGGTGGGAGCCAGTCAAGTCACCCCATCCTGGATTCCCCTGGGTGTCTATTTTTCAAAAATGTATAGGTTTGCTAGGTTTCCCTAGGTGCCGGCAGAGCTAGGGTTCAAAAACTACAGCTAGGCACTTTGCCAAAAAAGGGTCATTTTTCACTGTGAAATTGTGGTGTGTCCACGTTGCGTTTTGCGCCGTTTCATGTCGCGGGCACTAGGCCTACCCACGCAAGTGAGGTACCATTTTTCTCTTAAGACTTTGGGGAACGCGGGGTGAGTGGAAATTTGTGGATCCACGCAGATTCCAGAACTTTCCACCACAGAAATGTGAGGAAAATGTGTTTTTTTGTCAATTGTTTAGGTTTGCAAGGGAGTCTGGGTAACAGAACCTGGTGGGAGGCAGTCAAGTTACCCCATCCTGGATTCCCCTGGGTGTCTATTTTTCAAAAATGTATAGGTTTGCTAGGTTTCCCTAGGTGCCAGCAGAGCTAGGGTTCAAAAGCTACAGATAGGCACTTTGCCAAAAAAGGGTCATTTTTCACTGTGAAATTGTGGTGTGTCCACGTTGCGTTTTGCGCCGTTTCCTGTCGCGGGCACTAGGCCTACCCACACAAGTGAGGTACCATTTTTCTCGGAGGACTTTGGGGAACGCGGGGTGGGTGGAAATTTGGGGATCCACGCAAATTCCAGAACTTTCCACCACAGAAATGTGAGGAAAATTTGTTTTTTGGGCAATTTTTTAAGTTTGCAAGGGATTCTGGGTAACAGAACCTGGTGAGAGGCAGTCAAGTCACCCCATCCTGGATTCCTCTGGGTGTCTAGTTTTCAAAAATGTATAGGTTTGCTAGGTTTCCCTAGGTGCCGGCAGAGCTAGGGTTCAAAAACTACAGCTAGGCACTTTGCCAAAAAAGGGTAATTTTTCACTGTGAAATTGTGTTGTGTCCACGTTGCGTTTGCGCCGTTTCCTGTTGCGGGCACTAAGCCTACCCACACAAGTGAAGTACCATTTTTCTCGGAAGACTTTGGGGAACGTGGGGTGGGTTGAAATTTGTGGATCCACGCAAATTCCAGAACATTCCACCACAGAAATGTGAGGAAAATGTGTTTTTTTGGACATTTGTTTAGGTTTGCAAGGGATTCTGGGTAACAGAACATGGTGGGAGCCAGTCAAGTCACCCCATCCTTGATTCCCCTGGGTGTCTATTTTTCAAAAATGTATAGGTTTGCTAGGTTTCCCTAGGTGCCGGCAGAGCTAGTTTTCAAAAACTACAGCTAGGCACTTTGCCAAAAAAGGGTAATTTTTCACTGTGAAATTGTGTTGTGTCCACGTTGCGTTTTGCGCCGTTTCCTGTCGCGGGCACTAGGCCTACCCACACAAGTGAAGTACCATTTTTCTCAGAAGACTTTGGGGAACGCGGGGTGGGTGGAAATTTGTGGATCCACGCAAATTCCAGAACTTTCCACCACAGAAATGTGAGGAAAATGTGATTTTTTGGACATTGTTTTAGGTTTGCAAGGGATTCTGGGTAACAGAACATGGTGGGAGCCAGTCAAGTCACCCCATCCTGGATTCCCTGGGTGTCTATTTTTCAAAAATGTATAGGTTTGCTAGGTTTTCCTAGGTGCCGGCAGAGCTAGGGTTCAAAAACTACAGCTAGGCAGTTTGCCAAAAAAGGGTCATTTTTCAATGTAAAATTGAGGTGTGTCCACGTTGCGTTTTGCGCCGTTTCCTATCGCAGGCACTAGACCTACCCACACAAGTGAGGTACCATTTTTCTCGGAAGACTTTGGGGAACGTGGGGTGGGTCGAAATTTGTGGATCCACGCAGATTCTAGAACGTTCCACCACAGAAATGTGAGGAAAATGTGTTTTTTTGGACATTGTTTTAGGTTTGCAAGGGATTCTGGGTAACAGAACATGGTGGGAGCCAGTCAAGTCACCCCATCCTGGATTCCCCTGGGTGTCTATTTTTCAAAAATGTATAGGTTTGCTAGGTTTCCCTAGGTGCCGGCAGAGCTAGGGTTCAAAAACTACAGCTAGGCACTTTGCCAAAAAAGGGTCATTTTTCACTGTGAAATTGTGGTGTGTCCACGTTGCGTTTTGCGCCGTTTCATGTCGCGGGCACTAGGCCTACCCACGCAAGTGAGGTACCATTTTTCTCTTAAGACTTTGGGGAACGCGGGGTGAGTGGAAATTTGTGGATCCACGCAGATTCCAGAACTTTCCACCACAGAAATGTGAGGAAAATGTGTTTTTTTGTCAATTGTTTAGGTTTGCAAGGGAGTCTGGGTAACAGAACCTGGTGGGAGGCAGTCAAGTTACCCCATCCTGGATTCCCCTGGGTGTCTATTTTTCAAAAATGTATAGGTTTGCTAGGTTTCCCTAGGTGCCAGCAGAGCTAGGGTTCAAAAGCTACAGATAGGCACTTTGCCAAAAAAGGGTCATTTTTCACTGTGAAATTGTGGTGTGTCCACGTTGCGTTTTGCGCCGTTTCCTGTCGCGGGCACTAGGCCTACCCACACAAGTGAGGTACCATTTTTCTCGGAGGACTTTGGGGAACGCGGGGTGGGTGGAAATTTGGGGATCCACGCAAATTCCAGAACTTTCCACCACAGAAATGTGAGGAAAATTTGTTTTTTTGGGCAATTTTTTAAGTTTGCAAGGGATTCTGGGTAACAGAACCTGGTGAGAGGCAGTCAAGTCACCCCATCCTGGATTCCTCTGGGTGTCTAGTTTTCAAAAATGTATAGGTTTGCTAGGTTTCCTAGGTGCCGGCAGAGCTAGGGTTCAAAAACTACAGCTAGGCACTTTGCCAAAAAAGGGTAATTTTTCACTGTGAAATTGTGTTGTGTCCACGTTGCGTTTTGCGCCGTTTCCTGTTGCGGGCACTAAGCCTACCCACACAAGTGAAGTACCATTTTTCTCGGAAGACTTTGGGGAACGTGGGGTGGGTTGAAATTTGTGGATCCACGCAAATTCCAGAACATTCCACCACAGAAATGTGAGGAAAATGTGTTTTTTTGGACATTTGTTTAGGTTTGCAAGGGATTCTGGGTAACAGAACATGGTGGGAGCCAGTCAAGTCACCCCATCCTTGATTCCCCTGGGTGTCTATTTTTCAAAAATGTATAGGTTTGCTAGGTTTCCCTAGGTGCCGGCAGAGCTAGGGTTCAAAAACTACAGCTAGGCACTTTGCCAAAAAAGGGTAATTTTTCACTGTGAAATTGTGTTGTGTCCACGTTGCGTTTTGCGCCGTTTCCTGTCGCGGGCACTAGGCCTACCCACACAAGTGAAGTACCATTTTTCTCAGAAGACTTTGGGGAACGCGGGGTGGGTGGAAATTTGTGGATCCACGCAAATTCCAGAACTTTCCACCACAGAAATGTGAGGAAAATGTGATTTTTTGGACATTGTTTTAGGTTTGCAAGGGATTCTGGGTAACAGAACATGGTGGGAGCCAGTCAAGTCACCCCATCCTGGATTTCCCTGGGTGTCTAGTTTTCAAAAATGTATAGGTTTGCTAGGTTTCCCTAGGTGCCGGCAGAGCTAGGGTTCAAAAACTACAGCTAGGCACTTTGCCAAAAAAGGGTCATTTTTCACTGTGAAATTGTGGTGTGTCCACGTTGCATTTTGCGCCGTTTCATGTCGCGGGCACTAGGCCTACACACGCAAGTGAGGTACCATTTTTCTAGGAAGACTTTGGGGAACGCGGGGTAAGTGGAAATTTGTGGATCCACACAGATTCCAGAACTTTCCACCACAGAAATGTGAGGAAAATGTGTTTTTTTTGACAATTGTTTAGGTTTGCAAGGGATTCTGGGTAACAGAACCTGGAGGGAGGCAGTCGAGTCACCCCATCCTGGATTCCCCTGGGTGTCTAGTTTTCAAAAATGTATAGGTTTGCTAGGTTTCCCTAGGTGCCGGCAGAGCTAGGGTTCAAAAACTACAGCTAGGCACTTTGCCAAAAAAGGGTCATTTTTCACTGTGAAATTGTGGTGTGTCCACGTTGCGTTTTGCGCCATGTCCTGTCACGGGCATTAGGCCTACCCATGCAAGTGAGGTACCATTTTTCTCGGAAGACTTTGGGGAATGCGGGGTGGGTGGAAATTTGTGGATTCACGCAGATTCCAGAACTTTCCACAACAGAAATGTGAGGAAAATGTGGTTTTTTGGACATTTTTTTAGGTTTGCAAGGGATTCTGGGTAACAGAACCTGGTGAGAACCAGTCAAGTCACCCCATCCCGTGTTCCCCTGGGTGTCTAGTTTTCAAAAATGTATAGGTTTGCTAGGTTTCCCTAGGTGCCGGCAGAGCTAGGGTTCAAAAACTACAGCTAGGCACTTTGCAAAAAAAGGGTAATTTTTCATTGTGAAAATGTGGTGTGTTCACGTTGAGTTTTGAGCCGTTTCCTGTCGTGGCCACTATGCCTACCCACACAAGTGAGGTACCATTGTTATCGGGAGACTTAGGGTAATTCAGATTTGTAAAGCAACTGTTATTACCTATTGACTTTCAATGTATTTCTGCCTTCCAAATGAAAGACAATGTGTAAAAAAGAAGTCATTTTGAAAAATTACCGATAATTCTCATGCTAGTATGAGTGTTCCCAATTTTGGAAATGTGCAAATATCTACTGTTTCTAAACTCTATATTTTGTTCCCATTTCAGAAATACATAGGTGTCTTTCATACCAATTTTTCCATGTATACATTTTCCCAGAGTAATTGCTATATACCCGCTACATAATAAAAAACCATTGCAAGTCGCTGCTCATTTTTTGGCTCTGGGTTCGTCGGGTTCTTGGTGAACCTACAAGTCCTATATATCCCCACAACCAGTAAGGTCCTGCGGATGTAACGGTATATTGCTTTCAAAGAGCTGTCATAATTAGAAGAAGTTACAGGTGAAAACGTTGACACAAAAAGCTGTTTTTTTGAACTAATTTTCAATTTTTCCTATATTTAACTGTTAGTTTCTATAACGAAACCTTGAAGGATCTACACAAATGACCCCTTGCTGAATTCAGAATTTTGTCTACTTTTCAAAAATGTATAGCTTTCCAGGATCCATTATTGCTTTCTTACCCATTTCTATCATTAACTGGAAGGAAGTTGAAAGCACAAAAAATAGCAAAAATAGGCTATGTCCCAGAAAAATGCCAAAACTGTGGAAAAAATGTTGGTTTTCTGATAAAAGTCTGTCATTCCCTAAAAGCTGGGAAAATGGTGATTTCAGCCCCACAAACCCTTTTTGATACCATTTGCAGGGAAAAACCCAGACGCTTTCATTTGCAGCACTTTTTTCCCATTTTTCCCCCCCAAAAAAAATTTAGCTGTATTTTGGCTAATTTCTGGGACCCCTCCAGGGGAATCCACAAACCCTGGGTACCTTTAGAATCCCCATGATGTTGGAAGAAAAGGACGCAAATTTGGCGTGGATACCTTATGTGGTCAAAAAGTTAAAGGGGCCTAAGCGCGAACTACCCCAAATAGCCCAAAAAAGGCTTAGCACAGGGGGGGAAAAGGCCTAGCAGCGAAGGGGTTAAGGAGGTCGAACGATGGGGAACAAAACCCGATTGTGCTGGAGAGATGATGAATTCCATTAATTGCGAAAGTCTATTGGCGACAATTTTTGCTAGGATTTTGTAATCGACATTCAATAGAGAAAGTGGCCTATAGGATCCGCAGAGGGAGGGGTCTTTACCGGGCTTACGAAGGAGAATGATAACCGCTTCACTTAATGTAGGCGGCAGGGTCTGTTTTTCCAGGGCCTCGGCATACACTTAAATCAGCTTTGGGGTCAGGAGGTCTGAAAAGGCTTTTTCTAACTCCCCAGTAAAGCCGTCTAGGCCAGGGGCGGAGGAGCCGCGCAGTACTTTAATTGCGCCACGTACCTCGGTCTCAGTAATAGGTTGCGCCATAAAGTCTTGCATATCTTTTTCTAAGTACACCAGGGCTGCCTCCGAGAGATACGCCTCCTGCACGGTAGGGTCATGGCCCAGCCTAGACGTGTATAATGTGGTGTAATATGACCGGAATTCATCCCGAATATCAGAGGGGGATGTGAGTAGAGTCCCGTTCACGGAACGAATCTCGGTGATGCAGGCCCTGCTATAGGGCGGCCTAATTGTTTGTGCTAGTGTGCGACCTGGGTGGTCTCCCTCCCCGTAACGACGGGCGGTTTGATATTTGCCTAAATCAAGGATCTCACGATCCGCTGTCTCTCTGTATTCTGCAAGGAGGGCCAGCCTCCGTCCCTGCGAACTAGTTGCAGGGGCACGTTGAGATTCGTTGTCCAGAGCTGCAATGTCACCCTCCAGCTGGGCCAGCATCGTGCGTAGAGATTTGAGCACACCCGCATGTTTGGATATGCATATTCCGGGTATGTAAGCTTTGAATCCCTCCCACAGCACTGCCCAGGTGTCCACCGACCCTGTGTTAATAGTGAAATATTCCTCTATTGCTTCTCCGATCTCGTGACAAAAAAGGTCGTCGAGGAGGGCCCGACCAGGGAAGCGCCACTGCCTCTCGTACCCCTCCGGCCGAGGAACCCGAAGACAAAGTTGGATCGGGGAATGGTCCGAGTATGTTCTAGGTAGTGTAATCAACGTCTGGTACCAAGAGGACACATCGGGGGAGAGGAGCCAGAGATCAATCCTGGTCCATGTATTGTGTTGACCTGAGTAATGTGTGTAATTTGTGAGGGTTGCGCCTACGCCATATGTCCATCAATGAAAACTGGTCACAGAGGTCTAACAGGGCGCGTCGCGCTCACGGCTTCGTATCGGGAGAGGTGGAAGTACTGTCCAAGTCCGGGTTAAGTAGGAGGTTGAGATCCCCACCCATGATAATCCGACTGGGTTCTAGTTTGGAGAGTTGTGTGTGTAGAGTATGGAAAAATTCTGGGCAATCAGTATTTGGCGCATAAACACATACCAATGTGATCTTATGGCCCATCATGGACCCCGTGACAATAGTATACCTGCCTTCCCTATCATTGACAGCCAGCTGACAATTAAAGGGGATCCTCTTGTGTATGAGAATTGCAGTTCCTCTCGCATAATTACTAAAATTAGCGAAGTACCTGTGTGCCCCCCAGCTTGAAGCAAAATGCGCAGTGTCTGAAACCGGTAAGTGTGTTTCTTGTAGAAAGGCAATGTCTATATTATGTCTAACCAGATAATGCACCACCTGCCGTCTTTTACGATTGTTATTTAAGCCACGGACATTCCAGGATAGCATAGACAAATTAGAGGGACCTTTAACCAAACCTGGCTGTGCCATCTGTGAACTTTAAGGAATCTAACATGTTCAAGTTCAATAGTAAAGCAGTAGACCAAAACAAAGAGCAACAATAACGATAATCAATAATGAAAACATTATAGCATTCCCACGCCCCCCTCCCACCACCCAGCCCTAATTCAATAAAGGTAAGGCACACCCCAACCTGCAACCAAAAGACAAAGTACCAAATTGTTGTACAATGGACCAGCGCTACGTCAAAAAGGTACATCAGAATGAACAATGCTAAACCCGAGGTTTCCACCAAGGGGGGTGGCAACGCCACGTCAGTCAACCAACTATGAAGTTTATCTTGGACTGTGACACAACATAATCCCAACTCAATCTAAGAACAATAAAGGATAACAGTATTTCAATGTCACCCAACACCGGAGCCAGCGAAGAGTTCTAAGCTTGCAACGGAGCCACTGTGAGGAGGGGATGGGCCACCTCTGTCTTCTTGCTGCTGTTCATTGTTACGTTTATAGGTGCGACAGAATTCCTGGACCGCAGTAGGAATATCAAAAAAGCGCGACCGGCCCCCCACCTCAACCCTCAGCCGTGCAGGATACAGCATGCCGTATTTGAGGCCAAGATTACGAAGCGTGGCTTTCACACCGGTAAACTTGCGCCTGGCTTCTTGCACCATAACAGTGAAGTCTGGATAAAGAGCGATTTTAGAACCCTGCCAAGTGGTATCTCCGCGCTCTCTCGCCAGTCGAAGGGCAGTATCACGATCCCGGAAGTTCATGATGCGGGCAATAAGAGGTCGGGGGGCAGGCCCGGGTTAGGTCGCGGTCCCAAAGTACGATGGGCCCGCTCCACCACAAACCCAGGTGTGAAGGAGTCTCTCCCAAACAGATCCGACAGCAGTGATTCTACAAAGGTGTCTAGTCAACCCGTGGCGGTGGATTCCGGAACCCCAAGGATACGGACATTATTGTGCCGACTGCGCGCTTCAAGGTCCTCATTCTTTATGGCAACGTCTTTCAATATGCGTTCCATTCTGTCCAGTCTCTTGGTCGATTGCGCAGTCCCATCTTCTATATCGGATATCCGTGCCTCCGCCACGTCTAGACGCCTATCATGCGCCTGAATCTTGGTGCCCATGGACTCGAGAGTTTTAGCGAGGGAGTCGAAACGGCCATCCAGCGCCCGAAAGCCAGCTCTCATCTCCTGGAGCCACTCTGCTGGAGGGGCCGCGGAGGCCGCGCCACGATCCGGGCTCAGGCCACGCTCTGCCATGTCTGGGCCTTCCTCCGTGGTTTGCTCCGCAAGTTTTTCGAATGGAAGTGTTCTTTGTTTCTGGTCTTTGCGGCCCTTGCCTCTGGAAAATGTATGGGGTTCCGGCGGTTGGCCGAGGAAGCCAGAGGAATGCCGCAGGGAGCGCCACCCAAGGCCCGGCTAGGAGTACGCCACCCAGTCACCGCAACCACACCGGGTCCACGATTCACTCCAGTCGTCAGAGCAGCACCCGCAGTACACCAAGCCAACCAGCCGCAGCGCCGGGCCCTCAGTATGGAACCGTAATATGTCAATGCACCCAAGGCAGGGAAGTAACTGGAGAGCAACAGGTAGTGCGTCAGATCGATCCACAACATGAAGTGTGAGGGGGACCAGGATCCGATGACTCAATGGCACTTTGGGCCCGGGACCAAGAGCTCAATGGGGCCGGTGTCAGCCCGCTGTAGAAGAATCGCACCACGTGGGTGGCTATTGGAGGCAATGTAGCTCAGTTGGTAAGGCTGTAAAGACCGGACCTCAGCTGAATCGCAATGCGCCGTCCGTGCAGTGCGGAATATATACAGCCGGGCCGCTAATTGCAGGGGGCTGCACGGGAGGCGTACCGGGCACCGGGGGCAATAGGCGGTCTCAGGCTCTTCCCAAACTGAGATACTCGAGCCGGCATTGCGTTCTTTGCTGCCGCCCCCCCAGGCGTGAGTGTGGGCCACTGGGGTCAGGTGGCAGCGCGGCCTCGAATCGGCATGCAAGCCGGGTAGAACCCGTCCCCGCACCGGCCTCCAGCCGACCACCGGAGCGCCAGATGGGGGGGGAGCAGAGACACACCCGACCGGCACCCGGGACACTCACCGACAATGCAGGGTCCCGATCTGCTCAAGCTGCCGCACCGAGGTCCTCAGCAGCCGCATCCTGGTCCGGCGATCGCACAGGCCGCCATTTTCTTTACTGCCGCATCTCGGGCGCTGGTCTCCACCACGCACTCCCACAGGCTCCGCGTCGTCCCGGGGGCATCTGATACTATGCGGCTCTGCTCCTGGGGCACATCGACACCGAGATCACCCGGTTCGCGTCGAGGGATGTGGGATTAAAGCTATTGACATTGGTTGGCTGGCGGAGCTTCAACGCCAAGCGGCCATTCCTGTCCGCGGCTTGGCCACGCCCCCGCAGGAAATCAACCTTCACCACGATTGCAACATTTTGAGGCCAGGAGGCCTTAAGAAAATGCAGAGGCTAGAGCAGGTCCCCAGGAGTAAAACAATACGTTTCCCAAGAAAATCAGCCCTATGGAGCCAGAAAAGAAATGAAGAAAGAAGCCTGGCTTGTGATCTGGTTTTTAACGTGAACCTTGTTCCCCACAAGAATATTTTAAAATATTCTGACCCCCACACACAGGCTAGAAGTTCTCTTTCAGTCACTGAGTAATTTTTGTCAGCTTCTCGCAGTGTAATTGATGCATTTGATACTATCCATTTTTACCCATATCTTGTTACATCAAGACACTACCCACCAACAATCACAAATTTCTTTCCTACAATAAATGTTTTTAAACAGGGTGCATTAACTATGTCTCGTTTCATTTCTTAAAATGTTCTCATTTGGGTCCGCTCCACTCAAATTTTGCATTTTGTTTTAATAGTCATCTAAAAGGTTTAACCATAGTTGTATAATTCTGCATGAATTTAACACAGAACTCTATTAATCCAAGAAAAGCAACACAGTCCTTGGACACTGGAACTGGCACATCTAGTATAGCTCTAACATGCACATTTTGGTCTTATCCCAAAAAACACTAATCAAATGCCCCAAATATTCCATCTCCAATTTGTGAAATGTGCATTTGGACAGTTTCAAGGTTAAATATTTCATATATAAATCCTCCAACACGCTAGTCATATGCTTATGTTCTTCAGTGTCCTTTCCAAAGACTTACCTTGAAATGCCACCATGCCTGAGATTCCTTCCAAGGTTTCCTTCACCAGTATTTGAAAAATAGATACTATGCTGGCTAAACCAAATGGCAGTCTGCAATAGGGGAACATTTCCTCAGGAATTATGAACATAGTTGAAAACTTGAAGACATCCTCAAGCTTGACTTGATAATAAGCTTTAGTCAAATCCAGTGTGGAGAATACTGATGCTCCTACCAAAGTAGACTTTCATTTAGCTCTGGAAGCAGATGGCTGTCCACCCATATGACTTCATTAAGGATGCATAGACCAATGCAAAGTCTCAGGTCTCTTGAAGCCTTAACCAAAATAACCAGCGGAAAAACTCACGGTGAAGACTAAACAGGTTCAATGATAGTTGGGTTTTTTCCACATAAATTCTTCAACATGCCTACCGCTATGGCACAGCTTCATCCTTCAATATCATGTGATGCTTGAACCCATGGAATTAATTCTATCACTTCGCTGAAGACCACACTATACTTGGAACTTCACTCCTGTTCAAACACTTCAGAACAACATACATCATCTCCCTCTTGGTCCTGTATTTCATTTGACTCCGTACTGATTATTATGTAAGAAGTTCAGGAATCCAATTAAATGCCCATCTCCTCCTTATGGGGCCAACCCAAAAAGGACTGTCTCCTTTCAGCAATATAACCTTTTCCTTGTGTATGACTACCAGCTAAGTCCAACCTTGCACAAAACATACCTGACCAAATTAATTTTATGACCAATGTAACCACCTGGACACACATCAGGAGGATCCTACAATTTATCCACCACATCCTTCCCCAGTATGGTGTACAATACACAGGAGTCCACAAGCACCTTGAAAAGTTTCCCATCTGTTTAGATTTCACAAGAAGGAATTTTTCTCTCACTTATTCCACCCACACTCAAAACAAGGTTAGGATCTTGCTCTAAACTCACCTCACTGTCAACATCATCTGCTTCAATGCCCCTTTTTATGACACCTAGAGCAAATAAGGTCTATTGCCAGACAGGTTTTAGAATTACATAGATGCAACTGGCTGCTGCAGCAATAGCAAGCAGCAGAAGACCTCTGCTCTTACATCATGTGATCACATGGTGACGTCAACGATGCAGACACAGAGATGCGAGACATAGTGATGTTAGCCGAGAAGAGCCAGAACAACCATGTCCTCAACAAAATAATCAGTGTGTTCTGCCTTGATAATTCTTTTTTTAAGGGAAAGATCCCTCGAATTCCTTCTTTCTCAGTCTTCACCCAACTTCCTCCTGCTTTCTTATGAGTCACACTGAAGCTAAAAGCTGAATCCTTCAGCAATTCTGTGGGCATGGAATATCTTCCACTGCCCCTCGCCAATGTTACATTTTAAAGCTCAACACAATTGAAGATAGCCACAGTCAACATGGAATCACAATATGTATGTAATATATTTTAAGCAGTCTCTTAGAAGCACATCCTGGTCATTCGGTTTCTCCAACCGTTCCCTGCACACTCTCTCACTCTCTTTATATATCGGCCGGACTCCATCCTTGTACCTCCAGTATAAGAACGAGTGAAACACACAAGAGAACACAATGTGCTTAGAAGGAATGCTGCTACAGACACTCATCTATAATTCTCTATGAGGGTTTTTCTACACAGTGAGGAAACTTGTTGATGTCTCTGGGAGGCTTATGCTGATCATGGAAGACTGCACAGGAGCTATGAAGTTCAGGACGTTTGAGGAGGAGTTCAAAGGCATAGCAAGATAGGCGGCTCCACTAGTGATATATTCTCCGTCTGATCTGGGTTTCCCTTAGGAGTCAAACGAAACTTGGAAATCCTTGCTGTATTTAATTCTGTCAATCTCTGCAATTAAAGACCATAGAGTGGGCTATGTAATGCAGGACAAAATGTTCAACATATTTTTGGACATGGAGACAGATTATCTTTTTAGTAGTGTTAGCTAAGCTTCCCTTTTTGAAAGTAGATACTTCCAAAAGCACTGTTGTTAATGAATAATTTTCAGAAACTGATGCACTGATAAATCAGTCTTATGCAGTGTGCAAGCTCTGCAATGTTTCTCTGAATCACGCTTTAGCCCTTTTCTTTCCCACCCTAGCCTCTCGCTGTCAGCCCCAATCAATGTTTGTGTGACTTAATGGTGTAATATGGATTGCATGGTTTGGGAGTGTGACTGACAGTTACCATGGAGTATCTTGGGACAAACGAAAAGCGAGAAAGTAAAGAGCAGGCCTGCATGTACTGGCGTAGAACGAGGGCTGATCCACTTACTGAGACATAATTGAACAGCATTGTGTAATAGATTTTACCAATTATCTTAAAACTGCAGGGGACACTCACCGATTCCAGAAGGACACATGCTTTTAGCAGCAAGAGCTCGGGCTGAATTAATACTTGTGGGATCGTGGTTTTGTGCTAAAAAGAACATTGTGTTTTTTCTGGGTGAACCATTCTGTAAGGTTTGTCGTTTTGTCCTTAAGGATTAGAAATAGCTAGTTGTTCATGCTAAATATTAGAACATAGGCAAGTATTCGCAGGAAAGACATTCTGATAAGGTTTTGGGTGTGTTTTCTGACAATTCAAAAAAAAAATAATCATCTTTGAAGTAAATAAGAAAATGTAATAGAAAGTAACGAATATCAATTCACCAAGATGTTTGACCTCAGTGATAGGAAAAAGGCACACTTTCTCACCTCATAAACTTTGACCATGGTGGCACTACAAAAAATATCACGTGTGTAAATAAGACTTCAATAAGTGTAAGATGAATAAAATAACCTGAAATTTAAGTATATTAAGTTCTGTTTTGGTTTTCACACATATATAAGCCAGGGTGCTGCATATGACATACCAGTGGAGTCACAAGGACATAACTGGGCCTCTCGTAATACGTCAGCGACATACCCACCACATTTCCTGGCACAACTAATTTACCTAAATGCAGCCTCAAATGCCCAGGCTTGAATCTGTCTGCTTTAGTACAGCCCCCAATGTACAACCACAACCTGAACAGGCCATGCATTGCTCTAATGCCCAGCACACAACCGATGACCAGACACTGTCACATATGTCCAGCGAGTGTTCCAAATGGCTAGGCACAACCAACTCAGGCCAAGGTAATGGTTGCTATGTTCAGGTGTACCCACATATACCATGTGCCGCCTCAAAAATGCTGAAAATAGGCTCATCACACTCAGGTATGTACTCAAATGCGAAGAGCAACTTGATAATGCACAGCTATAGTCTCAAAGGGCCTGTACTGTTTCACAACACACAGGCATAATCTTGATCGCTTAATGCAATTTAAAGGTATAGTCCCAAATGCCAACTGAAGACTTGCAATGTGGAGATATAGTTCAGTGCAGCCTAACAACACTCAGGCTAAATTCTAATTGGCCAAAGCAGCCCCACAGTGTCGCGGAACAGCCTCAAATGATAGTTCAGCCTCAGAATGTGCAGGAATAGCATTAAGTGCTCTGTGCAGTGTAACAGTACACATATGTAACCTCATATAAATGGGTGTGGCTTGAGGCTCACAAACCTCAAGTATAGCCTCCTATGTCTGTTGCAGCCTCGCAGTTATGGGATTTAATGTCAAACAAGGAGTGTTGCCTCACTAGGCCCAGGTATAGCCTTAAATGTCCAATGGAGTTTCATGTCACAATGCATAGATGTAGCCTCAAATGCTGAGTGCAGCTTTTCAAAGCATAGCTGTTGCCGACACACTGACCTACCATGGATGGATACAACCTCAAATGACAAATTCAGCCCCACAATGTCTATGAAGAGTCTCAAATGTGCAGCCTTGTGATATCAAGATAGATTCTACAATATTCAGCCTCAATGTGCAGGTCTGGGCTCAAACACTCACTGCAACTCCACACTTCATAGCTCAAGTGTACAGTGCAGCTCATAATGAGCAACGACATGCTCATGGACTTGAACTGGCCACATCTGGTTTCATGTATACACTGGAGGTCAATCCTGCATTAGTTTGCACACATGTTAGCCTGGGCTCAGCCATCTAAGATGGATGCCGTCTTCTGCCAGGCTAATCAGTGCACACGCAAAATGGAGCCTCAACCTACAGATAGTGCCTACTAATGTTGACTACTAATATAACTGCTCCCTTCACCGCAGACCATGAGCATGGCTGCCCACATTGCTCACTGACTCATCCATGTATTGTAACATAGTGCAGAGAGAACATTCAGGTACTGATTCCCAAAGCAGAAGCCGCAAACATTAGTCATTACACTGTGACTTGCATTCTGGCCCATATGAATGAGCTTTGCAGATGGCAGTTTTTGTATGTTTTGAAACATGATCTTTGGTTTGGACCGTAGCTTTGTGAAAACACAAACAGCCTGAAAATGACATTTCTCAACTTATTATTGAAGAGAGAATCTAAACTTCATTTAAGACACAGAAACCAGCATTATGAATTAAAATCTTCTATTGCCGCTCTTACAGCCACCTTTAAAGAACTTCGAAACAGAATGCTCGCTTAGTCAATGTAAGCCCAATGCATGTTTCCCGCCTATTCTTTTAGGCTGCGATGGAACAAACAACAAACTTCTGAACTACTACTTTGAATTAACCCATTGTAGATTGTCTAAAAATGCAAAAAAAGAAACATGAAATCCACTCATGATTTATTTAAATTTTTTACATATTATTTAAACCGTCAAATGCACCCTTAACATTTGCCAACTTTTTACCTTCATTATATTTGCCATTGTTTTACCACTACTTGGGTGAGAAGGATGGGCTGTGTCTTTTACGAAATCTGGACTCTCTCTTCATAATAATTGCCCATTTCATTATATGACCTGAAGCTATCATTATGCTCGCTGAAAGCCTTCTATAGCTACATTGTTCACATGTTCTACTGACCAAAGATAAAACTTGCATTATATCAACCAGCTCCTCTTAGAATCTCACTCAGATTTCCTCCTCACCGAAATAACTTCTTTGCTATCGCACCTCTAGAGTGTGCTCTACATTTAGATACATCCTAACTGATCTACACCACAAGCTATGTATTCGAGCATCATATTCCCATATACATGCATACAATCCCCAACACATAATTTTGAGCAATTCTGCAAACTAGGATAAAACATATTATCAGACATAGTCTTTCTTCTTTTCCACACTTCAAAATGCACTCCTTCAAGACTGTGGTGTCTGTGGCAAATCTCAAGAGCCTTGACATTAGATACAGATCAAAACATCATTGCCCATTTTACTTCTATTGATCAAAAGAATTACCTGCTGAAGCCCCTGATGTATAACAATTTACTGTCCTGTAACTAAGACCCTTTTGAAATGATCTGCTAAAATAATTTATCACCTCAAGACAGGAGCCTTCACAGGATCCACAATCGTCTCCATGCACCAGCCACTCCATACTCTCCAAACACTCTTATATCTTTTCCTAGATGCAGGAGCCCAAGATTCTTCCAATAACTCCTTATCCTGTCCCGAAAGACCTGTGTTCCTCCCATTTTCCCTGATATTCTCCAAACAAGAAGGTTCAACTCCCATGCCAAATAAAAGGATGTTCTTCTTTGTCTGGGCCTACCAACAATCTCTGTTTCACAAATTAAAAATGATTCCTCTATCGTCAACCCCATTACACCTGGAAAGCATGCCTTAGTAGGTCCAAAACAGAACTGCTAGTATTATTTTGAATATCTCTCTAACCTCACTTTCAACAAAATCCTCTCTTATGGCAAAATGAGGGAAATCATCTGTCATTAGCACATTCCAATTGTGTTGGAAGGCATTTACTGGTGTCGCTACTGGATTGTTTCCAACTGAAATAGTTCTTCACTTGAAAACTTAACTTGCTTGCAGACAAAGCCACCTCTATTGGTTACCACTGCTGAACAATCCTCCTGAAATAAAAACAATTCAGTCTCTAATTGTCGAAATCCTATACCTTAAATTCCAATCTGCAATCAAATTAATTCCTTTGCCAAGTCAAAACTACATTGCTCATCAAAGTTTCTGTGAAACTCCTCAAGGCATTCAATCCTGCCATCATCTCTACACACTCTATATGCAAACCTTGCTCTTCCTTTGACCATCTTCTTCCTGTTTCCTGATTGTTCAACTGAGCACCCAAGTCCAGGTTGCTAGCATCTGTTTCTAGCACAATAAGACGTTCCCAAAATTTCTGGCCTGAAGCCTTTCCTTACATCATGTACTTCTTCAATTGCTCCTTTTTGCAAATCTGACTAACCGCTTCGTCTACCAACTGCATGTGTTCTTTGTTCAAAATCAATTCCCTATGTTCCGCTCTCTAAACCAGAATTTCTACAAACTCTATTTCGAAACATCTTATGGTTTCTAAAATGTAAGGATCTGTAGTTATTTTCTGCCATTGTAACTGCAGTTGTCCTCCCACCTTTTCTTAGGAAAAAGAAAAGGAAAGCTCCAACTGACCTTAATGCCACATGATCTTCAGATTTTTCCTCTTTGAGGAAAAAACTTTGTGAATGACTGGAAGCCTGTACTGGTTCCTCTGGTTTGATAATAATACAGTGACCACTGTACAGTCAATGCTCGCCCGCCAGTCCCGCCAATAATAGTATTTGCAAAGACACATCTCGTATTCATTGGGGTATTATTAAGAGCAGTGAAAATAAACAGATATTTTCCCACTGATTTTACTAGACCCTGACCGAACAACAACTCTTTAGGTTCTTCTGAGAGTTCTTTAGGGCACATCTCATAGTTTAGGATTAATTCTCATTAAAATGCCTTCCTCCTCTCTGCTATCAGACCAGTATTAGCATTGCCCAATAAACAAACTGCTTGTTGGCTCCAAACAGAAAAAAGGCTTACATCAACATCTATGCCGTTTAAACGGGCTTCCTCCACTTCATCCATGATACATGCTAAATGACCTAAAACATCCAGTAACTTATTCAGGCATTGCTTTAGAGATCTCTGTAGACTCTTTCTGGTGTATTGTCCTACTCTGAATAGAAAAATCTTTCTTTTCAACCACTGATCTAGCGAATTATGCTTGCATAATATTACGAGCCTCCTCCTCCGAAGGTTTTCGCTACCATTCCTTAATTAATCTAGCCACATGATTCAATGGCCACCATTCTGAACTACTAGGGTGTTGTAGAAAATTCAGATTAAACATGTCCTGCCTCTGAGGATCTTTCAATACACCGGACTTCTTAAGTCCTCATCCAAACCTTCTGTGACATCAACTCTATCTTGGGAATCAAGGACATATTCATCAAACTCTGAGTGACCATTGACCTTAAATAGCATTCCAAATTCCTCATTGTTCTCACCGGGTTCAAGTTCTCTCTGCATACTGCCAAGTACACTTTGCTCAATTGTGTCACTACGGGCACCCTTCTTAGTATATCTTTCTTACACACAGTGCTTAATTGTGTCGCTAAGGACACCCTCTTTAGTATTTTTGTCTTTTCAGCCTAACTCACCCTTCTCTTTATTTGAACACACCTGTGGGAATATGCTCCTTCTATCGACGAAGGGAGACCTCCTTAGATTGGACCAAAGAGTTATATATTCACAAAAGTGAAGACTGGTCTTTAGGTCTCCCGCTGGCAGAAACAAGAGAAGACTCCGTTAAGTGAGAGTTTATTGGGGCATAAGTTCCTAACTTTTCATTTCTTTTTCTCTCTCTTTCAGAAATTACTTTCTTAGCGCAACAACCCTCCTTCTGGTATTTGGTTTTAATATCAACCGTCTTTACACCCACTAGCAAGCATTTTGTCTTAAAATAAAAATTATTAGGAAAGGAAAAAAAAAGTCAGGCAGGTACAAAAACTATTAGTTCCCTTCTTGGACTGTAGCTATGTGTTTGAATTTCTTTCTTCCTATTATCACTTATTGTGCCTGGGTGTAAAAAACTGAGTGCCTATTAAGTAATGCCTCTGCCTGTAGAGCGGGAGGAATTATACTTCCTGCAGTTCACATGCTTTTTACAGTTCTCTAATTTTAGGGTCTTTTTTCTCTTGGGCTGACATTTCAGTCCTTAATTTTGGCAGCTCCCCACCCCTCCCCAGAGTGTTGTCTCAAGCCGTGCAACCAATTCCAAGGCTGATCACCCACCTGTGAGAACTGCTCTCCTTCTGAAGGGTGGTGGGAGTCTAACTCTTTTTTTGTCTTGTTAGAGTATGGAAGGAGCGCTAGCATACAGCAGCGCCTTCATCTGCTGTCTTTTTGTGCTCCTAGGGCAGTGCTTCCACTCGCATTGTACTCTATTGGCGGGGTCCCTGCTCTTCTGTTCTTCAGTGTGCAGCCCAACTCCAGGCTTCCTTGCAGAAAGCCAGGCGGTTGGCTTTTACAGGCTTCCTGTTCTGGGTCTCCTCCCTGGAGAGTTTTTCTTCACTTTCCGTTTCTTTCATCTTCCGTCCTTTCTCTCATTCTCTCTCTGTGCTTATGTCTCTCTTTTCCCTTCCAGGGCTTTGGGTTATATTGAGAACTAACAGAAAATAGAAGCCGTCAGGGATTACCTCCACCCCCTTCCAATACCCTACTATTATGTTTAATCTGTTTAGCATTTTTTGTTTACCTTTACTGTTTTAGTTCTCTTTCTTTGCTCCTCGTCCTCAGAAAAGGTCCAAAATGCTACATCTGATGGATCACCCTTTTTTTCTTTTCATGCATACTGCTGCTACAGTTTCTTTCACAGAAGATTTGATACCTTCTTCAACATATCTTTCAATAACCTCTTCATTTATAACAGATGCTGATATACTAACAGACTTCATTTCTTCAACTATACCCGTTACAAAATTATTGTAAATATACACTTAAATGGGCACCTCACAGAAAGGAACTCTGAGAACATCCACTTTATATCAAGTAATCAACTCATTTTCAGTAGAAAATATCCTGTCCGATTGTCTAAATGCTTAAACGCTATGACAACATGTGTCATTTCGCTAACGCTTTGTCAGACACCACTGAAATTAGCTCATTTCAAAATGGTGCTGTAATCACACAAAAGGCGCTGACAGGGCGTCATCATATTCCTACGGCAAGAAAAAGAGGTGAGGCTCACCAAAAGTAAAAGGGCTCTTGAGAGGGAGAGTAAGGCATAAGTGTGCTGTTTCTCAAATGCTAGGATCAGCAGTGCAGATCATGAGTCAAGCAATGAGTTTTTGTCCAAAAGAAACCACAAGAGGGCACTAGAGACCATAGGGAAAAATATTCCCAAAAATAAAAAAGGGGGTGGGGCATTTCACCCAGGCATCACGGCGTGCTCCCTCCCCAGAATCGGTGCATCAGTCTTTCTGAAAACCCCACCAGCACCTCCCCACTCCCGGGAGTGGATTTGTGGTGTTTACCCAAAATCTGCCCCGTGTGACATAATGGTTCCTAGACACCAGTGGAAAAATATTTCCAAAAATAAAAAAAGGGGTGGGGTCGGCTCATCCTCACATTGTGCAGTGCTCCCTCCCCAGAACAGGTGCATCAGTCTTTCTGCTTCCTGGGGGTGGATTGAGGGTGTTTACCCAAAATCTGTCCCTGGGGGACAGAAAGGCCACTAGACACCAGAGATTTCAAAATGGCACTAAAGCAAACAAAAGGCTAGGGTGGCCTACTCTAGCATCAAGCGAATACTCCTACTCCAGAATGGCAAACAGAGTCTTTCTGCCACCCTGGGGATTCATGTATCCCCATTTGTATGGCAAGAAGGGAAATTTCTATTTTTTTGGTGGTTGTTTTTTTTCCAATTTACATATGGGTAGCAGAGTTGGGCTAAGTCCCAATATTGCCCCACTTCTTTGCTGAATGGCTGCACTTTTCGGGCTGTGGTCAGCAGCTACCTAGGAAAACCTACCAAAGCCAGGCATTTCTGAAAATGAAACATATGGGGCAGTCCAAGATGGTGTGCCTTGTGTGGATCCTATGACATTTTTTCACACTCAATGCTTTGCAGATCTCAAACTTTGACTAAAATTGCACATTGTCCTTGCATTCCTGTGACGTAAACTTCCGGAAACCAACGAGAACCACAAAATGCCTACCACCCTGCCTTCCCCCATTTGTCCCGAAAAAAATGTTAGCCACTTTTGTGGTTGGGCCTAACGTGCATTATAGAAAATGCCCCAAAACGCAATGTGGAGAAATCAGCAATTTGGGGTAGCGCTAGTGTTTGGAACCGGGCTAGATGGCCACACAGGGAAACCTTCCAAACCCAGACATTTCTGAAAACTAGACATCTGAGGGAGTCCACGGTTGTGTCTCATGTGGATCCAGTGAAATTTTCTTACCCACAATGCCATGCAAATCTCAAACTTGACTAAAAGCACACATGTTTCTTGCATTTCTGTGACAAACTTTCGGAAACCTCTGGGATCCACAAAATTCATACCACCCAACATTCCCCCACTTATTCCAGTAATAATGCTTCCCCACTTATGTGGTTAGGACAGGCACAAATCAAACTAGGATCGATGAGAGTTTCTCCGTGAGACTCCCATTAACCTTGGTTTGATGAGTACCTGTCTCCTGCCTTGATGAACTTAGAATTTTGTCTACTTATTAGAAATCTAAAGCTTTCCGGGATCACCCATGGGTTTCACCCTGGTCTCCACTACAAACTGGAAGTAGGTTGAAAGCACCTAAATTTTGAAAAATGGGCGACCTCTTTGAAAACTGCCAAAACGGTGGCAAAAAATAGGTTTTATGATTCACCTCTGCATACTCCTGAAAGCTGGGAAAATGGTGACTTCAGCATAGCAAAGCTTTCATTGATACCATATTTAGGAAAAAAAATAAGACACTTTTTTGCAGAACATTTTTTTCATACTTTCCCTCCCCAAAAACAAAATCTAGCTATATTTTGGCTAATTTCTAAGTCCCATTCAAGGGAATCCACAAACCATGGGTACCTTTGGAAACCCCAGGATGTTGGAAAAAAGGGATGTAAATTTGGTATTGATACCCTATGTGAAAAAACGTTATGGAGACCTAAGCGAGAACTACCCCAAATAACCTAAAAAGGGCTTAGCATTCTAGGGAGAAAAGGCCTAGCAGTGAAAGGGTTAAGTCACAGGTCTGAGACTCACACCCAAAGCCATGGGAGTGAAAGGCACATACGCATAGCAGGCAATGCTAGGTGCTACTGATTGATGTAGAGGGCTGTAGTGCAACCTATTCCCCCACAATAACCATGCAATGAGCAGCCAAGGCTGCAGGCTGACAGCTGGGATACGCCATGCTTACTATCCAGGTCACTGCTTGCTAAGTCTTCTGCAAGGTCAACAGCCATCTAGGCAGAGGGAACACCTCACCATCTTCTTTTCAGACTTGTGTTATGCACAACAGTACCAAACCTGGAAGCACATGGCCAGCTGACGGGCCGCGTCACACTAGACAAAATTTAATACTGACTGTAGTCAAAGAAAACACTGCAGTGTCTGTTCACTTACTGTAATTACCAAGTTGTTGAAATCATAGTTGTCAGCTTCCCTGAAGAAAAGGCCACTATCAGCCAAAGAGCGGATTGCCTGCTTTACATCACAACCACAGGATCCATATTTGGTCACTCATAACCTAGACCAGAATGCTTGGCATCACAACAGTAGCATGAAGATGGATGTCAGGCGAAGTTGCCTCTGCAGAGGACCTTAACAACTGTCCATTTGGCAATCTAAACCATATACAACTGAAACTGCTGATCCTCGCTGGCGTGAAATGGGAGAGCCAGGATTCTAAGCAGGCAATGGTACACGTTAGAAGAAAGTATTGGGTTGTAGGTGGGCGAGCAGGGAATAGAAAAGGGTTGTAGCAGTTTGATAAGGATATTTAAGTCTGAGAGCAGTATAAGATCAAGCAGTGTAAATAAAAACAGTTAAGGAGAGATTAAGACCACTCAAAGGAGAGAGAAAGAGACAACTTGAGCGCAAAAGGGATCAAGCAAAAACAGACATCAGTAAAGAGACTTGTAGTCATTCTAAAGGCCCCCAAATTAAGCGTGGTTGAAAGGCAGAGGAACAGATTGAAAGACAGGGAAGGAGAGGGGGAAAAGAATGGATAAAGAACATAATAGCTTTAGGAGATGGATAGAGTGGAAGGGAAGTTGAAGAGAATATTCAGCGTCACAAAGAAATCCTGATATGAAGGAAGGATGCTGTATCGGAAATGCAGTGCCTAGGAAATGGCTTCCTTGCATCCCGTTGCAAGTGAAGAGTATGTATGTGGAAAATGTAATTGTATTTTTTCTAGCTGAGAATGAGAGTCCCTGCTTCAGGAAACAGTTTAGCACTGATCAAACATTGTAGTGTCATGCATTATACAGAGCAATTTGGGATACTTGAATAGATGTAATACATTTTATGAGTGCATGGATAGTACCACTGTTGCATATAACAGAAGAAAAGATACGTTCATTTGCAGTGGCAGCCAATAATTTGAGCTGGGAGGGGTGGCAGGTGCGGCTCCTCCTCCTAAGGCAGAGGAGTGTCGCCCTTCTGGTTTTCAGCACTGCAAAAAAGGAAATATAAATTGATAATAACGCAATGTTATTATCATTTAATTTTGCCGTGCTGAGGCAGTTTTGCAGGGCGGGGCTGAGCTAGGCAGAGCGGGGGGAGGAGTGGTGGCACTCTCTAAGTGCACATTACTGTTTGGCCAGCTGTCTTGGGCCGGCCAAACAGTCATGCGTACTTTCCATGTTCTCCACCGGCTGTATTGTACAGCCTGGGTGGAGAACATGCCCAGGCTCCCAGTCCCTGTCTGAGCGCCGAACCACCCTGTGACAAGTATCACTGATGGACAGTCAGCCCTGGGCACTTCTGGGCTTGAAACTGAAACACCCAGGTCCAAGTCTACCAATGACGCTCATCCTCATAAGAAGAAGGAGGTCCTCCAGGGGCTTTTCCAAGCTGAGGAGGTCACATCCACGGGGCTGTGAAATTTTCAGCCCGGCAAAGTTTAGCTCAGGCAGCTAGGTGCCTGTACATTTAGCGCATTATCAGCACCTGCCTGCCTAACGTGAACATAAAGAGTGTCTGCCGGCTGACCTTTGATCAGCCTGACAGACACTATTTATGTCTGGAAAAAGGTGAGGAGATTTTTGTAAAACAGGGAGGTGATTAATTTCTTTCCGAAGGTGCAAGTTAGGTGAAAGTTTGGAGAGAAAGTTCCAAAGTTCTGGTTCAAGGTAGAGAACGATTGGCTCCATATTTTAGGGATGGTTATCTCCAAGAAGTAAGATCATGACTTCAAGGGGTGCGCTCTGGTTTTCTTCATGTAATGGGCTTGTACATAACTGTGATGATGAGACCAAGTGGGAGGCGATGAGTTGGGGTTACGGTTGAGCTGGCTTATTCAAGTGAGGCGGGGGGCTGGCTAAACCTGCTTGTGGGGTGTTACACACAACAATATGGGAGAACTATGTGCTTGCATTGTTACTTATCACCTGGGTCCAAGAGGAGTAGCAGGACAAAGAGGCATGTATCACCAGTGTCCAAGATCCACATTGCCTGGGCTGAACTTTGAACTGCAGCTGAATAGATGCTTCAGCAAGATCTGCTGCTTATCTCATATTCTAGGAGCAGGTGATATTGAATTCTATCATTTGGCCAAGGAATCAAAGGTGTGTGGACATTCATTATGCTCTAGCTCTGATTTTTCTGTGACCTGTTTCGGTTGTTGAGAGAAAAGTACTCTTGAATAGGGGATTATTGGCAAAATCTAGCGGTGAATTGAAAGCTGCCAGGTGGAGAGTTTTGATTATTATCAAAGGGGGTCTGATTGTGGACAGCGCTGAGTGCAAGCACTCTGGTGATAATTTTTTTTAAGGTCAGTTTCAAGTCTGCACTATTTTGAGGGAGTAATGGAAGGGGAGAAGTGAGGATTATTTACAACTATTACTATGCCCTTCCATTTTGGATTTTCTCCTAACGTCTGTTAAAAGGAAGGCATTTAACACTTACTGCTGGTTGGGCTCAGTTAATTAGGGGAAGGTGATGTGATGTTTGGGGTAATGTGGCAAGAGAGTGCTTCTTAGGAGCTTTATGGCAGATGTTGATAAAGCAAGGCTAACTGGTATGGAGTATCATGGCCTCTCAACACCCGTCTTGCGTGTAATTTCTGACTAGAAGTGTGCAATCAGCAGCGGTAGAGGGGTAGTCAGAGAAAAAGAGGTTGAGTTGGAAGGCAGCCATAATTCTACGATTAAGATGGTGCCAAATTCTTGGTCGTGGTGGGGTCAGCCCTACTCACTAGTTTGCCATTACTGTGAGTATGAAAATATCAAAGTGTAGTTGAGATTGTTATGTGCACATGTAAATATCTGGGAATAGTATGAGGATGTAGGAGCAAATGGAGGGACATGTAATGTGCTGTTAGTAAGTTATGATACAGTATAGTAAGGGTATTTATACAGTGCTTACTACTCCTGACAAGGTGATAAAGCGTCCTACATATAGGTGGCATGCTACTTCATGGGAGTCCAGTGTTAGTGATTCAGCCATGCATAAAGTTCCAGTTTGCCATGCAGCATTATGCATTTCGTAATATGTGTCTCTTGTAAATTTATTGTTAAATTCCTTATACATGGAGTTTTAAGTTGTGTGTGTTTTTTTTTTGTAACATGGGATGATTCACAACAGGAAATTTGACATTTATCTAGCGTTTCTACCCCTGATGAGAAACCGAGGTGCAGGATGTGCTGTGTGGGTGGGTAGCACGGTAGTCGGTTCGATACTAACAACATTAGAGCTATATGTCATGCTGTTTATTACACAGTTTTCACACAGATTGTAAGTTGCATGCCATTCAATTTGACATGGAGGTGTTACATAGATTTATCACATACTGTCATGCCTACTCTTCTCCAGAGGTTATGCAATATGTCATCTAGGTAGTTATTCAGGTAATGTAGTGATCGTGTGTGTGGTTATGCATGCAGTCATGCAAGGGTATAGCCACATTCTAGCAATAGTGGTACCAATGTAATACTATATGCAGGTGCCCTATAAGTGCCAGATACGCAGCCCTTGGTGGTAGAGTTAAGTCACCAGGAAGTAAAATATGAAGTCAACCCAGGAGTGATGGAATCTTAGCCCCTGGCGTCAGTGCTAAGCCACCAGGAAATACTACAAGCAGTTACGCAGGAGCAACAGACTCCTAGCCAGTGCTAAGCCACCAGGAGGCACCATCTGGTCTAGTCAAGTGAGACAGAAACACCATAGCAAATGATCTGCAGTTTAACCCTAGAAGTGTTTATTTATTATGTACATGCTGAAGGTGGCTGAGGTGACATCTGGTAGTGCCTGAAGCAGAAATGTGTAATGTTAGATGGAGAGGCATTGAAGGAGTAAGAGGTGAAAGGAGAGGTGTCAGAGCAGAATGGAAATCAAGGCTATAGTCTAGGGCCCATCTTTTAATTCACATTAACCCCTGTGTCATCAAGAGTTGGCAAGTTGGCAGTGTCGGGCAGATTTTAGACTTTGATTGCTAGGCTCCACCGAGGAGCATCAGAGAAGTCACCTGTCGCATGCACTGGTTAAAGGCAGCCAGGATAAATTCAAATACAGTCTACAGAAGTGACAGAGGAGCAGCCCATATCTTACACTGCTTAGAAGGAGCCACATAAATGCCCACTGAATCCGCCCAGGAGTGATAGAGGAGAAGCACCTGGTGCGCCCTAGCTATTGTCTTCCAGAAAAATGCCCAATAAATTCACCTAGCAGCGCGAGATGAGCAGTACATGGAGTACACTGGCTACAGGCAGTCAGATAAATCCACACTGAATACACTCAGGAGCGATTGAGTAATTACTCACGGCATGCACTCGTTACAGGCAGCCAAGAAAAATGCCCAAAATAATCTTCAGAAGCAACTTATGAGTATATCCAGGTTCACCAAGGAGTCCACGTCATACCCTGTTACAGGCAACCAGAGTAAATGATGAATAAAGGTTGCAGAAGTAACAGAGGAGCAGTGCATGGCTGTCACTGGCTACAGGCAGCTGGTATAGTGCCCATTCGCATGAGTGATAGATGAACTACTGGTCTATAAAAAAATGTAACACAGATATGTTTCTTTTTTTTAAAGATTGCACTTTACTAGGCTCTTTCACAGTGGCACATGGGGATTGTTTCTTGTAATGTTGAAAATAGTGAGTCTTTTGAATTCCTAATGAGAGTGGTGAGACTTGCCACTGCAGGAAAGCGGGCTCTGGCCCAAGGACCAACCAGGGCAGTTGCCACATACCCTTAACCAAAGAATGCCCAAGGGAATGTGAACAAAAAGGCTTAGCATTGACATACTCAGATGGCCAGGCTAGCCAATCACAGCCCAGCCCAGTGGCCATTGCAGGAAACTACAAGGCAGAGGCCAAAAAGCTTTCTTAACAAAGATATTTAGATAACAACAGACCCCATCTTTGAAGAAGCAACCTCAAAGATAGAACATGTAAAGAAATGTTTTTGCAGCAGTAAACCACCTTTAAACCAGCTCATGTGACCTTGTATTCCCCCCAAAAAGATTTTTCGACGTTCATGCAACATATTCATCAAGATTTAAGCCAAAAAACTAATGTAAGCAAAGAAACCATTGTCAAATGCAAAATGTATCAAATATTAAACAGAAAATTTGATGTGGCAATCAAAGGAAAAGTAGGATTTCTTGTTACTAAATGAAACCAGCAAAACAATGCATATTTGCCCGGTCAAAAGGAGAGACGGAGCAGGGAAATCTCAGCAGAGGTTTGAAAGTAATTGGAGGGCCCTAGGTATCATAGGTGGGTTTTAGAAGCTTTCAAGCTACAGCCTCCTCCAACCTGTCACAACAAAAGGTCTGGCTATACTGTGCTCCTCTCCACTCTTATCTGGGATGGAACAACAATACAATAATTAACTATAATTGAAAAAGATAGCACGTAGTTCTGCTCAACCAATGGACATGCTCAAAAAGGCCACCATTAAGGCAGGCAAGAAGTGTTGAGGTGAGAGGTGGATCAGTTATCCTGGAGCCATCAATTTATGTTTAAAGCCTCCGTTGGGTGGCTTTAGCAGCACCTGTCTCAAGTTAAGGAGTAGCAAGCATGTATGCATTTTTAAGCACAAGCAGATCCATACAAACTACCAAAAATGCAAGTTAGAAAGTTGTATATCACGCAGAACTTCTCACAATCCAAACTAATTCTTTACGAGAGTCATGCTAACAGGCCAAAGGCATACACAAAAGGTTGACGTCCATGTAGAATCCAACAATTGTTCCAACACGTCACGAAAGTGCAGCTCTCAAAGCTGAAATTGAGCAAAATAGACCAATTCATAGGAATATGGTATTTTGTATGAAAGGAATCACCCTCACTGCACATCAGCATGGCAGTGGTATTTCCTCCTGAAGGGAATCCCTAGCTCATAGAAATGAAACACATGGTTTTCAGATTGGGCATAATTCAGCTGTGTTACTCATATGTCTTAATTAGGGTATTTAAATGGGGTTGGTGGGGAGCTCACTAATTGGAAACATATTTGTAATAAGAATAAACACTGGGAAACTGTGGTGAAAATTACCACTAACCAAAAAAATGGCTTGGATTTAAGGAAATCAAGAAAGACATTATGTTTTGTACATGTCACGTATTTCTTTAACATATTAACCCTTTCGCTGCTAGGCCTTTTCCCCCCCTGTGCTAAGCCTTTTTTTGGCTATTTGGGGTAGTTCGCGCTTAGGCCCCTGTAACTTTTTGACCACATAAGCTATCCACGCCAAATTTGCGTCCTTTTTTCCAACATCATGGGGATTCTAAAGGTACCCAGGGTTTGTGGATTTCCCTGGAAGGGACCCAGAAATTAGCCAAAATACAGCGAAATTTGGTTTTTTGGGGGAAAAATGGGAAAAAAGGGCTACAGATGAAAGCGTCTATTTTTTTCCCTGCAAATGGTATCAAAAAAGGGGTTCTGGTGCTGAAATCACCATCTTCCCAGCTTTCAGGGACAAGCAGACTTTTGTCAGATATCCAAACATTTATACACAGTTTTGGCATTTTTCTGGGACATAGCCTATTTTTGCTACTTTTTGTGCTTTCAACCTCTTTCCAGTTAATGGTAGAAATGGGTATAAAAGCAATAATGGATCCTGGAAAGCTATACATTTTAGACAAGTAGACAAAATTTTGAATTTAGCAAGGGGTCATTTGTGTAGATCCTTCAAGGTTTCTTTATATAAACTAACCGTTGAATATTGGAAAAATTGAAAATTAGTTGAAAAAAACAGCCATTTGTGTCAACGTTTTCAACTGTAACTTCTTCTAATTATGACAGCTGTTTGAAAGCAATATACCGTTACATCCGCTGGACTTTTCTGGTTGTGGGGATATATAGGACTTGTAGGTTCACTGTTAGACTTGGCATCTTTTGGCGTGTTTCCCCTGACTTTTTGCTTTCTGACCTCCCGGTTTTGACTCTGTTTTTGCTGGTGTGATGATTCTGCGCACTTTCCTCACTGCGGTCCAGTGGGAAAGTGCAAGTGCTCCTGTATAAAATGTGTTATGGATTGGTGTTTCCATGATTGGCCTATTTGGTTTATGTGTCAGTCCCTTGTAAAGTGCACTGCGAGTGCCAGGGCCTATAGACCAAATGCTGTTGGTGGGCTGCAGCACTGGATTGTGCCACCCACGCAAACAGCCCGTAAAGTGTAACTCGGGCCTGCCATCGCAGAGCCTGTGCGCAGCCTGAGGCTGCCATGTCGACTTGGCAAGTGCACACACTTGCAAGTCCCTAAACCTTCCCTTTGCTACATGTTAGTCACCCCTAAGGTAGGCCCAAGGTACCCCTGTGGGCAGGGTGCGTTGTACGCGAAAGGTAGGACATGCCCGGGTGTGTGCGGCATGTCCTGATAGTGAATTACAGCCTAGTTCGTTTTTCACTATTGCAAGGCTACCTGTTCCCCCTAGGCCAGAACGGGCGGTTTTGATTATTACAGCTTATAATCCTAACTGACCCCGGGAACATGGTAGAAATTCGAGTTTAGTATGCCTGGACTCAGAATGATAAAATGCAGCTTTTAGTAAGGTTGGTTTTACCATTCTGGGTTTGAAAATACCACTTTTAGAAAGTGGGTATTTTCTTGCCTAACCATCCAAGCCTGCCTCTGCGAGATTGTGTATTCCGTGTCTGGAATGTGAGTGACAGGGGCTGGGGGATGCCAGGAGACAGGGTGAGTCAGCGCAGGGCTGAATAGCCAGATCGACCTGTAGATGGGTGGGAGGGGTCGCACCTGGGCCCTGAATAGGACAGTGCCTTCCCTCCACAATGCTGGCTCCACCTCCTGTGGTGCGTCTGATGTCCCTGGCCTACTCACTGAAAGAAGGGACGGAGACTTGTCAACAAAGTGCTCCAGAACTGGTTTGGACTAGGCAAAGGCCTCTCTGCCTTCAGAGAACAAAGGAATTTGGGATATAAATATTGGGGCCCTGACCCCATGAATTTAGATCTCGCTGGAATCAAGGAACCTGCCAAGACGAAGAGCTGGAAGAGCTGCCAGGAGGAGTACTGCCCCTTTGCTGTGTTGTTGCTTTGTTGGGTTGGCCTGCAGCTGCTGCTTCTGCCTTGGGCAGTGAAAGGACTGGACTGAACTTTCTCCAAACTTGTGCTGAGTATCTCCAAGGGCCAGAAACCGAGCTGGCCTCCTGTTAAGAAGTCTCAGGGACTGCAAAGACTTCACAAGCCTCTGGGTACCGCTTCTGGAGCGCTGTTTCAGTTGCCACAGAGGAAGGGAACTGCAACCGACTCCGTCAACCGAATCCATCCCTGGCCGGTGACCTGTTTGCACCGCAGACCGCATCGCCCCGCTTCGCATCGCAACCCTGGTCTCACCGTAGGCGACGTCCGACGCCGCCAACATCGAGCCGCTGCTTGCACCGTGACCTGTGGGCACCGCAGTTCGCATCGCATCGCTTCACTGGGCCAGCCGGACCAGACCGACACTGTCGCTGCAACTGGCTCAAGAGTCGAGACCGCACCGCATTTGGGGCACCGCTCGCACATCTGCGACGCACCGCTCCGACTCGCACCGCTGTCCGACGCCAGCTCCCGCACTCCGGCTAGGTCGCCTGCATCACAACCTGTCAGCACCGCATCGAGCATCGTCTCGCCCTGCATCGCACGCCTTGGACTCACCGACTCCGTCTGCCCGACGCTCATCGAGCCGCTGCCTGCACCGCATCGAGGGACACCGCACCTTGCATCGCTCCGTCTTGCACCGCAACCGCGACGAACGCCGACCGGCTCGTACACCCCGTACCAGCCACAACGAGAAAAGGTACTGTGACCGAGTCTGTTCATGACTCTGCTGGCCCGTATCGACGCGGTCGGCTGGAACTGTTAGACTCTGTGGTTTTCAGCATCACGGTAGGCTCGGACGGAGCTACCGACTCGTATCGAACTTTGCTTTTGTGCTATTCTTGCAAAGAAGAAGTTATCGTATCAAGCATTCATTTTCAAAGTACAGTATTGTGGATTTTTGTCGTAATTGGTCTTGTCTTGAGTATATAAAATATTGGTTATTTTTCTAAACTGGTGTGGTGTCCGTTTGTAGTGCTTACACTGTATTACTGTTGGTTATGTGCAAATGCTTTACACACTGCCTCTGAATTAAGCCTGACTGCTCGTGCCAAGCTACCACGAGGGTGAGCAGGGGTTACTTCACGAGTGTAACAACCCTTACCCTGACTAGGAAGAAGGGTCCCTACTTGGACAAAGGTGCAAGCCCTTGCCAACTAGAGATCCCATTTCTAACATTGGTTGTCAGCGGTGAGGATAGGACTTGCGTTTGCACTTGACTTACAGTGATTGGTGTGCACTACTACCATATCGCAGACCATTACGTACCACATACTGGTTCTTTTTCTTTTGGCCTATTTTTGATCTTGCCAGTTTTCAACTCACGACTGTTGTCATGCCTGAATCAATTGCATCATCCGTTGCATCTCTGGAAGTTATCTTTGAGGAGGACAGGTTGGAATCCTACGCCGTAAAGGAGTTACGAGCGATTTGTAAAAACCTGAAAGTCCAAATTAAAGGCCTCACAAGGAAGGAGGAGCTACAGAAGGCGCTGAGGGCCTGGGTAGCAGCCAGACATGCCAATGGGCAGCCTGGTGATCTCAGTGAGGAGGCGGAGGAGCCTATTTCCAGGGTGGATGTGCTTTTGGGTAGGGGGAACCCGCCAGGTCGGGCAGCAGCAGTCTGTCCCCAGAGGAGCTGGAGGACAGGCGGGAGGCAAGGCAGTTCGAGCTGCAGAAGCTCAGGCTGGAGAGTGAGCGGGAGGAGAAGAGATTGGCCATAGAGGAGAGGAAGATGCTCTTAGAGCATGAGAGAGAACTGAAGGAGCTAGAACTTAGGAGTAAGTCAGGCTCAGATGGTGGCAGCAATTCGTCCAGAAAAGCAGACAGGATTGTGCACATTCCCAAGAACGTAGGCAAGGAGTTCAAGAAGGGGGATGACATACAAAGGTGGTTCCAGGGTTATGAGGCAGCCATACACATGAATGGGGTCCCTGAGGAGAATTGGGGAGCAGGATTGTGGCCACTTTTCCCGGAAGAAGCAAGGGATGCTCTGATAGCTTTGGGTAAGGGGTATCACCTCACCTATGCTGACATGAAGGATGCCCTTCTCACGAAGTATGGTCTTACTCCTGAAAAGTACAGGGATCAGTTCAGGTCCAGTAAGAAGTCTGATGTCAACACTTGGTTGGAATGTGTGGATGTGTTCTGCAGGTCTCTGGATGGTTGGGTGAAGGGCAGTAGTGTAACAGATTTTCAGGGGCTCTACAACTTGATTGCATGGGAGCACTTGTCTAGTCTATGTTTTGCAGATCTGCGCCAGCACCTAGTTGATAGTAAGCTAACTGACCCCAGGAAGCTTGCTATGGAAGCGGACCGCTGGGTGAGTACCAGGGTCCACAAGAAAGCGTTTGGGGAGACTCAGCCAAAGGTGGGCAGGGTCCCCAGCAGAAAGGTGGGGGGGACAAGGGTAAAGCACAGGAGTTCTCTAAAGGGCCCCAAACTAGTACCCAGGGTAAAGGTTCCCAGCCCCCGGTGATAAGAAGAAAGGGGTCTCTACAGGGAAGCCTGTTGAGACCGGCCCCGCAAGTGTTATGCATGTGACCAGGTAGGTCACTTTAAGGGGGACCCCAAGTGCCCGAAGGGGACACAGCCACCCAGCGGTGGACAGTCCAAAGTGTTGGCTAGTGTAGCGCTTGGGGAGGAGGGGTGCCCACAGGAGGGTGGGGATCCCGCAGAAATGACCCTTGTCTCACTCGGGGACAGTGAGATGGTCCCAGGAAACCAGGTGCCCCCTAACACAAAGAAATATAGCACCTGGGTGACCATTAATGGGAACAGGGTAGAGGCTCTCAGAGATACTGGAGCCAGTGTGACCTCAGTCCGGTGTCACCTGGTGTCTGAGAAGCAAGTAGTCCCAGGAGCATTCCACCAAGTAGTTGCTGTCGACAACTCAGAGCGCCAATGTATGGTGGCGCAGGTTCCCTTTGAATGGGGGGTCTCAGGTCCCTTAAGGGTGGTTGTGAGCCCTACCATGCCTGTAGATTGTCTGCTAGGAAACGACCTGGAGCAGTCCTCATGGAAGGAGGTTGAGCTCAGGTCCCACTTGGAGATGCTTGGGTTGCCAGAGTGGGCATGCGTGTCTACTCGGTCAATGGCGGCCAGAAAGGGTGATCAAGAGGACTTGGAGCCTGAAACAGTGGCCCAAGTCCCTGCCAAGAGAAAGGGCAGGGGGCGCGGGAAACCGGCCCCCGAAGTTCCCACGGACCGGGAGGAGGCGGACCTCGAGGGGGACGCCCGGTGCCTACAGGGGAGCAAGTAGCCGAACTGGGAGACATCTCTGAGCTGACCCATTGGCAGCAAGAAGGGGGTCCCACCAGGGAGGAGTTCTGCAGGGAGCAGAACGAGTGCCCTACTCTGGAGGGTCTGCGGCGGCAGGCTGCAGACCAGGCAGCTGGTAATCAGTCCGGGTCACATCTGATCTACTGGGAGAGTGGTCTCCTATACAGTGAGCCTAAGGTTGCTGAGCCTGGGTCAGCCCGTGTGCTGGTGGTACCCCAGCGCTTCAGGACCTTCCTACTGGGTCTGGCTCATGACGTGCCTTTGGCAGGACATTTGGGGCAGGACAAGACCTTTGACAGGCTTGTCACCCACTTCTTTTGGCCCCAAATGCGAAGGCAGTCAGATGCACACTGCAGGTCTTGCCAAACTTGCCAGGCAAGTGGTAAGAGTGGGAGGAAGGTCAAAGCTCCTCTCCAACCTTTTCCGGTTGTTGGAACACCCTTTGAAAGGGTAGGGATGGATATTGTGGGGCCACTGGATCCCAAGACAGCCATGGGCAACAGGTACATCCTGGTCTTGGTGGACCATGCCACCCGGTACCCGGAGGCAATCCCTCTCAGGACAACGACGGCGCCAGTGGTGGGCCGGGCGTTAATGGGGATCTTTTCCCGTGTGGGATTCCCCAGAGAGGTGGTTTCTGATAGGGGGACCAATTTCATATCGAAGTATATGACATCCCTGTGGAAGGAGTGTGGGGTAACCTACAAGTTCACCACTCCTTACCACCCACAAGGAAACGGTCTGGTGGAGAGATTCAACCAGACCTTGAAAGGCATGATCAAGGGTCTAACAGAACCCATGAGGCGTAAGTGGGCCGTCCTCTTGCCATGCCTACTCTTTGCATACAGGGAGGTGCCTCAGAAGTCTCTTGGGTACAGCCCCTTTGAGCTCCTGTATGGCCACCCCGTCAGAGGACCTCTGAGTTTGGTTAAGGAAGGCTGGGAGGCGGCTCCCAGGAAAACTCCCCAGGATGTATTTAGCTACATGCTGGCCTTTAGAAACCAAACTGCCCGCTTCAGGAAACTCGCTCAGGCGAACCTAGAAGCAAGCCAGGAAGAAATGAAGAGATGGTATGACCAGAACGCCACTCTGGTCGAATTTCAACCTGGACAAAAAGTGTGGGTCATGGCCCCAGTAGCACCTTGTGCCTTGCAGGACAAGTGGACTGGGCCATATGAGGTAAAGGAGCGCAAAAGTGACGTCACCTACCTGGTGGATTTGCAGGCTCCAAGGAACCCTTTGAGGGTCCTTCACGTGAACCGCCTCAAGCCCCACTTCGAGAGGTCCGAAGTGAGTATGCTCTTGGCGACAGATGATGGGGTGGAAGAGGAGAGCGAGCCTCTCCCTGACCTCCTGTCTACCAAGGAGCATGATGGGTCAGTAGAGGGTGTGATCCTCTCCCCTACTCTGACTCAGGAGCAGCAGGGGGACTGTCGCCAGTTGTTGGGACAGTTCGCCCCACTGTTCTCTCTGACCCCCGGTGTTACTCACTGGTGTACCCATGACGTGGACACTGGTGACAGCCATCCGGTGAAGCACAAGATTTACAGGTTGACTGACCGGGTCAGAGCCAGCATCAAGGAGGAGGTCTCTAAGATGTTGGCGTTAGGGGTGATTGAGCCCTCCCACAGTCCTTGGGCCAGCCCAGTGGTCTTGGTCCCAAAGGCTGCGGCGCCCGGTGCCACTCCAGAACTCCGGTTTTGTGTGGACTACCGTGGGCTCAATGCCGTCACCAGGACTGACGCGCACCCCATCCCCAGAGCTGATGAGCTCATTGATCGGCTGGGAGCTGCCCGGTTCCTCAGCACGTTTGATTTGACGTCTGGGTACTGGCAGATTGCCTTAACCGATGGGGCCAAGGAGAGATCCGCATTCTCAACCCCAGAAGGTCATTACCAATTCCGGGTGATGCCCTTTGGAAGCACGCCGAGCTTACCGCCCTCCTGAAGAAACCAACGGCGGACCCCACCGACCTCAAGAACTACCGTCCCATCTCGCTCCTTCCGTTTCCGGCCAAAGTCATCGAGAAGACCGTCAACAGACAGCTTGCCGCCTTCCTCGAGACGAATGGATCCCTCGACCCCTCGCAGTCCGGGTTTCGGGCCAACCACAGCACCGAGACCGCCCTTATCGCAGCCACCGACGACATCAGAACCCTAACCGACAACGGGGAAACTGCTGCCCTCATCCTCTTGGACCTCTCTACGGCGTTCGACACCGTCTGCCACCGCACCCTAGTGAAGCGCCTCAGCAACATCGGAATCCGAGAGAAAGCACTGGAATGGATCATCTCGCTCCTCGCCGGAAGAACCCAGAGAGTCCGCCTCCCCCGTTCAGATCCGGAGCCACCGAAGTCATCTGCGGCGTTCCACAAGGATCCTCACTCAGCCCAACCTCTTCAACGTCTACATGAGCCCCTCGCAGCCATCGCACGCCGACACAACCTCAACATCATCTCCTACGCCGACGACACCCAGCTGATCCTCTCCCTCACCAACGACCCCACCACCGCCAGAGCCAACCTACACGACGGGATGAGAGACGCCGCCGACTGGATGAGGAACAGCCGCCTTAAACTGAACTCAGACAAGACGGAAGTCCTCATCCTGGGCTCATCACCCTCCGCCTGGGACGACTCCTGGTGGCCCCCGGCCCTGGGCACCGCGCCCAAGCCAACGGACCACGCACGCAACCTGGGCTTCATCCTGGACTCCTCCCTGTCGATGACCAGACAAGTCAACGCCGTCTCATCTTCATGCTTCAACACTCCTGCGCATGCTCCGCAAGATCTTCAGATGGATCCCCACTGAAACCAGGAAGACCGTCACCCAGGCACTCGTCACCAGCCGACTGGACTATGGGAACACCCTCTACGCCGGAACCACAGCCAAACTTCAAAAGAGACTCCAGCGCATCCAGAACGCCTCCGCACGACTCATCCTGGACATCCCCGACACAGCCACATCACCGTGCACCTGAAAGACCTGCACTGGCTCCCCGTCAGCAAGAGAATCACGTTCAGACTCCTCACCCACGCACACAAGGCCCTCCACGACCTGGGCCCAAAGTACCTCAACGACCGCATGACCTTCTACACGCCCACACGCCAGCTACGATCAACCAGCCACGCCCTGCCACCGTACCACGCATCCGCAGAACCACCGCCGGAGGAAGATCCTTCTCCTACCTGGCAGCCAAGACCTGGAACTCCTCCCCACTCACCTTCGGCGAACCCAGGACCATCTCTCCTTCAGGAAGCAGCTCAAGACCTGGCTGTTCGAGCAGTAACTTACCCCCTCCCCCAGCGCCTTGAGACCCTCCCGGGTGAGTAGCGCGCTCTATAAATGCCGTGATTGATTGATTGATTGAAGAATGCCCCTGCCACCTTTCAGAGGTTGGTCAATCAGGTGTTGGCTGGGCTGGAGGATTTCAGTGCCGCCTACCTGGATGACATTGCTGTGTTCAGTTCCAGCTGGGAAGAACATTTACAGCACCTTGAGAAAGTGTTGAGGGCTCTGCAAGGTGCAGGCCTCACGATCAAGGCCAGTAAGTGCCAGATCGGGCAGGGTTCTGTGGTGTACTTGGGACACCAGGTAGGAAGCGGCCAGGTGGCGCCCCTACAACCCAAGATTGACACCATTCTGGCTTGGGAGCCCCCAAGACCCAGACAGAGGTGAGAGCCTTCTTAGGTCTCACCGGCTATTATAGGAGATTTGTTAAGGGCTATGGCACCATCGTTGCCCCTTAACAGAGCTGACCTCTAAGAGGCAGCCCAGGAAAGTGATCTGGACTGAGTCCTGCCAGAAAGCTTTTGATGCCCTGAAGGCAGCCATGTGCACGGCGCCCGTGCTCAAGGCACCTGACTTCTCCAAGGAATTCGTCGTGCAGACTGACGCTTCAGAGCATGGTGTGGGAGCGGTGCTCTCACAACTGAACGAAGAGGGCCTGGATCAGCCTGTAGTCTTCCTTAGCAGGAGACTACTTCCCAGGGAACAGAGGTGGAGTGCCATAGAAAGGGAAGCTTTTGCTGTGGTCTGGGCGCTGAAGAAGTTGAGACCATACCTGTTTGGGACTCACTTCCGGGTTCAGACAGACCACAGGCCCCTCAGATGGTTGATGCAAATGAGGGGCGAGAATCCAAAACTGCTGAGGTGGTCCATCTCCCTACAGGGAATGGACTTTACGGTGGAACACCGTCCTGGTACAGAACACGCCAACGCAGATGGTCTGTCCAGGTTCTTCCGCTTTAGTGAAGAGAACTCCCATGGGGTTGGGTAGTTCTCCCTACTTTCAGCTGGAGGGGACATGTGTTAGACTTGGCATCTTTTGGCGTGTTTCCCCTGACTTTTTGCTTTCTGACCTCCCGGTTTTGACTCTGTTTTTGCTGGTGTGATGATTCTGCGCACTTTCCTCACTGCGGTCCAGTGGGAAAGTGCAAGTGCTCCTGTATAAAATGTGTTATGGATTGGTGTTTCCATGATTGGCCTATTTGGTTTATGTGTCAGTCCCTTGTAAAGTGCACTGCGAGTGCCAGGGCCTATAGACCAAATGCTGTTGGTGGGCTGCAGCACTGGATTGTGCCACCCACGCAAACAGCCCGTAAAGTGTAACTCGGGCCTGCCATCGCAGAGCCTGTGCGCAGCCTGAGGCTGCCATGTCGACTTGGCAAGTGCACACACTTGCAAGTCCCTAAACCTTCCCTTTGCTACATGTTAGTCACCCCTAAGGTAGGCCCAAGGTACCCCTGTGGGCAGGGTGCGTTGTACGCGAAAGGTAGGACATGCCCGGGTGTGTGCGGCATGTCCTGATAGTGAATTACAGCCTAGTTCGTTTTTCACTATTGCAAGGCTACCTGTTCCCCTAGGCCAGAACGGGCGGTTTTGATTATTACAGCTTATAATCCTAACTGACCCCGGGAACATGGTAGAAATTCGAGTTTAGTATGCCTGGACTCAGAATGATAAAATGCAGCTTTTAGTAAGGTTGGTTTTACCATTCTGGTTTGAAAATACCACTTTTAGAAAGTGGGTATTTTCTTGCCTAACCATCCAAGCCTGCCTCTGCGAGATTGTGTATTCCGTGTCTGGAATGTGAGTGACAGGGGCTGGGGGATGCCAGGAGACAGGGTGAGTCAGCGCAGGGCTGAATAGCCAGATCGACCTGTAGATGGGTGGGAGGGGTCGCACCTGGGCCCTGAATAGGACAGTGCCTTCCCTCCACAATGCTGGCTCCACCTCCTGTGGTGCGCCTGATGTCCCTGGCCTACTCACTGAAAGAAGGGACGGAGACTTGTCAACAAAGTGCTCCAGAACTGGTTTGGACTAGGCAAAGGCCTCTCTGCCTTCAGAGAACAAAGGAATTTGGGATATAAATATTGGGGCCCTGACCCCATGAATTTAGATCTTGCTGGAATCAAGGAACCTGCCAAGACGAAGAGCTGGAAGAGCTGCCAGGAGGAGTACTGCCCCTTTGCTGTGTTGTTGCTTTGTTGGGTTGGCCTGCAGCTGCTGCTTCTGCCTTGGGCAGTGAAAGGACTGGACTGAACTTTCTCCAAACTTGTGCTGAGTATCTCCAAGGGCCAGAAACCGAGCTGGCCTCCTGTTAAGAAGTCTCAGGGACTGCAAAGACTTCACAAGCCTCTGGGTACCGCTTCTGGAACGCTGTTTCAGTTGCCACAGAGGAAGGGAACTGCAACCGACTCCGTCAACCGAATCCATCCCTGGCCGGTGACCTGTTTGCACCGCAGACCGCATCGCCCCGCTTCGCATCGCAACCCTGGTCTCACCGTAGGCGACGTCCGACGCCGCCAACATCGAGCCGCTGCTTGCACCGTGACCTGTGGGCACCGCAGTTCGCATCGCATCGCTTCACTGGGCCAGCCGGACCAGACCGACACTGTCGCTGCAACTGGCTCAAGAGTCGAGACCGCACCGCATTTGGGGCACCGCTCGCACGTCTGCGACGCACCGCTCCGACTCGCACCGCTGTCCGACGCCAGCTCCCGCACTCCGGCTAGGTCGCCTGCATCGCAACCTGTCAGCACCGCATCGAGCATCGTCTCGCCCTGCATCGCACGCCTTGGACTCACCGACTCCGTCTGCCCGACGCTCATCGAGCCGCTGCCTGCACCGCATCGAGGGACACCGCACCTTGCATCGCTCCGTCTTGCACCGCAACCGCGACGAACGCCGACCGGCTCGTACACCCCGTACCAGCCACAACGAGAAAAGGTACTGTGACCGAGTCTGTTCATGACTCTGCTGGCCCGTATCGACGCGGTCGGCTGGAACTGTTAGACTCTGTGGTTTTCAGCATCACGGTAGGCTCGGACGGAGCTACCGACTCGCACGAACTTTGCTTTTGTGCTATTCTTGCAAAGAAGAAGTTATCGTATCAAGCATTCATTTTCAAAGTACAGTATTGTGGATTTTTGTCGTAATTGGTCTTGTCTTGAGTATATAAAATATTGGTTATTTTTCTAAACTGGTGTGGTGTCCGTTTGTAGTGCTTACACTGTATTACTGTTGGTTATGTGCAAATGCTTTACACACTGCCTCTGAATTAAGCCTGACTGCTCGTGCCAAGCTACCACGAGGGTGAGCAGGGGTTACTTCACGAGTGTAACAACCCTTACCCTGACTAGGAAGAAGGGTCCCTACTTGGACAAAGGTGCAAGCCCTTGCCAACTAGAGATCCCATTTCTAACATTCACCAAGAACCCGACGAACCCAGAGCCAATAACTGAGCAGCGTCTTGCAATGGTTTTTTATTATGTACCGGGTATATAGCAATTAATTTGGGAAAATATATACATGGAAAAATCGGTATGAAAGACACCTATGTATTTCTGAAATTGGAACAAAATATAGAGTTTAGAAACAGTAGATATTTGCACATTTCCGAAATTGTGAGTACCCATACTAGCATGAGAATTATAGGTCATTTTTCAAAATGACTTCTTTTTACACATTGTCTTTCATTTGGAAGGCAGAAATGCATCGAAAGTCAATAGGTAATAACAGTTGCTCTACAATTCTGTGTTACCCTAAGTCTCCCGATAAAAATGGTACCTCACTTGTGTGGGTAGGCCTAGTGCCCGCGACAGGAAACGGCTCAAAACGCAACGTGGACACACTTTCTTTTTACAGTGAAAACTGACCCTTTTTTTGTAGAGTGCCTAGCTGTAGATTTTGAACCCTAGCTCTGCCGGCACCTAGGGAAACCTAGCAAACCTATACATTTTTTAAAACTAGACACCCAGGGGAATCCAGGATGTGGTGACTTGACTGGCTCTCACCAGGTTCTATTACCCAGAATCCCTTGCAAACCTAAAAATTTGTAAAAAAAAACACATTTTCCTCACATTTCTGTGGTGGAAAGTTCTGGAATCTGCGTGGATCCACAAAATTCTCCCAACCCCACGTTCTCCAAAGTCTTCCGAGAAAAATTGTACCTCACTTGTGTGGGTAGGACTAGTGCCCGCGACAGGAAACGGCCCAAAACGCAACGTGGACACACCACATTTTCACAATGAAAACTGACCCTTTTTTTGCAAAGTGCCTAGCTGTAGATTTTGAACCCTAGCTCTGCCGGCACCTAGGGAAACCTAGCAAACCTATACATTTTTGAAAACTAGACACCCAGGGGAATCCAGGATGGGGTGACTTGACTGGCTCTCACCAGGTTCTGTTACCCAGAATCCCTTGCAAACCTCAAAATTTGTCAAAAAAACCACATTTTCCTCACATTTCTGTGGTGGAAAGTTCTGGAATCTGCGTGGATCCACAAAATTCCACCCACCCCGCGTTCCCCAAAGTCTTCCGAGAAAAATGGTACCTCATTTGTGTGGGTAGGCCTAGTGCCCGCGACAGGAAACGGCCCAAAACGCAACGTGGACACACCACATTTTCACAGTGAAAACTGACCCTTTTTTTGCAAAGTGCCTAGCTGTAGATTTTGAACCCTAGCTCTGCTGGCACCTAGGGAAACCTAGCAAACCTATACATTTTTAAAAACTAGACACCCGGGGGATTCCAGGGAGGTATGGCTTGCGTGGATCCCCCAACGTTTTCTTACCCAGAATCCCCTGCAAACCTCACATTTAGCTGAAAAAAATCACTTTTTCCACACATTTTTGTGTGGGAAAGTTGTGGCATCACTGGGCTGACACAAATATCCTACCACCCAGTGTTCCCCCAGGTGTCCCGATAACAATGGTGCCTCACTTGTGTGGGAGGCCCAAGTACCCCCGACAGGCAAGGGCCCAAAACGTATTGAGGCGACATCAAAATTGCCTATCACAAAACGACCTGGTTTTGAAAGGGGGGTCACCTGGGTTTTTGGCCCCGTGCTCGGCGGCCAGCTAGGGAAACCTACAAAACCCACACATTTCTGAAAACTAGACACCCGGGGGATTCCAGGGAGGTATGGCTATACACTTCTGGGTTAATGGAATTAGATAGCGTGCCCCTGTGCCACATGATGTTCCAAAGAGATGCCACTGTTTTTTGTTGCACTGCTTACTATGAAGTCAGCCATTTCAGAACTTTTTGGAAGCAGCAATGTTGCTTCTTTTGGTCATCCACAGCATCAGTGTGGGACCCTTTTAGTGCATAGCAACAACAAGCCAAGCCATTTAACTGTTTTTATATTTGAGAACTATCCTAGTATCTCTTCTGTATACGTAGTTAGATATTTTAATGTAAATGGTTTTAAGTACCTTATATAATGAAGAATGTACGTACAAGCCAAGCCATTTTGCTGTTGTACAAGGTTGACATGGTGGCAGGAGAGCAGAAAATTAAAAACTAGGTGGTAGATTGTATAAAGAAAGCAGGTGCAGTCTTTGTAGGTGATGTGAACAGCATTGGCCAATCTGTGGCAACATGAGACTTAAGAGTCAGAACTGATGCCCAGATAGTGAACCTTTAGAATAGGACTTGGTCGTGGACCCAATGTATGGGGAAATGCAAGGGACAAAGTTTCCGTGGCCCTGTCCTGATCAACACCTCTAATTTTGTGCCATTAAGGCACAGCAACCACTTTCACTTCACTCAAGCTTAGCAGCAAGCAGGCACTTGGCTGGGTCGTGGTCATCAGATACTGAACAGAAGGGGGGGGGGCAAACCCTGTGGTAGTCTTAACAGCCTTTACCAGGAGACGATCCACATGCATCCATCCACAGTCTGTAATGGATGCATCCTTACCCGCCCTGCCCACTTGGAAATTGCCCAGTCTTCTACAGCATGTGACTGGCAAAGTACAATCAGGCTACAGACAGAGTAGTGAACAAAAGACCTCCTACACAACTGCCTTTGTATAACTGAAAAAGACAAAGGGGTCGATTCCGATCTCAGCCGGTAGGGCTCCGAATCGGATTTGGCTTTACCGGATCCGATTCGGACGCCCTGTTTCCGACCGAGTCGGACGTGCGTCCGGGCGAACGAGTACGATGCGAACGTACGCGAAATCGCCGACCGACTCGTTCGCGGGACCCAACCGCTCCGACCGACTCGCACGGACACGACTCGCACCGCGCAATGGAGACGTTCCCCGGCCGGGTAAGTACGATGCGCACCGCGAGCAGTCCGACCGACTCGCGCCGTCCGGCTAGAAAGAGCAGTCGGAGCCGCACTTTGGGGGTCCGTGTTGGACCCCCCTGTACGCGTAGCCGCGCGAGTCGCACACAGGGGGGACCCATGGGTCCCCCCTACACATGCATGTACGGCGCGACCCGCTTCGACACGTACCCGCCAGAGGGGGGGCCCTTGTTCGCTTCGCAACCATTGAGTCAATGGGAGCCCGCGTACGCGTTGTACGACCGGCTCCCATTGACTTCAATGGGAGTCCGACCGAATCGAGTCCGATAGCATGCGAACGCATCGTACTCGTTCGGTTGGACTGCTAGGGTCCGATTCGGTCGGAAATCTCTCCGGGTCCGGCTCGGTCGATGAGATTTCCTGCCCGAATCGGAATCGGCCCCAAAGTGTACACATTATCTGGAGATGTAGTGTTTAGAAGGGTCATGAAGAAATCTCTGCAGCACTATTTTTTAACATATTATCAAATGAATGTCTGTGCAAGACTAGATCTTTTCAATTTCATGTTTGATTAAAGACAAAATACAGAAGTAAAATGTCATTCCAATGATATGTCACACGTTCACCACAATTAAAAGAGAATGTAAAGGGATGGGTTTTAGTGTTACAATAACTAAATTATATTTAGGAACATGTTTAATAGCTTCACTGTGTGTCCTTTCTGTTACCTGTACACTTACGCATTTCTTTGTGTCACAGGGACTTAAGTACAAGACTTTCAGCGCACCTGTGTTCAACCTAAGGCCCGCATCCAATAATCAGGGGCTGCTGATTTTGACGCCGTTTCTTGTGGACGGCCACACGAATGACGGAACTTCTGTCAGCATAGGTTGAACATTATGGTGGGAACATGGGTGTTTCTAGGAGAGGTGACCTTGGTGAATTTTGGGAACATCCACAAAGTCTTAAATGTACAGGAATTCATCAACATTACCTATCAGCACACTCATTTACTCAGGGGTTCCGCGGATTGATTGCTCCACCTGGAAAAATGTCTTCCAGAAAAGAAAAACTACAAAGCATCTAAGTGTTCGCATCTGCAATCCCGTGCCTTTTCAGTGAGCATAAAAGCTTCTAGTTTATGGTTACGCACTTGCACAGAAATCCACGTTTTTCATAGATTTATATACACAGGTGCAGCGCGATTTTCCACATAATATAAGGTAGTAACTTCACAAAAATAGAAGGTAAACAAGAGCATGATTTGTAAAGTTAATAGGTTTTGTATTTCGGTCAACCTATAAATGTGTTAAAGATATTGTATTTTTTAGTTATTATAAGTTAGTCTATATGCGTGGTTTCCCATGATTTTTTTTTATTTTTTATTTAACTAAACCACTGTGACCTCTGAGGCATTTCTTCTTAGCACAGACTGCATCGCCCTCTTAAGCGCCGCAGCTCTTGTAATGCAGTTCCAACTCATGCCGCAGCAGGGCAGGGGCTGGATTTAGCTCAGTCCCCTGTAGTTCTGGCTGTGATTTTCAGCAGTGACGCTCAGCCCACCCTCAGCGCAGTTCGCTTCCCCAAGTACATGTTGTTCAGTGACAATTTGTTGTTGAGTGACAATTTCCATCAATTGAATAAAGTCCAACATAGCAGCTTCGGAGTTGTGGGAAAGTAAGGTTAGAGTTCAAGATGTTGTTTCCAACAAAATGTAATTAAGCCGTTTACGTCTGCACTCTGGTGAATTACGTCTGCAAGACTTGCGATCTGGCAGAGATATTTAGAAACGATGCTGCAACAGCCGATGCTTGTTCCAAAAGAAGGTCTGCATGAAGCCCACTCCAATGAGGGGCTCTGAGGATACAAGGTGCGAATGTGTGCATCCGCGCCTCCTTGTAAAGCCAGGAAAATGCAAAAAAATCCATTACATTTCCATTAGCAACATCATTCACTTAAAATCGAAGTATGCATATTACATCCAGCAAAAGGAATGCGAGAAGCTTGCACCATTTGACCTCAGATGTTAGGAGGTGTGCAGAGTTCCTTATGGCTGTTTCCACCGGATGACAAAGTAAGGTGCAGATTCTGGTCTGGTTTCATTACATTTCGGAGCCATGAATATAGGTGTCAAAGCAGAGGGAGGCACTGGTTAGCTCTTTTTCCTTTTTTAAACATAACATGATCGTCACCCGCAAAGTCATGTAGGCGGCAATCTAAGACTTACACTGAAACCAAGAAGCAAACCCTGCCAACCCCTGATATTGCAACACACTCCAGAGAAAATAACGAACGTAGGGACATAAAATAAAACCCCATCAGAAATAATGGTAAATTAATAAAATTATTTAAAATAGTTAATAATACAAATACATTTGATTGTTTAGAAATTGTCTAAAAATAAAACATGTTTTATTTTATCATTTTTATTACCGGTTTGGATTTAAAAATTAATGTATCATTATTATTTATGAAAATATAATTCAGATATTCCTCTTTAATTCGATAAACTAAGTTTAATAAATAATAAAACATAATAAAAATGTTTTTCTAACTTTAAGTGGGGTTGTTTTTAAATACATCTTATTTAAATTTAATTAACATTTAATATATTCAAATAAATTACATATTTATTTCAGAATTAAGTTAAAAGTGCTATAGCATTTTTTATTTTGTTCTACATTTGGTAATAAGTCAACTTTAAAAACTCTCTGTAGATTACCATAGGGAGATCTCTGCTCTGGTGGTACAGATCTCTTAAGGTAGCGTGTAGGGAAACGCAAAACAAGTTAACTACACTTTCAAAAAATTGTAAAAATATTTTAATGTTAAATATTAATGTAAATTGATTTTATATATTTATTTTAAATGTAGAACAAAATAAAAAGTGACAGCATTAAAACCTTAATATAAATTGAAAAATTAATTATTTTGAATACATTAAACTACATTAAAATTGTCTGAAGTTCAAATTATTAAACAAAAATCCAACCTAAAGTACAAAAATATATATATTTTATATTTTGTATTAATTATTAAAAATGATATATACATGTGAAAGTTATTAAACTATATTTTAACAAAAAAGGAATGTTACATACATTTTTACATCATTTTTAACATTTATTTAAATGTATTTATATTTCTTCGTATTTTAAATAATTTAACATCATAGCCTATGGGGTTTCATTTTAAGCCCAAACAGCCATTATTTTCTAATGGAGGGTGTTGCAATACCAGTGGTTGGTCATGTCTGGTGCTAGACTTACTCCAGGTCTGCACTCCACTACATTTACAGCTCTTTTGGTCTCTTCTGACTGTAATAACTTTACAACTGAAGTCTGGGAGTAGGAATGGGTTTACCCTTTTGTGGTTGGTTGAACATTCCTCTGTAAACCTCTCCTTAACTCTCCCTTAATCCCTCCTTAACCAGACCCCTTTATTAGTAAGTATCCTCAATTTCATGAGGCAATGTGCCCCGTGTGAAGGCACCTCCTCAAACATAAATTAGCAGAATAAAACTGTTCAATAATGGGGTCCACTCAATAATTGAGTTCTAGATCATTGAAAAGTAAAAGCTTTATTACAAAAAGTTCAAAATAAGCGGTGCAGAAAGTGTATAAAAATCAGAAAATATTCTAAGTCTCAAATGGCAGCAAAATCATAAAAAAAAAAATCGGGAACCGTCCCTAGTAGAATAGGAAAGGCTTCTAAAGTCTGGCTCCCCCAGAATCAAGCGGGTTCTTATACACAATTCTTGCATAAAAATTAGCAATATTGCATACTCATTGTGGTGTGAGCAAAAGTATAATTTCTTTAGCTAATCAGAACACAAGAATAACACACATTATTACCTTAACACATAAGCACAGTCCCAATTCTAAAAAACGTAGTCAACACCCTTCATGGTAATGTCATCCGGAGATGCTTGAATAAGTATTTAGTATCTGGCAATAAGATTTTCTCCCACTGAATGGACCCAGTGAAGAAACTGAATGAGATAGATACTTGTTGCAATCTTACATCTGCAAGACAACTACGGCAGTGGAAATAAACCACTCTGTCGTCAGATTAACTGCATGGCATGCCCTGCAAAGTCTGTGGGGAGAGGATGTATGTGGGGACAAGGGGGGAAACAGTGGTGAGTGACTGGGATGGCATCCATCTAGTTTAATAGGAGATTTACACAGACATGTGGCCTAACTAAAACACATTTATAACTTCACTTCTATACATCATAGAAAATTTATTTCAATTGCAAATATAATTATTCAGTCTATATATGTAGGATCATATGTAAAATTGTATATTATACGTTATTATTATTGCACAAAAATATAAACTTAAAAACAATTCCACAGAGGCAGAACCTCCGCATGTAGATTTGTGAATAGCATTTACTGGTATGTCGTAGTATCTTTGTAGTACTACTAAGGGGCCTATTACAATCTCGGTCAGAAAGACTAATTACAATCTAGGCGGTTGGAATTGAAACCGGTCGGTCATTCCGGCTGGATTCCAATGGGCTCAAGGAGACCGCCGGCCAGTCGGAGACCGGCCAGTAATCTTAATGGATGGCATTTTCGCCGTTGGGATTACGATGCTCGGCTTTCCATGCCAGGCTTTCTGACATGGAAAGCCTGTCTGAAATCAAGTTTAGGGGCCCCTAGCAGGGCCCCCTTCTCTTTGCGGCCTCCGGGTTGGGGGCCGAGGGGGCACCTATGATGCCCCCCTGTTCATCCCTGCACCGTGTGGCAGGCACAGTGAGGTGCCTGCCACGCGGTGCACGAAAATACACAATCTCTCATTTCTCCATGGGAGTTTGTGCCACGGCCGGTTTACGGCCACAGCACAAACTCCCATAGGGAGATGGGAGTATGCGACCGCACCATGTGCAGTCGCTACCTAATTCTGTGGTCAGGACCACCAACCGGAGGTCGGTCGGAGCCGATTCCACGATGATGTCGTTCGGAGGGAACTCCGACCGACATCATAATTGGCCCCTAAATGTACTACAAAATGTAGTTTGTGAATATAGTGTTCAAAAAGGTGTGATATTTCTAGCCATAACTACAGGCTTCACAAACTATGGAGATTTATTTTTTCCTGAGGGAGCCATAATCAACCCAGAGCACTTATGGCCTTACTAGTAGTTTGGCAGTCTGTGAACTGCCGTACCCGTGGTCTGACTGCCCGAGCTCGGCGGTCCAACCACCATATTATGAGTTGTGTGTATTGGTATTGCAAAGACCGCGGCTAAACTGCCGACACTGTATTACGAGTTGGCTTTTCGATGAGATGACTGCGGCGGTGGGACCGCGAGCTTCTAGCCAGTGGAAACGAAGGATTTAGGGTGCGTATTCACCCCTTTCTTGTTCTTTCGGTCAGAGTTAGATGTGGATCACTTTCTTCAGGTCCCCCTTCACAGCAGCATCTTCACCCGAGGATTATGACTATGTTTGTGGCGATGTACAGGTGAGTCCTTTGTGTACCACATACCCACTGCCTGGACTGCCCACATATGGTTCTGTCACGCCTGGTTGGGTCAAGGGTGAGGAGGACAGTGAGGATGCATTCCCCCCTTACGTCTGTCCTCTCCTCAGTTTCCAGTCTCCCTTGGATGTGGCTGTTTGTGAGGTAGATGACGCCTTCAAGGGACTCGACTTCCTACTCCTCTAGACAATGCGAGTATGGATCTTTTATCTAAAGGGTTATCATTTGTACCTCATACTAAAACAAATATTTTCGAACTTTATCAAGACATTATTACATTTTTCCGAAAGATCAGACTTAAAAGTTCTTTATGGACAGAGAAAGTCCATCTAATACCACCTTAAATCTTTCAGGAGTGTCTAATCCCTCTATCTTCACCCCAACTTTAGACCAATTAGGTCCTGAAGTCATGGTGTTTGAACATACTGTTCTTAATTGTTTAGATAAAGCCACTAAATTTATACCTAAACCTTTGTATAATTTGAATAGAGAAGAATTTTGTTCTCTTCAGAAAATATCAAAAGAAAATTCCATAACTATTAAAAGTTGTGATAAAGGAGGTGGTATTGTGGTAATAGATACAGCCATATATGAACAAAAAATGAGATCACTTCTCAATGATAAGAACTTTTATATTATGGTTAATCGAGATCCCACACTTAAAGTGAAGTCCAAAATCCAGCATTTGACTCAACATGCGCTGGACAATGGGCTCATTTGTACCAAAGAATTTGACTACCTGAATCAATTGGAACCAAAATGCCTTGCATTTATGGTATTCCAAAATCCATAAAGACCTTTCTGATCCTCCCTATCGCCCTATTGTTTCTACTATCGGCTCTATCTCAGAACCTCTTTCAAAATATTCTGATAAAATTTTAAGACCATATATATCCAAAATACCATCATATGTTATGGACACTACTGCTATTATCAATAAAGTTGAACATCTCCAATTTAACCCGGCTAGCAATATTCTAGTTACGCTAGATATTGAATCTTTATATAGCAATATCCCCCAAGATAAAGCTATGACAGCCATTTCCTGGTTTATTGATAAATACAATGTTGTATGTCCTAAAACATTTCTTCTTCAATGTCTTGAAATAGTTCTAACTGAGAACACTTTTGAGTTCGGTAATGATCTTTTTAAACAAATCAAAGGCGTAAGCATGGGGGCGTCTGTAGCCCCTTCGGTGGCAAATATTTACATGGCCCACTTTGAAATGACACACATCTATAATGAAGTGGCTCCATTTTTTGAGTCTATCACAAATTGGTCCCGTTATATTGATGATATTTTTTTCATTTGGACTGACACAGAAGATAATCTTTCTGAATTCCTTAAGTGGCTTAATGTTTGCGATTGCAACCTTCGATTTACGTCACATACCAGCCAGAATCAAGTGGAATTCCTTGATATCATTATCAGACATAATTTTGGGTTCTTAGAAGTCGATCTGTTTGTTAAGCCTACTGCACGTAATACATTACTACACTTTGACAGTTATCATCCCCGTGCACAAAAACAGAGTATACTCTTTAGTCAATTTCTCCGCTTGCGGAGAAATTGTTCTAATATTCTTGACTTTGATAGCCAGGCAAACAAGCTAAAATCTAAATTTCTTGCCCGTGGCTATCCTCATAGACTCATTCGTGAGTCCTTTAAACGGGCACGGTTTTATGATCGTGATTGCCTTCTTAAATCTAAAACATCTACCATCAACAGCCAACTAGTTTGTATTACTAAACATTCCACCATGAACAATAACGTTCGGCAAATTATCAATTCTAATTGGCATATTTTGAACAGTAATCAGGATGAAAAGGAAAAATATCTAAACCCCTCTTCGCTCATCGGAGAAATAAAAACATTAAAGATCTTATTACCAGGTCCCGTTTTTCAAAAGGTACCCCGTTCATCCAAAAAACCATCGATGGTGCAGTTCCCGTGACAGGCACATATAAATGTGCGAGATGTAAGGCATGTGATACTGTTATGGAAGGTCCTGCCTACATCTATCATGGATATACCATCAGATCGCACAAATTCTCAAACTGTAAGACCAAAAATGTAATATATCTCCTCGTATGCCCATGTGATCTAGGCTATGTGGGAGAGACTTCTCGACCTTTCAGCACCCGCCTTACTGAACATCGTTCAGCCATCCACACGTCTAAAATGAATGCCCCTTTAGTCAAGCACTATATGGAGCATCAACATAAACCAACAGATATTTGTTGGTTTATAATTGAAAATTTGGACACTGCTATTGGCACTAAAACTGACGAGTTTCGAAAAAACGAGAAGTATTTTGGATTTTTACCTTAGCTACACACAAGAAAGGTTTGAACAATGATATTCCGTGGGAAAATGCAATCAAATATAATTCCACATGAATCGTTTAAGAATCTTCACTTCTGTAATTGTATCTTTGATTCTTTTGAGATTCAGGGTAATTTTGAGACTCCTTTATTTACTTACTTAGTGTTAAGGTCAGCGCTCTAGTAGGAAATACAGTTTGTCCACCTTATTCCATAGAGGCTGAAGGTTACTTTCTACACGGCCCGTCTCGATAGTGAAACCATACGTGGTTGGCGTGACGCGAGCGTGGGCACGCTTTCACTTCCTGTATAGGTCGCGCTGTTACAGGGCTTCTTAGATATAAGGTTAGCGCTTCAGGCGTAAATACAATTTTTTCATCGTATTCCATAGAGTCTTAAGCATTCTATACGATCCGTCTCTATGGTCTCAATTTGCACTATCAGTTGCACGTGAACGTAGGTATCCCTTAATTCCCTATATAGGTCGTATCGTCATTTGTACTTCTTTTCTTCACCGCATGAACATCCAGCGGATACTATCTTCGTGGCTACGCGTAAGTAACTGCCTCCAGTTGTTAGGTTAGCCGTGTTTTAAGAACCGTAATACAGATACCAGAAGGTCACGTCTTTTTGCTACGTTTTATTCCTTTAAAACGTAAAGTACCCTTGTGACCAGGTACTTTTTGAGCGTGATGCATTTATGTGGCCGCATTCACGATGTGCTCTTGTGAGAGTGTTGCTTTGTGTGTATATTCTCGGGCAACATAAGATCTGGGCTAACAATTATTGGGGCTCACTCTAGAGTCACGTTTGAATACTTTAGTTTGTAATATTGTGTTACAAAAAATAGGGTGTGGGTAATGCCCTAATTAGCTCTGTTGTTTCATTTTGTCTAATAGAGATACCGAACGGATGCACATTCTTTCCATCTGTGGATATATTATTTGAACTATTTTCCCTCTGCTACTTTTTCAAAACCGACATTAGTACTTCGAAGGTATTATTGCTCCTAGTATATATGATTCATATTCTATCAGGTCATAATTATATTAGGCTCATTATAGTCTATTCATTATTCTTTGCAGACTTATGTGAATGGAGTGCCTCCTTTCTTTCCGCAAAATCTGGTTGATATGATGTCTTGGGCTCAAGCATCATCTTAGCACCATTGTTTCTTCATCTTGAGACTTGTGCTTATACCTCCGGGTGAATTATTATTTATCAGGCTTTAATGTAATTTTTTAAGTATCTATCTTTATATTATTTAATATATGGTTATTCTTTCTTCAGAGCTATTCATCAGTTCTGATTCATTCAATCTTCACAGTTATCTACATATCTTGAGGAATTAGTGTCGTTACAGGTAATTATCTATATATACCTGGTTGTATATCTGTTATCATTTAGTTTGCTATGCATTTAGCCTCCTTTGGTTGGTCTTTTATGCTGAATCACCTATTATCTAAGACTCATATTCAACGCTTAGTCTTTATCTTGGCATGCTATATAAGGTATTAGATGTTATTAATAGCACTTTATGATCTACCATTTCACTTATTATTTTTTGCATATTTTATCACATATTTGGGTGTATAAATTTGGATATATTTCTCTTTTTCACTTTTATTTTCTTGCACGGTTCGGTTTTTTATATCCTGTAATCTTTCTCTTGGTACTATTATATCAGTTTTTAATAATGTGTGGAGTTCACCTTGTGTATGTTCATTGTACAGCCCATATCCCTGCAGAGACTCAGTGTACTGTCTTTTTACATGTTAAGTGTACTTTTCTCTTCTATTACAGATCTTTATGTGGCTTTTCCTGAAGAAGGCGTTGTATACGCCGAAACGCGCGTAGAACAAATAATATACATTTATAAAGTTCAGCCACTTGTGGTTCATACCACATTATTATTATTGTTTTGAACTAATAACATATATTTCCCAATACAGCCACGTGTGGTTTTTACCACATGAATATTGAATTTGTCTGGAATAATGTCTAGTTATGTGTTGTGTGGTGGTATTTTTACTGATTAATTTCATGTCCATGTTTTTGTACTATATGTGATGTTATTTATGTTTGATCATGTGTGTTTATGCTATAATTTTTAATTGTGTATGAATAAAATGAAATATTTTAACTGATTCTGGTAGTACACTGAGTCTGTGTTTATATTATTGATTATGTACAGGACTTGAGTTTCATATAGTCCTTAGTTGCTTAGGAATGTTATTTTTGCAAGAATTGTTTCCCTGTCCTAGGAACTTCTAGAAATCTCAGGGGGTCCTTGATTTTGTTTATTTATACGTTATTATTATTGCACAAAAATATAAACTTAAAAACAATTCCACAGAGGCAGAACCTCCGCATGTAGATTTGTGAATAGCATTTACTGGTATGTCGTAGTATCTTTGTAGTACTACTAAGGGGCCTATTACAATCTCGGTCAGAAAGACTAATTACAATCTAGGCGGTTGGAATTGAAACCGGTCGGTCATTCCGGCTGGATTCCAATGGGCTCAAGGAGACCGCCGGCCAGTCGGAGACCGGCCAGTAATCTTAATGGATGGCATTTTTGCCGTTGGGATTACGATGCTCGGCTTTCCATGCCAGGCTTTCTGACATGGAAAGCCTGTCTGAAATCAAGTTTAGGGGCCCCTAGCAGGGCCCCCTTCTCTTTGCGGCCTCCGGGTTGGGGGCCGAGGGGGCACCTATGATGCCCCCTGTTCATCCTCTGCACCGTGTGGCAGGCACAGTGAGGTGCCTGCCACGCGGTGCACGAAAAATACACAATCTCTCATTTCTCCATGGGAGTTTGTGCCACGGCCGGTTTACGGCCACAGCACAAACTCCCATAGGGAGATGGGAGTATGCGACCGCACCATGTGCAGTCGCTACCTAATTCTGTGGTCAGGACCACCAACCGGAGGTCGGTCGGAGCCGATTCCACGATGATGTCGTTCGGAGGGAACTCCGACCGACATCATAATTGGCCCCTAAATGTACTACAAAATGTAGTTTGTGAATATAGTGTTCAAAAAGGTGTGATATTTCTAGCCATAACTACAGGCTTCACAAACTATGGAGATTTATTTTTTCCTGAGGGAGCCATAATCAACCCAGAGCACTTATGGCCTTACTAGTAGTTTGGCAGTCTGTGAACTGCCGTACCCGTGGTCTGACTGCCCGAGCTCGGCGGTCCAACCACCATATTATGAGTTGTGTGTATTGGTATTGCAAAGACCGCGGCTAAACTGCCGACACTGTATTACGAGTTGGCTTTTCGATGAGATGACTGCGGCGGTGGGACCGCGAGCTTCTAGCCAGTGGAAACGAAGGATTTAGGGTGCGTATTCACCCCTTTCTTGTTCTTTCGGTCAGAGTTAGATGTGGATCACTTTCTTCAGGTCCCCCTTCACAGCAGCATCTTCACCCGAGGATTATGACTATGTTTGTGGCGATGTACAGGTGAGTCCTTTGTGTACCACATACCCACTGCCTGGACTGCCCACATATGGTTCTGTCACGCCTGGTTGGGTCAAGGGTGAGGAGGACAGTGAGGATGCATTCCCCCCTTACGTCTGTCCTCTCCTCAGTTTCCAGTCTCCCTTGGATGTGGCTGTTTGTGAGGTAGATGACGCCTTCAAGGGACTCGACTTCCTAGAATCCAAGACGCCCCAAGTGACGGGGTCACATGGCCCAATTGGAAGCCCCGTAGAGCCCGCGAGGGACTTCATATCTGGCTTCCCTCATCCGGACTGGGTCATCCCGAGTGCAGGAGAGAACTTCAGCACGGAGGACCGGAGAAGCACGACGAACCCCGAGACCGACAGCAGGATGGAGGGAGACATCGTGTGCCCAGCAGGGGAGACTCCATTGTGGGAGGTCGGACCGAGGACTTATCCCGATGACCCAAGAAGGGAGCCGGACCCAACTCAGCAACACAAGTGTTCCAGCCACGTTCCTGGAGGAGCGTGGCTTACTGAGGTACGTGGCCGCCTCAGGAGACTGTTTAATAAGGGTTGGCAGACGCTAGGGCGTCTGAGGTGGAGAAGAGAGGGGGTTGACGGTGCTTTGAGGAACACTCAGCATGCATGGATCTGTGCAGGGAACTGATCAGCGCGGTACCCTTCCCTTTACTTAAAGCGCAACACTGGTGGCGGCAAAACCGGGTGTTTGTCAACCCCCCTCACTCCTTAATCCCTCAGTAAACCCACAACCATGGGTAATTTATCCTAAAGAGTCTCTCTCTTTCTTCAGAGGGATGGGCCCTACTGAGTTCGACAGGAAGGACCAAGACTCCCCACACCAGAAGGACAGAAGACCAGGAGATAGAGACTGGCCATTATAAGTTGTAATACAATAAAGATTTGTGTTCAACACTGATAACTCTCGTTGGTCATTCTTCAAGTGCCACAGGGTCCCACTCCGTCAATGGGTAGGTGGTATTTTTCCACATGTATCATGCATATGTGGGCATCCAACAATATACAGTCAAAATGCTCACACAGGCATCGATATATATGGAAAAGTAATCGCCACAAGATCTCCACAGCCACACCGCGGGCACCGCGATAAACTCGTAATACGGCGGTCGGAACCAGCTTGTGCTGCAGCCTCCTGTCGGCCGCGGTGTTCTGGCAGTCGGACCGCCAAAATCGTAATCAGGCCTTTAGTGTTTTTGCGAAGGGGATTATTAAGGGTGAATGATACAATGAAGAAGGGCATTGAAATGTTAGCGCTGACAGAATGGAACCTCCACCCTCATCCTCTTCCAGACTTTGAGTCCAAAAGACATTCGTGGATGGCTCCTGCTTAGTCCCTCATCATTTACACTGCTATGAGAGTGACATGGCTCATTTATTAAAGATTACCATATCGGTGAACAGCCCTACCTTTGCTCTTCCAAAGCACCTGAGCATTTATATTGTCAGTGTGATGTGTAAAGCCAAATATTTAAATCAATGTAACATCATGAACATTTCTACAATGATTAAATGTGAAAATATCACATAATTCAGAATTAATCAGCTATTTCTATAGTCAAGAGTATCATTCATTCAAATCTCTTTAGGCCTAATCCGAATTCATTTATGCTGAGAAATGCATGACTATCTGTATCCTTTCAGTTATGGTAACCAACACAGGACCAACTAATATAGGGTATTTCATGGACATATCTGATTCCTTCATGGATGTTGCAAATGATGCTTAGTGCAAATTGGGTATGGCTGCCAGTTCTTGTTTCATAGCTGTGTTGTTTGCAGCTTGTGCTTTAAATTTGGAGATTCGAAGCAGGTGTTCCGCCTTGTCAGGAATTTTCATAAAATATACAAATGAAAAATCAATTATGCTACGTTAAAAGGAGAAAGGGGAGAAATTGAGATCAGACCTAACAGATTTTGCCATTTTCATATGGTCTTCTCAAATGTTGTTCTTTTTATAGACCCAGATAGTCGGCATTTTTAACTGACCATTCTCTCACTCTGTTTGCTCTACCCCAAAATGATAGCAAATAATTGCCAGACATTAAGCCAAACCTAACGCTAATTAGCATAATTGACTTGGGTGAAAGGTAACAGTAAAAAGAGTGAAAAGCCTACACAAAATTAAAATGCCAATGTGGAATGCAGTGTGGCGCCATACCCCCATATGTGGGATTTAAAACATGACTAAAGAGTTGACAATTAGCCATGGGATACTGCGACAGAGCTGCATTCTCTTCCGGCCAGGAGACCGGAGGGGCGGAGCCTAGCACTACTTAGCCCACATGCCACAAGCCTCGCGCAGCGGTCGCGCGCAGGCCGATAGAAGACAAGCAGAAGCACTGCAGCTGCCCACAGAGCACTTTTGCCGCTAGACCACTTCCAAAGCTGAATAAGTGAGAGCACCTGTCGCTAATTGTAAAGACTGAACTGCTGACAAGAACTGTGTTTTTTTAACATTACTCGCTGCTAGGAACGCACTCGCACTTGTTTTTAACAAGACTTTGTTCATAACAAGATTTTACTGTTCTGTATACTTCGCCGCATTGTACTTTTAAACTCACCTGCCCCACTTGACCCACACTGCTCCCCGGTCCACCACGGGAAGTCCCGCTTGTGTGGAGGGAGTAACCGGCAACTTTCCCAATTCTCTTCCGGCCAGGAGACCGGAGGGGCGGAGCCTAGCACTACTTAGCCCACATGCCACAAGCCTCGCGAAGGCGCGCCAAAGGCAAGCCCGTCTGCGCCCGTCCGCGTCCGGACGGGGCCAGGGACCACAAACCCTGCCCATTTTAGGAGCTACAGCGCCCACACCCTTCTTAAACTTAGGGAAGTGACTCCTGCCAGGTGCATACATTCCTGGAATGTGGGAGACGAGCACAACACCTGTCCACGCTGTGGATTCCACTTTCAATCCACCCCCCCTCTCACGAATACCCAGCGAACTATGTATCTCCTCAATTGTAGATCACTCCCCAAACACTCCACTGAAATTGCTATGCTATTAGAGGAACTTAACCCGGATGCTCTATTCCTGACAGAGACCTGGCTCAACGCAGAGTCAGAACCAGACCTCATCCAAACCCTCCCTCCTGGATATCATATCCAACGAGAAGACCGTAAGGAGGGCAGAGGAGGAGGCCTAGCAGTCATCTTCAAGGACTGCTATAAGTGCCGCAGCTTTCCCAACATGGTACCAGATTGCGAAAGTCTTTCCTTCTCCATTGACTTTTCCCCCATAAGTACCTTTTCCGGGCTACTGATATACCGGCCACCGGGGGCCCTAGGGCAATTTCTCCACACTCTCCCCCCCCCATTACAGCCGATATGGCATGTAGGCCATCTAATTTCACACTGTTAGGGGATCTTAATATTCATTTCGACGACCCCTCTGACCCTACTGCCAAAGAACTGACCTTGAGCCTCTCCGCATTACAACTCAAGCAATTAGTGTCCAAACCTACCCACACCAAAGGCCATCTACTCGATCCTGTTTTTAGTAACTGTGTCGATTTTACAACTGGAACCCCTTCCCCGCTCCCGTGGTCGGACCACTTCCTTATCCCTCTTTTTTGGGCCACCCCCGACCCTCCTTGTCCTACTAATACAATCACTCGTAGGGAAAGGAACTGGTCCAAACTCCCTCAGGATCGTTGGCTGAAGGCCCTTGAAACATCAAAGCCACTTAACAACTCCAACCCCGTCCTAGCCAATGAGGAATATAACAGATGGATCAACAACTCATTAGATTCCGTACTCCCTCTAAAATTCTCTCAAACTAAACGTAGCGGCACCACTGCTCCCTGGTACTCCTCCAAACTACGGGAAAGTAAACGTCTCTGTAAAAAACTAGAGAGGAAATGGCGACTAGATTATTCACCATCCAGTAAAGCAGTATATAGAGAGGCAATAAAAACGTACAAAAAGGAAATTAAATCTTCGCAATCGACCTTTTTTGAGGAAAAATTAAGGCAGCTGCTTTTTCACCTAAAGAAATCTACCGAATAGCAAAAACCATCCTCAAACTCCCCCAGATAAGACCAAACCCGATTGAGGCTCAAAATAGATGTAATAATCTGGCGTTTTTTTTCTTCCAGAAAATACAAGCCATATACACATCCTTTTCCCCAATCAAACTCGACGCAATCACTACGATTCCTCTAAGCACAGCCACCCTGGATACTTTTCCCCCTCTTAATCTCACTATACTAGAAATCATTATGCACCAGGTAAAATCAGGCAGCCTCCTCGACCCGGCGCCCCCACGTGCCTTGTTACCTATTATGGGTAACATTCTCCCCACTGTCCTTGACCTTCTTAACGCCTCCATCTCATCATGCACTGTCCCTCTCCCCTGGAAGTGCGCCATGGTCAAAGCTTTATTAAAAAACCTAATCTAGACCACGACAATCCCAGTAATTATCGACCAATCTCCTTGTTACCATGGCTGAGCAAGATCCTGGAGAAATATGTCAACTCATTACTCTCAGAGTTCTTGGAGAGTAACCATTTACTGGATCCTTCCCAGACGGGATTCCGTCCCATGCACGGAACCGAAACTGCCCTTCTAACAGTAACCGAGGAGTCCAGGAAGATCCTTGATCAAGGAGGCTCCGCAGCAATTATCCTCCTTGACTTAAGTGCCGCATTCGACACTGTAAATCATGATATACTAATTCACCGACTTATCAACTTAGGAGTATCAGGAAAAGCCATCACCTGGATCAAATCCTTTTTAGCAGATCGTTCCTTTCAGGTTTTTGAAGGCAATACTACCTCCGCCAGCATGCCACTCAGTTGTGGTGTGGCTCAGGGCTCGTCCCTGAGCCCCACACTTTTCAATGTATATATGAGCCCTCTAGCTGAGATTGTCCGCCCTTTCGGCATAAAAATCATTACCTATGCCGATGATACACAGCTAGTGGTGGCCCTTAACCAACTACATACATCCCCCAACAATCTGAGTGGGTGTCTGGAGGAGGTAATCAAATGGATGACACTATCTTGTTTAAAACTGAACGGAGAAAAAACTGAGCTCATGCTCCTAGGGAACACCGCCAAGCTCAACATGAACGCACTGTGGCCCACCTGCCTCAGCCCGGCGCCAGAACCTAAAAACACTATCAAAAGTTTGGGCATCTGGCTGGACAATTCCCTCAACTTCAACCACCAAGCAGCTAAACTTTCAGCCACCTGTTATGGTCTACTAAGAATGCTACAAAAAATCCTTCCCTTACTTCCCCGTCAGGCAAAACAAATCATGGTCCAAGGTCTCATTATCTCACGCCTGGACTTTGGGAATGCCCTCTATTTAGGAGCCCCTCAATCCACTTTGCGCAAACTTCAAGTCATCCAAAACTGCGCTGCTCGAACACTCCTTCAGATCCCCCGTCGACTCTCTATCAAACCTGTGCTAAAAAGCCTTCACTGGCTCCCTATCAGGGAAAGAATTGAATTCAAGGCCCTTTGCATCGCCCATAAGACCTTCTGGAAGAAGGGCCCAGCCATTAACCATTCCCTCATCTCCCCTTACCAGCCAAACAGACAGCTCCGCTCAGCATCCTCCTTTCTCGCCTCAGTGCCCAGGATCAAGAGAAGTAGATGCGGCGGCTGCTCGTTCGCCTATAACTCAGCGAAACTCTGGAATTCCCTCCCCCTTCAGCTGCGGGCAGAACCCAACCTGCTATCCTCCGCAAACTGCTAAAAACTTTACTCTTTAAAAAAACTGTCTAGCCCCATCTATCCTCCTGCTCACGTTTTGTCTACAGCGCTAGGACGCCAGAGGGTAGCTACCGCGCTTTATAAATTGTCTTTTCATTTCATTTCATTTCAGTGGTGGTACGTAAAAAAAACACACAATCTGTTTTGACATGCTTAGGTCTTTGCATGACATTAAACATAAAAACTGTAAAGCGTGCCTTTAAGGTTGCATGGCCCCGCTGCATAATGGTCAGAAGTTCAACTTAAAAAACATGGTAACTTACATGTTTCATTGGAAACGGTGACATCAGTGTACTGTTTCTACCCATGTCTATGGCGGCAGCGCATTGGCTGCGCCTGCCCTATGTTCAGGAAGAACACTTTTGTATCCTTGGCTCAGGAAAACCCAGAAATTTAACTCTTACAACATTTAACTACATAGTGAAAATCAGTGGTAAACTGACATTTTTAGAACAAATCTCACAAAAATACTCCATATGAGCCTTTTAAATTCAGTTTTTCTGGATTTTAGTAAGTTAAAGAACTGTTATTCCTAAGCAGGTATCCATCAGAGTGGTTTGTAATAAGGTTTCTCCACAGCCCAGAACAATTAATCAAGCTAGCGCTTTGCCTGGAGTGTAACTTTTTAGCTCAATGACCCCTGCTGTGGCTTAACCATCCCAAAAGAAAAGAACTGACAATTAGAGGAACATCTCCACACCCTGTGCTTGTCAGGAAATTGTGAAAGGATACGGGAATGTTATTAGCTGGAGCACACAACGCCAGACACAGCCTTCTATTTTCCACACTAAAAAGACAAAGGAAGGACACTGTAGGGAAGGGCGTTTGTAGGCATTCTTTCTAAAAAATAAACTGGTGCCTCACTTCATGAAGAGAGACAGCAGAGGGGTGACTGGTAGGTTATGTGCTCCTTCGGGGTAGGCAGCACTTGGTTAAAACAGGTGGACCCAGCGGCTGGCCTAGGAAGCCCGAACAAGCAAACTGGCCTGAGACATCCGCTTACACCGTTGAAAAACCTAGGCATAGTACTACCTAGGATAGTGTCAGCCAGAAAAGGCAGGAATTGTGGCAAAAAATAGGTGGGCACAGTGTGGGGCCGTCACTGAGATAGATTGAGGGGTCACAACAAATCACTGCTGATCTCCCCGTATAACTCCTGGCTCATACAACCTGGAAATCAGAAAGTTGCTGGAGTATGAAGAAGGCTAGACGAGACTGAAGAAGGAGTACCCCTATCACTTGAGAACTGAAGGAAACCTGCATAATCTTCTCTAAAACTGAAAGCCATTCTCAAAGATCACACAGTAAGAAGAGTATTCAAGGTGAAACGATTGCCCTTGACTTAGTCTGCTGAAGGAGCAAGCCAGCAGGTCTAGATTGGCAGTGATCCTGAACAGTGTAATTGAGAAGCACTTCTACCACCTGTACCTTGCAGCTTTCAGTCCGAAGAACACCAGATGGTTGCAGGGTTGGATTGGGATTAAAAATCGGCCCGGGCACGCTAAAAAAAAAGTGGCCCACATTTGCATATTGCCTTTCCGCAAAACACTGCTTCGGCGAAATTTTATAAAAAAAAAAAAGGGGGGGGTGCTGCCCTCTGACCTGGACCTGGGCCTACGATCGACTGGTGCCGGTTGGTTGGGAGCCGGCCCCTCTGCCGGGGGCCCTTGTCTGCCCGCCGGGGCGCCTGGGTGACTGAGTTGTCCGGGACGCAGAAGGCTGGAAGTGGCCCTTGGAGGTCCTGTGCCCTCCGGCGCTGTCCACGTTCAGTGGGGCTGCGGGCGCGGCGGGACTCGCTGCCCGCGGAGCCCACAACAGGTTGAGCGGCACCGGAGTTGGCCTACCCCGGAGGTGACAAGTAACTAAAGGCGGGACCGCCATTTTGACACCCGGTGGCAGACGGGGGCAGTTTGAGGACATGGCCTGGCGCAGAATTGCACCCGGAACACGCGGAGCGACCCATGATGCGTCACGGTAAGGGGAGCAGTGGGTGAACAAAGAAACCTCGGCATTGCCACACCTGGCCCAGAGATACCCGGGGAGGGGTTCCGGAGTGACTGACCGGCGCTGTGGCCGTGGGGCGTCCTGAGCTATGTCGACCTCCAGGGGGCCCAGAACTACCCAATCCAACAAACTTGACAGATATACCTGCCCTAAGGGTTCTTTACCCGATCAGCAGCAGTCTAGAGACAAGCAAATCGGGGATCCAGAGGGGGGAGTCCCGGAACCCACATTGAAAGACGTTATGGAGGCCATTGGTGGGATCCGAACCTCCCTGGAGCAGAGAATGGACACCATATCCTCTGAAGTGATGCTTATCAGGGCGGACCTGGCCACAAACAGAGAAAAGGTCAAGCAACTCGAAATAACAACCACGAGCCTCGTGGAAGACACTAACCAGCTGCAGATCGAAGTTAAGGAGCTGCGGGCGTTCCGCAAGTTCGCCGAAGGGAAGCTGGATGACTTTGAGGGGCGCTCACGGCGTAACAATGTCCGCATCTTAGGCGTACCGGAAAAAGCGGAAGGCCAAGCTACAGACCTATTCGAAGAGAACCTCATCACAACTCACCTCCAGCCGAAAGGTCTGTCAAACATCTTTGTGGTGGAAAGAGCCCACAGAGTGCCCGGGGGCCGCCCGAGGGTGGGGGCTCCCCCCCGCCCAATATTGGCCAGACTCCTTAATTATCGCGACAGGGATGTCATACTGCAAGCAGCCAGGGTTGCGCCTCCGCTCAGATGGGAAAACTCAGTGATCACCTTCTTTCCGGACTTCACCCAGGTGGTTCAGAAGCAGCGCAGATCGTTCTTGACGGTCAAGAAGAGACTGAGGGATAGGGGCCTGAAGTACGCGATGTTGTTCCCGGCGAGGCTCCGCGTGGAGGCCGGGGGGAAGGTTCTATTCTTTGATGGTCCGGAGGAGGCTGCGGAGTGGCTGGATGAATGTAGAGACCCTGGGGAGCGGGACTCCCACGGACCCTAGCGGGCGAGAACTGTCCCACTGGCCGAGCTGTGTGACTGTGAAAGCTGTCGTCCCCCTTCCGTGGACAGATAATCTGTTATTCGCCCTCCCGCCACATACGGTGGGAAGGGGATAGATACCAGTTCAAGAGCCTCGTCAACACAACTTCCTTACTAATTGGACTAACCACACTCAGGGACAACTTTGCAGTAAGTGATCGGGGAGGGAGGGAGGAGCGGAGCGGAAATTTCCCCCCAATTTTCTTCTTTTAGTATAGCTTTGGGGCGACAGGCACTCTGGATTAAGTGAGTAATGGGCAGTTCTGAGCCCAGAGTGCAGGGGAGCAGGGAGGGGGTTTGGTTTGTTTCTTTGTTTGTTTTGCAGCAACAGGGCACCGAAGATCTGTTATTATTGAGGATTGGTGATACGTGAATCTCTATGACTACGCACTGGGAAAAAAGTTTTAAATTGATGAGCTGGAATGTTAATGGTCTTGGAGATAAGGTGAAGCGCTGTGTGATGTTGCAATGTATTAGACGGCATTCCCCTGATGTAGTGCTGCTTCAGGAGACGCACCTAGTGGAGAACACATGTAGAGCCCTGGACCGGTGGGGATACAAGTTAGTGGTACATGCGGGCTTCACTAGGGGTTCGCGAGAGCGGGCATCCTGCTCAGGAAATCCTTCCCAATGACAGTGCAGTCCTCCTGGGTGGACGAGTGGGGGAGGTATGCGGGCATCACGGGACAGTGGGAGGGCTCCACGTTGACGCTTTTGTCGGTGTACGTGCCGCCGGGCCTTCAGGGGCAGACATTCGGGGACCTGGGCTCTATCCTCTTGGCAGTGCCAACCGGTCTTCTGGTGGTTGGGGGTGACCTTAACTCTGTGGTTTCTGGCACGTTGGACCGCTGCCCCCCACGTGAGCTCCGTCCCTCAAACCGCTGGCTCCCTGACTTTTTAGAAGCTTTAGGGCTCATAGATATTTGGCGAGCACGTCACCCTGACACCACTCAATTCACCTTTCACTCTGGTGCCCATAATAGTCAGTCGCGGATCGACTACCTACTGGTCCCTCCAGATCAACTAACACACATCACCGATGTTAGGCATATGGCGAGGGGTGTCTCGGACCACTCCCCCCTCTGGGCTCAAGTGGTCGTTGGTCAGCACAGAGTAGGACGGGTTGCACCCATTAATCCCTGGCACCTCCGAAACCCGGTGGTACGTAAAGCACTGCTCGCTTTGATAGATCACTACTTCCAGGAAAACAAGGGCTCGGTACAGTCCAGTCAGACGCTGTGGGAAGCGTTCAAACCAGTGGTGAGGGGGCATGCACTTTCACAAATTGCGGGGGCGCGGAAAGAAAAAGTGAGGGAGGAGGTTGAGCTGGAGGGCGAGATCTCTCGTCTGGAAGAGGAGACGGCGGGAGGGTCCAACCAGGACAGGTTTCATGTCCTTCAACTTAAGAGAGACAATTACAAAGCCTTGGTGACCGATAAAGCCAAAGTAATGGGACGGGAGACGCAGGGTAGGATTTATGACCAGGGAGACAAGGCAGGAAAGTTAACTGCCTGGCTGGACAAAAAAGAACTGGCTAGTAGACTGGTGCCGGAGCTCCGTGATGGTGCTGGACAGTTGATTACTTAACCCCAAGCGATTGCAGATGCCTTTGCAGCCCATTACGAGGAGACATATACCTCGCAGGCACCATACACACAGCACGACTCCCAAGCCCTCCTCGCGGATATCGCTCTCCCAACATTGTCGGACACCGACAGAGATTACCTGGAGGGTGTCCTTACCGCGGACGAGATCGCCCAAGCGATTAGGAGTCTGAAGTCGGGGAAAGCATCGGGGCCTAATGGGTTGCCGATCGAATTGTACAAACTTCGGCCTGACATGATCGCCCGCACATGCGTGCGATGTTTGAGGAAAGCAGGGAAAAGGGGGAACTGCCACGGGACCAACGACTGGCGACCCTGGTGACGATACACAAGGAAGGCAAGTCTAGGCTGGATTGTGCCTCCTATAGGCCAATCTCCTTATTAAACGCCGAACCAAAGATCTTAGCTAAACTCCTCGCTCTCAGGTTGGGCAAAGTGATCAGCGGACTGGTTCATCCGGACCAGTCTGGCTTTATGCCGCAGCGCAACACTGCCCTGAACTTGCGCAGAGTGCATGGAGTGCTGGGGAGGGTTGACACTATTCGGGAGGCGGCGGTGATAGTGTCCTTGGATGCCTCAATGGCGTTCGACACAATGGAGTGGCCGTACCTATTCGCAGTCCTGGTGAAAATGGGGTTTGGTCCCCGGTTTATCCAATGGGTTCAGCTCTTGTACTCAAACCCCTTAGCACAAGTAGTGGTTAACAACAAGAATTCGGGAGTTTTCGGCCTTGGTAGGGGGACTCGGCAAGGCTGTCCTCTCTCCCCGCTCCTGTTTGCCCTGGCACTGGAGCCTTTGGCCTCCTGAATTCGGAGGAATCCTGTACTGCGGGGACTTAAGTGGGCGGAGTCGTGGGAGGACCGCATTTCTCTGTACGCAGATGACATCCTCCTGTTTCTGGCCTCCCCAAAGGCGTCCCTCACAGTGGTCCTGGACATATTTGCGATCTTTGGCAGGTACTCCGGATACTCGATTAACTGGAGTAAATCCATCCTGTATGTCCTCCATGGACCTCCGCCTGCTCTCCCCAGAGGGTGTCCGGTACAGATCACCACCGCGGGATTCAAGTACCTAGGCATCTACATTACGACGGACCCCGCTGGTAGGTACGCCCATAATCTCCTCCCGCCCCTGCAGCGCTTACAGAAAGACTCGGAGCGTTGGAAGGCGCTCCCACTCTCCATGTTAGGTAGGGCGTCCCTATTCAAAATGATGTCCTTGCCGCGCTTCCTCTATGTGTTACAGAATACGATGGACATTGTCCCCTCCAGCTATTTTAAAAAGATCGAGAGCTTGCTGAGAAGCATGTTGTGAAATGGCCGGCCGCGAATAGCACTCCCCAAACTATATCTTGCTTGGTACGACGGGGGCATTGGGCTGCCAGATCTTAAAAGGTATTATTGGGCAGCACACCTGGCTGCCATCAATCATGGGACGTACAGGCGGCCTGACGATCCTATGCGCTGGACAGGTGGCTGCTGCCGGGGGGAACCTATGCCAGGGCCTTGTACACACGAAAAGGGAAACTTCATTTAACAGGGCCGACCAGGCACTCGGTGCAGATTTGGCAGGCAGCCACAAGAAGTCTGGGATGGGAAGGCAAAACAACACTAGCCACCCCCCTGTGGGACTCAGACCTTCTTGGTAACCTATGGAAAACAAAGGGCTTTGACAGGTGGGACCTCATAGGCATCTCCAGGATCGGCGATCTATGGGTCAAAGGGGAGGTTAAGCCTTTCGCTGCTCTACAGCAAGAACACGAGCTGGCGAGTTCCGAGCACTTTCGGTACCTGCAGGTTCGACACGCTCTGCAGACTTGTCTCCCCAAGGGTGATGATCCTCCCGAGTCTACCCCCCTGGAGGACAGGATTTTAGATGGGTACTTGTCCACAAAGGCTATTTCCCCTCACCTACAAAAAGTTGATCAATAAGTCCGCTGACCCCTTACGCCTGCTGCGGGAAAAGTGGGGAAAAGACGGGCTGATTCTGGACGATGAGGACTGGGTGGAGGCGGTCGCTTCCCCACGAGAGGTCGCCATATCGGCTAGACTGCGTTTGGTTCAGCTTAAGATCCTGCACCGTGTTTATATGACCGTGCCTCAGTTACTGAAAATGGGTAGGGCAACAGATAGTAACTGCAGGAGGGGCTGTGGATGTGAGGGCACTCTCATGCACATACTCTGGGAGTGTCCGCTGATTCAGGGATACTGGAGCAAAATACACGATGTCCTTAGTGAGATTCTCGAACTGGAGATTCCCCTGGAGGCCAAGAGGTGTCTCCTGAATGTGTGGGAACCTACAGATCTTAACAACACTCGCATCACATGGGTTACCCTGGGGTTGATGGTTGCGAAGCGAAATATTGCTCAAATGTGGGGGTCCACAACAACACCGACCGTGTCAGCCTGGAAGAGAGACATGGATTGGTGCATGTTCCGTGAAAAGACAGTGTATGTGTCTAGGGGGTGTCCCCGGAAATGGCATTGCATCTGGGACGACTGGAATGTGTATAGGGGTGGTATTTGCTCTCCTCCGGTTGCCCATCCCCAGGAAGATCCCTCATCGCCATAATATTGTCGCCACCCTATGCATAGATTTTCATTTGAATTTTGTTAAACAATCCTAAAACTTACTGTAAGATGTTTACAATGGTGCCCTGCCATGTTGATGCTGTTCTTGTTTAATAAAAAGAATTTTAAAAAAAAAAAAAGGGGGGGGGGGAACGTTAAAAAAAAAAGCACGGATTAGTTTACACTGGTGGAACACACCTGAAAACAAGTCAGGCCACTTTTGCTCAGGCCCCCTGCCCCCGCTCAATATGCATAAATGGGCCGGCCCAGCGAGAGAAAGGGAGCGACACCTCTGTTGTTGATAAAAGGAAGGTAATGGACGCCCATCTACCTCCAGAAAGGCCACTCAGGCACCCACTGGGCCGCTGGCGGCATCGAACAACGCAGAAACCGCCCAAATCGGCCCCCCAGGCTGCTCAAAAAAGCAGCCCACAGCTGGAATTCGGATACTGGCCCCTCGGGCATTGCCCGAGTGCCCGCGTTACCAATCCGACGCTGGATGGTTGGGACAGTTGAAGCATCAGCACAGGAGTTACGTTCACTTTTGACAGTCATTGGAAACAACTCCTACTTACAGCAAGCGTTTGTTTAAAGAGACATCTTCCCCTAAAAGTTGAACTACTTTAAAACATTCTCTGGGGAGCTTTGCTTTGGTTTGATGTTAACAATTATTGTATTGCTGTCCCCTAGTGGCTGTTTTTAGGATTTAAATATTTATTTGAAGAAAAAAGGACAGTTCAGTGGTGCTGGATCCATTCAAAACAATGGGCCAGATGTATCAAAATTGGAAACTGCGATTACCTAATTGTGATTTTCCGAGAATTGCAATTAGGTAATCGCAATTTCCAATGTATGAAACTCCATGAGTTTCAAATACCGATTCGTAGTGGGTCACAAACCGACCTACCTCATTAATATCAATGAGGTAGATCGCAATTTGCGACCCCCTAGGAATCGCAAAAATCACAGGGATGGTGGCCTGCTGAGGTCAGCAGACCACCATGTCTGTGATTGCTTTTAAATAAAGCAATCTTTTTTTGTAAAGCAGCCCGTTTTCCTTAAAGAAAAACGGGATGCTTTACAAAAAGAAAAATTAAAAGTTTTCCTTTAATTTTTTAAGAGCAGGCAATGGTCCGTGTTACCACTTCCCATTTGCAAATGGGTTACCACCTACTTGAAGTAGGTGGTAAAATGTGAATGTTTTGCAACCGCATTTCGGTCGCAAAACATTCATACATACCGATGCGATTGGGTATTAGGAACTGATGCCCTAAACACGCCCCTTCCTAATACCGAATCGCAAAACCCAATTTGTGATTCGGTAACAGGTTACCGACTCGCAATTTGGGTTTGATGCATGTGAAAAGCCTTTTTTGCGTTCGCAAATGGGCCCGTTTGCTAACTCAAAAAGGCTTCATGCATGTGGCCCAAAATACCTTAAAAACTGCAAGTAACCCAGCGCCCACCACCTATAGGCACTCCGGAGATTTCCAGGTCTAAAAATCAGCAAATGAACAAGTGCAAACCAATTTGCTGACACTCAGTAAATCACTGAGTCGCATAAAATAGTTAAAGGGATGTGATAGAGGTTGCGGGTAAGAGGAATCAGAGAGGAACAAAACCTATGTGATAAACCATGTCATGCAAAAAATAGCCAAGTACAAGCAAAACTCTAAACCCACAAAAATCATCCAATTATGTCTTGCACTTGCTTAATATAGGGCCCAGATTAGACCAGTCCATATCCAGCATTAAAATGACCTTGCCCCAGATGCCCACTCAGGTCTGATCACCTTCACACTTTGCTGTCTTGCTTCCTTGACTCTAAGAAAACATGTACACTTAACACTCCTCATGGACACCTCCACCCCAAGGCTATCAACTCCTAGGTCTCACCTAGGCAGCACACGTGCGTTGTCTCTTCGTAACATGCTGTATCTACAATATGGGCTTCAAGCACGCACCATCTTTTTTATTGGTTCCTCTTACTGTACTTTGTAACTGCTGGCTTTTGTTTGGTGAATACACTTAGTAGTCCCTCCTTTTGAACTTTTATATCCTCCCATGAGGAATGCCCCTGTTACATGTGCTCTTACTCTTCATGTTATTTAGGATACTTTGAGCGCACCCTTTATTTTTTTTTGGCCTGCCTCTGCTCATGTTAAGTGTTGTGTTTTGCTTACTTTGTGCACTGGCCTGATGAAAGGTTCACAGCTGCTTCATTTGCCGTGCTTGATCTTTCTTCACAGCAGCCATGCTCTCTTGTTTTGTATTTACTTTAGGAGCTGTGTTTGTGTTTTATTTACTTTCGGCACCATGTTCAGAAAAGAAAGCCACGCGGCCGCTTTATTTGCCGTGCCCCCACCGGGCTTGTTGAGGACTTGTTTACTAAAAGCCACTATCTGTTTTATGGGGTTGCACTTGAAATGCTGAGAGTAGGCGTGGTGGTTCGTTCACAGCTCAGCTTCTAGCCCAGAGCACCGGGACCCCTGACTGTGCTGAGCCAAGCGAGCAGAGCCTCATCATGCCCGGCGGCCACCCACCAGGCACAGAGAAGTGAGCCAGGCCATGTTAATTGCAGCTGCTTTCGTCAGCCACCAGCCCTCGCTGCAAAAGTAAGTGTGCCTAGCCCTGGAATGAAGCATAAAAACCATTCAGTTACCGGCGGGGAATAATGCTGCTTAAGTAAAGTTCCAAATGTGCTTGCTGCTGCCCTCACACACACACACACACAACACACCCGCAGCCGCATATTTGACTCGCACATAGCATCGCACAGTAAAACATCCCTCCACCCCAATGCAGCACTTCGCCACTGTCAACGTCCACTAACTGCTCTTTTAACGCACTGTAGCACCACCCAACAGGCTCTGCCCACAGCCAGCATGGTGCACGCCTGGCATGCCAACCCGGTACCATCACTACCACATTCAGCCCAGAGTTTCCATGATGGGGTCTGGCACTTCAGTGCTCTAGGATCTTGCACGCCCAGGGCAGGAACTTCACCGAGCCAGGAACACAGCACTCATGCAACAGTTCTGTTGGTTTGCATGTCCCGTAGTGTGTATGGTAAAGCCGTCCATCTTTGAACACCAGTATATGTAAGCTACGGTGAAGAGTTAATGTAATGGATAATGTGTTGCATGGCTAAACACATATAAAGTCCCAAAGGCAAGACCTATTGGCTATGCAAATGCTTGTTTATAGTTTGCAGCGATACTCTCCTCATCACAATTGGGTGACACAGGACCAGGAAGATGTGGACTTTCATCCTTTAAAGCTCAGATTCCCCTGTGCTGCCACTGCTCTTGTCACCAGCTTACGTTATTTGAGGGAGCGCAACTCTACCATCAATGTGCGAGACCCACCACAGGACACAGTGGGAACTTTCATAGCCAGATGGGAACCTACACCACTCATGTTTGATTTGAAAACTCCTTCCAGGACCTCAGTTCCAAAGTACTAATGTACCACTGCTTTTAGAAAGTCCACACTGGCAGCCTTGGGCATCCCTAGCATGAGGCCCTTGCTTTGTTTCCCAGATATTACTACTTAGTTTCAAGAAGCAATTTGGTGGCATAAACTTGATTTTCTAGGCCTAGACGACTCTGAAGGTTCTTCTCACAACCTTGCACTGACTTCCCCATGGATGGGATGTCATCCTACTATTTGCTATTTTGAGCTTTACTCAGTCTATCTCTGAAATCTTCCAATGCTCCTTTTACAGGAAGCACCTTCTTTATAATACACCAGTATCAGAAATGGAGCTATTAACTTGGGAAGGGGTACCCCTACCAGCTTAATATATACACTCCGGTTAGGGTGAAACAAAGTCGCTAGAGAATCTCTGCTGGTAGCTTTGAAACAAGCATTAAACAGTCTACCAGAAAAATGCAAGTTAAGCGGTACCAACAATTTGAGAAAACAACAAATTAAAATTCCCAAACCAATTTAGAAAAATCGAATGAGAAAAAAACCCACTAAAATTATTAAAACGGGAGGTATGGATTTTTAAGTTTTAATGCAAAAAGCACGGATAAAAAGTAAAGCAGCAATTAAAGTTCACTGTTTGTGACTGGGACCTAGGTGCGATTTCAGGTCGACCGCAAAGGAGCAGATGCCAAATAAGCTAAGAGCCTGATTACGAGTTTGGCGGATGGGTTACTCCCTCACAAATGTGATGGATATCCCGTCTACCCTATTACGAGTTCCATTATATTCAATGGAACTCGTAATCGGGCGGACGGGATATCCGTCACATTTGTGATGGAGTAACCCATCTGCCAAACTTGTAATCAGGCCCTAAGTGGATTATCAAAGTTTTTCATTTTGTCTTGGTCTCTGAAAGCAAAGTCAGAATCTTCTAGTGGGGCAAGGTCTTAGGCTGTGGCAGCTGATGGCGACTCAAAGTCAGATAAGTCATCAACAAGCTCCCTCTGAAGATACTGAAGTTGCTTTGTTGGTTGGATAGATTTGCCACCTCACCCCGGTCCAAGGTTTAACATTTGGACTTCGGGCCCGATTTCTATCTATGTGGGCGGCCCACCATTCAACCATGGAGATGGAGTAAATTACCCTGTCCTCATGGTTGAGAAGCTGCCCACCTAATTTATGAATGACCGCCACGCAGGGAATCATATATAAAGGCATTGGCAGGAACTGTGGTGACAGCGTTTACTGTCAATGCCTTTTACAGTTTGCTACAGGGCTGTGTCGGAAAGACGCAGCCCTGTAGCACACAGTATTCTTTTTTCTTTTCCTGAAACAGGTTTTTCTTTTTTAAAAGAATGAAATGTAATGCTCCCCTTGCCATGGAAGGCTTCTGGGACAGGAGCAGTAGAATGGCTTTACTGTTCCTTACTGCCAAGTTTTACCTGCTGGTAATAAACAGTAAAAAGATGACTACATGTCCGCCCATCTAAATTGGGTGGGCGGACATGTAGCCATTTCTCCAACGACCCTTACTCCCCAGGGCCGCCGGAGAAATTTGGCCATGGCAGAGACAGAGTAGTCTCTGCTGTGACCAAACTTAAGGTCCGCCTGCAATTACATTTGTCGGGCGGACCACTATATTAGCGGGAGGGAACCCCGTCACTGTTGCAACAGTGTATCCTCTCCGCAAATTTATAAATCAGGCCCTTAATCATTTTTTAGAAGTCAAACTCCTCCAGAAAGGCAAGGCTGGAAGCTGTAGCCGAACAGGACTCCACGAGCCAGATAACTTCACTGCAAGGTTCTGCTTAACCAATTTTCAGTTTGCAAAATGCTCAGAGTGAGATGAACCAGATTTTCTTGCCTGCCTAGGATGCAACCTTCATGGGCAATTCTCAGCAACTTGTCCCAGAACTCCAGAGGTGGAACAAACGACTAAGTTCCAATTTTCTCCAACTGCTGAGAAAGTTCCTTCTGGTCATTCCTGCAGCCTATAGTTCCTCAAGGCAGGCCTCTGGGCAGCAGATCTATCTCCAGCAAGGTTTCTTACAGAGTTCAGTCCTCTGTGGTCAGCTGTGCAATCTTGGTATCAGGAGCCCTGCTGCTTTTTGTGTCCATGAAGCAGGTGAACAGGAGGCCAACCACTAGATCCTTGGAGAGCAGTTCCAGTGCCTATGTACCAGCAGGATCCAGGAGTTCTGGAGTCCTTGAGCTCTTAACGGAGTCCTCTTGTTCCAACCTTCCAGCTGGAGTCAGGAGCCTTCTTCCAGCGGAGCACTGTTCTTCGTCAGGTGGACTCTTGCAGGTCAATGTATGTTATAAGCAGATGGCGGTTGGGGTGTCATATGTCCTGCTTGGGTCCCTCCTTATGGAACGCTCTTCCCGTGTCGCTCTACAATGAAACCGCCTACGGGAACTTCCGCAAATACCTAAAAACTTGGCTGTTCAACCAATAATCTTTCCCCTCTTTCTCCGTTCCTTTCAGGTTGGCGCCGGGAAACCCTTTTTGGGTAGCTGTTGCGCCTTACAAAATCTAATTAACATAACATAACATCCTGTGCACTAGCTTGTGACTTGACAATTCTGAAACCCAATCCTAACAATTTTCTTGATGCCCCCACCTCCTTTTGCAGCATTACCTCTTTGCTTTACTGTAACATTACCCAGGAGCCCCTTTTTCAAGGTGGCTAAACCCATCTGCCACGTGGTAGGCCTGCCTTCAGCTCCTTAGCTTTTGCCCTATTTGGATGAGCTCTTACCCAACCTGACAGTGTCACAATTGGTGCTCTCCCCTAATATGATTGGAGCCAGGCTGTCTGAGAGGAATCTGGGCACAAATAGGAGAAGCCTTACCTTGCATCTTCAAATCAAGAGAGTTAGTTTGCTAAAGCTGGCCGTTGTTCTGCCAACTATTCCTGTCCACTTCCAGCTAGCCAATCCGTGCTAAGAAATCAGCAGATAGCACCTACCTTAATCTTCCTGGGCTCAGAGGTAGCCTATCATTCTCTAAGCCAGAGTCATTAACTCTTCCAGGCAAGGAAGTGTATGCAGCTCTTGGGAGGGGGTCGAGAGCTAACTGGCAAAACGAGCTTTAGGCCAGTATTGGGTGCAGAGGCACAAAGTACATTTTTACAAAGCTACATTTCCATTTAAGGGATCAAAAATGTGATTATATGCTTAAACCATATTTTGAAATTAAAGACATAACGTTTAAGCATTTTTTCTAGCGTTTACCCAAGCAAATATAGAACATAAAGATTTTAATTCTATCTAGGACCTACAGTGAAATAGCTTTTCGGTTTTATTTCACTGTGAGAGCACACTAAGCTCTATAGGTAGAATGCCCTATTTATATATATTAGCACCATGCCCTGTGGGATTACAACAAAGACTTTAGGGTTGAATTAGCAATAGATAAATATAGGCTTTTCCTACATGGTAAAGGGACTTTTCTCTGCCATGTGCTACAGCACCACACTTAGCATGCTGGTTGGCAGACATATATTTCTGTCATATATGTGGCTGATGTAAATACACACTGCAGCTCAGATGTGACATTTAATACCCATGTCATAGTCGTATTTCCTTCACCATCTACAAAGGTCTTACAGGTCAGTTAAATAGACCAACAGGGCGAAACCAATTTCACCAATACTACTTTAGGGCCAGATAGCACATACTGTGGAGCTGATCAGCAGTCTTCTAGGGGACATAGTCCTAACAACAGAAAAAGTAGGGTCCAGGAAAAGGCAAAAATATCTGGGATGACCATTCAGAAAGGGCAACTCTGCGACAAGTGGCCTGGCAGCAAATTGCAGCTGGCAGTCCCTCCAAGAAAAACAAACATGAAGAAGAGGGAAAGGGTAGCAAAAAGGAGCAGGGGGGATGGTAATGGAAGTAAAGGCTGTAGAACTGTGAGAGAATCGGGGCAGGTGTGTGGAGTCACAACAAATGAGCGTGGGTGTAGGAGGAATAACAGGGCGAGTTGGGGGAGTGTCACATGGTTGCTAGGGGCACTGTCGACATCTTTAACTTAGCATGAGCCCGGGAGCCATGATGCTGCTTTTGCACACATTACTAGACGCTTTTTCTTATGCAAGACTACTTACATCTTTCACATGAGAACTGTCTACTGCGATCGTTCTCTGATTATTCCTGGAGTTTAGTCTGAACATTGTAAGCAAGGTCAATCAACAATGCCCCTTGTTATTCTGTTCTGATCAGGCCCTAGCACATAGACAAAACATACCCCGCAGCTACTGTTTGCGGAACACTTGTATTTTGATATTACGGGACTGCATGTTAAACACAGAAACACTTGGAGAGGGACCTTTCCAAGGAGAAGAGCAATACGCACCTGTGATGTAGAAATACGATCTATGTCCTAAAGGTATAGGGTCTGCTGACAAAGCCCAGAGATCTTCTATTATACAATAATACATATTTCGTCCACGGGGAAGGAGCTTGGGCACTGTAGTCCCATTTCCACTGTCTTTGTAAGATGACATCTCCCTTCATAATGTATGGACTTGCTGCTATGCTGACAATATTTGTATTATGCATTATTACGCTAGAAATGGCACGTATACTGCATTTTAGAGCACGTTAGTTGAAATATATATTTTAAACTAATTCCGTAACTCTGTCAGATCTTGTTGTGGACAGGTACGAGAGAAGTGAGCGAATGGGGTGTCTTGTTACCGCGATTCCTGAGAGATCCGGGAGTGTTGTGTTCTGGGTTGTCTAATCATTTGTTTCTCCATTTGTGAGTAGGAGAGCGAGTGAGACACTGTAGCTAGTCGGTCCTGGGCTTGTGGGTACTAAGGCGGTAGGAAGGCATAGCCCCTATACACCGAGGTCCCATAATCCTGTGCGTAGTTCTGTGTATGTGCAGAATCCCTACAACATGGCGCCACCAACGTTTGGTCTGGTACTTATTTGCGAGTCCCCTGAGTAACGCGTGTGCTTGTCCACAATACCCTCCCTCCTACCAGTATCGGAGACGTCCGTGGTGCAAGGGACAAACCTCCTGTATTTGAGATTTATCGTTTTTTCAAGCTTGAATTTTAAAAGGTACTAAATACAGCCCGGTTTTGTGCTACCGTTTATCTTACAGTATTTGTCATGGCTGTTAACATTACAGCACCGAACCGAGCAGCAGTTACAGCGCACGTGACCCAACACGGGGTACCCGTTGCGGGTGCAGACTTTATTTGTGTTGTAGAGGCAAATGCCGCCTACCGCTTCAAGGTTTTTTACTCCTGGGTTAAAGTTCCGGCTATGGACGGTAATGATCAATTCTTTCATGAGTATGAGCTAGGTGTAGTCCTGGCGAGATACTGTCCCTAAAATTTGCTTGAGGTTCCTTTGTTGGCTTGGCAACACACTATCTGGTTTAATGGCGCCCTTCCTCACCCTGTTACATCGGTCCGTCTCGGCCCATTGTCGGTCGACGGGGCCACGTGGCCTGTTTTGGCGGGCTATAGTCCGCATCCTAATTATTTGAATCTCAACAGTGCAGAGCCCAGACTATTACATACTAATTAGATTCACATACACCGAAGTGTTATACAATATTTAGCACGTAATTTGCCTGCAGCTCCGGCTGGAGCTGCTCAGCCACCAGGACAAGGGGGCGCAATATTTAGCCGTCTCATGGTTAATTCTGTGATGGGGAAGCGCCCTCAGAATGGAGATGAATTACCGTTCTGGTTGGCTGAAAATTTGATCAACTCGATGCTGTTTTTACACACACGTCTCCTGTAGATAAACACAGGATATTGGCAATGAGTATGCCGAAAGGCTTGGTTCCCAATATGGCTGACTGTAACACCTGGGGAGGAGTTTTCGCTGCGGTTTATTCCCTGTGCTTTGGTACCCCTCCATGACGGTGCTTCCGACGGTAATAAAAAAAGGTCAAGAAGAACAGGGAGCGGAAGCCGCGCTGGAGTTGGGTATGAGACTGGTGGGGGCATTCCCTGTAGTTTCTGATATGATCCTAGCGAATCTAAAAAGGGAAGCAGTGAGCTTACAGGTGAGTCAGCGCTTAGAGGCGGTTCCTGTTGTGGATAAACCACAGGAATTGCCGAAAATCATAGCTAAGGTATATAAATCCTTGGGCCGCAATAATTTGGGAGTTAAACCTTTTACTCAAACTCAGCAACAAACTAAGCCCCAACCTGAAAAGGAGGGGCGTCAATTCTTTCCTATAAAGAATTGGAGTAAGAATAAGCGGCAGCAACAACATTAGCAGGATTCGTGTGCTGGTTCACCGACCCCTGATACTTCTGAACCTAAACATGATTTGCGTGACCGCACTAAACTTAAGACCCCAGAACAATTTCAAGTTCTTGATCCTTGCTCCTTTCAGGAATCATCGGACTGGCAGTTCGGTGGAGGGGAGCGTCAGGATCGAAGACAAGGCGAGTCCGGTCAACAACGACAGGATCAGCCGAGACAATTTGAGGTTAAACCGAAGACGGAGGGACAGCCTCCTCGTCGTGCCCCGTTTCAGAAGAAGAAAGTTGCAGCTTTGACAGCGAAATATGCCTCAGACGGTGAGAACCCTACTCCTCGATTGGAGAAGAGCTAGGACTCTCCTAGACAACGCGGCAGAAGTTACCATAGTGCGGGAGGCACTGCGTCCTTGTCTGGAGGCGACAGCAACTGATACTTTTGTAACAGTAGAAACAGCAGATACACAAGTTGCACCACCTGATAGATTATATGAAGTCACCCTACAAATTGAGGGTGATATCAGGCGGAAAGTTAAGGCGATCTTTTGGGAACGCCTAACCTCTTCATATGACATTTTGTTAGCGGAGGCAGATTGGCCACCCCCGTTTGCATCTTCACGGGGGGAGGACGTGATATTACCTAGCTTTTCCTGTAACGTCTCGGAGGAGGCAAAACGGAATTACGCGTCAGAATGGGCACTTGCATTGGCGCCGGCTGTGTATCGTAATCAGGTGGGCTGGGACAGATTTTCTCCGGCACATGAGATACCTTTACGTTCCATGCCACAGCCGCAAGCTCAATATCCCATTAAACGAGAGGCCACAGCTGCCGTTAACGAAATACTAAAACAATTGGAATATCAGGGTGTGATTGAACCCTGTGTTTCAGCAATGAATAATCCTCTTTTCCCGATAGTGAAACAGGATGGCTCCTATCGTATAGTATTGGATTACAGAAATTTGAACAGTCATGTGCGCACATTTGCAGTACAAAACGCGCACAGCTCTGCTTTGGTAAATAACATAGTACGCAAAAAATATAAGACAACCCTAGATATTTCCAATGGTTTTTACAGTCACAATCTGGCTCCAGAGAGCCGGGACTGGACCGCATTCACTGGAATCGGCAGCCAAGAAAGATTTTCGCGTTTGCCTATGGGGTATAGCCGCGTGTGGTCTCACTTTTACACAACATAGACCCAGATGCTTTCTCATATGTGGATGACATATACTTAACGGATGATGAGTTGATTCCACATTTTGTCCGTGTTGATCGCATCATAATGTCTTTTGCCGACCTAGGGTACAAATTAAATTTTGCTAAATCACGCATTGCCTGTTTGACAGTCATCTTTTTGGGTTATGAACTCAATAATGAAGGTAGGGGCTTGGCCCCTCATTTCTTGGAGAAATGTGCTCATTTGCAGCCCCCTTCTACTCTGAAAAAGTTACAATCTTTGCTGGGTTTCTTGAATTTCGGGCATACTTATATACCTGATTATGCCCAGCGTATCAAACCACTCTGCGCTTTGATACAACCAACCTTTAGTTCTGCCAGCTGGCTTCCGGAACATACAAAGATTCTTTGATCGTTGCAAGCAGATATGCTTGCAGCAAAATTTCTGCTTACCCGTGACAATACAACAAACTTGGTCATACGAATCGTTCCAGGTACAGTGGGTTTCACGCACTTGACGTTTAATGAAGGGGATGCAGTCCCCATTGCATACAAATCACACTAGTACACTTCAGCAGAGATGCGTTTTTCTCCAACTGAAAAAATCCTTACTGCAGTCCAGATGGCGATTCTAAAACAGTGCTCTCTTGCACAAGGTAAATACATTCTTAGGGTTTCGCCTATGCCTGCTCTGGAAGCAGTGACAAAGGCAAGTGTTCCAAATTCTAAGGCTTTACATCCTCGTTGGATTCAATGGGCAAGTTCATTGACATCGGCTGATGTCACCTTCATCTTTGACCCATCTTAGCAGACACAAGAGTTTTTACAGTATGAACAGGTTCAAGAATCTCCGTCGTCTATGCTTCCTCTTGAACGGTATGAGTGTATAATTTACACCGACGGGTCTGCTCATCCGGCCGTAGGCTCAAAACATGCCTATTCGGTCGCCTGCGCCATAGTCGCAGATACAATGGTTGACGCCGAGTTCAAATATTCTGTTGTACATACACAGTCTTTAGGAGACTGTACAGCTCAATTGGCTGAGCTGCGTGCTTTGGTGGTGGCTCTAGAATTTGCGGATCCATCAATACGCACTCTTATAGTGTGCAACTCCTTTTATTGTGTGCAATCATACAATGACAATTTGTTCTTCTGGTCACGGAATGATTTTCGCGACACAAAAGGTAGCACAATTAAGCATAAAACGCTTTGGGTTCAAGGTACAGCTCTCAAGGAAAGCCTGCCACTCACACATGTTATACATACTCTTGGCCATCAGCGTGTGGGAGCACATGCTGTGGGCAATTCCTTGGCTGATGAAGCAGCCAAATCTGCAGTTGACACATGTTCAGTAGCAGCAGTTACAAGGAGGGTAAGAAAATAGCTAAATACAAGTTATACATTAATTCTAGGTGGTTCAATACAGGCTATGAGTTCAACAACAGAAATATTTATGAAAGTGCAAAGCCACAAATACGCAAACAAAACCACAATTCTTACTCTTTTTCAATGTTCTTTTTTAATTTTTTTATTATTATTTTTTATTAGTTATTTTGTTGTCTATATTTTTTTGTGTTCTTCATCTAAATAGTTCATTTGGTAACTTGATTCATAAAAATCTTTTTTATATATATATGACTGTTGGTTTATTTATACAAAATAGTAATGCACAATCATAGAACATACATAGACTAACGTACAATTTAAATACAGACAATTACATGAAATGTTTAAAAGTACAGCATTCTGTATAACAAAACAACATAAGAGATGGAGAAGGTAAATTGTCAGAAAAATTTCCAAGGCAGGCGGTAGATAACTACGCGCGTTTCGGCATTATTGCCTTCATCAGGAAAACCGTCTCATCTTTCTCTATAACAAAAACATACAGTTGCATAAGTTTGTGGCCTGTAATATACACTCTTATTTATTGTGAGCAGATAATGCTTCACCAGCTGATAAGCTGTGCAGGTGCATTAAAGGGTCGCTATAACTTAAAAACCAGAGGTATTAAAAACACCCAATGTTAGGATTTCAGTGGCCGCCACCACAATTGTTATATAAAATTCCTTATAACCAAAACAGGAAGTTGTGCTATGCATGCATATTGGGAAAAGGAACAGTGAAGACTATATCTATGGTTAATTGCTAGAGCATTTGGTGATTCAAATGTCCCTGTAGTGATATCTAACTCTCAGTGAGTACCCTGGGTAAACCTTGGAGGTGGCAATATTGTTATACTGAGAGGTTTAACGATTGTACCTGTTTTAGATATGAGCGGATGCTCTCTATTTAATGATGAATGCTCCTGCGTAGACCGAGTGTTAACTAAATGAAATGGAGACATAATTAAATAGAGTTAGGAAATTGGAGTTTATATTACATGTTGGTAGGCAGAATGCATGTGGGCCTTCTGATCCATATGGGTACAGAACTATTTACTTAATGAGTTGGCAATGCGTACCTTTATACCTAGTACGTCGAGAAGTATTTGTAATGTGTATATGAGATATTCTGCTTCATCAGTGTCTATCCAAGACTTTGGGTCATATGTATATCTGTCAATAGAGAGGTGCAAAGTTAGTTTGAGGCCCTTATGGATGTTTTACGGTAAGGACTGCTATCCCTAGTGACTAGATACTTACTGCCATTCAATAATTACTTTTATCTAGTTTGAATTCATAAGGATGTTTTAAAAGCAGCGCGGATCACTGTGAGCAGCCTATCTGGAAGTAACAAAACTGCCATTAGTCTACAGTTTAAAGATAGATTTAATTAAATGGCGCTTTTAATTGGATGGCAGGTCACTTTAATGTGAATAGAAACTTACTTGTGCAATATGTAAGTATGTTTGCATCTTTTCTTCTTATCTAACGTTGCAGTATTCAATATAGGTGAAGAAGAATGGTATTGATGGTCACCGGTTCATGACAAAGATTGATAACGACATTCTAGCAGCCATAGCGGCAACTACGGATGGGACGAAGTTCCTTCAAGGGTTCCCATCCAAATATTCTAATCATTTGTCCTAGAACAAGTTCCAATAGTGACAGTACCGACTGTTGGGGATCAGCTGATTCCTAACGAGGACTGCAGACTTCCTTTGATCGTAGCAGCGCATGAGGGCATGGCTTCCGCATATGATGGAGTTTCTGCAACAGTGTTTCTCTTGCAGCAGCGTTACTGGTGGCGTGGCTTATACCGGCAGACCTGTAATTACGTTCTGTCCTGTGATATTTGTCAGCAAATTAAACCGTCGACTGTCACACGCCCGCCTCATACACAGCTATACATATCAAACCATCCGTTTGGTTGTATGAATCTTGATCACTGCAGCCCTTTGTCGTCAGACACTGCTTATAAATACATCTTAGTTGCAGTGTATTCGGGCACGAGATTCATTTGGGTTTGGCCACAACGTAGTGCTGATGCTCGAAATGTCATAAGAGACTTGCGTGTCTTTGTGGGAACATTTGCATGCGGCACGTTCCATTCGAATCAAGGCCCGGCGTTTGCCTCTAAGGCTTACAAGGACGCAATGATGTTGTTGGGGGTGCTGCTGCAATTTTTGTCTCCATACAGGCCTGAGGGCAATTACGTAGTGGAGCGAATGAACCGTGACTTAAAGCAGTCTTTGACAGCTAGAGTTTTAGGTACTGGTCGGGGTTGGATGCATCACTTGTATGGTGTCCAACGTGCACTAAATAATCTCCCAAGAAGATCTCTGGGTGGGCGGACCCCATACGAAATGCTCTTTGGCATTAAAATGTTTGTGCCTGACCTTGATGGTCTAGACGTGGCAGCGGCTGCTGCGACGTTTGACATAGATAACCATAGTACTATGTTGCAGGATCTACAAAAGTCACGAGATACTCTTGCAACAGCTCAGTTGCCCTCGTCCACAGACACTGGCGTGCTGATTCTGGTCACAGGCTGGCTTCCAAAAGTGGGTGACCTGGTCCGGGAGAAGATCGAGAACAAAAAAGATTTTGGTCCCTCCTACCGTGCACCAGTTCCAGTTCTTGGATTGAAGGGTACTCGTACAATTATTTTGCCTCCGTTGCCCGAACGCAAGGAGAACCGATACATTTCTATTGAACATGTTAAACGACACCAGTTGTCCAATTCTCAATAATGCGCCTCGAACGCTCCCAGAAGAGATGTTTCCCTTACTACAATGGTATCCACACTGAATCCTGTGTACCAAGTGCGGGAAGTGGAGACAGCTATTGATATATTGCCAGTTGTATCCTCTACTTCGACTGCTGCACACCTGGATTATGCCTTGCCGCCACTCGAGCCCTCAGAGGCTGTTCCTGATGCTGCACCACAGTCGTCCTTTAATCCTGATCAACTCCCGATGTTCCGCCTGGGTTCGAGTGGTTATTATATGGACAGAGATATCTTTTCCTCATCTTCTTCTTCGTCTTCTTCGATTTCAACGGTGGAGGATCCCCCAAACAGAGTTTGTATTTTCTTTTCTTGGTTTCAAAAAGTGTACCTGGTGCCTCCTTGGACTTACGTTTGGATGGCTCTTACGATGATTTTTCTCTTTATCTGGATTGGCTTTGTGACTGTCTTTTTTCTTTTGATAAATGGCCATTATTTACCTGAACGCTCTGCTGTCCATTTGGTAGATGGAGTTCTTGCACCTCACACTTCCTCACATATAATGAAATGAGATGGGACTCACATTAACATTTCTACTTTTCCTGTTGTTGATGGCATTGTATGGGACAAAGTAGCTTACGAAATTTATGGTCCGACCGAGACCATCAGGATGCCATACGTCTTCCGGGTTTCCCTGGGTGACGTCATCACGCCCGGAATGCATTTTGATGACTGGGATGTTAATGCTGTTCATTCGTTGTTTTCAGATCTTAAGTATTATACTGCTTTCGAAACTGAGGATATGTATTTAAATTCTGCAAATTACGCTGATTTATTCTGTTATCAACATTATGGTCATCATTTTTTGCATAAATCAAACACATTTAGAAATCCTGTTAATAATTATACCCAATGGGAGCATTGCCCGACACCATTTCAGGGTAGTTCTCGAATACAGAAAAATAAGTTCATTTATTTTTCAGGCTACAATCTGTCTGACCCTAAGTAGTACTTTTACAAATTAAGTGCGCCAGCCGGCAAGAAGTTCATGCTGTCTCAAACTAAATTACTTTATTTTTTGAAGTTCATAGCTGATTTGGCAATTAAAGGTTATGATTTCTGGAAGGACCAGGTGGAATTAAAATCTATCTGGGGAACAAAATATTGGCATGTACAGGGTACTGAATCCTTACATCGTGCATGTTTGATTCCGTCTCAGTTGATCTTTATTAATCAATCTGTTCAACAGACTACATGTTATGGTTTGGCAACGGCCAAAAATTTAAATTCCCCCTCAATTCACTCGTTGGCTGCTTATAAAACTTGGCAGCAATACTCCAATTATACTCTTGACAACTTACATTCAATGGTACAAAATGATTCCCCAGATGGAAGCGGCTTTCCGCTTGCGTCAAATTGATCAAGATAATTTAAGAAAAGTCCTTGATGTTGTGGATATTAGTATTAATACGTTCTCTTCTCGAATTTACACTTTGGATAATATTGTATCATCTGTCATTGACATTGTGCAATCTGATGTTTCTGTTTTGTATCATGGTCAAAATCAACTACGGTCTGTAATGCAGTTTGGTTGGACTCTGCAAACGTTAAAAAGTGGAAAAGTTCCATGGGATTATTTAAATACAACTGCCCTGTTTTTGCCTTTCAACCTCACAGATAAACAGAAACTAATGTCCATGAAGGATTCCACAAACATAAAGTTGCACATTGAGAAATTAGAACAGTTGCCGTTTTCTATAGCGGAAACTGATTCCTTTGTATGGCTCATACACGGGGTTATTTCTTTGCCTATGTCTCTCTTTCGTTTCACTTCTTGCATGAAACATTACCCAATCGGTAGGTTTGAACCCCTTGGTAGTAATTTCCTTCACGAAGTGTGGTCTTTACCTTTCACATTTCGCTGTTTACGTGAGGATAAGGAGGTTTTCCTAACTGGGGAGGACTGTGATTCCACAGTGGGACACGCTTTAGTTTGCCATCAAGTCAAATTGCATGGCGCTTGCAACATTTCAGCACCTAATTTGGCTTGTTTTCTAAAAGGAACACCAGTCCCTGCCATAATTCCCACACTCACTTTGCTTTCTAACGGAAGTTATCTTATCCTTAATAACCACAACTGCTGTGGCTTACGGGCAGGCATACCATGCATTGTGACCGTTTCCGAACTAGTGACTTGTTGCAGCAATGTTCTTTTTCCACCCCTGCATGGGGTTGCAGATAAGTCACTGTGGCCTTCCATTCCCACTTTGAAAACAGATTTCAATAAACTAAGCAGACTCAAAGCGCTATTGTTCCAACAAGAAGTGGCTCTCACTTCGGCTCGAGAGACCTTTGAATTGCAGGTGGCCAGGACTTCTAGTGAAATCCAGTCACTGTTAAACACGAATCTCCCACTACATTTTGGAGAACTGATTAATCAAATATTTAATGCTTCTGATACTGAAGGCCTTGCACATTTTTTTAAATTGATGGACTCTGGCCTTGTTTCATCTTTTCAGACGATATTTGGTGTAATACCCGCTTTTATACATTCTATATTTTCCAGCGCATTTGGTGGCTTGCCGTTAATCCTATTGCTTGCTGGTGCAGTCCTGGTGCTTCTACTACCACTTCGCAATGGCTGCCCATCATGTGGTACTCAACCATCCGGTCTAGTTACAGCTGTACCTTAGACGGATGCAGGAACTTTTTGGGTGCTTGCCTCTGGCTGTAATAAGTGCCGCATATGGTCTCCCCTTCCGCTACACCTACTTTACTTGCGCCCAACCTGTATTCTGGTGCAGAAAGTGCTCATTCACATGGGCTGTGGATCTATGCCTCTCCAACACAGAGCGGCCTCACCCGGATTATGAACTGTTGATGGGTCCTTTGTTGGCTCATGACCAGGCCTGTTCCAATGAGTACCGCATGCTGCTTGCTGCAGTAAATGGGGTGCAGGCATGCTGGAATACCTGTGAGGCTGCTTTGTGTCTCTTGCAACAAAGTTTCATTGAATATCACGCAAGTTGCCCGGATATGCTCTTTGATGCAACGGATTATGACGAGCACGTCTGCTCCTTCGATCTGCTTAACTGGATGGCTTCCCAGTTTGCTTTCAACGACAGGAATTGCTTTTTGGAACGTCTTGCCTTCCAAAGATCTAACGAATTGGGGCTTTTTTGCAGACGCACCTTGAGAATTTTTTACCTCTATTAATTGCCCCATAAATTTATTTCTTTTTTTCCCTCTCTTTCTCCTCCTTTTCCCAACACTTCACGGTGTAATAACTGTATTTCTAAATGTTGCCGTGTATGACCTACATCTTGCTCACAAAACGCTTTCTTGACCTTTCACAAGATTGTCTCCTACGTGACCCTGTGTTGGTGCCCTGGGCCGGTTTCTACTGCACCCACGCATTTATCTCTGGAACTTGTATAGGCAACAGAACAGGTCTGTCCCTGCCAATGGCCTAACACCTGGCCAGGTCACGAAACCCTCCTCAGCTGCAAGGCATGAAAGCTGCCCCCAAACAGGAATATGTCCAGCGCACTCCTGAACTCCTGCATTCCTCGGAGTTTCCTTTGGCCCAACACCTGAAAATCTGCTCCACACACCTGAATTCCTGCATACCAACTGACTTTCTGTCATCCTCCTACACCCGAGGGGAGTGTCTACATCCTATAAAAAATGCTGCATGCCAAGGACATTTTGAACAGTCTCCTGACACCTACGCAATCCGTGGGTCTCGGACACTCTTCCATCTCTAGAGATTATCTTTTGTTGTACTAAATAAATCTTTTGTTTCCTTGCTTCCAGAAGTGTGGTCTCCCTTTCTTTGGAATGACATTTGGCGCACCAACGTGGAACCCGTCAGAGACTCGGTGGCCCAGGCTTGACGACCCGGAGAGGAGGGAAATATCGGTAACTTAGGAGCGCACCTACGGAAAAGCAGATTCAAGTCCCCGTAGCCAACGTCGCCAGTATCTCCTTCCCTCAACTGTGTCCTCTACAACAGTAGCCCCGGTCCTGACTGGGGATCCCTTCTTTGGTCCACCTGATTTGTTTTCGAAAAGAAGAGACCCCGCTGGAAACAGGACACATCAGTATTCTGGTAAGGTCGTCTTGAGCGACATGTTTTTTCTATTCTGAACGTCATATTGAGCATGCCTTTGACTATTCTGGTTTTGGATTAATTATTCGGTCTTTGCAAACACCGAAGAGCAGGTAATGTGTTCTCAATTTTGAACAAAACTGCAGTCATAAGAGAATATCCTTGTTGATACCCATATCTTAGACATGCCTGTCTCTAACAGATTAAGGAAATTATGTTGCTGTTTTTATGGCCAAGATACTCTCGAAGACAGTCAGCCGAGCTCCTCCGGAAGGGACCCCTAATAAGGAAATGTACATAAAGTATGGTAATTCCGGCATTATTCACACAAAATCGTGGCGGAAATACACAAAATCAAATATAGAATTACAATGGCCAAAGTTTGGGTCATTTGAAATTCCGCAGATAACGTACCTAGAAGAACAACTTCACCGGCGGAAGGTTAGAGCAAGTATGTTTGATTCTTTCAGCCTTTGGAAGAAAGAAATACATGAGAGAATTAGGAAGGCCCAGGCTAAAGAAAATAACCAGAAAAAGAGAACACCCCAATCAGACATAGCAGCCCTTAAAGGGAAGGAAATAGAGCGGAATAAAGAGAGACATGACAGAGAATTTAGGTTAAATGTAACAGGTCAATATCCGGTACTACCAACTAAACAAGATGAAGAGGATACACTATTGTATTCAAGACCTCCTGCTTATCAACCACAATTGTTAATGCAACCGCCACAGCCTCCACCTGTCATTCCTAATGTACTCCCAAACCCGCAACATCAACCTGTTCAGCCATCTGAAGCAACTGCCCCGATTCCCCGGTTAGCGAATCAGATTCCGTGCCTCTTACCGCTAACGAACCAGTGGTGAGATTAAAAATAAAAAAACAAAGAAGCGAGCCCCGTCTGCTGCAGATTCAGACTCCGAGTCAGAATCCCTGGTACTAGGTCATGAATCAGATACTAGTGAATATAGACAAAACCATCCCCCACGATTAAGAAGCCACGACAGGAAAAGAATAAATCTCAGAGCCCAGCAGCTAATACACAAAGGTGCCACCCCAGCAGATATACACAGTGCAACCAATGAGCAGATCCAAGTAGCAGGAAAGAACTATCTAAGAGAGAGGATGGCTTATCACCTAATGGCTAAAAATGATGATACATATGTAGATACACCTACAGCATTTCGCAAACTCTATCGTTTGGTAGAAAGTGGTGGGTCAACAAAAGATGAAAGAGATACTTTATTGACAATGATTAAAACAGCTTTACATAAAGAAAGTCTTTCCAATGAGGTAGAACCTATTGAAAGGATACAGCAAATGCCTGTTAAAGAAGCAGCACCCGTTTTTGTCCCACCTCGGGCGATGGGTCTAATGTTACTAACCCTAATGATCCCAATGCGTGTTCTAGATGGCTGTTTAATTTTGTATACACCCCCTGGACCAAAGCAGAAATGTTGCAACTGCGGAAGGACATCCCTGATATCCGAAAGAATCCCACAGGATTCTATGAAAGCGTCCAACAGGTTCTGAGTTCATATACACTGACTCTAACAGACATAATACAGTTTTTGGACTTATACTTCCAGCCGAACTGTGGAAACCCCTACGGTTTACAGATGACCAGGCAGCCCTTGGGGATACATGGGAAGAATTAGCACTCAAAGATACAAATAGGAAACCAGGCGAAAAGCCACACGACCATATTTTAAAATTGCCCCAAAGATTGTTGACAAAATTGAAAACAATGGCACCTGAGAGGAAAATAGACTGGACATTACTTGCTGCCTGTAAACAGAACCAGGATGAGTCAGTCTCTGACTATTTCACAAGGCTGGGAAAAGCATACGCTGACTTCAGTGGTCAGGATGTGACCACTGAAACTGGCAGACATCTCTTAATTCAAACTTTTGTAAAGGGTCTGTTACCTTCAGTAGGGAGCAGACTAACATCTAGTGAAAGTAGTTGGCCAGCGGCCACTCCGGCCACTATTCTGACTATGGCTCAATATTACGAGACACAGAATAAAACAGCGGAGGATGAGAAAGAGAACAAAAAGAAGAAATTAAAAGAACAAGTGTTGCTTAGTCAAATAGATACGCGTCGCACAAACAGCCATATGCCCAGACCAACGGTCTCATACCCGAACCCAGACCATATACCTCAGATACCCCACGCCAACTACCCAGACTAGGCCCCCAACCTACTGACATCTGCGCTTATTGTAAAAAACCAGGACACTGGAAAGGTGATTGTAGGATTCTAGCAGCCAACATCGCTTCGGGGAAAACTCAACCCAGAACACATAATACCCAGACACGAGCTACACCACTTTACAGGGAGAATAGATTTGATAGAGGCCCAAGACAGCAGGAACTTCAAGCTACCCTTCAGGACTATACCGTGGATGATCCTGAAATGTCATCCCTGTATTGGGCAGCATAGGACAGTCTAGGATGGGGGAAGGAACCAGTGGAAGTACCTGTAGATCAACAGGGACCATATGTTACAGCATCAGTTGCAGGGTCAGCGGGACCTTTTCTAATAGACACAGGAGCATCCCGTAGCACTCTAACCACACCACTGATTCCGAGGGCTCCTCCATCCGGCAAACTCATTAGATCGACTGGATTCGATGGTCAGCCCTCTGTCAATTCCTTGTCCTACCCAACACCATTCTCAATGCAAGGTGAACAAATTTCAGCTACCTTTTTACTGTCTTCCCAATGCCCAGAGAACTTACTAGGCCTAGATCTGTTAAAACACTATAGAGCTACCATTCGGTGTTCACCGAATAACGTTCGGTTAATACTGTACGATAACAATGCTCCTTCTGCTCCTACCCAGCTTTTACAGTTATCACACATACAAGATGATTTGGCGACTATTTCCCCCTGTCTATGGGCGACCTCAGACACGGATGTTGGATCCATCCAAATGCCTCCAGTGCATATCACCGTAAAACCAGGAGCAACTCTGCCAAGGATCCCACAGTATAAAATATCTAAAGAGGGAGAGGTCGCCCTTCAAACCATTGTTCAGGACCTCATACTCGCTGGTGTAGTGGAACAGGTATCAGGAAATATCTGTAACAGTCCTATTCTCCCAGTTCTTAAACGTTCCCCTACAGGACAAAAGATATATAGATTTGTGATCGATCTGCGAGCTATTAACAAAATAGTGCAGCCTCAATTTCCTGTAGTTTCTGACATTACCACCATTCTCACCATGATCCCACCAACAGCTAGAGTATTCACAGTTATAGACCTTAAAAATGCATATTTCTCTATTCCTATACACAAGGATTCCCGTTTTCTCTTTGGATTTACATTATTGAATGTCTCATATAGATTCTGTAGAGCACCTCAAGGCTACACTGAAAGTCCCAGCATCTATGGCCAGGCTTTAAAAACACAACTGGATCAGATCCAGCTTCCACAAGGAGTAGTATTAATTCAATACGTTGACGACATTCTTTTAGCAGCAGACACAACACAACTTGCCCGCAAAGCATCCATGATCACACTCCAGTTTCTTGCTACTAAGGGGCACAAGGTCTCTAAAGACAAACTACAGTATTGTAAACAACAAGTGACCTACTTGGGTCACTTGTTGTCTGAGGAGGGACGCACTCTTACACCAGATAGGATTCAAACTATTCTGAATTTTCCAACTCCTGTCACCCAACGAGATGTCAGAGCACTCATAGGACTGACTTCCTTTTGTAGACAAAGGGTCCCTAATTTCTCCCTCATCATTAAACCATTTCTTTCTCTAGTCACCAGAGATGTATCTGACCCCGTCCCCTGGACCACCCAACACACAGAAGCATTCACGACACTACGCCAGGCCCTGTGCTCTGCTCCCGTACTAGGTACTCCTGACTATCACAAACAATTTTTTTCTTTTTGTACACGAGCGATCTGGATGCAGCCTCTCGCTCCTCTGTCAGACACATAGCACACACAAGCGACCATGTGCGTACTTTTCTGCAGTCCTGGACCCTGTTGCTTCTGCTTTGCCCACCTGTCTACGTGCTGTAGCGGCCACTGCAGTGGCGGTGCGACAGACGGAGGGCATTGTTTTGGGATCCCCCTGACGGTTTTTGTCCCACACTCAGTGGACATATTGCTCAACAAAACCAAGACACAACATCTCACCAGTGCCCGACTACATGGATATGAACTCACCCTTCTTAACCCGCATATCACAATACAACGTTGTACCACCCTCAACCCAGCCACACTCTTACCCTTACCAACTACTGATCCCCTCACACAACCAGCCCACCATAACTGTGTATTCCATACTGAAGCTGAAACAAAAAGTCGGGTGGATCTGAAAGATACAGCTTTTCCAGAGGCAGAAGGCCACTTATGGGTGGATGGGTCATGTCTAAAAATACCGGACGGTACTACTTCCACTGCCTATGCAGTCACTACAGCCCTTACAGTGATAGAAACAGCTAGAATTCTCCAGAAATCAGCCCAGGCAGCAGAAATAACAGCCCTTACACGAGCATGCATCCTTAGTACCAATATGTCAGTCAATATATATACCGACAGTCAATATGCCTTTGGCGTGGTACATAATTTTGCACTACTATGGAAAGAACGAGGTTTCCTTACTTCACATGGCACCCCTATTCAGCATGGCGACCTTATCAATGCCCTTTTGGAAGCAATCACTTTACCAACCAAACTGGCAGTAATCAAATGTGCAGCTCACAAAAGGGTGACAGATGAAGTAGGGCAAGGGAATGCCTTAGCAGATAAGATAGCAAGACAAACAGCATTGGGGGAAGTACCAGCTAGAGTATACGTCCTAAAGTCACAAGCTGAGAAATGGCATGACGCTAGACAGCAGATAATTGACATACAGCGTTCAGCCACTCCTGAAGAAAAGGCCCAGTGGGAAACAGAGGGAACAATGGATGAAGAGGGGTGCTGGAGGTCCCAAGATATGCTAAAATGGAAATTACCACAGGCTTACGTAATCCCCTTGCTCACTATGACTCACTTACCTGCACATATTGGTTCCCAGGCCATGTGTACCATGCTCAAGGAAGTATGGGATTACCACCGACTCCTCCCAGCAGCAGAGCGGTTTGTCAAACAGTGCCTCACATGTCTCAGACACAACATAGGTCAGGGAACTAAAGTCCCAATGGCAGGATTCGCCCTTCCTACTGCACCATTTGAAGTACTTCAGATAGACTATATACAGTTAAACAGAGTCAATCACTACAAATATGCATTGGTGGTAGTCTGTGCCTTTAGCAAATGGGTTGAGGCATACCCCACAAAGGATAACACTGCCATCACTACAGCTAAAGTCTTATTGAAAGAATTTTTCCCTAGATATGGCCTTTGTAGATTAATGCAAAGTGACAGGGGTCCCATTTCATTGGACAGACAGTCAAGAACATCCTGGGAGGGCTTGGGGTCAAACAAAAATTTCATGCAGCATTCCACCCACAGGCAGCAGGGCTGGTGGAGAGGTACAATGGGATCCTTAAAGAAAAGCTGGCTAAAATAACAACAGAAACAGGACTGAATTGGGTCAATGCTCTTCCATTGGCACTACTATCTATTAGATCAGTCCCACATTCCAAATCCCATCTTACCCCATACGAGGTAGTTTTTGGCAGGCCCATGAATATCTGGAATGCACCCTCTCCAAAGTCCATTTCACACCTACCACAGGAAATATTGACTGATTATTTGTATGAACTTACTGAGACCCTGTCTTTAATCCATGAACAGGTGCGGGCCACTACTGAGGACAGATCCCAGGGTCCAGGCCATCACATCCTCCCTGGCGAATTTGTCCTGGTGAAAAACTTCGCCCGCACCCAATCCCTACAACCACGCTGGAAGGGGCCTCTGCAGGTACTCCTGGCCACAAGGACAGCCGTCAGAGTGGAGGGAAGAAAGTCGTGGGTACATGCGTCCCACTGCAGGAAAGTGGACCCCGTCACCAAAGAACAACTACAAACCCAGAAAGAAGTCTTAAGGCACGAAAAATCAGCATCACCACGCCTTGAGTCGGACACCGAGTTGGAACTTTGTGACGAAGGAACAGACGGATACTACCTCCGGTCCAAGGCTAAGCTAAAGAACAAGTCTAGCTCCAAGGCTGAAGAAAGCTAAAATGAGAACTTGTAGTACCCGGACAATAGTACTGTTTATCCTGACTGCCATTTTTGTCCTGTTCAGCGTAGTGTTCTGGATCCTCGAAGAAATAGTCCCCGCCAAACATACTGTATTACCCCAAGCAACAGTTCCACCAACGCCACCTGAACATTCTCATGTACCTTGGCCAGACACACATCTCAACAGACACTTGGAGTTTCATAATAATACTTTTATTCAAATGTTACACCAGTTTAATCAGGTTTCCAATGCGACAGACTGTTATGTTTGTGGACTCCTACCTCATGCAGTTCAGCACACTATCTCATTCTTGGTGTTTCCCGCCACTCCGGCCTACACTTGTGCTCTGATGTACAATTTGACGAACGTTTTTCCATCATGTTATGACAAAGGCAACCTTACAACATTCCAACCCTTTCTTTGGACTCTTCATAAAAAAACAATACTCTCTGCAATGCCTCTGACCCGCCACAAATGCACGCTATTATGTCCACCCCTATGCAGGACACCTGGGGTTACACTTTCTTTCCTACTCAAGAGAAAGAAGTTGCCATTTCAGTTACATCACGTCCTGGTACATTGTGTCTGCAAGGTCAAGGAACAATACCTATAGGAGCCAGTCTGTGCAATACTACCATAACCTACAACAACTTCACCCCATACCTCAGCCTTCCATCAGGACTGCACTTTGTATGTGGAAACAAAGCTTACACCTGGCTGCCTTCTGACTGGAGTGGCACATGCTATATTGCATTCCTGCTGCCACCCACATTTAACAGGAACAACTTGTACCACAGACAGAGGAGACGGGTACCAGATATAGACCAGACCGACACCAGAAACCAGCAATTCGGCGATGCCCTGAAGGGCCTTCTACCTTTTGGGGTCCCATGTCCAACAGTCTCAACACCAGGCGACTCACCAGAGTCCTGGAAGCTACTGCCAACATCACTGCAGGAATACTGACCCAGCACACGGCCGAAATCGATGCTACACGGATGGTTTCTCTTCAGAATCGCATGGTGCTCGACGTCATCCTGGCAGATCGAGGAGGGGCCTGTCGCATCATCGGGGCTAGCTGCTGTGTGTATATTCCTGATTCATCACCCTCCGTCTATGAAGCAATCTCCAAACTACACCGGATTGCCACCGAAATACAACCAGACAATGGGACCCCTTGGACCTGGACAACTGGCTTATGGAACATTCTGATCACCTGGGGATGGAAGATACTGGCGCTCCTCACGATCCCCTTGGGTACCATCTTCTTCTGTTGCCTGTGCGTCCATTGTGGCCCAGCACTCTGTTCTCTGTGTGCATCTACCTGCAGATCCACACCTATGACCAGTCAGACTGAAAACAGCAAAATACTATATCATCAGACATTTGAAGAACTCTGTAAAATTGACATTTACTAATGACGTTGCACACGGCAAGAGGAGGGACTGTAATAACTGTATTTCTAAATGTTGCCGTGTATGACCTACATCTTGCTCACAAAACGCTTTCTTGACCTTTCACAAGATTGTCTCCTACGTGACCCTGTGTTGGTGCCCTGGGCCGGTTTCTACTGCACCCACGCATTTATCTCTGGAACTTGTATAGGCAACAGAACAGGTCTGTCCCTGCCAACGGCCTAACACCTGGCCAGGTCACGAAACCCTCCTCAGCTGCAAGGCATGAAAGCTGCCCCCAAACAGGAATATGTCCAGCGCACTCCTGAACTCCTGCATTCCTCGGAGTTTCCTTTGGCCCAACACCTGAAAATCTGCTCCACACACCTGAATTCCTGCATACCAACTGACTTTCTGTCATCCTCCTACACCCGAGGGGAGTGTCTACATCCTATAAAAAATGCTGCATGCCAAGGACATTTTGAACAGTCTCCTGACACCTACGCAATCCGTGGATCTCGGACACTCTTCCATCTCTAGAGATTATCTTTTGTTGTACTAAATAAATCTTTTGTTTCCTTGCTTCCAGAAGTGTGGTCTCCCTTTCTTTGGAATGACATTGGTATATGGATTTTTCCACGGTGCTTTGACTCTGCTTACCTCTGAGATTTGGTTTTGCTATTTGCTACAACCTGGCCTGGGGGAGGGTGTCACATGGTTGCTAGGGGCACTGTCGACATCTTTAACTTAGCATGAGCCCGGGAGCCATGATGCTGCTTTTGCACACGTTACTAGACCCTTTCTCTTATGCAAGACTATTTACATCTTTCAAATGAGATCTGTCTGCTGCGATCGTTCTCCGCTTATTCCTGGAGTTTAGTCTGAACATTGTAAGCAAGGTCAATCAACAATGCCCTTTGTTATTCTGTTCTGGTCAGGCCCTAGCACATAGACAAAACATACCCTGCAGCTGCTGTTTGCGGAACACTTGTTTTTTGATATTACGGGACTGCATGTTAAACACAGAAACACTTGGAGAGGGACCTTTCCAGGGAGAAGAGCAATACGCACCTGTGATGTAGAAATACGATCTATGTCCTAAAGGTATGGGGTCTGCTGACAAAGAACAGAGATCTTCTATTATATAATAATACATATTTCATCCACGGGGAGGGAGCTTGGGCACTGTAGTCCCGTTTCCACTGTCTTTGTAAGATGACATCTCCCTTCATAATGTATGGACTTGCTGCTATGCTGACAATATTTGTATTATGCATTATTACGCTAGTAATGGCACGTATACTACATTTTACAGCCCAAAAGTTGAAATAAATATTTTAAACTAATTCCGTGACTCTGTCAGATCTTGTTGTGGACAGGTACGAGAGAAGTGAGCGAAAGGGGTGTCTTGTTACCGCGATTCCTGAGAGATCCGGGAGTGTTGTGTTCTGGGTTGTCTAATCATTTGTTTCTCCATTTGTGAGTAGGAGAGCGAGTGAGACACTATAGCTAGTCGGTCCTGGGCTCGTGGGTACTAAGGCGGTAGGAAGGCATAGTCCCTATACACCGAGGTCCCATAATCCTGTGCGTAGTTCTGTGTATGTGCAGAATCCCTACAACAGGAGAATTTAACAGGAAAAGTGGCACATGAGAACGAGAGAAATATAAACACATGAGTCGCATAGAGTGATAGAAAGAAAAAGTTAAAAGTAGTTTCCTAAATGTGAGGAATGAAAGGACATAAGTCATCCAACCAGGAAACAAATATTTAAAAATTCTCCAGAGGCTAGAATAGGGAGGAAAGTAATTAAATAAAAAGCAGAGAAAGGAGATAGACAAAAAGGCAATTCTATCAAGCGCAAGGGGCTGACCCAAATCCCACTATATATAGAAAGAGATATTTTAATGTGTTAGTGACAATAGGTTTTTGACAGCTAGTTAAGTCCTAAAAATTGGGAAAAGTAAAAAAACAGAACATTGATTCAAAATGAAATGCATTCTGAATAGGTTGGGCCCTTCATCTAATGCTTAAAGAACCTCAAGGATTTCAAGGACCTTCTGTCATGCTCATGGTACTTTCCTGAAGTATCCAAGTCTTCCATTAAAATCACCCACTTGCACTGCAAATTTGAAAGGTGCATATTATCTCACAGAAACTGAGTTCTACCACTGTGGGGTGAACAAATTCTTTAAAGAAAGAGAGCGCAGGGCTGATCAGGGTGAACACTACCATCTTCACAAAAGACTTCCATTCCCCTGGTAAGGTCTGTGTTGAGTTCCCTCCTTCCAGAAGGAATAATTCAGGGACATTCCCACTTTTTTTTATTTCACTAAAACACTGTGTGTGAGATTGAGCTGGGTGCGTATCCTTGAAACAGGACTCTGCTCCCCAAACGCTCTAGTTAATAATCCTCCAGTACATCTCCCAAAAGTTGCAGCCTGCTCATCCCAGATCTCTATCTGATAGCTCTTCTCCTCGTTAGCCCCTTGGTAACCTTAGCTCACAAAACCTAGCCCCTCCCAGACATGATTCTTAAGAAGGTGGATAGTGCAGGGAGCATCTTTTGGGTATTGCAAACATTTATAGGTTTCATCTTGAGGGCTGAAGCCATTGGTTCTGGAAGTCTAGGTTGCAGCTTCTCCTTTGCTTGCTTTGTGCTCAACCCTGAGCTTTTTGCCCTGGCCAGCTCCGTGAATTGCATCCCCTCCTCACTTGCATTATGTACTGTGTGCATGAGTTCTTAATCCCGGAGGTATACCAGTCCCCGAGTCTGAGAACATTACTGTCCCCAAGGTACTTGAGCCCCATACTCTTATAGCAAAACAATATTCTGACCACGATATTCCAGTCTATATCTATTCAGTTATTAGGCAGTGAGGTTGCAAAACACACCCATAAGTAGGCAGAGCAATATTTGTTTGTCTCACGTGGTGTAGTAATCCTGAACACTAAATTCCTCCAGCCTAGATGACAGCCACCGTATCTAGCCAAGCTACATTCTTTAGGATCATGTGCCTGAAAGGATGGTAACTATCAATATCCGACTGGGCAGCAGCTCACCAAGACATATCCACGACCAAGTGTGTAGCAATCCTTCTGCGTGGACAAAGAAAGAGCAGAAACCAGTATCTTTGAGCCAATAACTGATTATGAATGGCCAGTGTTGTAGGTGATCCAGCTGTTCCATCAGCAGTACAGGCTATGCCTTAAGCATGGAAATGTATGTTCCCTCCTCCATTCTTTCACATACATCCACTCAATTCACTGACTTAACTAAAGTAATGTGGACTCCCTCCCAAAGTAAGCCAGCTCTTGGGTTGCTCGTGATCCGGTTCAGAGACAACCTGGCTATGTAGTTCAGACTGCACTCTTCCTATTGGAGCAGGACCAAGACTGATTTGCATATGGTTGGGTCTAATCAGAGGTGACATGATGGGCAAAAGAACGATGAGCGGAATGCTACCCCGAGCCATTGCCAGTGATTTGACTTATTGCCCCTTTTGTGTGTCGTATGCCAACAATTAAAAAATATATATATTGCTAACCTTATGGTTCTATTTTGAGACAGTGATAAAGGCCCTTGCAGCACAAAACATCCCCACAACATTAACCAATAACTTATGACCAACATTTCGTTGTGCACCTACAAATTATCCGTTGGATCCTTACCAAGACAAGCTCTGTCACACCCAATCCTATTTTGGGAAGTAACTGCCAGCGTTTCTGGACATTGCTTTGGTCTTTAGTAGGTATTACTTGATGTAATGTAATGATTACCAGCCGTAATGTTGAAGACACTAATAGGAACAGCAGCAAAGTTAATCTTGCCACCGGATATTATTTTTGTGCCATTTAGTGCGGCGGTAATTATCATTTGCCACCCTCAGTATTGCAGAACCCTTTCCCTAAAGCAGCGGAACCGCTCAGCCCAGCTGGGAAGACGCGCCATGACTCTCAGTAGACACACGCCACGCGCCCCTTGGTACCTCAACTAAATGAAGACAAAACAGCACGACACCGATTCAAAAGCTGAACTTTTAAGTCATAACTGAGCCATATGGACTCCGATATCGGAATAATTATGCCCTATCAACAATATTTCAGCACTAATCAGACCTTCAGGGAGAAAAATAATTTTACCAGCAAAGGTTGCGAATTGTGTTTAACAAAATGGCAGCTTGAGGAGCCATTCAATTAGCGGAAAGTGAGAGGCAGATATTCTAGCAGCCCTGCCAAGGAGGGCAGGGACCAGCCTGGAATCATGTGTCCTTCTCTGGAGGAAAATAACGAAAATCCATCTCTATTCTGCAATTTGCTTAATGGTGGAAGATAAGTGATTAGCAAATATACAGCAAATGAACACCCATTTAGCCAGGTCTAAAAAGGATTTACAGCTACATATTGTACAGACTTTGCCATTTGGGACATATTTTGTTTTAAGGAAAGTGAATAGGGATTTTCCTTGGCAATTACATTGCAAATCAGGCAAAAAAAGCAGCTTTGCGAAAATTGCTTCTGAAAACTCTTAGGAATCTCCGAAAGGCATTTAGAAACGCCAAATGGTGGGAACTAAAGAAAAAAAGTGACAAAATGACACAGTCTGTCCAACATGTACTACAGCATCATGGTCCTGACAATGTACAGGGATTTACTTTAGTGGTGTAGTGTGTAGGTAGTTGGTGCAGGAGCAGTAAACCACAGGAACTGAAAGGTAAGTGTGCAAGAGCAAGCAGAAGGCACAGGGGGGTGGGATTTACGTCAAATTGTAAATGAAGGCCAGGGTAGCATTGCATATGTGCATCTTCACAGCTTTAGGCATTAGTGTGGTGGGCCGTGGAAGTCAACCTTCAAATGAGTGTTTCTCTTCAGAAGCCCACTGGACTCCCTTTGTATAAGCTCGATCCTATGTTAAAGAAATGCATCTTGAATAACCCATGCCCACACTGAATGATTTTTAGGGGTACAGAGGTATACAATACATACATCGCAATTCCACTACCAGAAAATTAGGAGCGATGCTCAAGAAGTGATCTACAGGGAAGTCTAGGAAATAAATTTATTTACAGAGGTTGGCAGTACAGTTGCTGGCTTTAGGCAAGGTGTACTAGGAAATACTGACTAATTTGCTGTCTACGGTGCTCTGCATTGACTATCCAAAGAATATTAATATTTAGCATAAAATGAGCATTGAATGGGTAAAGAATGCTATTTGTGGGTTAGTAATATCAGTGGGTGCTGCTGGTGGATAACAGTTCTGTTGTATTGTATTTATAAGACATTCAATGAATGAAATAACTGCAAGGCAAACTTTCTTTTATGGACCAGTGGACCCCCCAAAAGATATCTTTGCAGTGGTTGGTCAACAGTCAACTTGAACGAGCAGAAAAGGTTTTAGGTACATCAGAAAACGTTGTGCTTCTCCTAATAACTGGAACTTCAGACACTTCTGTCTGCAGCAGCCTAATTCTAATGGATGCTTCTGTGGACACCTTCTAAATAGGTTAGACCTCACGGACTTTTTTAAATCTACTCATTCAAAACTGAATCCTCTACCAATCGGTGAATAAAGATACCCCAGCAGTACTGGAGAACTACCACCAAAGGTAGCTCTACCCTACTTATTCAAGGCTGAAAAAACACCAGATAGTTAAGTAAACAAGCCAGCTGAAAAATCCACCCATTTTTCCTACCACTAATGGTAAACAGATCAGCAGCAGAAAAACCAAACCATCAGTGATTAAATAAATCGCATGTGATATTGATGAAACGTCTTGATAGTCCATTACACAGTAAATATTGCTGAAATTGGGCAATAATCGCCCCCCTCCAGAAGAAAAGATAAGCTGTTATCTGTTCTTAAAAAAGGAATCAATTCAGGGACAGCTACTGGCAGCTGCAGGAATAGTTACAGGAGCGGCGGCTCCTCCACGGAGGCGGAGGAGCGTCGCCCCCACCGGAGAAATAAAATGATAATAACACCATGTTAGTATCATTTTATTTTTCCGTCGTGGCTTTAGGGGTAGTGCGGGTCTGGGCTGCCTACAAAGCAGGGGGAGGAGTGGTGGGCACTTTCTAAGTGCGCATGTCTTTTTGGCCGGCTTTCTTGGGCCAGCCAAACAGTCATGCGCACTTAGCATGTTCTCCACCCAGCTGTATTGCACAGCCGGGGTGAAGAACATGCACAGGCTCTTAGTCCCTGCCTGAGCGCCGAACCATGGCGCTCAGACCAGTCACAACACTGCTTACATGCTGGTGACAGCAGAGTTGTGATTGGCTAGGGGAGCCTGGAAGCCTGTGGGCTTACTGTTTTCTGGTTTCCTGTGTCGGACGGAGGCGTGGAGGCGGCTTGCAGGTAAGTGGATTCTACCTTTTTTTTACCCCCTAACCCACCCACCCCACCCCTACTGCCCCGTAGCAGCCACTAATGGGTTATAGTGAGAGAAAAAAATTTGAGAGAATGTTAAGTGACTGGGTTGCCATCTTACGTCAGGCAAGGAGAAAGCATGTCACAACTGTGAGTTGGAGAAGGAACATCTTTTGCATGTCTGGAGAGCAATTTTCCAACTTATTCAGTTTTCCTGAGAAACATAACTAAACAGAATATGCCACTGCTTTAAAGATGTTACACTCCACCAATATTCAGTGAACTGTTCACCAATTTTCAGGGTTATCACAGCTAGTAACCTGAACAAGTTTCCATGCTATACTATGATAATCAGTGGAATCACTCCACAAACATCGATAAAATAACATAAATGAACTGCACTCCGATGGCATAGTTGATAGGAATGACAACTAAGTGTAAAGAAAGTACGGTATTATCTAACGGTATTGGGGTGACTTTCACCAAAGCGCGTATGGTTATGAGAGCATCAAGTGCTTGTAACATAGCTCCGAATGAGATTGCGTGGAGAGAAGCAGAGCAATACACATGAGTGAAAAGTGAGGGATTTAAAACCAGTTGAAGACCAAATAGACCTGATAATAGAGCACCGTAAAGAACGGAAAAAAGTTTAGTTATCTGGTATATTATGAAATAAACTGAAAGCAGGATGAGTAAGAAATGATACGTACAAAATTTGGACATAGTAAGGCTTATTAATGACATTAGTATGTAAGATGCAGAGATAATAAGAATGCTGCAATGATAACTCGATATTGTTCTGCTCTGTAGACCATTGTTTTATCTTATGGTTATAACTAAATGTAAATTTTTAGTCACATAAAATTAATAAAAAATATAAAAAACAAAATACGAATCCAAATACATTATGTCTGGCATGACAAGTCTGGCATGACAAGTGCATTATTACAGGAGCAAAAATGAACTGGGACAAGCATCCGAATGGAATATCAGTAGCACCTGATGTGGGGGCTGCAGCCAAAAAAACAAACAAAAAAAAACCACTGTACTGCTAGCCCACAAATATAACAGGCATGGACTACTTACAAAATGAATGTAACAGAGACATGAGATACTCTTAACTAATACTAAACACATTAATGCATAAAGCAACCACATACAGCTCGAACAAATAGGAGTATTCGGCACTACAAACAAACCACACATGCTTTGATGCATGCAGCCATCAGGCAACATGTAGGATCTGAAAAGCAATGCTAAGCAGGGAATTGGGCTATTGCCATCCAAACATAGCAAAAGAGGAGTTGCAAACTACTAGGTAACCTACTCGTTATTATAATTAGTACCTTCTGCTATACATACCACTAAATGTAAATGGAAGAAAATGAATAATGCAGCCATTAGCAATAAAAGGTGTAGCAACAACCCTGGTGGTGTGCTCATAAATGGGTTGCACATTGCTCATTATGGAGTTGCCCACTAAATAGGCTAGAGCAGAGTGTTTCTATGTAGCCTGAAATGTGATCTGCTCTGTAACCACTTATGCTGTGACAAACAAGGTAGTGCAATGGTTCTTAACCTGTGGTCCGGAGACCCCTGGGGATCCACAAAGCCTACTCAGGGGGTCAAATTAAATAACATTAAGACATTAATAAAATGTATATAAATAAAGAGACAAAATGCAAAATTGCCAATTTTAAAACATTCAGTAAACATGAAGGAATTTGAAATTGGAGGGTAAAAATTAAATTAATATCCTCAGATTGATTCGCGGGGAGCAGTACAAGTGCATCAAACAGAATATAATATGAACATTGAGTGGCCTCAATTGAAATTGGAAAATCTCCAACCTTCCTATTAAAATTTTTATTATTTTTATATTTGTTTGTGAATTGAATAAAATATGTAATCATTTGTGTATTTGTTTGATGTATGCTTGTTTCTGTATATTTTTGTGTGATGTTTTTGGTTCAAATCATCGAAAATGCTTAGGCCGCAGTCCTTGCCTTCCAGTAATGACTCACAGGGGGGCCCCGGATTCCAATAATGATTCAGTGTGGGTCCCTGCGTTCCAGTAATGATTAAGTCGGGGTCCACAGAAGTTATAATGTTAAGAACCACTGACATAGGGTGTTTCATTTCCTGGACACAGGAATCCATTGGGCCACACCATCCATTTGTGTAAGTGGCAAACCCTAAGGAGTGGGAGCTCTAACATGCAAATAGGAAATAACAGTGGGCCCCATGTACTAATTACTGGTTGCAAAAATCTGCTTGCAGTTTGTGACCAGTATTTTTGAAACCAGTAAAGAATGTAATGAACTAACCTATGTACTAAGAGGTCAGTTCGCTAAATTCAGATTTGGAGGTGGTTATAATCGAACCTACCTCATGAATATTAATGAGATAGGTGACAAATTGTGACTCACTGTGATTGATGGTAATCACATGGATGGTGCCCTGCAAGAATCAGCAGACCACCAAGTCCACTTACATTTCAATAAAGTAAAGCCGCCTCCCCCCCTTCTTTCCTTTCGCCATCCTGTCTTTCGGACACATTTGAAATTTGTTTAGGTCTGGTCTTTGAGGGAGCTCTAGCTGTCTTGCATTGATTTTCCCCCCAAAAAATGACACATGGTGCACATATATTGAGGGGCTTTTGGTCAGCGGTTTCATTGGTTGGTCTGTTTAAATGTCATTTGCTTTTTGGTTCCACCCACCACAGTATACACCATGGGGCAATGGATCAGCTTATCTTACCCATTGTCTCCCTTCACTTTGAGTGACTGCACAAAGCTTGTGCACATTCTTCACACCTGCCTCAAACAGTCCTGTACTCTTCAGTGTCAAAGCTGATTGATAGTGTACTATTTATTTTTCATATTACCTTTAAATACTGGCAGTTTATTTTGTCTGCATTTCGGGTGTCCAATCAGACAGTGATTTATTTTCCATCTCCTTTTTAAAGTTGGTATTACAATCTGTCATTATAACACTGTGGCTGCCTGCAATTTGGGTGCTTCAATAGGTGGGGGTGTAGGCTTGCTTTTGCCCAAATAGTAATAATAACGTGCATCAAACAACTGAAAGTTACAAAAAACATAGCTTTTAGTTCACTTGCTGATCAGCAAATATTTTATTTAAAAAGAATGATTCCAAGGGTACAGCAGCCACTTTTGGGTGGCAGCATATTTTCGTGTTTCATCTGTTTGCAATAAAAATTAAAAAAATGTAACCATTGAATTGGCTTCCTAAGCCTAGACCTATTGGCTTTGTCAGTGCTTGATTTAAATTACTGCGCCGGAAGGGGTAGGTGGGCTTTCCCTCTAATCTCATTTTCTCTCTCTCTCTCTCTCTCTCTCCAGCTTTTTCCCTCCTACCATAATTGTTCGTACTCTACCTTCTTTCAATTTCCTCCTTCTCTGCCTCTTGCTTTTTCTAGAGTGGGGACACCCACCCCAATCCATTCTTTTACTCATTTTTAAAATTTGTTTTACCCTCCCTTATTCTTCACCTTTTAAGGTCTGGTGTTACCCAAGATCCTTTGATTTTATTCAAATATGTATAATAACTTACTTATAGGTGCTTTGGCCAGCCCTCTTCAGCCATTGGGCTGTTATTGTGTCGGTCACATTTTTCCCACCAACTTCATCATACAGCATGGGGCAGACTTTCACACAGAGCACGTCCACACACCGAGTAGTTCCCAGGGACTACTATGGTAATGTGTTCTTTTTGAGACCAAAAAATGTTTTTTATTTTAACCAATGTTTTTTTCAGATTGATGATGGCCTGTCCCTAACTTTACAGTTTTGCAAAAACTGGCAGCCAGTGCCAGACCTACTGGCTTTGCCAATGCTTGTTGTATTTTTTGTGGGGTGTCTCTTCTTTACCCCCATTCACCCACTTAACCCTTCCCTGACTGAACCTTCCTTCCTTTTTATCTCCTTACCTTTTCCCACTTTACCTTTAAAACTACTATCCTTTACTCTACACAGGAACCCCATGTGTTTAACAATTTATTTCTTCTTTTATAAACAGTTTTTTCGCCATTTCACTAAATATTTTTAAATGTTGCTTGTTTTTCCATTATTTTGCATTTTTCAATCAATTGGGTTTCCGTCATTTTGTTTTTTAGACATGGGTTTCTATTATATTTTTCTCTCTAATCATATTCTACAGCTATTGGGAGACCACATTTCCTGACACCCATCCTCATCCCTCATATTATTATTATTATTATGGCAGTTTATATAGCACAATGGTTACTCCATTACGGAGTGTCCCCGTGCTGAATTCCATTCAAAGGCTAAAATCATAATTGAGAGAGAGTAGGCGATGAGACTCTAGGGAGCGAGATTTTTCTAAGCAGCCAAGTTTTGAGTTGTTGTTGAGTTTAGTGTTGAGATATTGACTCAGAAAGTTTATCGTAACACAAGGAAGAATGTATGTGGTCACAAATAGGTGCTATCCCCAAGTTAATCTTCAGAACACAGATGCCGGCATGCTCTGTGATAATACTATACAACAGTAGTTGATAGCCACATCACTTGCCAACGTATCACTGCAGCATGTCGTGGTATAACCGCTAGGGGGAGTTTGGGGGTTACATGGGCAACGACAGGGAATGCCATAATTTGTGGGCTAAGAAATGGAGGAAGCATGCAGGCAAAAAACAAATTTTTCAATGTTGTCTTTGCCTAAGAACACAAAATGAATGGCCTTCACAGAGGCACTGCAAAAATGAGAACAAATCTCAGATACACAGAAGATGTATTTATTTTTTTACCAGCAGTGACAGAAACAACAGGAACAGTGGCACACCTAACTCAAGATGCCAGGAAATCCTACTGTAGCTGTTTATCATTCCTAAAGCTCTTTGGCTTCCTTCTAAACCCCAACAACCCCCTCCTTTCTTCCATCCATATCCAGATCCGTAGTAAGTGGGATACAAATTGTAATGAAGATACGAGATTAGAGAACAGAGCCCACTGAGTGTAGAGCAGAGGTCCCCTGCAAACCACGAGAGAGCAGACACTTGCATTTCTATTCAGTGAAAGATAAAGTTTCACAGTGATCAAACTACTTTTGACTTTTTGTGTGTTTTCTTACATGTCAAATGTCATTCTGTAAGAAACATTAATTGTTAGCACCTATTTAAAAAAAAAAAAAAAAAGATGCTATTGACCGCATGGCAACAAGTGCGCGCCAATTATTCATTAGCGTATCAAAGTGTGATCTGCACTTAGACAAACTGAGTACTGGTCGAAAGAGTGTGTCAAACCCCCTAATGTCACCCATCCACATCGGTTGTGTATCCAGGCTGCGCCATTTGAACCTTGAATTGAACTCATGCGTTGGCAGCGAGTTTATTTCCTGGTGTCAAAGTGTAAATATCGGTGTGGGCGTGAAATGTGTGTCGAATGCGAGCGAGTGCCAGTTATCTGCTCTGGTATGGCATTGCGCAAGGCACGTTTGTTTTCCTTTGTTGCCAGGTACTTTAATCAACATTCCAGGGTGACATTGAACAAAAACGTCCAATATCCTTTTACTTCTTTCAGAATGGTAGGCCAAAACACACAGGTTGTTTTAGGTGATAGAAAAAAAAGGTGAACTATAGTGTTATTTTACAGGCGCCTGGCTGTCAAGTCTCCACTGCAATAAATATAAACATTTTTTGCAGATACACTTATTTTTCTCATATTACACATTTCTAAGTGTAGCCATGCATTTTCTGGAAAACCACCTGGGATTAAACAGGCAACCAGCAACAAGATCTGACCAGCCAAATGTCGTACAAATAGTTGGTTCTATTTCCACTTATTGGTAAGGTAGAATACATGTGAGAATGTGAACACGAACTTGACAAGGCCAATGGGTCTGGCTTGAGGATCCCAAAACCTGCAAACAAGTGTGCATGTGTGCATGCCAGTATCACCATGTCCAAAGAGATTAAAGATAAACCAGTTGGCATTGAGATGCTAATATAGATATATATATATAGACATCCACTAAAAAGTGGCTAACAAAGACACTCGCTACACTGAAGCTGGAAAGATGACGTTTCTAAACCTTGTTTTGAAAACTGGTATTGTTGATCTTTTTCCAACTTAGCTACATTTAAGAACTCTCACCAGAGCGCATTAAATGCAAGATATCACTGCAGACATTATCAGAACAGGCTCCTGCGGAAGTTGGGCAGGGTCAAAGTAAGGAGGGGGGGTGATACTAAGTTGGTGAGAGTAAAAGGAAAGACTGAGAAAAAGAGAAATAGGAAAGGGAAGACACAGGAGGGGTGGTGGAGTTAAATAACGAGATAAAGAGAGAATTAAAAGCCTTGAGCGTGAAGAAACAATAAGAAAAGAGAGTGAGAGGACCAGAGACATAAAGAGAAAATGAGATAAAGAATGCTAGGGACAGAGAGAGACAGAGACAGATAGGGAGAGAGTGAGGAGGTCCAGCAAGACTTCAAACCAAAATGAGCAGTCACCTAAACTATCTTCTCTTTAGTGAGGACCAGCTGATAGTCAGATGGCATCACTGCATCTTCTCTGCTCAGCCTTTCTCTGCAGCCATGAGTTCCCCACTCAGTGGCTGCGGTGCCGCAAAGGTACTACTCCAGTCTTCATTCTCCGTGCTTAGGAAATGATGAGGTAAGGATGAGGAGAGAGAGGGGGAGCCATGCAGCTGGTGCTGTGGGCTGATGGCATAGGTGCATGACGTGGAGAGAGCAGGAGTTTACACAGTGCCTCTAATGAACCAGGCTTCACAAAATGAATACCAGCAGTAGCATGTTGGGCAGTCCTGTGCCAGGTCAGCATGGTAGTCCCATTGCTCTCTTGAAAGCAAGGGAGTGTATCTTAGATTGGTGATCATGGAATGACTTACATTAGCGTCGCATCTAATTTCCTTCCCAGTCCTGGATGAAAATCAAAAAAATAAATTCTGTTTCTTTTGGCCGAATCACAAATGTTTCTAAAAAAAAACCTCTAAATTAGCTATCATTGGGTACTTTTGGGTTTAAACTACATACAGACTCTGGATTTTCAAAGAATTCCAAAGGTAGGCATAGCAACCTATAATAATCATAGGTTTCCTTGTCTACTCTGATGCGCCGGGACACCTCTGTTTGAGGTAGCTGTCGCGCTTTACAAGTGTCCGTATTATTATACGCATTTATGCATATGGAATTTTAACAAGTGTACAATTCCACATGCATAATTTGAACACATGTTCATTTGCATATAATAGCTTTTTTGTTTTTCAGCAGCAAAATATTATTTCCTATGGAGAACCTATTTCTTTTGCACCCTCATCAGGTTTGGTGGCGTTCCTCCCAATCTGACTTTATAAATGCATTTACTCATGACTGGGACTGAAGTAAGTCTATGAAATTGCAGTGTGGGGATTGATAAAAGTACACACACATCACAAATGTATGTGTTTTTCCTCATTTTCACATTTTTCACATAAAGTCTTCCAGGCAGGGGTATGTAAGGCACCTGTCCTGACCAGGGTATGAGAGTACCTTCATTATTGAGGGCAACCAGACAAAACGAAGCACAAAACTTCCCAAAATCCAGGAGCTGGACATATACAGGCAACGACTACCAGTGTAGGTATAGACCCAGACAGGTATTAGAAACATCCACATCACTGCTGCAGGAGATCTCAAACCAAAGTTTTAAAAAAGGCTGAAAAAGAGCCTGATCAGGTCCCAAATAGAAAGCCTTCCTTAACCAATGGACAGCAGTTACAGAAATACTAGTGTATAGACAACCACATTGAAAAGGGGTAACAAAGCACGGAGAACATGATACAAATCCCATCTTCATCAACAGTACAATATTACAATATCATAGCAAAAGTCAGAATTAAATCTCTAAGTAAAATACTAAAACAGACCTTGAAATCAGTAACTTAAAAACTACTAGGAATGTACAAATATCATATAAAACAGATACTATATAAAATTACACTAAAGCTGTGTATAAAATTGGAGATAAAGAATAACAGAAAAAAGAAAAGTGAAATAGACAAAAAGATGCTGTGGGCTAATGGAATCTTTCAAATCATCAGAGAGAGCTTTAAATGTTAGCATATAATTATGGTTTACCAACTTCTTCATGCCATACAAATGAACAACTAGGATTAGGTTTCTAATAAGGATAGAATGGAGACTGAATGAGTTAGATGGAATAGAAACGGTCTTCAAAATAGGAGTATGGATTATTATATTGCATAATACCTCAAATAAAAGCTATCTGTTTGTTCAGTAAGAAACTATTTCATGCCGAGCAATGATAATGAACAAATCATCTATTTTGTAAATGAAACTGTAAGAAATGTAAGATAAGTTCAAAGATCCTAATATATTTAAAACTGTGAGTCCCTTAACATAATACTTTTTATGACATTAAAACAGCATATAAAAAAATAAGTCAAGGGTGAACCTTGACAGGGCAAGCAAAGGTTAATCATCGGATAAAATATGGACCAGAATAAATAACTTATTATAAAGTAAATGCATGTAATGCCTCTTAATTTTGCCTGGACAATAGGATTGAGTAATTCCTAATTTCATAAAGCCTAGTATATTAAAAAAAAGTGGGTTAATGCAGACCTCATGCATAATTCCACACCCGAAACAGATGACTTGATAGTATGTTGCTAAACTGTGAATTTATTTATAGAGAAGCAAGTAAATATAATTCAAATTCCTAAAAACATTTTCGCTAGTAAACGGGCCAAGGTGGATAACACTAGTTTCCTTTCCTCACTCTTTCAACTTAACCACGTAGAGGTTGCCACCTGCCTTGATACCCACGCTGAGGCCATCACGGTCAGGTTGGCCTTTATAGATATCACAGCAAATATCAGTCAGTCCCTTACAAATGTTGCCCGACCCCACTCACGAGAGCCAGATGGCTGGTGCCACACAGCTTGCACCAAAGCCCTGTCAGCCCTTCAGTCTACGCTTCATGTGAAACCCAGTGCTGTGGAATTATTCAGGAATGCACAAGCTCTTTATAAGTCAGCTCTGGCAACCAGGAAAAAGCAGATGAAGGAGGAGGCCTGGCATGTCCTTCATACGGCTAGTTTGCTAAAAGTTAGAGTGCAGCCTTCTGGCGGGTGATTAATGCCCCCATTTTTTAGTGAGCCATCGGGTCCCACTATTGAAGTCCATATTCAGGAACAGCAGTGGGTAGACCACTTTTCCTTTATGCATATACCATTCAGAACCCCCTGGTGGTCCAAAATGAAGAAGGTCACAGGGAGTCCTCAGAGATCACCAACTCGCCCTTGCTTTTTGATTCTGCGGAGATTTGTAGGGCATTGGCTGAAAGCAGTAAGGGCAAGGCTCCAGGTCCGGATGTGGTCCCCTAGATGTATTTTCTGACAATCACGATTTGTGGGCTCCTTTGCTGACTATTGTTTTCAATGCTGTTGCAATGGTAGGCAGTAGTCCAGTAATAATACCCATCTTTAAAAAAGAGGATAGATCTAAGCCTAAGAATCATAGGCCTATACCGCTTTTAGATTCCACTGTTAAAGTCATGGGGTGAATTCTACTGCATAGGCTGCAGGACTGGGCGATGGAGAATGCTATGTTAACTGACACCCAATATGGTTTTAAGAAAGGCTTGGGAACCGTAGATCAATACCTTCATTTGAGCTTAGTCACTGGCAAATACAGGCTGCTAGAAAGGGTGCTAGCAATCTGTCTTTTATGGACCTCACAGCAGCTTTTTACTGTGTGTCACACTCCAAATTATGATCCATTATGAAGGAGTTGGGTATGGAGCAGGGCATTATTTCGAAAACTCTATAAGGATGCCACTGCAAGTGTCTGCTTTGGTAAAGACGGTGAATGTACTGACATCATTAGGATTAAAAGAGGCATAAGACAGGGATGTGTCCTTGCCCCATTTTTATTTTCTTTATATATTAACAGAGTTGATAATGTTTTAAACTTGAAAGCAATGGACATACCCTATATCGGGACCTGTCCTCTCCCCATTCTTTTATATGCTGATGATGCGGTCCTTGTGGCCAGGACGGGGAGAGGACTACAAAGTTCAATTGATGATTTTATAGATTTTATGCACAATCTTGACTTACGGGCCAGTAAGAGTTAAATGTTCACAATGATCTGTGAGGAAGATCGACCAAAAGACCCTCTCATTTTATGAACAACTCAAAGGTTTCCAAGGTGACCTCCTGCTCTTATTTAGGTATCCTTTTTGACAACAAAATGAAGTGGAAAACGATTCTGCTAAATAGGATAGTTCTTCTCAAAAAGTCAAACATTAGCTTGCATAGATTTTGCAAAAAGTTGGGCTCTAAACAAGTGAAGAAAGTCGTTGGAGATTTATTTTAGCATACGTGTTACTATTGCTACGTACGGGGCAGGTATATGGGGTATAATAGATGTACATAGGTTGCAACAAATAGAAAATATTTTTTTAAGAATATCTTGCCGGTTCCCAGATCTATGCCAACGCTATCTGTCATGCAAAATTGGGGACCCTGTATATTGAGGATAGAATCCAATTATTCCCCTTGTTATTATGGCCCTCTATTTGGGCAAGGGAAGAGACCGTACGTAACAAACCTTCCTTAACTTGTTATAAAAGATTATCTTCAAATAAATGCGGCCTTAGATATTCCTGGGCTTGCTTACGTGAAGACAGCCTCAGGGATGATGGGGCAACCAGGCTTATTTGATTCGAGTCATGCCCCTTACTTGAAAAGAGTTATATAAAACAACTATTTTATCAAAAGGCCTTGTTGAAGAGAGCATCCTTATTTAATCACAAACCGACGATATGCCCATATAATCTGGTACATATTTACGAGAGCCTTCAACATTACCTATCTTTTCTTCTTAACAGACAGCAGTGCTTTGTACTCACCAGATTTCATTTTAATTTATTACCACTCTTGGTTGAATTTCCAGTTAATAGTTGCACTTTAAAGAATTTGAGCCCTTGCCAATACGATGGCAAGTCTGTCCGGGTGACTATGCATATTATGTTTTTTTTACTCTTTTTATTAGATACCTAGAAGAAAGTTGTTTTTATTGCCACTTTTAAAGATTTTAAACTTAGCCAATGCAGACCTGCCCTGTTGTTTTTACAACAGCTGCATAGTCCTCTTATATGCTGCTCTGTGGCCTCTTTTATATGGCAAATAGTTAAATTAAGAAAATGTGCAAAAATGCGAGACCACTGTGTATTTTGTTTCCTGAATTTTGTACAGTTGTTCTATTATATTTGCTTTGATGGATTGTTATTTATTTGCATGTTTGCACTGTGTTTTGTTGTAAATGGAGATGCCTTCTTGTGAGTAGGAATTCAGGTAGCCAATCATGTAGATTATAAGATGTAGATTTATTGCAGAAGTTATGTCTTAAGTTAACGGTTATAGGGAAGAAGGTAAATGCCCCACCAGGAGCAGCATTGTCACTGATCAACCCACTCTCTCCAACAGGCACACTTACAGGCACTCATCAACACTCCATTCCTTTACTCAAATACTGGCTGAGCAGCAGGGCACTAAGAAACTATGGAGAGGATGCATTATAAGAACCTCAGGTTACAAAACATCTCTTCTCCGTAGAAAAATAAATGAGAATACAACAGGACGCAAGATGGAAAATAAAACAATCAATAAGTCCTATAAATATAAAAACTCTTAAATTATCAAGACTATTCAGGACCAGGTAAATGCATGGCAGGACCAGGGACTACCCATACCCTCAACTGCACACACCTTTGGATACCTACTGAATAAATGGCAGAATCAGGGAACTACTCATGGCCTCTACTGCACCCACTTGAAGATACCTACTACGTAAATGGCAGGACCAGGAACTACTCACACCCTCTATTTAGGAAGGACTCTTGCAAATTAGGGTGCAACACACATGGCTCTTACAACATCTCCTCAACCCCTGAGGGAGGAGCACCTTAAATTATAGAGGGAAATACACAACCTTTACAACATCTCCTTAACCGCTGAGGGAGAAGCACCTTAAATTATAGTGGGAACTACATTGCCCTTATAACACCTCAACCCCTGAGGGAGGAGCATCCTAAATTATAGAGGGAACTACTCATGCCCTCTACTGCACTCACTTAATCCTTAACCCCTTAGGAAGGACTGTTGCAAATTAGGGTGCAACACACATGACCCTTACAACATCTACTCAACCCCTGAGGGAGGAGCATCTTAAATTATAGACTGAAACAACACCCACCCTATACTGCATAATGCATGCAGGCTAAAGGGTATAACCCTCTACTGCTTAGACTTAACAGGACCAGGAGTATGTACGCAAAACACAGACTCAATAATATCCCCACTACACTCTTTGCACCATCCAACAGGAGTAGAAATGCAAAATTTCAGACTTTACAAGACATCATACTTAAACATTCAATATAGCATTAAGTAAAATACACTTGACTGCATATAAAAAATAAATAAATAAAAAAATCACAATATTAAAAATTATTTTCTGCAAGTAACTCAAATCCACTACCCCGGATAGCGACTCCTCACCTCAACACATCGCAAACCCTCTCCACTCTGATGAGCAACATCTCACCTGAACATCCATATAGCACACTGGCTGAAGATACAAAATCACAGAGTATTGGCATAAAATCAGAGTGGTAATTTCTCCACTCCCACACTCTTTGCTTAACTGGTCGCTGGAGCTGCCAAGACCCAATCTTCTTTAATCTGGAATCGTATCCACTCTAAAAACAACACCAAAAGCTCCAGGATACCCCAATCAAACAATGCTCTTATGTCCAGTTAAATACGTAGTGACTGCATGTTGCTCAGCAGCACCCTCGCATCTCACACCGTGGCTTCAATATTCCACAATTGGCCGCTCTAATTGTCCTGCTGTTACTGCACTTGAGAACGCAACTCGCATTCCATTTTTTTTCCCTACGCCCTAGTACACAGTAACCACTTTCTGGTGTTTCAAACAAGCAGAAATGCCATTCGCAGTTTAGAACTTAGATGATGTAGAATCCATTGTGCTTTGCACGCGTGATGTACACAAAAATATCTTCTTGAAAGTAGGAAGTCAAGGAGCCAGCCATGTAGATTATAAGATGTAGATATATTATAGAAGTTATGTCTTAGGATATAGGTTATAAATAAACTGGTAAATGCCTCAGCAGGAGCCACATTCTTACTGCTCAGCCCACTCTCTCTCACGCAGAGGCACTCATCAACATTCCATTACATCACACACACACTGGCTGAGCAGCAGGGAACTGAGAAACTATGGAAAGGATGCATTATAACAACCTCAGGTTACAACACACTTCTCTTGCTTTTACGCTACAGAAACATAGCAAATAAAGATGTACTTGACTTGAGTCAAAAGTCAATGAGCAATGTATGCACTTAACCATTTTTCCATGAACTATGCATTGTTCAAAACTCTCAGACAAACTTGATTGCTGCATGACAATCTTTGCAACTGGCACATCCCACAAAACTTGCGTTCTTGTGAAATCTCAAACTATAGAGAAAGACAGAAATTAAGCAACTTTGACTCCAAGACCAGAAGCTCAAAAACGGAACCCTCTTTAGTCCAATTAGCAGAGAATGTGATAAGTATCTCAAAAACATGCCAAGTCGGTGAACTTCATATCTTCTGTGTTCACAATAGTCACTTACAGGCTTGACAGAGACCCTCTAATGATATCAAAGTTTCTCACCCGCAGTTTCTCATCCCTAACTTCCCCACCATGATCAAAGAGGAAGAAAGTGTGACTGTACCCCTCAAGTTCCACAAAGCTGACACACACAAGGAATTCTCATTTCCCACCAGGAAAATATCAACACTAGTATGACTAGTGCCCATTCACTTAGAGACACACATTCAGCACTTCTGTGATGAAGATAGTCACCTACAGCCTTGAAAGACCGTCAGCCCTATCAAACTGTAGTTAAATTCTTAGAGTAGGATCTTTCAATATGGGAAGTAACTGGGTGAAAGACAGGTGGGTGCCAAACTACGTTTTGCCATTCCCTCTGTCAATTATGTGCAGGCGTTTGCTAATTTCTATACTATTGTCAGCAAGCTGGATATCTATCAGCCAAAAACAAAGATCTTGAAAGCATTCACTCTCAGTAACCGGTCCTACAACCTTCTTACAAAAGACAGAGAAAAGAGTTACCAGTGACATGTATTAGGTGGAAAAAGAGGACAGCTACAGGAAGAGGTGGAGGATGAGCCTGAGACATAGACTAGGAGTAGGACACAAGAGCTAAACATGTCAAAGAGGTCTTTGTTCAGGAAATTTCAGGGGCTATAGAAGTAGAGTTAGCCCTAGACCGCTTGCCTAGCAATTTCTTCTGTGTTTTCCTGATTGTTAGACCTGGCACCATTGGCGTGGGTCTATCCTGCATTTTATGCCTTTGCCTCCTGTGTTTTGCTGTGTGTTGGACTCCATTTTTGCTGGTCTAGATGGTTTGGGCACTTTGCCACTGCTGTTCAGTGCCAAAGTGCAAGTGCTCCCTGTGTGAATTATTGTTATGGATTAGTGATTTCATTATTGGCTTATTTGATTTACTAGTCAGACCCTAGTACAGTGCACTATGTGTGCCTAGGGTCTGTAAATCAAATGCTGCTGGTGGGCTTGCAGCACTGATTGTGCCACCCACAGAAGCAGCTTGTAAAATGTGACTCAGGCCTGCCATTGCAGAGCCTGTGTGCAGTCTGGGACTGCCATGTCGACTTGGCAAGTGCACACACTTGCCAGTCCCTAAACCTTCCCTTTTCTACATATTAGTCACCCCTGAGGTAGGCCCATGGTACCCCTGTGGGCAGGGTGCATTGTATGTGAAAGGTAGGACATGCCCTGATGTGTGTGGCATGTCCTGATAGTGAAATACTGCTGTTATGTAGTTCCTATATAACCTATACAGGATCTGCGCGTTTTGGATAACATAAACTGTGGGATTGGCGGTAGACTGATTCTGTGCACCCCCACCGAATACGTTAGCCTATCTGTATTAGCTAGCTCACAGGGCCACTATAATCTCCTCTTACCAAGGAGAGAATAGATTCTGCCATCCCTCAGAATCGTGGAAACAATATACCACCTTTCGCTCAGTCACTTGTGCTTACTTAGTTCGTCTCAGAGAGATACACAGAATAAATAGGCTGGTCGTTTTCAATAAGAATTTATTGAACAGTTGTTATTCTAGTGTAGAATATATGAGCTGCAACAACCATTAGACAGTAGCAGAGATGTATGATTAGCAAAACTACGAAAGTAAAGGGATGGTATAGTTCTACCATCTTGCACAAATCATGAATATATACATGTACATAAACACATGATAAAAAGTGTGTACTCCTACAATGTCTCCCTAACTAGATGTACCTAAATGTACCTAGCATCTATGTAGGTGTTATGCCAAGAATCCCTCTAGGATCTAGTCAACCCCATTACCTTAGAATGAGAGAATATGGGACCCCATCCTGGTCTCGAGTTGGACACCCCGCGAGGGATGTTAGACCACTGCGAGCTGGAGCGTCTGCATGCAGGAACCTCAGCGTCTCTGGTCAGTGTGTCAGCCGGGAAGTCACGGTCTCCTCTATCTTCCTAAGCAAGATGTGCTGTATATATACCCATAGGTCTCCCCAGGGATCCTACCTTGCTGTGTTACTGTGTCGGCCTAAAGGATGACGTTGGGCCTGAACTTTATACGGATATATTATACAGGAGATGGTAATCCTACTGTTAGTCCTGCTGTGCTTCCAAGAAGCCTCATGCATAATGTATGAGAATCGAACCAGGGAAGAACCCGCGTTCTGAATGCAGTGTCATATCTAAGTAAAAGGTCAGTGCCTAAGAACCATTATGTATGTAATGTAGGGAAGAATATAGGTGAAAGGTTGCAATGTTACCTGCGCCCATATAGGGTACCTATATGGAATATAACACTGCAAATTTCGTTTTTCACTATTGCAAGGCTATCTGTTCCCATAGGACAGAATGGGAGTTTGTTTATAACATCTCATAAACATAACTGACCCTAGGAACAAGATGGAAAAGTAGAGTTTAGTAGGCCTGAACTCAGAATGTTAAAGTGCATCTTTTAGTGAGGGTGATTTTTACATTCTGTGTTTGGAAATACCACTTTAGAAAGTAGGTATTTTCTTGCCTAACCATCCAGTGTGCCTCTGCTAGGTTTGTGTATTGCATGTCTGGCTTTTGGATGACAGGGGCTGGAGAGGGCAGCGGCTCCAGAAGTCTGATGAGTCAGGGCTGGGCTGAATAGGCTTGGTCTGCATTTGGAGTGGTGGGAGGACTAGCACCTTCACCTGAATAGGGCTGTGCCTGCCTTCCACAATGACGGCTCCGCCCCCCCTGTGGTGTGTCTGGAGCCAGGGCTCACACTGACAATGGAGGTTGTTGTGCACTTGCAAAGTGCCCCACAGAACTGGTTTTGGCTGGGTACAGACACTCCTGCCTGCTGTTGTTTTGGACCTCTAGAGACTGTTTTCCGCCGGGAGCAGGAAGAATCCACGCATCGTCCTGGATCGTCGCATCACATCGAGGCGTCAAGTTTGTCGTATCGTTGGGGGACGCAGTAAGAAACCGACGCATCACCTCCCCACGCAGTAAGAAACCGATGCATCACCTCCTCTCCGGTAAGGAACCGACGCAACACCTCCCCTGCACAGCAGTAAGGAACCGACGCATTACCTCCCCCGGAGCAAGGAACCGACGCATCACTTTCCCTGAGTGTAAGGAACCGACGCATCACCTTCCCTGCGGTCTGTTTTGTTTGTTTGCGTGACGCATCTCAGGTACTTTGTGTGAAAAGTGTTGCATCTGCAATTTGCTTTGAACTGAACTATTTCTACCATCTGAAAGTCATATTTTTATTACTGTATAGTGGATTTTTGTCGTTTGGTCTTGTTTTGGTTTAGATAAAAAGTACTTATTTTTCTAAACTGGTGTGGTGTCCATTTGTAGTGTTTTCACTGTATTACTGTATGTGTTCACAAATGCTTTACACACTGCCTCTGAGATAAGTCTGTCTGCTCGTGCCAAGCTACCAAGGGGGTGAGCAGGGGTTATTTTAGAAGTGTATCCCCCTTACCCTGACTAGAAGCAAGGGTCCCTATTTGGACAAAGGTACCTACCTCTGCCAACTAGAGACCCCCATTTCTAAGATTGGTGGTCAGCGGTGAGGATCTGGAGCTGCATTTGTGACTTACATACAGTGATTGGTGTACACTACTAGAATAGTGCAGACCATTATGCAACCACGTACATTTGGTAGAGTTTTTTTCCTTGGAATTGTTTGCATCTTGAAAACTGCCAATTTTCACCATGAGTAAACCAGCATCCATTGCATCTGTGGATATTGAATTTGAAGAAGAGAGGGTTGATACCTACACTGTGCCACAACTTAAGGCTGTCTGCAAAAATTTAAAATCTCTGTGAGAGGCCTCACCAGAAAGGAGGAATACCAAAAGGCGCTGAGGGCCTGGTTGGAATCTAGGAATGCTATTGAGCATACCGAAGAGCCTATGATGGAGGGAGAGAATTTAGATGGGCAGCAGGAGGGGCTGTTGGGCCTGACTGGGGGAAGTTGCCTTCCAGGGTGGGTAGCAGTGTTTCTTCAAAGGGTCTGTCTCCAGAGGAGTTGGAGGACAGGGAGAGAAGCAGAGTGCATGAATTGGAGCTTGCTAAGCTCAAGATGGGGAGCCAGGGTGACTTAGAGAATAAGAGATTGGAGTTAGAGAGCAAGAAATTGGCCATGGAGGAAAAGAAGATGCTTTTAGAGCATGAGAGAGGGTTGAGGGAGTTGGATCTGAAAGCAAAGAGTTTAGAGATCAATCCCTCTGGTGGCAGCACCCCGTCAGTGCCTGGGGAAGGAAAGGTGTACATTCCCAAATATGTTATTAAGGATTGCATGAAGCATGAGGACATTGGGCAGTGGTTTAAGGCCTATGAAGTAGCGATGAGGTCCCACCTGGTCCCTGAGAGAGATTGGGGAGCGGGGTTGTGGGGCCGCTTCATCAGTGAAGGAAGGGAGACATTGCAAGCTTTGTCCACTGAGGATCAGATGTCCTATGCCCCCATGAAGAAAGCCTTAATAACCAGGTATGGGTTGACCCCAGAGCTTTATAGGCAGAAATCTAGAAACTGCAAGAAGCTGGAGTCAAGTACCTAGGTGGAATATGTATTTTATTTTTGCGGAGCACTTGATGGATGGGTGAAGGGTAGCAAGGTGACTGATTTGCAGGGGCTCTATGATTTGGTTGCATGGGAGTACTTGTCTAGTAGTTGTTTTCCAGAGCTACGCCAGCACCTGATTGATAGTAAGCTGACTGACCCCAGGAAGCTTGCTGTGGAGGCGGACCGCTGGGTCAGTACCAGGGTCCACAAAGGGCATGTGGGAGACTCCGCCAAAGGTGGGCAGGGTCCCCAGCAGAAGAGTGGGGGACAAGGGTAAACAAAGGAGTTCCAAAAAGGGCCCCAAAGTAATCCCCAAGGGAACCAAGGTAAGGGTTCCCAGCCTCCCACTGAAAAGAAAACATGGGTCCCGACAGGTAAGCCTGTTCAGAGGGGTACCAAGACCTGTTTTAGTTGTGGTCATGTGGGCCACTTCCAGGGGGATCCTAAGTGTCCCAAACCGGTTACCACCGCACCCACTGGTGCACTGCCCCAGGAACTGGCTAGTGTAGCCTTGAGGGAGGAGTCGGGTGCCCAAGAGGGGTGGGGTCCCGCAGAGATGTCCCTGGTCTTTTTAGGAGACAGTGGGATGGTCCCTAGAGCTCATTTGCCTTATAACATTAAAAAGTACAGGCAGTGGGTGACCATCAATGGCCATAGTGTGGAGGCTCTGAGAGACACCGGAGCCAGTGTGACAGCTGTCAGTTGTCGGCTGGTGTCTGAAGAGCAGGTGGTCCCCAACGCATTCTACCCAGTAGTCGCCGCTGACAATTCAGAGTGCCTCTGCAAAGTGGTACAGGTCCCCTTTGAGTGGGGGGGTCTCAGGTACCTTGAGAGTAGCTATGAGGCCAGCCATGCCTATTGACTCTCTGCTAGGCAATGATTTGGAGAGCTCCCCTTGGGCGAAGGTGGAGCGGAGGTCTCATTTAGAGATGTTGGGTCTGCCTGAGTGGGCGTGTGTGACCACTCGGTCTATGGCAGCCGGTAAGGGCATTCAAGAGGACCTGGAGCCTGAAAGAGTGGCCCAGGTGCCTGCCAGGAAGAGAAGAGGCAGGGGGTGCGGGAAACCGGCCCCCGAGGTTCCCACGGTCCAGGAGGAGGTGGACCCTGAGGGGGATGCCCTGGAGCCTACAGGGGAACAAGTGGTTGAACTGTGGGACCTGTCTGAGCTGACCCATTGGCAGCAAGAAGGAGGGCCAACCAGGAAGGAGTTCTGCCAGGAGCAGCAGAAGTGCCCTTCTCTTATTGGTTTGCGGCAACAGGCTGCAAACCAGGCAGTAGGTGATCAGTCCGGATCACACTGGATTTACTGGGGGAATGGTCTCCTGTATAGCGAGCCTAAGGTTGCTGAGCCTGGGTCAGCCCATGTGCTGGTGGTACCCCAGCGCTTCAGAGCCTTCCTACTGGGGCTGGCTCATGATGTGCCTTTGGCAGGGCATTTGGGGGGGCAAGACAAGACCTTTGAGAGGCTTGTCACCCACTTTTACTGGCCTCAAATGCGCAAGCATTCTGATGCTCACTGTAGGTCTTGCCAGACTTGCCAGGCAAGTGGTAAGAGTGGGAGGAAGTGCAAGTCTCCTCTCCAACCTTTCCCTGTAGTCAGCACCCCCTTTGAGAGGGTGGGTATTGACATTGTGGGGCCTCTGGATCCCAAGAGAGCCATGGGCAACAGGTTTATCCTGGTCTTGGTGGACCATGACACCCGGAAGCCATCCCTCTCTGGACTGTGACGGCCCCCGTGGTGGGTCGTGCGTTGATGGGGATTTTCTCCCGTGTGGAGCTCCCCAGAGAGGTGGTGTCTGACCGTGGTACCAACTTCATATCAAAGTATATGAAGTCCCTGTGGCAGGAGTGTGGTGTAACCTATAAGTTCACCACTCCTTACCACCCCCAAGGTAATGGGCTGGTTGAGAGATTCAACTGGACCCTAAAGGGCATGATTATGGGTCTTGGTGAACCCATGAGGCGTGAGTGGGACATCCTCTTACCATGCCTGCTGTTTGCTTACAGAGAGGTACCGCAGAAGTCCTTAGGGTTCAGTCCCTTTGAGCTACTGTATGGGCATCCTGCAAGAGGACCTCTAAGTTTGGTGAAAGAAGGCTGGGAGAAAGCTCCCAGTAAGCCTCCCCAGGATGTATATAGCTACATGCTGGCCTTCAGAAACCAGACTAAGCGCTTCCGGCAACTTGCTCAGGCGAACCTGGAAGCCAGCCAGGAGGAAATGAAATGCTGGTATGATCAGAATGCCACTCTGAGTTTCTGCCTGGACAGAAGGTTTGGGTCATGGCCCCAGTGGAGCCTTGCACACTCCAGGATAAGTGGACCAGATCATTTGAGGTGGTGTAGCGCAAGAGTAATGTCACCTACTTGGTGGACTTGCAGTCGCCTAGGAACCCTTTGCGGGTCCTGCATGTAAACCGCCTGAAGCCCCACTTGGAGAGGTCCGAAGTAGGCATGCTCCTAGCAACAGATGCTGGGATGGAAGAGGAGACTGAGCCTCTTCCTGACCTTCTGTCTGCAAAGGAGCAAGATGGGTCAGTGGACAGTGTGAACCTCTCTCCCGCCCTGACCGCTGAACAGCAGAGTGACTGGCGCCAACTGTTGGGACAGTTTTCTGATCTGTTCTCCCTGACCCCCGGTGTCACCCAGTGGTGCGTACATGATGTGGACACTGGGGACAGTCCTCCAGTAAAACATAAGATTTACAGAGTGCCTGACAGGGTCAGAGCTTGCATCAAGGAGGAGGTCTCCAAGATGTTAGCGCTAGGGGTGATTGAGCCCTCAAACAGCCCTTGGGCCAGCCCAGTGGTCTTGGTCCCGAAGGCTGCCGCACCCGGTGCCACGCCAGAACTCCAGTTCTGTGTGGACTACAGAGGGCTCAATTCAGTCACCAGGACTGACGCGCACCCCATCCCCAGAGCTGATGAGCTCATCGGTTGGTTGGGGGCTGCCCGGTACCTCAGCACGTTTGACTTAACGTCTGGGTACTGGCAGATCGCCTTAACTGATGGGGCAAGAGAGAGGTCAGCATTCTCCACACCAGATGGGCACTACCAATTCCGGGTGATGCCCTTTGGGATGAAGAATGCCCCTGCCACCTTTCAGAGGTTGGTCAACCAGGTATTGTTTGGGCTGGAGGATTTCAGTGCTGCCTACCTGGACGACATTGCAGTGTTCAGTGCCACTTGGGAGGAACATCTGCACCACCTCTGGGAAGTGTTGAAGGCGCTGCGGAAGGCAGGCCTCACGATCAAGGCAAGCAAGTGCCAGATCGGGCAGGGTTCAGTGGTGTACTTGGGGCACCAGGTGGGGAGCGGCCAGGTGGCGCCCCTACAGCCCAAGATTGATACCATTCTGGCTTGGGAACCCCCTCAAGACTCAGACAGAGGTGAGAGCCTTTTTAGGAGTCACAGGATATTACAGGAGATTTGTCATGGGTATGGCACCATTGTTGCCCCCTTGACAAAGCTGACTTCCAGGAAGCAGCCCAAGAAAGTGAATTGGACTGACACCTGCCAGAAGGCTTTTGATGCCCTGCAATCTGCCATGTGCACAGCGCCCGTGCTTAAGGCACCCAACTTCTCAGAAGTGTTCATTGTGCAGACAGATGCTTCAGAGCATGGTGTGTGGGCTGTGCTCTCTCAGCTGAATGAAGAGGGCCTGGACCAACCTGTAGCCTTCATTAGTAGGAGGTTACTTCCACGGGAACAGAGGTGGAGTGCGATTGAACGTGAGGCATTTGCTGTGGTCTGGGCGCTGAAGAAGCTGAGGCCATACTTGTTTGAGACTCACTTCCGGGTTCAGACAGACCACAGGCCCCTCAGATGGTTGATGCAAATGAGGGGTGAGAATCTAAAACTGGTGAGGTGGTCCATTTCATTACAGGGTATGGACTTCACGGTGGAGCACCGCCCTGGTACAGAACACGTCAATGCTGATGGTCTGTACAGATTTTTCCACCTTAGTGAAGAGAACTCCCAAGAGGGTGGGTAGTTCCCCCCACATTTCAGCTAAAGGGGATACGTGTTAGACCTGGCACCATTGGCGTGGGTCCCCCTGCATTTTTTGCCTTTCCCTCCTGTGTTTTGCTGTGTGTTGGACTCCATTTTTGCTGGTCTAGATGCTTTGGGCACTTTGCCACTGCTGTTCAGTGCCAAAGTGCAAGTGCTCCCTGGGTAAATTATTGTTATGGATTAGTGATTCCATTATTGGCTTATTTGATTTACTTGTCAGACCCTACTACAGTGCACTATGTGTGCCCAGGGTCTGTAAATCAAATGTTGCTGGTGGGCTTGCAGCACTGATTGTGCCACCCACAGAAGCAGCTTGTAAAATGTGACTCAAGCCTGCCATTGCAGAGCCTGTATGCAGTCTGGGACTGCCATGTCAACTTGACAAGTGCACACACTTGCCAGTCCCTAAACCTTCCCTTTTCTAAATATTAGTCACCCCTGAGGTAGGCTCAAGGTACCCCTGTGGGCAGGGTGCATTGTATGTGAAAGGTAGGACATGCCCTGATGTGTGTGGCATGTCCTGATAGTGAAATACTGTCAATTTCGTTTTTCACTATTGCAAGGCTATCTGTTCCCATAGGACGGAATGGGGAGTTTGTTTATAACATCTTATAAACATAACTGACCCTAGGAACAAGATAGAAAAGTAGAGTTTAGTATGCCTGAACTCAGAATGTTAAAGTGCATCTTTTAGTGAGGGTGATTTTTACATTCTGTGTTTGAAAATACCACTTTTAGAAAGTAGGTATTTTCTTGCCTAACCATCCAGTGTGCCTCTGCTAGGTTTGTGTATTGCATGTCTGGCTTTTGGATGACAGGGGCTGGAGAGGGGCAGCGGCTCCAGAAGTCTGATGAGTCAGGGCTGGGCTGAATAGGCTTGGTCTGCATTTGGAGTGGTGGGAGGACTAGCACCTTCACCTGAATAGGGCTGTGCCTGCCTTCCACAATGACGGCTCCGCCCCCCCTGTGGTGTGTCTGGAGCCAGGGCTCACACTGACAATGGAGGTTGTTGTGCACTTGCAAAGTGCCCCACAGAACTGGTTTTGGCTGGGTACAGACACTCCTGCCTGCTGTTGTTTTGGACCTCTAGAGACTGTTTTCCGCCGGGAGCAGGAAGAATCCACGCATCGTCCTGGATCGTCGCATCACATCGAGGCGTCAAGTTTGTCGTATCGTTGGGGGACGCAGTAAGAAACCGACGCATCACCTCCCCACGCAGTAAGAAACCGATGCATCACCTCCTCTCCGGTAAGGAACCGACGCAACACCTCCCCTGCACAGCAGTAAGGAACCGACGCATTACCTCCCCGGAGCAAGGAACCGACGCATCACTTTCCCTGAGTGTAAGGAACCGACGCATCACCTTCCCTGCGGTCTGTTTTGTTTGTTTGCGTGACGCATCTCAGGTACTTTGTGTGAAAAGTGTTGCATCTGCAATTTGCTTTGAACTGAACTATTTCTACCATCTGAAAGTCATATTTTTATTACTGTATAGTGGATTTTTGTCGTTTGGTCTTGTTTTGGTTTAGATAAAGAGTACTTATTTTTCTAAACTGGTGTGGTGTCCATTTGTAGTGTTTTCACTGTATTACTGTATGTGTTCACAAATGCTTTACACACTGCCTCTGAGATAAGTCTGTCTGCTCGTGCCAAGCTACCAAGGGGGTGAGCAGGGGTTATTTTAGAAGTGTATCCCCCTTACCCTGACTAGAAGCAAGGGTCCCTATTTGGACAAAGGTACCTACCTCTGCCAACTAGAGACCCCCATTTCTAAGATTGGTGGTCAGCGGTGAGGATCTGGAGCTGCATTTGTGACTTACATACAGTGATTGGTGTACACTACTAGAATGAGTGCAGACCATTATGCAACCACGTACATTTGGTAGAGTTTTTTCCTTGGAATTGTTTGCATCTTGAAAACTGCCAATTTTCACCATGAGTAAACCAGCATCCATTGCATCTGTGGATATTGAATTTGAAGAAGAGAGGGTTGATACCTACACTGTGCCACAACTTAAGGCTGTCTGCAAAAATTTAAAATCTCTGTGAGAGGCCTCACCAGAAAGGAGGAATACCAAAAGGCGCTGAGGGCCTGGTTGGAATCTAGGAATGCTATTGAGCATACCGAAGAGCCTATGATGGAGGGAGAGAATTTAGATGGGCAGCAGGAGGGGCTGTTGGGCCTGACTGGGGGAAGTTGCCTTCCAGGGTGGGTAGCAGTGTTTCTTCAAAGGGTCTGTCTCCAGAGGAGTTGGAGGACAGGGAGAGAAGCAGAGTGCATGAATTGGAGCTTGCTAAGCTCAAGATGGGGAGCCAGGGTGACTTAGAGAATAAGAGATTGGAGTTAGAGAGCAAGAAATTGGCCATGGAGGAAAAGAAGATGCTTATAGAGCATGAGAGAGGGTTGAGGGAGTTGGATCTGAAAGCAAAGAGTTTAGAGATCAATCCCTCTGGTGGCAGCACCCCGTCAGTGCCTGGGGAAGGAAAGGTGTACATTCCCAAATATGTTATTAAGGATTGCATGAAGCATGAGGACATTGGGCAGTGGTTTAAGGCCTATGAAGTAGCGATGAGGTCCCACCTGGTCCCTGAGAGAGATTGGGGAGCGGGGTTGTGGGGCTGCTTCATCAGTGAAGGAAGGGAGACATTGCAAGCTTTGTCCACTGAGGATCAGATGTCCTATGCCCCCATGAAGAAAGCCTTAATAGCCAGGTATGGGTTGACCCCAGAGCTTTACAAGGCAGAAATCTAGAAACTGCAAGAAGCTGGAGTCAAGTACCTAGGTTGAATATGTATTTTATTTTTGCGGAGCACTTGATGGATGGGTGAAGGGTAGCAAGGTGACTGATTTGCAGGGGCTCTATGATTTGGTTGCATGGGAGTACTTGTCTAGTAGTTGTTTTCCAGAGCTACGCCAGCACCTGATTGATAGTAAGCTGACTGACCCCAGGAAGCTTGCTGTGGAGGCGGACCGCTGGGTCAGTACCAGGGTCCACAAAGGGCATGTGGGAGACTCCGCCAAAGGTGGGCAGGGTCCCCAGCAGAAGAGTGGGGGGGACAAGGGTAAACAAAAGGAGTTCCAAAAAGGGCCCCAAAGTAATCCCCAAGGGAACCAAGGTAAGGGTTCCCAGCCTCCCACTGAAAAGAAAACATGGGTCCCGACAGGTAAGCCTGTTCAGAGGGGTACCAAGACCTGTTTTAGTTGTGGTCATGTGGGCCACTTCCAGGGGGATCCTAAGTGTCCCAAACCGGTTACCACCGCACCCACTGGTGCACTGCCCCAGGAACTGGCTAGTGTAGCCTTGAGGGAGGAGTCAGGTGCCCAAGAGGGGTGGGGTCCCGCAGAGATGTCCCTGGTCTTTTTAGGAGACAGTGGGATGGTCCCTAGAGCTCATTTGCCTTATAACATTAAAAAGTACAGGCAGTGGGTGACCATCAATGGCCATAGTGTGGAGGCTCTGAGAGACACCAGAGCCAGTGTGACAGCTGTCAGTTGTCGGCTGGTGTCTGAAGAGCAGGTGGTCCCCAACGCATTCTACCCAGTAGTCGCCGCTGACAATTCAGAGTGCCTCTGCAAAGTGGTACAGGTCCCCTTTGAGTGGGGGGGTCTCAGGTACCTTGAGAGTAGCTATGAGGCCAGCCATGCCTATTGACTCTCTGCTAGGCAATGATTTGGAGAGCTCCCCTTGGGCGAAGGTGGAGCGGAGGTCTCATTTAGAGATGTTGGGTCTGCCTGAGTGGGCGTGTGTGACCACTCGGTCTATGGCAGCCGGTAAGGGCATTCAAGAGGACCTGGAGCCTGAAAGAGTGGCCCAGGTGCCTGCCAGGAAGAGAAGAGGCAGGGGGTGCGGGAAACCGGCCCCGAGGTTCCCACGGTCCAGGAGGAGGTGGACCCTGAGGGGGATGCCCTGGAGCCTACAGGGGAACAAGTGGTTGAACTGGGGGACCTGCCTGAGCTGACCCATTGGCAGCAAGAAGGAGGGCCAACCAGGAAGGAGTTCTGCCAGGAGCAGCAGAAGTGCCCTTCTCTTATTGGTTTGCGGCAACAGGCTGCAAACCAGGCAGTAGGTGATCAGTCCGGATCACACTGGATTTACTGGGGGAATGGTCTCCTGTATAGCGAGCCTAAGGTTGCTGAGCCTGGGTCAGCCCATGTGCTGGTGGTACCCCAGCGCTTCAGAGCCTTCCTACTGGGGCTGGCTCATGATGTGCCTTTGGCAGGGCATTTGGGGGCAAGACAAGACCTTTGAGAGGCTTGTCACCCACTTTTACTGGCCTCAAATGCGCAAGCATTCTGATGCTCACTGTAGGTCTTGCCAGACTTGCCAGGCAAGTGGTAAGAGTGGGAGGAAGTGCAAGTCTCCTCTCCAACCTTTCCCTGTAGTCAGCACCCCTTTGAGAGGGTGGGTATTGACATTGTGGGGCCTCTGGATCCCAAGAGAGCCATGGGCAACAGGTTTATCCTGGTCTTGGTGGACCATGACACCCGGAAGCCATCCCTCTCTGGACTGTGACGGCCCCGTGGTGGGTCGTGCGTTGATGGGGATTTTCTCCCGTGTGGAGCTCCCCAGAGAGGTGGTGTCTGACCGTGGTACCAACTTCATATCAAAGTATATGAAGTCCCTGTGGCAGGAGTGTGGTGTAACCTATAAGTTCACCACTCCTTACCACCCCCAAGGTAATGGGCTGGTTGAGAGATTCAACTGGACCCTAAAGGGCATGATTATGGGTCTTGGTGAACCCATGAGGCGTGAGTGGGACATCCTCTTACCATGCCTGCTGTTTGCTTACAGAGAGGTACCGCAGAAGTCCTTAGGGTTCAGTCCCTTTGAGCTACTGTATGGGCATCCTGCAAGAGGACCTCTAAGTTTGGTAAAAGAAGGCTGGGAGAAAGCTCCCAGTAAGCCTCCCCAGGATGTATATAGCTACATGCTGGCCTTCAGAAACCAGACTAAGTGCTTCCGGCAACTTGCTCAGGCGAACCTGGAAGCCAGCCAGGAGGAAATGAAATGCTGGTATGATCAGAATGCCACTCTGAGTTTCTGCCTGGACAGAAGGTTTGGGTCATGGCCCCAGTGGAGCCTTGCGCACTCCAGGATAAGTGGACCAGATCATTTGAGGTGGTGTAGCGCAAGAGTAATGTCACCTACTTGGTGGACTTGCAGTCGCCTAGGAACCCTTTGCGGGTCCTGCATGTAAACCGCCTGAAGCCCCACTTGGAGAGGTCCGAAGTAGGCATGCTCCTAGCAACAGATGCTGGGATGGAAGAGGAGACTGAGCCTCTTCCTGACCTTCTGTCTGCAAAGGAGCAAGATGGGTCAGTGGACAGTGTGAACCTCTCTCCCGCCCTGACCGCTGAACAGCAGAGTGACTGGCGCCAACTGTTGGGACAGTTTTCTGATCTGTTCTCCCTGACCCCCGGTGTCACCCAGTGGTGCGTACATGATGTGGACACTGGGGACAGTCCTCCAGTAAAACATAAGATTTACAGAGTGCCTGACAGGGTCAGAGCTTGCATCAGGAGGAGGTCTCCAAGATGTTAGCGCTAGGGGTGATTGAGCCCTCAAACAGCCCTTGGGCCAGCCCAGTGGTCTTGGTCCCGAAGGCTGCCGCACCCGGTGCCACGCCAGAACTCCAGTTCTGTGTGGACTACAGAGGGCTCAATTCAGTCACCATGACTGACGCGCACCCCATCCCCAGAGCTGATGAGCTCATCGGTTGGTTGGGGGCTGCCCGGTACCTCAGCACGTTTGACTTAACGTCTGGGTACTGGCAGATCGCCTTAACTGATGGGGCAAGAGAGAGGTCAGCATTCTCCACACCAGATGGGCACTACCAATTCCGGGTGATGCCCTTTGGGATGAAGAATGCCCCTGCCACCTTTCAGAGGTTGGTCAACCAGGTATTGTTTGGGCTGGAGGATTTCAGTGCTGCCTACCTGGACGACATTGCAGTGTTCAGTGCCACTTGGGAGGAACATCTGCACCACCTCTGGGAAGTGTTGAAGGCGCTGCGGAAGGCAGGCCTCACGATCAAGGCAAGCAAGTGCCAGATCGGGCAGGGTTCAGTGGTGTACTTGGGGCACCAGGTGTGGAGCGGCCAGGTGGCGCCCCTACAGCCCAAGATTGATACCATTCTGGCTTGGGAACCCCCTCAAGACTCAGACAGAGGTGAGAGCCTTTTTAGGAGTCACAGGATATTACAGGAGATTTGTCATGGGTATGGCACCATTGTTGCCCCCTTGACAAAGCTGACTTCCAGGAAGCAGCCCAAGAAAGTGAATTGGACTGACACCTGCCAGAAGGCTTTTGATGCCCTGCAATCTGCCATGTGCACAGCGCCCGTGCTTAAGGCACCCAACTTCTCAGAAGTGTTCATTGTGCAGACAGATGCTTCAGAGCATGGTGTGTGGGCTGTGCTCTCTCAGCTGAATGAAGAGGGCCTGGACCAACCTGTAGCCTTCATTAGTAGGAGGTTACTTCCACGGGAACAGAGGTGGAGTGCGATTGAACGTGAGGCATTTGCTGTGGTCTGGGCGCTGAAGAAGCTGAGGCCATACTTGTTTGAGACTCACTTCCGGGTTCAGACAGACCACAGGCCCCTCAGATGGTTGATGCAAATGAGGGGTGAGAATCTAAAACTGGTGAGGTGGTCCATTTCATTACAGGGTATGGACTTCACGGTGGAGCACCGCCCTGGTACAGAACACGTCAATGCTGATGGTCTGTACAGATTTTTCCACCTTAGTGAAGAGAACTCCCAAGAGGGTGGGTAGTTCTCCCACATTTCAGCTAAAGGGGATACGTGTTAGACCTGGCACCATTGGCGTGGGTCCCCCTGCATTTTTTGCCTTTCCCTCCTGTGTTTTGCTGTGTGTTGGACTCCATTTTTGCTGGTCTAGATGCTTTGGGCACTTTGCCACTGCTGTTCAGTGCCAAAGTGCAAGTGCTCCTGGGTAAATTATTGTTATGGATTAGTGATTCCATTATTGGCTTATTTGATTTACTTGTCAGACCCTACTACAGTGCACTATGTGTGCCCAGGGTCTGTAAATCAAATGTTGCTGGTGGGCTTGCAGCACTGATTGTGCCACCCACAGAAGCAGCTTGTAAAATGTGACTCAAGCCTGCCATTGCAGAGCCTGTATGCAGTCTGGGACTGCCATGTCAACTTGACAAGTGCACACACTTGCCAGTCCCTAAACCTTCCCTTTTCTAAATATTAGTCACCCCTGAGGTAGGCTCAAGGTACCCCTGTGGGCAGGGTGCATTGTATGTGAAAGGTAGGACATGCCCTGATGTGTGTGGCATGTCCTGATAGTGAAATACTGTCAATTTCGTTTTTCACTATTGCAAGGCTATCTGTTCCCATAGGACGGAATGGGGAGTTTGTTTATAACATCTTATAAACATAACTGACCCTAGGAACAAGATGGAAAAGTAGAGTTTAGTATGCCTGAACTCAGAATGTTAAAGTGCATCTTTTAGTGAGGGTGATTTTTACATTCTGTGTTTGAAAATACCACTTTTAGAAAGTAGGTATTTTCTTGCCTAACCATCCAGTGTGCCTCTGCTAGGTTTGTGTATTGCATGTCTGGCTTTTGGATGACAGGGGCTGGAGAGGGGCAGCGGCTCCAGAAGTCTGATGAGTCAGGGCTGTGCTGAATAGGCTTGGTCTGCATTTGGAGTGGTGGGAAGAGTAGCACCTTCACCTGAATAGGGCTCTGCCTGCCTTCCACAATGACGGCTCTGCCCCCCTGTGGTGTGTCTGGAGCCAGGGCTCACACTGACAGTGGAGGTTGTTGTGCACTTGCAAAGTGCCCCACAGAACTGGTTTTGGCTGGGTACAGACACTCTCTGCCTTCAGAGAACAAAGGATTTTGGTGTATAAAAAGAGGGGCCCAGACTTTTAGATCACTTCTGGGAAATCAAGAGGAACCTGCCAAGGAGAAGAGCCGGAGAAACTGAGGAGGAATACTGCCCCAGTGCTGTTTGCTGTCTGGGGTTGGCCTGCAGTGGCTACTTGCTGCCAAGGAAAGGAGAAAAGGACTTTGCTGTTTGCTGTGTCCCCTGCATGAGGAAGATCTCCAAGGGCTTGAAACTGAGCTTGCCTCCTGTTCTGAAGTCTCAGCGACACAAAGACATCACCACCAGCTCCCCTGAACTTCCTTGCTGGGAGTTCTGACCTGCAAAGAGGTGCCTGCTGTTGTTTTGGACCACTAGAGACTGTTTTCCGCTGGGAGCTGGAAGAATCCACGCATCGTCCTGGATCATCGCATCACATTGAGGCGTCAAGTTTGTCGCATCGTTGGGGGACGCAGTATGAAACCAACGCATCACCTCCCCACGCAGTAAGAAACCGACGCATTACCTCCTCTCCGGTAAGGAAACGACGCATCACCTCCCCTGCGCAGCAGTAAGGAACCGACACATAACCTCCCCCGGAGCAAGGAACCGACACATCACCTTCCCTGCGACTCGTTTTGTTTGTTTGTTTGACGCATCCCAGGTACTTTGTGTGAAAAGTGTTGCATCTGCAATTTGCTTTGAACCGAACTATTTCTACCATCTGAAAGTCATATTTTTATTACTGTATTGTGAATTTTTGTTGTTTGGTCTTGTTTTGGTTTAGATAAAAATTACTTATTTTTCTAAACTGGTGTGGTGTCCGTTTGTAGTGTTTTCACTGTATTACTGTATGTGTTCACAAATGCTTTACACACTGCCTCTGAGATAATCCTGTCTGCTCGTGCCAAGCTACCAAGGGGGTGAGCAGGGGTTATTTTAGAAGTGTATCCCCCTTACCCTGACTAGATGCAAGTGTCCCTATTTGGACAAAGGTACCTACCTCTAATGCCAACTAGAGACCCCCATTTCTAACACTGATTTTTCGCAACACTTCGCACATGGCTTACTTTGCCCTTCACATCTGTTTTGTTAGGTCTCTCAGTTCCCCTTGTGTGCAGAGCTTTGAGTTACTTGACCATACTTTATCTCTCTTACCTTTTGTACTGCAGTGTCCCATTCCACTTCTCCTGTGTTAGAGGCTATGTCCTTGTCACCATTATGCTCATCTGCAGCTGTACTTTTGGACAAGCACAAAAGACTGTATTCTGGATATTTTGAGGAGGGTCAGGGGTTCGCAAAAGATTTAATTGATGGTATAATATATTTTACAGTAAAATAGCCTGCACTGGTTAACCTATCCACCTTGTGACCAAACCTTCGGACCACCAGCCATACTGCCTCAGCTGTGCACCATTGACTCAGGCTTCTGCTGAATTCAATCTGATTCTTCTTGATTTTCTTCCTACCTCTTCTCTTCCGCTCTAGGTATATACCTGGGAATGGGTTCATATTCATGTTTCTAGGGTATATTAGGAAAAAAGTTGCCATTGAAGTCACCAGCCAGCTGTGCAACCCCAATTCCTAACAGCTTGCTAGGCTGAAACAATATCTATTTTGAACAGCATGGATTGCAATGTCACTCTGCTACAAGCAATAGTCCATGCTATTAGTAAAATTCAAGAGGCCATGGAAGTCGCCCAGCATGAAAGGGCTTCTCTTCTAGCAAAGATTAAGAGGTTGTGCCCTCTGAGTACGAACCCTAATGTCACTTTCATCAATAGAGACGCAGTTCTATCAGGACAGAATTTTGGGGGATTATCCACGGTTTAGAGACTAACATTAGTACCTCCTGCAAGAAATGGGGTAACTACCTTAGCTCCTCTAGAAAACTATGGAAGACATCCCAAATGTTTCAAGGCCTTGATTGCTTAATGTAAATGACATTTCATGTCACAGCTAGGGCATTTACAAATTAAATAGGTGCAAGCCGCCTTTATTTTTATCACATTTGATTTAAGGCACCAACACTCTCACTAATCAGAATAATGCAATTTTTAATAGTTTTGATCAATTTTTGGAACAATTCACTACTGTATTTGGTCATTGCCAAATGCTTTATTAGGCTCAAATGGGCAGAGGAAACAGTGACCTTGTTATATCTATATTTTGCCATTTCCCGCAACCTATGATGTAGACAACATGGATGGATGAGGCAGAGGCTGCTAAGAAAGCTCTTGTTGAATTAATACTGTCAACTGCTGTGCAACGGCATTAGATGCTTCTAACATCTTTTGAGATCAGCGAAGGAGAAACTGAGTTTGTGCAATTAATGCAAGTCGCAGCTGAACTTCATCCTCTTACTAAGGAAGAAAAAGAAAAGCCAAAAAAATATGGAACCTATTTATGCTGTAACAAGTTCACCCATTTTCTGAGACAATGTCCCCAGCTTTTGTGAGCCGCACAGCCTGACTCATCAGCAAACCCAGGTTGGGCTCTACTCAGAGACAAGAGCTTGCTATTAATACGAGAAATGCTCACATAGAAGTCATGTTGGCTACACCATTAAGACCTCATCAAGTAATTGCTTTGATTGACAGCTAGGCTACAGGGTGTTTTATTGACCAGTTTACCTCTTCAAAGGAGAGAAGACTAAAAGCAAAGAAATGCACTGATGGTATTTTGTTAACTTCAGGAGATGTGGTTTTGGAAAGACAAAGGTTGTGATTATGGTAACTGAAGTGGGTCGAAGAGAAATCTTACATTCAACATTATTAAGGTCCTTGCATTCACTGTCCTATTAGGTACAACTTGGCTTTGATGTCAACCAGATCTACTACAGTAGCGTCCTTGGGCCACACCCCTTTTGATGGAAGATGGTGAAATTGAAATATTTGGGGATATTTCTTAATAGAGGTTTTGAAAATACTAGTCATGACACACAGGACCTAACAAGATGGTCAGCTCTTAATCTATCTCTATGGGGAAGAACTCAAATAACAGAAATGAACATAGAGCACTCCTTAACTATGTATTTGCAATGATCCTCCAAGAAATCACCAGTAAAATGTTGAAGGAACTATGCACAAGGGTAAAACTGTTTGTTAGGGAAGGGACACGCCCTGTTTAAAAATGGACACGTTGCATGCCTCTGGAGAATATGGATGGCTTACACTTCCAAATTACACTGGCTATCCTTCCAAATATCCCACATTTTTTAGTTCTTGCATGACACCCTAGAAATCCCTTAGTAGAGGAGAATGAAAAATGCACTTTTGAGTGAAGTAGGTGGCATCAGAACATTATACACAAGCAACAGGTAAGGGATAGTCTGCAAACACCCAATCCTGAATGCCATACCCCTTTCTTGGCAGAAACTGCACTGTCTACTACACATAGATAGCTTGCTACATGAATGAGCACCTATATGGGGTAATGCTGTGCTGTGGTTTGGGGCAAAGGAGACTTTTTGTACTGGTTTTCATGTAAGAAGGATTCAGTTAACAGATCAACTTTTTGGTGCATGGAAGGTGAAGTAATTTGCAGAAGCGAGTACCAACTTTGGGTTACGTGCAACACAACAATAGCGAGATCAGCAGTTGTCACACTGCATCAGCAGTGCATCAGAGTCCCACCAAAACATATTATCAGTATCTCTGCCAATGCTTCCCAAACTGTGGGTTGAGGTGATTTTTGGTGGAATGTAAAAGTCCAAGCAACAAATAAAGATGCCTTTTAATTCTGTATTTATCTTGCCACATTTGCTACACTTCAAAGATGTTTTCTGACAAATTCCTGCTTATATTTTTTAACATGTGGATTGGTGTTTACAAACCCCTCTCACTTTGCAGTCATAGAAAGAAAAGTAAAGAGAATTATGTGACAATCTTGCTCGGGTACAGGGAGAGTGAAAGGAAAGGCTGTAGGATGTCACTTTTTGTGACACACAACAAAATGTAAATACCTTTAAATGAACAGTACACATTCGGCAGATAGGAAAGCAAAAATAAAGCATTTTTTTCCCTGTAATTCTGAAGTGTGATGGAAACAAAGATTTTAATAGGATTAAAACAAATCAAAATTAAATTAAATGAAAATCAAGTCTCTTTACTTGGTGATGCGCAACTGATAAATATTCACTGAAAAGCGATTTCCACCTGACTAGAAGAGGGTAGATAAATCTCATTTTATTATTTGCCAGTTTTAGTTAGAAGGGTAGGAATTGAAAGGAAATGGAGGGATGGGTGGTGGAGGTGGATAAAAACAGGAAAAGGGGGGTTCAGATCTAAGATATGCTAGTCTGTGTAGGTCATACAGTAATGTTGCATGCACATGTTATTGCTATCTTTGATTAAAACAGAACTGTTAGACCGGTCAGCCTTAGGGAGGTTTTCCACCAAACGTTTTGCCTCACTTCTTGCTGATCTGTTTCTGATGGCCTTAGGATTCTGGGCACTTTACCACTGCTAACCAGTGCTAAAGTGCAGGTGCTCACTCCCCTAAAACATTATAACATTGGTGTATCCACAATTGGCATTCTTAATTCACTTATAAGTCCCTAGTAATGTGCACTACATGTGCCCAGGCCTGTACATTAAATGCTACTAGTGGGCCTGAAGCACTAATTGTGCCACCCACTTAAGTAGCAGAGCCTGTATATGCAGCTTGAGTACCATGTGACTTGGCATTTAAAACCCCTTGCCAAGCCTTAAACCCCCCTTTTAGCACACATAAGTCACCCCTGAGGTGAGCACTAGGTAGCACATAAGGCAGGGTGCTCTGTAAGTAAAAGGCAGAACATATACCTTTTAGTTTTACATGTCCTGGTAGTTAAAAACTCCCAAATTCGTTTTTCACTACTGGGAGGCCTACCCCTCTCATAGGTTATCATAATTCCTTATTACAATTATTAAGTGTAATTCCTGAAAGAAAAGGAGTAGAACTGTCATGTTTAGTATCTATGGACTTGTAATAATAAACCTTGTTTAATGGTAAAGTTGGATTCATTATTACAACTTTAAAAATGCCACTTTTAGAAAGTTGGCATTTGTCTGCTCTTACGCCCTGTATGCCTGCTGCCTTTCTCCAATACAAGTCTGGGCTTGGGTGACAGCTGGGCCTTGTGCATTCCATCTAGACAGTCAAACAAAAAGGGAGCTTAGGTGTGCCTGATGGGCCATTCACATCCTGATGGGTCATTCTGGGCAGGATGGGAAGGAGGAGCTAACACACCCAAATGGGCTGTATCCTGCTCACACACAAAGGACTGCTTAGCCCCCTGGAGGGTGTCTGGAGCCAGGGCAGAAAGGGAGGACCTCTGTGCACTTCATAGCGCCTCTCTGAAGTCACCCCCTCTTCTAAGGCACAACTGTGTATAAGAACTGGACTTCTGACCCTACCAACTCAGTGCACTTCTGGACCTGTGGATACTCTGCCAGGAAGAAGGACTGCTGTGTTGCTGAATGACTGTCACTCTGCTGGACTGCACCTCTGGAAGCACTGCTTTTCTGCTGTGCTGACCTGCCTGCTGCCTTCTCTGTCTGGGTGATAAGGACTGGACCGACACCACTTGAACCCAGAGTGACTCCAAGGGCTTGTCTGCTTGCCTCCTGTTCTGAAGTCTCAGGGACATCAAAGTCTTCCAGCAACCCTGCAACAGCACCTGGACTCTGCCATCTGAGAGTCTAACCCTGCAAAGTGGTGCCAATCCAGTCCTGGGCTCTTGGAAGTGGGTTTTCTGTGCTAAACCAGCAAAATCCATGCATCGCCGCCATTACGCAGGTTGGAACTTATGCATCTTCTTCTACGCCGATGCACCGCTGCTCGAGGACATGACATCACTGGCAGCACGGCTCGATGATGACGCATCGCCTTCATCGTAAATGGTTCGCGGACGACTCCTCTCCTACTTTACAGATCAGAACTGATGCATTGCCTACATCCGAAGGGATCAGCCCCGATGCATCGGCACCTCTGCTCCTGCATCGGGTCTTGGATATCGACGCACCCTCCCTCCAGGGTACTTTTTCAGAGGGACTAGGTTGGTCCCTGTATCCGAACTGTGCTCCATTGTGGTCAGCCTGAACTTTCCTATTTGACCCGGTCAAGCGCGACCAGATAGCCCTGGTTGACACTTTAGGTTTCTAAGCACTATATTTCAAAGATATTCTTTAAAAATTCATAACTTGGGTTCTACTTATTGGATTTTTGTCATTGTGGTCTCGTTTTGATAATTAAATTAAAGTCTCTTTTTATAACCTGATGTGGATTATTTTTGCATGGTGTTTTCACTGTTTTAATATTTTAAGTGTTGCACAAATACTTTATACATTGCCTCCTCTGTCCCAAGCTACAAGAGGGTTAGCACAGGTTAATTTATGGTGTGTATCTGACTTACCCTGACTATGATTGCAGTCCCTAATTGGACAGGGTGATTACCTCTGCCAACTAGAGACCCAAGTTCTAACAAGAACAGAAGGGTTAGGTAGGATTCAGCAAGAAGGAGAATTATGTGGGTGGGGGAGGCACTGAGCAAATACATGGAGACTGAGTTAGAAGGAAGAAGAGGGGGACGCAAATATGGAGGAGCCAGACGGAGGCAGGTATGAGGAAAGGAGAAGTCAAGAGTGAGAGGACAGTAAGGGGAAAGAAGTGGAGGTCAGGGTGAATAGAAAGCAAAGGGATGGAGGGAGGGAGACCGTAAATAAAGGGGTGAAAGAGGTGACAAAGAAGCAAGAGAAGTCAGGAGTAAAGAAGAATTGAAGGACAACAGCTCAAATGGACAAAGGCAACCTGGTAAAGTGTATATAGAGCAATTGAACGAATGCCGATAAAAACATTAGGCCTTTTGGATGTTGGCGGAACAGCACACACCACCTGTGGCTAGAGTGCCATACATAAGAGGTCTCACACACTGCTTCTTGAATAATAGAACTACAGGTGAAATTATTTTATAGGATAAGATTGTGAGTTGCTAAACACCGATTGCCATAGACAAAAGATATCGCGTGCTGTTTGCAAAATGAAGTCCTGGTGCTTGGAATTTAAAAATGGCTCTGATGTGAAGTCACTGCTGCAGCCGAAAGAAATTAACTACACTGGTATATGCAAATCATGCCCAGACACGGTGCATCACTGTCTGCCCTTCATTCCGTAAAAGAAATCCCTAAGAGACTTGTCTGGTACGAAAATTGGTGAAGATTAATAGTATTATCGCATCAAATGTACATTATAATAAACTATTACGGCCTAGCGTATAAATTATAGGAAGCCGAGGGGGTTACAAAGTAAACAATCCTCCTGCAATGCAATAAATCAGTCGTAAACAGTGCCGCTCTGCTCCCCGGTGAAGCATAAATAAAGAAAAGTCTGACTCCCAGAGCAGTTTGTATAGTAATTAGCTGTAAAATGAGAATAACTGACACTATATTCTACAATTAAAAATGGAAAAGAACACGCACACAAAGCAATTTCAACATATAATTGTCAATTTAATAGACGCTTATTTTCTCATTTAAAGGATGTGTTAACTTTAACTAAGTCACTAAACGTACCTATTTAGGGAAACCATTTTATAAAATACTTCAAAAACTGAAGCTTCTGCTGATGTTGGGGTTTTAATCAATATATTATTAGAAGTGATGTAGCTGCTTTAGTAGCTGGGGGAGGGGGCGGGGAATAAGGGGGTGGGGGGAGGTCCCACGCTCATTACAGGGGTTGCTTCTTCGCCCATTATGAGCTTTCCCAGCTAACAAGAAGGTATTTTAAAACGGGGTGTCGGATATATGTAGAATTTGAAATCCGGTGACAAAGGCGCACTTCTTGAGCCAATCAACGCTGCATCCCAAATCGTGAAGTGTCATAGAAGTCACGTGTTTCACCTTAAAGATAGGGAACTGTTCCAGACATGCTCTATAGCAGGAAAGATTGAAAACTGCATGCGAGAATACTTGTAAAATATTCACGGTGGGTAAAGTTATTAAGCCTTAATGGTATACAAGTAAGTAAAAGCGAGAGGAAACAAGCTCTGGCCAAGCCAATTGGCCTGGCTTTAACGTGCTCACACTTGCAAGAAAAGATATGCATCAGTGCACCTAGAGGGTTTCTGACATGTCACTGTGCACAATGCCTATTTCTGCGCTTCCTCTGTCTCTGCCCTATTTTATAATCACCAAATCTGCAAGTCATAAGAAGAGGATGCGTTGTGGGGTACATGATCACTAAGTATCCAGGTGTGTGAAGTGACATATAATAAGGATAGGAGTGCAGTCCCTTGAGTGATGAAGAGCATGGTTTGAGACTGTATCCATTAATGCAGGTTACCAAGCTTCAGTGTGATGGGAAGCAGGTCGTTTTGGGATTAGATAAGAGATTTGGTGCTGGTCAGCATTAAGAGGCTGCCTTGAAGTATGTATTGGCACCACATGTGAATCACGTCTATGGGCATGTGAGTCTTTCTGTGCAGAGTGTGTGTGCTGCTGCTATGGTGCAGCTGAACTGGACAGGTGATTTATTGACAGTGGGAGGCTGTATCAAGGGTCATTGGTGGACAATGGGATGGCTGTCAGGATGTTCATTGAAAGTATTTTGATGTGTGACAGGTCAGTAAAGGAGTAGCTTTGTCCCAGTATATGGTCCTACCTACCTTGATTTGTGCTGGTATTATGCTGTCTGAGTGAATTCCGTGATGGGTGGATGGGTTATAATGAGGAAATGGGCAGAGTGGAGGAGGATGGCATAGTCAAGAGAGATGGTAGGTATAGTATTAGTGTTAACATCTCTAGCTACAGTAGAAACTTTCAGGGCCTCCAGGGTATCAAGCAACGTGGTGACGATACAGGGGTTGATATCCACTTCATCCATTTTCATACAAAGTACCTCACTAACTTGAAATAGGTTTTTTGTAAGAGAATATAGTGGTCTTTGAGAACATAGTCTTGATTCCAACTACAGGCTTTGCTCCATTTTGCCTGTATATTTCTGTTTTCACCAGAAGCAAGATTTTAAGTCGGTCGGGTTTTGCCCATGTGCCAACAACACTTGAGCTATTTTCCCATGGGCTAGTTGCAGACCCTGTTCTATTTGCCATCAAGTTGTTGGCAAATAGCTCAAAATTCTGATTTTCACACTCTGCAACACCTTCGAGAAAGAGCAAATCAAAATTTAATATCATGCGCTGCAGGGTGCGCAAATTGGAATTTGATATTTGTCATCAAGATCCTCGCAGGGCTTTACCTACTCAAGGTTGTGGGCAAGTAATATAAGGGAGGCAACCTACATAGGGGCAAACATGGCATGGATAAATATTGCTTCACTTGGAATCTCGTTTCTTTTGCAAACAGAAGTTTTCAACCAAGACAGAATTAGGCCTAAAGTAGTAATTAGGGATTATAAAGAAAAAGTATAGCGCATTGGTCAAGAAGAATATACTATTAAAGACAAAAAGTGTAGGTCACTTTGCACAGAGCATAGTCTGAGATTGGAATATGTCACTGATAAATGGTTCTCTGTTGACCATCCAGACTTGATGTTTATCGTATTAGAGAGTAATGTTTATTATGGGGTATTAGGATGTCTGGACTTTATTCTTATTTAATATAAAGCTCTTTTTGCTCTAGGTTTGTAGCCATAATAGGATCACATAAAAAATGTGTAGGCTATTAATCTGAAGTATTATCGCAATTTACAAATGAAGGGCATTAAATGTGGTACTAAGATGTCTCATTAGGTGTTAAAAGTGTCCATCAGTGTAAACTCGCATTTGATTGACAGCACACCGAGGTGCAAAACAAATCTTGGTGAAACAACAGAATGAGCATGAAAAATGTTTAGAAGCACAAATCACATTCAGATGAAAAACTGCTTTCAAATGCAAATTCACACGAAGTGAAAGTATGCAGGATTGTGGTACCACAATTAGCAGCAAACTCACATGCACAATGAAATTGTGGTCCAAAATCACCCCAGGTCAGCATTATTCATAGAAGATCCTGTATAACGAAGCCAGCGCAATCCTGTCTTTATCTTTGGAAAGGAGTGCAATCCTCCTGCTTTCCTCAAAGAGCATTTAGCCCAGGAGAGTATCACATGCCCAGAATTACCTCAAGACAGGCATAAACTGGCCTCACAATGTTGCCCTTTCTCACCCTTTCAGTTCGAGGACCCCTCAATGATCTAACATGGATTGCCTCTTCCTGTGACAATTGAATTCTCAGATTGACAAGATGTAGCAATGCTAGTCCACTTCTTGTGAACTTTCTTTTTTCCCCCGTCGCTCTTGTAATCTGTGTTCAGTCACTAGTGCTAAACCATTACATTCAGTAAAAGAAGATGCTGTGGTCGAACCAATTCATCCTTGGGTTCTTCCTTCAGGCCATGTCGACACAATGCTATCTGCGCTCTTTCAAAACTGGTATATTCAGCCCCTAATTGATGAAAACGAGTCACATATATCAAGACATCCATACCTCCTTGATCAATATCACACAAGACTTCTTCAGCAGAATACTGCAAATCAAGTCGTTCAAATATCTACTTAAAAGCTGATAAGAAGATATCATCAATTATAAACATGCATGTGAGTTGGTTACTAAAGGAGTTGCCCGAGCAAATGCTGATCCAGAAAGGCAAGTAATCGGGTAACCCACCTTGGCTCTGTCTTGATTAAACTCTGCAGGGTGAAAAGCAAAATGCACTGAAAGAGAATCCAAAAAATCTCTTAGTATTAGTGGAATCTCCAGAAAAACAGAGGGCACTTCAAGGAACCTTGAAGTGATGTCTGCAGACTTTGACACCAGGTTCTAAGTGCCGAATTCTCAAGACACAATTTTTGTAACAAGGACTAGATGCTGAGAAGGCCTGTTGAGCACTCTTTTTGACTCAAAGTAACACAAGAAGGGAGGTAAGAGGTAATGCTCAAAAGAGCAGAAGAGGTGGATACGTCCTCCTCAAGTTATATTGTCAAAAAACAAAGGGATCCACCCTTATCGGAAAGTATAGAAGTGTTCCTCCAGACTACGTGTGTCTCCTACAATGGTGGAAAGCACACAGCTTTGTTTAAATACCCCTCACCCACCAAAAGGACCCTTGGTGGCATGCTTCATCATCGGGGTCTTCCCGCCCCGCTGCTGGGACGGGGCGTGCTACGACCTACGACTACGTGGGAGCACTGGTTATGAAAAACAATACTATGTGTGGTGTAGGAGTGTGAGTGGAAGGGTCAGAAGTGAGTGAATGGTGAAAAATTAAAAAATACCTGGCTCAGTGGAAAAAATAAATTTTAATGTTCCTTTGAGCTGGTATCGTTAAAAGTGGGGAATGAGATGGAGATACTATGCTTCAATGAGCAGTGTCTCCTGTGTCGACATGTTTCGAAGCCCTCCCCTGGCTTCTCATCAGGCCCTAGAAGAGATCCCTTCTACACTCAAATCAAAACAACTGAATATTTACATATAATCCTAACTAAGTGGTGCACATAAATTTAACATGCACAGTATACTATACCCCAGTAGGCATATTGCTGAATGGGTTTCTTATATCGCCCAGATAATGCCCCATGAGCCTTCAAAACGGGAGGGAAGGGGTACCTATAGTCACACAAATATCAAGGTTACCTCCTCACCAGGACACTGCCTCGCCGCGGCTCCGGGCATTATCTGGGCGATATAAGAAACTAATTCAGCAATATACCTACTGGGGTATAGTATACTGTGCATGTTAAATTTATGTGCACCACTTAGTTAGGATTATATGTAAATATACAGTTGTTTTGATTTGGTCCAGGGAAGACATGGCTTGGCAGTTCGGGCTGGACTGTTCCCATGAGGCACAGGGTCAGACTGATTTGCATATGGCCATGTCTGAACTGGGGTGGTGGAGTGAGCTAAAGAATGATGATGGATTAAACCCAGATCAGTTGACTGGGGGTGAGTGTTTGATTGGCTCAAACGTTCCGTCCATCATCCCCTTTTGTATCGCTAGCTAGCCCTATGGGCAGGGTGCGGTGTAGGTAAAAGGTAGGACATGTGCCTTAACTGTGTGGCATGTCCTAGTAGTGACAAACAGCCTATTTGGTTTCTCACTGCAGTGAGGCTGCCCTCTCATAGGAATGCATTGGGGATTCCCTGATATGTGCTTCAGTGGTAATTCCTGACGTGAGAGGGGTAGCGTGATCAAGTGTGGTATGTTTGGAATAGTGGTGAAAAATGCTGCATATTGGTGTTAGCGGAATTATTATTACTAATTTAGAAATGCCACTTTTAGAAGTAAACGGGTAAAGAACGCCTTCAAGGGATTTGTTTGAAATACTCTGTTCTATTGCTTTTGATAAATATTTTTTAGCTGCAAGAATTGTTGATAAACTTGCCACAGAAATGTTATTCAAACATCTTTTATCTGAAAAATAATAATTTTGTTCCTTGTAAAAACATAAGGACCAATGAATCAATCACGGAACAATGAATATTCAAAACACGGGTATATATAGAAAACAAATTTTTATCTTTTGAAATTTATCAAGGGTACTCGACACAGTTATATAAACAATGTAACACGAGGAAAATAGATACAATTGTATGATCCTTCAATGCCACTATTGTAAACACTTCTTCTCATTGTACATTATTTTCCAGAAGAGAGTGTGAGTGTCGACGTTTCGGTCTCTATGCATTTGTCCATGAGACCATCTTCAGGACTACCATAAATATAACAAATGACCCCTGAATGATGTTTCCAAAGATTCAAGAATTACAATTGACACACATATGTCAAATCAATCGTCGTTCTGTAACTCTACTTTGTTTAAGGTGAATAATCATCAAGAGATACAGGTAAATGATATTGGTAAATGAACTCTGGTGCTTTATTGGACGGTGTAAATAAATTTCCAGTCCTCAGCCACTTCTCAGTTGAAAGAGTTTATTCTGTTAGATTTTGTAGCGCAGCCAAAGTTCAGCAGTCAGCAGTTGGATTAATATCGATGTTGAATCTTTGGAAACATCATTAGTGGCATTGAAGGATCATACAATTGTATCTATTTTCCTCGTGTTACATTGTTTATATAACTGTGTAGTACCCTTGATAAATTTCAAAAGATAAAAATTTGTTTTCTATATATACCCGTGTTTTGAATATTCATTCTTCCGTGATTGATTCATTGGTCCTTATGTTTTTACAAGGAACAACATTATTATTTTTCAGATAAAAGATGTTTGAATAACATTTCTGTGGCAAGTTTATCAACAATTCTTGCAGCTAAAAATATTTATCAAAAGCAATAGAACAGAGTATTTCAAACAAATCCCTTGAAGGCGTTGTTTACCCGTTTATTTGAATTGCCCAAGCCCTCAAGGGTAGATTGGGTTTCCCATTATATTGAATTACTTTTAGAAGTAGGCATTTCTGTGTGCTATGTGTCCTGGTGCCTGTCTGTTGTGTATTGACCATCTGGTTCTGACTGACAGGGGGAGAGGGGATGTGCATTCCCTCCAGCCAGTCACTGGGGGTGGGGGGTGTGTTGAGGTGTGTCCTGCCCTGCCTGGGTGACTCAGCGCTAGGCTGAATAGACCTTGGCTGAATTTAGAGTAGCGGGAGGGGTTTCCCCTGGCACCTGAATAGGCCTGCCCTGCATTTGGAGTGGTGGGAGGAGTAGCACCTGCACCTGAATAGGGCTGTGCCTGCCTTCCACAATGATAGCTCCGCCCCCCTGTAGTGTGGCTGGGGCCAGGGCTTACACTTACAATGGGGAGTGTTGTGCACTGTAATGATATTGTTAAAGTGCCCCCGAGAACTGGTTTGGACTGGGCTCAGAGCCCTGGGCCAGGGGAGAACAAAGACGCTTGCTAATATAAGTACTAGGGCTGTGACCCCTGTGAGTTGAGCTGGCTTGGTGAAAAGGACACTGCGTGGACTGCTGTATGCCAGGAGGAACCTCCTTGGGACTGACCTATTCTTTGGGGGGGGGGCTAAGATAAGGATTACCCCTGTGCCCTGGAACCCTTGTGCTGGCCTGCCTGGCTGCACCCTGCTAAGGCGTACCCAGTGCCCTCCCAGGAGTGCAGACTCGCGCACTGGTATTTATCATAGGTCGTGGCCCTGAAACTAAGATTGAGGAGGTGTTCGTCAGCACAGCGCGTGGAGCACTTCCTTTTTTTGTGTGCTGCAAAGTGCGGTGTCCGCACACCAGAAGCGCGTGGTGGGCCCTTCCAAATTTCTCCAGGAGCCCGAGAAGTGGGGTCAACCTGCAAACATGTAACGGGCACAGAGGGTGCTCGCGCCACGAAAAAAAACACCTTTTTCTTTAAATTGATTGTGCCTGCAGCAGCGCAGCTTCGGAAGCTACTGAGGGAGCCAGGAAGGAAGAGCGAGGATTCCCAGGCCGGGGAGTCCTCGCAGTTACCCAGCAACGCCGACGTCATTGAGGGGTGGGGCCGAAGGCAGCGAAGCCTGCATCGACTTCACTCCGCATGTGACCGGCTGCTTCCTCCTCTTACTGGCCGCCGCAGGGAAGAGGGTCCAGGCATGAGGCCCTAGCTCAGCCGAGGCTTCTCACCATGCACGCCAGCAAAGGTACTCGGAGGCGGGTAGGCCCCAGGAGAGAGGGGAGCCGACGAGAGGTAGGAAGCCTCAAGGCTCCCGTGTGTTGCAGTCAGCGGCGGCGCCAGGAGTTCTCTTCTTGAGTCTTGGTCAGCGGGCGGGCTCCCACGCCCGCAGGGGGGCCTCCATAGTGAGAAGTAGCTAGGGGTGGGGACGACCCCCCTGCAAGCGTGGCAGCTGGAGACCAGTCGAGGTCTCTGGGGCTCCCGTTCAATGAAGCGAGCCGCACTGTTGTTTTCCAGCCTCGAGGGAACATTGGAAGATCTCACTTGGATGCTTCCATAGCACCAAAATAATCCCGCATTCCTGACGTTATGGCAGCTGTGCCGCATGGCCGCGGGCAGCTGCACGTTTGCTTGATGTTGGGGGCACTTCTTTTCAGTGGCATTACGGGGCGAGCCCAGTAGGGGCCCCGGATTCAGATGTTGTGATCCAGCGCAATATTAGCCAACAACATTCATACACCATATACTCATTTGGGCCCATACATACACACTACACTAATACTTACGCTGGGTGTCAGATGTACTCTTTTATCAAAGTCCCTGCTACCAATTACCTTCTGATTGAAGAGTAATAACTTACCAATGGATCCTTTGCTAATTGGGAAGTTTAAAATGAGTGACATTCATTATAGTACATAATCCTGAAATAGCCACTGAGTCAGGAAGTTTTAAAATGTTTATCTAAAGTTTTAGCAGAGTAAAATACAGAAAACACGGTACTTGATTGAAATACCCAAGAAAAAGCATAGAAATGATTTTGCTAATAAATGACGGTGTTTAAGGAAGAAGAGAAGATAGAGACAGCAGCGCAACTAAAGGTTGCAGTATAGTTACCTAAATGCGAGAACCAAGCCCCTTGGCCAAGGAGTTGGAAAAGATAGGACCCAGGAAGGATGAAGAGCAAAGACTTCTTCCAGGATCAGGACAGGACCGGTAACCTCTCTACAACGACTCCTGCGCCGTTCCCCTCTCTGATACTCGACTTCTCTCGATTCTCCCGTGCCTTCCTTCTAATGGACTCCGCCGCCCCCTCCTCAGGACCTCTTCTGGACAGGGATTCAGTCAGCAACCGATCAGCATGGCAGTCTGGAGCTCTTCTGTGTGTTCTGAGAGTCAGCTCTAGCTAATTAGCTAATTCTATATCTGTTATACCCTTCTACGCCCATGTACCTCCCTTTAATGTTGCTAAAATATGGGACCACTACTTCTGATTGGACAGGGACAGGGGGTGGATTCTCGCACCATATCGATTTGGCCTAAATTGTAAAGCCTATTGTCTTTACGTTCCCTCCCCTTCAGATTAATACATTCACTTTATTTCCCACCCGTCTCATGAGAAATGTTATACATTTTACAGGGGAAAAGTATCATTTTTGTCCTCCGGAAACATGAAGTACAGCATCTTCGGCCAATGGGTCATGGCCTTGGAAGACGTCCAAGTTGACTTCACTTGGCAGGCACACAGGACACATGCGCAGAACCATCTGTCTCTCGAGTTTCAAGTCACCAACCCAGGCCCAAGTTTACGAATTACTAAAAGTGCAAGAAGAAAATATTAAAATCACAAATAAAAAGTTTCACTGTATGCCCACTTTCCCTGCTCTATTCCCAATTAATTATAATACTATCCTGCATTAGTAGCATTAAGAAAACGACAATTTAATAATGACATGAGAGCAAGCTGAAGCATGTGAAAACATTTAGCGGCCATTTTAGCGCACACTGCGCAGAAGCAGAAGTTTCCCACCAAGCAAAGAGAGACGTCACACCATGTGATCAGGTTGCGACATGCGCAATGAAGTTCCCGCGCTTTAGCGGACATTTTGGATTACAGACAAGCATTATTCATTAGTAAAACACATAAGCAAGCTTCTGTCCCTCTTGTGTTTGTGAATGCAAAGGTTAGTAGTGACAATACAATTTTAATAAATTAATACTATGAGGAGGATTGCGTACAAGCAAGTTTCATTTTTGAAACCTTGCTCCATCAGTTGCAACGATGTTTCTGCACTCCCTAAGGGGGGGAGCGGAGACTCCTGAAAGGGAAGATTTACTGCCTCACAAGACAAGGTGGGCCCAAATTACTTGCTGGTGATCTTCATATCTCAGGGCCAGCTGGTGACTCATGTGTCTTACCTTAAAGCTTTTGCCCTGATGTAAATGTATATGGAGGGTTCTTTTGCCAGAGGTGATTCTACTGTAATGTGTGCACCCTGCAAAGAGTTACTATGGTACACTGTGGATGATATGTTACTAAATGTGATATGTTATGACAGTGGCCAGATTGGCCTATTGATTTGTGTAATACCTGTAACGTCATGACAAGTGCCTGGTGGCACAGTGTATATAGGTGATGGTGTTCTAATGTGTTTTTATGATAATACAAAGGCTATTTTTATATAACCTTGTGTGGAGTTTCTTTTGTAGTGTGCCTAGTGTATCGCTGCTGTGTGAGTGTGTTGCGCAAACGCTTTACACATTGCCTCTGGGATAAGCCTGACTGCTCTGCCAAGCTACCAAGGGGCTGAGCAGGGGTTATCTTCAGTGTGTAACTCTCTTGCCCTTACTAGAGTGGTGGGTTCTGCCTGGCTTAGGCGCATACCCTAACCAACCAGAAACCCCATTTCTAACAGTGAGGAATCTAAGGTTTAAAATAACAGTCAGAACAAGTTACTTATTTTCAGTAACACTCTTTCTGGTGGATATTCTATCTAACTCCAAATTCCTCACTGACCTTCCACTACACACAGTCTGAAAAAGTTTAAAATTGAAGAAGAGCACACTGTCACCCATAATTTGTTTTACTCTGATCGTCTGATGGCAAGAAAGATAAAGATGCAAGACACTGAGGTCAGCGCACAGGAATGGTACTTATATGCAGCTGTGCTCCGTAACTTCTCGAGCAGTCAAAAGTTACTGCTGAGCCACACTGTATCACCTGCTGGTGTATGAAACATTGCTGAAGAATTCTCTGGATCCAATCTGGCACCTGGGGATATTCTAAAGGTGATAAGTCTGCAGATAATGTAGCCACCAGAAAGAGAATTATCAAAGATATGTACCTTGTTCCTTCTACGCGATGTGTTTTTCCTCCTAGCTGGGACCCTCTTAAGAAGATGCTTGACACCTTTTTTGAGTGTATGGTGGCAACCTGTCTACTGGGATGAATTGCCCTCTCCGCAGGCAGTCAAAAAGAGTGTCAAAAAACAAAGGGATCCACCCTTATCGGAAAGTATAGAAGTGTTCCTCCAGACTACGTGTGTCTCCTACAATGGTGGAAAGCACACAGCTTTGTTTAAATACCCCTCACCCACCAAATGGACCCTTGGTGGCATGCTTCATCATCGGGGTCTCCCCGCCCCGCTGCGGGACGTGGCGTGCTACGACCTACGACTACGTGGGTCCCTTGCTCACTTTGCCACTGGATTCAAGCAAGCCTGGCTGATGACGGCTGAAATGCCAGAAACCGGTCCTAGGATGCTTGTTTCCGGTCCAGGGAAGACATGGCTTGGCAGTTCGGGCTGGACTGTTCCCATGAGGCACAGGGTCAGACTGATTTGCATATGGCCATGTCTGAACTGGGGTGGTGGAGTGAGCTAAAGAATGATGATGGATTAAAGCCAGATCAGTTGACTGGGGGTGAGTGTTTGATTGGCTCAAACGTTCCGTCCATCATCCCCTTTTGTATCGCTTTGTTCGCCCTAAGTTGGCGGGGGTATGCCCAGACGTGGGTCCCTTGCTCACTTTGCCACTGGATTCAAGCAAGCCTGGCTGATGACGGCTGAAATGCCAGAAACCGGTCCTAGGATGCTTGTTTCCGGTCCAGGGAAGACATGGCTTGGCAGTTCGGGCTGGACTGTTCCCATGAGGCACAGGGTCAGACTGATTTGCATATGGCCATGTCTGAACTGGGGTGGTGGAGTGAGCTAAAGAATGATGATGGATTAAACCCAGATCAGTTGACTGGGGTGAGTGTTTCATTGGCTCAAACGTTCCGTCCATCATCCCCTTTTGTATCGCTTTGTTCGCTCTAAGTTGGCGGGGGTATGCCCAGACGTGGGTCCCTTGCTCACTTTGCCACTGGATTCAAGCAAGCCTGGCTGATGACGGCTGAAATGCCAGAAACCGGTCCTAGGATGCTTGTTTCCGGTCCAGGGAAGACATGGCTTGGCAGTTCGGGCTGGACTGTTCCCATGAGGCACAGGGTCAGACTGATTTGCATATGGCCAAGTCTGACCTGGGGTGGTGGAGTGAGCTAAAGAATGATGATGGATTAAACCCAGATCAGTTGACTGGGGGTGAGTGTTTGATTGGCTCAAACGTTCCGTCCATCATCCCCTTTTGTATCGCTTTGTTCGCCCTAAGTTGGCGGGGGTATGCCCAGACGTGGGTCCCTTGCTCACTTTGCCACTGGATTCAAGCAAGCCTGGCTGATGACGGCTGAAATGCCAGAAACCGGTCCTAGGATGCTTGTTTCCGGTCCAGGGAAGACATGGCTTGGCAGTTCGGGCTGGACTGTTCCCATGAGGCACAGGGTCAGACTGATTTGCATATGGCCATGTCTGAACTGGGGTGGTGGAGTGAGCTAAAGAATGATGATGGATTAAACCCAGATCAGTTGACTGGGGGTGAGTGTTTGATTGGCTCAAGCGTTCCGTCCATCATCCCCTTTTGTATCGCTTTGTTCGCCCTAAGTTGGCGGGGGTATGCCCAGACGTGGGTCCCTTGCTCACTTTGCCACTGGATTCAAGCAAGCCTGGCTGATGACGGCTGAAATCCCAGAAACCGGTCCTAGGATGCTTGTTTCCGGTCCAGGGAAGACATGGCTTGGCAGTTCGGGCTGGACTGTTCCCATGAGGCACAGGGTCAGACTGATTTGCATATGGCCATGTCTGAACTGGGGTGGTGGAGTGAGCTAAAGAATGATGATGGATTAAACCCAGATCAGTTGACTGGGGGTGAGTGTTTGATTGGCTCAAGCGTTCCGTCCTTCATCCCCTTTGTATCGCTTTGTTCGCCCTAAGTTGGCGGGGGTATGCCCAGACGTGGGTCCCTTGCTCACTTTGCCACTGGATTCAAGCAAGCCTGGCTGATGACGGCTGAAATGTCAGAAACCGGTCCTAGGATGCTTGTTTCCGGTCCAGGGAAGACATGGCTTGGCAGTTCGGGCTGGACTGTTCCCATGAGGCACAGGGTCAGACTGATTTGCATATGGCCATGTCTGAACTGGGGTGGTGGAGTGAGCTAAAGAATGATGATGGATTAAACCCAGATCAGTTGACTGGGGGTGAGTGTTTGATTGGCTCAAACGTTCCGTCCATCATCCCCTTTTGTATCGCTTTGTTCGCCCTAAGTTGGCGGGGGTATGCCCAGACGTGGGTCCCTTGCTCACTTTGCCACTGGATTCAAGCAAGCCTGGCTGATGACGGCTGAAATGCCAGAAACCGGTCCTAGGATGCTTGTTTCCGGTCCAGGAAGACATGGCTTGGCAGTTCGGGCTGGACTGTTCCCATGAGGCACAGGGTCAGACTGATTTGCATATGGCCATGTCTGAACTGGGGTGGTGGAGTGAGCTAAAGAATGATGATGGATTAAACCCAGATCAGTTGACTGGGGGTGAGTGTTTGATTGGCTCAAACGTTCCGTCCATCATCCCCTTTTGTATCGCTTTGTTCGCCCTAAGTTGGCGGGGGTATGCCCAGACGTGGGTCCCTTGCTCACTTTGCCACTGGATTCAAGCAAGCCTGGCTGATGACGGCTGAAATGCCAGAAACCGGTCCTAGGATGCTTGTTTCCGGTCCAGGGAAGACATGGCTTGGCAGTTCGGGCTGGACTGTTCCCATGAGGCACAGGGTCAGACTGATTTGCATATGGCCATGTCTGAACTGGGGTGGTGGAGTGAGCTAAAGAATGATGATGGATTAAACCCAGAACAGTTGACTGGGGGTGAGTGTTTGATTGGCTCAAACGTTCCGTCCATCATCCCCTTTTGTATCGCTTTGTTCGCCCTAAGTTGGCGGGGGTATGCCCAGACGTGGGTCCCTTGCTCACTTTGCCACTGGATTCAAGCAAGCCTGGCTGATGACGGCTGAAATGCCAGAAACCTTTCCTAGGATGCTTGTTTCCGGTCCAGGGAAGACATGGCTTGGCAGTTCGGGCTGGACTGTTCCCATGAGGCACAGGGTCAGACTGATTTGCATATGGCCATGTCTGAACTGGGGTGGTGGAGTGAGCTAAAGAATGATGATGGATTAAACCCAGATCAGTTGACTGGGGGTGAGTGTTTGATTGGCTCAAACGTTCCGTCCATCATCCCCTTTTGTATCGCATAGGGCTAGCTAGGGCCTACCTTAGGGGTGACTGATACGTAGTAAAAGGGGAGTCACAGACGTGGCAACCACTTTATGTGCCACGTCACAGCGGCAGTAAACTCCGTGCGCAGGCCCTGCAGTGGCAGAGGACTGAGACAGGTTTAAAAGGCTACTTTGGTGGGTGGCGCAAGCAGCGCTGCAAGCCCACCAGTAGCATTTAATTTACTGGCCCTGGGTATATGGGATACCCCTGTACAAGGGACTGATAAGTCAATTAAATATGCCAAACAGGTGTAGACTAATCTTACCAAGTTTACAATAGAGAGCACATACACTCTAGTACTGATCAGCAGTGATAAAGTGCCCAGAGTCCTAAAACTACCAACAACAGGTCAGAAAAAAATACAGGAGAAGGAAATAAGTTCTGGGATGACCCTGCACAAAGGACCAAGTCCAACACTCACCTTTAGAATAGATAACGTAGCAGTAATTCTCCAAGGTGGGGAGTCTGGGGAGTGGACTCAGACCAAAAATCAAGCAGAACTGAGCGGATAAAATTACCTTCCCCATGGACATCATTTTGGGGTCGCATCTGTAACCCATGGCACTGCGTTCCTTATTTGCTGTCCGTTTTCATAATACTATTAGTGAAGAATATTCTAATATTCACTTTTAGTGTAATAAAAAATGGTGCACACTTAGCTGGAATGGGACCTTTTTTGGCAGCTGAGGTAAGTAAAAATGATTTTAAATGTATGTTATGTATGAGTGTGCTTGCAGGTGAGAGTGTATTTAAGTCAGAGAGAGTCTATGTGTGAGCAAGTGTGTCTGTATGTGTACGCAAGCGAGTGAGAATGAGGCTTAGCTTTACTATTCTTTGATGCACGGCAAAGCTGCATCAAAGGTGCTGCGTTGCCTTGTGTTAAAAGGAGAGAGAGAAAATGTGCCCTAACTGCTAAGATATGGTACATTTTTCTCTCCTCATGAGCTCGTGCACTTTTGGCAGTCATGCATCGGCGCACACACCCTATTACCAGAGTGCAAGGGTGTGTGCGTTCCCTGAAGCATACGTTTTGTCCTGGAAGGGGTTCTTCCTGGAACAATAACCATGCTTGAAGGCTTTTTCCACTTTGTATGTGTGCTATACAATGTAGCTGTATGTATCAATGTATCAATGTGTGTGCAGATAGAGATTTGCCTCAAAACCTATGGGTGATTGCATGTGAACACCCCTCAACCACTCATGGAACGCCCTCTTGATTCAAAATAATGCAAAGCAGAGCATAGTGCTTTTTTGAATAGTAAATCCAAGCCTATCACTTTGCGCAGGGTTTGTATCACTAACGTGATGAATACCTGCAGCAAAGCATTAGTAAAACTGGGCCTGAGCATCAGTAAGTAAGAGTGAGTGAGCGAGAATGAGTGAGATTAAGATTGAGTAACTGAGAATGAATAAAAATAAGTGGAAAGGGGCGTAAGAGTGTGAGAATGAAAGAAAGGGAGTGTGAGTGAGAGAAAGAGTTTGAATGAGTGAATATGAGTGTGAGCGAGAATGCGATGTGATGTGATGCTTGCAAGTGTGTTTTTGGCCCAGGCATACTAAAGGTAATTATCTCATAAAGATACTCAGGGTAAGATACTGGCGCTGGCATACTTGTGGCATTTCTTAGCATGACAGACGCCTGTGACAAAATACTGGCAAGATGGGAGTAATTCTTGACATAAGGGGGAACAAATGGTAGAATACTGATTCTGGCATACTAGAAGTAATTCATGGCATAGAGGGCACCTGTAGAAAAATACTGGCATAATTGAGGAAGTACTGGACACCAGTGGCAGAGTGTTGGTACTAGCACAATGGAGGTAATACTTGGCAAAAATGTGGCAACCATGACAAATTGCTAGCTCTGACATACAGAGGTAATCTTTAACACATGGGTCATCTATGGTACAAGAACGGCACACATTTAAAAATTCTGGCACTGGCATATTTTATTTCATTTTTAGGTCGAGCATTCAAGACCTCTTGTATATACTTTAGTATGTACTTATATGTGTATGTACTTTGTGGGCTCTGGAGATCAGCCCTAGGACTTGTCTCCTTCCGCTTAGGGACTTTTTTTTGCTGTTCAACTGCCTCTATTTAACTGTCTTGATGGAAAACGACCAGTAGAGGTCAGTAAAATACCAGAATTGCTTTCTGCGTGTTCAACTACCTCTAATTAACTGTCTTGATAGAAAACGACCAGTAGAGGTCAGTAAAATACCAGAATTGCTTTCTGCTGAGGGACATTCTTTTTAAAAATTTTCTGGCAACTGCCTCTATTTAACTTTCTTGATAGAAAACGACCAGCAGAGGTCAGTAAAATACCAGAATCACTTTAGCATTCTCTAGATTCCAGTCCATAGAAACTGTCTTCCATGAGCACCCGTAGACAATAATATTTTTTTCAAATCTTGTATTTTCAGTGATATGACCACCGAAGGCCCTGATTTTATATTAAAAACAGAGCTTTGGACTATACCATTTCCCGCTGAAAGGCAGTATTTCTCTCTATGTGTTCCCATACCTGGCGTGTCACGCAGTTTGTTGCTTACTTTCCCTCCATGTTAAGGAGCCCAGGCTAATGTGCTGCATAGCTAAATGCATATAAGGTCCCAAAGGCGAGACCGACTGCATTGCAAATGCTTGTTTATATAAGGGTGCACCCATGCACTATGGGGGTACTCATGGCACTATTGTGGCCCTGGCACAATGGAGCTAATGTTTTATATATGGGGCCACCCATAGAACTTTTTGGAGAAATAAAAATGGGATGAACAACTGTAGAACTTCAGGTTTTATTGAGTTGGCACACGTAAAATGATTTGAATATATAACGAGTGCCCTTTTAGTGACGATGGCGTTTTAGCAAATTTATATGAAAAGTTTGCTTTAAAATGTACAATTTCACCCCATTCTTTTCAAAATTTTCTCGGGGGAAGAAACCCCTTCAAAGAGGTCTAACTTACTCGTTTTGGTCGCTCACTAAAATTCAGTATTATACCCTAGAACTTTCAAAGGTCAAGTCAGCACCATAATATATGTGGTATTTAAAATAGACGATTGTTTGTGTGATGTTGTTATAGTGATCATGCTGTTATTATGGAACTTCAGCGATGTCATCTGCTGTAATGTTAGGGTCATGGGACATGCCTTCCTGAAAAATAAAATCAGGGTCAATGGTCATATGATGGCACTTCCTGTGAGGTCATTAAGGTCAAATGGTAGGTGATGTCACTTCTGCTAGATGGCAGATATCTAAAAAAGGCACCCCTCCCATTTAAATTGAAGGTGCAGTCTTGGCCTTGGTGAAATGGGCTTGCAGGCCTACAGGAAGGTGCTTCTTTGCCAGTGCATAGCACATTTTGATGCAGAGGATTATACACTTTGACAACATCCTCTTTTATACTGCCTTGCCTTCTTGGCACCCTAAAATCCCACAAAGAGCAGATTGACTGCTCAATATTCATTTGTTTAATCGATGTAAAGCTAAGAACTCTCTCTGGGAGTCAAGAAGATGAAGTCTCTCTTCCTCTTTCAAGGGATGAGGCAGAGCAAAGACAACTGGCAGAATGATCAACTTGCCAACGTGAAAAGGAATCTTGACTTTCAGAAAGCTTGCTTGGGAAAAAAGTGGTATTATGCTGGCCATATTGATAGCACCTGCAGTTCACTAACGTGGCGTGCAGGCGTGATGCCAATAAGGAACACATTTTTCGGAGTCAACAGCCTCAAGAAATTGCTATGCATTGGCTAAAAGGGCATGTTCAAAAGAAATGTCCAAAGCAGATTAGAGTCCTACTGAGGCTTAATAAATGGCTGGTGGCGAAAAATGTTCATTGTGTAAACCTATATCCTGCTTGTATCATGCGCATATACTCCTATGCAGCATAGTGGTATTATAAAACATACATAACCAAAAATATACCAATGCTTTATATTAAATATGGATATTGTTTATAGTAGTTCTGAGTTTCCTGAGGCAATTAATATCCCTGCTCATGTTCAATGCTCAAGAAGGTCTGGAATAACAAGCTTAGTATTCTATGTATGAATTATAACTTCTCCTCAAGGATCTTCAGTGCTTCCTTCGGTAGAAAATCCGGTTACCTGCTCATTAGACAGGTTTTCGCTGACAGTAACTCGAAGGCTCCAGAATGGTGGATTATCTGGAAAAGTGGTTGAAGGAGGAGGTTGCACTGAAGGGGTTCTCCACCTTCTTTGCGCTCAAACGGGCTCACTGAGTACCAACCAAGTTGCCACTACAGGGGAGTCCCTCCCCCCCCCCACCCCGAGGCGGGTGGTGGCCTGACTACTATATTACAAAGATTGATACCATACCCTAATACAAGTCCTGCGCAGGGGAGAGCTATGTTTGGAAAACGCAATAATATGGATCTTCCCAGGGGGCCTCCTTTCAGGAAGCGAAAAAGAGATTGCGGCAGGTAGGCCTCGCCTATCAGATGCTGGTCCCGGTCCACCTGAGGGTGGCAGGGCCTGAGGGTGCTAATTTCTTTCATTCCCCACAGGAGATCTGGAGCTAGCTAAACCAGAATTCACAACCAGGACCTAGTCAGAGTCCGTGGCTGCAGCAAGTGCACAGGTCCCGTTCACGAAGAAGGAAATCACCATGTAGCCCTGCTGCTCCCTCGCAGGGTGAGGCACTACTGGAAAGACAGCAAGCAATGGAAGTGGTGGCATTGCTGAGTGGTGGAGGAACTGGGCCTCCAACGCCTGAAGGGGAGGGTGTTGCAAGAAACTCAGACTCTGACCCCAGTTCCGTTGTATCTGCAGCCTCGAGTATCATGATGCCCAAAGTAACCCCAAGATCATCAGATGACATTGTATAGAGCCTAGAGCACAGTGATAACATGATGGGGGATAGTGATTGAGTAACTGCAGACATGCTGGAGGGACATGAGTGATGTGCCTCTGTCCCCTCCCTGGGCTGGAGACAGTACTTGTAACCTCTGTGCTGGACAGAGGGATCGCTGCTGGGGAGGATCTCTTGACCAGCCCCCTACTAGATATCTGCGGGGTCCACCTGTGATCAATTGTTCACAGATAACTTGTTTGGATGGGGGTAGCAAACTACTTGTCCTGGGGTGTGGGTGTTGGGGTTATTGTTTTTGGTTAAAATGTTGGGGATTCTTGGATCGTACTGTGATGCTTAAAATGTATGCACTGCACTTGAGGGTGTTGGGGGAGAGGGGAACATGGAAAGTGAACACACAATTTAACACGTATGACCTTTATTACACATGGGAACCCGATTAGCCTATACATGCCTCTCCTAGAACATTTGGGGCATGCATACTATGTCAAAGCGGTACAAAGTGCTTTATTATCTGAATAGGAGGGGTATCCAAATTGCACTAATACAGGAAACGCACCTAATGGCAAAGGAGCGAAGGGCACTCCAGCGTTGCTGGAGAGGCCAAGTATATTACACCACATACTCAGCTTATGCGAGGGGGATTTAGATTTGGATTAGGGTGGGAGTACTTTTTCAAAGCCTTGGCACCCTGACAGACCGGGAGAGTAAGTATGTAGTAGTGTGGGGATGCCTGGAGGGCTGGGACCTCACCTTTGTAAATATCTATACCACAAACATAGATCAGGGCTCCTTCTTAGAAGGGTTATGGAGACCCTTGGCATCACACTAAACTGGGCCGACCATCCAGGGGGGAGATTTTAATTGTGTGGCAGACACACAGCTAGACAGATCGCATCCGCCACTTCAGGACTCCCAAACTACCCGCACAGCTAGAGTATTTATGGAATGGTTGTGGCACTGGGGGCTCACTGACTCCTAGAGACAGATGCACCCGCACGAACGGGACTATTCCTTTTTCTCTGGTCTCCATGAGGTCCACGTCAGGCTTGAAATATTTTTTGCACTCCGGATGTCCACAGGTCAATACCTCTCATTAAATACTTAGCCCGCATGGTCTCAGATCATAACCCCGTACTACTACATATCCAATGGACCCGTGTCCACCTTTCCATCCCCACTTGGTGGCTAAAACCCAAATCATTAGAGGACCTGGTGTTCCGCAAAAAGATTAGAACCAAATTGACTCAATATTTTGATGATAATAACACAGCATCCTCTCCCCAAGTGGAGTGGGATGCCTTTAAAGTAGTCCTACGGGGTCATTGCATTGCTTAATCAAAGGGAATCAGACATACCTTGCAGGGAGAAGTTATGACAGCAGAGGAACACCTGAGAGACATGGAAAGGCGCAGATTGGGGCATCCGGAGTTGCAACCTGATCTCTTGGAGGCAAAGGAGCCCTTGCTACCCAGACGGAACAGCTCAGGTGCTTTGACTTTAGACAATATATGGACATAACACATGCTGAGTGGGACAAGTTGGGATCCATCCTGGCCTGACTGGCTAACCCGACTAAACGTGGATCGCCCATAATGGAACTGGAAGCAGGAGGAGGGGACAGAATATATTCCCAGGATGAGATTGACACCCACTTTGCCCATTATTACTCGACCCTCTACAAAAGTACTACTCCGCACAACAGCATAGCGACACAGGCCTACCAGGGTGGCTTAAATCTGCCACGCCTTGGGGAGGTAGAGGCGGAGGAGCTATGCGGTGATATAATGCCCCAGGAGATAAAGAGCGCCATCAAAACCATGGTGCGGAATAAGACTCCTGGAACAGCTGAATTTCCAGCTGAGTTTTATGCTGCCTATTCCGAGGAATAAACACCCAAACTGGTGGCCCTCTATGCTGCTTCCAAAGATGCTTACCAGACACCGCCTGCGATGCACTTATTATACCCATTTTGAAGCCAGGAAAGACGGCAATGAATCGAACAGCATACAGCCCGCTCTCAATGTTAAATATTGATTATAAACTCCTTAGACAGATACTAGCGACAAGATTGGTGCCTTACATGACTAAATTAATACACCCGGACCAGGCAGGATTTATACCTGGACGTAATACTGGCACCAATGTCAGGAGTGTCCTGGCTATATTAGATGCCGGAGAACACCATCCAGTGAGCGCTGTAATATTTGCTGTTGACATAGAAAAAGCATTTGGCAGCCCTGTGTGGCACTGTCTATATGAGTTGATGCTCCATGGGGCTGGGCAGGAATTTCCTTGCCTGGGCGAAATTGCTTTATACCGATCCGACACAGGAACTTCAGGTGATCGCTCGATGTTGGAACCGTTGCCTACAAAAACACATAGCAAAGTTCCATACTCCCCAGATATTCCCCTCACTATACTGCAAGAGTTACCTCATGGTGGATGCTGGAAAAGGGAGTAGCTCTCTTGGTGGAGGCTGGGACAATGAGAGTGGGAGATCTGCTGAGACTCTGAAATGCTCCCATTTGAGGAGTTCCGGGCGGAATTTGAGTTACTGCAGGGCCACTTCCTACTCCACAAGACTATTAAGATGGCGCTGCAGAAACATTGGGGCACCGGCCCCTCTGAACCAAGCGCACTTCTGAGCTGCCACTATATGACTCTCTCTGTGTGGGCACCATAAAGGCGGTCTCATGCTTGTATAGAGCATTACTGGGAGATCTTCAGTGCCCATTAGAGCACCTGTGCTTGCGATGGGAGAAAGACCTGGGAAACCCTATTGAGGCTAAACACTGGGACACTATCATGGAGAGAACCCCGAAGGTATCTAGAAATGCACGTTTTAAGGTTATCAATTATTAGGTCCTCCACAGATCGTACTTAACCCCTGAGCGCATTATGAGGTATTTCCATACAGCTGATGCAGCTTGCCCTAGATATGGAGAACAAGGAGCACACTTTTTACATGTGTTTTGGACATGCCCCTCGCTTGGTGCTTTCTGGGAGGAAGTTACGACTACTGTTGCGACTCATAGAGAAAGAGGTTTCTAACTCCCTGGGCCATTGCCTATTAGGATGGTTTCTACACACATCCAGAACTAAGATTACAAGCAAATTTCAAGACCTGGCGTTCATCCTGGCCAAGCGGGAAATCGTAAGGCACTGGAAGGCACTGAGAGGGCTCTGAATGACAACATGGAGAAGAGAGGTGGAGAAGTGGGCGAGTAGTGAGGGGAGGCAACTTCTAAGGGAAGCCAGGTGCGGAGTGGGCACCATATGCAGCCGGAGCCTGGGACACACCATTAGATAGCTTCATAAATCCAAAATCCGACACTCCTATAACGTCACCCATGAAATCACCGACATTAGTCTTACAAGGGGACCCTCCACACAGCTCAGGATATCCCAGGAGTCTGCAGGGGGCTGGAGGAATTTGGTCCCTCTCACAATACACCAGAGGTCTTCAAACTGGGGGGGCGTGAATGAGTTCCCAGGGGAGTGAAAAGGCCTCTGCAAGTACGTGTAAATGAAGATGGCCTGGCAGTGCTGCGATGTTTATTTGCTGCATTTCCAGGCTGTCTTCATTTACATGGGGCCAGAGGTCAGTGAGTGTGCTGCTGTGGGCTTGGCTGGGCAGTGTCTGGAGTCTTTAGAGACCATTTGCATACCTGGTTACCAAGGCTTAGTTTTTTTCTGTTTCCAGTACCCTCTGGGCCCCCACTCTGCCTATTCCTTACATTTGTATTTTACATTTACCGCTGTAGTGTGGAAATGCATTTCATGAAAAGGAATATAAAGTAGGGTTGCCAATAGAAACAAGCATTTGCAATGAAATCGGTCTCGCCTTTGGGACCTTATATGTATTTAGCTATGTAGCACATTAGCCTGGGTGCTGAAACATCTACTGTTCTTTAACATGGAGGGAAAATAAGCACCAAACTGCGTGATAACCCAGGTAGGGGTACACATGGAGAGAAATATTGCCTTTCAGCGGGAAATGGTTTAGTCCAAAGCTCTGTTTTTAATATAAAATCAGGGCCTTCGGTGGTCATAATACTGAAAATACAAAATTTGAAAAAAATATTATTGTCTACGGGTGCTCATGGAAGACAATTTCTATGGACTGGAATCTAGAGAATGCTAAAGTGATTCTGGTATTTTACTGACCTCTGCTGGTCGTTTTCTATCATGAAAGTTAAATAGAGGCAGTTGCCAGATAAATTTAAAAAAATAAAGTCCCTAAGCAGAAAGCAATTTTGGTATTTTACTTACCTCTGCTGGTCGTTTTCTATTAAGACAGTTAAATAGAGGCAGTTGAACAGAAAAAAAAGTCCCTAAGTGGAAGCAGACAAGTCCTAGGGCTGATCTCCAGAGCCCACAAAGTACATACACATATAAGTATATACTAAAGACAAGTCCTAGGGCTGATCTCCAGAGCCCACAAAGTAAATACACATATAAGTATATACTAAAGTATATACAAGAGGTCTCGAACGAACGACCTAAAAATGCCAGCCATATATGTTTAAAGAGCCTGCAAAGACCTTGTCTTGACACCAAATAGGGTTATAAATAAAAAAGTATTTATTCATTTGTAATGTGACTTTTCTGTCTGTTCCCTTTAATTATCGGTCATGAATCATTCAGGCCACCCTAGAACACAATTAAAAGTGCTTTCTATTTATATTTGCTGTTCGAAGTACACACAGATAAGTGCTTAAAATAGGGCTTTAGGGGACTGTTTATTTTTGTACCGTCTACGACATCAAAATAATGAGCTAGCAATCCTAATCATAAGACTGGAAGTTTGTTGCAGGATCAGCACATTATTTATTTTCTTCACCCTCGATCCCTGATTAATGCCATAATAGCAATAGTTTAACTTATATCTGAAACCCAAGCCCCGTCAATAACATGATGATTTACTTCAAGTGTCTGGGAATGCACCCTGCATTCAGACAACTCACTCCTCATTCTGACCCTTCACTTTCACGCTCACCCTGCACTCACTGCGTATAGTTATGGATTTTCCGCATTTGCCACATAATTCATCATCTGCTGCATAGTTTGCAGATTTAAAAAAAAAACTTATTTCTAGCTCAAACGGTTCAAAAGTTACTAAAAATGCAGCAACACGTTACCTCGCAGTGGAAGGCCCTTTCTAAAGGTTGACTGGTCACCTTTCTGTTGCTTATTGCTATATGTGGGTGTTAATGTGGTACTTATGAGGGGTAATAAAGGCCAGGACAGTGTTAACAAGTGTAAAAATAGCAAAATAATGCAGTAATGCTATCACAAAATATGCAGCATTATGCAGCATAATTCGCCTTTGCTTGCTGCAGAATTTAGTCCACCATGCTGCATAATTTGGCCTTCTCCTGCCGCATAATTCCAATGGCCCTGTTTATAGTGCTATGAGGTCCCAGCCTGTGGCAGAAAGCACTGTGAATATGTAAGTCTTTATTTTAAAACAGTATTTACTTACTCTAAGCGAGGCTGCTGCAAAATGATGCAGTGATTGAGATAAAACAAGTTCTTACAAAATATACTTTTTAGTAATAAGTAATCAAACTGTATCTAATGCAGACATTTTTATAAGTGTCTCCACTATTCCAGATCTCAGTTGATAACACCCTTACATTACATCTCAAAAAGAATAGATCTTTGCCACCATGAAGCTTTAAGCAAAGCCACTAGAATTTTTCAGCAGAAGAGGACAACATTATGCTGCATTATGCGGCAGGTTTGACTAAATTATGCAGCAAGAAAAGGTAAATTATGCGGCACAATGCGCCACATTTTGTGGTTAGCATTACTTCATTATTTTGTCATTTTAACTCATTGTAACGCTGTCAGGGGAAATATTTCACCTCATTAGTACCAGTTTAACACCCAAATACAGCAGTAAGCAACTACAAGATTACCAGTCAATCTTTGCAAAGAGCCTTCCACTGCTCCGGAACATTTTGTCACGCTTTAAGTAACTTTTGTTCCGTTTGAGCTAGAATCAAGTTTTTTGTTGAAATCTGCAGATTATGTAGCAAATGCAGTAAACTGATAATTATGTGGAAAACGCTGCTGCTGCAGAAACTCATAATTCCAGTGGCCCTGGCTTTAAGTGACTCAATCAATTAATCGCTGGTAAGAAGGCTGGTTTCTTTTTTAACTTTCTGCACTACCACCACACCCTTCGATTTCAGGCAGAGGCATCTCAAAGTCAGTATTAACCATTCAGGGGCATTGTGAAAGCTGAGTCCATGGGGAGGCAGGTAGAAGGCCAGCAGGGTTGCATTCAGATGCAGAGCCCTAATCCTCTCGATCCCTGGGGCCTCACAGTAATGGTCCAAGAGACAGAGGAAAGGAGCGAGATTCATAGATATTGTCAATGAGAAGGCCCAGAATAGGGAGCACTGTATGGGGAATCATTTTTGTGTTTACAAATGGCCAGAGACAGCTTCTTCAGAGAGATACCCCAAAGAAGGGGACAATATAAGTGTTTTTTTTTAAAAGGGACATTCATTAGTGAAGCTGGTACTGCGGCCAAGTGTGTAAGTGGCCACTGCTGGTTATCATTAAGGAAGCAGATGCAGCAGGACTGGGGCCCAGGGATTTGAGGGGCCCACTGCATCACAGTTATGACTGTCTACCTTTAAAAAAGGGGCATCGGAGCTTATTTTCCTTTCAAGCATTAGGACCGAGGTGATGATCCGTCATGGTGGGGAAGAGGTAAAAGATGCAGAGGAGATAGCCTGCTACTCACTACTGCAGTTATCATTAGTGCAGCAGGTGTAGTTGCATTGGGGTCAAAGAGTGTGAGGGGCTCACAACACCCCAATTATGGGGAGCAGTTTGTTTGGGATAATATCTGTTTTTGTTTGATGCATTTGCTGTTTTATAAGTCTCATATTTAGTGCGGTTCATAAGCTATAGAAAAAGTATTCCTGAAATCATGTCATAAGCCCCGCTCCCTGCACGCAGCCATGTCCCTCCAGCTCCCCCAATCCTTGCCATAAAGTTTTGAAGGGGGGCCCGACCTCAAAACATTTTGCTTAGAGGGGGGGGCTCTGAGTAAAAAAGTTTGAAGACCTTTGTAATAGACCATGGTCTGACTATCTCCTAACACCCTATATCAGAGCACGTGAGCAACATGCACATGAAAGATAAATACATGACTATGTATTGACTCAAAGGGGGAAGGGGTGATGGAACTGTTCTGTTAGTGTGGGGGGATTGAACGAATCTAAATAGTTGCTGATTCTGGAATGACATTGCATACAAGACGTTCAACTATGAATGTGATGCATGTTTGAAACTCCCCCAATAAAATCTGTTTTAAAAAACAAATCACTGCATTTACCAAATTAATGAACTGCCCTCTGTGACTTGTGTTTACCAATTGCTCATTTTACAAATATCAAGTAAAAACACGGAATATTAAATTAAACACCTGGGGAAAAAAATCAGCAAATTGGTCATACCAAGTTACATTTTTCAAGTATTATCTACTGGAAATCTTGTATTACAAAACACGTGTTGGGATTTATTTCTGGCAGTAGGAACATGCGCTAAATTATTTTCTGAACACATTTACCTGTGCTTCTTTCACCTTTTGGTAATAAGACATTTTGTGAAGGTTATAATTTGCCCAGACAAAGATCAGAATTGTATGCGGCAATCATAAAGTGTACAGGTTCGTTTACCCTTCAACCCTGGGAGTCAAAAGTTAGAGTTTGCAAATGAAAGACCTCAGCTACCGCTGAATATGAAGACATATGAGAGTTTTTATTACTATATGATTTTAATAAATGATATAAGCTTTCCCCTCCAAAAACAATGTTTATTCTTTAGAGCTTTAGAGTGTACGCACTTTAAAACTGCATAAAAAACTCTAGGTCCTGTAAAAGCATATTACCAAGGTATAAATAAGCACTTTCAGCACTGAACTATTTCCCATTTTTTCTTCTGCAGACCAACAGCTTGTAAATTTCAACAAAAATATTTAAACCTCTTGTACTAATTAAAAGTTTGTCAGTAAAGCAAAGCTTTTTTAGACACCCAATAGTTCTGCTAGAAGAAATTTAGAAAACCACCAGCAAATCGTTTCTAGTATTGTGGGATATCACATGAAAAATGTAATTCTTTGAGAAGCACGGGTTGACAGGAAGTGTCACAAGTATGCAAATGAATGCCTTGTTTTGAAAGCAATTAATGTCAACAGGCTGAAACCAATCGTGCCTATAGCATATGCAATTTCCTCAACAAAGAGGAAAACAATATTTTCTTGTAAGTCGGTGAAGGATGTATACCCATGATTAAACGTATTTTCACATTAACACTGACTTTAAGTTTGGTGCAAAAATGTGTATACGTTCATTATGTAAGCTAGCTATAAAGCAACATAGCTCTGCACATGGCGGATTTTTTACAGTGTGTTTGAAATGGGGTCTCTAGTTGGCAGTGGTTTGCACCCTGTCCAAGTTGGGACCCTCACTTTAGTCGGGGTGAGGGAGTCACACAGCTAACATAACCATTGCTCACCCCCTTGGTAGCTTGGCACGAGCAGCCAGGCTTATCTCAGAGGCAATGTGTAAAGCATTTGTACATACACACACTAACACAGTGAAAACACTACAAACGGAGTCCACACCAGTTTAGAAAAATATTTATCTGAATAAAACAAGACCAAAATGATAAAAATCCAACACACAAAAATCGAGATAGCACTTTTAAAAAGATTACTGTAAAAATATAGCTCCTACAAAACAATAGCTCCAACCAGGGCTATTTCGACGTCATGACAGGTACTAATCCAACAGTTCGGCACCGATCACAACAAGCGCAGGCTGGCTACAGAGTCACACGGACCCCCAGTAACAGTATCTTGAAAACAAGGAAAACAAAGACGTTGCACAGCATCAGGGAGGTGAGCCGTCGCTGGGCCGGTGTGACGTCGGTTCCTTTCTGCCACAGGGGTGCTGAGGCGTCGGTTCCTTACTGCTAGGCAGGGGAGGTGAGGTGACGTCAGCGGCGAGGCGTCGGTTCCTAATGATGGTGCGGTGTTGATGAGTTCGGGAGGTCACCCACGTCGGTCATCGACTCCGTGATGATGCGGTTGAGGCGCTGGCATTGATAGGCATCAGGGCTGCGGTGTAAGTCGGGGTGGTGCATCGTACTCTTTGCGAGCCATGCCCTCTGCTCTGGTGCATGCCGCGGCCCGGCGTCGGTGCGAAGCGCTGTCGGAGAGGTCGGGTCTGCGGTGCAAGTCGGGGTGGTGCGTTGTGCACTTCACGAGTGGTGCCCTAGGCTCCGGTGCTGGCAGGGAGTCGATGTTGCTTTTCTTGAGTTGCAGCACCAGTCACATGATTCCAAGGGCCCAGGAACTGGAGCTGGCGCCACTTGGTAATCAGGACTCCCAGCGGAGAAGTCTAGGTGCTGTTAGCAAGACGCAGGTGAAGTCTTCAATGGCGCTGAGACTTCTTAATAGGAAGCAAGCATGGACAAGCCATTGGAGAACCTTGGAAGCAGAATTTAGAAAGCAAAGTCCAGTCGTTTCATTCCCAGGACAGAAGCAGTAGCAGCAGGCCAGCCCAGCAAAGTGGCAATCTCTCCTGACATCAATCCAGCTCTTCTTCCTGGCAGAATGTCCTTAGTCCAGAAGTGTTCTGATTTTGGGGCATCAGAGGTCCAATACTTATATCCCTTTCTGCCTTTGAAGTAGGCAAACTTTAAAGGAAAGTCTCTGTAGTGCACAAAACCCTGCCTTTCCCTGACCTGGCTCCAGACACACTACAGGGGGGTGGAGACAGATTGATGTGAGGAGCTCAGGGAGGCCCATCAGCCTGGTGATGGCCGATCAGGGTATGCAAGGAACCCCTCAGCTCTCTTTGTGTGGCTGTCTAGAGTGAATGCACAAGGGCTCAACAGCCAGCCAGCCCAAGCGTGGATTCTACAGACAGGCAGAGGCACAGAAAGTTTAAGCAAGAAAATGCCCACTTTCTAAAAGTGGGCTTTTCAAACAAGCAATTTAAAAACCAATTTCATCAAAAGATGTATTTTAAATTGTGAGTTCAGAAACCCCAAACTCCAAATCTCCATCTGCTCCCGATGGTAAATTACACTTAAAAGATGTTTCAAGGCAATCCCCATGTTACCCTATGGGAGAAATAGGCCTTGCAATAGTGAAAAACGAAGTTAGCAGTATTTCATTATTAGAACATGTAAAACACACCAGTACATGTCCTACCTTTTAAATACACTGCACCCTGCCCCTGGGGCTGCCTTGGGCCTACCTTGGGGGTGCTATATATGTAGTAAAAGGGAAGGTTTGGGTATGGCAAGTGGGTGCACTTGTCAGGTTGAAATGGCAGTTTAAAACTGCACACACGGACACCACATTGGCAGGTCTGAGACAGGTTTGCAGGGCTACTCATGTGAGAGGCACAATCAGTTCTACAGGCCCACCAGTAGCATTTGAGTTACAGGCCCTGGGCACACCTGGTGCACTTTACTAGAGACTTACTAGTAAATCAGATATGCCAATCATGGATAAACCAATCACCAATGCAATTTAGACAGAGAGCATATGCACTTTAGCACTGGTTAGCAGGGGTAAAGTGCACAGAGTCCTAAAATCTACAAAAATAGACCAGAAAACATAGGAGGAATAAGGCAAAGATTTGGGGATAACCCTGCAAAAAGGGCCAGGTCCAACACAGTGGGTGATGTAAACATGTATTTAGACATCCATCTTCAGTGAAAACACCTGTCTCGATACAAGGATGCGCTCCTATAAATGAGACACACAAGAACAATACATGTGTTGCATTTAAGTGTCTACACAATCTAATCTGTAATTGGAATTAACTTGAAAATGGTACATCCACATATTTCCTTTGCAACCAGAGAAAATAGGCTAGTGTTGGAGTTTTCATAGTAATAAGTGATAGGCTAGGAACAGGGACAATGGTGTTACCATCGAGTGGCGGGGTGGGACACCCCCAGAGTCAGGATGCCATTATCACACTGAAAACATGTACATCTGCTTCTATAACCGGTAGTGGTAAGTGTTCTTCGGGATGGGAAAGACCATCAGCACCCCCATATTTCATTGGGGAACTGCCTGCTACACCTGGAGATAATAGTTTCTAAGCAGAGATAAAAAAAAATTCAAAAACTGCATATGTACTACTATACATTTGACACCTTGTAGAGAATCCTAAAAAGTTGCTATGGAGGAATCCGATTGAGCACAGAACTCTGTAATATCCACAGATTTCCATACTTACTCCAGGAGATTGTTGTGAATCTCCTGAAAGTCAGTAAACCAGCCAAATCGTAAGAGGGATGTACTGTCTCTAGGTGTCTATCTTTTTACAGGATCTTTGAGAATCAGTTCGAGGAATTATTTCAAAACACAAGTATCTCCATTTCCACCTAATTTTGTAGTCCAATATTTTATTTTTAAATCTGAACATAGAGGTACTTCTCTTGTCACATTCTAAATTCTGCAGATGCTCATTAGAGCTTCAGACAGTGTTCAGTTACATTCTTCCCAATACAACCTTATCGATTAACATGTTTAGCAGTGTTCTTGTAACTCTGTTAATAAGGACAACGTCAGATGCTTTCCGACTAATTTACAAATGCCCATACTAATCTGCAGGAGAGAGACCCTATAATCTGGGTACTATGCTCACATTTATTCAAGGAATTTAGTGTTCAAATGCCATATAAAATATTACTGCCCTGAAGAAGATAGACAAGATGTTGCACAAAACAAACTGTGGCCCAAATACTAACCCTGTGTTTCCAAAAGGCAGCCATCTTTAATGTGAGGACTTCAAGTAATGATAAGCAATCGGGGCCCTGTCCATGCAGCACTTTATGAGTTAGATATTTATGAAGAGTCAGCGTAGGAAAAGTGATCCATTTTTAGATGCATCTTTCTAAATTACATTTTAAATTACTGGGAAAACTCCTCCTGCACCACTCAATAAGACAGGGATGCCTCACTTATTATATTTTGTTGTGTATTTAGTATAACATCAAAATACAAGGACAACCTACCACTTTAAAATACAAATAAACATATCACTGAAGTGAAACTAGTCTCTACTGGAATTTTGCTATCAGTTATGAATAGATATTGCTGCATTAATGCAATGTTATAAAGGATTTGTATAAAAGTGCTTACATTATATAAAAAAATAATCAGATGTATCACACTTTACCGGTTATGTCATGCTGCTTGAAAGATTCACTGTAGATCTGATACTGGTTTGGACAATGTTTCTTCAGCCATTTGCAGACATCCTGCTGTGTCCACAGAGCCACCGGTTTTGTGAGTTTCACAATGTTTGGCTGGAAGAAAAAGGGTAAACACTGATCTAATATATACATTACAGTAGTTCAATACATGCATCGCTGGTTAGTAAATGAGCACATTTGCAGTTCATCTTATTTTCTATTTTTGATCAGTACCTCACTCCCCAAACCAAAACTCTTCCCTTTGACAACTAACTATAGTTGTTGTTTCCACCTTTGACCATGAGCTCAAAGCCACTCCTCCTTGCCCCTAATTCTAATTTTTATCGACACATTATGCTTTATTTGTTGACCCCGGTCTCCATTTGTTTTTTTCTGTTATTATTTACTCAACTTTGGTAGTAGGTGCTTGTATATGGGATGGCATGATCAACATTGCAGTTCACTCCCACTGCTTATGAGGAATGAATTCATAGCCCAGTCGCATCTCTAAGGGAGCAACCCTGCTTTCACAATGAGGCAGGTTTCACCGGAGAAAGTCAAGGCCTCGACTGACTCAATTTACATGAAAATTGTCCAAGTGATCCCTGCCCATAAGATCTGTTTCAAAACCAGGCTTCATCCTTGTCTGCACCGATCGGTGAGATCAGTCCCCTAAGAAAAAAAAACATCCAGAGTGCCTTAAAAATCAGCATACATATGATGCCTCCTAAATAAATCAACCTTGGATGTCGCTGACCTGCCCAGCTATTGGCCCATCACTAGCATCTCTCTGACGGCTAGGATCTTGAAAAAGCTGGTTACAGCCCACCTCTCCCTCCATCTTGAAATTAGTTTTCTTGGGTGATATGGACCATTGTTGAATTACAGAGAGCAGCTGCTAAGTCTAGTTGACAGGGGACAAATAGCTCTGCTGCCCCAATTAGGTATATTGGCCTGTTTTGATACCATCAATGATAAGATTCTGATTGTTCTGTTGGTCAAAATGGTAGGCGGTCACTGAAAATTTATTGGCATAGTCAAAAACGTCCTTATGATCTGATTCACAGAGATATAGTCCTTATCTAAACCTGAGAGAATGAAGCTATATTTAAATATTATCCCCCTGTGCAGAAAAAGGAAGTCTGATTACAAAACTGCAATTAAATTTACTTTCTATTGTTAAAAAATCAGGTCCAGGTGTGAAATAACGCTAGATTAACATAGTCTACCATCTGACCATGTGGCCTGGAGCTGCAAGGAATGTCTGCACACTTTCTCTTTTCTGAACTTGGTATTAAACAATTAGAAAAAAAATAATTGTACCGGAGAATGATATCAGATACAAACAGAGCTTGTCTTTTTGTTAACAATGTATGCTGCTATTATCATATGTAGACCAACTAATAATTAATGTAATGAGTGCACGAATATTTAGATCAATGAATATAAATCTACACTAGAGATTATTGTGTAAAATACATAGGTTTGAAACATGCCTCAGGTAATCCAGGTGCAAATGTGTGTACATTAGATGTGGAGGGTGGAAGTAGGGCTATTGGGCCAGAGAAACTATAGAACTGTATGTCCAAATATTTTTACTGAGTGTGATGGAGGTTTATATATTGCATTGATTTCAGTGGCACTTTACTTGGTAAATATATTGCAGATTTTATAAACTGACATTGTGTCAATATTATGATTATGACTATGACTATTGCATATATGCACTTGAATGTTATATGTTTATTGTTGCATTATATTATGCTTTTAAACCAAAACAAACCTGTAATAAATGGAATTCACACAATTGAAGTGCTATGAATTACTGGTAGGAGCTTCTCTGGTAAGCTCTGGGGTGCCACAGGATTATTTCTGCTCTGGTTCTTTTTAAAATCTAGTCACCACCATTGCTTGAGTTGGTGCAGGACGCGGTGGGGAGAGGGGGCATTCATATTGCCAACACCCAGCTGGTTTTTACTCCTGTATGACTATTTTGTTGAGAACTCAGATGACCTAAACAGACAATTGGTCGAGAGTCACATTTTTAACACCAATAAGAGCAAACTGATGCTGGTAGGTTCATGCCAGACGGTCAATAAACTTGATGGAAATGTAATACTTTCTCTGTTGCAGGTACAGAGTTTCATAAAGTCAAGAAGGTAAAAATGCTGGGGTTTCCATTTGATTCCTCTCTTTTCTCCGAGGACCAGGCACATGTATTTGCTGGATAAACTGCACCTCTACCTCTGTTGTATTCCTCTTAGGGTATCCATAAACGGGCTTTCCAGTATCATGTCCTTATATAGGCACAATTCGCCCTGCCCTTATATAGGCATAAAATCCCAGCCCTTATTTAGGCATTAAACCATGCACTCCAAATACAGGCATGGTCTCTGACATCCGTCCACCCTAACGTCACAACGAGTTCATGAAGAACAGACCCTTAGGCTGCGGGAGTTTCCCTAGTCCAGGACTATTGATTTCTTCAAGGACTCATACATTATGCATGAACCATTATTCCTTAGGGGGTTCATTCATGACGTCTTTCGCTGTCCAACTCACGTCAATGCTAACATTCTTAAGTGCTCTCAGGTATAAATATACCTTCCCTAGCCCCTGTAAATAAGAGGAGACCTCGACTTCAGAGGAGCCCGTTTCCCGGCCTGACGCACTGAGAAGACGCTGTCATCCCTGCACGCAGAGAGCCCAGCTTCCAGTGATCTGACTTCCCTTGCGGGGTGTTGGAGTTCGAGTCTGGCACAGAGATTCCTACCTCTCTCATTCTTCAGGTATGGAGTTGACTAGAACCTAGAGGGACTCTTGGCATACTAGGCATACTAGGCATACTAGACTTAACATACTCTTAGTATACCGTAGTAAGGAATACTTCACCTACTTCTTCCCTCTTCCTACACCTAGGTTAGGTTAGGTACATTGGGGTAGAACTAGCTTAACAACGCATCGTATGAGTACTCACATTTTTAGTTTGTGTTATTTATGTGAATGCATATATACTAAAAGATAATGCTATCGCAGTATTATTTATTTCTACTGCTCACCCTGTACATTATCTCGCATACTGTCTTGTGATCGTAACAGCACATTTAACTTACACCAGAAACAAGACTGTTCAATAAATCCTTTATTGAAACGCCCGTCTATTTCTTTCTGTGTAACTTGGAGAAAACTAAGCATGCACGACTGAGCTGAGTGAAATAGTTATCTATTGTTTCCACGACTCTGGGACACGTTCTGATTCTAAAGGGAAACACAGTGGTCATGTTTTGCGGCTGCCAGAAACTACTCCCTTCTTGTTGTCAAGGAGTTTCTAGTGGCCTCTGAGCTAGCTGGCACAAGTAATTAAGTTTAATATACTCGATAGGGACATACTGACCTTAGTCCTATGTCAAACCTATAGGATATATTATTCCAATGCGCAGAGCCTATTAGGGAAATAAGAGCTACACTACATGGCGCCCAACGGTTTGGTAAGGCAGTAATTCAACGTTATATACTGAGTAACTCAGCCGTGCTTTTTCTCTCAAGACCCCTACCCATATACTCCAAAAGACGTCTGGAGTGGGCAGGGTTAGGTATCCACCACGGCTACATAGGGCAGTACCCTATATATTAGCTGTTTGGTTTGCTCAACGTTGAAGGATACAGTGTTCCACAATATTGTGCACCTTATCTTTGTTTCCTTGAAACTTGTTCCACATTTTGCAAAAAAAACAAAATGACTGAAGACGCTGGAGACGGTGTAGCTGTGGCTGATCCAGCCCTACCAGCAGTTTTTAACTTTACCGGTTTAAATGAAACCGAGGAGGGTGTTATACACATCCATCAAAACTTAAGAAGAGCCATCACTCTAAAACTTATGAAACATGGCCTACCACCAAGAGGCGGTAGAGCAGTTTTCGTGATAGAGGCACATGAATCCTTTCAGACAGAGGTATTCTATTCATGGGTAATATTTCCTGAATCCAATTCAGTAACACACATGTTTCACTTCTACAAAGAAGATGAACCACCAGAGGAATACATTCCTTTCGAGGATATAGAAATTCCATTAACATACCAGGAGCATCAGCTCTGGTTTAAAGGTGCCCTAAAACATCACAGAAACATTACCAGGCTCGGTCCACTAGGTAGACCAGGAGCAACATGGCCGATTTTAGCCGGCTACACACCTCATCCAGACATTGAAGAGATGTCAGATGAGGATTTACGTACTCAACTCACAGAGTTAATAAAAATTTACAGACAATTGGTCCAATATGTCATGCGGACTTTTACAGTCCGACCACCATTGACATATCCAAATCCAACTCCCCAACAGGGGAATACACTAAAAATTACACCACAGCCTCTATATGCAGTCATGGGTAAAATGCCCACAAAACGTGAGCAAATTCCATTTTGGATAGCTCAAAAAATTACTCAAATCGAAGCAGTATTTCCAAATACTAGCCCTCATGAGAAGCACAGAATCCTAACAATCAGTTTACCGATGGGGATCACACCACAACTGGAAGACTGCACCACTTGGGGCTCAGTCTTTGCTGCCATCTATACTAAAACATATGGCATTCCGTCAATTGCGGTAATACCTGATGTCCTAAAACAAATTCAAAACGAATACGGGGCAGAGCCTGCTCTAAATTTAGGTCAATCAATCAATCAATCATGTCACTTATAAAGCGCACTACATACCCGCGAGGGTCTCAAGGCGCTGGGGGAAGAGGGGGATGGTGCTGCTACTGATCGAAGAGCCAGGTCTTGAGGAGTCTTCTGAAGGCCAGTAGGTCTTGGGTCTGTCGGAGGTTGGTGGGGAGGGTGTTCCAGGTCTTGGCGGCGAGGTGGGAGAAGGATCTGCCGCCGGCGGTCGTTTTCCGGATGCGGGGGACTGTGGCGAGGGCGAGGCTGGTCGAGCGGAGCTGGCGGGTGGGGGTGTAGAAGCTGAGTCGTCTGTTGAGGTAGGCTGGTCCGGAGTTGTGGAGTGCTTTGTGTGCGTGGGTGAGGAGCTTGAAGGTTATCCTCTTGTTGACAGGGAGCCAGTGCAGGTCTCTCAGGTGGGGTGTGATGTGGCTGCGTCGGGGGATGTCGAGGATAAGACGTGCAGAGGCGTTCTGGATGCGTTGCAGCCGTCTCAGGAGCTTAGCCGTCGTTCCTGCGTAGAGGGCGTTTCCGTAGTCCAGCCTGACCAGGTCTCAACAATAATATTATCTAATATTAAAGGGGAGGCAGCAGCAGTGGCGATCTGCCAAAAATTGAGGGAATTCGATGTTACAGAACATCAAACTGAGCTACCAAGAATTATAGAACAATCTTATGCAGAATTAGGCAGAGATAGTTTGGGTGGAAGACCACTGAAACCAAAACTATCTGAAAGTCCTGAGAAGGACTCAATAAAACAAACTCCTACATCTTCTAAAAAGAAGTGGGAGTCTACTAAACAAAAATCAAACAAGAAACGTTCTCAATCCCAAGGTAGGTCTCCTCAAAAGGAGCCCTCTGAAAGGAGGTATAACCTCAGGAATAGGGATAATTTGAGAAAACCTGATAGGTATCAAGACACTGATACACGTTCCTCTCGTCCCTTTCAGATCTCTTCACAGACTTCGGAAAGAAGAGGACGATCAGAACATAAAGAAGAACGCGTGAAATCGAAAGACGAAAAACACGCACCAAAAACTAAAGCAAAACCTCAATTCTCCAAAAAGAAAGTAGCAGGTCTAAAGATCAGACATGCCGAGAATACTGAGAACAAAACTCAAGAACGGAGAATGGGCTCAGACCATGCTGGACAGTGCAGCAGAAGTCACAATAGTTCGCCAGAACCTGAAGGAACTTCTGGAGATAGTGGACTTGAATGAGTACATCACAGTAGAGACTGTAGACACCAGGGTTAGTACTCCACAAAAGTTATATGAAATAACACTCCGGATGGAGGGAGACAAACCTAGACAGGTGAAAGCACTTTTTTGGGAAAGACTATCAAGAGGCTATGACATACTTCTAGCAGAAAAGGACTGGCCACCACAATTTGTCAGGGAGTGCCCACATGGCGAGGACATTATTATGCCTGCCTTCTCCAACCATATTCCAATTCACCTAAAATATACATATGCCAGGAAATGGGCAGTGGCCCAGGCCCCAGCATTATATAAAAATCATGTAGGATGGGATGAGGATTCACCTCACCATAAAATACATCTGAAACATGAACCAACTGCACAACGGCAGTACCCAATAAAGCAAGAAGCTAAAAAACAGGTCAGGGAGATCTTAGATCAACTTGAATATCAAGGGGTGATTGAAACATGCACCTCCTCAATGAACAATCCTTTGTTTCCTGTCTCCAAACCAGACACTACATATCGTCTAGTTTTGGATTAGAGACACCTAAACACTTGTTCTAAAACTTTTGCAGTGCAAAATGCACATAGCACAGCATTAATGAATAACATTGTGCGTAAAAAATATAAAACAACATTAGACATCTCAAATGGTTTCTTTTGTCAAAAGATAGCACCTGAAAGCAGGTACTTAACAGCATTCTCCATAATGGGGACCCAGCGTCACTTTTGTCGACTCCCACAAGGGTTCAAGAACAGCCCAGGTTTATTCTCAGCGAGGGTAATGGAGTTACTACAAATTTATGACAATGAGGCATTGTCCTATGTCGATGACATATATCTGACAGACGATGACCTGGACAAACACTTGAACAGGGTGAGCACCATTATACTGGGTTTCGCCTCTGAGGGCTACAAGTTCAACTTTAAAAAGTCCAGAATTGCCCATCTCAATGTCCTATTTCTAGGATATGAGCTTTCAAGTGAAGGCAAGAGCTTGGCAGCTAACTTTTTAGAAAAGTGTGCGCTGCTCCAACCTCCAAAAACGCTAAAAAACTTACAATCCATCCTGGGTTTCCTAAATTTTGGAAGAACATACATACTAAATTATGCAGAAAGGGTTAAACCTCTCTACGCATTAATCAAACCTGATTTTTCAGTCAAAAACTGGACACAGGAACACACAGAAATCTTGCGTTCACTCCAGGCTAACATGTTAGCAACAAATCACTTACAAACACACGTAAGTCAACGCAATTTGGTGATCCGAATAATTTCGGGTCAATGTGGATTCACCTACTTAACCTTCAATGAGGGTGAGAAAATACCAATCGCATACAAATCCCATTTGTACACAAAAGCGGAAATGCGCTTCAGGTCAACTGAAAAAATTCTGACAGCAGTTCAAACCGCTGTAGCAAAAGAAAGAGCCTTAGCCCAAGGGAAACACATTATTGTCGTAACCCCAGTACCGGCTTTAGAAGCTGTTACAAAAGCGAGCATTCCAAATGCTAAAGCATTACATCCTAGATGGATACAATGGGTTAATTCTCTTGCTGCAACAGATGTTGAATATGTTTTTGATCCAGATTTAAAAACACAAGCATTCCTACAATATGAACAAGAATGTCCTCTGCCTACTGAAATTCTGCCTCTTGATCAGTACGAATTTATAATTTACACTGACGGATCCGCACAACCCGCAATAGGGGGTAAGCAAGCTTACAGTGCAGCGTGTGCAATCGTTAAAGGTCGCATGCGAGATGGCATCTTCAGACCTATGGTCACTAAAACACAATCTCTAGGGGATTGTACAGCTCAGCGAGCTGAACTACAAGCATTCAAACTGGCACTTGAAAGTACAGATCGAGAATTCCCCACACTAATAGTGTGCGATTCCTTTTACTGTGTTCAGTCGTATAATGACTATATACAAAAATGGCTTGAAAATGGTTTCAAAGATGCGAAAGGTGCCACAATAAAGCACAAATTGCTTTGGGAACAAGTAGTTCAGTTGAAAAACGAACTACCAAAGGCTCACGTGATACACACACTGAGTCATCAACGTGATGGCGTTCACGTTGCAGGGAATTCATTGGCTGACGTAGCCGCAAAGGGGGCTGTGCAAACGGCTTCTGTAGCTGCGATCACTCGTTCAAAAACAAAAATAGACAGTGAGATAATGTTGGCTGTCAATGCATCAAGCAAAGGCAGCAGTGCAGCGTTACCAAAAAAGTTTCCACTCAAGTACTCTTATGTAATTGATGCGAACAACGTTCCTTTTGCTCGAATCCCTGGAGTGGGGGATAGGGTAATTCCAAACATGGAACGTAGAGCAGCCTTGATTTATGAAACACATTTGGGGGAGGGTCTGTCACATCAAGGGATCTCTAAAACAATTTTGATGTTAAAAGAGATGTACTGGTGGCCTGGAATGAATACAGAAATTCACATATTCATCAACAACTGCTTAGACTGTAAATTACAGCGAGAGAGCCACCAAACACCATGCTGCGAATGCGGCAGCCCAGTACAGACACCACTGTTAGACAGCATTCGACCATCTGCGCGCCTGCGTCCTACTGGACAAAGGCATTCCCGCAAATACTGAATCTAGGTTGCTATGGTTATGGCCTCAGCGCTTGGCTGACGCTCGAACTGTTATAAAAGATTTGCGAGTCTTTACCGGCACATACGCAATAGGCACGCTACATTCTGACCAGGGTCCTGCGTTTAGCTCTAGGGCTTACAAGAAGCCATGGCCAGTCTGGGCGTTGCATTGCGGTACTCCTCTCCATTTCATCCTGAGGAAATTCGGTTGTGGAAAGGAAAAACCGGGACATAAAGCAGTCTATAACAGCTAGGGTATTAGGTTCGGGTGATGGGTGGGTCAAACACCTTAGTGGGGTTCAACGTGCATTGAACAATCTGCCAAGAAGTTCTCTAGGGGGGTCACTCCATATGAGATCCTATTTGGGACAAGAATGTGGGTACCAGACTTTGAACACGTAGGCACAGTGGTGGAAAATAAACCATTTGATATCAAAGATCGTTTGGCTGTTTTACAGGACTTAAACAAATTAAGAACGAAACAAAGCAACGTAGTCCTACAGTCAACCACCACTGGGGATCAACCGGCTGTCCCAGCAAGGCCTGTCTGGATTCCAAAAGTTGGGGATCTAGTCAGAGAAAAAATTGCGGACATGAAGGAATTTGGACCTTCTTACAGACAACCAGTACCTGTCCTAGCAGTTCAAGGAACAAGAACAGTACTTCTGCCGCCCCTTGCTGGAAGAAAGGAGAAAAGATTTGTGTCCATCGACCTGATCAAACCACAGTATGTGGCCAATACTAAATAGTAGGCCTCGTGGACTCCGACCTAGTAGCAGACGCACTCCTCTCGCTACTATCCAAGAGGTTCAGACTGAAAGACTGATAACTATCGAGAATTCAGCTGTAACAGATGGAAGACTAAGCAACAATGCAATGGAACTCAACCCTCTTGAACACCAAGTAACAGTTCGTCCAAATACACCTGTCTACACCAACGTAACAAGTGATGAACTGGTTCCAGTGATTTCTACAAATCCTGATGCAATTCCAACAATTGACAGAACTGCTTCTGGCTATTTCATTAACTTTGATACGTTCTCAGAAGATCCAAGTGAACCTGATTAGACGCCAGCATCATTGAAATTTAAGCAGCAAGTACAAGACTTTCTTCAATTTATGAAAAAGACTTATTTGGTTTCTCCATGGATTGAACTCTGGATTACATCTGGACTTTTTGTTTTCCTGCTCTGGCTAGCTTTGGTTACAACTGTAAGCGTGCTTATAAGTGGCAGATACATCCAAGTGAACACTGAAGGAAAAGACGTAAACGTACTTTTGAAACCTCATAAATCTTCCCATCGTGAAGCAAGAGACTTGTCATCAGTGAACATCACAGCTGTTCCTATACAGGATGGTATAGTGTGGGACAAAACAGATTATGATATCTTCGGCCCGAATGAACAATTGAACATTCCACATTTGTTTAAAATTTCACTAAGTGATCTAATAACGTCCAGTACCTATTCAGATGATTGGGACTTTGAGACTATTAACGACATAATGTTTGACCTAGAAAAATCTGCTGCATTTTCTAAAAATGAATATTTAGAGGGTTCATCAGACTACGAACAACTTTATTGTTATAACCACTATGGTCATCATTATTTGCATAAATCTACATATCCAAGAAATGTGTTTATGTTTAACCAATGGGAACATTGTCCTACACCACCATACGGTAGTTCAAAAACATTTGCTAACAAGTTTCCATATTTTTCAGGATACAATACATCTGATCCAGAAATGTTTTACTATAAAAATGTAAACAAGACAGGACTGAAAATTATGTTAAGTAATACAAAACAGATTTACTCTGCATTATTTAATGCCCAACTGTCTAGACAGGGTTTTGACTTTTGGAAAGACACAATAGACACAAAAACTGTCTGGGGTACTAAAGATTGGCAAGTGCAGGGGATAGAAGCTTTATTTAGAACCTGCATCATCCCTGAACAAATAATGTTTTTGAATGAAACTGTCCAACAAACATCTTGTCTTGGACTAGCCAAGATTAAGGAGATGAACAAACCTTCTGTACCAACACCTGCCAGTGAAAATAATACAAAGGCAGTGGTGACAGTTGACAATATACTACAACTCAACAGATCTAATCCTGATTGGAAAGAATGGTTGATCTGGCCCACAGACACGAATAACTGTCAGGAAAGATTCCTGAATAAAACTCAGGGCTTTACTATTAATAGGCCAGACCCAAGATACGTCCAAAGACAACATCCGGGGGTAGTAACAACATACAGTGTAGGGAAATTATGCCTCGATTGGCTGCATAAGTCTACACTACAGGATGTGAAACAACACTTAACCTTACTTAAAAGGACGCAGACCTTAGGGAATTCTTGCTTGGACCAAGAAAACCGCGTCAAAAACGTTTCATATATGCCGGCATTTATGCTGCTTATAATGAAGCTTGGAGGTATCACAGATAGAGGCCGCAGAACGAATACGTGAACTTGATCGTATTAATTTAGAGAAAACACTCTCTGTGGTCGACAATGGGTTAACAACTTTGTCCTCCAGAATATATTCATTGGATGGCATTGTATCCTCTGCTATCGACATACTAGAACAAGATTTGGCGATGTTACAACAAGGCCAGTCTCAAATACGTTCTATTATGTTATTAAGCTGGACGCTGCAATCTTTGCGAGCGGGCTATATGCCTTGGCGTTTTATCAACACAACAGCTCTGTTTGCAGAATACAATCTCACTGATAAACAGATCGAACTGGCACAAAGAGGAGCAAAGTATACAGTGCTGAGCATTGAAAAACTGGAGAAGTTACCATTCACTGTGGCAGAAAAACCAGCTACAGAATGGCTTATTCATGGCAAAATAACATTACCTGTGTGTACTTTTCAGTTTCAGTATTGCCTCAGACAAATGCAAGCAGGCAAATATGAAAGGTTGGGTAAGGAATACATTAAGACATCGTGGGATTTACCGTATACATATAGATGTTGGAGTGGGGATCGTGAAGTGTTTTTGAGTGGTTCAAACTGTAAACTTGCACTGAGTGGTTCACTTATATGTCAAGACATTTCCTTGCACGGGGCTTGTAATGGTTCAGTGGAAAATTTGTCTTGCCATCAGCAGGGTACTCCAGCTGCTGTGATTAATCCAACGTTTCGACAACTTTCTAATGGGAGTTACCTCATGTTGAATGATCAGAGCTGCTGCGGAATGCTGCCAGGCAACCCATATCTAGTAACGGTCAACTCCAGGGTCACTTGCTGTATGCAAGTATTGTTTCCCCCAATAGACACAGTCAGGGAGTCGCCTCTATGGCCTTCGCTGAACGTCTCTTTTATAAGATTTGATACTCTAAGCAGAATGAAAGCCATGCTTTTACAGCAAACAGTGCCTTTGACCTCGGCCAAAGAAACCTATGATCTACAAATAGCAAGGACTTCGGCTGAGATACAGACTTTAATACGTACAAACTGCCCTATACATTTCGTAGAAATGATATCACGTATCTTCAACATGTCTGATACAACAGGAATTGTACATGTATTTAAGAGCATCTGCTCAGGTCTGTTAGCACCTTTCCAGGCAATACTCGGAATCATCCCGAACTTTGCACATTCGGTGTTTGGTGGCTTTCCATTAATTCTAGCACTTGTTGCCGGAATTCTATTTCTCTTCCTGCTATTGCCCTATGGCCAGCCTATTCGCAGACATCACTCCGAGCGAAATGGAGAAAGCTCTCCTTGAACGAAAGTGCCGTGAGCAAATAGTAAAGCTTTTGGGCATGACTCGTCTACGGGACCTTAATACAACTTGGTTCCTGTCGTTCAGACCAATCTGGCAAGATTGCATCTTACCTGTTCTACGATGCCTGCTATGCGGTGAAGAATGCGTGTTGGACACCTGTCTAACATTTCCATCAGCAACGCCAACGGATGTCGATACTCTGCTGGACCCGATAACGGCCCATGCTCTGTGTTGTCCCCAGAGGCTTCCTATCCTGATGTCAGCATTCATTGAGATCTCACAGACGCTTCCGGCTGCTTCTGAGGTACGAGAAAGATCTACAGGCACACAGGTAACAACGGACGCGAACATTGCTGAGGCAACCTATGCTGGAAGCAATGCTTCCCATCTCTGTGCAATTAATCTACTACACGAGGTGTTCCAACTGACACCAACAACAGTGGATAATGTTTTGTCTATTGAAATAGATGATCTCATGTTTACACCAGACCCGTGAACTAACTCTGATTCGGCATACAGTGTTCCAGAGATGCAGTGACAATTTGGCCTTCATTTTTTAAACAACTTGGAACTCTACCAAAATTGAACATTTGCCCCCTTTTTTTTTTTTTGTTTAACGAAAATGGCACATTGATCTGCTTAAAGTAGAACTAGCCTTATAATACAGACTTTGCGGTACTTCCATGGACACTTAGTCATCTTGTGTGTCTAAAACAGTTCATTAATTTTTAAGACATGAAATGACTTTGATTTTTGAGAAACTTATCGATCGTTTTTGTCAAATGTAAATATTACTGCTTATTTCATTCCAATTGCATTTATTTTCGAACTTTATGCCTGTAATGAAAAGCAATGCTTCAAATGTACAGTACTTTTTGCATTCTAATAGGTTTTTTAAATGCCTTTTTTAAATGGTTTTATGAAAAATTTTAGAAATATGCGGTACTCCATTTTAATGTTTAGCATTTTAAATGTTTAGCATTTTAGTATTATCGTACACACGAAAGAGGAGTGGGTGTTGTATTCCTCTTAGGGTATCCATAAACGGGCTTTCCAGTATCATGTCCTTATATAGGCACAATTCGCCCTGCCCTTATATAGGCATAAAATCCCATCCCTTATTTAGGCATTAAACCATGCACTCCAAATACAGGCATGGTCTCTGACATCCGTCCACCCTAACGTCACAACGAGTTCATGAAGAACAGACCCTTAGGCTGCTGGAGTTTCCCTAGTCCAGGACTATTGATTTCTTCAAGGACTCATACATTATGCATGAACCATTATTCCTTAGGGGGTTCATTCATGACGTCTTTCGCTGTCCAACTCACGTCAATGCTAACATTCTTAGGTGCTCTCAGGTATAAATATACCTTCCCTAGCCCCTGTAAATAAGAGGAGACCTCGACTTCAGAGGAGCCCGTTTCCCGGCCTGACGCACTGAGAAGACGCTGTCATCCCTGCACGCAGAGAGCCCAGCTTCCAGCTTCCAGTGATCTGACTTCCCTTGCGGGGTGTTGGAGTTCGAGTCTGGCACAGAGATTCCTACCTCTCTCATTCTTCAGGTATGGAGTTGACTAGAACCTAGAAGGACTCTTGGCATACTAGGCATACTAGGCATACTAGACTTAACATACTCTTAGTATACCGTAGTAAGGAATACTTCACCTACTTCTTCCCTCTTCCTACACCTAGGTTAGGTTAGGTACATTGGGGTAGAACTAGCTTAACAACGCATCGTATGAGTACTCGCATTTTTAGTCTGTGTTATTTATGTAAATGCATATATACTAAAAGATAATGCTATCGCAGTATTATTTATTTCTACTGCTCACCCTGTACATTATTTATCTCGCATATTGTCTTGTGATCGTAACAGCACATTTAACTTACACCAGAAACAAGACTGTTCAATAAATCCTTTATTGAAACGCCCGCCTATTTCTTTCTGTGTAACTTGGAGAAAACTAAGCATGCACGACTGAGCTGAGTGAAATAGTTATCTATTGTTTCCACGACTCTGGGACACGTTCTGATTCTAAAGGGAAACACAGTGGTCATGTTTTGTGGCTGCCAGAAACTACTCCCTTCTTGTTGACAAGGAATTTCTAGTGGCCTCTGAGCTAGCTGGCACAAGTAATTAAGTTTAATATACTCGATAGGGACATACTGACCTTAGTCCTATGTCAAACCTATAGGATATATTATTCCAATGCGCAGAGCCTATTAGGGAAATAGGAGCTACACTACACCTCGAGGGCCGAATGTTTCAGCTTAAGCGATCTTCATTGCCATTCTGGATCACTGTGGAAGTCTAGTTTTAGGTGGTAATGATAAATACTGAACAGGCAACAGAAAATGCTAAATTGTGCAGAAAGACTACGTTGAATGGCAGGCAAATGCACACACATCTCTACTATCCTTGCAACGTTTGCACTGTCTTCCAACTAAAACTAACAAACTATTTAGGGGCATCGTATTCATGCTGTGATTTCTCAGCATTTAAGTGTGGAATGTTTTTTTGTGATTTGTGGGGGTGGGGAGGCAGGGGAAAGTAGTGTTAACTGGGAGAAAGAAAACAGAAAGAGTATATTTTAACAGCCTGGAAGATATATTTTTTTTGCTTAATTGTTTTAATCTGTCTTCAAATATGGTGAGAAGTCCCCCTGACAGTCGATGACTATGAATTAGCAGATAAGGAAAGAACAAATAGAAATAACACTGTTAGCTTTAAATATATATTTATATGAAGAACTCCAAGGAAATGATTTTTCTGAGTATTTGGTGTGGAGCCAAGTTCCTGGGCTTCCATAGATATTCAACCCTCCGTTACAAGTATGCATCACGCACAAGAGGAGAATCCACAGCGTGAAATCATTCCTCCCACAAGAGGACTTCAGAAAGGTCACTACCCTTACAACCTTGCATCATCTTCCAACTAAAAAACTATTTATGGGCATCCTAATCATGCAAAGGGCTTCACAAAAAGTCCAATTCGGACCACTGGGTCAATCTCAAAAGTTGGCATATCATCAACAAGGACCTACTTTCAGCAGACACACACCAGGCTCAAATCCAGCGTCACTCCTGACAGCAGTCACTGCTGGCTGTTGGGTCTGAAAGAAGTAATGACTTCTACCTGTGGCTTTAAGGCAGGTATCCGAAGACAAGCAATTTAAAAAGCATCCTAAAACCCATAGGTTGGGAAGCGCTGGGAAGCCTCAGGGTAGCTGTGCACTTTATAAGTCAAGATAAGATAAGATAGGTGTCCAGACGTATAATCCGACGATATTCTAAAACCTAGAGGCTCCTTGAGCACAAGCTACATGCACCTTGATCTTGGGTCTTGAGTTTATGCTGCATATACAGTGCTTGGGAATTGCTAATCTTTCTTTGTATTTTCACAATATGTTGTAACACATTGTCTTAAAGTGCTTTTATTGCCATTATTTGTTTGACTTTCAAAGTCTGTTGGAGCACATCTGGTACTACTGAGCCAACAGCAACACGGAGGTTAATCTAAATAATCTGTTTGTTGCACAATGTCACACACACAAGCTAGTTTATAGATGCAGTAGGACTACAATAGTCCACATTTCTAATGTTAAATTATTTTAAAAAGAGCAAATCAGAGTGAGCCCCCATAACCTGGATGCTTCAATGGAACTGACTTTGATACAATTATCCAATCTGAGACTTGTTCAGAATCGAGTGCCTTACCCTCTACTGAGCCTCAAGCCTGTGGTGGTGGCCATTTGGCCATGGACTCCGCAATCGAGTCTGTTCTCATCGAGGAGGCTAATATCAAACCAGCAGCTAAGAGGAAAAGATGCGGAAAAAAGGAAAGCCCAACTTAACAAAAAATGTAAAACTTAAAAGACTCCCGACACTAAGTGAAGGAGAGCCCAGCGTGCATCAGCCACCTTCCATTAACCTACGTTCGGTTACAATTGATGAGGCTGGATTGAATAGACTGGAGAACATGGTGACCCTCCTATTGCGGCCGCTAATTCATAGACTGACAAAGATGGAAGAGAGTATAGTCTCTCTCGGGTTAGTGGGGGCCACAGGGAGAGGGGCGGTAGGAAGGCCTGGAACCTTCAATAATGGACCAACCGGGGAGGGGGGTGCACAACGGGAGGGAAACATCTGTATTGAGCCTAAGTTGCCATCATTGCTGGCATTCCCTGCTCCCATCTCTCGCCTCACTGGCCCCCCGCCAGTTGTTCGTGGTACTTGTGAGGGGGTAGTTGAAGGGGGGATAACATTGCAAGGAAGAATACTCTCCCATATTAAAGAGAGGGGGGGAATTACACGAGGCGAGGGCCTTGCATTTGATTGAGGGTGAGGGAGAGATTAATAGACAGCAGCAGCACCAATCCCTAGATCTCCCTCCCGCCGCATCCCCACTGGTTTTAGTCCTGGCAAATGTCCCAGTATTGAGAGAGGGGCAGAAAGAATCTACAGAGCAGCTGATGGACAAGTCACTTTATTGGCTTAACTCACATGCCCATATTGGGGCAGGAAGAAATAGGGGCTTAGCTAGCCACATTATAATGGGCAGAAGAGTGGGTTGGGTGGGCAGCTCAAACAAAGTATTAAAAGGGGATTGCATAGTGATCAACTTTAACGATCAGCAATTGGAGAGCTACCTGAGACGCCAACTTCATAATGTAACATTCCCTGGCACTCAAATTTTTGCTTTACCCCTGGATTATTTTTACAGCCCTGTCCCCTTATGTAATCTGGCACCTCGCAGAAACATCCACGGAATGTATAGAGACCAGCAAACTGCCAAGATCATTCCAGCCAATTTGGGCAGCTCCAACTGGGGAGCAGCGAATAGATTCGCCCCTTTGTCAGACCTAGAATCTTGCGACTGACTACCCACAGCAGATACACCCCTAACAGGGCTGGAGCATATTAGGGCAAATGTTAGTGATAAACCAATTATCTCAGTGGACCCAGAAGGGGATGCTGGAAGCTGGTTAAAGCTAGCCTCCTGGAACGTTGCAGGCATTAAGGCGAAGGTGGGCAATATGCATTGGCTGGCCGTTTGGCAAAAATATGATATAATTTGCCTACAGGAGACTTGGGCAACCGATCAAATTGCTGTAGATGGGTATCGCTGGTTCCAGATGGAGGCCGTCCCATCACAATCAGGATGAGCAAGAGGCGGCCTACTAACGTTAATATCTAATGACCTCCCAATAAGATTAAACAAAATTGTGAAGGTGTGCCCTTACTTTCATTTTCTGCTAATTGGGGGGTCATGTGGACAGGATTGGCTATTGATAAACTTCTACAATAACAACTTTGGAGAGAATAGGCATTCGGTGGTGGCTTGATTAGAAAATGAGCTTAATAAAATTGGTAGTGGATCTCAGGAGAATTTTAATATCGTGTGGGTAGGAGACTTTAATGCACAGCCGTGTAAATACTCTACCGAGCCAGTTTGTGGCATTATGGACGTGGAGGGTGATCCGGTAAACCATTTTACTCACTATGAATATGGGCAGAGCTTAAACAGACTACTCTCCATTAGAAAACTGGAGATAAGAAATAGAGTTGACATACCGTCTGGAGAATTCATTAAGACTTTCACATGTAACGAGTACGAATCAACCATTGATTTCGTACTAGCATCAGGATCTCTTGGTGGAAAGTTGACACAAGTTGAGACAACATTTACAAGTTTTAGCGATCATGCTATCCTCTCCTTATCCATGGCAGTAGGACCCCTCCGGGATAGGCAAATACAAATTATAGAGAAACCGGTCTTGGGAAGAAAGAATGGATATCAACTAAAATGGGAAAGAATAGACAAGGAAAAAATAATCCCACAAATAGCATTCAAGAATATGGAGGACATACAAAATTGTCTGGATGTAAATTTCCCCGATGACCAGCTCATTCCGGATTTTGCAAAATTATTGGAGGGAGTGAAAGATGCCCTGACTCGTAGTAAAACCGCAAATAGGGCCCCGGTTAGGCGTTGATTTGATCGTGCCTGCTCCCAATCCTTAAAGGATCTCCACGAAGCCCTGAACATTTTACCCAGAGACCAAGGGAGGATAAAGTCGCTGCGCAAGGTATACAGAGAAGCAAGGAAACAAAGGGAAACAGCTCTGAAAGATGGGGCTTGGTAACAGCTAGAATGGGCAGCATCCATTAAAAATAGCAGGGACTTCTGGAGGGTGGTAAATAATCCCTATTTTAAAGACGCTAAGGACCCAACTTTGGATTCCCATGTGGGTGAGGATGCGTGGGTGACCCATTTTGAGAAGATTTTCGGACCAAATGAAATTTGCCCGATTAACCAGCCTCGTTCCCCGGCTGTACAAACAGAGTCCCTCATCTTCTCTGTCGAAGAAATAATAAAGGGGCTGGGTAAGTGTAATAAGGCAAAGGCCCCAAGGCCAGATGGGGTCCCAATTGATTTATTTATGGAAGATCAAAATTTATGGGCCCTCTTATTGCGGAATGTATTTAACGTGATAGCCAAGGTAGAGGAGTTGGCCTAATGGCTAGGGCGGTCGACCTCGAATCTGGGGAACTGGGTTCGAGTCTCTGCAATGACGCTGAACATCCTGTGATTCTGGACAAATCACTTAATCTCCCCGTGCCTAACAAAAAATGAATGTGTCCTCATGTAATGCAACTGGTGCTATGTAAAGCGCTCTGATACCCGATTCAGGTCAAGTTCGAGCTATATAAAACTCTCCAAAAAAAAAAGGTAGCCCCCTTGGCCTCATGGGGTACAAGCGCAATGGTACCAATCTACAAAAAAGGGGACACAAATTAGCCGTGTATTTACAGACCTATCTCCCTGTTAGACACACCTCAAAATTAATGGGATGGTTATTGTTACATAGGCTGGAAGAATGGGCTCAGGAGAAGAATATATTGATTTCGGCCCAATACGGTTTTCAGAGGTAGAGGGGCAAGATCGATCAATGCCTGAACCTGAGCCTAATTGTAGAAAAATACACCAGGGCGAAAGGGGAAAAAATCTACATGGCCTTCATGGATCTAACCGCAGCATTTGACTGCGTGAGACACTGCAAACTATGGGAGATTATGGAAACTGTAGGGATTGACCCGCCAATACTAACATTCATCTGCCAGTTGTATTCCCAATCTACCTCATGTGTTCGATACGGCAAAGAAGGGGAATGCCCCCCCGTTCCAAATATCAAGGGGGGTTAGACAAGGATGTGTCCTTGCCCCATTTCTGTTCTTAATATACACGAACGGGGTTGAGGCAGCACTGGCAGGTTCAACACCAGATGTCCCGATATTTGGCTCCTTTACCCTACCATTATTGGCCTATGCCAATGATGCAGTTATAGTTGCCAGAATGGGCAGGGCCTTGCAATGTATGATAACGGCCTATGCAACCTTTATGACATCCCTGGATCTAAGGGTCAATGAAGCTAAATCCTTCATATTGCTAGCAGGTCCATCAGGGCGCGGGAATGTCCCATTCTTTCCTATAGGGGCCCGCTTATTAGTAGTAGACACATTTTTCTATCTGGGGGTCTCATTTGACAAAGGTCATACTTGGGCTAACATGGTGAAAAATAGAGCGCTGGTGATGGAAAGTAGTATGGCAGCCATCGCCAAATTCGCTAAGGAACTGGGCACAAAACCCATAAAAATTGTAAAAAGGATATACAGAGCTAAGATAATCTCAGCCGCTACCTATGGAGCAGGGGTGTGGGGGAAGGGGGGGTGGCCCCTATAAAGCAGTTACAGAATATTGAGGACAGATTTTTAAAACGGCTGTTATCTCTCCCTGCATCTTGCTCTAATTTTAACTGCCATGCAGAAGTGGGACTGCCCTATGTCGGTGACACAGTAAGGCTTGCCCCAATATTATTATGGCACTCAATTAGGAGGAGGGATACAGTACACTTGACCCAATCCATCATAAATAATTGCCTAAAATTAGACAATGCACACAAAATAGAATGGCTCCATTATGTAAGGTCAACTCTGAACTAATTGGGCCTAAAGGACTTGTTTAGAAACCCCAGTGCATGCCTCCAATTATCAAAGAAAGAAATAAAAGCAAAATTCCTAGCAAAGGTGGCGCATGATAGATTGGAAGCAAACCAAGATAAATCAACAGTAAGGTTATACCGTCCTCTCCCGCCTATAGCAGAGGGAGATTATTGTTACTTAGAGGAAATTCAGAACTTCCAGCACAGATTTATCCTAGTAAGGTTTCGTATGAACTTGATCCCTTTGATGGTGGATTATCCCGCAGGAAGATTTAACCCTACAGACTTGACTGCCTGTCCTTGCGATAGCGGATCAGAGCAATCAGAACTCCATATACTTTTATTTTGCGACTTATATAAAGCAGAACGAGCAAGATATATTTTACCAATTTTAAGACAACACAATTTTAGCCAATGTAGAGTGGCTCTTAGCTTTCTTAAAAAACTTAGCAACCCGCATACAAGCTTTTCAATAGCTAGCTTCCTGTGGGCTTGCATAAGGAAACGGAAACTCACTTCTTAGACATTTTAAGCACCCAAGTGATGAAGCTGTGTTATAAAGGTTGTACTGCTTAGCAGTATACCCCTCCCCCCCGCAGCACACATTACGAGCGAAGGGTTGATGTAAAGTGGTACTGTATTGCATGGAAAGGGCAGGTCTGGGTAAGATGCTCTCTGTATTTTATTATGAAAGGCATGCAGTCCCGTGGGGGGGATAAACAGCTAGCACTCTTGGTTTTATCTTTAAGTATTAAATATTTTTTATGCAGAATGATAAAAATGTTATTTGCTTAGGCTGTAAATTTAGATTGAAACTTATGTACTGTCATTTTTATTAGAAGCCGGGATATGATGATGAACTGTACTTTTATGATGTTTTTGTTTTAAGATCGAATAAAGTTTTATGATGATGATGATGATGATACAATTATCAAAACTACCCAATATAAAAGGAAGACAGAAACGATGCAGGCAAAACGGGTCCAAGGAATAGTTCAATTATTATCTGTCAATCAATCAATCAATCGCATTTGTAAAGTACAGCACTGTCACCCCTAAGGGTATCTAGGCGCTGAGGATGCCATGTCTCCTTTGAAAAGTCAAGTCTCGAGTCTCTTCCTGAAGTCTGCTAGGTAGGGTGATGTGCGGAGGTGAAAGGGCAGGTCGTTCCAGGTCTTGGCGGTAATGAAGGAGTGGCCACCACTACGGCTGCGACAGATGCGGGGTGTGGGCGAGGGAGAGTGAGCTGGAACTCAGGTGTCTGCAGGGTTGATGGAATTTCAGTCGATGGTTGATGTAGGATGGTCTTTGATCGTGGAGGGCCTTGTAGGCGTGCATGAAGATCTTGAACTGGCATCTCTTATAGACGTGAAGCCAGTGGAGGTTTCTGAGGTGGGGGTAATGTGTGACCATTTGGGAAGGTCCAGGATGAGTCTGGCTGCTGCGTTCTGTATGGTTTGGAGTCTCCCGAGGAGCTGGGTGGAGATGTCGGTGTAGAGAGAATTGCCATTGTTGAGGTTGCTGCTGAAGAGGGCCTGAGTGACTGTCTTTCAGTTGTTGATAGGGATCTATATGAATATTCTGCGGAGCATGAGAAGAGTGTGGAAGCATGGGTAGGTGACTGTGTTGACTTGCCGTTTCATAGTCATTTGGCTGTCAAGGATGATCCCTAGGTTGGTCTAAGTTCAGCTGACCACCAGCTCTGGTCCTAGGCGGAGGTGTTGTTCCTGAAGATCAGTACTCCTGTCTTGTCGGAGTTCAGTCTGAGGCAGTTGTCTCTCATCCAGTTAGCTACATTGTTCATGGCATTGGAGAAATTGGTTTTGGCGTTGGTGGGATACTCAGTGAGCGAGAGGCTAAGTTGAGTATCGGCATAGGAGATTATCTTGAGGCCGTGGGATCTGACGACATCTGCGTGAGGGGTCATGTAGGTGTTGAATAAGGTGGGGCTGAGTGATGATCCTTGGGGGACGCCGCAAATGGTGTTCTTGGGTGCGGAGGGGAAGAGAGGCAGCCGGATACTGTGTGTGCGTCCTGTAAGGAAGGAGGCGATCCGCTTGAGGGCATCTTATTGTATGTCAATGTTGTGGAGTCAGTTGATGAGGGTATTGTGGGAGATGACGTCAAACGCCACAGAGCGGTGGAGGAGGACCAGAGCCATAGTTTCTCTGTGGTCAAGGAGAGTCCTGATGTCATCCGTGGCAGCAATCAGCGCAGTCTCAGTACTTTGGTTGCCACGGAATCCTGATTGGGAGGTGTCCAGTTTTAAGAACAAAACACAATCATGAACATTCTGCGCCATCTTGTCTGATGAAAGTTCCTACGTGCACATAAACTACAGTCATTCTGATTTACCACAGCCATTTTGTACTCTGTTGGTCACCTTCATTTCACCCTGTCCTCTAGCAGCCTTCTGACTCTCTGACCAAACCTGATATGTGTGCTGGGGGCTATAAACTATTTCCACGACAAACATCAACATCACCTGCTGCCTCAAACTCGTCTTTCCTCTCATCCCTGCACAAACGGGTTACAAATACCAAACAGACTCTTGCAAACATGGTTTATTGCACTACACACAGCAAGACTGGTTTTTGCCAACAATGGGACCTGTTCTTATCAACAGAACGGACTCTTAGATCTGGCCGGTCTCACTCGTTTTTAGACCCTGAAGCAAGGTCCAGCTGCAATTAAATTGTCTGTTTTTGACCTGGGTGGGAGGAGAGTTAATGTTGGGCTTGTGTAACCATGTTGATAAAACAATGTCGGCTTGTGTGACAACCTGCCCGGGGCGGAGACTCCAAGCTTGTAACCATGATAAAAGAAACAAATACATTGTGTAAAACTGTATAAAAGGAAGAGCCAAAAGCATTGCCAGTAGAACACCTCCCTGAAGACATCCTGGTGTCAGCAGTTGACGTGGTCTCCTCTAAGAGTAATAAACCTTTTTCTTGCCTTCCAGCTTCCAGCGCCTGCCTCGTTATTTTAGATAGTGAATCCAAAGTGGATTAAAGGTGACCTTGCGCCGGGCAGCATTGGGGATCTCAGGAGACTCGCTGCTTTTCACAAATTGGCGACCCAACTGGGGGCCCATCAGAGACACGTGGGTCCAGTAGAGAGGTCCTAACGACGGAGTGAACGACTAAATGATTGGAGTGCACCTGCCTGAAAGAGACCCTCGTCTGGCTGCCAATCGACTGAACTTCACCGGTTCCGAACGGACCTCTCTCGAGTGACCTGCGGTCCTGACTGGGGCCTTACAGGAACGCCGCATTGATTGTTGGAGTAAGAGGACAACCAGGCGCTGGAAGGGGAAGACTAAGAACTGTCCATACGGTCCGGGTAAGGTCGTGAAAAAACGACTTAAATTGATTGATTGAATAGTTTGATTGAAATACTAGTATTCCTTTTTTGATATCAGTTATTTGAGACATTCCCTGCTTGCAAACAACGTAGAATAGGAATATTCTCTCTTTGCAGGCAGCGAAGGACAGGTAGTGCAGACTTTTTGTCTAAATTGATTGATTGAGATATTCATTTTGACCGATAAATACGTCATGCCTGTTTTCTCTAGATTGCTTGATTGTAATTGTTTTGGACCGGACCGTTTGTTAGAGGTCAGTCATCCGGCACCGCCGGAAGGCACCCCTAACAAGGACATGTACGTGAAATATGGATTAGCCACCGTAGCTTATAGCAAACTATGGCATAAGTACACTAGGAAGGACCGGGTAAATCAGTGGCCACTGACGGGATCTTTCGATCCCGCTAAAATAGAAACGTTAGAATTAGCTCTCCACAAAAAGAAAGCTAGACCAGCCATGTTTGATAGTTTTGGTTTATGGCGAAAAGAAGCAGCTCAACGAAAGAAAAGAGACGAAGCTAGACAAGATAAAGAAACGCGAAAATCAGCTTACCAAGCCTGTAAAAAGTTAGAAGAAGAACTAAAAGAAAAGGAAATCGATAAAAAGGAACAGGAATCAAAAATATCAGGTCAATGCCCTGTTAGAACGCCCTTAACTCTTTACCCCGAGTTACCAGCAAAACAGGGGGTAGATGATGATTTATTGTTAGGTCCCCCAATGATATACATGCCACCCCCTTATGCCCCTACTCATCCCGAAGTACAACGCCAGGACCCCAAAAGTATAACTGGAGATGGCACGATCGCCTCAGTCTCCACCACCTCTGCTCCCACCGAGCCACCCACACCAAATGCCTCATCAAAGGAGGCAGTAGTAGAGGTAGGAACCAAGGAAATAGGAGCGCCCAGGGTCCCGCGATTAAGTAAAAATGAGCGAGCAGGCATTGATAAAATAGTTAAAACCCTCATAGATAGGAAAGAAACAGAAGAACATGTAACAGACATATGCGACTCCTATGTTGAAAACCGCAAACGATACTTTATTGTACGTCTCTGTTACCACACCCTTACTGCATATGAAGAGAAGTACCAAAACGTAGGGCCCGAGCGATTAGTGGCTCTCTACAGGAAGGTAGACATCGGAGATGAAGGCGACAACGATGTTGCAGAACTATTTTCATCCACACTAGAAGTATTGCGTCACCTCATAGAACAAGGACAGATAGATAGGGACAGGACAACTAAGGTAGCAGGACCCCCAGTGGAAAAAACAGATAGCATGATGCCAATAAAAGAAGCTGCCCCTTACTGGGTACCTCCTAGAGGACAAGGGACTAATGACGATATAAACCATCAAGACGCTAGAGGAAGGGTGGTCTACAATTGGGTGTATCAGCCATGGGACAGACAGGACATCCTGACCTTCCGTAAATCTTTGCCGGATTTACGAAAGAACCCCACCGCCTTTTACACCGAGCTAGGTACCGCTCTGGGATCAACGATAATGACACTTGCCGACATAGACTTGTTCTTCGGGTTATGTTTGCCAGCAGATGTGTGGAAACAGGTTAAGAAAGTAAACCATACCAAACTGTTTGGTCATACCTGGGAACAACTCGACACACTAGATAAACAGCGGAACCCTGGTCAAAAACCAGTTAAAGCAATATTAGACCTCCCTGACAAAATAGTGCAGAAAGTGAAAACGCTGATCCCAGAGAAAAAGATAGACTGGTCCATAGTAACCGCATGCTGCCAGAAACCACAAGAGGACGTCTCAGAGTACTTCTCCAGATTTGAAACTGTGTTCTCTGATTACAGTGGACAAGACATGTCCACCGCAACCGGACACCACTTATTTGTGCAGAACTACGTCAAAGGATTACTGCCAGATGTATCCCAGAAACTACAAGCCAGCGAAAGTAGTTGGGCAGCATCTAAACCGGCGGCCATTCTCCAAATGGCCCAGTACTATGAGCATCAGAAAAACGAAAATGACAGGGCTACAGAAAGGAAAAAGAAGGACTTTAAGGAAAGGGTAATGGTAGCACAACTCCAGGGGGGCGAATACAGGAAGGGAGCAATATGGGGGAGGATACCAGCAGAATACCCCTAGAGTACAGCCACCTAGTAACAATTCATCGACATCATATGTAGGACGCCAAGACCTAGGACAGGATCAATGTGCATTTTGCAAAGAATATGGACACTGGAAAACCCAATGCCCGGCTTTGTTAGGAGCTGGTAGGGGCAGAGGGGCGAGGGAAATAGCAAATGGACAGAGAGGAAGAGGACGTGGGAGAGGGTACACGAGTGAAGCAAGCGAGGAAAGGCCAGGAAGAGTGAACACATTTGACCATCCCAAACAGAATCAGTACCAACAGACAGATTATGACAATACGTACGACTTTGCATAGGACAGCCAGGGGCAAGGGAGGGATCCAGTCGAGCTCTATGTTGATCAGCAAGGCCCTTATGTTACCGCTGAGGTCCTGGGCACAAAGTCGCCATTTCTGGTAGACACGGGAGCAACACGTAGTGCACTATCCAAACGACTGATTTCAAGGGCACCCTTGTCAGGCTCACATGTGACCTCAATAGGATTTGACGGTACGCCCTCCACCAACCCTTTGTCCCGACCGATCTTAGCGACTGACACGACAGTTAACATATACACCGACAGCCAATATGCCTTCAGGGTGGTTCACCATTTCGGGATTCTATGGAAAGAAAGGGTTCCTGACTTCACACGGTACACCCATCCTGCATGGAGATTTAGTCTCCGCCTTGACGGAAGCAGTCCTCCTCCCCAAAAAGCTAGCAGTGATAAAATGCCAAGCACATAGGAAAGTGACAGATCTCATTGGACAGGGAAATGCGCTAGCAGACGTTACTGCCCGAGCCACGGCAGAAGACAGAACCATGACATGAATGTATGTGACCAGGTCACAAGCTGAACAATGGACTGATGCTAGGACCACTGTAAGGGACATACAGACTACAGGCACACAAGACGAATTGACCGAGTGGGAAAAGGTGGGACTAAAAGACAAGGAAGATTGCTGGAGAACTAAAGATGGAAATAAATGGCTGTTACCCAATGCCTACCTCATCCCCATATTGACCATGGCACATTTACCAGCACACATAGGCTCCACCCCCATGATTGAACTAATCACAAGAGTATGGCATAATGTCAAGATAACAGAATCTGCAAAGCGCCTAGTACAACAATGTATAGTATGCCTACAACACAACCCAGGGAAAGGGACAGTAGTACCACGGGGAGGGTTTGGAGTCCCTGATCACCCCTTTGAAGTCCTTCAAATGGATTACATCCAACTAGAGAGATGCCATGGTCTAAAATATGTCCTGGTGGTTGTGTGCGCTTTTAGCAAATGGGTGGAGGCATATCCCACCCGCGACAATACTGCCATAGCCACTGCAAAAGTATTATTGAAAGAATTCTTCCCCCGGTACGGCCTTTGCAGAATTTTATGGAGCAACAACAGCCCACACTTCGTAGCCGAAGTGATACAGAACATACTGAAAGGGTTGGGGGTAAAACAAAAATTCCATGCCGTCTTCCACCCCCAATCAGCGGGCCTGGTAGAGAGACACAATGCAACATTGAAACTAAAGCTAGCCAAAATAGTTGCCACAACCGGGTTGAAATGGCCCGACGCCCTTCCATTGGCATTGCTATCAATGCGCTCCACCCCGACCAAACACAGACTGACCCCGTATGAAGTGGTCTTCGGCAGGCCTATGAACATTTGGGCGGCACCAAGACCCACCTCCATTAACGATGTCCCGAACATATTAATGTCAGACTATCTGCATAAATTGACAAACGAGCTAACAATTATCCACCAACAGGTGCAGCAAGCCTTGCCCGACATATCCAGGGGCCCAGGACATGTGATAAAGCCTGGGGACTTCATCCTAGTTCGCAACTTCCAAAGAACGAAGAATCTGGAGCCCAGGTGGACGGGCCCCTGGCAAGTCTTGATCACCACTCGAACTGCCCTCCGAGTGGAAGAAAAAAGAAATTGGCTGCACGCCCACCACTGCAAGAAAGTCCCTCCAACGCTGGCAACCTGTGAAGAGGTGGAGGTGCAAGAGGAAGTACTCGCAAAAAACCGACCAGCTCTGAGTTGCTACCCACAAGAAGACACCCTCCAACTGTCTGAATTTCCCGACCCCACGGTGCCATCCAAGGAAGGGTACAACCTAAGATCGACGAAAAGGGGGGAGCTCCAACAACCAGGCCACTAACTGAGTCAGAGTCTCAGATCGGTAGCACAGCCAAACGACGCTACCAGGAAAAGCACCAGACAAAAGTCTGTGGTCCTAACAGTTGGTGAGCTCCTCGAAGATGATGGAAGAAACGGAACACCTGCAAAGCCACCGCAAAGACACCAAGACTTTTGAACTGCACAGTACAAAGACAATTGCACTTGTAGCTGCATTTCTCACCTGCCTCCTGCTAATGGTCACACTCTGGATCATTGAAGAGAATGCACCTGCATACAGAACATTGTCACCAACCATGCAACCAATCACAAAGAAAGAACACTACCTGGTATCACTACCGCCACATCTCCGAGAACGACGCAAAGAATTCTGGAATAATTCTTTCGTACAGATGCTGCACCAGCACAATCTTGCCACCAATGCCACTAACTGTTGGGTCTGTGGGCTGCTACCACATGCCACTGAACATTCCATCCCTTTCATCCCTTCACCCTTTTCTGTTCATGGATCTTGCCTTGCCTGGATGATGCTCCTACAAGAAAGTTACAAAGACAATGCCACTTCCGATGGGACAATCGCTCAGTTCTACAACGAGTTCTGGCTAAACCAAACAGGAAGAACAGCAGCTCCCTTTGCCCTCACACCTCCAATATGACATTCCCAATGAATGTCCCCTCTAAAGAACGAGTGGAAATACAAGTGTTCAATAATCCTGTCAGAGCCACATTTTCCTACCTGAAGAAAAGAACTGCTGCAACACTGACTGTGGCCCTATCTGTGGTGAACGTCTCTGGCCTTGTATGCATTGAAGGCCGTGGGACTAAGAATGTGGGTCACAGCACTTGTAACATTGTAAGGACTTTGAACACTGCCAACCCTCCAGCATTTGTTGCATCACCCAATATGTACTTTGTCTGTGGAACCAAAGCCTACACCTGGCTCCCAAGAAACTGGGGGGGCATGTGCTACATCGCTTTTGTTCTGCCACCAACCTACACAGCCCCTGCAGAGCATCATCGAGAAAAGCGTTCTAAAGACATTGATCAAACAGACTCTGCCTCATCACAGTTCCTCGACGCAGCCTGATAATTCAACTTCTGTCTATGAAGCAATCGAACATCTCCATAGACTATCTTCAGAAATTCATCAAGGATCAGAGACTTGGACAATTGGAAGTTGGCTTTGGGGCATCTTGAAGGACTGGTGTTGGAAAATATCAATGTTTCTCTTGGTCCCAGTATTGGCAATATGTGGTTGCTGTTTGGGTGTACACTGTATACCACCTTTGTGTTCTCTTTGCATAAGTGCCTTGCGCCCTAAGACTATGGACACTCAGTTAACAAAAATGAGAGTAATGTATGAACAAGAAATACAGGACATTATGGAGATCGAAATAGACTGACAAGATGGCTAGTTATGTTCAAAGGGGCGACTGTTAAGAACAAAACACAATCATGAACATTCTGCGCCATCTTGTCTGATGAAAGTTCCTACGTGCACATAAACTACAGTCATTCTGATTTACCACAGCCATTTTGTACTCTGTTGGTCACCTTCATTTCACCCTGTCCTCTAGCAGCCTTCTGACTCTCTGACCAAACCTGATATGTGTGCTGGGGGCTATAAACTATTTCCACGACAAACATCAACATCACCTGCTGCCTCAAACTCGTCTTTCCTCTCATCCCTGCACAAACGGGTTACAAATACCAAACAGACTCTTGCAAACATGGTTTATTGCACTACACACAGCAAGACTGGTTTTTTGCCAACAATGGGACCTGTTCTTATCAACAGAACGGACTCTTAGATCTGGCCGGTCTCACTCGTTTTTAGACCCTGAAGCAAGGTCCAGCTGCAATTAAATTGTCTGTTTTTGACCTGGGTGGGAGGAGAGTTAATGTTGGGCTTGTGTAACCATGTTGATAAAACAATGTCGGCTTGTGTGACAACCTGCCCGGGGCGGAGACTCCAAGCTTGTAACCATGATAAAAGAAACAAATACATTGTGTAAAACTGTATAAAAGGAAGAGCCAAAAGCATTGCCAGTAGAACACCTCCCTGAAGACATCCTGGTGTCAGCAGTTGACGTGGTCTCCTCTATGAGTAATAAACCTTTTTCTTGCATTCCAGCTTCCAGCGCCTGCCTCGTTATTTTAGATAGTGAATCCAAAGTGGATTAAAGGTGACCTTGCGCCGGGCAGCATTGGGGATCTCAGGAGACTCGCTGCTTTTCACACCAGTAGGTGGTTTTGGTTGAGGGTGGTGGGTTGGAGGTCGAAATTGTTGTAGACGATGGTAATCTTGCTGTGGAAGTGGTCTGAGAGGGTATCGCAGAGTTCTGGGGAGGGGTGGATGGTGTTCTCAGTGGCTGTTGGGTTGGAGAATTCCTTTACTATTTTGAAGAGTTCCTCAGTGTGGTTGACCATGGTGTTGTTCCAGGCAATGATGGCTGCTTTCTTGGCTTCCTTGATGTGCTGGTGATAGATGCTGAGGGCTGTTTTGTGAGCGGCTCTGTCGGCTTAGTTTATCATGACGCGCCAATGTTTGTCCAGTTGGTAGCAGTTGTGCTTGGGGGGTCCACAGCTCAGGGGTGTACCAGCTGCCTTGTTTTGAGGTTTTGTTGGCTTTAGTAGGTTTCAGTGGAGTGACTCTGTTGGCGCAGTTGGTGATCCAGGCGGAGGAGTTCATTTATGTAAACTGTTATGTCACAGTGCTTATGCATCACAAACGATGTGCAGTTATGCTTTGCATCAGGTGCAAAACAGTGAAGTGAAACAAGATCAGATATGAAACAGTTCTGTTATGTATCAGATGTTTTGTATGCCTCAAAAATGTCTCTGAACAGCACTACCATTAGGGTAAATGGATCTGTTGGATTACTATTAAACTAATGCGCATCTCTTGCCACCTTGACGTTTATACTCTACTTTCTTCCCAAAACCCTTAACCATAACCACTTAGGCCTAAACCCACCCCTTTTGGACTAAAGTATGGCAACCTTTGAAGGAATTCTCCATATACTGTTGAATCTTTTAATATTAACAACTGCAAAAAGCTTCAGTTCCCATAGGTTTGGTCATTGGTAAAGAAAGCCTTTGGACAAAGTAACTCAGCAAAACAGAAATTCCTAAACATACAAACTGCTAATCTAGACGTACCAAAACATGCATTTTAAAGTATTTTTGATTCATGTACCAGTATCGGCTGCTACCGGACGGTGGTGGGGGGGCCAGGAGGGAAGGGTGGGGGAGGGCTTAGTTGGATTTTACATTACTATTTTAGAAAATGCCCCTCTTAGAAAGTGGGCCTTTTTTCTGTGCTTATGGCTCTTTGTGCTTTGCAGCATGTCTCCAATCGACGTCTGGGCTGGGTTACAGCTACTACACTTTGTGCATTCTTTCTAGACAGCCACAACACAGGAAGGGCTGGGTGTGACAGGGGATACATCTGCATTCATCTGCATACCGATAGTCTTTCTGGGCTGGGCGAGGTCTAATGTGACATTTTAATCCTGCATTAATTGCAATACTTATGTTATTCATGTTGTTTTGGTATGTACAATATAGATAACTACTTTTATATAATCCTGTGAGGAGTCTCTTTTTGTGTTGTATTCATTGGGTGCGGGTGTGGGTGTGTGCGTGTTGCACAAGCGCTTTACACATTGCCTTGTCAGATAAGCCTGACTGCTCTTCGCCAAGCTACCAGATGGTGAGCACAGGTTATCATAGTTGTGTATCTGACTTACCATGACTAGAGTAGAGGGCTCTGTCTGGCTTACCTTAGTCAACCGGAAACCCATTTCTAACACCACCCCAGTCCTGGACTCTTGGAATTGGGCTAAGGTGCTTGCCAGAGGAACTGACGCATCACCTCTGCTGTGCGGCGGATCCCAAGCAGAACCAAGGAATCTCCTCGGCTGAGCGTTGCATCCTCGAGCAGAACCAATGGATCGCTGCTGCTACGGCGTTTGGACCCATTGCAAAGACCCATGCTGCCCTCACAGTCTTTGGAACAGACGCATCGCCGACAGCGCGGCATATCTCCAGCCCAGGCACTCTCCTCTCAAGTCAATGGCAGCCTCGACGATGCCAGACTCCGCTGAAGCCTGGCTGAAGAAGGGTGACATACCCTGAAACCGGTCCCAGGATGCTTGTTTCCGGTCCAGGGAGGACCTGGCCTGGCAGTTCGGTCTGGACTGTTCCCATGGGGCACAGGGTCAAGACTGATTTGCATATGGCTGGGTCCAAACTCGGGTGGAGTAGTGGGCAAAAGAACGATGGATTTAATCCAGATCTTTTGACTGGGGGAGGATGTTTGCATTGTCAGCATTCCGTCCATCATTTGTTTGCTGTAACACTTTTCGCCCTAAGTGGGATGGGTATGCCCAGACGGGGGTCCCTTGCTCACTGTGCCACTGGATTCAAGCTAGCCTGGCTGAAGAAGGGTGACATACCGTGAAACCGGTCCCAGGATGCTTGTTTCCGGTCCAGGGAGGACCTGGCCTGGCAGTTTGGTCTGGACTGTTCCCATGGGGCACAGGGTCAAGACTGATTTGCAAATGGCTGGGTCCAAACTGGAGTGGCGTAGTGGGCAAAAGAACGATGGATTTAACCCAGATCTTTTGACTGGGGGAGGATGTTGGCATTGTCAGTATTCCGTCCATCATTTGTTTGCTGTAACACTTTTCGCCCTAAGTGGGATGGGTATGCCCAGACGTGGGTCCCTTGCTCACTGTGCCACTGGATTCAAGCCAGCCTGGCTGAAAGAAGGGTGACATACCCTGAAACCGGTCCCAGGATGCTTGTTTCCGGTCCAGGGAGGACCTGGCCTGGCAGTTCGGTCTGGACTGTTCCCATGGGGCACAGGGTCAAGACTGATTTGCATATGGCTGGGTCCAAACTGGGGTGGCGTAGTGGGCAAAAGAACGATGGATTCAACCCAGATCTTTTGCCTGGAGGAGGATGTTTGCATTGTCAGCATTCCGTTCATCATTTGTTTGCTGTAACACTTTTCACCCTAAGTGGGATGGGTATGCCCAGACGTGGGTCCCTTGCTCACTGTGCCACTGGATTCAAGCTAGCCTGGCTGAAGAAGGGTGACATACCCTGAAACCGGTCCCAGGATGCTTGTTTCCGGTCCAGGGAGGACCTGGCCTGGCAGTTCGGTCTGGATTGTTCCCATGGGGCACAGGGTCAAGACTGATTTGCATATGGCTGGGTCCAAACTGGGGTGGCGTAATGGGCAAAAGAATGATGGATTTAACCCAGATCTTTTGACTGGGGGAGGATGTTTGCATTGTCAGCATTCCGTCCATCATTTGTTTGCTGTAACACATTTAGCCCTAAGTGGGATGGGTATGCCCAGACGGGGGTCCCTTGCTCACTGTGCCACTGGATTCAAGCTAGGCTGGCTGAAGAATGGTGACATACCCTGAAACCGGTCCCAGGATGCTTGTTTCCGGTCCAGGGAGGACCTGGCCTGGCAGTTCGGTCTGGACTGTTCCCATGGGGCACAGGGTCAAGACTGATTTGCATATGGCTGGGTCCAAACTGGGGTGGCGTAGTGGGCAAAAGAACGATGGATTTAACCCACATCTTTGACTGGGGGAGGATGTTTGCATTGTCAGTATTCCGTCCATCATTTGTTTGCTGTAACACTTTTCGCCCTAAGTGGGATGGTTATGCCCAGACGTGGGTCCCTTGCTCACTGTGCCACTGGATTCAAGCTAGCCTGGCTGAAGAAGGGTGACATACCCTGAAACCGGTCCCAGGATGCTTGTTTCCGGTCCAGGGAGGACCTGGCCTGGCAGTTCGGTCTGGATTGTTCCCATGGGGCACAGGGTCAAGACTGATTTGCATATGGCTGGGTCCAAACTGGGGTGGCGTAATGGGCAAAAGAATGATGGATTTAACCCAGATCTTTTGACTGGGGGAGGATGTTTGCATTGTCAGCATTCCGTCCATCATTTGTTTGCTGTAACACTTTTCGCCCTAAGTGGGATGGGTATGCCCAGACGGGGGTCCCTTGCTCACTGTGCCACTGGATTCAAGCTAGCCTGGCTGAAGAAGGGTGACATACACTGAAACCGGTCCCAGGATGCTTGTTTCCGGTCCAGGGAGGACCTGGCCTGGCAGTTCGGTCTGGACTGTTCCCATGGGGCACAGGGTCAAGACTGATTTGCATATGGCTGGGTCCAAACTGGGGTGGCGTAGTGGGCAAAAGAACGATGGATTTAACCCAGATCTTTTGACTGGGGGAGGATGTTTGCATTGTCAGCATTCCGTCCATCATTTGTTTGCTGTAACACTTTTCACCCTAAGTGGGATGGGTATGCCCAGACGTGGGTCCCTTGCTCACTGTGCCACTGGATTCAAGCTAGCCTGGCTGAAGAAGGGTGACATACCCTGAAACCGGTCCCAGGATGCTTGTTTCCGGTCCAGGGAGGACCTGGCCTGGCAGTTCGGTCTGGATTGTTCCCATGGGGCACAGGGTCAAGACTGATTTGCATATGGCTGGGTCCAAACTGGGGTGGCGTAATGGGCAAAAGAATGATGGATTTAACCCAGATCTTTTGACTGGGGGAGGATGTTTGCATTGTCAGCATTCCGTCCATCATTTGTTTGCTGTAACACTTTTCGCCCTAAGTGGGATGGGTATGCCCAGACGGGGGTCCCTTGCTCACTGTACCACTGGATTCAAGCTAGCCTGGCTGAAGAAGGGTGACATACACTGAAACCGGTCCCAGGATGCTTGTTTCCGGTCCAGGGAGGACCTGGCCTGGCAGTTCGGTCTGGACTGTTCCCATGGGGCACAGGGTCAAGACTGATTTGCATATGGCTGGGTCCAAACTGGGGTGGCGTAGTGGGAAAAAGAACAATGGATTTAACCCAGATCTTTTGACTGGGGGAGGATGTTTGCATTGTCAGTATTCCATCCATCATTTGTTTGCTGTAACACTTTTCGCCCTAAGTGGGATGGTTATGCCCAGACGTGGGTCCCTTGCTCACTGTGCCACTGGATTCAAGCTAGCCTGGCTGAAGGATGACATACCGTGAAGCCGGTCCCATGATGCTTGTTTCCGGTCCAGGGAGGACCTGGCCTGGCAGTTTGGTCTGGACTGTTCCCATGGGGCACAGGGTCAAGACTGATTTGCATATGGCTGGGTCCAAACTGGGGTGGCGTAGTGGGCAAAAGAACGATGGATTTAACCCAGATCTTTTGACTGGGGGAGGATGTTGGCATTGTCAGTATTCCGTCCATCATTTGTTTGCTGTAACACTTTTCGCCCTAAGTGGGATGGGTATGCCCAGACTTGGGTCCCTTGCTCACTGTGCCACTGGATTCAAGCCAGCCTGGCTGAAAGAAGGGTGACATACCCTGAAACCGGTCCCAGGATGCTTGTTTCCGGTCCAGGGAGGACCTGGCCTGGCAGTTCGGTCTGGACTGTTCCCATGGGGCACAGGGTCAAGACTGATTTGCATATGGCTGGGTCCAAACTGGGGTGGGGTAGTGGGCAAAAGAACGATGGATTCAACCCAGATCTTTTGACTGCGGGAGGATGTTTGCATTGTCAGCATTCCGTTCATCATTTGTTTGCTGTAACACTTTTCACCCTACGTGGGATGGGTATGCCCAGACGTGGGTCCCTTGCTCACTGTGCCACTGGAATCAAGCTAGCCTGGCTGAAGAAGGGTGACATACCCTGAAACCGGTCCCAGGATGCTTGTTTCCGGTCCAGGGAGGACCTGGCCTGGCAGTTCGGTCTGGATTGTTCCCATGGGGCACAGGGTCAAAACTGATTTGCATATGGCTGGGTCCAAACTGTGGTGGCGTAATGGGCAAAAGAATGATGGATTTAACCCAGACCTTTTGACTGGGGGAGGATGTTTGCATTGTCAGCATTCCGTCCATCATTTGTTTGCTGTAACACTTTTCGCCCTAAGTGGGATGGGTATGCCCAGACGTGGGTCCCTTGCTCACTTCACTGTGCCACTGGATTCAAGCTAGCCTGGCTGAAGAAGGGTGACATACACTGAAACCGGTCCCAGGATGCTTGTTTCCGGTCCAGGGAGGACCTGGCCTGGCAGTTTGGTCTGGATTGTTCCCATGGGGCACAGGGTCAAGACTGATTTGCATATGGCTGGGTCCAAACTGGGGTGGCGTAGTGGGCAAAAGAACGATGGATTTAACCCAGATCTTTTGACTGGGGGAGGATGTTTGCATTGTCAGCATTCCGTCCATCATTTGTTTGCTGTAACACTTTTCGCCCTGAGTGGAATGGGTATGCCCAGACGTGGGTCCCTTGCTCACTGTGCCACTGGATTCAAGCTAGCCTGGCTGAAGAAGGGTGACATACCCTGAAACCGGTCCCAGGATGCTTGTTTCCGGTCCAGGGAGGACCTGGCCTGGCAGTTCGGTCTGGACTGTTCCCATGGGGCACAGGGTCAAGACTGATTTGCATATGGCTGGGTCCAAACTGGGGTGGCATAGTGGGCAAAAGAACGATGGATTTAACCCAGATCTTTTGACTGGGGGAGGATGTTTGCATTGTCAGCATTCCGTCCATCATTTGTTTGCTGTAACACTCCGCATCTCAGCCTCACAGCTCCTCGGAACAGACTCATTGCAAGCTGGATCCCCGACACCAGGAGTTCGCATCACAAACCCCGTCGACGGGGTCCGTCGACGGGGTCCTCGACGATGACGCAATAGGACCTCGTACCACAGCTTTGCCACATCTCGGAACTGATGCACAGCTTCAGCTACGCAGCGCATCTTTGATACGAATCCATTTAACATTCCGCACCCAGGAGTTAAGGTACTTTCTTCAGCGGGCCTAACTGGGTCCCTGTAGCTGACCCTTGCTCGGTCATGGTCGGCCTGAACTTTGTCTCGGTCCGGCGAGTCTGATGTTTCCCCAATAGTGCTTTGTGCTTCTTGGCGTTATTTTCACTATAAACTCTAAAATTCAATATCTCCAGTTCTACTAATTTGATTTTTGTCATTTTGGTCTGGTTTTATTTATTAAACTGAGTTCTATTTTTCTAACCTGTTGTGGTATCCTTTTTTCGTGGTGGTTTCACTTTTTTACTGTTAAGTGTTGCACAAATACTTTACACATTGCCTCTAAGTTAAGTCTAACTGCTCCGTGCCAAGCTAGCAGGGGGTGAGCTCCGGTGAATTTCTGGTTTGCATAGGACTACCGTTGCTGCTTGACCAGGGCTCACATCCCAGTCAACCAGTATCCCAGTTTCTAACACTTATTAACTAAATTGTAATGGAAGGTCCATTCAAATCGCAACCTTGTAAAATCTTAGGTTATATGTGGACAGGTACACCTATAATGTGTGAAAATGTTAATCTGTTACAGGAAAATCATTCATATTTTATTCATTGCCCCAAACAAATTAAGATAGGTGAAGGCAGTCTACCAATTCCATGGTAAGTCAAAACAAACTACTGGGTCATACGACCTCATTGCAAGACTTGATGACTGCGGTTTCATTTTTGGATAAAAATAGAGTAACTGATATGAAATATTTAAAATGGAAGCAAGATTTGATCATTACGTGTGTAGTTACCATTCAAAGATAATCTCCACGTTACATCCATTTTTTGTAATTTTATAATTACTTAGACATATTGGTTGAGCTAATCAGCCCTTTGAGGGGAAGGGGTACTGTTAATGCATATGCTCAGATGTAAACTTTGTTCCCAAATGACATCTAGAGAGGTTACACCTACTACCATTAAGTTACTGACAGGAATGTCTTGGACACCGCTTTATAAGCACCTATGATACACTTAGCTGTGCAAAGGAGCCATTACTAAAGGTTAAGTGTCTTGTAACAGAACAGTGCCTTGGCACACTAGATGTATATGTATGTAGAAACTTGCACGTCAATCATATATACATTAAACATTCTAGGAAGTCAAGTACATTGACTCACACACAATATACCTGCTGCACATTTTTTCTGTTATATAATTTTATCACCCTTGTTGATTTCCTGCAGCAAGATAAGTATAATTTAAATTCTGTTCAAGTAAATGCAGAGTTCCTTTGACATTGCAATTATTATAGTTAAGGTTTTCTTGCGCAAGATGACTTATAATAAGAATTACTCGCGCTCTTTGCTAACTGGCTTCAATGATCATTTTGGAGTCCAACACAGGATAAAAGTAATGATTAATGATCTGATCCATCAAGCATGATATAACAGCTGGACATCCTCGCATCCTAGGTTTCCTCCCACGGTTCATTCTGATATCTATTTTACCCTGATCTGCAACCATCTCCAGTAGCATGCGTGGAAATCTTTGCAAGTCCTACATTTCCATGTTTAACCCTTTTTCCGTCCACTTGCACCCGCTAATTGTGTGACGGAGCACAATATGTGGAAGTGGGATTTGTAGAACCATGCATCTCTAGGAAATATTTTCTTAGACAGATACGGTACTTCCCATAAAATAAAGGAGTGCCTAAAACACTTTACGACGCCAGAAACGCTTAGGTCAACTGTTTGCAACAGTAAATTAAATTGTTTGTGTAGTTTGACAAAGTTCAGACTTTGTGGGTGTTCCAAGCATTTTGCCTGGGCATGATTGCCATTCACCTATCCTTTACTTTTCCCTCCCCATCTCTAAATCTATGGATGAGTAAAATCTGTCATGAATGCGAGTTTTACCTAGTCGTATGAGTAATCTACAGTTGGAAACATCTGCAAATGCAGATTCTGTGAATGACATGATCTGGGCCTCAAAGGGGGGCAGGAGAAAAAGGGTTAAGCAGGAGAAAGATGAGGGAATGAAAGCATATTCTAATAGCATTGAGGGTATTCTGTTTTGTATAATTGTTTTCACCAGTCTTCAATCACGGTGAGAAGTCCACCTGATAATCAATGACAATGCACTTGCAAATAAGTACAGAACAAACACAAATAACACTGTTTTAAACATTTATTAATTGCGAGAACTCGAGGGAGGATTTGGTGTGAACTCAAATTCTTAGCCTTCAAATGCGGATTGCAACAGCTAACTTTGAGGGATGTATTCGATTACCCTCTACACTATCCGCGCACATAATCACATTTAAAAATAGTTTTTTATTTAAAGGTACAACATAAAAGATGCTGCATATCTGCCCTTATACACTCTACAGAGGTCTTCAAACTGTGGGTCGCGCCCCCCTGGGGGTCCGTGGTGGCAGACCCAGGGGGGCGCAAATGCCTCATTAAGTACTTAGGAATGAAGATGGCCTGGAAGAGCAACTTTGTTTATTTTTCGCGTTTCCAGGCGGTCTTCATTTACATGACAGTTGAAGTGTCGAGACAAGTAAGGCAGCTGTGATCCTGAACCTTGGGGTCGCGAAGTCAACAGCTTGGCTAAAAACAACAAAATATTTTATAAGTATTTTGTTGTATTTACACCTTCAGCTACTGCATTTAAAATAATGCTCACGCCTACAAGTGAGAAATGAGGTGTTAAATAAATGCACATTAAACTAATTGATGGGACACGCACATCTTCACATTATGAAACTTGGTTAATGTGATCCCCGAAGATGTCTGTATGAGAACAGTCACAAAACTGAATCCAGGATGGTACAGTGCATAATAGTGACATGTGTATTTATAATGTTTTAAGGTCCCAGCATGTAACAGAAAGCAATGTGAATATGTAGGGCATTATTCTAAAATTGTATTAAACACTGTATAAGATAGGCTGCCACACAACGATTTTGTGTATGTGATCAGGGCCAATTGAATTATGCGGCAGGGGAGCACCATAGACAAATTATGCAGTATAATGCGGCACATTTTTACTAGTATTACTTAATTATTTTGACATTTTGTTCACTTGGTAGTACTGTCTGGGCAAAGATTTCACCTCATTTCAATTTAACAGCCAAATACAGAAATAAGCCACTGAAAGTTGGCCAGTTACCCTTTGCGAAGGGCTTCCAATGAGCGCAAACACGTCACCATGTTTTTAGTAACTTTTGATCCATTTGAGCTTCAAACAATTTTTTTAAAAATCTGCATGTTATACTGCAGGTGGTGGATTATGTGGCAAATCCATAAATATGTGAAAAATGTCACACCTGCTGAATCGCATAATTCCAGCGGCCCTGTATAAGATAAAACAAGTGCTGTCAAAGAATACATATTAGTAATAGCTAACCAGACTGTACCTATTTATTTTTATAAGACCATTAAAAGTACACTTTTCAAAACTCAAAATCCTTACATTGCCTCTAGAAAAGAATTATTTTTTTTTCATCATGATGCTTCAAGTTATTCCATAAATTAAATCACATTAGATCCCCTCCTTGAACTCTCACACAGAGGTACCTCCAGGTCCCCTTTAACTCATCTGGGATGGTTGTTTTTAACAAAGGGTATGGGAAGTCTTTGCAAAATTAAAAACACATGGGCACCTTAGTCCTCATACCCCCTGCCAACTTTGGCCTCCGTTTACATGCAGATGTCCTTTCAGATGAGTTGAGAGGGTACAAGGGAAGAGAACAAAAGGGTCATATTCAGAGGCCCGATCGCCCGGACCCCTGGGGTTTCTGGGTAATGGCCCAGGAGAAAGAGTAAAGGAGTGAAATCCATGGATAGCATCAAAAGAGATAGCCCAGAGGAGGACGCTCTATGTGGAACTGAATTTTTTCGTTTATAAATGAGACAGCTTCCCCCCATCCTCAGAGAGATGCCTGAAGAAGGTGCTCAGAAATGCAGGTTCATTTTTCTTTTTCTGGCCACCACTACCATTAGTACAGCAGCTGCATTGGCACTGGGACAATGGTGCGAGGGGCCAATGCACACCAATAATGAGCGTGGTGCTAGCACAAAGGGTGGGAAGCCATTTTCTTTGTTAGCATTAGGGTCCAGATTACAAGCAACGGGGGGAGAATGTGGATATTTTCCCCCTTTTTTCAAAACAAAGGGGCAGACAGTTTGCTTTGGGTGTCAGGCCTAGAAATAACAGCCTGTGACACAATTTAGCTTTTGGCTTCAGGGAGATGGCAGAAATGAGGATGGGAGGAGGACTTTAAGGTAGAGAAGACTTCCCTCTTCGCAAGGTAGTAGATCTCATTAGTGAAGCAAGCAAAGTGGCACTGTGGCCCAGGAGTGTGAAGGACCCACTGCATCACAATTAAGACTGTCTTATACTTTACAATAAGACATGAGGAGAGCATAAGGGATGAGGTGGTTCACACATGGGCGCTCATATTTTCTGTAAGGGACAGAGAAACTTTTTCAAGAATGGAGTGATGGGCAGATGTGGTGGGGAAGGGGTGAAAGAGACAGAGGGAATGCAGCTACAATTAGTGCAGAAGGCACAATTGCATTCGGACCCAAGAGCATGAGGACCTCAATTAATGGGAGTAGTGTTTTTTGTTTAGTTCAGTCTGTATGGGTTTGCTCTTTTATACATCTCACACTTAGTGTGAAGTATGAGCTACTGAAAAAGTGCCCCTGATATTATCTCATAAGCCCCACTCCCTGCGCTCAGCCCTAACCCTCACAATTACCCAAGACTTTCCATAACGTTTTGGAGGGGGGCCTGACTTCAAAATATTTTGGGTAAGGGGGGCTCAAAGCAACAAAGTTTGGAAACCATCTACATGGGTGTGTTTCTAGAGTAGAAACACACCCATGTAGATGGTTTCACAAGTATACGCCAGCTTTCTTTTTATGTATACATGAGTCTAGAAGATTTCTTTCTTTCTCAACAGCAGAAGCCTTTCAGCAGATGGTTAAGTGGATGTGTTAATTTGCCATTTACCCTTGTTTGTCTATATCTGCCAAGGCAAAAACATTTACAATTTTATTGTGAGAGCAGCTAACAGCACAAATTGGCAATTGACCCAGCTAAATGAAACACAACCCAAATTGCAAATTAAAGTGCACACATTTAGAAAATCATTTTCCGGTTTTATTCATTTGCTGGTTTTCTAAGACTGAGTTTGGTTTTAAGTGGGCAATGATATGTAGTAGATTTCTAATAATTGTAGAGACAACTGTGTTGGAAGGTTATATGGCGTTTGAGGCACTGTACATTCAAATAAAACTGAGTTCAATCAGCCTTCGCCTGTTCCCATTTCTAACAAAGTATCAGTCGATATTGTCGTTCACTTTTTGAGTAGTATTAATTACTTTGTACACAGTATAGTTATTGCTATTAATCTGCATGTGTGTAGCGCAGTCTGTCACTAGCTTAACATCCCAGCATTTTGTTTATTTTAACCTTTGTAACTCCACTGTAAATTGAAGATTCTGTAGTACGACTCTAATGCCTACCCAGAAGAGGTTTTATTTGCAAACTGCTTGATTAAAATACAGGGCATCAGTAATAGACCAATTCTTTCACTTGATAAAGGCTAAGTTTAAGAATAACAAAATTGATGTGTGTTCTATTGCGCTCATTACAAGTTGGCCATTAAATTCCCCCATATATGCGGTAACTCCTTGTATTGCATATATAAAGATTTTATTCCCCAGATAAAGTTCAGCAGGTCAAAACTAACAAAATTTATTTGAGAAAAATGTGTGGTGAATAATGGAACATGAAGATTTTTGTGTGGTAAGCACCCTAATCTACCTGTTACTCCTCATTATTGGGGGGGAAACTTGTAAATAGGTGATATTTATCACACCAGACTCAAAAGAATCAGATTTTACCAGATGTGATCCCTATCGCACCAATTACTGGCCCACCCGTAATGATGACCTAGGAAAGGTATTTTCACCTGATGAATGTCGCTATCAAAGATTAGTACTAACGCTTATTTCTCAGATGAAGTCAAAAAAGTTAACTTATAAAAAGAGATTTCTTGGAAATCTCCTTGTATAACCTTGTGGTCTTCAGTGTATGGTGAAATTCGAATAAGGCCTTCCACTCCTCACTTGCCTCGTCGTACTAATCTCTCCGTTGCTTCCATACTGGTACTGCTGTGGCTACAACCATCTGCTGCAGAACTGTTCCTACTAATGGGACTTTCACTCCATTCAAGTAGATCCAAAATTTGCAAACATCTAGCAATTAAATAAAGTTCAGCTCCCCGCATAGAGGTTGAAGACTGTAATCAAATCTGGATTGAAGAAATGCTGATCATCGTTTCAGAACAAGGTTAAATCTATCCCATGGTCTTCAAATGCAATAAAATATTGTTTGAGGATGAGTATTCCAACTGCATCTGCAAAACCCATAGTAGTGTGGACAATTATATAGCATTATACCCTGCTGCTGAGGGCTATACTAGTTGTTAAATGCCCTGCACCAGAGTTCTAGGCTTGAGCTATAGCAGGGATACTCAAAGTACGGTCCAGGGGCCGCATGATGCTCTCCTGACCTTTACATTCGGCCCCTTGATCAACAGCAGCACTGGGCTGCTGTTCACTCGACTCAGCACAAACATTAAAAAGATGTTAAATAAACAGGCAATCCTTTATTTAAAGGATAATTGAAGTTAAGGAAAGGAATTAACTAGGTTGTCCTGCACTGCTTAACCTTGGGGACATCTTCATTTTTAAAGACATCTTGCAGCAAAAGTATAAGAACATGATAAGGTCTGTTCAAAATTCAAAAAGTGTATTTCATTAATATGCAGAACCATTTCACCTTAGTATATCAGATAGCAGCGCTTAGAGAAGTTTTTAAAGTGATAGTTTTCAAATATGAATTTAGAAACATTAATTCAAAACCAGTGTCAATAGTGAACTAAAAGGCAAGTCAGTTGTTATGGGCACCCTAAGGGTGGCTTAGGTTCCTATTTTACATGGACAAAATCATAGTTCATTAAATCAAACATAGGAGAAGCTTTTGTACAGCACACATTCTGAAGTCCTGTATTTTGAAGTCCTCATATGTGATAATGAAGAAAAAAGAGGGAAAGTGAAATAAATCAATTGTCTAGGATCACACAATTTGGTAAATTGGGGGAGCTGGGATTGATCCCAGGTTTTCTGGTTTCATATTGTGTAATTCAGCCACCAGATGTATATGCTTTGCTTCCGCTATGCCCACCATACCGTCCCCCTCCTCCATCAGACCACCACCCTGCTGGCATCAATGCAGCCCTCTGTCACATCACAGACCAAACTTTGTGGCCCTTGGGAAATGTTTGCGAGTACCCATGAGCTATAGACAAAGGCCTATAACGAGGGTCAGGGCCTTTAATAACCAGTGTAGTTCAAAGCAAAAGGGCTATAAGGCTATTATAACATTCCATATACTAAGGTAGAACGTTCTGAACTAAAAAGGGGGAACCCGCTTAGGCAGCACTTTAAACATGACTCAAGCCTGCCACTACAGAGCCTGTGTCTGCAGTTTTATACTCCCATGTCGACCTGGCAGGTTAACCTACTTGCAAGGCCCAAACCTTCCTTTTCATTACATATTGTCACCCCTAAGGTAGGCCCTGGACAGCCCACGGGTAGGGTGCAGTTTATTTAAAAAATAGGACATGTACTTTTAAGTTTTGCATGTCCTGGTAGTGAAAGACTCTTAAATTTGTTTTTCACTACTGCAAGGCCTATCTCTCCCATAGGATAACGTTGGGATTGCCTTATTACATTTGTTTAGAGTAAGTTCCAATTGGGAAGAGATGGGACCCCCAAATTTGGCGTTTCAGGACTCATAATTTGAAAAAACACAACTGATAGTAAAGTTGGTTTTTAAACTGCAGTTCTGGAAATGCCACTTTTAGAAAGTTGGCATTTTTCTCACTTAAACCATCTGGTGCCTTCTGCCTGTCTCTTGAATACACGTCTGGGAAGGATGACAGTTGGCTTCCTGCATTCCTTCTAGACAGCCACACTCAAAGGAAGGGTAGGTGTGACTGAGTAGCCATCTGCATGTTGATGGGTCACCCTGAGCAGGATGAGAGGGAGGAGCTGACCTTTACACCTGAAAGGGCTGTGCCCTGTCCCCACACAATGGATAGCATACACTCCAAGAGTGAGTCTGGAGCCTGGGCAGGAAAGGCAGGGTCTTGTGCACTTCAAAGCATCTCTTTGAGGTCTCCCTTATTCAAAGGGCCAACTGGGTTTAAGTACTGGACCACTGACACCACCAAAGGAGAAAACGTCTGGAATTGAGGATATTCTACTAGGAAGAAGAACTGCTGTGCTGCCAGGAGGGACTGCCACTTTGCTGTGTTGTCCTGCTGCTTCTTGCCTGGGAGTGAGTAGGAATGGACCTACAGCTCTACATTCCAGAACCAAATGCTTGCTGGCATCCCAGAACCACAGGCGTGTATCTCCAAGGGCTTGTTGGCTTGCCTCATGTTTTTGAAGTCTCAGGGATATCAAAGACTTAACCCTGCAACCAGCACCCGGACTTTGTCTGCTCTGCCAAATGGGGCCATTCCAGTCCTGGGTCCTTCGAAGTGAGTTTTCAGTGCTGTAACCCAGAAAAACCATGCATTGACGACATTGCGCTGATCGGAACCACCACATTTCCTTCGACACCGATGCATCACTTCTGCTTCCTGAACCGCGGACACCGCATCGCAGACTGTGTGACGCATCGTACCCTATTTTGGGCCCATATATGACTTTGCGCTTTGGTGCTAATGCATCGCTTCGTGCTGCATACATTGCCTACAGCCCAGAGGTTTGACGATAACTCATACCCCGATGTTCATCACATCTTGACTCTCAATGCATCCTCGACTTTGCACAGCTCTGAACCAATGCATCGCCCCCATCTGTGAGATCTTCAGTGATGCATCGCCGCCTTTGCTCTATGCATTATCCTCGGCGTCGATGCATCCAAGGTACTGTTTAGTGGGCAAAGGTTGATCCCTGTATCCCAGCCTCGCTCCATCGTGGTCGGCCTGAACTTTTGGATTTGCCTCAGTCAAGAGCAATCAGCTAGCCCCTGTTGGCGCTATTTGTTCCTAAGCAGTACCAAACAGTTTATTCTTTAAAAAATCATATCTTAACTGCTGCTTATTGGATCCTTTAATAAATGATGCATGCACTACACAGTAAGGTAGTAACACCTTCCAAGATGGCCAACATTTTTTAAGAGGCATTAATGACCCACCCGGCATGCCTTTATAACAAGCCCTCTTCACCAAAAACCACACAGGTTCAGCAGTAGATGCGCCGAGGCAGCGCAACCCATTCATTGCAGCCCGAGCCACACCTGTGATTCTCTACCCAGCCACAGCGAACGGAGGACTCCACTGCACTGCTCCAGTAGTAAGCCCTTCTGTCTCTTGCACGCACTCAACCTAGCCACTCACCCAGGCTACAGGTTTCCTAATGCCAGATTGTGAACGTTTTCACAGCACCTGCAATTATCTGAAACTAGTGGACGAAGCATCTTGCCACTTCTTAATACGCCCCGATCTAATCAGCACCTTCCACAGCCAGCCCCTTGAGACCGGAGCGCACAAAGGACTTTTTATCCATAAGTACTATGGTCAGGCGGCCTTTTACTTACAAGACACCCCTGCACTCTTACACCTTTCATTTTGTCTGTAGGCACCACAGCAGATGAAGAAGTTTGCCACTACACTTGGTGCGCCCTGACTTCCTCGCACGACGCACTAGGCATTATTTTCCCTCAACGGACAAAGGCTTTTGCCTCCACTCTACCTGACCAACACAGATTCAATGTAAGTTACCAGACAGCAAGGCACATTCCCGCCCAAACCGCCAGCGCCCACTCGATGTACACTAACTTTGTGATGTATCATCCTACACACAGCTGTAGGGTTGTCACTGCCTCCTCCAGTCCGACCTGATAGCCCCACACGGTGCTCTCCAAAGCTCCTTCATCTTCTGTACAACTGCCCAGCTACCACACCAGCGGACCAAAACTTTTGCTGCTTGGATCCTTAGCTTGACCTCCGTAAGTCAGTTTGCACTTTTGTCCCTTTTTTCTTCATTCAGCATCCTACTGTGCACTTAAGAGAAACTACGTTTCTCCCCAGCCTCCTGTGCAAGCAACTTACACTCCTGGATACCCCTACAACATAGCATATACCACGCCACTGGCGTACAAGGGGATTTTTTAATAAACCATGTTCGCTTAAGCACTTTCATTTAAACACAGATGAGCATGTTGCACATGGACTAGAAATCCACCGGCACTTGTAGGTGATATATTTTAATGTCACTCCTTCCCCAGCAGTATTTTACTTGCATTAGCTGGGCTTGCATGAGAGCATGGCCCTCACAATACAAATGGCTTGAGAGTTATTGGTGACATAGCCTTTTTAATTTTATTTAGCTCTGCATGTACTATTATCCATGGGTACCTGTATCTGGTTTTAATCTGAAGGTGCACACAAAAAAGTCCAAGCACCTTGAAGTCGTTTTATATTGAATACATTACCCTATCTTTTGGTACTCCCTTCTTCCACTGTCCTGAGGAGGCCCATAGTTACAAGGGCCGAAACACGTCATCATTTCTATGCAAGGTCAGGCTGAAGACATTTGTTTCACATAACACTGACACAGGACAGACTAACATTAGTGGACTCAAAAACAAGTCATCTTTCTGTCTAGGGAGTACAAGCATGTCCCCCGAGATACTCATATTTCAAGACACATTTATTAGAGAAATAGATCAACTCAATAACAGAAAATGGTTCTATAAACAGAACTGCAATAAAACAGAGACTAAAGCTATCCAAAAATAAGCTAACAAGCCCAATATTATAAAACCTGTGGACAATGCGTGAGGCACAGTAATATGGGACATTTCCAAGTACAACCAGGAGAAAATGCAGCAATTAAACAACCAGGTCCATTGTCGCCTCATAAAAGAAAATACCACCAAAGAGCTGACTAGCAAAATCAACAAGCTTACCACAGAAGCAGTCGAAGAAGGCTGGATCTGTTAAAGGGAGTTCAAATTTATCAATAGAAAAGACTGCAGAACCCCAATCATATACATCCTCTTTAAAATACATAAAGATCGAGTCAACCCACTAGTAGACCCATTAACCCTGCATGCGCGTCCCTCCTAGAACCACGAGCACAATACATAGATATTTTCTTAAAACCCTTTGAGATTTAGACATCAGGGATTCAATGGATGTTATCAATAAGATGGAAGGTCTTCCTTTGACGAAAAAAAAAGAGTATATAGTTACCCTTGACAGTGAGGCACTATACACTAATATGCCTGAAGATGAAGCAATACAGGTGATTAAAGCTACCCTAGAAACCAGACCCACTCTACACAACATCCCAACTGAATTTCTAGTGGCCCTTGCCACACTATGGTTAAAAAATAACTTCTTCGAATTTAAAGAAAATCTGTACCTGCAAATCAAACGAATTGCGATGGGGTGCAGCTTCGCCCCAGAAGTTGCGAACCTGGTCATGTCTTGTTTTGAGATGGATTTACAACAATGAATATTCATATAGAACCAATATTAGACACTGGTTCAGGTACATCAACGATGCACTTATGATGTGGGAAGGAGACACTTATATCATTCCATGAATGGCTTAACAAAAGGACAGCAGCCCTTAAGTTCATTATGTCAAGTGACACTAAGAAAGTTAACTTTCTAGTCTCTTGGCAAATGGAAATTAAGGGGACATATAAGTCAGTCTCTACACCAAGGCCACTGACCTCAACACCCTTTTACACCTCTCCAGTGGACACTTGCACAACCTGAACGAAAACCTAGCATACAGGCAATTCCTCTGTATCTGGAGAAATTGCTCAAACAGGGATGTTTACTTTGAGAATGCCAGCTTTTTGGTAAACAAGTTAGTCAACAAAGGATACCCCAAAGAACTAGTCAAAGCAACATCTAAAAGAGCCTGGTTCACGCCTAGAGACATTGTTTCTCCACAAAACACAGCAAGAGGACACCCCTCTCACTTGCGTTATCACCTACAATCCCAAAGCCAATAAGATCAGAAACATAAGAGAAAGAAACTGGAAAATGCTGACCCTTTTAGACATCCCCAAGCCCATGTTCTCATTTAGAAAGGGATGCAATCTAAGAGCCCGCCTTGTTAGAGCTGCTCACCGAGCCGAAAAGATAAAAGACCTTCATGAAATGCTAGAACCACCCCGTCACAGGACACTACAATTGTAACAACTGTGCAGCTTGTCAGTTTACTAGCAACACCAAAAGTGTCACCCTCAATGGCAAGATACATCGCCAATTGAAGTTCTCCAACTGTAATACCAAAAACTGAATATATTGCGTGCAATGCTCCTGTGACCTGGTATATATTGGCCAAACAACCCAATCTGTGAAAGCGTGTATATTACAAAACAGATCAAGAATTAGATGCGTAGTGCCAGGTACACCTCTTGTGGAACACTACAAAAATCTGAACCACATAGAAAACTACATCCTTTAGTTGGTACTCTTTGGGGTCTACAGAAACTACAGAGGAGGGTCCCTCGAGTTGATACTAAATAGAACGGAGGCCAGAATTATTGAGATATTCAGTACAGCCACTTATGGACTTAAAATCTTAGATGAAATGTGGGCCTTAATTTAATTTAATTGCAAACCATGTAAATATCACAAGCCAACTACATATGTATAATCCTCCCAGATAGGCAACCCACTCTACTTACATGTTGTACTACAAATGTATGGCCCTTACAGATATGCAACGTTTTCTGGTTTCATTGTGAATTGACTTTGCATTTGGCCACCTTACGGGCCTTTTTTGCTTCCTACAACCAGTGTTTCATTAATGTGTAAACGATGTTGCTGTCACCCCTCAGGTGCGTTGTAACCCTGCACATAATAAAGCTCAATGGTAATCCTTTAATACACGAAGCATGCACTGCACAGCAAGATAGTAACACCTTCTAAGATGGCTGACCCACACTGCTTTTATAACACGCACCTTCACCAAACTCCACACAGCTTCAGCAGTAGACGTGCAGAGGCCGCATGATGACGCATCCATTGCAGCCTGAGCCACGGCGTTAATTCTCTACCCGGCCACAGTGGACGGAGGACTCCGCCGCACCGCTCCAGTAGTAAGCTCTTCTGTCTCTCGCACGTGCTCAGCCTAGCCACTCACCCAAGCTACAGACTTCCTAATGCCAGACTGTTAAGTTTTTCACAGCACCTGTAATTACCTGAAATGTACAGTGGATGAAGCATCTCGCCGCTTCCTAATACGTCTCAATCTAATCGGCAGCTCCCACAGCCGGTCCCTTGAGACCGGAGTGCACGGAGGACTTACAGCTTGCATTTTGTCAGATGCACCACAGCAGACGAAGAAGTTCGCTGCAACTCTTGGTGCACCCTTACTTCCTCGCACGATGCATTAAACATTACTTTCCCTCAGTAGACGAAGGCTTTCGTGGACATTCTCCCTGACCACCACAGATCCAATGTAAGTTGCCAGACAGCAAGGCAATTTCTTGCCCAAACCCCAAGCACCCACTCACTGTACACTAACTTTGGGATCTATCTTCCCACAGCTGCAAGGTTGTCACCGCCTCCTCCAGTGTGACCTGATTGCCCCATGCGGCGCACTCCACACCACCTTCATCTTCTGTACAGCTACCCAGCTACCTCACGAGCAGACGAAAGCTTTCGCCGATTGGATCCCTAGCTTGACCTATGTATGTCAATAGGTACCTTTGTCCCTTTCTCCTTCATTCACCAGCCTATTGTGTACTTATAATGAGAAACTGAGTTTCTCCCCAGCCGCTTGTGCATGCAACCTACACTCCTGGATACCCCTACAACATAGAATATACAACACCACTGGCGTGTAAGGGGATTTTTTAATAAACAACATTCACTTGAGCACTTTCATTTAAATTTGCACTGTGCACTTACCTTTCTGCACGGTTGCTCTAGAAACAGAGACAAGCATGTTACACGGGGACTTCGAATCTACAGGTACTTGTAGGAAATAGATTTTAATGTCACTCCTTCCCCAGCAGTATTTTACTCGCAACAGCTGGGTCTGCATGAGAACATTGGCCTTCACAATAGAAAAGGCTTGAGAGTTATTTCTATTTATTCACCTCTACATATACTTTTATCCATGGGTACCTGTATCTGGTTTTTATTTGAAGATGCACACAAAAAAGTCCAAGCACCTTGAAGTCGTTTTATATTGTATATATTATCCTATCTTTAGGAACTCCCTTCTTCCACTGTCCTGCGGAGGCCCACAGTAACAAGGGCCGAAACATTTCAACAGTTTCTTCGGAGGAGCCATCCAATCCTAAAACCACTGAATACCAATCTGGACACATACTAAAGAAACAGAGGACAGGATTGTCCTCCATGTGATACCACTTAAAGGACTACCTCCTGTCTGGATTGCCCATTAAATAAGGAGTGCAGCCACATCACCCAAATCAACTCGAAGACTGATATGATTTTCTAGTTGTTACATTTATGTTATTGTAAAAAAGTTTGGCAATTGCTCCCACTTTTCTTTTCCTTTTTGTTTGTTTTTATTATTATGTTCAAATGTTAATTTTAAAGATACACTCCAGGTACCATTACCAAGAGTGAAGAATGTTACACAGCTAATGAATGAAATAAACTATGAATTTTTAAATCGGACATATACATCAGTGGCTAATTTCAGTATTCTTGAGTTAATAATTAATGTACGATCCTTTCCCACAATATACAATATTTTTGTTAACAAGCTACCAGAGGGTGAGTATAGATTACTTTAGAGAGTGTTTCTGACTTACCCTGTCTAGGACTGTGGTTCCTGCTTGGACACGGTGCATACCTCTGCCAACCAGAATCCCAATTTCTAACACGTTGCATAAATCTTAAAGAAATGATTGCTCATCCAGGTGTCGATAATTAGCAAACACTGTTGAACATTAGAGGAGCCAGAATCTGAAGAATAGTGAGGATAGAATAGGTTGCAACTGAGAGGCTTAGCGAGTGATGGCATTGACTGGGGGTTGAATATAAACATTAAAAGTGTGGGGGCTAACGAGGACCCCATTGGAACTCCCCATTCAAGCTTTCAAAAGTTGGATCTGAAAGGTACCCACTTGACTGCGGTCTGCCATGAAAGAGGAAATGTAGTCTAAGGCTTTGTCTCGAGCTTCCGCCTTAGCCAGACGAGTCAGAAGGATTTTACGGGAGACAATGTCAAACACCTGAGACAGGTCCAGCAGAACCAAGGCCATCGCTTTGCCTTGGTCCACTTGAAGGTGGATGTCATTTAAGATAGAGAGTAATGCTGTTTCTGTACTGTGATAGGCTCGGAAACTGGACTGTGCTGGATCAAAAAAGTTGTTCTTCTCCAGCAAAGATGCGATTTGGGCATTTGGTACCTTGTCTAGTATCTTACTAGGGAAAGAGTGCAGTAAAATTGGTCTATTCTTACCAAGACGTGAAATATCACAACATAATCCTTAGTGGGATAATATTTCCTCAATAGATATCCTACCCATGTCACCAATAAACAAATTACTGATGATTTATTTGTATCCAAAGCAGAAGCAATAGAATGAAAACATGGCAACTCCTACATACACAATAAGTAACATACATGCCGCACTAACATACACACTAAAATCACACACATAAAACTAGCATAACACACCATCACACATACAATATCACACCTCAAAACACCGAATTACGTTGTCCTGCATATATAAAAAGTGCCCCATTCTGTGCAATGGACAATGACCAACACAAGCAAAGCAAATATGTCCTTCGGCACACCAACATACATACATAAAACACCACACGTTTTCTTAAATTGAAGTCCCTTTACTTTCACATTAACACACACAGATCACTTTGAATCTAGAAACGAACCTCTGAACCCCTAAACAAGTAAGCAAACATCAAAAAAACACAGAATGATAAAACAATAACATAATATACATGAACCCTGAATGAAGCCTTTACCTTGATGCAAGAAGACAGACATATTGGTAAGTTAAACAACACACCTACAACTGGCAGTCTTTATGGAAGGATTCTCATACTTTTCTATTAATAGGTTTACAATCAGTTCTCAGTCTTAAGGAAGCTTTATCATTTGATTGGGTGAACTCTCTATCGGCTACTTTTCTTCTGGTATTTTTGTCCTAAAGATCAAGTTAATATTTTATACTTCTGCGCCGCCACCACTGCTCACAAAACATTTAGCCCTATTGTTTGGAAAGCACATAAGGCCTTTCAGACCACAAGAATGTGGCCCAACCTTTTGAGGTATGCTTTCATTTATATTTCAGTCTATCAAGCCTGTACCTCCGTCATTCAAGATGATTGTATGGAAGCCCATTCCACTTTGATTTAATGCAATCTTTGGAATTCGGGTCTGCACTCAAATAAAAGTGACTACACAAAATGCAAATGAAAAAGCTGAGAACTTAAAGTGCAAGTTAATTTCATGCTCTGTTTGTTCTCTTGTTCAAAGCACACGCCACTTTCATCTTCAGCTCAGAAACAGAGACAACCTTTCTAATGCTACTCTGTGAGCTTTGCATCTTACCAGATAACACACTACAGTCCTCAGTACAGGGCTGGTCTCAGGCCCTGCTCCAGCCTTCTAAATCAAGACACAAACACGCCATATCCAGAATGCAGCAGATAATATTTCTAAAGTATTCGCATTCATTGGCTGAATGAAATCACTGGCTTCCCAGCAGCTTTATTTCCATTCTGCTCGTACAGAGCTGTACTTTTCTTTTTCTAGTGAACGTGTTCAATAAAAATGCAGTTGAATGTGAGGCAAATACAGTGATAAAAATAACTGTATTTTATCAACTAATAAAACGAAAACGTGCATTTCTTTTCGGCAGACGTCTAAAGTCAGCCTGCCCTACAGACTGTGGGCTCAGAGCAGCGTTTTAAGGCAGAGATGTTCCTGAACAGAAAACACCAAACTTCTCTCATTACTTTGAGGAAACCACATCATTCATTTAGCTGCAGTGCTTTACAGCATCATTAAAAATGCTTCAAAACCACTAGGAATAGCTTTCAAAATGGCCTTCAAATGAAATAAACAAAAACTTAATTAATTCCCATTCTCTTTTTTCAGGACAGCAATAAAGTGCTGGTACTATTTATTAAATGGCCCTGTTGGAAATTGTTAGTTGCATCCCTTTATTAGTCATGAAAAAGGCATGCCAATCGACTGCAACAATAGATAAAGGTTGCGGTGAGCCAATATCTTTATCCCATGATGTCACTCCCTCATCAGAGTGCTCCAGCACTAACAGACAAAAACCAAATTGTAGACATGCCACCATGCTTGCCCCCAAAAAATGTAAATGCTTTTCCCTATTTATGACTTAGGAGTATTTCTCTGGAAATTCGCCAGGTTCATGCAGGCAAGGATGTGCTCCACTTTTTTAGGTCTGGCCTAGAGGCAGCTTTAGCATTTTTACCAGCATCATGTAATACATTTTAAAAAAAAACATAAATAAAATATACATACACAGAGGAACTTTTTGTCAGCTCTCTTCATCCAGTGGTCTGTTGAGCTGTCATGCACATTTTGCTTCTGCCCATCACAGAATGCAGCATGGGTGATTGGTGACCCCACTACATCCATTGGATCACTTGCACTGTTAATGTAGGGATTTTAAACTTCACGGCCAGGTGGGCCAATATTTTACTTTGCAAAGATTTTTTTTTCTTTTTTCTTTTCTTTCGTTATTGTGTTGTATTATTTAGTCATCCTGCTACAATACGTCATCAGAGTACTGTAATTTCACGACAACAGTATCTTTTCTTTTCCCTAATAAGAATCATATTTCCCTGTTCTAAATACACCTACCTGCTAGGAAACACAAGTATTGTTATATTGAAATAATATGTAGTGGTTAGTTTCTTATTGCAAGTATATGGCCGCACGTTTAGGCGGCAGCATGTTTTCTATTTTTTGTTATCATAATGGCACATGCTAGCAATAAACAAAGAAAAGAATTGTGGCAACTTGCCCAGGCCATTGGACTGTACCATGCATAAGTGTTTGCTCCTGGTCAGAGGTAACATCTTCTTTATCTAGGGTCACCAGATTACTTTATTTTTGTTTGATCTGTTTATTGAGGGGTTTTTATATAGTCAGTACAGTAAATTAATACAATGAATCATAGTATGATTCTAAACGAGTCCAAAAGAAGACCTCGGTCTTTGCAATAAAAGAAATAAGCAATTGTAAGATAGCATATCAATTAGTGATTGAGGAAAATATGGCGTAAGTTAGCGTTTCACGGTCCGAATAGCTAGTTCACTATATTATAATCAATCTACTCGTATATAATACTGTAGTTCTGAACAGAAAATTGCATCACAGTGGTGTCAAACAAATGTAAGATATAGCAACTTATGCAACCTTCAGTAGATGACTTCATGATACTGGAAAGACCACAATTGCTGTCCTGACGATTCATTTTATAAATACGTGCACTATGGGAGATGCAGTTTTGTTTGGCTCAGTTAAACCATTAGGTGGCCAAGGTGATGGTCTAGCTGGCTAAGTTAAGTGGTCAACCACATCTGAGTGAAAAAATCAAATACAAAAATAAATAAATGTAAAAAATGGTTACGGAGCAGATTGCATGGTTCACCTAGGCACCAGTTGCTGTATCTAGACTAGGACACTAAAGAATGGAAAGAAAACACTGATTTAATCACATAGTGTACTCTGCTAAACTGACAGTGGCAGCTCCTCTGCTAATGCGGAGGAGCATCGCCCCACTGCTCTCTGAGCAGTTAAAAAAGGAAAAATAAAATGATAATAACGCAATGTTATTATCATTTTGTTTTTCCGTACTTGCAGAGTTCTAGGGGCGCTGTGGGGCTGGGCTGTGCTGTGCAGAGCAGGGCGAGGAGTGGTGGGCACTCTCTAAGTGCGTAAGACGGTTTGGCGGGCCGTCTTGGGCTGGCCAAACAGTCATGCGCACTTTGCATGTTCTCCATCCGGCTGTATTGCACAGCCTGGGTGGAGAACATGCACAGGCTCATAGTCCCCGTCTAAGCACCGAACCACGGCGCTCAGACCAATAATGATGCTGCTGTCATGGTGACGTTGAAAAAACAGTGGTTCATTGCGGCCAATAGTTCTCGGAAATGTTTTTAAGAAAAAACATAGGGTGTCCTGTATATTTTACTTTAGGGCCCAATTGTAAACAATATATCATAGGCAAGTATACGGCAGGACAATATTGTAGTATTGAAATGCAATTCATTTATTCATTGCAGAATATCATCTTATTTTTTATTCTTTTTATGTACAAATATTATGATCCAGTGCTCACAGAAAAGTGAAAAAATGTGCTTGAGTGAGTGAAAAACATTAAAACATGCATCCAGTTAGCAACAAAATACTGAGCTCCTTAAGACATTGTTTTATATAATAAAATAAGGAGTTACGTTTGTTCTATGGTCGATGGAGTTTCAATCTCATTTAGTAGAGATCATCATCAGGACAGGTGTGTGAGCACCTAGTATCTATATAATAAAGAAAAAAGTTGTGGGGCTGAGAATTAAAACCCAATTGCCTGCTGAACTATACAAGGATTAGTTTAAGAAAAAATTAATTAATGAAAGAAAAATGAAGGAACAACTTGCCTAAGGAGTTAGAATGGTGACAAATTAATTACTAATTTAATTAGGCAGAGATATACATACTGTTTTCTGTTCCAATCAACTACATATTAATTAAGCTCATTATCTGTTGTCTTGTATAATAAATCGATAGCTTACTTTGTGGACGGATGGTCCAATCATGTAGCTGAGGTCCACTCGTAGGAACCTCGTTTGGTCTAAAATAACTTCATGGTGCCCAACCATAATGAGGGTCCTGGATTAATTAAGAAAAAGGTTGGGGGTTGGTAAGGGTAGCTTATTTACAGTAGAGGCTGAGACGTGCTCAAGAGAACTGGATGTTACACTTACACGGTACGTGGTAAGGATATTCGTGGGTCTTTATGGAGGAATCTTTTCCGAACTGGTTCCTATATACTAATGGCTATTTCCTTTGGAATCCCAGTTTCTGAAATAAAAAGGACCTAACAGGGTATTTTGAACCGACTGATCGGTATTGTGCATCTGGCAAGGTTTTTTATTTTTTTATTAGTCCTCATTGTGCAATAAGTTGGAGTAGGAGATATCGTGGGCCCCTGGCTTCTCTATTCCTACTTAGGTCAGCCCCTTGTGGAAATGTGTGGATTGGGGGAGATCTTTCATTTCCAACCGACAGGTCCCCCTTGTTTCCACTTCCAATATATACCTTTCGTGAAGGGAAGCTAACCATTTTGGCTACTCGTACAAGCCCTTTGCTTGTTGGTTATTTCTATTGCATAATCATTGGACATCCAAAGACCATTCGGCATTTCTCATATATTCGGATTATCTCTGTTCCCAGATATCCCAAAAGCTATACCTCTTGCTTTGCCTCCCACTTCCATCTAATGTATTTACCCTCCGAATCGATGCCAGCCATTCCCACTGAGTTGGAGGATTGGGCATTATCCATTTAATACAGATTTCCCTTCTGACCAGTAAAATTAACAGGAAAGGAAGGTTCTCCTGTGTAGGAAGGTGGAATCTGACTGCATGGTTGCCCCCACTTTTTTCCTGGTGTTTTGCTGGTTTTCGACTTAGTTGGACTGGGACCCTGCTATTCAGGGCCCCAGTTTATCTGCTTTCTCTTTAAAATGTATTCCCTGTACCTTAGGTACACTTCAGATTGGATTCTGGGGTGCCCTTATAAGTCCCTAGTATATGGTATACTCGGGTACCCAGGGCATAGGTACCCCAGAGGCCTACCAGGGGCTGTAAGTAAGTAAGTCCGTTTTTATATAGCGCAGCTACTCACCCTTACGGGTCTCAAGGCGCTGGGGGCCGTCGTGGAAATTAAGTGAGCTATTGCCCAGAGTCACATGGTGCTGAGCTGAGCTGCCGCCGGAGCCGGGGATCGAACCGTGAACCCTGTGCTCCGAAGTCAGCTGCCCTGGCCGCTGCACCACACCTCTCCACGGCTGCCCAGGGGTGGCTGAAGCATGTATTATGCCACCCCTGGGCAGCCTTCCAAAATGACACTACAGGACTGCTACAGCAGCCTGAGTGAGGTGGTGCATGCACCCCTTACTGAGATATAGGTTCACTATATCTCACCCTATCACTGCACATATAAACCTATCAGTCACCCCTATGGCAGGCCTTATCAATCCTGAAGGCAGGGTGCTTGGTTTTGTGTGAGAGGGTGCCCATGCATGAGCAGAGCCCCTCTGCAGCCTTCGGAATCTATCCTCCGGGGTTGTCGGTGAATGCAGCCTGACCATATACTCTTAAGTGTATTATAACCAAACGGTAAATGCTAACTTTGGGATGGCTGCACGGAAACATGTCGTATTTGGTGTCAAACACCTTGGAAAAATACCCCCACACCAGTAACTGGTGTGGGAGTATGATCCCACCCTTCTAGAGGGAGAGACATGACAGCACCGGTATACCCGGTACCAGCTAACAGAGCCCTGGCATCACAAAATGGATGCTGCAGCCACAGACACGAGTCTGGCCTCCTGCTGCCGACCGAAACTCCGGCAGGGGAGGCCTGGACAATAGGTTTCCTGTCACAGGGAGGTGTTACCACCTCCCAGACAGGCCTTAGTGTATTGGGGCTGGGTGGGTGCACTCTCAGAGTGCTTTGAAGTCCTGCACTGGGGGCACATTTGGTGTCCCTGTGCATAGCCCAGTTCAAACCGGCTTCAGGGGCTACTAGCCCCTGCTCTGGCGCGAAACTGGACAAAAGAAATGGGTGTAGCCACCCCTCTTTCCTGACCCTCCCATAGGTAGGTCCCCAGAGTATGTCCAACCCCTTCCTTGGGTATATGATAGGAACCTCTGGCAACAGGACTTTGGATATCCCTGGACGAAACTCTGAAACTGAATCCTGGACCTTCGACGATCTGTTAAATGCCAGATGACTGAAGAATCTCCCTTGGAGTAAAGGAGTTACTCCCCTGCTTGGCAGGCACCAAAGACGCATCTGTCTGGTCTGCATCTCCGAAGCTCCCGCCGGACGCCGACAACTTTGCAACCCAGGAGGTGGGTTTCCAGACTTCACAGAGGCTGACCCGAGGCCCCAGCAAAGCTGAGACCCGTAGCCATCGTGGGTACCGTGGAACCGGAACCCCTGGACACCGTGCACATTTGCAAGTGTATAAGCTTCTGGTCGATCCTAGAGGCTGTGCTTTCGGTTACTTGTAGCCCCGACCCCCAGCAGTGAATCCACTGAAGATTGCTGGCCAGGCCACTCCCAGTGACCCGTGGGCTGCCATTTTGTGATTCCACTTGAGGTCCCTTTACGATCCCTTGTCCGTCGACTTGTGGGTCCCTCAGAAGGACAACTCTACTTTCAACAGGCCTCCCTGGTTGCTCCAGGCCTGCCCTGACACTCCCTTGCTTGGGGAGTCCGTCGGACCTACACTGGTCCGCACCGAAGCCTTTGTTCTCTTCCTGCGTGGATTGCTGTTGCCAAGGCTTGTTGTGTCCAATCCGGACACCAAAACCGCAGCAAGCGACATCCTTTGTGGGACAGCTCGAATCCAGCTCCTGGTTGTCGTCGACACCTCCTGGTCCTCGTGGCTGCAGAGACAATCTTCACCTCTTCGAACTTGAAGCACCCGACATCGGTGGGCATTCGACTATCGTGCCCCTGGTCACTGGCTAGTGACCCAGACTCTGTCCCCTCTGCTTTCAGGTTCTTCACATCTTCGATCCAGGCTTGGATCTCTTCGGACACTTCGCATCTTCCCGGCAGCAGCACTTTCCATCAAGCGGCCATTGAAAACGACGGCGCGGCCCGACACCATTTGACACCTATGCACCCGGCTTCCCTGGGTGAGGTAACACGAGTACTCCGGTGCTCCTGTAGGTGTTGGCCCTAGAACCCTCTAAGTCCAAAAGGGTTTGTTCCTAGTCCACTCCGAAGTGTCCCTAAACTTTAAAACTCTAACCGCGACTTTCCCCATAGACGCTAACGGGACTCGCGGCTGTGTTCACACACTGCACACGTCCCCCGTGGGTCCCCTGTGTCACTACCTTGGGTGGTTCCTTGGGGTCCCAGCGATTCTACAGGCTCTAGGCCTTGTGTCTAGTCAAGTTGTGGTTCTTATACCACTTTCTTAATATATGGTTTGGTACGCCCCTAGGGCTAATCGTATATTGTGCTAATTTACTGTGATATTTGAAGTGTAACATATGTGCTTTTGACCTCTAGCCTCATAAAGAGACTAGTAGGGTGTGTTTAGAAATAAATACATATATTTTATATATATACCTGGTGTGGTCTCCTTTCATTTAGCCATTCACGAGATTATAGACTGGTAAAACAAACAGCTTTACACTCCTTCAAGACTTAGCCTGAAGGCTGCTCTCCATAGTTACCACTAGGATAGCTTTCAATAAAGGTTGTATTTAAACCTATCATCAATAAAGGTTGTTTGGACTGGTGCAAGGTGCCCACTATAACTAGTGGACAGTATATACCAGGCCAACTTCTCACATCCTGTTTTTTACTTAATTTGGGATGGCCTTCGATATGGTGTCCAACCCCAAAAATAATGAGCTCTGTGCTTACCTCTATTGGTTGGCCCAGTAGATTTGTGAAAATCTTACCAACATCATTCCCAAATTTCTCGAGCTGGGGGCACTGCCGAAACATATGTATGTCGTCCGCCCTCTCTGGCAAGGTTGGCTCAAGAGCTTACTTGAAGGCGTTTGTCCATTCAGTTGAATGAATCCTGGTGGTAGCTCCGATAGTTCAAGTGAATTAACATTTGTTCCGTGGCAGGGGAATTGATTTCTATAGCCCAGAAGTTGGCGCGATTAGTCATGCCGAGTGCAGACTAGAACGATGACCGTGGCATGCAGCAAGGGAGGCATAATTCTCATGGATATTCATGTTATATTGATTTCATAGTATGGACAGAAATGAGAAGTGAATTCTAAAACTTGATCACAAGTTGCTGAGGCTTAATTAATATTTATATGTCACATTCTAGTTAGGGATCCGTATAAATTATCTTCCACCTATTGTATAGTGGGCTAGTTTCAATCGGTAAGAATAAAAAGCCCCTGAGCCACGGTTGCTAAACTCTGTCGGGACATTCTTCTAATAAGTATTAAATAATCAGTAATTTTGGAACTGGTGTATAGTTTTTTTTGGATTTTTTAGCTACAACATGAAAAAATTATATTGTGTATACCAAACAGCAACACATACGCAATTAAAAATTAAAAATGTACTGAGACATTAAGGATTTTTAGATACGGTATATGTGACAATTGTACTTATAGGGCCATACAGGTTAAGTACAGAATAGTTAGAGGCATGGTGACAGCAGCATTGTGATTGGCTTAGGGGAGCCTGTGTGCTTCCTGCTTCGGACCGGGAGTCAGAAGAGACGAGGAGAGGCAGCGACTGTACCCGGAGCATTAGTCTCTTTCCCTCTCCGGTGTCAAGATAGCGGGGAAACGGACGAATTGCTGCATGTTTAGCAGCTCCTTGTGTGTGAAAGCAATTCTGGCTCCTGCAGGATGCGGGGAGACGGCACAGTCCCAATGCAGACTGGGTGCCCTGGGGGCAGCCAAAGAACTATGGCTGGGAACCATGGCCAACCCCGGGGTTGGGGGTCCCCGGGGCCAAATTCGGCCTTGGAGGTGGGCCATGCGGACCCCCTCTCCCATTTGGTAATGGTCAGGGGGAGGGGGGTCATGCGGCCCCCTTCTGTATTAAAATATAAATAAATAAAAGGCTTAGCCCTGGCGGATGGGGTCCCTTGGGCCGAAATCGGTCCCCCTCTCCCATTTGGTAAAGGCCGGGCCCCGGGGGAGGGATTCCTGAGACTTCATCGATGCCCTCGCCCCCTTTCTCAATCACTGTGCACAAGGGCCTCCTGGTGTACTACTGGTTGGGAGATGAACTCCCCTCGGCTGCTGAGGGTCGTTGGGGGCCAAGAACCCCTATTGTTGTGACAAGTAAGTCCCCCACAGCTGGAGTGTTGAGACGTCATTGGACGCCCCACCCACCTTCTCAACCACTCTACACAGGGGCCTCTTGTCGTACTACTGGTTTGGGGATGAACTCAGGTAGGTTGCTGAGGGTCGTTGGGAGCCAAGAACCCCTATTGTTGTGACAAGTAAGTCCTCCATAGTGGAATTGCTGAGACATCGGAGTTCCCGCCCCTTTTCTCAACCACTCTGAAAAGGGGCCTCCTGGTGCACCACTGGTTGGGGGAGGAACTCCTCTTGGCTGCTGAGGGTTGTTGGGGCCAAGAACCACTATTGTTGCTACAAGTAAGCCCTCTACAGCTGGATTGCCGAGACCTCGTCGGAGGCCCTCCCCCTTTCTCAACCACTCTGCCTGGGTCCTCCTAGCACACTACTGGTTGGGGGATGAACTCCCCTTGGCTGGTGAGGGTTGCCTGGCTGCTGGTGAGCACCTATCAAGTCTCGTCGAGCTACCCACGCACGCAACATGACATGACGAAGAGAAAATCTGCTCCGTTTCGGACTGCGGAGTTTATTGATAACTTCGAATTCTCCGTGGAATGCAGGGTTTCCGAATTCTGCAAACTCCACAAGCAGAGCGGAATTTTGCGCCCAGGTGTAGCAAAAAACAAAGGTTACAGGGACGTTATAGTTAGGAAATTGAAATTAAAAAACCTTACAAATTCACTGAAAAAAACAAGGTTAGGCTCACATTTCACTTGTACAAGACCAGTGAAATTCAGCAATTCAGTCACTTGAGGTAACTATAACTTACACCCCCACAATGCACTGCATATGACCTCACATATTGAATCCCTGATGACATGGTCAGTGACATCACTTATGACATCATCCACAGAAGCACTGACACACCCACTCATACTGCTTTACAACCTCTCATACACCTACTCACACAACCACTCACATACCCATTCAAAGCCCCATACAAGTACTCTCACAACCACTCTCTCATTCATAGAGCCACTCAGATACCCATTCCCTCACTCATACAGGCACTCAGACAACCACTCACTCACCCATAAAGCCACTCATGCAACCATTCACTTACCCATATAGCCAGTCACACAGCCACACACTCACCCATACAGCTACTCACACACCCACTTATTCACCTATACAGCCACTCACTCACCCATACAGCCTCTCAACACAGCGACTCACTCAGCCATGCAAGCACTCACACAACCACTTGCATACCCATTCACATATCCATATAAGCACTCATACATCCACTCACTCACTCATATATCCATTCACCCAGACACTTACTCTACAATACAGCCACTCACAGACCAACTCACTTAACCAAACACCTGCTCAAACAGCCACTCACCCACCCATACAACCACTCACACAGCCACTCCCCTGTACAGCCACTGACACACTCGATCACTCACTAATACAGTCACTCACACAGCCACTCACTCACCCACACAGCTACTCACACACCTACTTATACACCCATACAGCCACTCATACACCCATACAGGCACTCAGACACCCACTCACACACAGATATACACAGTCACACAGCCACTCACATAATATGTTACAAATAGTATCACTCATTAGTAGTACAGAAAGTATACTATTTTATTTAGAAAACACTCACACTCACTGCATGATGTCATCAGTGATATCATTTGAGAAGTCATCAGTGATGTCATCAGTGATGTCACTGACCATGTAATGAGTGATGTAATATGTGGGGTCATAAGCAGTGCATAGCGGAGCGTAAATTATAGGTAGATCAGGTAACTATAACTGCTGAATTTCACTGGTTTTGTACAAGTGAAATGTGAGCCTAACTATAACGTCTCTGTAACCTTTGTTTTTTTCTGTGAAAAACAATATATATGTATATTCACTGAAAAAACAAAGGTTAAAGGGACATTATAGTTATGTAAAAATGTCAGTTAAATTATAACGCTTTAAACAAACAAAACCACTGAAATTCACCAGTTATAGTTATCTCAAGTAACTATAACTCATGCCCTAAAGTAACTATATCTTGCCCCCTATGAACAACGGCGGCCCCTCCAATAGGGCAGAGGAGCGCCACCCCCCGCCACCAACTGCAAATAAAATGATAATAAAACTGGTTTCTAACCCCTTTTATTATCGTTTTATTTTAATCCCCCTGGATCCGCTCCCAGGACTCTGATGAGTCTTGGGGGCGGGTCCAGGGTGATGACACTGTGGTGGGATCCCTTCACTGCGCATGATATGTTTGGCCGGCTGCTTCAGGCCAGCCAAACATCTCATGTGTAGTAAAGCTTTCTCCAGCCTCAGCCACGTTGCTGGGGCTGGAGAAAGCAGGCACAGGCTCCCAGTCTGCCGGGGAGCACAAAGTTGTAGCGCTCAGGCCAATCATGACGCTGCTTTCCTGCAGCACCATGATTGGCTGCAGTGCAGTCTGGAAGCCTGTCCCAGAAGCAGCAGGAAGAGTGGGATGGAGCGGACAGCGGAGGCAGCGGCGCTCAGGTAAGTGTATTTTTATTTTTTACATTTTTATTTTGGCCCCCGATCAGCACGCCCCCCCCCCCCCAGCTCCCTCCTCCGGCCCTCCCCGCAACTTTGGCAGGGGACAGGCTGCGACTGCCCATGAATTGTGTTGTCATCAATGATGTCATTTCAGATGTTGCAGTGTCATAGAACATGTCATGAGTGATGTAATATGTGTGGTCGTAAGGAGTGCCAGGGGGCAGGGTATTCCCACCTTGACCCCTTATACCTTTTTTTAGCATTTGTTTCAGGATAAGGACGGAGTCCCAAGTCCTAAGATGGCTGCCACCACATCATTGCTGATGTGGTGGCAGCCAATCAGATCTCACCTTGAGATCTGTCGGCTCCACAGATCCTCCGCGGAATAAAATATCTATAGTTTTTTAACCTTGATTTCTGAAAAACTACTTCTGAAAAACTACTGAACTGAACTACACCAAATCACAAAACTCATGCTTTTTTGCCCAAGATCTTGCTTTCTGTTTTTCAAATGGGACCCCAGATCCATGAGCTCAACAACAGGTTGTAAGAGGCTAGATGCAAGCTAAAGCACAGCGTGGGGTTGGGCGCTGGCCGGGGGGGAGGAAATTGCAGGGCCGGGCTGCAAGCAAGGGTATGTCCAGGGCCTGGCCATGTGACCAACCCCAAACTGCTGAAGGCCGTGAACAGTAGGGTGTTGGGCACCCAAACCCACCACGGACACGGCAATGATCATCGTACCTTGCGTTAATAAAACATAGAAATTCAATGGAAAAAACAAAGGTTAAAGGGACATTATATTTAAGTGAAAATGTCAGTTAAGACATACTAATTTAAACAAACTAAAACCACTTGTGCCCTAAAGTAACTATAGCTCGGGCCCTTGCCATGCAGAGCTAATTACCTTACATATTACATCACTCATGACATGTTCTATGACATCACTGATTACTTGACTGAAACATCTGTAACAACGACACTGATGACAACACTGTGCATGGCGGGGGCGCATGTTATAGTTATTTTAGAGCACAAGTTTTAGTTAATTGAGATAACTGTAACTGGTGAATTTTAGTGGTTTTGTTAATTTAAAATAGTATGTTTTAACTGACATTTTTGCCTAACTATAATATCCCTTCAACCTCCCCCCAGGAATGAAATATATATATATATATATATATATATATATATATATATATATAAATATACACAAACACGACACTCTCGGAACCTCCTTACGGCGAACTGAGAGAAACGAACACCAGGATAAATTCGGCAAGTTGTTTTATTTTCTCACTCCTTCAGTCCTCCGTGACGCGTTTTGAGCACCAAGTGCCCTTGATCACACAAGGAGTGCAGTACCCCATACTTTTTTTATATGCTTAGTGAACACCCCTTTTCCCCCTTCATCACGTGATAATAAACATAAAGGAAACACTTTCAATTCAAGTTTGCTCATAAACATATATACACTGTTTTACATCGAAGTTTTCTGGTATTATGATACATTTATGGATATATTGAATACTCTCTCATTTTCATTTCAAGTATTTTAATAATTTTGTTTGTGTGCAATAAATAAATAAATAAATTATTAAATATTTTAAATAGTTAAAATATACATATTATCACACAAATATAATTACTTATATATAAAAAAAACTCTAAACATATTCGATAGTATCACTGCATAAATGCTCGTACATTGTCTAAATTCATTAAGATATTTTCTAACTGCTTGAATGCTGTTTTTATCTAATAATATTCCAAAACTGTGGAACCTATTTCCTTCGTTGTTGTTGAGCAGCAATTTCTGATTTAAAGTGCTTCCTGTATATCATGTGCAAAACTGTGTTACCTATAAGGTAAAGTGCATAGTGCTATATAAATAAATTAACCATAAAGTGCTAAAACTTGTGCTATTTCTCAAATAATAATTGGTCGGGTGTTAAAAGCAATTTGTAATGTCTATTTACAGTTTGTCAGCAGCAGATGAGTTTTATCAATTCATATTTTGATTATAACCCTGTTTATAACTTCAAAAGCATTATCTTTCCATGTCACTCAGTTTAGATATTCAATTATTGTGAAAGATTAGGCCAGTGGGTCTCTTAAGTATGTTAGATTTATAGTCCATATTTTACAGTACTAAAAGATATTTTATTAAAGATCTGTAAAACATACTAAATTGATCTGTAAACGATTGATCTGTAAAAGATTGATCTATAGAAAGGTGTGCATATCCTCAGTGTTATTCAGTCCATTCGGTGTTTTGCTATTGAGTTCTAAGATGAATCTTGTTTCTAGCTGCCTTAACAATCGTTCCCTGTTCCCCCCTCTGCGGAGGACTGGAATCGCATCAATTACATAATATGTTAGGCACTTGACATCTTTGTTGTGTACATCCTTAAAATGTCGAGCTACCGGGTAGGATGAATCACTGTTCACGATTGCCCTTAAGTGCTGCAGTATTCTGACACATATATATATTCACTGAAAAAACCATAGGTTTCAGGGACGTTATAGTTAGTTGGACATTTCTCTCACAGTCACTGGATGATGTCATCAGTGATGCCATCAGTGATCTAATTTGAGATGTCATCAGTGATGTCATCAGTGATGTCACTGACCATGTCATGAATGATGTAATATGCGACGTCATCAGAAGTGCATTGTGGGTGCGCGAGTTATAGTTAGCTGAACTAACTATAACGGGGCAATTTCTATGGTTTTGTACGAGAGAAATGTCCAACTAACTATAACGTCCCTGAAACGTATGGTTTTTTTCAGTGAATTTCAATGGTTTTTTAAATGCTAATTTCTAACTATAACGTGCCTGAAACCTATGGTTTTTTCAGTGAATTTCAATGGTTTTTTAAATGCTAATTTCAAACTATAACGTCCCTGAAACCTAGGGTTTTTTCAGTGAATTTCAAAGGTTTTTTAAATGCTAATTTCTAACTATAACATACCAGTCGCGTTTCCAGAGTGGTGGAGAAAGGTGAGCATGGCCTCCGAAACACCTCTTAGCAATCCCACTGTGTGGTATTTACTGGAGGTAACAGGAGGAGTAATTTGCCCCCAACGTCAACCTTGGGGGCCAACTATCCCTTTTATTACCACCAGTAAGTCCCACACAGCAGGATTGCTAACTTCTTATATCAGGCCCCGCCCCCTCCCTGCACCACTGTGCAAATGTGCCCCCTAGCACGTTGTAAGTTGGGGGATTTAGTCCCCTTGAATCCTGAGGGTCCCTGGGGGCCAACTAGCCCACCAGGTACCTCCAGGAAGCGGCACAGAGCTGCGTTGCAGAGAGGTGTTCCGAGGCCATGCCCCTTTTTACACCTCTCTGCAACGCAGCTCATGGGTGCTTACTGGAGGATATATAGTGGGGTACTATAATGTGGAGTGAACCTCCTATTACTGCATGAATGCTGTAAACTAACTTAGCTCCCTTATATCATCCTAGTCGTCTGTCAGATTAGAAATAGTATAACAGCTAAAAGTGTTGGAAGTGTCTGTTGATAAAATAGACTAAAAACTCGGATCGCAGTGTCTATAAAGTGCAAAATTCATTGCAAAAAAAGTGCTGTTGCTTATAGGTAGGGCAGCCGCCCTGCCAAGCTTGTAAAGTACTAGTGCTAAAAAAACTAAATCTAATATCAGGACTGTGGGATTAAAAACAATAGATTAGCAGCTGAGAACAGGTATAGAATCCCATCATAACTGAATTAATTCATTCATATGTGTTGAGATTATCTACCTAATGTTCATGTAATATGTGCATATAACAGATGTGGGATAGCAAGTCACTACTATAAATCATATGTGTTATGCATACATATTATAGGAAGTTGTGTAGATCCTCCGTGTTGTTGAGCCCATTAGGAAATCTGCTCTCTAGTTCGAGGATCATGCGCGATTCCAATTGGCGCAGAGACCGCTCCCTATTGCCTCCTCTGCGCGGATTTGGTACCGCCGTGATCACATAGTATTTGAGACACTTAAGATCGTTATTATGTGCTAACTTAAAGTGTCTGGCAACTGGGTACGCTGTGTCATTGTTAACAATTGCTCGCAGGTGCTGCAATATTCTGACATGCACCTGTAGCTTCGTACTACCAACGTACCTGAAGCCACAGGTGCACGTCAGGACATATACAGCAAATTCTGTTCTGCAATTGTAGCTGCCTTTGCTCATTATTGCAGTAGGACTGAAGGGGGTCGTATATTTTATAGTGTTTTCTCCGAATTTACATGCTCTACAGGTAGAGCATTTGAAGAACCCTTGTCTTGGCTGTAGCCACATTTTACTAGAATGAACCTCAGGGCTACTTTTGACTAATTGGGACCTCATGGAGACACCCTTCCTAAAAGTAATAGTGGGATTGTCTGTTAGATTGGGTGCCAAAACCGCATCTGTAAGGATAATAGGCCAATTACGTTTGATTATAGACCTGATTTGTCTTTCCTGCTGGTTATAGGTAAGTATGAGTCTAGGTGCGTTAGTGTCATGCGGTTCAACTGTGGTATTGATCTTTAATTCCAACAGTGAATCTCTGGGTTTCAGAGCCACTTTTGCTAGCGCATCCTTGAGGACTGAGTCACCATATCCTCTGTGTCTGAATCTCATTATTGCTTCCTGTGTGCATCTATCTAGTTCCTGTTCGGTACTGCATATTCTTTTGATTCTCAGGAGTTCCCCATATGGTATACTCCTTACTAGATGCTTTGGATGTTCGCTGCCGGCATGGAGTGTAGAGTTTCCTGCTGTAGCCTTTCTGTATAGAGTAGTGGCTATGTGTCCATTTTTTATAAAAACTCTAACATCTAAAAACTCAATGTTATCTTTACTGATATGTGAAGTGAACTTTAGATTAGCAGAGTTAACATTGACGCTGTTGACAAATACATTTGCACTTTCTACATTTCCTTGCCACACAATAAAAACATCATCAATATATCTGAGCCAGTATTTAACATGCCTGGCATACATATCTGAGTGTACAGCCCTGAGAGCCTGCTCCTCCCACCAGCCTACCAACAAACAGGCATAACTATATATATATTCAAAGAAAAGGCAGGTGCTCCTTCCGGGTACCGGGAGACCCGTGGGAGGTGGCGCGGGAACCGGCGGAGCCACCGGTGGTTTGTGAATGAAAGCAGGAAATGAATTAAACGCGCTCTCAGGAAACACACCACAGGAGTATCAATACAAGGGATTTATTCCATCATAAATCCAATCGTATTTATGATGAAATAAATCCCTTGTATTGATACTCCTGTGGTGTGTTTCCTGAGAGCGCGTATAATTCATTTCCTGCATATATATATATATATATATATATATATATATATTCAAGGTATTCCGCTTCTAGTATACATATTTCCTTGCCAGAAATCGGATACGGACCACAATCTTAGTGCAAAGTTATTTTATTTCCGTGCAAAATGTCGTCATGACGCGTTTCAGCCCTTCCCACGGGCCTTGATCACATGACACAGTACAACACTGCACATTGGTTTAAATAAGTGAACATTGTGGGCGTAATCATTGGTTACACAAAGCATACAAGGCCAGTCAATATTGTAGACAGACTCTCTAAAACTACGAGTCTTTTCTCTTGTTTCTTTTTGTCAAAACATGATTGCCTCGGCTATATAATATGTAAACAAAAGCCACTGCTTTTAAAATAGACAGTAATATCATGTGCTAAAACCAATTCAATTTCATGCACAATAAGTTGAATGCATATACATATCCACAATTAATAAAATGTGCAAAAATTATCAGTTGTGCAAAATGTGCAAAAAAGTGCTAAAGTGCGATAAAATTGTTCAAAATTTAAACGGTAAAACCAACAAGGAGATTTTTTGACAATTTAGCGTCGCAAATATCCATATAAATACATAAGTAACCAGTGCCTTAATAATGAGCACTGGTAAGTACATGGGTTACTGGAGCCCCAGTAAACCTTAGCAAAGCATGTTGGGCTCAAAGTTACCAATAGATAGTAATTTAGAAAATTGCAGAGGTCCCAACATAATTACAATTTATGATCCCAATTTAGATCAGAACAAGCTAGGATATCGGTTTAAATACCAAAGATCCTTACTAAAAGAGCATATGAGATAATCAAATATACATAGTTGTTTTTAAGTGGTGGAAGATAACGTGTCCCATTGACTCCCATTGACACGCCCAGATCCTCACATACATAAATAGCTGAATACATAATTAATAAATATTAAATAAGCAATGCAATACAATCCATAATAGATAAAATCCGCTTAAATATTCATATATGTAACAAATAAATATGCACGTGGATAAATCAATAGAATATCAATAAATAATCAATAAATATAGTTATAAAATCCACAAGCCTAAAATCTCATAAATATTGCTCTAAAAGGTGATCTAAAATTCCAAGTAAAAGAACCACAATTTGAGTTAGTTGACAATCTGGAAAACACTCTATAGGCATGTAAAAAGATCCTCTGTTATATTTAAACCAAAAGGCTGTTTGGTGTTAAGTTCTAAAATATATCTGGTTTCCAATTGGCGCAATTTTTTCTTCTCTATTGCCACCTCTCCTACTTGCAGGGATTGAGTCAATAACAAAGTATCTTAAATCTTTACTTTTGGAATCATGTTTGGCTTTAAAGTGTCGCGCTACCGGATATGTATTGTCCTGATTATTAATTGCCCTTAGGTGCTGCAATATTCTCTTATGCACTTGGAGCTTAGTGCTCCCTACATAGAGTAGGTTACATGGACATGACAACACATATATCGCAAACTCAGTCTTGCATGTAAGCAATTTGCCAATTTTATGCTTTTTCTGATCAAAGGGAGTAATATACGTAGTTTTGTTCTCACCCTGTTGGCAAGCTTTACATGATTTGCAATTAAAAAAACCGGTGTGAGTTTGAAGCCAACTGGTAGATTCAATAACTTCAGGACTAGTTATGACTAAATCGTCTCTCATAGAGCATCCTCTGATGTAGGTTATGGATGGTCTTTTAGGTAGTCTAGGACCTATTATAGGGTCACTAAGAACCAAAGGCCAATTTCGAGATATTATCGATTCAATCTTTTTATGCTGTTGACTGTATTGGACAACAATTCGAAACTCCTTGTCAGTTTTGTCAATGATATTTTCAGCTTCAATTGCTGGGGTTATGGTTCTAGACTCTGTCCCTGATAATAACTCAAACCTACTTTTACGCATAGATTTTTGAATGGCGTTATCTATAATCAAATTAGAGTATCCCCTTTCTTTAAACCTGTGTTTGCTCTCGGTCTGGGCCATCAACAAATCATTATCCTTGCTATGAATACGCCTTAGCCTCAGCATTTCACCGTAAGGAATACTTGTCACCAAATGTTTTACATGGGAACTACTAGCATGGAGTGTCGAGTTACCCGCGGTTTCCTTACGATGGAGTTTGGTTTCAATTTTGTTGTTATCAATGTAAACCTCTGTGTCTAGAAAGCTCACTGTTGATGCACTAATAATGGCAGTAAAATGCAAGTTCAAATCATTTACATTAATAGCCTGTACAAACTCCTGGGCAGGCGAGGTGGCATAACTTTGGTGGCTTTCAACGTTCTTGGAAACACTGCTGTACCGCCGCCATTCCAGCAATCAGCAACACTTGTTGGAACCGACTTCGGTCATAAATCCATGTCGGGATTTCCAGAGGGACTAAATGGCGGCAGGATGAAGGCTTATGGGAACGGCAGTACTGTGCGCAAAGAAGTGGTGTCATTGGCGGGAATGAGGGCGCCACCCACATGGGGAAGGTACTTACCTGGACTACCCGAATCCATGCCACTCCCACCATGTTCTGCTCGCCTATCGAAGCGAAGCTGGCGTTATAAAGATCTGGACACAGACAACACTGGTTGTTTTAAAAGGCATCCGAAGAAGGAATTTAATCCGAAATGCATCATGCCTGTTCAATAAAGCTGCCGTTTTCCTGCAAGTCTGTGTGTGTGCCCGTTCCTTCTGAAAGGGGGGACATTGTTCGAGATATTTTGGTGCATGGCCACTTAGCACCTTGGGCACCCCTTCCTCAAGCAGTGCAGCAGGCGAGGTGGCATAACTTTGGTGGCTTTCAACGTTCTTGGAAACACTGCTGTACCGCCGCCATTCCAGCAATCAGCAACACTTGTTGGGACCGACTTCGGTCATAAATCCATGTCGGGATTTCCAGAGGGACTAAATGGCGGCAGGATGAAGGCTTATGGGAACGGCAGTACTGTGCGCAAAGAAGTGGTGTCATTGGCGGGAATGAGGGCGCCACCCACATGGGGAAGGTACTTACCTGGACTACCCGAATCCATGCCACTCCCACCATGTTCTGCTCGCCTATCGAAGCGAAGCTGGCGTTATAAAGATCTGGACACAGACAACACTGGTTGTTTTAAAAGGCATCCGAAGAAGGTATTTAATCCGAAATGCATCATGCCTGTTCAATAAAGCTGCCGTTTTCCTGCAAGTCTGTGTGTGTGCCCGTTCCTTCTGAAAGGGGGGACATTGTTCAAGATATTTTGGTGCATGGCCACTTAGCACCTTGGGCACCCCTTCCTCAAGCAGTGCAGCAGGCGAGGTGGCATAACTTTGGTGGCTTTCAACGTTCTTGGAAACACTGCTGTACCGCCGCCATTCCAGCAATCAGCAACACTTGTTGGGACCGACTTCGGTCATAAATCCATGTCGGGATTTCCAGAGGGACTAAATGGCGGCAGGATGAAAGCTTATGGGAACGGCAGTACTGTGCGCAAAGAAGTGGTGTCAATGGCGGGAATGAGGGCGCCACCCACATGGGGAAGGTACTTACCTGGACTACCCAAATCCATGCCACTCCCACCATGTTCTGCTCGCCTATCGAAGCGAAGCTGGCGTTATAAAGATCTGGACACAGACAACACTGGTTGTTTTAAAAGGCATCCGAAGAAGAAATTTAATCCGAAATGCACCATGCCTGTTCAATAAAGCTGCCGTTTTCCTGCAAGTCTGTGTGTGTGCCCGTTCCTTCTGAAAGGGGGGACATTGTTCGAGATATATATATATATATATATATATATATATATATATATATATATATATATATATATATATATATATATATATATATATAAAAACACAACCTCCGAGTAGGGAGCCCCCGACCCTTCAGGGCGGCCTCTTTAAAAAACGGGCACGGAGAAGCCCGCCACTTCACTCTCCACGAACAAACACCAGAGGCCCACTTCCGGAGACAAATGCCTTTATTCCAAGTATCGCAGCACAATGCCTCCTTTAGTCCTACATGTTTCGGCATAACAGCCTTGATCACGGACAGGAAGCTGTAACAAAGTGCATCCGTGCGTGCGTTTGTTTAAATGTCCTAAGTCACATGACTGATTGGCCTGCATCTCCCACAATGCATCATGGCTTACAGGTAATTACTGGTATTAACAGGAAAGTTCTCAATTTGCTTGCAAAGATCGTAATTTTCACAGCTTCCTGATGCATTAAATGTTTCATACATCCAAATGGAAATCAGTCATGTACAGTTATTTTCAACATGGTGTTAACTTTTCTAACAACCTGGTTACGGGCTCCGTCTCCGGAACGATTGGTGAGGAAATAATCCCAACCAAATCCCTTCCACCGCTCCTGCCACTTTCACTCATTAGCATTTCCTTGATAGGATGGACAGCAGCGAGTGGGTCATGCTCCCTTATTAGATCCAAAAACACAACCTCCGAGTAGGGAGCCCCCGAACCTTCAGGGCGGCCTCTTGAAAAAACGGGCATGGAGAAGCCGGCACTTCACTCTCCACGAACAAACACCAGAGGCCCACTTCCGGAGACAAATGCCTTTATTCCAAGTATCGCAGCACAATGCCTCCTTTAGTCCTACATGTTTCGGCATAACAGCCTTGATCACGGACAGGAAGCTGTAACAAAGTGCATCCGTGCGTGCGTTTGTTTAAATGTCCTAAGTCACATGACTGATTGGCCTGCATCTCCCATCTCTAAGCATCTGCGAAGGTAACAACGATCACTTGACTGACAACCAAAAGCCATTTGAAACTTTGCCTGCCCTTTTGAAACGAACTGTGTAATTCAAAGTGGACTAGGAACCATTGGGATTCCAGCAGTGAAATTTTTACTACAAGTACGAGGCATTGTGGGAACTGTATTCTAAAATATCAGTCACGTGACTTTTTGAGTTTTAAAAGGTGCGCATTCACATATGGGACATTGTTTGTTTCTCCTCCTGTGACCAAGGCAGCACTACTGCCGAAACGCGTAAGGACAATGGAGAATTCCAAGCGCTACCTTACCTGTGATGAAACGCTTTTCATATATATATATATATATATATATATATATATATATATATATATATATATATATATATATATATATATATATAGTATAAGATGTGCTAAATGTAAAATTATCGCCCAAGAACAATGTGGACTATGAATTGTAGCCTTTTTCAACTCGTTTAGCATTGCACATTTTACAGTCTTTCTGAAGAAGATAGGTCAACTGAGGATCATCTAAGGATGCCAATTCGGATCCCTCAGAAAATGCACACATTTGAAAACATTTAAGCAATGACATCTCATTTATTGAGCAGAAGTTCAAGCAAGGAAAATTGAAGTAGGCAAAGCAGAGATTTGAGAACAAGCACACTGGTTGCAAAGTCTCTTAAAAAAACATCAATAAGGTCATGCTCATTTATCCTGATCAAAAGACCATCATGGACGCAAAACAGAAACCCACAGTCAAGTGACATCAGAAAAATCTGATCCTTTCTAGGAACAGCCAGTTACTGTTAAAGATATATAAAGAACCACACCCTCACAATTAACACCCTTTCAGAGCTCAACACTTGAGAATGGAGCCAGGAGTGCGACCAAGCATTTCAAGAGGTGAAATAGTCATCAGTGCCACCACAATTGCATATTTTGACCCAATATACTACACCAAATTCACTGTGGACACTGGTTCAGTATTGCTGAGAGCCATGCTAGTGCAAAATCACAAAGGTGATGACCACAAATAAATCATATCTTATGGCAGCTGAGGTCTTGCCAGAGAGGACATACTCGCAACTGGAAACAGAGAGCTCTGCAGTACTATGGGAATGCAACATCATCACATCTTTATTTATGGGAAGTATAGACATGGATCTTCAGGTTCTTCTGACAATATTTACAAACCCAAGAGCCACGATGCTAATCGAATCTAACAATGGGGAACTTGCCTGCAGGAATACACATACACTATCACATGCAAGCCAAGAGAAGATAGCAAACCCGCTGATTATATGAATCAACACTAACAACAACAATAGAAGAATACATCAACATCATAATGAATTAAACTACGCCGCAGTACATTTCCTTTCAAACTATTTGTGAAGTCACTAAAACTGACCCAACATTGAAGAAAGTCGAATAAAGAACAAATGGCAACAGGTGTGACACATTGAAAGTGATTCCCTTCTGGTAGGTGTATTAACAGCATTCTGGTGCATGACACAAGAATTGTGAACCCCAGAGCACTCATAAAGCAGGTTGCTGACTTTCCACATCAAGGATATTCCGAAATTGTGGCAACCAAGAGAGAGCACTGCTTAAATGAGTGTTGTTTCTTGGGCTGGATAAGATGGTCAAAGATACTCTGTGGATCTGCCCTTCTGCCTACACCAAAAGCCACAAGCACAGTACAACCCCAAACCAGCCACATAAAAATACCATGTTCCCCTCCACTTCCACCCTTACTCCAGGACATGAAAAAGAAAGAAACACATCAACTAAAATGCATACTCTTCAACGGAAGTTCCATGAACAAAACTTGCTTTAACATCTTTGACCTACTCTCAGAAGCAACACTGCACCACGCCTTCATTACAAAAACATGGCTCAGGTACGATCCTGCACCCACATGCCACAAAGCCAACCCTCTGGATTTTCACATCACAAAAATCATATTGGCAAAACTGGAGAAGGCCTAGCTGTCATCCATAAAAAAGGCTACAAATAACAATCTTTGAAAATCTCACCATGGACGGCTGTGAATCCTTGATAAGTGAATCCTACTCCAACTATTACCTATTCCTTCCTCCTAATATATAGACCACCAGGCAGTAATGCCATCTTTAAAGATGTTCTACTTGATACAGTGACCAACACCCATCTGGACCACCCATATGACCTCAACATATGGTTTGACAAGAACAATCTAACCACAGCCACAGCTATAACAACCAACCTTGAAGCCTTCAACCTACATCAAATCATTTCTGGCCCAACTCACTTTGCAGGACACATGCTAAATGGCATATTTCCACCCTTAGGGCAAGCCACAGTTACAGATAACTCCCTCATAAGCAGAAGTGATCACGACAACATCACCCTAAAGATCCACACAGTCAATAACAACACTTTAAAAACAACAAAAACCAACAACAAACGCTCGTATAGACAATGAAAAACAGACATGCAATAACAACGCCCTGCAATTCAACACCCACCTTTAAAAACCCCAATAGACATGCAGTCGAAAAGCATACACCCCTTCTACAATTAGATCTCCACTGCACTGGACAAACAGATACCAACAAAAACCATGTCCAGAGTTGACCACAAAAAGAACACCACATGAGTTAATGACAACATCAAAAGACTGAAAACACCATTCAACAAAATACAACACAAATGGAGAAAATCAGGAAATGAAAAAGACAAAAGCATGCTACGGCATTTAAATATAGCCTACAAAAGAGACATTAGAACCACAAAAAGACGCCACTACTCATCGCGCATAACTGAAGCAAACTGCTCTTCCAAAAAACTCATTAAAATTCTAACAGAATTTCACAATCCAGAGTGCCTAAACACAGGAACACCACGATCACAAGACTTCTGTGAAAAATTCTCCAATAAATTGATCTCCAAAATTACAAAGATTACAAATTACCTGAGGAAGATGACAGACAATACCCGAACAACACATGACCGAACCACCACATAAAGAGACACCAATAACCATCCTCCAACACCAACGACATCCAGCCATCGCGAGACCTGTGCGACTCACTGGCCACCTTCTTCCACTGCAAAATCGCCGACATCCACGACAGCTTCAACACCACGACCGCCCCGGCAACCACCGAGACCACTGCCCCCACAACCACCAACCGCCTGCTCTCCTGGACCAACATCAACGACGAGGACACCAGCGAGATCATGAACACCATCCACTCCGGTTCACCGCTAGACCCGTGCCCTCACCACATCTTCAACAAAGCCAGTACAGCCATCGCGCCCCATCTCCGGAAAATAATCAACATCTCCTTCGAGACAGCAACCTTCCCGGAAAGCTGGAAGCACGCCGAGATCACCGCCTTACTCAAGAAACCCAAGGCAGACCCCAAGGACCTCAAGAACTTCCGACCCATCTCTCTGCTCCCGTTCCCCGCGAAGGTCACCGAGAAAATCGTCAACAAACAACTGACCCGCTACCTCGAGGAGAACAACATCCTGGACCCTTCCCAGTCCGGCTTCCGCAGCAACCACAGCACCGAAACCGCCCTCATCGCCGCCACCGATGACATCAGGACCCTGCTAGACAACGGAGAAACAGCAGCCCTCATCCTCCTGGACCTATCAGCTGCCTTCGACAAGGTCTGCCACCACACACTACGAACACGCCTTCACGACGCCGGGATCCAAGAGAAGGCCCTGGACTGGACCACATCCTTCCTTTCCGGCAGAACACAAAGCGTCCGCCTCGCCCCTTCCGATCCAAGGCCACCAAGATCATCTGCGGCGTACCCCAAGGCTCCTCCCTCAGCCCAACGCTGTTCAACATCTACATGGCACCCCTCGCCCACGTCGCCCGACAGCACAACCTCAACAGCATCTCCTACGCCGACGACACCCAGCTGATCCTCTCCCTCACCAAAGACCCTCACACCGCCAAAGCCCACCTCCACGAAGGAATGAAGGCCGTCGCTGAATGGATGAGGACCAGCCGCCTGAAGCTGAACTCGGACAAGACGGAGGTCCTCATCCTTGGTTCCAACCCTTCAGCCTGGGACGACTCCTGGTGGCCAACATCACTGGGAACAGCCCCGCCACCCACCGACCACGTACGCAACCTAGGGGTCATCCTCGACCCCACCCTCTCCATGACTAAGCAGGTCAACGCCGTTTCCTCATCCTGCTTCAACATCCTCCGAATGCTCCGCAGGATCTTCAAGTGGATCCCCACCGAAACAAGAAAAACAGTCACCCAGGCCCTCGTCACCAGCAGGCTGGACTACGGAAACGCCCTCTACGCAGGAACGACGGCTAAGCTCCTGAGACGGCTGCAACGCATCCAGAACGCCTCTGCACGTCTTATCCTCGACATCCCCCGACGCAGCCACATCACACCCCACCTGAGAGACCTGCACTGGCTCCCTGTCAACAAGAGGATAACCTTCAAGCTCCTCACCCATGCACACAAAGCACTCCACAACTCCGGACCAGCCTACCTCAACAGACGACTCAGCTTCTACACCCCCACCCGCCAGCTCCGCTCGACCAGCCTCGCCCTCGCCACAGTCCCCCGCATCCGGAAAACGACCGCCGGCGGCAGATCCTTCTCCCACCTCGCCGCCAAGACCTGGAACACCCTCCCCACCAACCTCCGACAGACCCAAGACCTACTGGCCTTCAGAAGACTCCTCAAGACCTGGCTCTTCGATCAGTAGCAGCACCATCCCCCTCTTCCCCCAGCGCCTTGAGACCCTCGCGGGTATGTAGTGCGCTTTATAAGTGACATGATTGATTGATTGATTGATCCATCAATGCATACGTTCAATACAGTCACAATAATATTTCCCTGCTATTATCATTGCAGCCACACCATCAAGATCAGCATCAGACCCAGCACCGACAAGAATTTTCAAAGATATCCTTCGCTTGACCTGTGCCAGATGCCTACTCAACAAGTCTCTGGAGCTAGTTTCATTCTCATCTGAGGTCCAAACCTCCTAAATCAGACCTCGCCTCAAAAAGAAAAACCTCAAGTTATCAGATCCAACAAATTAAATGCCCACATCAAATGGACCATTCTTAAGAAAATATTTTGAGAAAGCAGTTTTTACTCAACTCTCTAACTTCACCAAACATTATGTCAGACATCATATCCATCTGGGGTAATCTAAAACTCGTAGTAGAAAAAACGGAGTAGCTGCCTTATTACTTCTAGATTTACCAGCTGTATTTGACACTGTGCACCACTACACGCTACTGCAAAGACTTCACAATATTAGAATACATGAAAATGCTTTAAAATCGATTGTCTCTAATCTCACAAACAGACACAATGGAGTGTACCTAACCTACCCCCTTTCACATCCCCTCATGCATACAACACTGTGGTGTTCCTCATCATATCCCCTCTAATGTTCAACATCTACCTAACCCCCTTACCAGGTCTGATTACATAATACAACCTCACCTGTTACTACTATGCTCATGACACCCAAATCATTTTAAAAATGGATAGCCCCAAAGACCTCTTTAATTCAAAACTCAATGACGGCCTTCGTGCCATAAATACATGGATGATGAATAACCATCTAAAGCTTAATACCGCAAAGTTAGAGATTATGACATGCAGACAATGGCAAAACTACCAGCCTACCGCCATATAGCCTACGGAACTTGAAGGCCCTCCAGCAGTATCAAGAGAAGTTAGAAATCTAGGAGTAACCATGAATTCCGCCCTATCCTTGATTTTGCATGCTTATAACATCACAAAGAGTGACTTCTACACAATGAAAACACTACGTCGGATCTTCCTATACCTTGCATGCCAACATAAACTGCAAACCACCCTCACACATGTAATCTCCAAACTTGACTATGCCAACAGCATATACCTTGGCACACTCACATTAATTATACGCAAAATACAACTCATCCAAAATGCTGCAGCAAGGCTTCTTTTCCATCTTCACCCAGGAGAAAGTATTACACCAGTCCTGCATTCACTTCATTGGCTACCTATAGATAGAAGGACAATGTTCAAGGCACTCTGTATTGTCCACAGGGCCTCTCAAGGAAAAGGACCTCTATGCTTACAAATTATATTCAAGCAATACAAAGCAAAAAGAACAGAGCCCTTCAGGCTTGCACCACTTATCACTGTATTGGCTTACAAAAAGAAATCTGTAGCAGGCACTGCTTTCTCAGTTCAAGCCGCCAAGCTCTGGAACTCAATACAAGCTAGCATTAGAAGCACCCAGGAGCATATACACTTCTGAAGACAGTTGTAAACCTGGCTATTTCCTAGATAACTGCAACACCTGCATCGCAGCAAAAGAGCCCACAAAACAGGAGAACCATCAAGCGCAATCCACAGCTTACAACCCACGAATGACAAACAACTCAACCAGCAGACTGCTTTCATTAAGCAGGTAAGCAAAAAAGGGCTGACCTATGGTTAGCTGTGGTATTATATAGCTATGTACTTCCATATATAACAGTTATTGCCTACAGTAATACTTGAACCTTAATATGCAGCAATCAGCACTAAATTGTAACTTATACCTCTTAAATTCACATACGACATATCTGCTATAAGGTTTGTACATCACCAGCACTGTACAGCCAAAACACCAAACATCATCAAATGAACAGGCATGTGATAACTGAAGAGATCTGTCACACATTAACAGACAATATGGAGGACTTTAATATAGTCTAATTTCTGCACGTCCCAAAAGTTTCCACAATCTGACTGCTTCTTTACATCTCACAAAGACACTCAGATATGGGATGCTAGCAGAAATGTCCATCCCAACAGATCTCTCCACCTCTCTCCCTCCAGCCATGCCAGCTCAGGACCAAAACATTACACAAAATCTCAGACTGAACATCCCAGTGCAGTACCCAACTAAGCAGAGTATATCATAGGGAATACCAGAAAGGAACCTGCAAAGCTTTTCAAAGCTACCAGCATGCAGAAAAATAGAAAACTGCATGTCTGTCTATTCATCATCCAATACACTTCTATGCGCTGTGCTCTATCTATAATAAGATAACCACACCTCGGTAGTCATCACGCATGACACGGAAAAGCTTCCCAAATTGGATTAAAACAAAAATGACATCCTTCCAACCACACACCCTTCACAGTGTAGCATGCTACTCACGTTGCAAATGCTTCGGTGTCCCACATAGTGGTAGTAAGCATTATTTAAATGTTGTAATACAATCCAATCAATGCCAAGTTAACAGTATAGGAGACTTGGCCTCCTTTAATGTCTCCCCTCCCAGAGGGCACATCCTTACTATTGACTTCTTTGTGCCTTTTCAGACAGGAAAATATGTGTTGTTGCTGATGGATCAACACTATTGGTTTCATTGGCTAAGCAGGTCTCTTCAACCAGTGGAAAGGCAGTAATCCCTGCATTTGAAGAAGTCTTTGCAGCTTGGAGATTCAGAAGTTGTAAAGACTTACACTGGATCACTCTTTCAAAGGTAACACATTTTCAGAATTTGCCTCACGATTGAAACTCAGACATTGAAAGATTACTGTTAGATGTGTCAGCCTTAGGGTGGTCTTCCCCCAAACTTTTTGCTTGACTGCCTCCAATTTTGCTGGGCTTATATTCATTGGCTATAGGACTCTGTGCACTTTACCACTGCTAACCAGTGCTAAAGTGCTTGTGCTTTCTCCCTAAAACAAGGTTACATTGGCGTACACCCAACTGGCATATTTAATTTACTTGTAAGTCCCTTGTAGAGCGGTATACCACATGCCCAGGGCCTGTAAATGAAATGCTACTCGAGGCCTGCAGCACTTATTGTGCCACTCACTTAAGTAGCACTTTAAAACATGTCTCAGGCCTGCCATTGCAGCCTGAATGGAGTTTTAAACTGACATGTCGACTTGGCAATTAAAACCTCCTTGCGAAGCCTCAAACTACCCCTTTTATTACATAGAAGTCACCCCTAAGGTAGGCCCTATGCAGCCCATGGGTCAGGGTGCTGAGCAAATAAAAGTTTGAACATGTACTTTTACATTTTACATGTCTTGGTAGTGAAAAACTCCTACATTCCTTTTTCCCTACTGTGAGGCCTACTCCTCTAATAGGATAACATTGGAGATTCCTTATTACATGTAATAAGTTGTAATTTCCAATTGGGAGTTGGTAGCCGTCTCATGTTTGGTGTCTTTGGAACTGTGGCGAAGAGCCCTATTTCACATGACTGGGTGTAACTGACAGTCTTTGTGAAATTCTCCTAGACAGTAACACAATAGATGGATTAGGTGTGCCTGGAAGGGCCATATGCTGGCAGGATGGGGAGGTGGAGCTGAGCCCAGCCACACTTACGACTGAATAGCCTATGCTCTGCCTTCACACAAAGGATTTAATGGCCCTGCACTGTCACTTAAGCCAGCTTGGAGCCAAGGCAGGGGAGGCAGGAAATTCCATGAACTTCAAAGTCTAGAAGCTTCTCCCACCTTTCAGAACAAGGGCACCGGGGTATAAGAGTAAGACCTCAGACACCATCTCTTCAGTATACTTCTGGACCTGTGGATACTCTGCCAGGAGGAAGGAGTGCTGTGCTACTACAAACGACTGCTGGCCTGCTGTGCTGACCTGCTGACCTCTTGCCTGGGGAAGAAGAACTGGACCAGCAACTTCATCTTGTACCCAGGACCCCAGAGTGACTCCAAGGGCTAGTCTGCTGGCCTCCTGATCTGAGCCTCTGGTACATAAAAGGCTTCCCAAACAGCTCCTGGACCCAGCTGCTGTAGGTTCCTGACTCCTAAGTGGTGCCTCTCAGTTTCCTGGACACTTGATGCGGCTCATGAGTGCTGAAATCAAGCTTTTTGGGTCTTTGCAACTGCTCACGGGCTTGTTCGCACTTTGACCGCACCGCTCACCCCGAAAACCAGGACGAGCCGCAGCCAGCCCACCTCTTCCCACTGCAGCATCGACCGCTCACGGGAGACTGCCAACACAAAGCTTCAGCCCGCCCGGCCTGCTCTTCGCACCATTCCGACAGCTTCCTGCAACACTCTACTTGCCCCTCGCAGCCCTCTCCAACGCGAATGGGACTCTTGGCACAAAACTTGAGAAGGTAAAATTTCAGCAGGACTAATATGGGACTGTAGCTGACCCACACTCCATCACAGTCAGCCCGAATTTTTGACTTTACCCAGTCCAGTGTGACCAGATAGCCGTGGTAGGCGCCTTATGATTTTTGACACTATTTTACACTTCGTTCCCTTAAAATTCAGAACTCCGGTTCTACTGATTTGATTTTTGTTGTTTTGGTCTTGTTTTATTCATTAATTTCAGCTCTATTTTTCTAACCTGGTGTTGGTTCCTTTTTGTGTGGTGTTTGCACTTTATTACTGTTTGAATTGTTGCACAAATACTTTACACTTTGCCTCCAAGTTAAGTATGACTGCTCTGTGCCAAACTACCAGGGGGTTGAGGACTGGCTAATTTAGAGTTTGCTTTGCCTTACCCTTACAAGGATTGTAGTTGCTGCTTGCCTAGGGATCACACCCCAATCAATCAACAAGACAATTTCTCACTATCACATCACTGTGGCCCAAGCAAATGGCATGGTAAGGCGGTACACGTCCACACTCAACAAAACCTTGTAGCAAGCAGAGAAAGAACATCAAGCAGCACAACAAGCTTTGAACACAGTCCTACTTGCATATCGAAACACACCAAACACCACCGACCAGTTTCCAGTTACACGTATGTTTGGGCATGAAGTCTGAACAAACATACCAAGCTGGAAATCTACAGTGGACTAAAGGTTGATGTCATCTGAAGAACGGGAGTTGTGCAGCAAAGAGGAGATGAAGCACTATGCTTAATCCCAAAGACAAGTGCGCCCTTAAGACATTTAGCATAATGACTGAGTATTGGTCAAGCAATCACAGACAAGAAAGACATTTTCCAAATATTGAAGCACATCACTACATGTGATGATCTGCAAAAGAACCCTGGTAACTGTGTGTTACCAATGATGACAAGCGAGTTACTCGCCGAGTATATCACACTTCAAAGCATATTAAAATCCTGCTACTTGGCAGGCCAACACTGCAAATGGCAGGACTTAATCAGATAGTGATGAAGAGCTTCTACTGAGACATCCAGCGCACCAATCCAGGCAGAGCAAAAAAAGATATTTGAGGCTGACTGGAGAGACGTGAGCAAGGAGCTCAAGAAAGAATACTCTTCAGAGAGAGGGGAGATGTAATGTTGCTTGGCTCTTTACCATGCAAACCGAAGGGGAAAAGAGGTCAGCACACCAGTTAGAAATATGACATCACTTCCCGCAAGGAGGAGAGAAATATGAAGTTGGGGGATAAAAATGGAAATTAAGCATGAAGACTTGGGGCAACCTAAAAGATGGAGACCACCTCCCTCCATTAGTAGGGCACTTTAATATGTTAATGAGAGCAATATCGGAATAGAGACAACACAATGCCTGTCCTGGATTCTTTCACTAATTATATAAAACAGGGGCTTGGAACCAGGGGCAATATTATATAAATATGCAGAAGGGGTTCCAGGTAGAACAATTCGAGAGCGTTGATAATTATGATTTCAAAAACCTAAATCCAATTTATCAATCAAGGGTAGTAAGCCGAAAGGCTCAGACAGAGCATATTTATATGGATTCTTTCAATGGCCTGGATGTGGGTGCCACGAAACAGAGCCTTGAGTGCCTGGAGAGGGAAATCATCGCAATGGCATGGAATGTCTTAGTACAAGAAAATATCCACCATGAAGCTCTCGTTCTTTGGCAAGGGTCCTACCATTTCCATCGCCCTCCTAACCAAGAAATACCTGCACGACTCGCACAATGAATTAACTACCAGCCTAAAAAGCCATTTAATAGCCACCTGCCAGTTTGGGACATTGCCATCATGCATGAATAACTTCTCCATCGCATCATGACATCTGACTTATAATTGTGAGTATGATTTGATTTAGGGTTAGTAGAGCGCTTTTATGCCCGGAGGCTTCTTGGAGCTAGCCTATGACAACGGAGTGAAGCCCTAATTAATTGCTCTATAGCCACGTCTTTATGGTTTTCATAAAACCCAAAAGAGTATGACTGCTACAATTTCTTCCAGTCTCCATATTAAACTTTATTTTAACCAAAATCTACTTCTCCAATGTTACTTTTACGCTTGTTTGTTTCATTCTATGGTGCTTTTGATTATGTACAGCCCTCGGGTACCCTAGTACGGGTTTAAGTACAAATAACCTACAGAAAGGGAATTCTTTTCTGGGGCAGCTAAGTTGCAAACTTCCCCTTCATTCATTTTCAGGTTATAACTCCGACTTATAAGGACAGTGTGGGATATAAATGGGCAAGAAAAAGTAGAGACATGATTGTGAATGTCATTACACGAGCAGGTGGGCTTCTGAAGTTACCAGGATGTGAATAAATAGATTTATAATTGGGTCGATTGAAATTAAGATGTTTCGGGGGCTACGGGTAATCTAAGGGGGGGGGGGCAGCTCAAATGTGGGATATAGCAGCTCTGGTTCAAGTGTGGGTATGTTCACTGCAGAACCCACTGCTAGGTCAGTAGGAAGAGGGTTTTTAATAGGCTATTTAGGGGACTACTAGGTGCAGGAAATGGGGACCGAGACTGATTTTATATCATCAGACTTAGATCAACAGAGCAGAGGCTTAACGCAAAACGATGGGCCCTACCCCTGCAGAAAGCGACGGGGAGCCCCAACAACTCCCCAAGTGTCAAAGTGAGAACCCAGGGATAAAAAGAACTTTCAGGACAGGAAGTGGAATGAATACTTGTCACTCAGGGATTCGGCAATCCAGGTGTTACGCAGCGCAAGGAAAACGTTTGGACACTGCACCATTTAAGCACATCTTCCAGAGGCTTCAATTATCCAGTTAAATTCATTTTATTGACCCCCCAGAAAGAACTAAGTTACCCAAATCGTAATTTGCAAGCAACCTGCAGATCGCTGCAGTCTATTCATAAACCGTCTTTGTTACCACACTGGGTGAAGAATACTTTAATTACAAATTTTAAAAAAACCTACATGCATGAAAGTATTTCAAAGCGTAATGATGGTCTCGCGTTTGAATGTCACTGCAGTGCACACTCACAAGAAGTTAATGAAGCGAAGCGAAGCCTGGAATGCTTAGCGGTCCGCGCTGACCTTCTGAAGTGCTTCACAAGCTGTAATGACTGCTTTGGGAAGTCAATTCACAAACATATGGTGCGATGCAAATAGGACTGACAAGGTGTGCGGTCCTGGGTGTGTTGAAACGAGAAGCTGCGCTATAAACCTTGGAGACTGAACGAAGGAAATGAGTTTAACAAAGTGGAAAGTGTTCAATCACCGGCTCTCAACATGCGAACCGAGGCTTATGTGAAATCAGAAATATGGCAGGCTCAAGAACTATAAATAACATCAACTGTGCACATCCTAAGCAGCCACGAGATATGCGGACTGTTATCATTATTAGGATATGCTGTTTAGCATAAAGAGGCCACAAAGACTGCATGGAGGTGATCCAGCGCGGCTAATATAACTTGCTCCTTAGGACACCAATCCAGAAAAACACCTACACAACCTTTGTCATTTAAAACTTATGTCGGTGGGGCCCATGACACCGCATACATACATTCATTCAATTTCTGGATTAAACACTAAGGAGCATGAGCTGCTGGACGAACGGGATACCTTGTTAAATTTGACAGAATAATTATCTATACATTATATACATTATCTTTGGATCCTGTCGGTTCTAAACATCAAGGTACTCCGCTATTCGGTCGATGGACCAACTAGTACAGAGGTCTTCAAACTGTGGGGCGCGCCCCCATGGGGGGCCGTGGCAGTGTTCCCAGGGGGGCGCAAATGCCTCAGTTACAACTTGTAAATTAAAACGGCTTGGACGCGTGAATTTGTTTATAAAGCACGCTTCCAGGCTGTCTTCATTTACAAACAGCAGCTGAAGTACATGACACGAACAAAGACATGATTAAAAGGTGCACAATATTCTGGAAATATTATGTGCTATTTTGCAGGTAACGTAAATGAAGAATAGTTTAAAGATAAATGAATCCACAAATGGTTAATGCAATCACTGCAGATATTTGTGTATGAGGCCAAAGAGTTACAGAAATGAATTTTGGTAGGCACAGTGGGGAAAAGGGGCTTGTGTCTATATAGATCTACAAGGTCCAAGCCAGTAACAGAAAGTACTGTGAATGTCAATATGTAAATCATTATTTTAAAACTGCATTCCACACAATATAATATAGGCTGCTGCAGAATGGTTTAGTCAGAGCCACTAGAATTAGGGTTGACAAAATTATGCAAGAAGAAAAGGCAAATTGTGACGAATAATGTGGCATATTTTTTACAGTATTACTTCATTATTTTGTACTTTTTTCACATGGTAATACTGCTTGGGAAAATATTTTACCTCATTAGTATCAGTTTAACAACCAAATACAGAAATAAGCAAATGAAAGGTGACAATTTAACCTCTGTCAAGGGCCTTCAATTGCGTGGGACCACTTGTCGCCATATTTTAGTAATTTTGATCCATTTGAGCTAGAAACATTTTTTTTCTAAAATCTGCAGCTTATGCACCAGATGATGGATTATGTGGCAAAGGTGGGAGATCCATAATTATGTGAAAAAAGCCACAAAATCGCATAATCCCAGTGGCACTGGGACCAAGAGTGTGAGGGGGCCACTGCACTGCAATTATGACTGTAGCAAAAGTGGAGTGGAGACCCATTTTCCTTGCTAGTATTAGGGCCCAGTCCACCCTTGTTGCATAGGGGATAGGGCCCTAGCACTGGGAGGGGGAGATTTGGGATTTGTTCCCTTTTTTTTTATTACACAAAGGGGCAGACAGTCTACTCTGAGCCTCAGGCCTAGGAGTAATATCTCTGCGTAGTGGGCTGAGGACGAAGCCTGTTTCCTAGGGCTGTAAGTATCATTGGTGCTGCCGGTGCAATGGCACTGGTGTGAGAGGCTACCTAAACTCCAATTATATCTGTTTTACTATCATTCCTTGTTTGCATTAGGTCCCAGTGCACCCTGGCTGTGCCAGTATTTTTGGCCTCATGCCAATGGCCCAAGGGAGGTGAATGTTGAAGCAGAGGAGGCACCTTAGCTTGGGCCTCAGAGAGATGACAGAAGGGGTATGACACAATATCAGGCCCATATTTTTAACAAAGAGCCGATGAGACTGTCTGTTTCGCAAGGCCATAGCTATCATTAGTGAAGCAGGTAAAGTGGCACTGGATGCCAGGGGGTTGAGGGGCCCACTGCATCAGAATCATGACTGTCTTACTCTGCAAAAGAGGCATGGGGCCTTGCTAGCATTAGAGCTGAGGTAACTGTCAATGCAAAGTGTGGGAAACATGTGGGGGCTTTTGTCTGAAAGGATCAGAGAGTCTGTGTCAGGGCTGGAAGTATTGGCAGGCATGGTAGGGAAAGGCAGAGGCAGCCTGCTACTCCGGGCTGCAGCTATCATTAGTTCCGCAGGTACATCTGCATTGGGGTCAAGGAGGATGAGGGGCTCACAACACCCTAATTATGTGAGGCAGAGTTTTTTGGTCAATTTTTGTTTTGTGACATATTTTCTCTTTTATACTGCTCATATTTAGTGCAGAATTTGAGCTACAGAAAAGTACACTTGAAATTATCTCATACTCCTAGCCCCCTCCGCTCAGCCGTAACACTCCCGCTCCCCCAAGTCTTGCCATACAGTTTTGGAGGGGGGCCCGACTTCAAAACATTTTCCTTAGGGGGGCTCAGAGCAAAAAAGTTTGAAGACCTCTGAACTAGTAGAATTAGTTGATGGTGATTAAGACCAGCTCAATCACAATTAAAACCTTTAACATTTATTAATCATAAATCTATTAAAGAACCACAGACTCATCTTAGAGTTAGAATATAATTTTATCTAAAATTCTTCAAGCAAATAAGTGAAATTCTTTATTATGTAAAACATTTAGAAATATCAATAAACATTTTAAGAAAGCTTTTTAGGAAAAATGAGAAATTATGCATTACCCTCGGCCATGGGGCGATGACGAGAATGGTTCACCAAAGGAAGATGAACCGCAGATCACAGGATAGGACTCCCAAACTGACTGACTGTCCCGCTAACCTCCTCGGACGCCAACCTCTCGGGTAAATTCCCGCAACGGTCTCGTTCCTTCCCCAGTCAAAGTTCAAAGTCCAAAATGACAGAGTCTCTCGTAGCATCAAGGTGGAAAATGAAAAGCAAGGAAGTCTTTTCACAATGTAAGAGCAGACTCTCTTATACCCTATTTTCTGGCTCTCTACACTTAAAAGTTGCAATCTTTAGGGGCAAGAATCACGCTAATTGGTCCATTGGAGGGGTGGTGATGGTCACCTCATCGCCCTCCTTGTTCGAACCTGTTTTGGGGACAATAAAGCATACAATAAGTCTCATGATTGCAGTGTCAAAAGTAGTCCAATTTGTTAATCCATTTTGTAATGATCTTTGATGGTCAGACATTAGTTCATCCATTGTCACTCGGCTCTTTCCCATCCGTTCCCAGGAATAAATGCTGAACACTTGGCACGCTCCTCGTTGCAGGTCAGATTGGCCTTGACATCTCTCACTCGAGCACAGGCCGCATACACGTGACTGGAGCATTCATTCTGCGTCTGCGCAGGGGCCATCTTATTCCACACATGCGATCTCGTCCTTTCCAGCGGCCATTTTAGAAGCATGGCCTAGCAGGCCCGAACGAAACTAATATAAAATAAACACAATAGAAATTAAAATATGGAAATAAGCCTTTGTGTTTACCACCCGCCATTCTAAAAACCCGTGTTAGATATTACCTAGCAGAAGCGACACTTAAAGCCATTTTACTTACCATCTGCATTCTTTGCCACAATACAATTTTACTACGCAATATAAATCATGCAATTTACTCTATTTACTACGCAAATCACAATACTAGTTTTATTTTGCATCATATTTGTAAGTAAATTAGATTTTGCACAATTCAGCATGTTGCCCACGTGTACTGTTTAATAAAGGTTTGCATTTGTTGGTTAGTTCATGCGTTTTCAAACGGTTAGTGTCATTAATCATTATGAGGTCATTAACCTCCAAGGGGTACAAAATTATTTCGTTTCCCCAGCTCCATCAATTCCCCCTTTGGTGATTTTTAACATCACCACTAAAACCTATCCCTACAAAATTTATCAGATAAATGTTTCTTGTCCACTTGCATTTGTTAATCTAGACAATCGTGTTCTTTTCATCTTGGCTTTTAGACCTTTTGTACATGTTCTCTTTAAACTCTTCCAATTCGATCTCTCCCATCTCCCGTTCCCTTTCTTTGTTTTTCTCATTTTCTCTTTTTACTTTATTTTGTCTTTTTCTTCTTTTAATACACACATATGCTAATCTCAATAATAGCATTATCACTATTACTACAGTCACTGGAATTAGTATTTTCCCAATAAGAGAACTACCTATTTCGGTGAACCATTTCTTCATTGAGGAAAAACTCTTACCAAGTCTCTCCCAAGCACCTTCAACCTCCAGTGGGGCAATTTCTTTATGCAAATCAGTAATGTTCTTTATATACTTCTGTATATTCTGACTTTTGTCTGGAATGTAAGTGCAACAATGTTGTACTTTCAGCATTCCACAGACTCCACCCTCTTTTGCCAAAAGAATGTCAAGGGCATGTCGATTTTGCATTACCATAGCTCTCATGGCAACCATTTCGGTATTTACCATCAAGAACCCTCCAGCAGTATTCGTTGATAAACGATCTACTACTGTAGACAACTTCCGAATCTTGTATGCATTCAAAGATATACCCACTGCTGGTATCAATGCTCCAAAAATGTCACCTATTATCTCTGAGAAGCTTTCCCTTCTCCTACGTGTTAATGATTCACCTATCTCGTGAATTCCTTTCGTTCCTCTTTCCACGTGAAAAATCTTTGGAAAGACCAGGTCTAGATAGCATGTTCCGTAGCAATGGTCCGGCAACCTATAATAAGCTCTATTTCCGCAAATATAATAGATCCCTGGAAATACTGGATCTTTTCCTCCTTTAAATCCCCATCCCCCTAGAATTTTATTTGTATCTAGGCACTCGCTAGAACCCACGAAATAGTTATCATACATAGTGTTATCTCTACTAATACACAAATTTCCCTGTTGGGGCCAATCTAGAACCATAGCTGCATTTGTTTCACCTTTGTCATAATTTCCCTCTTCAAACGCCCAAGGTGGGGTTTTTGTCTTTTCTCCTGCTGCCTTTCTTTGAAACTTAACTCTTCTGTCTTCTACCATGTCTAAGAAAACCTTTTCTTCTTTTCTTAACCCACAAGTAAGATTATGTCTAAATGCATATTCTAATGTTAATTCTTTTGTTTCTAAGAAAAATTCTCCAAAAACCTTTGCAACTTTCACCTTATTTAGTTCAGGGATTACGGGAACTTTAGCAAAAACAGCATCTGTGTCAGTGTAATAATATTCTAATTTACCTGTTTTGTAAAATAAGCTAGCTAAAACACTACAAGTTACTCCATACGTCAAAGGAAGGTGATGATACGTCACACCTTCTGTTACAGACGCAGGTAACTGCATACAGACATAGCAATCTCTCACATCCATTGTCTCCACATATTCGTACAAGAGTTTCGCGAAGACATTCTTGGAGAAATCAGTTATTGACTTATCCTTATGAAAATCAGTACTATCTATTAGTGTTGCAGTGTTCTTTATGTTAGATTTCTTGTCACTACTCGTGTCATTCATGATTGCAGATGTATTTTCTACAACTAATCTAAGTGGAATTATAATTGCTAAAATAAACCAAATAAGCATTAGTAAACCTGTACAATAGAAACACATCCTTCACCATCTACGGAAAAACTCACATTTAGCTCTTCTATTCTCAGTGTCTACCATGTTGGAATATTACCTAATTATATGTACAGAAATGTGTTTCCACACCTCAAATGACTTAGTGTTGATTAGGATCAACTGCTTTCAGCGCACCTTTCTGTCTTTCAGAAATTTTCTTTGACTTTATCAGTTTGTGTGTCTAGTCCGGTTTTTCTTTCTTTGCCTTTCAGGATTTGCACAGTTCACTCTCACCCTCTTGTTCACAGTCTTTGTCTGGGTTCTCGTGACTGCTATCCACTTCTTTAATGTCAGTTAGTGCTATGTATAACCATTCAGGTGACTTGTATTTCAAGTTAGGTCTTTTCACTCTTTTTGGTCTCTGCAACTGTCTTTCACTTGTTTTTCTTTGTCCTTTCTGACTTGTTATTTCATTTACCTGTTCTGCATTGTCTTTGTTCAAATTTATTATTTTATATCTCAGTCTTTTAATTTCGTTGGGCCAATTGTCTCCTTTTCTCGGCCTTTTCAGTTCACTTTCTTTTTCTTCTCGTTCTGCTCTCCAAGTTCTCTTTCTTGGTCCTATTCTTTACTTTCTTTCTTCTTCACTTTCTTCAGATTCTGTCTCAGACCTCACTTCACTTCCTCTAACTTTGAACTTTATGATCTCAGTTTCTTTGTCCGAATCTGAATCTTCTGGTGTTTCTTCTGTTTGGAATTCTGAGTCTAATCCTCCTCGTGTTTCTTCCGCAATTTCCCCAATCTCTCTATCTGAATCTAAATTTCCCTGTTTTTCTTCTGCTTGTAATTCTGAGTCTAATCCTCCTCGTGTTTCTTCCGCAATTTCCCCAATCTCTCTATCTGAATCTAAATTTTCTTGAGTTACCTCTACAATTTCCGGAGGAATTTCCCCAAAGCTTGTACTTGGCTGTTCATTGTCACTGTTTATTTGTTCTGTTTCTCCTGTTTCAATATCAGTTCTTTTGTTTTCAGATTCTTCCTCTTGTCTTTCACTGGATTCAGGTTGGTCTGTTTCAGATGCCGAACTGGTATCTGATATTTCCAGATGTCGACTTACAGGTCGAGCTTCAAGATCTGGAACTCTGATTGTTTCAGTTTCTTCTTCAGTTGTCAAACTGGTACCTGATTCTACCAGATGTCGACTTACAGGTCGAGCTTCAAGATCTGGAACTCTGATTGTTTCAGTCTCTGCTTCAGATGCTGAGCTGGTATCCGATATTTCCAGATGTCGACTTACAGGTCGAACTTCAGGATCTGGAACTCTGATGGTATGACTGGCATGAATCCAATTTTTCACACCTGCACACTTTACTGCAGTTGTTGTCACCAGGATCACTTGACGTGGCTTATCCCAGCGTGGAACCAAGCAGTTTCTTCTTCTGTGGACTTTTATGCGGACCCAGTCTCCAGGACTCAAATCATGAGCTGGTTTTCTTTCAAGAGTGGTCGCATCCGGTCCAACCTGATGAAACACAGAATGCACCACATCAGCCAATCCTTTGCAATAGTCCAATACGAGATCATCAGTTATAGTCAGCAGTTTGTTGACAGGTACGTGTGCTTGTCTCATTGCTCGTCCCATGATTATTTCATGAGGACTCAGACCTGTTTTTCTGTCAGGTATGCTTCTGATGCTCATCAGCACCAATGGCAAGGCGTCGGGCCATTTGAGTCCTGTGGCTTGACACATTTTCCCTAACCTATTCTTTATTATACCATTTACTTGCTCTACCACTCCAGAAGCCTCTGGTCTGTAGGCACAGTGCAGCTTTTGTTGAATGTCTAGTGCTTCACATATCAGTTGGATGATTTCATTCTGGAAATGCGTTCCTCTATCTGTTTCGATCGTTACTGGAAAGCCATATCTAGGAATGAATTCTCTCAGAAGGAGCTTAGCTACAGTAACTCCATCATTCCTTCTTGTCGGATAGACCTCCACCCAACGAGAAAACAAACAGACGACCACCAGGACATACCTCAATCTGTTACTTGGGGGCATTTCAATAAAATCTAGTTGCATTCTGGTAAAAGGACCTCCTTCGCGTCCTATTGTTCCCAAACTCACTACTGTCTTCCTTCCAGGATTTATTTGTTGGCATATAAGACATCTTTGACAAAGGCTTTCAGCTATAACCCTAAATTTTGGGTTGTACCAGGTCTGTCTGAAAAGTCTGATCATGGCATCCCTACCAATGTGTGCTTGTCCATGGTACATCCGTGCCATGTTAGAGATCATGATATCAGGCATAACTGGTCTTTCATCTCTGTAAACCCAGACTTCATCTTCCTCTCTTTGTCTGCAACCTGCTTTTATCCAACCATCCTTTTCCTCATCACCTGCTTCTTCCTGCAATTGTTTTACCTCATGCCAGGTTTCAACTGTGTTAGTAAACAGCAAGGGACTTTTTCCCTTCTCCGATTCATTGAGGTCATATTTCTGGCACAATATTGAGCTAATTCGTCAGCGAATTTGTTACCCACTGCAATGTAATCGGTTCCGTTTTTGTGAGCAGTGCATTTTACCACTGCAATCTGTTTAGGCAGCTGTATCGCCTCAAGCAACTTCTTCACAAACTCACCATTCCTAATAGGAGATCCTGCAGAAGTCAGGAATCCCCTCTGGGACCAGATCTTTCCGAAATTGTGGACCACTCCAAAGCCATACTGGCTATCTGTGATCACCGTAATTCGGAAATTCTTTCCCAGTTTGCACGCTCGAATCAGAGCAATCAGTTCTGCAACTTGGGCTGAACGTATTCCTCTCAAACAAGATGGTTCCATTATGGTTGCCACCGTACATACAGCATACGCAGCACTTAAAACTCCTTCACTTGTTCTCAGGCATGACCCGTCCACAAACATCACATAATCTGACTCTTTTAAAGGTTCATCCTTGATATCAGGGCGAGGCTTTGTGCAAAATTCAAGCACATCCAAACACTTATGATCAACATCATCTTTGACTTCTGCATTTACTTCATATGGCAGTGAAGTGGAAGGATTCACACTCGTGCATCTTACAATGGTTACATTGTCTGCACCCAAGATCACTTTTTCATACCTAGTCGCCAACTATGTGTCATGAATTGGGTTTTTGTTCGGGTCAGAAGGATTTCGACCGAGTGTGGTACATATACCCTCAAAGGATATCCCATCACAATGCCTTCACTCTGTTCCAGACTCACACAAGTAGCAGCTACTGCTTTCAGACATCCAGGCAACGCTTTTGCTACCGGGTCTAAAACAGCTGAAAAATAGGCTATTGGTCGTTTCATTTTTCCATGCCTTTGCACTAATACTAAAAGTGCACATCCATCTCTCTCGCTACAATACAGTTCAAATTCTTTTTCATAATCAGGCATTCCCAATGCTGGTGCCTCACACAAACTTGTTTTCAGCTCCTCGAAAGCCTTCATTTCCTCCTCATCCAATTCAATCAGATCTTTGACATCCCTCTTTGTCAATCGCTGTAAAGGTTTTGCAATCAATGAAAATCCACTTATCCACTGTCGGCAATAACCAACCATTCCAAGGAACATTCTCACCTCTCTCTGTGTCATTGGGGCTCTCATTCCTTTGATAATCCTTATCCTTTCTGTTGTCACTTTTTGCATCCCTTTCTCAATCTTATGACCTAGGTACTGTACTTCTTGTTGACAAAATTGCAGTTTTGATGGGGACACCTTGTGTCCTCCTTCTGCCAAATGATTCAGTAAAGCAATTGTGTCCGTAACACATGCTTCTCTGGTCTTTGATGCCACTAATAGGTCATCAATATATTGGACCATCACAGATTTTTCAGGCATTTTTAAATCTTCTAAGGATTTCTTTAGAATCTGATAAAAAATTGAAGGACTTTCTGTATACCCTTGAGGAATTCGGCAACATGCCAAAATACGCTCTCCAAACCGGAACGCAAAGAATGGCTGGCTGTCAGGGTGCAATGGAATAGAAAAGAATGCATGGCACAAATCAATAACTGTGTACCATTCTGCATCATGTGGAATTTGATACAGTATTACAGCAGGGTTTGGCACAATTGGGCAGCAAGGAATAACAATTTTGTTTACCTTCCTCAAATCTTGTACTATCCTATATGTTCCATTTGGCTTTTTCAATCCCATTATAGGAGAATTACATGGGCTGCTCATTATTTCTCTCAAAATTCCTTGTTCAATCATCTTATTAATTACAGGTGTTATTCCTTCAATAATTTCTGGCGTTAATTTGTACTGTGGGGTATTTGGGTAATTCGTTCCTTCTCTTACAGTAATTTTTACAGGATCAACTCCTCTCATCAGTCCAATATCTTCGCCTGTGAAGTCCCACACATCAGAACTGACTATTCCTTTCAATTCAATAGGGATTTTCTCCGCATCAAACACAGGAAACATATCATTCACTCCTGGTTCTAGTTCTGCCATTGTCATTTTATACAGAACATCCTCATCTGGTGTCTGGAAAGCAATACCATCTGGGGTACAATAGATGGTACAATTCATTTTGCAAAGCAGATCGCGTCCTAATAAATTTACAGGACTACAATCACACACCACAAAGCGATGCATCTCTTTGAATGGTCCTATTTCCACCTCTATTGGTTTTGTAAGAGGGGTTTTAATCTGCCTGTTCGAAACACCTACAACTTGGATGTATTCTCCTGAGAGAGGAAGGTTTGGAATTTCCACTGATCTAACAGTAGAACGGGTAGCACCAGTGTCCACAAGGAATGTAACATTTACACCATTCACTTTTCCATCCACAAATGGACCTGACTGATCTACCTCTAGAGTTGCGCCAAGCACGCACTCCTCTTCCTCTCCTAGGCACCGTCATAAACTTTCATCCGATTAATCTCCATCCTGCCGTAACCAATACTGCGTAACTGCAGCTGCGCGTGGCAATTTTGTTACCTGCTCTCCTCTGTAGAATCCTGCCTCTGTACTGTATTTTTGAGGATTTACACTCTTTGGAAGAGGTGGTTGCGGCACCTGACACTGTTGAGTAACTACCTGCGGCTGTTGCAGCTGTTGATAACTCACCTCATTCTGCACCTGTGGATTCAATGATTGATTTTCTGCATTAACTTTCGGAGGAAATTTACACTTGTTTCTCCAGTGCCCTAATTTTCCGCAATTATGACATGGCCATTTCTTTTTAGCCTCTTCTATACTCATTTGACCATTTCCCTTACCAATATTTGGTTTGGACTTGGTCTGTCCTGCATCACTAGACTGATTATTCATCTGAGCTTCTTGCTTTTCTGCAACCTTTACTTGTGCCCACATTGCCTTTTCCTTGAGTTTACGCTGTCTATACTCAATATCGTCACTACATTATTTCGCATACCGTAATACCTCATCTACTGTGCTATTCTGCCAACACAACATATGCTGCTTAATCATTTCACTTATCTCAGGTCTTAAGCCATACACAAATCTATACACAAAATGACTCATGTCTTTTTCACTCAAGTTCTCGTAACCACTATACTGTTTAAAGATCAACAGTAATCTCTCGTAGTAGGCATGTACAGATTCCTTACTCTCCTGAGTTGTTCTATCAATCTTTACCCAGTCCGTTTCTTTTGGTGGGATTTTATTTTTCAGAAACGTGATTGCCTGTTCATATTTTCTCATTACTTCTGAACCTGGAGCTCCTGTTTTTGCATCTCTAGGATATTCTTCCTTCGGCCAGTCAATTGTAATTTTACACTCTGTCCATAAATCTGCTGGAACAACAATCTCAAACAGTCCATCCAAATCTTCCCACAACACTTTTGAAACTTTTACAAACCTTTCTACCTGTCTATACCATTCTACAGGTTTCTCTCTCAATCTCGGAAAATCATTTGTAAATGACAATATATCTTGTCTGGACCATGGGACATGTACATAACTTCCTCCTGGAGTTTCTCTCATTGGACACTCCATTACTATTGGTTCTTTCTCTTTTACCGGAAAAGCCAATGAGGCTTTATCAGTCATTCCCTCTTTTCTTCTTATCCACCTACTTCTCCATTTGTCTACATCTCCCCATTTTCTCAGTAACACAATCAGTTCTTTTATCTGTGTTAGTCGTCCTGAAGTGTTCAAATTTTCTATGTCCTTTTCACTAAAATCTACCCTGTATGGTTTCTGTAATCCTCTAATTTTTCCAAATTCTACTCCTAGTTCGTTCGCTGTTTCTTCCAATTTTTCATGCAAGTTCCTAGCTCTCCAAGTGACACTTTTACACATAAACATTAATTCATCATCTTGATAGGACTTCAATCGATCTGTACCAATAGTCCTTAGAATCAATTCTTCCATATCTATCTTTAATCTGACCACATCCAACAGTTGTGGTTCAGCATCCTTTTTCTGCAAGCTCCTCACCCAGTCATTTAATTCTTCTGCAGTCGGACACACAGGGGTTTTATTTACTTCTGCCCAACTTGCACTTCTCTCTGGAGTTTCAGTTGCTGACTCAGTTCCCATAGGAATTCTATTTATCTGACTCTCATTAATTGTCAAATTTACAGGTGGACTTGACCTAAAAGGACCAACAGAATCTTCTTTCTCTCTATTTTCTGGAATCATCCCTTCTCTTACTCTTTGCATACTGGAATTTAATGGAATTGTTAAGGAGGGTTCATCTATCTTTTTTTTTCCAAATACTGGGATTACTGGCCCTATAGTTACTGGCACAGTCACGGCTTCCATATTCTTTGTCAGTTCTCTTATCTTTTCAGTCAACTCTCTTGTGGTTCTGGCTAATTCAGCTGTATTACCATTATCATGTTTCACAGTCTGTGGTGTTTCTAGTCTATTAAATGGACTATTCATTTCAGACATTTGTTCGGGACTTTGATTTATTACAGTTCTCATTGGCTGTGCATTTGGTGTCACCACTGCAGAATTCTGTTGATATGGAGGGGGTCTTTTATTTAAAATGTCCTCCAGCAACTCATCCTCTGTGTCGCTAACTCCATACCCATACCTCTCTGTTACTGCATGCTTCCTTTTCTCCGTACACTTTTTCCCTGCAAGTTCTTCAACTGTTCTGACAGGAAACAGGCCATCCGTCATGTTAGCATACCGCCATCGTCTCATCCTGTCTTCATGACTCAAACCCCATACTCTTCCATGAACTAAACTATAACTCTTTGCACCTCTGAGTCTTTCCCTTTCATACATCTCATCTTCCCATTCACCTAAGGCTTCGAACTGTGTCGGTCTAGGTCTCGGTTCAAGTTTCATCATCTTTTCTCTCAAATTTCGAAGTACAGCTGTGCTAAACGAACCATTTTCTGGAAATGCCAATACTCCATCGCCTTGAGTATATTTCGCCCAATTTTCCAACCAAATGCAAGTGTGATAGCCATATTTCAACATCATATGAGATGCTGGCGTTTTCGGCGGAGGAAGTACTTCTCCTTCCCTAGTCACAACCTTCTTGTCTTTCTTGAAAAAGTTTTTAATCTTCACAAACCATGACGGTTTCTCTCTACCATATTCATAATAAGCCATATTTCACTGTTCTTTTTCCCAAAACAAATACACGCAATTCTTCACCACTCTGTTCTTTCTACTGTTCGGCTATTCGGACCTATCCCAGCGCGTCTCACACCAACGCACCAATGCGAAAGCTTTACGTCACTCTCACACTAACCACTACCAGCGCGTCTCACAGCAACGCACCAATCAGAAAGCTCTTTGTTTTTCCACAACTGGCCAATACCAGCGCGTTTTTTTTTGACATCAGCTCTACTCCTGTTTCTGCTGACCCCTCCTTTACAAAAATTATCGGCACTTTTCTTATTGACTAAATCTATTAGTTACAACGTAAAACACATTGCCATTGTCTGTTTTCTCTAAACAAAAGAGATAGTTTGTTCTAACTTACAAGAATACTGTTTCGTTCGATAAGTGTAGCACTTCCCTCTACCTTACCTTTCACTCAAGCAAGAGGTAAACCCGTTTCTCTGGGGATAAAACACATGTGGAGACTATACTGCTCCTGAGAATTAAGGCCAAAGTTTCACAAGAAAACCTGTTGCTATTTCACTCAAATGCAATTCATACGTGAAATTTCCCTAACATAACACAGTCCTGTGTTATCACCAATTTGAAATCAGACAATGCACAATTCCGTGTGACTTCTCTTGCCACACGTGTCCACTTCCTACTTCCCGTAAGCTTCAAAATTCCTACTTACATACAGACTCAACATAAAGTGTTAGACATGAATAAATCATTAATCAATAATCACCAAACTAATCTATAGAAACCATAACTCTGCTACCAAGAAATCTGATCCAGCGCGGCTAATATAACTTGCTCCTTAGGACACCAATCCAGAAAAACACCTACACAACCTTTGTCATTTAAAACTTATGTCGGTGGGGCCCATGACACCGCATACATACATTCATTCAATTTCTGGATTAAACACTAAGGAGCATGAGCTGCTGGACGAACGGGATACCTTGTTAAATTTGACAGAATAATAATCTATACATTATATACATTATCTTCGGATCCTGTCGGTTCTAAACATCAAGGTACTCCGCTATTCGGTCGATGGACCAACTAGTAGAATTAGTTGATGGTGATTAAGACCAGCTCAATCACAATTAAAACCTTTAACTTTTATTAATCATAAATCTATTAAAGAACCACAGACTCATTTTAGAGTTAGAATATAATTTTATCTAAAATTCTTCAAGCAAATAAGTGAAATTCTTTATTATGTAAAACATTTAGAAATATCAATAAACATTTTAAGAAAGCTTTTTAGGAAAAATGAGAAATTATGCATTATCCTTGGCCATGGGGCAATGACAAGAATGGTTCACCAAAGGAAGATGAACCGCAGATCACAGGATAGGACTCCCAAACTGACTGACTGTCCCGGTAACCTCCTCGGACGCCAACCTCCCGGGTAAATTCCCGCAACGGTCTCGTTCCTTCCCCAGTCAAAGTTCAAAGTCCAAAATGACAGAGTCTCTCGTAGCATCAAGGTGGAAAATGAAAAGCAAGGAAGTCTTTTCACAACGTAAGAGCAGACTCTTTTATACCCTATTTTCTGGCTCTCTACACTTAAAAGTTGCAATCTTTAGGGGCAAGAATCACGCTAATTGGTCCATTGGAGGGGTGGTGATGGTCACCTCATCGCCCTCCTTGTTCGAACCGGTTTGGGGACAATAAAGCATACAATAAGTCTCATGATTGCAGTGTCAAAAGTAGTCCAATTTGTTAATCCATTTTGTAACGATCTTTGATGGTCACACATTAGTTCATCCATTGTCACTCGCCTCTTTCCCATCCGTTCCCAGGAATATATGCTGATCACTTGGCACGCTCCTCGTTGCAGGTCAGATTGGCCTTGACATCTCTCACTCCGAGCACAGGCCGCATACACGTGACTGGAGCATTCATTCTGCGTATGCGCAGGGGCCATCTTATTCCACACATGCGATCTCGTCCTTTCCAGCGGCCATTTTAGAAGCATGGCCTAGCAGGCCCAAACGAAACTAATATAAAACAAACACAATAGAAATTAAAATATGGAAAATAAGCCTTTCTGTTTACCACCCGCCATTCTAAAAACCTGTGTTAGATATTACCTAGCAGAAGCGACACTTAAAGCCATTTTACTTACCATCTGCATTCTTTGCCACAATACAATTTTACTACGCAATATAAATCATGCAATTTACTCTATTTACTACGCAAATCACAATACTAGTTTTATTGTGCTTCATATTTGTAAGTAAATTAGATTTTGCACAATTCAGCATGTTGCCCACGTGTACTGTTTAATAAAGGTTTGCATTTGTTGGTTAGTTCATGCATTTTCAAACGGTTAGTATCATTAATCATTATGAGGTCATAAACTTCCAAGGGGTACAAAATTATTTCGTTTCCCCTGCTCCATCAGAGGCATAGACATGGGTGCATAGGACAATTGTGATGAAAGTTGGAGACCCTCACTCTTGGGTAACACATGAGGAATAACATTGTGCTATAGCTCCGCTGACCACAGGGCTGGCCATTGAAGGCACTACTCACTACTTGCTATCTTCACTCCCACTTTTTTCTTTCCAGTCCCTCCCTCTCTGCCACCTTCTTCCACCTTGCCTACTGCTGAGTCTTACACCAGCCAATTTTTACTGATGCATATTCATGTGGTCGAAAAGCATCCTTGATTGACTTCATTCTGATGCATTGGGGTGACTTTGTGAAGGGGGCCTTCTGATTACTGTGGTGCATTATTGATCATTCGACCAGTCAGTGACACTGGCTGCTAGTCCACATTGGTATTTGAGCTCAAGCTGAAAGCAATGGAGGGCAACCAAGAACAGTCAAGGGCAATAACTAGGTTTCCGGTTAATACGGTTCCTAGCAGATTACTGTCCTGTTTCTCCTCCTTTTCCCACACTTTCACACTCCATCATTTCCGGTAAAATCTGGGCATCACTTGTGTGAAGGATCTGTGTGAGGGTGTCATGGTTGAGGGAAGTAGGAGTTGGGGAATGGCAGTCATGAGTGAGAGTGGAGAGGCCTGGGTGAGTGTGAGGGAGCATGTGTAAGAATGGGGGAGCATCTACTCTGGATGCAAGGTCAACTGGGAGAAATCTATACTCTATCTTCCACAGACGTATATTTCCGCCCCCCCGCCCCAAAACCGACTTACACACACAACAGTGGGTTTTAAATACCTGGGGATTTTTCTGACACTACAGAGATAATTATGTTTTAAGCGTAACCTGGGTAGGGTCATGAATACCTGCCGTGGTGAAATCGAGAGATGGCGAGGTCTACCCCTCACACAACGCGGGAGGGCCGCCATATTTAAAATGGTGTCCCTGCCCAAGCTATTATACGTCCTTCAGCACACATACTACCCGATTCCGTGGGAGACACTCTCTACATTAGAAGGAGGCCTACGGACCCTGCTGTGGGAAGGGAAACACCCTAGAGTGGCCCTACAGACCCTTCAGCAAAACCGATATAACAGGGGCATAGTTTTGCCTGTTATATGGGCCTACTACTGGGCATCTCATCTAATCAATGTTAATGATTGGATCTATGCCCCCCAAAACCATTCTACTTTTAGATTAGAATGATCCCAGTGGATATTGAAATCTTGTCTCTTATTTATACGGTGGCCGCGGAGTCGGCCAACTCCTCCCAGCGACTCAGGTGGCGATTATAGCCTGGATTAATGCCACAAAGTCTATGGGCTGGCTGGGCAAGCCTTCTCGGGAGACGCTGCTGTGGGAATGCAGGTGGCTACCTGAATTCAGCAAACTGAAAGGCTTTCAAGCCTGGGACTTGATCGGGATATCCAAGTTGGGGGACCTCATGGAACAGTTGAGATATAATGCTGTTCTCCTCCCTTCAGCGTGATTGTGATATGCAAAATAATAAATTCCTTAAACATGCACAGATACGGCATGCTTGGGGGGGTGGAGGTGCTTCCGGGGGAGGGTATCCCAGATTTTGCACCATTAGAGGGGAGGCTGCTGATGGAAGACTTTGGGAAAGAAGCGATTTCATCCACTTATAAAACCCTTATCAATAACAAGCCAGATAACCTGAAAGGCCTAAGAAAGAGATGAATGGCTGACGAGGGAGACATAGAAGATATTGATTGGGATGCGGCCCTGATGCACCCTAGGGAGGTCGCAATTAAGGCACATCTCAGGCTTGTCCAGTTTAAGATCCTACATCAAGCCTACTATGATAAACGTCGTCTCCGCATAATGGGGAGGGCCCGAGCCGAATTGCCTGAGATGCGTTGCTGTTGAGGGTTACTTTTTCTACACAATTTCAAGTTGTCACCACATACAAGACTATTGTGGGGCCATCACCGGGGAACTTAATGCCATATTCGCAAAATCCCTTCCATTTGACCCCATATTCCTTATTTTGTGATTTCCCAATGACGCTGACCTGCCCCGGGCCCAGTTACTGTTCTGTTGTTTTAGCTTAGTGGTTGCAAAGAGAGACGTGGTTCGCCATTGGGGATCGAAGGACTGCCCCACGATGCAGGAGTGGAAAAGAGGAGTAGATATGTATATGATGGCTCAGAAAGTCACATACTCCAACTGGGGTTGTCCACAAAAGTTCCAGAAAGTGAGGGGGTAAATGGATTTCATACTACTTTCTCGAAGAGGTACTGAACGAAGAAACTGTAGACTGAGGGGGGGCGAAGAGACTGCCACCAGGTTTGGACACGTTGTTTTATTTGTCAATGATTCGATGTACTCTTTCACTATTATGCTACTGCTAGGCCTTGTCGGAGTTTGGGAAGGGAGAGGGCTTTGGGGGGTATACAATGGAATTGTTCCATACAAGCTGCTTATGAGAATGTCTGTCTCCTTATGGGATCCGTCCATGTGATGTTATTCTTGAAAACCTTAATAAAATTATTTAAAAAAAGGAATGGGATAGCATGTGTAAGAATGGGGAAACATGTGTGAGAGTTTAGACACATGGGTAAGCATAGGGAAGTACGGTTAAGAGTGAGGCAGCATGAGTGAGAGTGAAAGGGAGGGGTCGCAAGCCGAATTAATATTGACAGAGAGGAGTTTGAAGAGGGTAGAGGAGAGTTAGAGCTTCACATAAGTTGTTTTTGTAGAAAGCCTCTTTGAAGTGGGCTATTAATGCTCATTGACCTTGTTCTGGCCAATCGGATTGGCTTTCAGTTCTCTGCATTACAGTTCATGTGAATAGAACTATTCCCAAAATGTACAACTTTTGTACACTGAACGAATGGTAGATATAGATATGAGGCACTTTGTAACCTCAAGTTTCTTGCCTAGGTACTCATCCGCTTTAGTTGCATTCAGATTTATTTTACGTTGTGTTTATAGCCCTTTCTGAACCAAATGTGCACCTTCTCTTTCTAGCCTTTCTTTACCCCCACCCCGCACTTCTATTACCTTCTCTTTCACAATGTTTCCCTATAATATTCCATCCGTTTGTTGCCATTGTTTCAATCAAGTCATAAATTCTACCTCAGCTATATTTACATTGTGTCAATATTCCTTGTTTTGGTGGTGCGGCCTGGGGGATGTCTGGGCCAACTGAGGACATGTGCTGACTGCTAGTGGGTTTCTTCTGCTTATCTAGCTCATGATAAGCAGGTGCCCAGACACATCTGACAGCCTCTGACTGGGAAGGTGGGCAGTCGGGTAAGGAGCGATGAGCTGGTGCATGAGGGTCAATTGTTCGTACGTTGTGGTGGACAATGTTTTTTTGTAAACAGATTTTATTGATTGTACATACAACAAAAATGGGGCCAAGGAGTCGCGCCCCTGCCAGTTAGCAAAATTACAATCAGGTTATTTGAGATACAAGTGCGGCAACATATGATGTCTATGGCGTCATTCCGTTCGTGTTATACTGTCAGCACAATATTTATTCTCATCAGTTACAAACACCCATCCCTAACTGCCCCCCCACCCTTCCCACCCCCCCAGGCGTGTCACTTAAGACCAATTCGTTAAGGTACAGAAGGCCTACTTATACAGTGGGGCTTCGACATTGAGTGGGGTAGTGCAGTGGTTCAGCGCGCTCTAACTTGGCAGTAGAGTGCCATCTCTGGCAGTAAGGCTGCAGACCCTAATATTCCTAGTACTGTCCCCGCACTAGTCTGCAGCCGCTGTGGGGTCTTCTATGGAGGCATCTTCAGCTTCAGGGAGTTTGAGTGCTACAACTAGCGCTTCCCAAGCTCTCGCCCCTTCAAAGGCCTTCTCACTCCCTGTTCGTTTTGCTATTTGTAACCTGATCACTCCTTCGCATTCGGCCCATTTAAGGAACTCTGCTTTCCACCTTGCTATGCTTGGACCCTGTTTCGCCTTCCAAAACGTGGTTATGTTTATCTTGGCCAGGAAAAGACCCAAATCTAAAAATTTACTAGTGATTTTGTTCTTTGATGTGTGAGGGAACCAGTGTAAAACGCAGTGTTTCAAGGTCGGTTCTATCTCTCTGTCAGTGAGATCTGATAGTAGCGTTGTTAGCTCCTCCCAATAGCTGTTGAGGAACGGACAGCCCCAGAGCATATGTTTAAAATCTGCGCTTGCTGCATTACATCTCGGGCAAGCCGATGAGTGAGCTGGGAAGTACTTATGGAGCTTTTCGGGAGTAAGGTATGCCCTGTGTAAAATATGGAAGTGCACTAACTGGAACCTAGCATTCCGGGTACTCTTCCAGGGTCTCTCCACCAACTCTCCCCACGACTTTTCCGGGATATCCTCCCCAATATCAGTTTCCCACTTGAGCTTCAGGTCAGTCAGGGGAAGTAGTGATTCCAGCGTCATTCGTCTATACAGGCACGTTACTGCTTTAAATGTGCCTGCTGCCATTACTACATATTGGCAGCCCAGTGATGTCTTTGGCTCCATGAGACCCCCTCCTCAGTGCTTCCGGATAGCTGCCGTGAGGGCTGTATACAGTAGGAAATCTCCCCCGGGTAGGTCATAGCGAACTTGTAAATCAATAAACGGGATCAGGGCTCCCTCCTCATATAGGTCCCCTAAGCTAGCCAGCCCTCGTCCCGCCCAGGTCCCCAACCTCTGCCAGTTGCCCCCATGAGGCAGGGCCTTGCACATAAGTAATGGGATTTCCGGCGCGTAGGGGCACTTAATATTGGCCCTCCACAGATATCTGTTCCAGCATTTCCCTGCTGTACTAAATTCCAGGGTGAGGGTTGCAGTTTTGATAGGCAGTCGCAGAATGATGCGGGATAGTAGCAATAGGGTCACAACTTCCTCCCTGTGCTCCTCTTCCCCCTGGTGGCGTTCGCTACCCATTGTGTAAGCCATTGAAATTGCGCCGCCAAATAATAGGTCTCGTAGTCGGGGACCGCTAGGCCGCTCTCCGCTCTTGGTCGCATAAGTGTAGCGAGCGACACTCGACGTGTACCAGTGCCCCATATGAAACCTGTGATCATCAACCTGAGCTGTGCGAAGTATTTTGCAGGGATCCAAATCGGTAAGGTCCCAAAGTAATATAATAACCTCCGGAGGGTTACCATTTTAAGCAGGGCCACCCGGCCCGCGACTGACAATGGCAGGGAACTCCAGAATTCGAAATTATTTTTCGCCCCTCTGATGGCCTTCCCTATGTTACCCTCAAGGGTGTCTTCCTGGCTATGATATATTTGCGTGCCCAGGTACGATAGGCATCTCTCTTCCCAGGCCACTCCCTCCGTTTCTTGCGGACCTATTCTGCCCCCACGCGCTGGAAACAGGCAGGACTTCGTCCAATTTACTTTCAGTCCTGCGACTCTACTGAGAGAGTAAAGCAAGTTTTTCGCCCCTATAAGTTCCGCTCCCGAATCTGCTAGAAAAAGCAAAAGGTCATCGGCATATAATGCTATGTGATGGATCTGCCCCTGTACGTTAAGCCCCCGGTATGCCCGCCCCGACCTTGCCCGCGCCGCAAAAGGCTCCATTGCCAGAGCAAACAGCAGCGGGGAAAGGGGGCACCCCTGACGAGTTCCCCTTCGTACACTGCAGGCGTCTGAAATAAGTCCACCAGTTTTAATTCTGGCAGTGGAGTCAGTATACAGGAGCGCCGTCCAGCTCACAAAGTCGTTGCCCAACCCCATTTTCCGCATCACATGAAATAGGAAAGCCCACTCCAGGCTGTCGAACGCCTTTTCCATGGCCACAGCAAATATCATTGCTGTGTCAGTGCGATAGGAGTCCGCTTCTAGGACTCGCATGAGCCGTTAGACATTAAGCGCTGTGTTTCTGGTGGGGATAAACCCGGATTGGTCTTTGTGTACCAGGGTAGTCATATGGGGGAGCAAGCGAGTAGCCAGAATTTTACTCAGTATTTTATAGTCTAAATTTAGCATGGATAATGGGCGATATGCCGTTGTATCCCATGCCTGTTTGAGCAAAGGGATGATAACCGCTTCTCTGGTAAAAGACCGGTAGTTTGCCAATTCTTTTAGCGTCATTATAGACCTGCACTAGTTTGGGAGCCAGCAGGTCAATATATGCGAGATAGAATTCTATTGGGAGGCCGTCCGTGCCTGGGGATTTGTTGCGGGCCATGCTCTTGATAGCCCCCCGCACTTCTACGACCTCAATCTCTTGCCCCAGTGAGACTGCCATGTCCTCATCTAGGGCTGGTAGATCCACACCCCGCGTGAACTCATGTAAGTCCTCCTCCGTTGGGGACAACTGACTCCGATAGAGGTCAGTGTAGTATGCTAGAAATAGGTCGTTGATTCCCTGCTGGTCATATCTCGCTGTCCCGTTCTGGTCCCTAAGCTCCAAGATCACAGAGCCTCGCCTGGCAGGGTTGGCCAGAAGGGCCCCCGATTTGTCCCTCTCCGAATGCGCTCTGTCTATATATTTTTTTATAATCAAAGCAGCGTAGCCGCTCTACTTGTGTTGCTACCGCATCCCTTGCCTCTAGTAACTCCTGTTGTTTGCCCGGGTTGTCAGGCCTGTCTTTTTCCAGAGTGCGCAGTCGCCGGTCGTCCCTCTCTATGTCTTGAAGGATCACGTTCCGAACCCCTATCGTCTCTGATATGCACTTCCTCCTAAGGACTGCCTTACATGCGTCCCATTCCACTAGTGAGGACGTGGCAGTGCCTCCGTTATCTTGAAAGTAATTAGTAATAGCTGATCCTATCGTTACGCGGAAAGCTTGGTCGTCTAAAGCCTCGGGGCGCAGGCGCCAGGTGGGGATCTTGGGACGCGCGCGTGACCATTGTAGCTGTACCAGCACAGGGTTGTGATCAGAGAGCGTCCTGGTGAGGTATTCGCTACTGCAAACCCCCTCATGGACGTCAGGGGAGCACAAAATGGCATCCAGCCTAACATGCAATTCGTGCAGGGTGGAGAAGAAGGAGTAATCCCGGGCCCCAGGGTGCTGTGCCCTCCAGGAGTCTATCAAACCCCATTTCTGTTGCCAGTTGTGGCGTGCCTCTGCCAGCTTGTGTGTGGGTGCATCAGGGAGTGGGGGGTGTGAGCGGTCAAGGGTGACATCGGAAGTGCAATTGAAGTCGTCTCCCAGGAATATCGAACCCGTGAGGACGGTCGCCAGCCTCCCAGAAAGATGGGAAAAGAAGGCTGGCTGATCCGAGTTGGGCGCATATATACTCCCTAGTGTAAGGTCTCTACCGTCCAGCCTCCCAGTCACTACCACTTATCTGCCCTCTGGGTCGATCAACTGTGTTGTGCATTGAAATGGGATACCTGCTCTTATCCATATTAGTACTCCTCTTGCGAAAGCGGAGTAAGTGGTGTAGTATGCCTGGCCCCTCCAGCGGCGTTGCAGCGCCTTCCCTTCCTTTGCCAGTAAATGAGTTACCTGAAGGAATGCGATCTGTATGCCTCTGCGGACCAAATATGAGTGTATCTTATGACGCCGGACCATGGAGTGCATACCCCTCACATTCCACGAGATACATTTCAAGCCTAATGGGGGTCCCATTGTCGTTGACTGTGCTTGCGCCCATTACAAGATTTCCCCCTTGTGACACGCCTGGTTCCCCTTAACATTTCCCAACTTAAAGAACGTCCCCAACTCCCCCTCCCCAGGACAGGCATCGAAGAAAGAGTCCCCGTCCAAACAGTGGTAGTAGTAGTAGTAGTAATTTATTTGTTGATTAGTTAAAATCATTCCAAACAGTGTTAAAACATACCATCGACCAACGACAGTGGCAAGGGTGGTCACCCGACAATGACAGTGCTAAACTCCCCGTAGCCCCACCTCCCAGTAAATGACCTCGACAATAATCCCTAACGCCGTTAAGCATTACCCATAGTCCAGTGGAGGGAAGCTTCGAGTCCGCGGAAATTCCGCCAGTGATATAGGACCAGCAGGCTCCCGGGGTCGACTGCATCTGCCGCCGCAGTATAGCCCTCACATGAGATCGTCGGCCATTTGGGGCGTAACCTGAGGCAAGACTGTTCCCAGGCTGTCGGTGTCACTGTGGTCCGGAGAGGTTTCCGCTCTGCCAGTGCGACGGTCGCTCCCGCCCGAAGAAGTGCTGGGACTGTTTTGACTATGCGTTGCCACGGCCTGCAATGCTTTGCGGCGTTCGAGGCTGAGTTCCCTGGGTGAAGGGGCACTGGATCCAATTTTATGGCTGCGAGGGCTCTGTTGCCGAGAGTTCGGAGCAGAGGCACGATGGTCAGCCGATCCTCGTGTTTTGAGCCAGTCCCAAGCTTCTTATGGTGTGAGGAAGAAGCGAGTTCCCGCTGGGTCCGCCACTCGTAGCCGTGCGGGGAATAACATTGCGTAGGGCAAGTGCAATTGACGTAATTTTGCTTTGACAGCTGTAGAGGACGCTCGGTTTCGTTGGACTTCCCTCGTGAAGTCTGGGAAGATCATAATGGCACTATTGTCAATGCGTAGGTCCTGCTTTTGATGGGCACTTTGCAAAATGTGGTCCCTGTCCTGGAAGTGCAGCAGGCGCGCTACAATTGGTCTGGGAGGAGCCCCTGGTTTTGGTGGTTTGGCTGGAACCCTGTGCGCCCGTTCCAGGGTATAAAAGGGCGATAGTCCTGTTGGGGCAACCTCAGCTCGGATTCAGTCCTCCCAGAAGCGCACCATGTTTGCCCCTTCTGCTTTTTCTGGCACCCCGATAACGCGGATATTGTTCCTGCGTGATCGCCCTTCACTGTCCTCGGCCCGCATTTCCAGTATTTTTACTTTAGCCTCCAGATCCGTGAGGGATCGACGCATCTCGTGAACTGTTTCCGGAAGGCCTCCCAGTTCTTTCTCATTAGTGGACACTCTGTCCCTGAGTTTGCGATGTTCATCCTTTAGCAGGTTTAGGTCTGTGCCGATAGCATCGATTTTCCCCTCTAGCACCTCTCTGGAGGCCGTAATCGCCTGCATGATATCAGACAACGTGGGTTTCCGGGGGGTCGAGTCATGACCCGTCGCAAGTACTTCATCCTCGTCGTCTGACTGGAGACCTGGGGTATCCACGCTGAGAACAGTGAACCCTCTTTTCTTCTGCGTTCTCCCCATCTCGATGAAGCTATGTTGTGGGTTTGTTGTCTGACCACCTCCAGCACACGCTGCAGTACTGGGGACCCGTGCACGCAGGATTGGGTCGGTCCCTTATGGCGACCTCTGTGTTGCAACCAGTCAGCAACAAGCTTCCAGCTCCCAAGGCCCCACTGGGGGTGCCCGTCTGCTTACAGCAACAGGGCCGCAATGATAGTTCCCTTATGCCGTTGTGGGACCGCACCCTTTTCGGGAGGAATATGTGCCGCTGCCCTCCTCGGTTTCAGTTCCACTAGTTAAGAGCGGGGGACCGTCGCCCGCGATGTCATCAGGCGTCCCTGGGCTCCCGCGAGTAGCTGGGGAATTACTAGCCCACACGCTCAGCAGTGGGAAGGGCACCAGCAGGAAACAGCCCCACAGGCCCTGGAAAGGCCTTCCCCGTGGTCTGGAGTATATTTCAGGGGGCTCAGTGAGGGAGTGCCGGCCCCCCGCTAACGCCAATATCCCCAACCGCCTTCTGCACTCAATCGCAGCTTTGTAGGGGGCTTGCGCAAGGTGCGTAGCGCTTCGCTGTCAGGCCTCTTCGTTTTACTCACCGCTGTATTACCAGCCTCGTCGTAGGTGAGCCGCCACCCTGGAGGTGAGTAAGCGGGATGAAGGGACCGCCAGTTGCCAGTGAGATTGACCACAGAGCTGGCCTAATGTCCCATGCGCTCTCAGGAGGCGACGCGGTCGGTTCCAGCAGGGATCGTGTCCCCCTCTAAGGGTGTGCTCCAGCGATGCGGGCCCCCTCCCGCGCGGGTTTACTCCTGACTGTTCACCCCCGGATCTCTCAGCCTCCGCAGCAGCTGTCAGGTGAGTCCGCTCAGGTGCCTCAGGCACGCTCCGCTCACCGACTCTCCTTAGGTGTACTCTGCCACCCACTGAGCTTACTGAGTTCCGGGCCCAAAGTGTGTGCTCCAGCGGTGCGGGGCCCCCCTCCACGCAGGCTTGCTCCCGGCTGCTCGCCCCCGGGTCTCTCAGCCTCTGAAGGAGTTACCGGGTGAGTCTGCTCAGGCGGCGCAGGCACGCTCCCCTCGCCGGCGCCCTCTAGGTGTTCGCTGCCACTTACTGAGCTCCGAGCCCTTTCAGGGAGTCAGGCGCGCTCCTCCGCTGCAGCAGCCATTTCACGGCCTCTGGGACGCGGGTGCCATTCTGCGGCCGCTCCTGCCATGCCTAGCGCACCGCACAGCAGCACTGCATTCGTTGTATCAATGGACCCTTCACAGCAATAAGGTCTCTAGGTTTCCTGGGATGTAGCAGAGCCGCTTCTGATGGGTTCAGTTCTGCCGTGTGTGAGGCGGGACGGTCTTACAGGGCCGGACCCGACATGGGCGCCATCTTTCCGTCTGCTTCGCGGGAGCTGTCCGCTCCGTTAACGGCACTTACAGCGGCGGTACTGTCGCTTCAGGGCTCCTTTTTCTTTCGCCGACAGTATCGGGTGCCCTCCAGTCCAGGAATCATCTCCCCCAGGCTTGTCGGGTTATCAGGATGATTGATTACTGGGAAGCGGCGGCCGGAGCTCCTCAGCTCGCGTCCGTCCCCATCGCTGCAGGCCACGCCCCCTTGTGGTGGACAATGTTTGTGCAGTTTTTTGCACTTTGCTCCTTCACCAAAGGACCATACGGCGACCTCAGGCCTGATGGAATATAGGACTGGCCTAGACGCTTGCGCTAAAGGGAAGGCACCGGGGCTGGTTGTCGACTGGGGCCAGGGGTTCATGGGTCTTCCTGGAGAAAAATGAATTGCTCGTGGTCTGTGTCCTTCCCCCTACCCACCAGATGGGCACAGGTGGGGGCGGTTGAGTGACCTCACCAGACACTAAAAGCAGAGGCCAAGTTGGACTTTGCCACCTCTCCTCCCTGCTGGATCGGTTCATTAATGGCCAAGCCAGGCGGTGTGGCCAGACTTTGTCCTTACTTCCCTCTTTTTCCTGGGCGGACCACAGCACCAGGCCATATATATATATATTCACTGAAAAAACCATAGGTTTCAGACACGTTATAGTTAGAAATTAGCATTTTAAAAACCTTTGAAATTCACTGAAAAAACCATAGGTTTTAGGGACAGTTATAGTTAGTTGGACATTTCACTCGTACAAAACCATAGAAATTCCCCCGTTATAGTTAGTTCAGCTAACTATAACTCGCGCCCCACAATGCACTGCTGATGACATCACATATTACATCACTCATGACATGGTCAGTGACATCACTGATGACATCACTGATGACATCTCAAATGACATCACTGATGACATCATCCAGTGACTGTGTGTTTCTGTAAAGTTTAAATATGTTTAATATATATGGCAAGGTGTATTGAAGAATGAGTGGGTGTATAAGTGTCTAGATGGATGATTTAGTAGGTGCGTGACTGACTCTATAAGTGAGTGATTAAACGTATCTTACTGAATGCATGGGTTAGTGACTAAACTGTGTGAATGTCTGTATCCGTCTGTCTGTTGGTGTGTAAGCGGCTGCATGGGTTTGCGAATAGCTACATGAGTGTCTACATGGGTTATTGATTGGCTGTCTGAGTATCTGTATGGGTGCCTGAGTGTTTGTGTGGGTGGGGTGTGTGTGACTGCGCATTGATGTGTGAGTGGGTGATTCACTGGGTGCATGGTTTCAAGAGTGCATCTGTGATGGACTGTATGGGTGGGTGAGTGTGTGTATGGGTGTGTTAGTGAGTGAATATATATCTTAGTGGTACATGTGTGAGTAACTAATATGTCAAAGGCAGTATATATGTGTGTTGGAGTATATAAATGGCTATAAGTGAGAGTGTGTGATTGTGAGAGTGGCTGTATGGATGAGTGTGTACTTGTATCAGTGATTGTATAAGAGCATAAGAATGTGCTAGTATTTGTATGAGTAAGTGAGCTGGTGTGTGTATAACTGTATAGGTGAGTAAATGGCAGTGTGATTAATTATTTGCATGACTGACTAGGTGTGTGAGTACCTCTATGGATGAGTGGCGGTGTGTGAGTGTCTAGGTAGGTGTATAAGTGCATATGAAAGTCCTGTACTGAGTGACCGTAAGTATGAGTGACTGTAGAGGTGAGTGAGTGGATGTGTGTGTAGACCTAAGAATCAGTGAGTGTGTATGTAGTTATTGGTGTTGGAGTGTCTATGGTTTTGACAATGGCAGTCTGTAATTTACAGTGGGTGTATCAAAAGTTATATTAGGGTGTGAGAAGATGCATCAAATTATCACATGGATGATGTCATCAGTGATGTCATCAGTGATGTCATTTGAGATGTCATCAGTGATGTCATCAGTGATGTCACTGACCATGTCATGAGTGATGTAATATGTGACGTCATCAGCAGTGCATTATGGGGCGCGAGTTATAGTTAGCTGAACTAACTATAACGGGGAATTTCACGGGTTTTGTACGAGTGAAATGTCCAACTAACTATAACTGTCCCTAAAACCTATGGTTTTTTCAGTGAATTTCAAAGGTTTTTAAATGCTAATTTCTAACTATAACGTGTCTGAAACCTATGGTTTTTTCAGTGAATTTCAACGGTTTTTTAAATGCTAATTTCTAACTATAACGTGCCTGAAACCTATGGTTTTTTAAGTGAATTTCAAAGGTTTTTTAAATGCTAGTTTGTAACTATGCCTACAAAGGTAGGACATGTGAAGAAAGAAGAAAAAACGCACAGAAAGAAGCAAAAGAAATGCAGAAAGAAGCAACAGAAGTCCACAAAGACGAAGAAAAGTGCAGGAAGAAGCAAAAGATGTGCAGAAAGAACCAACAGAGGAGCAGAAAGAGGCCTTGTTCCAAAATCATCCTGTGCCCACAACTTTTCCGACGTGTACTGGTGGTAACTGACTCTGACTAACCAGAGCCAGTCCTATGCTAAAACACACTTAGAATATAGTTAAAACACCTACATACACTAGGGAACACTATGCGTTGGGGTACCCCTGTGATTAGCATGACCTCCTCTGTAAGTCCCTAGTACATAATAGGGCAGGGGGATTAAAACTACCTCTTAACACGCGCTACAGGGCGCGTTTGCACAGTGGTAAAGGGAGGGGGGGCCTGAGGTGATATGTGTGCAAAGGCGCCCCGTGGCATGTTTTAAGTTGCGGGATTAAGTCCCCTTGAATCCTGAGTGTCCCTGGGGCCCAACGAGCCCCCCAGGTACCTACAGTTAGAACCACAGAGCTGAGTTGCAGAGAGGCGTTCCGAGGCCACGCACCTTTTTCACCTCTCTGCAACGCAACTCTGTTGTGCTTACTGAAGGTACCTGGTGGGCTAGTTGGACTCCAGGGACCCTCAGGATTGAAGGGGACTTAATCTCCCAACTTAAAACACGCCACGGGGCCTGTTTGCACACATGTCCCCTCAAGCCCCGCCCTCCCTTCACCACTGTGCAAACGCGCCACAGTTGGGGGATTAAGTCCCCTTGAATCATGAGGGTCCCTGGGGTCCAACTAGCCCACCCTGTACCTCCAGTATGCGCCAGGGAGCTGCGTTGCAGAGAGGTGTTCAGAGGCCACACCCCTTTTTACACCTCTCTGCAACGGAGCTCTGTGGCGCTTTCTGGATGTACCTGGTGGGCTAGTTGGCCCCCAGGAACCCTCAGGATTGAAGGGGATTTAATTCCCCATCTTAAAACGCGCCACGGGGCCTGTTTGCACACATGTCACCTGAAGCCCCGCCCCCTCCCTTCACCACTGTGCAAACGCGCCCCGTGCCGCGTTTTAAGTTGGGGGATTAAGTCCCCTTGAATCCTGAGGGTCCCTGGAGTCCAACTAGCCCACCATGTACCTCCAAAAAGCGCCACAGAGCTGCGTTGCAGAGAGGTGTAAAAAGGGGCGTGGCCTCTGTACACCTCTCTGCAACGCAGCTCCCTGGCGCATACTGGAGGTTCCTGGTGGGCTGCGGGAGGGCGGAGAGCCCTCCCGCATAATTTTTTTTTTAAAGCCCCGGGGGGTGGCGGTCCCCGGGGCTTGGGGGGCCTTCGAGGCCCCCCTAACATATAAACCACCCCCCGCATGCCCCCGGGACTTGGCCCACCCGGGGGCAAAATAGCCTCAAAGCGCGCTTCGATTTTTTTTTAATCACGGCGGGATCCGCGCACCCTAAGCGCATCCCGCCGATTTAAAAAAAAAAAAAATGCTTTTTTCTGCCCAGGGGGTCCTTGTGGGACCCCCTGAGCAGACCTAGGGGGTCAGGGTGTTTCTACCCTGCCCCCTTTTTGCGTTTTGCGACTTGGCACAAAATGGCTGCCAACACTTCCTGATTTGGAGTGTTGACAGCCACTTGACAGCCAATTAGCATGCAGCTCGTGATCGGGAGGGTGCGCGGACCCTAAGCGGCCATAGATATATATGTGATTTTACTTTTGATTTTCTCAGGAACTACTGAACGGATTTACACCATTTAAGCAAAAGGCACGACTCTGAACCAAGGGCTACCTTTTTGGCAAATTTGGTGTAATTCCGTTCAGCAGTTCGGGCTGTAGCTGCCACTAAAGGTTCCTATGGAAAATTGCATGGGGAAAACACGTTTGGGGACCCCCCTTTTTTCTCGGCCCCCACTTGACGAATCACCCCGAAACTTTCAAGATAGGAGCGGACCGGAGCTGGCCTTAAGTTTTGAAAATTTCGCCAAGATTCGTCAACCGGCGCCAAAGTTATTTCAAATAGAATGTTGCGGATTTCCTATGGAAAATAGGTCCTAACTATAACTATCTACTGGCGACCGCCAGTAGATAATATACATATATATATATATATATGTGCCCACACGGAAGAGAAATCGGATGTTATTTTACCTTTGTTTTATCCGCACTCTATGTTTAAAGGCACGAACGCCGATTCAATATTTAAGGTTTTCCTTGAATGGGAGGAGGGCAGTGGCAGTGCTAATCAGTAGCATTAAAAACAGACAGGGCAACGAGCCTCAACAGGGCCCTATTTATAAGTTCTTCACTTTACATTGCAAAACACTGATCTCTTGATCAACATGCGAGAACCCTTAGTAGTCGAGGTCACTAATACAGATTCTATCGCACTTCACAGGAGTTATTTGTACAATAACCCATTTCCTTTTTCCAGATGCATTTCTGTAGTTTCATTTTTCAAGCAACCAGGGCCACTGGAGTGATGTGATTCTGCGACTGTGGCGTTTTCTGCATAGTTATTGATTTGCTGCACTTTTCACATACTTTATCATCTCCTGCATAATTTTCAGATTTTAACCAAAATAAATTGTTTCTAGCTCAAACAGATCAAAAGTTGCTAAAAACGCTATAACACGTGTTCCAGCTCAGTGGCAGACCTTCTGTCGCACAGAGGGAGGCCATCTTTCAGTTGCTAATAGCTGTATTTAGGTTTTGACCTTGGCAACTATAGTGTTAACGTGTAAAAATGCAAAATAGTGAAGCATCACTGCTTCAAAATGTGCCACATCATGCCACATAATTTGCTTTAGAATGCCACATAATTCTGGTGGCCCTGCTTATGACTCTTCATAGCGCATTCTGTCAACTGAGCCCTCAAGTCTGGGTGAGTTCAGGTTGTTGGTGCATATTCAAGACGGGTACGATTCACAGCTCTAGAGAGGAGTCTGAAGGCAGTGCGTGTTTTTTGCAGTGCCTGGCATGGGGTCGCAAAGGTGTTACACTCATACAATTCTTGGCCTCTCTGCTAAGAGCACAGAGCAATAGCTGTATATTTGTCAATCGGAATTACCATTTTTGGTGAAAGTGCGGAAAGTTGGTACACAAATACTGCTGTCAAAACATTAACACCAAAGGAAAAGATATACAGTGTTTCTGTGTATGTGTGTGTAAGAGAAGGGATGGGGAAGTGGAGCTGGCAAAGAAAGTATGCAGCAGGAGAAACTGAAAAGAAAAGCAGATGAAGTGAGAGACATGCAGATGGAGATAGACTTCAGAAGAAGATGTGATGTTCATGAGAAAAGAGTGTAAGCAACTAACAGAGAAGGAGACTGCAGTGGAAAGCGATGTGAAGGAAAGAATACTCGTTTATATGATATTGATTAAAAATCAGTGCTAATAAGCACTGGTAAAATCAAATGGTCTGACTTGTTTTATGTGTTCCGTCTGTGATGTATTTGGTCTCACTAGAAGCAGAGGCATTCAAATACTGATTAGGTGACATGGTTTGAAAGCACAGGAGCGGAGCTTACGTTTTCGGCCATGTCCATAGTTAAATTAATGCCTCTCTTATAAAAGATTCCTAGCTACATTTATTTGGTCACAACCACTCTAGAGAACCCATCCATCTTTTTCATTCCACTTAAAGCAGTAGCTCAATTGCAACGGCTTGTTTAAAAATAGTACTATTTTGGGCTCTATTATGCTGCACATTCATCGGCTATCAAGCTATCTGTCAGTAGGCCCAAGAGATAGCTCAGTGAGATGAGCGTTCATCACCTGCTCTAACTGGTAATTGGCAGGTCATTCATTTACCCTACCTCCAACAATTAACCATGTGACACTGACCAACAAATGTTTCGCAAAAGGATGCGAACAGTGAATGGGGGCCCCTTTATGAGGGTTCCTGGCCTATTTTTGATCCCAATCCGACCCTGACATCTGAAGTTGTTTTTCATATCGCTCTTGACAGGGGTTTTCTACTTTCAAATTAGTTGGAAGGTTAATTTCGTAACCTAAAATGACCATAAAAACATCATTTTAGCCGTGGAAATGATAAACTTTATTAAATAGTGGACCATAATCACATATTCATCATGCAATGTTCAAGAAATATAGACATTTTTATCTTGCTGATATAAAAGAAGGTTGAGTTTTAATGTTCATTCACCATATTTTTCTACATGTGGTGAAGTTACTGGCTCCATTGCAAATTAGAAATTCTGGTTGAGCCCTTACGCATCAAATATGCTGCAAACTGTCTGTTAAAGCTATTATAGTGAGTCCGACTGTTCTCTTTTCATGTTCATCCAGACAGCCATTTGTATAAAGAACGCTTGATAATCTGGGGCCAGTCCTTTATCACAAGTGCAATCAGAAAGGATCAACCCAAGTTAAGGAAGCACTGCAAGAACTATCTGGAGATGTGGCCTAACAGCCAGAGCTGCCGACTTTGGAACTGGGGGTCCAGGTTAGACTCCAGATGTTGGCTCAGCATTCAGTGATTCTGGGCAAATTGCTTAATCTCCCAGGTGCCTACAAACACAAACCCACATTTTTTTTTTACCTGGTGTAATATAATCTGCTGCTTATGTAAAACTCTCTATGAAACTGTAAAAATATATAAATAAATTGCTTAACCATCTCTGGTATCAAATATTGCCATAACATTTTAACCTCTTGTAGTAATATGCCTTGAGGCAAGAATGTGGTGTGTTGCTATCTCTCCTAAGGGGAGTTCATTTTAGATGGAATCAGCTGTTTTTCTAAAAAGCAAAAAAAGAACTGGTGTATTATTTTCTGAATCCTGTATTGTCCTGGATTTATGTTTTGTTGGCCATTTTTGGTAAGTAGGGTGTTGTATTTTTCTTTCTAATATGTGGTTTTTTAAAAAATCGGGTCAAAACCTCAAAACATTTACAAAGCAGCCCAATTTACTTTTCCGAGATGTAGAGAAATTTATTGTGCTACTTTTCTAAGTCCCCTTCTCTGGACTTATTTTAATTCCATACTTAATGTCAGTGCAGGATGCTCCTCGAGGTACTACATGCTTAAAAAATCTTTAAAAAAAAAAATCAATACATTTTAAAAATGAAATCATTTTAAATAAAAATGAATTATTTTTACTAAAGATCAAATAGTTTTGAATGTAAGGCAATTTGTATACAAATAATTTATCTTATATCGATCACCTTTATCTGCCTTTCTAGTAAAAAAAAAAAGAGTTTGAGTGAAACATGAGAATCCACCAATTAAAATAGAAATTTGCAGGTTTGCCTATCTATAGCGGACCATATTTGTGTAATGACTCACGAAAGCGACAACCATCCTATCTTTAATGAAGTATTCAAGTTCAATTTTTTTTAAATCCTCCTGTAATTTTATTGCCAACGAACATGGAGTAGGCAAAATGTGCTCAAATATTTTGCTTGCTTATGGTTGACTGTGCTTCCCTCTACTCCTAGTCTTTCATTTGACTATCTCCTCTGCCCCACCTCAACGACTCCATTCTAAGATTTCACACAACGTCCATGAATATACCCTTTCTGGGATATCTAATGTCAAGAAAAAGGGGTCCCCTGCTACAAGATAACGTGCCCAAGGCAGGGATATTATACATAAATTGTAAAGAGGGCTGGGGCAATTGATACTTAATAGATCAAGATACGAGGCACATACTTAGACGAACAAAGAGACATGTGAATGCAAAAAAAAATTATATACTAGTTTATTATTATGATAAAATAAAGATATTGCTGTATTTATATTATATTCTTTTTACAAAAATGCATAGTCATTGTGTCTAATTACTGATGGAATACATGTTCATTCTTGTGTCTTACTCACACACCCTCATGCATTCATACATTTACACATCTCTTATACATACTGATAAGGATAACATCGAAATATAGTCATATATTCTACAGAGAAATCATTATTCTGATATTGTCATAATCATTGCAAAATTGTGGCCTAGCCAATTTGAATATTGTTCACCCTTTATGGGTACAGTTCAGGTTGTGACTATCCATTTCAAAGTTCAAGCTGTGAACACCTTGCTTTTAGGAAAGGGGGGTCGTCATATCTACTGGTGCCAAGGTGATTGCCCTGAATCTATGGTTCCTCTGAGGAACTTGTGAAAGGGACATTTCGGTTTCGAGAGCCGGGCATCCAGTAGCCTCACAGAGTTTACTAAGTTCCATTTCTTAACCCTCCCCTTCAGCCATATACAATAAATAAACTAATGAGAATCAACTTGTACATTCAGGAAACTGCTAAAAACCAGACCTTTTCAATTACATTTTTCTCTACTCAGTCCTCCTTTGTTGCAAACTCAGCGCTGGGAAGCCCTTCCTCCGGCACGGCCCGTGGTAGGAGTGCCAGTCGGGCGGTGACGTGGGGCGGGGAAGGGGCAGGGTGGGGGGTAGTAAACTACAGATTAAGGCCGAATACAGGTAAGTGAACATTTAAATAAATAAAACGAATTTCGTTGTGAGCGCTGCATCGCCAAATGCGATGCAGCGCGCCTTAATCCGTAGTTTACTACCCCCCACCCTGCCCCTCCCCCGCCCCACGTCACCGCCCGACCGGCACTCCTACCACGGGCCGCGCCTGCCTTCCTGGGTAGCTAAGCGCTTTACAAAACCAGAAGAATAGAATAGAATAAATACTCGTGCCTAATGGAACATGATATCATCAACTAACAAGAATGCCGTCCTGAACTTCTCGAGCACTGCAGTAATAGGTCTGGTATGCATTTATCCCATTAATACAATGCATCTAGAGGTCCAACATCAGTCATTTCTGAAGCTCTCTCTCAACTTTACGGGTGTTGTGAGGGCACAATCAGCCAGCCCCACTTTACTAATGCCCTGCCATAAATGTCCTTAAGGCTCATGCCGTGGCATATTCATACGTTTTAATTCAATGTGTCTGGTTGCTAAGTATGAAGTCTAAGAAAGCTCTTGCAAGCCTTGACCTTTACCTAACTTTCAAAGCTCAACCCTACACATCTTTAATGCTATACTTGACACCCAGACCCCAAGGGGCATGTGGAGGGGTCCAAAACTGCACCACCCATAATTGTCGAGAAAATTGTTTATATAAGAGCTCCCAGGCTTGGTTGAGCCCACCCAGTTGCAATGACCTACTGGGGTGAGAGAAAACACCAATGATGAAGCATGCTACCATTTCGTGGGTAAGGTATTTTCTCTTAATATTATTCATATCTCTATTGGATCAGGTACCACACACCGGCATCAAATAGTTCCTAGGCTTTCGCATTCTGTGGTGAAATACTTCCAAAGGGACCATCCCATGTTTGGCTGGACACATCATGGGCAACACGCTGTGGCAGCCATGTCTGGACTGTGGGACGTGGTCCTCATTAAAATGAAATGCAGTGAAAGCCTGTTTTGGAGATCACAAAAACGAGGACATATAAAGTGGTAACAGATTTTAGTCACAATATAAATCATTTGTTTGTGGTACCATAATAATTTTAGGAATTGCGGTGTGTTCCATGCTGATAGTACCCAGTGAAAAATGCTGATCGTCTGCAGGGATTTGATGGGCCACGTTTGAGAGAAAACTGTTTTCTCTCATGATTTTCTCATAGAGGTTATGGAAGATGCTCCAGAGGCTAAAACGGGAGCACATTTGCTATAAATTCATACTATCTTTCTCAGTCATGTGAAAATAAAGTCCAACATTCTTTATTTCCAATAGCAGCAGCAACCGATCAGTTGATTCCCTAGCGATCTACAGCAGCTTCTGACACCGTTCTAATGAACGACTTGAGCATTTAAATACCATATTAATGACAGAAGGTTGGCACACCTGAAGCTATCTTGATGAATTCAAAGTTGTAAAACTTAAGGCATTCCCTTTAGGAAGGAACAAAATGAGAATGTTAATTTTGTCATATAAATTACGGTTGGTTTTCTATCAAGGTAAAATGACGGCACATTTTCTATGAGCTCTCAAATGTACTTCTCAGCCATGTAAGTAAAACATTATGACATGCAGACTGAATCATACACTTTCAATACCAGCAGTAGTCTGTCACTTAAGTCCCCGGTATGCTACTGCAGCCTCCCATGGTGCGCTAATAAACAACTTGAGCTCTAAAATGTGTATTTATGACAAAACAATAGAATACATGAAGACATTTTTATGGAACCCAAGCAGTACAACCTAAAGCATTTCCTATAGAAAATGAACAAAATGAGGGTGTTCTTTTGTCATAGAAATTATAGTTAGTGTTGTAGAAAGCTAAAATGAGGACAAGCAGGTGGCATGGGCAGTGTCAGCACAATGAACGGGGAGGGCAGGAGGAAGGGTGAGGGCATGGACTTCAGGGGGTGGGGAGGCAGAGCCTGCAAGACGACAACAGAGAACCATCCCTTGTTGAAATGGGCAGTGGCAGCACAACGGACTACGGAAGGCAGGAGGTAGGGAGCAGAGGCATGCACACTGAGAATGCAGGGCATGTAGCTCAGGCAGGAGGGGGCAGGTGCATGCAGTCTGAGAATGAAAGGCATGTAGAAAGGGGTAGAGGCAGGGGCAGCTAGCTGACCGCAGCTGGTAGCCCGGGATGAGCAGTAAGCTGAACAAGGAGGGCATGAGGGAGGAGGCAGGGGCAGCAAACTGACCGTTCAGGGGCAGATCAATTGATCACAGAGGGATGGCAGGAGGGGGCACAGGCACTCACATGGAGAACAGAGTGAAGGTGGAGGGGGTCAGGGGCAGAAAGATGAAAACAGAGGGAGGCTGGCATGGGTAGGGATAGCAAGGTGACTACAGTGAGCAGGCCTGAGGGAGCAGACGTAAGCAGATGGAGAACGGAGGGCTGGATGAGGATGCTGGGGGAGCAAGCTGAACATGTAGACCAGGCTGACAGGGGCAGCACAATGAACCACAGAGGGCAGGAAGGAGGGGGCAAGGGGACACACTCAGAGAACGTAGGGCAGGAGGGAGAGGCAGGGGCAGGAAGCTGACTACAAAGAACAGGTGGGAGGGGGCATGGGCATGCAGACAGAGAACCAAGGGCATGTGGAAGAGGTGCAGGGGTGACTATTCAGGGCAGGCTGGCACGGGCAACAAGCTGACCATGGAGAGCAGGTGGGAGGCAGCAGGGGCATGCAGATGGAGAACGGAAGTCAGACAGGAGGGGGCACGGGCAGGGGAAGCGTGTTGACCACAAACGGCAGGCCGCTGTGCGCTGGGCTTGGGCCAATCCCTTACTCCACTTGGCCCAAAGCTGTGCACAGTTGGTGTTGGCTGAATATGGTAAAAAAAAACTGAAAAAAAGCAGAAGTTGAAGAGATATTACAGTTAAGCATGATAATATGATCTTCGCTTTCACAAAAAAAAAATTATTCTCTGAAAAAAGTTTAAAGTGACGTTATAGTTAGGTGTAGAAATGGGCTAAAAAAACACTGACATCTTCCAGTCACAGTTCAGTGAACTAACTATAACTTGCGTACCGCCATTCACTGCGTATCACACATTACATCATTCATGTCACTGATGACATCACTGCCCGGAGACCGAAGAGGATTCAGAAGCAAGGACTCATTTATTGAAGGAAATCCAACATTTTAAATCGCCGCACACACCAAATAGACATTTTCTGGGGTGGGGTATTAAATATAGAACTTTCTCCCTCTTGTTTTAAGCTCCTCATCTTTCGCAGCTCACCTCAAGGAAGAGTTCGAAGACTCACCTTTTCAAGTTATTCCTAAAATAAAGCTGTCTTATTGCAGATTCACCAATTGTTCATCTAAATGGCATCTCTTCAGCCAGCCAGGTCATTTTTATGCAGGGTAAAAAAAATCCATATAAACTGCAATCACTGATATATATAGTGCATACAAAACATACATTAACAGAACCATTATTTAGGCTAAAATGTGCAAACCTAACTCTATGCTTCCCTATTAGTTGTTATGTCATTTCTTGTTTTGTTGGGTGGAAATTACATTAATGCCTTTTGGTGCAGATGCACCAGATGATACTGGTAAATAAATTCAAGAAAGAAAGAAATAAGGGCCAATGTGTGCCCATCATTCACGAGCGGCTTCCCCCATACACAGATTTGAAGTTGAGGTATGCGGAGTCCTTAAAAGTTATTGAGTTTTAGGTCAGGATGGTCCTAACCAGTAGGATTCACAGCAACCTTTGCAAGTGTAAGCCCTCCCCACGCATGAAAATCATTTCAAATTCAGGTAATAGATCTGACAGGTGATTTACAAGACCATCTCAGGAGCGGCTTTTAATAAGGACGAAGTTCCACTCTGCCTGCAGAGTTTTCTGCATCCAAAAGAGCACTTGTCGCCTACCCAGTGGAGCGTCAGGAGGGAGTAAACGAGGTGACACCGAACACCCACCGAGCTGTAACTATGTGGGTGTATACATACAGCTCCACTACTAAACCTGCAGCAGAACCAGAAGTAGGCGGTGCAAACAAATGGAAAAGTGCATGTAACACCACATGGAAAACTGTTTTTTCATCAGAAGAAAAAAGAGAATACATACGTGTTTCATAAAATACAGTTTTACTCAATGGAAAGTTAATCAATTGTTCTGGTGTACTCTAAATCTGGAAAATATTATAGAACGTTGCATTGCATGTGTAAAAGCCCCCTCATCCAGAGCCCAACCTGGCTCTTTCAATTAAAAAAAAAAGCAAAGTAAGTCCCTTTATCAGACTTCAAGCAGATAATTAGTCTGATGAATGTGGCTGTTGATGTAAACAGCACTCAACATATAGAATGTAATGAGTGACTAGAGTCGAATTTAGAAAAGGGCTGCACTTGCACTCCACCCGGATTACTTTAGATTCCGGCTGCCGCTCCCCTCTCACTCCGGGAGGTCTGCATGCAGTGCATGTTGGACAGGCAAGAAACCACCAAGCATGGATTAAGATTCACCCATTGAGCCTTGGTGCTCACAGGCAGTTTGCTCGAATGGTTAAGACGCGAGTTTATTTGGAGACCTGTTATTAATAAGGGCAACATAAAGATTTTTAACGTTACAAATGACACAATTAACAACATACTCACATGCTCACAACAGAGCCAGAGTGATTGTAATTGCTTAAGATGTCAGGGCAAAGGCAGCTCAAGTGAGGCCAGTGGCAGAATGCCAAGATGTTGGAAAAGTCTCTGGTTTTTCGGAGTCTGATACAGAGCTACACGGAAGATACACTACACAGCAACTGCAACAAAGAATTACAAAGTAAAAATGGTGACCCGACCACTCCACTGCAAACAATGTATAGTGAGTGAGAAGTAAAGTTATCTGGTTGCGCATAGATGACGTGGTAGGTGTGTTACAGAGGGGAAAAGAGAATTTAAATATCCATCCACAGCATCCAAGGTCTGCACTTTATTAAAAAGTTACAGAGAAATGGTTCAACGAACCACATCTTGTTTTATTGCAACAGTTCACTCCTAGAAAATGTAAGCCTTAAACAAAGAGATGAACAAGCATTGGAAAAGCCAGAAGGTCCGGCTTGCATTTTGATTTACAAACAAGCCAAATTGGCTTTGCCAATGTTTAGTATAACTGTGAAGCACCTGGCAGAGAACAGCAGGAGAGCACAAGTCACCTGTAGCGCTGATAGAATGCAGCGTGTTAGAAATGGGTTTTCTGGTTGGCTAGGGAATGCACCCAAGGCAGGCAGAACCCACCACTCTAGTCAGGGCAAGGGAGTTACACACCGAAGATAACCCCTGCTCATCCCCTTGGTAGATTGGCTGAGCAGTCAGGCTTATCCCCAAGGCAATGTGTAAAGTGTTTGCGCAACACACACACAAACCAGTGACACACTAGGCATACCACAAAAAGAGACTCCACACAAGGTTATATAAACATCTCACTTGTATTATATAGAAACACATAGACCACAGTTACATGAACCACAAATCATCTTGCCAACAAGGCAATAGCCATAACCTCACATGTATCATAATCACTTTGCCATAAGGCTCATAAATCCGTAGAGCACAGCACATCTGTGCTTCTAATACACATGGTATAGCAATTTTCTACGACACGTAGGTGGCAGGGCACTCTGCCCACCTACACCAGTAAATACGGTAATGTTGAGAAGGCCGTCCCTAACTGCGACCAGCTTCTCTGAAGGGGGAGGGCCTCACGGCTTTGCCCCACAACTGGCAGAAAGAAAGAGGAAGTGACTCTCAATGGTGAGCGGCAGCTGCCCACAGACCCATGTTGCAGCTGCCAAAACCAATGAGGTGAGAGGAGGGGGGCCTGGCCACTCCTCTGAGAGCGATGGGCCAAGCGGTTCTCACGGGGACTGCTCCTTGACCCGCTCTGGTCTTTCCCAACTTGGGAGTTTGGTCAATCCCTCAGACGTCCCTTGGACCGTGGTGCGCTCGGCGAGGAGGGCCATGCTGCAGAATGCTCCCAGAGCGATGGGGACTCCGCCACGCCTCCCTTGGTCGATGAGGCCCCACCAAGGGGTGCTCTCAAAGCACGCTGCTGCTACCGCCACCAGCACAGGGTGCTGCAGAGCGGCCTTCGCTGCACACCAGTCGCCGGTTGTGGCTTCCCCCACAGGGGCGGGCTAGACCAGGACGGCAAAGAGCAGAGAGGCGCATTGTGTAGCACCTGCCGGCAGTCCCCAGCTGGGACCTTTCACACACCGGCTGCCAGGGAGGAGGAGAGCGTTTCCGTTGCCGCAAGCTCTTCCCTTCCTTCACTTGGAACCACAAGAGCAGTGCAGCGCTGCACATGCTGAGATGCATCCACAAGCACTCCTCATGCACTTTTGTTAAATAAACATAAGATGAAGAACATAGCGCTCACCACACACTTACTTCTTTGGAAAGGGTAACTGAAGGGGGAAGAGCTCTCCATGCGCTGTCTCTCAGGAACCAAGCGCTAGGCTGGGAAAACACAGCGTTTCTGCAGGCTTTCTTACTACTAAAAAGTGAAGAACAATCCAGTCCTTTCCCTGCTCCACACAGAAGCTACCTACCGCACACACATCAGGGGCAGCGCTCCTCACACAGCTCCTCCAGCTCTCCTCCCAGGCAGTTCCTTTTTAGATATAGCCCAAATCTTTCCTGAAGTATTTTGTATCCCTGTGACTTCCAACAGGAGGCCAGCACACACAAGCCCTTGGAGATATCCTTCCCAAGCAGGATACCACAGCAGGGCAAAAAGAGTCAGTCCTTTTCCTCCACCCCAGACAGAAGCAGCAACTGCAGGCCAACCCACCCCCACTCAGAAAAGGCAGCCCTCCTCACACAGTCCTTCCACTCTTCTTTTTGGCAGGGCCCTCTTGTTCCTGGAAGTAATCTAAAGCCCTGGGGTTTTAGGTGCAATACTTATGCCCAATTATATACTTATAACCAAACCAGTCCTGTCCTCCTTGGTGCAGCATGACCACAGGGGGCGGATACAGCATTGTGCAAAAGGAGACACAGCCTATTCAGGTGCAAGTGAAACTCCTCCCACTACTCTAAATGCAGACCAGGTCTATTCAGCCCAGCGATGAGTCACCCAGGCAAGGTAGGGCACACCTCAACCCCCTTAGTGACTGTCTAGAGTGAATGCACATCCCCAGTTCCTGTCACTCAAACGCCAAACACTGAATACACAAACAGTCAGAGGCACAAAGAATGGTAAAGTAAGAAAATGCCCACTTTCTGAATGTGGCATTTTCAAACACAGAATTTAAAAACAACCTTTACCAAAAGGTGCGTTAATAAATTCTGAGTTCAGAGAGCCTAAACTCCATTTTTCTATCTAGTCCCTATGGAAAGCTACACATGTAAAATGTTACAGCGAAGCCCCAATGATAAGCCAATGGGACAGACAGCCTTTCAATAGTGAAAAACGAGCTACACAGTATTTCACTATCAGGACATGTCCCACACACCAGTACATGTCCTACTTTTCACATACACTGCACCCTGCTCATAGGGGTACCTTGGGCCTACCTTAGGGGTGCCTTACATGTAAGGAAAGGGAAGGGTTGGGCCTGGCAATTAGGTGCACTTGCCCGGACAACATGGCAGTATAAAACTGCACGCACAGACAGGTCTGAGACATATTTACAGTGCTACACATGTGAGTGGCACAACAAGTGCTGCAAGCCCAGTAGCAGCATTTGGTTTACAGGCCCTCGCACACTCAGTGCACTTTACTAGGGACTTACCAGTAAATCAAATATGCCAATCATAGATAACCAATCATATCCCAATTTAAACAGAGAGCATATGCACCTTAGAACTGATCAGCAGTGGCAAAGTGCACAGAATTCTATAGCCAACAAAAACAGGGTCAGAAAAATAGGAGGCAAAAGGGAAAACGTTTGGGGATAAACCTGTTAAAAGGGCCTGGTCTAACACAGAGGCTAGAAGCAGGGCAATGGAGCTGCAACACCAGGGGAGAGAAGGCACCAGGCACTTGATATTCTATATCATGCAGGGCACAATCATTTTTTGTTAGTATATATATCACAATTTTATTTTTTTTAAGTACCCATGTGCGAGCATTACACTAGATGCCTCATTAGGAGTACCTTGGTAATCTGCCCACTAACCCTGCTCACCCGCCCACTACAGGGGGTAAGGTGAACTGCCGGGGAAGGGAGGCAGGGGAGGTGGTTCCGGCCACTCTGGAGGATTGGGAGAGGTGTGGAGGTACTGAAGATACTGAAGGATTAGAAGGGGGAAACTGAGTGTCCGATTAGAAATTAGGAATTAACAGGGAATCAGTAATTCTTCATTATGAGTGAGTGAGCAGTTATTTATAAAGTGCAAACTAACGCCCGAAGGCTTCATGACACTAAAAGAATCACAGTGAGATGCACCCTTTGAACAAAAAGAGGAAGGGTTTTAAATTAGGTTTTGTCAAAGGGAAGTAGGGAGGGCATTCCAAAAGAGGAGCTACAACAGAGACTGACCTACTCCCTGTTCTAGTCTTCAGAACACGAGACCGTTAAAAGTGATCACTTTTCGGATCCCATAAGTATCCAACACCTATATTCTGGGATTCAACTGTGCAAGAGAAATTGGCTATTTAGATCAAAAGCTTTATAACTGAGGCAGAGGACCGTAAGCTTTATTCTTCTCTCGACAGGGAGCCAGTTAAGGCACTGCCAAGCATCAGAGACTGTGTCAAATTTTCAAATTCAAAAATTGAGATGCCTGCAAAATTCTGGATGTGCTGGAGATGAAAATCGCTTTATTTGAAAGACCCAGATAGCAAGCAGTTAAGTAGTCAGACGTGAACTGCATTTGCCAGCACTGCTCCTAGATTACTCTGCATAAAAGAAAAGATTTTGCATAGTATCTCTATCTGTAGGAAACAAGCAGAGACTGACTACTGTATTGATCGGAGGCATAAGACAGAGCTCCTTATCCAGAGCAAATCCTAGGGTCTTATCTTTTTCTACTATCACCTACAAAGAACCAAAGGGCTCCAGCAATAACAAAGAAGTCTAAGGATTGTTCTTACCAAAAGCAATCCATTCAGTCTTTGAGTTGTTCAATCTAATGGCCAGACTGCCACCAGGTATGCATTAAAAACCTTCCTTTATTTCAGCCACAGGGTTATCAAACCGCAGAATAATCTGTTTATAATACATGGGATTCTGTAATCCCTATAAAAACAGCAGTCTCTAATTTCTTTATATTCGGTGACTTGTGGCACACCCATTCGCTGATTATAAAGAAAAGACACCAGAACTGGACTATTATAAGTTATTACGATCAAGTTATGACATCACAATGCCTGCGACCCAAGCCATCAGCTGAGGTGAAAGGCAGGTCAGGGAGCACAATTGAAGCAGCTGTTTAAAGCAACGAAAGTGCAACGTTCTTCTTTCTGCTCTATTTCTTCTTAGATAAAGAAAAGCTAGAATCTTTCTGCATGTTTATACATGTTCCGAGCTACTGCAGTGTTTATTTATTTTTTTAAATCAACTTATATTAAGCTGTTTCTAATATCTATTAGCTGTTTCTACTATCTATCTGATATGGGGTGGTACCCCGAAACCTGTCCCAGGATGCTTGTTGCCGGTCCAGGGAAGACCTGGCTTGGCAGTTCGGGCTGTACTGTTCCCATGAGGCACAGGGTCAAGCCTGACTTGCATATAGCTGAGTCTGAACTGGGGTGGTGAAGCAAGCTAAAGAATGATGATGCATTCAACCCAGATTTGTGACTGGGGGTGAGTGTCTGAAAAGTTTCAGCGCTCCGTCCATCATCTCCTTGTGTATAAATTACATCGCAATATTTTCAGGGCTCACCTTCTGCACAGACTCTGAGATCCAAGCCAGACCTTTGGCTCGGCTCTGACTATGTATTATATGGGATAAAGTACCTCCTGGCGTACATGATAAGTATATTGCAAGTCAACTCAGAGTTCCATGACCTTTGAATTTTGTTTTTATTTTGTCACATTTGTTTTACATTCAAAGATAGAGGTCAAATGTCAGGCTATGCCATCTGGCAAATTGCTGCTTATTCTGTTAACATGGAGATTGTTGTTTACTTTCACTTTCCATCTCTGGCTGCAAAGTGAGTGCTTTTTGTAAAGTGAACTATGTGACAATCTTGCTGAGTACAAGGAGTGTGAAAAGAAAGGCTGTAGGATGTCAATTTTACTCTAACACACAACTACATTTAAATACCTGTAAATGAACTGTACACATATTTAAAAAAAATATATCAGCTATTAGCAAAGCCAACTAGGCACATGTGTTTTGTAATTCTGAATCGTGATAGAAACAAAGATTCTAATAGGATAAAACAAATCAAGACACTTTTCTTTGGGATGCAAAAAAGATAAATATTTGCTGAAAGCAGATTTCCTCATAATATTGTTTGTGCAATATAGTTTTGTCAGTAAAACTGCATGTCTGTGCCAATTTAGTGGGCATTTCAATGAAAAATGTGCTGCCTGTAAACGACAGTGCGCTACCACAACATGCTATAGTAATATATTTGCAATAGTGTGCTCCAAAATGTACTACAAGTTACATACTACACCCAAACCAATCTCCTGGCTCATTTCCCACACTTGTTGCTCACTGTTTGACACTTGGATTTTTCACAGTCCCTATGACTTCAGTGATGTAACAATGAAGGCAGCACAGCCACTCTGAGAATTGTTCCAGCACCACTGCCAAAGACCATATAGTGGGGCCATAAGTTAACACCCAAGAGCAATGGAGAAGACAGCCATCCTATTGTCAGGCTTGCATTTAAGTGTTAACGAAAATAATGAAACTACCTTTGATTCAGTAACAAAAAATGGGAATCACTTTGTGAAAATCAAGATATTAGTATATACAATCGTATGTATGTATTATATTTTCCAAAAAGAAAAGAAAAAGGTGCTTGCTTAAGCCAGACGGAAAAAGGAGAGGGTTGGTCTTAATCATTTCAACTTCTTTTAATATTCAAACATTGTTCGAACTAGTGTGACCCAGAGGTTTGAAAATTTAACTAATCCAGGTCCATATTATGGAAAGTGCCCGATGGTGCAACGGGTGAGTGTGCCAGGGTTTCTGCACGTCTTGGGAACTTTCGTAATACACAAGGGGATGCAGAAGCATGGACTGCCCCTTCTATAATATGGTTTGTGCCAGCCCACATGAAGCGATCCCAAGAGGGATCCCGCATTTGAATGGGTGCGTGGCTCATGCAATGACAGAAGACTTTGCCTCTGCACCAGTGGAGTATTTTAGAAGTGGGTGCAGAGGAAAAGAAGCTGTCACGGCGTACACTGACTGTGTGCCACATATGAGATGGCGTACAGTCAGTGCACACCATAAGGATGCACCCTCAAAGCAGGCCCTCCAAGCATAACCCTGCAGGAGAGGGAAGGGGAGCTCTGTCCCTCTAAAAAGGCAAGCTGTGTTGCATCCTGATAAATGAAATGAAATGTAATAGGGTGAACTGATCAGGTCCGTGCCCTGTTCCACGTGCACTGCGGCACAGACCAGGACAGTGCATCCTAAACATAATGCGGCCCCTGGTGCTCATGAAGACTTTATAATTGACTACTTCCAACATTAAATTACAACCCACCTATACCTGGTTGCAGTTTTACAGAAGAATTGCATAGTTACCAAAACTCCTGAAAGGGCTTGTAAAAAGTTGCTCATATTACTAAGTCAGCATGTGGGCTGAGAACACCTCCCGACAAAACCAGACCTGGATGGTTTATAATACAGTAAACACATCCATGCCTCACTCACATTAGCAGTCACTAAAGCTGGGCAGCATACTGAACGACTGTTTGAGCCATTTGAGCTATTGCGGGTCTCTGTTGAGTGGTCAGACCACCAACTCCTTCAGATCACCCTGTAAGATCTTCCTCTGTCGGGCCACAACAATGCAAGTAGAGTATTATAGCATGGGATAAAGTAGACAAGGTGTGCTAAAGTAGACATCAAGGAATTAAAAAAGGGATTTATAGAGATGACAAACTGAGTGAGAAAGGCGGTTACTAGAGCAAGGATTAGAGGTTTTAATAGTGCAGTACGGTTTGTTATTGTTATGTTATGCTGATTTGTAGAATTCACTATCACCAGGCATGGTATCCTGGTGATGAGCAAGTGTGAGTCTAGCCAAACACAGGGCCTAGTGAGACTACTAGACAAGCCAGTTCTTCAGCTTTGTGCAGAACTCAAGAAGTGAGGAGGAGGCTCTTATGTGTAGTGGCAGGCTGTTCCACACTTTAGTAGCGATGTAAAAGAAGGCTCGACCACCAGACCCGTATGCGTGGAATGTGTGCACGTAGGAGCCCAGCTGAGTAGAGGTGTCTGGAAGGTTTGACAAAGCAGATGCAACTGTTAAGGTATGCTGGGCCAGTGTTGAGTAGTGCCTTGAAAGTGTGGGTGAGGAGTTTAAATTGTGCTAGTTTGTGTATGGGGAGCCAGTGGAGGTCCTTTAGGTGTGATGTGATGTGAGTGCAGCATGGGAAGATGAGAGTGGTTCTGGCCATGACTTCTGAGTAGTCTGCAGCCTCCCGGTCCGTGTTCTGTTGATCCCGGCATATAGGGTGTTCCCGTAGTCCAGCTTGCTTGTGTCAAGGGCGTGTGTGGCCGACATAAATTAATTCGGGCGGGGTGTGTGAAGGGACGGGGGAGGGCCTGCGAGAAGCATGCGGGGGGAGCGCGCAGCTGGGGGCCACCTCGCGCTCCTCTGCTGCCAGTTCCTGGTCCCAGCAGTCCCTGGGACAGCATCATGGACTTCCCATCCAATCCCCACGCTGCTCTCAAGCATGAGAGCAGCGTAGGTATTGGCCTGAGTGGGCTGGATTAATGCTTACTCAGGCACAGGGAGTCTGTGCTATTTCTCCAACCGGCTGTGAAATACAGCTGGGTTGGAGAAACCTAAGTGCACATGTCAGTTTGGCCGGCCTGAGACGGCCGGCCAAACTGACATGCGCACTTAAAAGTTCACATCGACCACTCCTCCTCCCCCCTCCCAAGGCCCGGCCTGTCCCTTCCTACACATGCTGGCTCAGCCAGCTGCTAAAAAATAAAATAGTAAAATATGGTGGTCTTCCGGATGCTGACTGAGAGCCATTTGAAGAGCTTCCTTAGCTTCCTCAGTGGGAATCGGTTCTAGCTCTGTTGGCCACCAGGTGGAGTTCCACAGTGAAGTGCTCTTCCTGAAGATCACAATTCCGGTCTTGTCAGTTTTTAGGTTCAGGCAGTTCTTTATCCAGTGGGCAATTTCAGTCATGCAAGCACTGAACATGACTTGGGTACTGGGTGTCTTGTTCATGAGGGAGAGATTAAGCTGTGTGTCATTGGCAAAGGAGTGGACATTGATGTTGTGAGAGTAGATGATGCTGGTTAGAGGGATCATGCATGCATTAAAAAGAGTCAGGCTCAGGGAGAATCCTTGGAGAACTCTGCAGATGAGGTCATGGGCGTCTGAAGTGTACGGTGCCAGGCTAAAAGGCTGGCTGCTTTCAGTCAGGAAGGACCACACCCATCCTTGGCTTTTTACTCTGAATTTCTCCTCTTCAAAGGAAATGTAAGAAATGTCAGAGATAACTTGAAAGAATATAAAATAAAGGGGTGGAAATAAGAACCCCAGAAGACAAGTTGCTCTGTGAGAGAAGTAGGTATTGCTCCCCAGGAGACCTAGGTTGTGCAGAAATATTAGATTTCAGGACAAGGTAGATAATTTTTTCTATGTTTGTCCACATGTTCTACACTAATGAAAGAATAACATTTTGCTAATCGGTTTACAAACTATGAATACATCCTTACCAAGATTTCCGGTAACTTTACGTTACTTTTGTTATACATTACTCTGAACAAGCAAATATATTTCGCTTCTAAATCATTGTGGTTGCTGGAATGTTATGCTGTGGAGACTGATGTGGGATGACCCCATGCTCAACAGTAAATAGAACATCCTTTAGTTGAAGTCTACATTTTACTGCCATGGCCATCTATTTTCTTGTGAATATGTGTTTGTTTTTTCCCCAGAGAAGGGTCCATGGCTTAAAACCCCAATGATAATGTGGCTGACTGTCTCAGACATTAACAAATACCTAAACCTTGATTTTTTTTCATTTGTTTCCTTTCCTACATCTTCAAAGAAATACTCTACACCTTGTTGAGATAGTAGGTCCCATTCCCCGCACTGAATTCGGCATCTTCTCCCCCTCATCACCAAACCCTTTTAACAATAACTGATTATCATCATCAGCATCATTTAGCTTTATTTCAGTTAAAAACCATAAAAGCATTGCTACAGCTAACAGCACATAATAATACCCAAAGTCATTTTAATACAATAAAAAAGGTATCTAACCGACAGCAGCAGCAGACATTGTTCAGTCATAAGACCATAAAAGTGCCTTGTGCAATTTCGCTCCTACGCTACAGATTAATAGAATTAAAATAGAGCAAAAGATACACAACGAGCTAGAATGATATGAAATACAACTCATTCCATACATTAAAAATTAAAAAGGAATAGCTAATACAATTATATTCTCAACAGTAGACCCGAGGGTATAAGCTTACATTATTATTCACATGCTGGACAACCCTCAAACTGGTTCAGACTGATTATACTCTCTGCCTATTGGCCTTGTACGGGCTCTATTGCATCTGGTTAAGTTCACACTATATAAATATCCCCACATATAAATAAAAACCTTCATACATACCTCACACAATACAGGTTTTCATCAGTTAATTCTATATTGTCTACAATCGTCATTGCCTTACATTTTCTATGTAAATTATTTAAAATAGATCATGTGGGCCATTAAACACTGTCCTTCCTTATACATACTTTTTAATGGGTTACATCATTTTTGGGTATGCCGTGCAATAAAAAATGTAACAAATTATAAAATCAATTAAGAACATGCATTTGTGAATGGTTTCAACAGAGAAACCTATGTTTCATTGCGAAAGAAAATACTCACTAAGGCTTATGCACATTGCGACATCTTGCCAAGGACGTGCCACTGCTTTTTATGCCCTTTAATTCCTTTGTTCCATTTGACTAACTGTTCAATGGCCTTCTCTCTGTAGCCCTATTGCCTTCCATAAACAAGCTGTCACACTGTTTCCTGGATATGTGTTGTGTTCTCTGGACCATCTACTTTGATATGTTGTAATATTGGACAATATACGATTGGTCGGCGTCATTGACAGGCAAAAACCTGAGGTTTATATTCAAATACACTCTTCCCACCTACACAAGATCACCCACGCACACTAACCACCTTGAACCATTCACTCAAATCCTTTTAGCAATCTCAAGTCAATGGAAAAGCAGTATTTGCATCTTTGTTGACTTCTTGAAAATTTTATAACTATGTCTCCACAAAACATGGGTCTGCGCTGGCAAAAATAGATTGTTTTAGGATAGACAATAGGGCAGCCATCACAGACTATCTTTAACATCACTGGGCATACTTTAGAAATATCAGAACTCGCTTCCCAAAAACACAACATTTATTTGGACCCTTTAATACGGTCAAATAGAACCACAGAGAGGGGCTTTTCTATCTGAGGAAACAAGGACTCAATCTACTGACTGGCATGCACACAGGCGTACGTTCTTCCAAGTTCATTAAAAATGTTCTTTTTCAGCCTGTTGCATATTGTAAGAGGTTTCATTTTCTTTGTCCAGCAATTGTGAAACATCACACCCACACACTTCTCAGAAAGAGGTCCTGTTGTGTGCTTAAATGCATGATCCAAGGGGGGGATTTTAAGACACCACTTATCTCTAGTTTACATTTTCTGATACATGTTATCAATGGTGAATGACATTCTTTTCTAAAGAATGCATCAAGAACCTCTTTATGCACCGTATAATTAAGCTTCATCATAAAGTTACTTGCAGTGATTTCTGAAGGTGGTCTTATAAAAAGAACGGCTTTAATTAATATTGTGCTTTATTTGATTGCTCACAGAGATTTAAAGGCCAATGCTTACCTTCCTGGCTAGTCATATTTCTAACAAGAACAAACAAACACAGGTCACAAAAATTAAAAGACATGTCGCATAGAGTAAGCTCGTGAAGCGCTGACCTAAGACTTGTTCTGTGGTAGAGTGGCAGCAGTGGTATCTAAAAACCCCTGACCAGTGGCGGCTGGTGAATTTTAAAAGTGGTGGTCATAATCTATGGCTCGAATTCCAGTGAGCAAGCCTGGCTTCTCAATGGGTTCAAGTGGGGCTCTCTCATTCCCACTCTCACTTACTTGGTCTAATTCTTCCTCTGACTCACTCACTTAGTCTAACTCATTCTCAGTAGCCTAACTCAGTCTCACTCAATCTCATTCATTCTCACTGAGCCCTACTGTTAGAAATGGGGGTCTCTAGTTGGCAATGGCTGGCCACTGTCCAAGTAGGGACCCTTCTTCCTAAGTCAGAGTAAGAGGGCTACCCTCCTTGATACCCCTGCTCAACCCTGTGGTAACGTAGCACGAGCAGGTAGGCTTATCTCAGAGGCAGGGTGTGAAGCATTTATGACCATACACAGTAACACAGTGAGGAACACTACAGAGGGACACCACACAAGTAGTTATAAAAAATAAGTATCTTTATATAAAGGCAGATTTATCACAAGACCAATAACTGTAAAAGCCACAATACTGTCAAAAATAGGATAGCTGTTGAAGGGCTGTCAAAGATAGTTCAAAGGTTGCAAGAATAAGGTTCAAATTCAAGGCAGGGGTCTCTGCGCCCCTTTCTCGTTCAGAGGTTGCAAAAATAAGGTTCAAATTCAAGGCAGTGGTCTCTGCGACCCTTTCTCTCATAAGACTGTCAAAAATAGGATGGCTGTTGAAGGACTGTAAAAATTAGTTCAAAGGTTGCAAAAATAAGGTTCAAATTCAAGGCAGTGGTCTCTGCGACCCTTTCTCTCATAAGACTGTCAAAAATAGGATGGCTGTTGAAGGACTGTCAAAAAATAGTTCAAAGGTTGCAAAAATAAGGTTCAAATTCAAAGCAGTGGTCTCTGCGACCCTTTCTCTCACAAAGTACCTGGGTTTAGTAGCAAAACCAACAAAATGTCGCAAAGAAGTGGTAGCGATGATTCTCGGCACGCGAGGCTGGCGATGCGTTGAAATCCTTGCCGCAAGGGAGGATGATGCGCCGATCTGCGTGATGCGTGCGGAGACACTGCGACCAACTTCTGCACGCTAGGCCGCCGATGCGATGACTTTCTTGCCGCGAGGGAGAAGTCGATGCGACGATCCTGTTGCGCTGTGCGATTGTGTTGCGATGCGAAGAGATGACGCTCCGCGAGGGAGCGACGACATCCGGTGCGATGCGATGAAAATGGCAGACGCACGGCGTCCGCAAAGGGATGTCTTGAAGCGATGATTTCTTTAGGGGTTGCGAGCACTCGGCGACAGCAGCGCGATGATTTTTCCAGCGCGTCTCAGCTGCAGCGGCTCGCAAAGGGCGTTAGCGATGGTTTCGTGTTGCGAGCACCCAGCGGCAGCAGCGCGATGATTTTTCCAGCGCTCTCGGCTGCAGCGGCTCGCAAACGTGCGTTAGCGACGATTTCCAGCACTCTTTTCTCTGAAGCAAAACTAGAGGCCCTGGAACTCACAGGAGCCTCATCACCAGATAGCAATCCTCGCAGGGAGGAAGCAGGAAGTTGGTGGTGGAGTCAGATGTGCCTGAGACTCCAGCAGGAGGCTAGCTCTTTTCCTAGCCCTTGGGTAATTGCTGTAACAAAAATAAAAAAGTTCTCTCAAAAGTTCCTTTTCCTCTTCTTCAAGGTCCAGTGGTCACTGCTGCAGGCCAGTGCAAGAAACAACACACAAGCACAAGGATAGTCACTTCCTGCAGATTCCTCCAGTGGCACGGACAGAGTTTCCTCTCCAGATCCAAAAGCAATACAAATTGTAGGGGTTTGAGCACAGATATTTATACCCCAAAAGTCTTTGTTCTCAGAAGCTACAAGTCACTGAACCTAGCCAGAACCAGTTCTGCTCAGGCCTGGAGCACTTTGTTTACCAGGCTGCATCCTTCCTTTCAGAAAGAGGGGGTCTGCTAGCAGACACACAGTAGGAGGTGGAGCCAGCATTCACCTTGCCAGGCACAGCCCTATTCAGGTCAAGGAGCCACCCCTCCCCATACTCTAAATGCAGATCTCTCTATTCAACCCAGGTCTGACTCAGCCTGCCCTGCCTCTCCAAAACCAGACAGCCAATACACATAACAGCAGAGCACACTGGAGGGCTTAGCCAAGAAAATACCTACTTTCTAAAAGTGGTATTTTCAAACACAGAATATAAAAATAAACTTCACTAAAAGATGTATTTTAATATTCTGAGCTCAGGCATACTAAATTCGTTTTTCTACCATGTTCCTGGGGCCAGTTAGGACTATAGAATGTAATAGTCAAACTGCCCATTCTAGCCTATGAGGAACAGGTAGCCTTACAGTAGTGAAAAACGAAATGGGGTGTAATTCACTACCAGGACATGCTACACACACCAAGGCATGTCCTACCTTACACATACAATGCACCCTACCCTAGGGGCGACTTACAGGATGCCAAGGGAAGGTTCAGGGGCTGGGAAGTGGGTGCACTTCACAGCCAAGATGGCAGTTCTGGACTGCACACAGACACTGCAGTGGCAGGTCTGAGACACACTTTACAAGCTGCTTCTGTGGGTGGCGCAAACCAGCGCTGCATGCCCACCAGCAGCATTTGGTTTACCAGCGCTGGGCACACACAGGCCACACTACTAGGGACTAACAGGTAAACCAAATAAGCCAATCAGGGATATACCAATTCACATAGACATATTTACCAAGGGAGAGCATATGCACTTTAGCACTGAACAGCAGTGGTAAAGTGCCCAGAGTCATAAAACCAACAGAAACAGGTCAGCAAAAATACAGGAGGCAGGCAAAAAGTTTAGGGGTGACCCTGCAAAAAGGGCCATTTCCAACACCTACTCATTCTCACTCAAACTCACTGCTTATTCAATTTCACTCTGACTGCCCTAGACTCACTAGTTTCCACTTAGTCCCACTCATTTCGACTCACTCAGTCTCACTCATTCTCGAACTCTGTCAGACTGTAACTCACTGAGTCTCAGTCAGTCTCACTTAGCCCCACTTATTTCCACTCATACTCAACCAATTTGATTTAATTTTCTCACTTATTCCTACTCAGTCCTACACATTCAGACTCACTCTGACAAAATCAGTCTCATTCATTCTGACTCACTCAACTGTGACTCACTAAATCTTACACACAGGAACACCCACTGTCATTCTCCCTCAATTACACTCATTCATTCTCCCTCACAGTTACACTCAGAATTTCTCCATCAGCTACACTCACCTTCATTCTCCCTCACAGTAACAATCACTGACCATCTCCCTCACAGCTACACTCGTAGCCAATCTTCCTCACAGTTACACTCACTATCATTCTCCCTCACGATCATTCACACTCATACTCACACTTCCTATCACTCATTGTCGCTATAATTCACTGACTCCACCGAGTCTCTCACTTTCACTCACACACACACTCACAGAGACATGAGCATACCACTTGCACATGATCTCTCTCACAAACACACTCTTAACCACATGAACTGTTCCATATGCACAACACACAACATTTAACAGCTTTAAAGCTTTTTAATTACCTTGCTGCAGGTCTCGTTTTGACTTTTGCTCCTTTCAGCTTCCAGAGCTGGGGTATGAAACTTAAACCTCGAACTTGCGCAGTCACAGATTTGAGGTTTTATTCTCTACTTTTTCACCCCCAGCCTTTCCCAACTCTGTGATGATTTGGGAAAGGGCGGGGTGACAGGCTGATTGCCGCGTAGCCATGGGCACTGCAGGTCTTAAGCCTGCGGGACCCATGTCTACCTTTAGCTGCGACAAGTAGCACGTCATAAATGTGGGAGTCACAGAGTCGTGCGTGCCAGGGCCCCTTGTCCAGGGTGGGTGTTATAATGACAAGTTGTCCTTTCCCTTTAAGGACAACTTGTCTGTCACGAGCGCCTTCCCCGAGCGCTGTTTACATTTGTTCTTCACTCTGCACTCTGGCGTTCTCATTCAAGCTGCCTCAACTGTATACTTGGCAGTTTGGATGACAGCACCAGAGGCAGCGGTTGTGGGTCGCTGTCTGTCCCACGCATCTCTACTGAATAAACCAACTTTAAAACTACTTACTGTCTGCTGCAGCCTATCTTTACATTTGGCGACGATTGGCTCAGCGACCCACCAACCGGATCCTCTCTACAAATCTTCATATTCCTCGGAGCTTCGCCCACACGGAAGTGCTCCTGTCTTCCTGCTTTGTCTCCGCCCTCTCATTTTCGTGGCGCAGTCATTGGCTGGATTTCTTCGACGCTGTACGCCCTGAGGGGAGGGATTTCCCTCAAATTTGTGCAATCCCCTTGGCCTCCTCAGCGCAACGGAAACCTTCCCTGTCACCTAGCAACGCTAGCAACGCGAGTATTCACTCGAAGGAAGTGTTTCTCTCTACAGCCTCGTACTTCCCCAAAGGATCATTTCCTCTTCAGCGATTTCCTTCGCTGCAACATGCTCTTCAGCTGCCTTCACTTCAGCGATTTCCTTCGCTGCAACGGCCTTTTCAGCTGTCTTCATTCCTCTGCTACCGGTAAGACATGCCTGCGCTTCGGTGACAGGCACACCTTTACTGATTTTACCCTTTCTGTGTTTTTCACGCATTATCAGTGACTGGCACACCATTTTTGTAAAGATTTTAGCCTAATCTTTTCATATAAAAAGGGAAAATACTATTTTGCAAGCAGAATTCATTTATATGTTCTTTAAGGCAATTTTGGGTACAAATCTTCCCTTACTCATTTTATTGTACCTTTTTCAACATGGCTTCAAGCAATCAGCTTCTCTCTATCCCTCACTTCTTATCTACTCCAGGGAAACCACACATTCCTTGGAAACACTGGCTTGGCATGTTCCAGAATTAACTTATTGCCAATGACGCTATTGATTATGACCCTAAAAGAAAGTTTGCGTTATTATTTGGTCATTTAGGCTATGAAGGACAACAAGTCTTTAACAATTTACCGCAAATTCAACCACCATCAGCAGCACAAGAAGGATGGAATGTTTATTCAGAGGGCATTGCTAGACTTACTAGAAAATTCGCAGAAGAACCAAGTGTTCTTTTAGAACGTTTTAATTTTATGCGAAGGAAACAAAATGTGGATGAGTCTGTTGAAGACTACATATCTGCTCTGAGACAATTAGCCTCAACCTGCAATTTTGGTACTGTTCTTGGCTATTGTTTAAGAGATCAGTTTGTCTACAGTTGCTACTCCAAAAAAATTCAGGAGAGACTTTTGGGTTGTAGAGATCCCACTCTTTCTGAGACTATTGAAATTGCTAAGGGTATAGAGAGGTCCATTGTTTCATCTAAGGTTATGTCTAATGATTCTTTTCCCAACAGTGTTTCAGTTTCAGCGATTTCAGAAGAAGGAGAACATATTTCTTCCATAGATGTAAGAAGTAAGCAGTATAAAGTACCTTTTAAAAGCCCAATATGATTTGCTACAGGTGTGGTTCTCGCAGTCATATTGGTAATAATCCCAATTGTCCAGCCCCTAACAAACGTTGCACTAAATGTGGCAAGATAGGCCATTTTTCGTCAGTCTGCAAGAGTACCAGAAACACAGTCAGGATAAGTTCAGTTCAAGTCACTCCTGAAACGTGTGCACATGATTTAGACAAGGTAACTCTCACTATTTCTTGTGATGATTCTGAGGAAATCTTTATCAAGGGTCCCTTTTGTGAAGCCATTGTCGCTCAAATCCCACTAGAAATGATGGCGGATTCTGGCGCTCCCATTACTATCATCTCAGACAAACTCTTTGATGACAAGTGGGGAGATCGAGAATTGGCCAAACCTGACATACATCCCAAAGCTTTTGGTGATCAAGACATTTCTATGTTGGGTTACTTCATTGACGTTTTATCTTGTTTAGGTAGACAAATCACCACCAAGATTTATGTTGCTTTGAAAGGTAAAAATATTATAGGTTGGAAGGATCTGGCTAGGCTGGGAATCATTCTTGTTCCTGGAGCTGAAAATCCTATTGTTCTTGGTGAACATTCCATCTCATTTGTTGAAGCTGACACTGAGACCAATGTGCACAACATTCTCAACAAGTTTCACAATATTTTTTCAGAAAAAATTGGCAACATTCTTCAGTTTGAACATTTCATTAAACTCAAACAAAATGTTATGCCAATTGTTCACAAAGTTAGGTCTGTACCACTTAGGGGTCGATTCCGATTCGGGCCGGAAAAAGCACCGACCGACTCGGATCCGGAAAAAATACCGACCGACACGTACCCGTGGCGCCCGACACGCCAAGTACGATGCAAGGCGCGAAAACTCCGACCGACACGTAACGAAACCAAGTCGACCGACCGAGCCGCACGGAAAATAGCAATCCGGCCGGAAAAACACGCGAATCCAACCGACCGACACGCACCCGGAACAAATCCGACCGAAACGTACACGCCAACTCCAAACCGCAAAGTACGATGCAAGGCGCGAAAACCACGAGCGAGTCGGACGGAGGACAGGCCGTACGACCGACACGCATACAAAACCGAGCCGAAGCAACACAAAACACCGCGACCGACGCGTACGCAGCATAGAAAACTGCACAAACACAGCGTGAACGAAACGGAAAACACCGTACGAGACCAATGCAGGGTCCGACTCGGTCACAAGAACGTTTCCAACATACACAAACAACACAAAGGAAAAATCACCCAAAAAAAGGCCAAACAAGCAATTACCAAGCCAATAAATACTGGGGGGGTGGGGACAGAGAACAAAGACACACCCACAACTCCACCTATATAAAGGACACAAATCACTACCATGAGCCTTTGCAAATGCCATTCCACTGCCAGCACCCAAGAGAAAGCAACCACACACCCACAGCTCATCCCTCACACAAGCCACACACCAGCAGCACACCAACAAATACCTACCTCACATACACCCAGCAAAACACACACTCACACACCCTCACCTGCACACCAACACACACATCACTCACCATCACCACCCATCACCATGCCCCCCAAGAAGAATCACAAGTTCCTAGATTGTGAATTGGAAGTCCTGGTAGACGAGATCCTCAGGGTAGAGCCACAGCTGTTTGGCACATTGGTCCAACAGACCCCCATGTCGCAGAAAACCAAGATGTGGGAGAGGATCATCAACAGGGTGAACGCCCAATCACCATGTCGGCGCACAAAGACCGACATCCAGAACAGGTGGTATGACGTGCGCAGGAGGGTACGGAAACTGCTGAAGCAAGACTACATCAACAGCCAACACACCGGCAGTGGCCCTCCTGCCAAGCCAATATACCTCAGGCCCTGGGAGGAGAAGGTGCGGGCCATCCTACCGCCAGTGAGCATATATGGACTAGAGGACATCCCAGAGCCTGGTGAGTACACAACAAATGTACACAATATACTGCCACAAAACACACACACATCACTGTCAAGGGGAGAGTCAAACCATGCACTCATAGCAATCACACAGCAACCAGAACAGAATCATCCCAAAATGTGTATGTCAGTCAGAGAAACACAACACATGCCATCAAAAAAGTCACATCCAACTGTGCCAACACATGTACAAACACAACCACAACTACAGCTAGGCAGTGGCACAAATAGAACTAACAAACACATCCACACATGTAGCCACCACAACAACACCAACACACAGTGAAGACCACTCAAAGGAAGGAATTCTGTGTATGCTGGCCAAGTCAGTGTAGCCAATAGCATCATGGGAGTCGCAGTCACACATATTGCCCGCCCCAAAACTGTCCCATCAACACCACCATGAACCATGCGCACATCACAGAGAGTGGAGAAGGACTCACAAGATGGCTGACACTGGCTACTGCTGTGGGGAGCACAAGGCCCTGCTGCCAACTGTGCACCAACAAACAGCAGGACACCACTGACTGACATCCTGAGAGACAACTTACACTCCCTGCAATGCAAGCACGTTCCATGGTGGGATATCTGGCTGGCTGGGTGGGAAGGGGGACTTGCAGCACTGACTATAGTCACCAGCACCTCCCCTCACACCCCCCCAACACAAACTCCACAGTACCCACCTGGTAGAATGCAATGCCCTCCATCCTAACACAAGATCCCACAAAGCACCACCACCCAGGGTTATGTTGTGTGAAGCACATGGACACTCTTGGGACTCTTAGCCAAACAACTGCCAGGACAACACTCCCAGCCATCCTGTCAGCACAGCCAGCCCACCCCACAGGGACGCAGAGTCAAAAGGAAGGAAGCATGGGCATGCTGGGAAGGGGGTGGAGGCAATAGCATGATGGGAGTCGTACTCACAGACATTGCTCAGCCTCACAACTGGCCCATCAACACCACCCTGAACCATGCTCACATCACAGGGAGTGGAGAAGGACTCACAAGATGGCTGACACTGGCTACTGCTGTGGGGAGCACAAGGCCCTGCTGCCAACTGTGCATCAACAAACAGCAGGACACCACTGACTGACATCCTGAGAGACAACTTCCACTCCCTGCAATGCAAGCACGTTCCATGGTGGGATATCTGGCTGGCTGGGTGGGAAGGGGGACTTGCAGCACTGACTATAGTCACCAGCACCTCCCCTCACACCCTCCCCAACACAAACTCCACAGTACCCACCTGGTAGAATGCAATGCCCTCCATCCTAACACAAGATCCCACAAAGCACCACCACCCTGGGTTATGTTGTGTGAAGCACAGGGACACTCTTGGGACTCTTAGCCAAACAACTGCCAGGACAACACTCCCAGCCATCCTGTCAGCACAGCCAGCCCACCCCACAGGGAAGCAGAGTCAAAAGGAAGGAAGCATGGGCATGCTGGGAAGGGGGTGGAGGCAATAGCATGATGGGAGTCGTACTCACAGACATTGCTCAGCCTCACAACTGGCCCATCAACACCACCCTGAACCATGCTCACATCACAGGGAGTGGAGAAGGACTCACAAGATGGCTGACACTGGCTACTGCTGTGGGGAGCACAAGGCCCTGCTGCCAACTGTGCACCAACAAACAGCAGGACACCACTGACTGACATCCTGAGAGACAACTTCCACTCCCTGCAATGCAAGCACGTTCCATGGTGGGATATCTGGCTGGCTGGCTGGGAAGGGGGACTTGCAGCACTGACTATAGTCACCAGCACCTCCCCTCACACCCTCCCCAACACAAACTCCACAGTACCCACCTGGTAGAATGCAATGCCCTCCATCCTAACACAAGATCCCACAAAGCACCACCACCCTGGGTTATGTTGTGTGAAGCACAGGGACACTCTTGGGACTCTTAGCCAAACAACTGCCAGGACAACACTCCCAGCCATCCTGTCAGCACAGCCAGCCCACCCCACAGGGAAGCAGAGTCAAAAGGAAGAAAGCATGGGCATGCTGGGAAGGGGGGTGGAGGCAATAGCATGATGGGAGTCGTAGTCAAAGACATTGCTCAGCCTCACAACTGGCCCATCAACACCACCCTGAACCATGCTCACATCACAGGGAGTGGAGAAGGACTCACAAGATGGCTGACACAGGCTACTGCTGTGGGGAGCACAAGGCACTGCTGCCAACTGTGCACCAACAAACAGCAGGACACCACTGACTGACATCCTGAGAGACAACTTACACTCCCTGCAATGCAAGCACGTTCCATGGTGGGATATCTGGCTGGCTGGGTGGGAAGGGGGACTTGCAGCACTGACTATAGTCACCAGCACCTCCCCTCACACCCCCCCCAACACAAACTCCACAGTACCCACCTGGTAGAATGCAATGCCCTCCATCCTAACACAAGATCCCACAAAGCACCACCACCCTGGGTTATGTTGTGTGAAGCACAGGGACACTCTTGGGACTCTTAGCCAAACAACTGCCAGGACAACACTCCCAGCCATCCTGTCAGCACAGCCAGCCCAACCCACAGGGAAGCAGAGTCAAAAGGAAGGAAGCATGGGCATGCTGGGAAGGGGGAGGAGGCAATAGCATGATGGGAGTCGTACTCACAGCCCTACATCCCCCACCACATGGCCCAGCAAGCTCACACTCACGCATGCACATCCCACAGAGAGTGGAAAGGCCCATAAAAGATGTCTGACACTGTTGCTGTGTCGTGGGGAGCACAAGGGCATGCTGGGTACTGCACACCAACCAACAGCAGGACACCACTGTCAGCCATCTTGCCATTGCCCTCACACCCACACCCACTGAACTCCACACAAAAGCAAGTAAGTATGGGAATGCTGGGAAGTGGGGTGGAGGCAATGGCATGATGGGAGTCGTAGTCACAGACATAGCTCACCCCCACAACTGTCCCATCAACACCACCCTGAACCATGCTCACATCACAGGGAGTGGAGAAGGACTCACAAGATGGCTGACACTGGCTACTGCTGTGGGGAGCACAAGGCCCTGCTGCCAACTGTGCACCAACAAACAGCAGGACACCACTGACTGACATCCTGAGAGACAACTTACACTCCCTGCAACGCAAGCACGTTCCATGGTGGGATAACTGACTGGCTGGCTGGGTGGGAAGGAGGTCTGGCTGTCAACCAAACACAAGCAATGCAGACCATGTTCACACCCCAGAAAATACATAGAAATGCCCAAATAATGCAGGACAATGTGCCACACCAATATCAACCCCTGAATGTGACGACTTAGGACAATGCAATGTACAGGCCCGCACCCAGAGGCACAGTCACAACTGTCATGTGTGTCAACCACTGATGCCTGCAGAAACATGACATACATTGTTTGTGTCTCCCAAAAACAGGTGATGATGGGGACACAGCAGCAGACGCTGAGGAGTCCCAGTCCCAGGCTCAAGAGGATGCCGAGCTCACTGGCGTCGTACAGCCTCCGTCCTCCTCGGACGATGAACAACCTGGCACATCCGGTGCAAGTCAACATGCAGCACCAGCAGGACCACCAGCTGCAGCACCAGCAGGACCACCAGCTGCACTCCCTGCACCCACCCCTACAACGACTGTCACCACGAATACCATCCCTGCCGACATGGACAGAATAAGGAGCAACACCAGCGCAGTGACCCTGGACCAACCTGGGGCCATGGACACCACCACCAACCCCCAAGGTGGACCAGGGTTATCTGTGCGTGCAACTGCACACGCTGCACATGTCAGCAGGGGTGGTGGGAGGGGTGGGAGACAGAGGTCGCTGCTTGCAGACGTTGCTGGTGTGCATGACGACCCACAACTGGTACGCATAGCTGATGCGTACCAGTCCAGCACCGGAGAGCTCAGCCAGGTAGTGGGGCTCCTCAGAGACATCAAACAGCAGCAGGCTGCCCATCATGCCCGCTTGGACTCCCACATGTCCCACGTGGAGTCACACATGTCCCGTGTGGACTCACACATGTTCCGCGTGGAGTCCAAGTGGGATGTACTGCATGAGATGACGGCGGTGCACAGGGACATTTTACAATGCCTCTGCCAGATGAACAGCAACCAGTCCACACCTCCCTGTGTGCCAACAACATCTGGTACCGAACAAACTGCAACTGCCACAGGGAGGGAGGAGGACTCTGGCGGAGAGTCCCCTGCACCGCAGCAGCCTGCACTTGAGGGCCCCCCCCAAGAAGAGGGGTCGTCCGAGGAGGGGAAAGTGAGAGGCCGATGGCCAAGCGCAACTCCCAGGAAGCCTGAACCTGTTCTGGATGTTCGCCTTTGTGCACAGACTGTTCACCCTGTTGACGGCAACACTACTCCCACACATTGCATGGGGAGTACAAGTTGGACCAATGTGTCAGACAACTGTGGCCCCGATACTGGGGATCCTGTCTACCCGGACTTTCAATTCACCTAGGAACTTGGGATTGCAAGATTCATGTACAGCACAACACATCCTATGCACTATTTACACAAATGTATCACAATAAACACACTAATACACCATACTTGCCTCTGTCGTGATTCCAACGTGGGTGCTGTTATGGGGATGATGAACTGCAAAATTACACTGTGTATGCGAACTGCAACAGCAAGGACAACACAGGCATGTGAGTAAAGGCAACGTGACACATATGAGGGAGACACACCACCAGGGCTACACAACACATACACACCTAGGCCATCTGACTCATTGCCTACACTGATGTTGCCAGGGAAGACGGTGCAATGCACAGACACCACACCCATTCCCAGTTGTAGTCAAGTAGCCCACAGGTGCAGTAAGCAAATGGCAGTCAAATGTGTGACCACAGACAACGCACATCACAAAGTGAAGCACAGGTTTATTACACAGTAGCAACATGCCGTAACCACTACAGATGCAAGGTAACCCCACCTGGTAGCGGGCACGCAGTCAACAACTGTAGACGGAAGGAAGTCCATGGGTGTGGCGCACATCACCTGTAGGGACACAACAGCTACCAGCCTGGATGTGCAATCACGTCGTCGGTGGACACAGTTGACCAAACGAATCTGAAAGTACCCTGTGAAGGACAGAAATGACACACAGTCAAAAGCAATGCAGTACAGGACAGAACAGCAAAACTCATGCACAATACATGTTACAAGATACCCACCCAGAACCAAGTTAGCATGTCAACACTGTTGGGGAGTACAGCCCACCTGTAACCACACATCGCAACACACATCCAGTCAAGTAGCCCATGGACACACTCCAACAGCGCCAGAGCCCCACCCACACATCATGCCAACTCACATCATTCACATGACACCTCAGGATACTCACATTCAGCTAAAGAAGTTGGTGATGAGCTGTGTGCGGACATCACCATCACCATCATCATCATCATCGTCACTGGCATCTTGGTCCAGGCCAG